>CM066308.1:0-1318793 GCA_033807695.1 Daedaleopsis sinensis | reverse complement strand
GGAGCGACCACGGTCAACGGAATGCATGGGATGTGATTGCATCTCGAAGTAGACGATGAGCTGGGGGATAGTATTTGTTAGTACATTTGCGATGGACGAAGGGAGTCCACTCACCCAGGCTGCTTGTACGAGACCTAAGTCAACCCACCCCGACGCAAGACTGGCTTGTAGGGCACCATGCGCGAGGTCGAGCAACTTCAATGCCTTCGCGCGTCCTCGCGCCCCTTGTTCTACCTCCGAGCTCTGCGCAAATTGGCCTACAGCGAGCGCGATCAGAACGAGAGACGGCTGCATCGAGTTACGGCGCGAAGGAGTGAGCAGGGTATCGAAGAACCGAGGAATGTTGATGAAGCTGAGCCAGAAGATCGAGGCACGGAACAGTGCACGCAAGTCGGCAAATATACTATGCACGGTCGTCGTACGCTGGTCAGGGGTCAGCGTGGTGATGTCCGTCGTAGTGGAGCTATTCTGCGTTGAGTAGAAGGTCAACAAAGCATCCCACCACGTGTCTCGCGTAAACTGAAGGCCAGGTTGGGGAGATATAGTCGAGGCTTCGTCCCGACTGGCAACGTGGTCGCTACCATGACCATGGACGTCGTCTGCGAACTCTGTGATGGGCGGGGGATCCAAATCGACTAGTGGAAAGGGGTCGTAGTCGTCCTGAGGGGCAAATGAACAGTTAACAAGAGGAACACTACGACACTAACGCTAACGAGGTGCATACTTCGGGTGCTAGCGTGGGGAAGTTTCTGTGAGACGCCTTCAAATGTGTAGTGGACTGGTTCTCAAGTGCAGGTGTATGATGCATCCTGCTATCTGAGTCCCTGCGCTCGTGGCTGTAGTCATGATCATTGTCCTTGTCATTGATAGGCGATCCGCGCTTGCGTTTTGCAGGTCTTTCAGCAGTAGCGGGGGAAGTCTGTCCTCGGCGCCTCGACTGTGTCTCGTAACTACATTCTCCGTCTTCGGGTGGGCGTTTGCGGCAATTAAAACATATCGGTTTGGCACCGTCACACCGACTCTTGCGAATACGGCTATAGATGATGGGATAGTCAGCATACGAGCAGCGGGCATGCATAAGACGACGTTAAGGACCAAACCAACGACGCACCAGTACATCCAGGACGAGCTCCAGCCAGCTCAAGCTCATGCAGGACGTGCGCAACGCGCGCCAGAGTGAGCGTCGAAGGCTAGATACGGTCCTACTCGCGCTGAATGCCCTCCCGCACATTTCCTGCCTATGGTGACTAAATCGTCGCGTTGCAACATCCACCATCGCCGACTGACTCTTGAAACGAGTTCTATAGCCATCACACAGGCGATACATCACCTGGGTAATGGCTTGACGAGCTTGTAAGCCAGATTGGCCAAATCTCCAGCTTGCAAAGACTCTGCTCTTGCCCGGGTTCTTGCACAACAAACATGAACAGACGGGACTCACCATTGGTTGCACGCAACATAAACCCGCTCCCGGGCCTTCCCTTGCGCGGTCAGTGGTTGACCAGGGTCGAGCGCGATCTTCGGTCGTATACGACGGCGGGGGGGCCCTAAGAGACCAGCCTTGGACGAAGATGCGCCATTGCCCGAGTAGGCCTGGGGAGAGGAAGATTCGCGCGACGACCGTGAGGGGCTGTCGGCATCGGCGGTCGTAGGACTTTGACTGTTAGATCCGCTGTCGCTCTGTGTACTGCCAGGGTCGGTGCCAGTGAAGCTCCTTCCCTCGTTGTTGCTGCTCGGAGAGAGTTCTGCGATGAATGAATCCAATGATGCAGACGACCTGTCGACGACCACAGCAGCCATCGTCGCCGTAGACGATGCGTTCCCAAGTTGCGTCCGTGCTTGTTGTAAACTTCGGACAAGCCTATAGTAACAGGTCGCTGAGCTCGTGTGGACGTTGGGGAAGGATGTTGACCTCGAGATGGCGAGTAACCTTCGAGTTCACCATTGAACGTGGTCAGTTATGAACCCCTGTTTTCGATTCGGAATCGGAAGAGGGATCTTCAGCTATATACTTTGCACTGCCACACGTTGCTTTGCAGCCTAATTTAATGTAGCAATATTCCTTCCTTTCTACCACCATCTTCTCCCTGCTAGCACAGTCCCCAAACAGTCCCTCCCGGACAACTCGCCCTTGCATTCCCGGGACGGGATCCAAAGCTACCGACGTGATGACGACTTCTCTAGTCTCTGACACCTCTTTCGCATGGCTCGATTCAATCATGGGCGATCTTCCGTCGAGTACCCACTCTCTACAGGCTTCCGCCTCGCCGCGGTCTGTCTCGAGAAGCAGCTCGCATCCTATCCAGTCTGCCGGATCGCCAACAAGTAGTCGCAGTCTGAAGACACCCAAAAACAACCCTTCTTCGTCGCGCAACACCTCTTTTAGAGTAGACACTAGCAACGGCGCGTCCTCGTCAAAGGCTAGCTCGTCTAATCCTCTGCGCCGCCGTATACGACCGAAAATCGCCCTCGACCCTAGTCAACCGCCAACCGCGGAAGGGAAACCCCGCGCCCGTGTTTATGTTGCCTGCAATCAATGGTGAGTGTCATGCGTGACTTGTCGCCCCCCTCCCAATGCCCCGCAAGCGGTTACAATGAGCAGTTGCGGCCTGTGTACTGTTCTCCGACTCATGCGTGACGCCAACGCGTAGCATATGGATCTCGACCGCAGACGAAATACACCTGGATAGCTTCGTGCGACGTGATCAGTCGTTGTAGGACGTCTCTATCTCTGTCAGAACAGACAGAGATACGGGCGTGTCCTACACCGTCTGGTGGTTCTCGTAAAGACAGGTTCGGGTGCCGTCATGCTGCACAGTCTACGTTCAACTCGTTCCTTGCCTTTCTCATCTTCCCTGTCACCGACCATTCTTATCGGTACTAACTTCGCATCACAACGCTAGTCGCATTCGCAAGACGCGCTGCGATGGTGCAAAGCCAATCTGTTTCAATTGCCGCAAGCGTCCACCGGAAGAGGGAGACTGCAACTACGACCCTTTACCGAAACGTCGAGGACAAGATAAGGTACCTGGGACGCGTTTGCGGGCCCCTTCCAGTCGACCCTCAAAGCGGAGGCGAGGGTCCAGCGGTGGTGACGACCACGACCACGAACACGAACATAGCGATTCAGACAGCACCAACAGCACTAGCCCTCACTCGGCCGGATATGAGAGTCATACCACGTCGCGGCTACAAGCGTCTTACGAGAGCTTCCCGATGCTACAGTCTGACGTTAGTATTCCTCGCGATCCAAGTTGTCCCATTCCTGATCATATTTGTTCTCAGGACGAGTACGATCCGTTTCCTCTGGTAGATTTGGACCCCCCACCTATAACAGACTTCGAGTACGAACTGGGGCGCTACAAAGGTCACGATCGCAATGATGAACAGTTATCAATACCTCCTAGACCCAGTCTCCAGTTTACTCGAGAAACCTGGTGGGACGCCTTACTCACTTTGTATTCCACGGAAGACTGCTCTACGGACATGGACATAATTACTCTGACGCCGGATCAGCGCACCTCTACCGTACATCGCATCGTTAGTGACTTGCGCGCGCTCTTCCACTCCTCGTTTTATTGGGTCAGCTTCATCTACCTACCACGCTTCTTTGACGCACTGCTCACTCCTGCGCGCCGAACCTCTATGCAACCTGCGCTTGCTTTAAGTGCGCTCGCTGTGGGCAAGTTAGCGCAGGGATCGGAGGCGGAGCAAGGGGCACGCGGTCGTGCGAAGGCGTTGAAGCTCCTCGACATCGCACACGGTGCTCTTCAAGCGAGTCTTGCATCGGGATGGGTCGATATCGGCCTGATACAGGCAGCCTGGGTACGTCTATCCTGTGTTTGCGTGCTATCAACACTAAGACGTCCCACATACGCATACGTAGCTCATCGTTTACTTCGAAATGCAATCTCACCCGATACAGTCTGTTGACCGCGGCCGCTCCTCTCTGCTGCTGCTGGACTCTCTCATTCGCCTCTTCTCTCTGACAACCCTGGACGCTGACATCAAACGCGCAGCAGGCGCTGTGTTCCCTCCATCGACTACTTCCTATCAAGAGAAAACCGGGTTCCCCACATCGCAACCCGGGCACCTATCGTCTACTAGCGCAATATTCATAGGAACTGGTGCTCCAGGATATTTTGAGACGTTTCCTAACAGCGCAAACGCCTTTACCATGGACCCGAGCGTTTTGCCGCCGGTAGACCAGGTTGTCGTGCCCATAGAACCCATCGTCCCGGACCACATTGTGATCGGACTCTCTACAGCACCGCCACAAAGTCTGTGCCACTGCGCTGCGCTCTCTCTTGGGCATAACTTCCCGTCAATTCGGGACATCGCGCCCTCGTGGGCGGGTACGCTTATGTGGCCAGAGAATGTCACTGAGGGCGAGTTCCGAAAGGAGGAGTGCCGGCGGCTGGTGTGGGCGAGCGTGATGGTCACGGCGAGCATGAACTCGTATACGTCGGTCCTCGAAGACATTGAACGGAACAAGCTATGGATCAAGGACCCGAGCAACGTAAGTTTCCGTTCGATCGTACGCATAATCAGTCGCGTAACTGACGTATGTGGCCTTTCGTAAGTACGCCCTCCTCTTCCCTGCGGAGGCGTTGGCGATGTCTGGGGTACCGGTGCCTGCGCACAATGTCTGGACGCTCTACCTGCGCGCGATGCTGCTGCTCCACAAGTGCGTGCGCAAGCGCGGCGACATGACGACAGAAGAAGCCGACCGGGCGCGGTTCACAATGCAGGCGTGGCTCGAGGTCGACGCGATCGAGAATGCGCTAAACCAGCACACCTGCGAACTCGAGCGGAATTTCGGGTACCAGGCGCGCGAGATGCTCTTCAGCGCGCGGATGTGTATGTCTCATGAGTTCCAGCGGTACATCCCCCAGGTCACCACGTGAGTAGTCGTCCTCTGCCATGTGTGCGGGAAATATATGGGTGAACCCTTCGGTCTATTAGGAATGGACGGCTCTTCTACCGCGACAAGGCGGAAACCTGGCGTAAGTTCCAACCGTCTTTGATCCGTAGGATGTCCCCTTATATGTCTATGCGCAGTTCAGCACCGAATGTTCATAGCCGAGCGGCTCTGGAATACCCTGAACGCGGGGCTCCAGCCGACAGGGTTGTCTTACAGGAAGCCGTTGCTGATCTATTGGTTCATGTCCCACCTCATCAAGTGCGTACTACCTGCTTAGCCTTCCATATGACGAGCGAAGTAGTTGACCCTGTGTTCTAGGGCGCTGGTGCTGTGGAAGGCGGATAACTCGCTCATCATCGCCCTGCACGCGGCGAAGACGTTCGTCAAGCGCGCGGAGTACCTGATGATGTTCTGGCCGAGCGCAGGTGAGTAGTGCGGCCGCGGTTCGCTCTCTCTACGTTTCGATGAGACGAGCTGACGCGTCCGTGTGCGTGCAGAGCAAAGGCGGGAATGGGCGAAGCTGCGGATGCAGCTAGTCGAGGCGTGTATCAAGTGTGGGGTCTCTCCCCCGGAGACGACCATCCCGGGCCCGATCCCCCGCGGTATGGCGCCCCGGAGCTGATGGACATCACTTCGTACGGTATAGTAGCTTTTGCAATTGATCTCTCGCTATCGGATACTGGGGACTTTCCCTGCTGTTGTAGAATAGAATACAGTCGTGTCGAGGATACATTGATATCTTGCAGGAAGATCTCATAGCCATGATATGCAAAACTTGAGAACGATGAGAAGTCGCACTTATTCTGAACCTTGCTTGCCGTTCTTAAATGTGTTCGCGAGGGCCCGTTTGAAGCTTATACTGAACGCCCGTTCGGGTGTATGCCTTCTCCCTTCCCAGTCAACATTGACATTTACCATGCTGTGACCTGTCTCATAAGTACTTACACCGGGTCGCTAGATCCCATCAAATCCCACCCCTTCTCGTCCACGTTTGCTTGAGGGACCGTCCATGAGAGTCTTGTGGAACTATAGTCAGGTATGCACTACATCGAATGATACGTAATTCTGTACAAACCCAAAAGCATACAGTGCGAGTTACGACATCCATCCATGGCCATCAATGGCACGTCCCCGGAATGCTGCTCGTCGAGTTTTTGACGAACGGCGCGAGCTTGTCGTTTGCGCATAGCACGGCCTTCACGAACGCCGCTGCGACGACGTTCGCGCCGGTCGGGCTCGTATGCGTGTGGTCGTTCGGGTAGTACGAGTCTACCGTGCTCGCTCCGAGCGCCTGGAACCGGTCCGCGACGTACTGCCCGTGGTCGACGTAGTCCGCGCTGACCGCCTTGGCCGCCGTCTGCGCGTACCCGACGAACCGCGAGGGCGAGTACACGAACGAGCCGCTCTCCCAGGGGTTGTCTGGCGTCTGGCTGCTGATGATGACGTTCGCGCCCTTGGCCTGAATCGCCTTCGCCGCCTGCACCTCGTAGAAGACGAACGTGTAGACCTTCTCGCCCGTCGTCGGGCTCGTGCACACCTCCGTGCCGGACCCGGAGCAGTCCGTCCGCCCGTTATCGGTCGTGCTCAGCGAGCCGCCGTCGTTGTGCCCGAACTCGATGACGACGAAGTCGCCCGGCTTGACGACGTCGATGATCGACTGGAAGCGGCCCTCGTTAGAGAAGGAGCGCGCGGAGCGACCGCCAATCGCGTTGTTCACGACCGCGAGGTTCAGGGAGGCACCGAGGTACTGGCCCCAACCTGGTAGGTTCGTGTGAGCATGTCGTTCCCGAGTCTACAGAAAGGACAGATTGTGACATACCATCAGTGCCAGTGCCAGCACCTCCTCCGTTCTTAGCCATGGTGGAGTCGCCCGCAAGGTAAACCGTCGGCGTTGCGCGCTTCTCGTGCTCCGTCCGAGTTGCCGGGAGAGCAGCAACGAGTGCCGGCAGCAGCGCGAGGAGGGAGGTCTTCATAGTAGCGGTGATTCGGTGTGTGCGTGTGGAGGACGACGCGGGGGACGACGCCTTTCCCTCTAAGAAAGGGATCGCGCATTTATACTCCAGCCAGCCGGCGAGAAGAATGCTCGCGGCTCCATGTCGGTCCGCTCGACGAGAAGAAGAACAAGTCCCGGACCGCCTGGGCGGTCGTCGCCCCTTCGTCGTGATCAGAGTATTGCTTAAACGTCGTACATTGAGTAGAGGAGGAGAAGGTTGTGCTGATCAGTACTGAGTATGTGGATGGGAATAACGGCGGACCATCCGTCGTCAGAAGGTCGCCTGACCCCCGGCGCGAGCTTGTTCCGGCGTTGCCCCGTCGTGATGCTTCACGAAGGGCGGAAGACATGCAGCTGCTGGTCGAAGGTCTGGATGTCAGTTGACGAAATACGGGTCACGATGGCATAAAATACGAACATTCCATATGTTCATAGTGCTTCAGCTTCGCAACTCGCTGATGTCTGTTGCGTGCATCTCCGAGTCCGACTGATCGCGACGCGGGGCTTCTTCGTTCTCTCAGAATGATCCTGAGAGCAACTTGTGTGAGCTTAACTCGTTGGAAAGTGCCGGATTACGTACGAGACTAGGAGTACGCAACTGTAAGTACGCCAGAAGACCTTGTTGGACAGACCGCTGCAGGGAGCATGTTTGTAGATTTGTTGCATTTCAAAACATTGACGAAGGCGAAGGAGCCCTGTCCATGGTGGTGGTGGTACGTCGAGACTGCATGTCGTTGTCACGGCGGTAACATAAGTACCCTGAGCCGAAGTCGGGAATTCACCGGCTCGGCTAGGGATTAATACTTACTAGTACTTAGTATACTTACTGAATCTCGCCGCGTACTAGTCAAGAGGTGGGGTCTCGGAGATGCAATCATGCAGGCAAGAAGGACTCACCGTCCTCAAAGTAAGCGTAGTATATAGTAAACATAAGTCTGCTATAAGGATAAAATAGTAGGAACTAGACAGGCCCCGGGAGAGTAGTATCAGGTGGTGCGACACCACCTGACAAACATGCCTGCACTAGCTCGTAGCGTAGGGCCTGCCACATTTCCCGTGTACCTAAACATATGAGAGTCCAATATGTCGTCAGATGAACCGTGCTGTATATATGAGTAACACACGGGCTCACCTCGAGAAGGCCAAAACCACATAAGGAGCTCCAGGGGTGCGGAGAAAGACTTTGCAGACTCGAGCGCCACTCGAAGGGTTGGATCGGCCTGGAAGAGAGCGAGAGCGCTGTGCGGAGGAAGAAGAAGGTTAGTGATCTACAGATGAATAATAAGCAGCAGCGTACCGGATGATGTGCGCCATCAACCAGAATATGAACAAAGGCCGTTGCCGCGAGTCGTCGTCCGGATTCTTCAAGGCCTCATACATTTGTCCGCACACCCAGGTCTGGGTCTTCACTGCAGTGTGTAGATCAGATCAGTGGGGATGTGTTTCCTCATGAGTGATAGAACGTACACCATATCTCTGCCTTCTCGCGATATAATCCCCACATGCCATCGCTGTGATCATCATTTGCGTATACGTTAACATTTAGATAATCGCGGAGGGTTTCATCTATACCTGGAGGCGTGGAGTGCGTATGACTGATTGTAATCGTTAAAGATATACATTTGGGTCCTGCCAGTGAGAGGAGTTATCTCAGCACGTAACAGTCACTAGGACAGAGACAAATAGTACCCACATGAAGAGATAGTCTCTGGCTTGATGATACGTCACATCTTCTATACCGCAAGTGTGCCGTTTGAGCGCTGCTTCGATGGCGTCTGCCTCTAGCCAGAGCTTGGTTGCAAACTGAGCTCTCTCGACAGGGGTCGAAAACGGTATGTCGTGCAGGCGCACGCTAGTGTGCCACAACATTATTGCACGAAGGCACAGACTCCACACGCTGCTCCTCCCTACATACTCGACTGAGCCCGAATGACCGTTAACTTCTCCTGGAAATAGAAGTGACAGCTATCGTATTGAAGGCGGCATTTATCAACGGAGGCGTCACCACGTCAGAGAAATGAAAGCCCACGGACATTCCGGTAGTCGTTGATGAACAACTCGCTGGGATCGCGTCGGCAGCTTGGTACTGTCAACATATTATGGCCAGCACTGAGCATCAGGCTTGACCAAACAACTCGTCGATGTTCTTCTTTTAAAACTTCGTATTCCGGCAGCGCGACCGGCCACTTCGTCGTCACCGCCCAGAGCGGAGCTATCTCTGAGATTGCTGGCCACTGTTGCGCGACGGTGTGTTGATCGCAATCGCACGAGCCGGGGGATATTTGAGCATAGTGGCCTTCGTTGGTGTATTCCATCCCGCCGAATGTAGCTCCAGGGAGTGTAGCATGGGTGACGCCTGCGAGCGTGCCGTTTAGCGATGCATCGGACATCGACTCCGGAACTTGCGGATCGAATATTTCATAGCGCGAGTCTGGTTGGTTAGCGTCGAGTGAAGTGAGTTCGAGGAGGCGGATCAAAGAGTCCAACAATAGGAGCGCCGAGCGACAGCGCTCCCCTGAATGTTCCGGGTGACCTTGCGACTCGAAATATGTGATGTACTAGTCGAGAAGAAGAACGTGAGCGACTCCGTCAACAAGAATCGATTTGCGCATCATACCCAGGCTGCCTGGACAAGCCCAATATCGACCCAATTGGAGAGAAGGCTCGCTTGAAGAGCAGAATGGGCATGCTCTGCCAGTTGCATCGCTCTCTTCCGACCCTTCGCACCGTCCTTCGTCTCATAACTCTGCGCGAACGCGCCGACTGCAAGCATGCTAAGAAAAAGACCTGGTTGAACGGTATTCCGGCGCGAAGGGTTTAGTACCCTTTCGAAGAGCCTCGGGAGGTTCAGGAAGCTTGCGAAATGGATGGAGGCCCGCAGCATTGCATGGAGATCGGAGAATAAACGCTGTGTAGTCGTAAGGCGTAGGTCCGCAGTCAACGTGACGTCGGCGATGTCGCCGCCCATATCATGGCTTGCATACAGCATGAGCATCGCATCCCACCAAGTGTCCTTCGCAAACTGTATGCTAGGCTCTGCAAGCCTCATCTGCCCGGTGTTCTCCTCCTCATCTTCATCGGCATCGCCTGCAATCCCGGGCGCCCATGGGAGCTGATACGATGCCACGGCATCAGGATCGAATTCAGCAGGATCGAATTCATGAAGAAGTTCCTGGTAATTGCAGTGAGAGTCAGTGACGTGCGAATGATTGCTAGAGCGAAAATGAGAACAACCTCGAAGTTCAATAAAGGCGGTCTCGCATGTCGTGCCCCAGTTCGGCAAGACATGACGTCTCTGTCCAGTGTGCCGAGCTTCGAACGCGAGAGCGTCCTCCGCGAATATCTACTGCCGATGGCCTGGGTGCGAGAACGGGAGCCTATCGCCTTATCTTGTCCGCGGCGTTTTGGGGCGGGGTCGTAGTTACAACTTTCCATGTGAGGATCATGGCGCTTGCAGTTGAAGCAGACGGGCTTTGCACCGTCACAGCGAACCTTCCGCACTCGACTGTGCGCCTGATGTCAGTATAATCATCTATGAGGAGCCCTGATGATATCACCATTCATGACACGCCACAAAAACGCGCACTCGAGGGGCGCCCGCCTTTGTCAGGGGCTGGCTTGAATCGAGTGCTACCTTCAGCTTCTTCGAGATTCTCCGAGAGCCCTCTGACTCTGAGGAAGACGAAGACGATGTATGGTGAGAGGCGGGGAACAGTGCAACCGGAGAAGAGGTAAGCGCGGTAGGTGAGGGTGGAGAAAAGCTGTCAGTAAGGCTGGCTGGCCCCACCGTTCCGGGTGTCGCAGGCGGAGGCACTGAGCAGGATGATGGGCTACTAGTGCCGTTATTCGAAACTTGTTGCATCTCTGGCAGACTGTCAAGCCAATATAGTGTGTCCCCGATGCTGAATTCTTGATTCCATGTTTGGGCGACTCTGATCTGTGGTTCGAGAAAGCCATGAGCGCCTAGTTCCAAGGAGGGCGAGTGCATCTAGGCTCGTAGACCAGCCTCTAGTTCAAGTGTCGGAAGATAGTCGTTCCTTTGAATAGAGGCTGGAATCACCAAAGAGGAGGGGTGCAGAGGTCCCCCGTGAGAACGTCGGAGTGTGTCGGAAATTCCCAGGGTACATCCGGATGAGGTCAGCATTCCCATCTTATCCCGAATACATCCGGATGGATTTCCAAACGCAAGCTTTTATTTACCGCTTACCGAAGCTTACCTCATGATTTTCCTAGACTATAATAATTTATAATAATCCCTCTCTGGATGCGGTGGCTGACCGTCAGGATGATCCTGATTATCCCGATGCATCCCGATGCTCATCGGCAATTTCCGACATGTGAACATGCCGACGGCAACTTTGACCTCGAGTCTTTCGGCGTCTACTAAGTATCGCGTCGCCACGCGTCCTCCCTCTGCACGTCTCTCCCGACTTGTCTTCGATAGTCCGCGCTATGGTTAGTGAAGAGAAACTAAATAACAATGATGAGATATATGAATGTATGAGTATGTAGCCGCAGGAGGGGTCACGAGAATTGGACTCGCGGCCGACGACGCTCTTGCCCTTCCCGCGCGCAGCCTTGCTGGAGCGCGAGCCTGCGCACCGCCGCGCGGGGATCCGAGTCCTCGCTCGTCTCCTCGCGCTCGGCTTGTGCGCGCGCGCGCTTCTTCTTCGCGACCTTCGGGGGCCCGTGCGCGGGCTCTTCGAGCTCCGAAGTACTGAGTACTGAGTAGCCTGTCGTAGCATGGAGTCGTTGCTGCCGAGCGGCTCGAGTCCCGGCGCCTCGTACATAAAGGCCAGTGCCGTCGGCATGTTCATACTCCGACGTTCCCACGGGGGACCTCTGCACCCCTCCTCTTTGGTGATTCTAGACTAAGTGCATCGTGGAAGGATCCATGAGCCGGGTAAGTGGTTATCAGAGACGGTGCCAAAGAGTTCGGGTGCGAGATACGGGTTAGGTGGACCGTGGTGGGGACTCTGGGGAGTAGAAACCGCGGTGGCCTCGTTTTCCTCTAGTACTTAGTACTAGCAGCCGAGCTGCACGTGACGGATAAGTATGCTGTGCTGGCTACGGTATAGGCTGGTAGTAGTAGTATGCGAATCATTTTGGCGATCGCGCGCCGCTTCGAATGAACTTGGAGCGCACTCAAAGCGCACTGCAAAGTGGGTGACAATGTCACTAGTAAGTACTAGTACTTGCTCACTGAGATTGGGAGTCCCCTGCAAGCAGTCTGAGAGACCCGCTGAATGCGAACTTCAACTAGTAGTTTCGGAACCTGAGTCGGTTGAGCTATGTATGCAGTACACACACACTCAACTTAAAACAACGCCGGTATCGAGCAACAGCATCCTATTTTACAGTCTGAGCCTATGTCAATCGTCCTATTGATTGTAGAGTATTGATTGTAGAGGGGTTCGGAACTGCTGCAAACGGGCCATGCGTATATGAATTTGAAGGAGTATTTGACTACTAGATGGCGATCACTGGCATCGCCGTCCCCTTCGTTCTGCGCACCATCATATGTGGCCATCGAAATCGGCGATTAACATCATCATACCGTAGCAGGAAACTCAGGAGAGTGAAGGAAAAGTAGTCGCGGGCGGAGCCACACCAGCGTCGAGACAAGCCTTCACCAACTGATATCGGAGGACTTGCCACCGTGTGATCGTAACTAAATGTGCGTCGGATGATCAGATAGATTGTAACAAATGGACATCACTACATACTACTCACTTCGGGCAGGCCAAAGTCGTACGAGCAGTTCGAGGGGCGCCGTGAAGCTCTTCGCAGCCTTCAGAGCCGGTACCTGAAGGTTCAGATCTGACTGATACAGAAGCAGAGCGCTGCGCATTCAAAGGTGGATCTATTAGTCACCTGTAAGACAGGAGCTTGAACTATTATCATACCGGGAGACGTGACCCATGAACCAAAACACGAGTAGTGGCCTTCGCCTCAACTCATCGTTTGGGTTCTTGAGGGATTCCCACATTTGGTTACACACCCACGTCTGAGTATGCACTGTAGCAATGTGAGCCCAATAATGATGTTTGACAAGTAGATTGGCGTACACCACATCCGTGCTTTCTGGCGGTAGATATTCGACATGCCACCACTTTGATGAGCATTAGCAATGTCGTAGAGCACGCAATCGATTGTGATCACCACCCACCTAGTAGCCGGGCTATATGCGAGCGGTTCGAACTCGAGGTTGAATACGCACATTCTCGTCCTACGGTGGGCCTATTCAGTCCGAGTCTACCGTGACATGCTGCCGGGGAAGCTAGATTGAAGCACTTACGAAAATAGATATTCTTTAGCTTGATACATCATCCCGCCTTCTATGCTGCAAGAATGACGGTTAAGCTCTGCCTCGATGGCGTCCGCCTCAAGCCAGATGTCGGTCGCGAACTGTGCCCTCTCTGCAGGACTGGAGAATGGTAGGCTTCGGAGGCGCACGCTTGTGTGCCAAAGTATCGTTGCGCGAAGAGACAGATTCCACACGCTACGTCTCCGCACTGGTGTCAGGCCAGCATGGCGTAGCACTTCCCCGGGGAAGAGAAGCGCAAGCTACGGCAAAGTATATGAGTCGAGAGGCACAATGAACATTGTCTGGAATACGCACGTTGCGGTAGTCCTTGATGAACATATCGCTGGCCCGGTCCTGACTTTCGCTTGCAACTCTGTACGAGTTGTGACCCGCAGTGAGCATGACCGCCGACCAGACCACTCGACGATGCTCTTCTTTCAAGATCTCCCCTTCCGGCATCGCAACTGGCCACATGGTGGTCGCAGCCCAAAGAGGTGCGATCTCGGAGACCGTCGGCCATTGCTGTGCAACGGTGTGCTTATCGCAGTCACAAGTGCTTGAAAGAGCTTCTGGATAACCTGGAAAAGATCCCATATCGGACAAGAGAAGTCCTGGCACGGATCCTTGGGCGACGCTGGGAGATATATGTGAGGAAGGATCGGCCACCGTGGAAGCGTGCATGCTAAAAATTGAATATCGAGATTCGGGGTGGGCTGCGTCGAGTGAGGCGAGACTGAGGAGACGGATCAAGGAGTCCAGTAAGAGCAGTGATGAGCGACAACGCGGTCCCGAATGTTCCTGGTGTCCCTGCGACTCGAAGTACATGAAATACTGTCAACGAAGCATCGTCATGAGCCATGCCAGCGACAGAGACCATTCATCATGTCTTACCCAAGCTGCCTGGACAAGCCCGACATCAATCCAGTTGCAATGAAGACTCGCCTGAAGCGCGGATTGGGCATGCTCTGCTAGCTGCAATGCTCTGTTGCCGTCTTTCTGCACAAATGCTCCCACAGCTAGCATGCTGAGCAAGAGACTTGGCTGAACAGTGTTCCGGCGCGACGTGTTCAGTATACTCTCAAAGAACCTCGGGAGGTAAAGAAAGCTAGCCCAATGGAGCGAGGATCGCAACGTCGCACGAAGATCGGAGAAGACACGCTGCGTCGTCTTGAGACGGATGTCGGCGGTTAGCGTAACGTCAGCCGCGTCGCCGGCCACCCCTTGGCGGGCATACAGCAGGAGGAGGGCATCCCACCATGTGTCCTTTACGAACTGTATGCTTGGCTCGGCGACCATATTCGTAGCATCGGCGGGGTCCTGTTCCTCATCAATGTTTTCAACGGGTACGGGCTCCGGAAGCTGGTAAGACTCGACATCGAGAGGGTCAAAGGCACTAGGGTCAAACCCATGGAGGGCTTTCTAGAAGTCGTGTTTCATCAGTAGTTTGTCAAGAAATGCTGCATAGGTGATAGCAACCTCAAAGTCTAATGGAGGGGCCCTTGCCCGTCTCCAGGGCTCAACAGTCGAGTCGTCTCCGACCCAGGTGTCGGACTCTGGACAAAGATGTGACCTCCGTGGCTCCATGAGCTCGCTAGCCGTGGCTGGGCGAAATCGTGGCACTCTGTCTTGTCCGCGGCGCCTCGGGGCGGGATCGTAGTCGCAGCTCTCTTTCTCGGGATCGTGGCGTTTGCAGTTGAAGCAGATGGGCTTCATGCCATCGCAACGGACCTTTCGAATACGACTGCCGAGCCAGACGTCAACCTAGTATTTCCCATTCGTAGACAGATCTGGTAGTTTACCATTCATGACACGCCACGAAATTATGCGCTCGGCGGGATGATACCCTTGTCTTTGCTGGTTGTTGGCTCAGTGGGTTATCTTGCGAGGCCTTCTTTTTCTTGGTACTTGTACATGAATCGGAGTCTAAGGAGCAGGGACGCGACGAAGTTGAATATGCGAGACCAGTGATGATAGCTGGCAGAGGAGGGGAACCCAGTGTCAAAGGAGGGGAACCCAGTGTCAAAGGATAACCAAGTTCAGTTGCGGTCGCAACCGGCGAGTCATCGCGGATAGAGGTAGTACTATCTAGCGTCGCCAGGAGGGAATCCAAGTCAGTTTCAAGGTTGCTGGTGCATTCAGAGAATATCTGTGTATCTGGAAGACTGTCAAGCCAAGAGAGAGGATCATCGATGCTGTATTCTTGATCCGGAGATTGTTCAATACAACTCATGGTTTGAGGTTGAGTGGTGTAGCGCTCACAGCATGTCGAGATGATTCAGATGGGGAGGTCTAGACGCCGGTACTCGCTAGTACTAAGGCGAGCGCTGCCAGCTTGATGAACTACTTTATATACTTGTAGACAGAGGGCTTTTTAAGTTCCTAAGATGACATAGAAAAGCAGAGAAAGCGATACAAACAACTACGTTAAAATAACTTGGATATGTCTCACTTCCGACGACCACCGTAGCTGTACCTCCAGCTGCAGCTACGCTGGTCATTCGTCAGTCGAGGATAATTGAGTAGTACAGTGCCGTGTCGCGACCCCACTGGGCCCGATGCTAGCTCAACATTATGCAGAGCATGTACTTTCCGGATCGACAGGCGATGTCGAAAAGCCGTCTTTGGGATCTTCGGCCTTTATCGGAGGAACCCAAGCCTTGGGCGGTGTGACGCCAGCCTCTAGACAAGCCTCGATCAAACGATAGCGATAGCGTTGCCATGTATCCCTTTGCTCTAGACGCAACCTCAACTTTCAGCAGCGGGAGGGCGCGCGACCGCGAAGAACTCACCTTGACAGGGCCATAGTCGCATGAGGTACTCCATGGGAGTCGCGAGAGCCTTGCAGGCTTCCAGCGCAGCCAGGAGTGTCGGATCAGATTCGTAGCACTGCAAAGCGCTGGGCGCGCAGCGGAAGGTTGAGGATATTCAGCGTTTCAACGCCCACGTCCCAAACACACGATGCATCATGACATACCGGATCATTTGTCCGAGTAGCCAGCATTTAAAAATCGGACGTCTTGTGTCGTCGTCGACTTGCAGCCTCTGCCACATCCCTTTGCCTGTGTCTATCAACTTGCGAACTGTAGATCTGTTTCAATATATGGGTAGTTTGTTCGAAGGGAGATACATACGCCATTCTAAGATCTTCTCGCGATATAAGTCGCGCATTCCATCTCTATAATCGTCAGGCATGATCAGCATCTTATATGAGTAGTAACGTGAATGCGCTCAGACTCCTACGTACGTCGTGATTTCTGGTATGTACTGCTTGACCTCGTAAGAAACGTACATTTTCGTCCTGTGAGATCGTCAGGCTTTCCCGGGAGTCAACTTTGCAGCACGATCCACTCACATCGACAACGCATCGCGACCCTGCCACAAGAGGTCCTCGTCCACATCACAAGTATGTTGATCAAGCGCAGCGTCTATCGCATCCGCTTCGAGCCAAGCGTTCGTGAAAAAATGCACCTTGTCGTCCGAGCTGATGCTCCGGTCGAAGCTGTAACGCCTGGCGGTCTGCCACAGAACCTTCGCGCGGATGCACAGGTTCCAAACGTTGTCCTGCCGGATCGGAGCCACTCCCGAGCGAGACAGCACCTCTCCGGGGAAGAGGAGCGAGAGCTAATGAAATGTTCGGGGTTAGGAGATAGGTACAGTACCTGAGCATACGCGGCAGGCACGCACCTTCCTGTAGTCCGTGATAGTGAGATCCAAGGGCTCGCCGGGGTGATCACTCGTGATGCAGTAGTGACCTGCACACAGAATCACGCTCGACCAGACCGTTCGACGACACTGCTCCTTGAGTAGCTCCGCTTCTGACATGTAAAGCGACATGGATGCGACACCCCACGATGTAGCGACCTGCGAAACGGTCGGCCACTGCTGCCGAAGCATATACTCGTTGCATGAGCAGCCCTCTATGCTGGCGGAGGGAGAAGTCGTTGCACAGCTGGGGTCACTGTGTTCGGGTACATTCTGAGTTGTGTCCGCGGTTGTCGATGAGGACCCTGTAGGATCCGGTTGAAATAACGTCTGGAAGATCGTATACTGCGTCCGCGGAAGTCCGGCGTCGATAGAAGTGAGGGCCAGGAGGCGGATCATTGAGTCTAGGAGCACCAGCGCAGAACGCCGACGGCTCCACGATTGATCCGGATGACCCTGGAATTCGAAACATGCCATGAACTAGACGACAGGAGTGGGTAAGTGTGGGCAACGCTGTTGTGATGCGTGTACGTACCCAAGCCGCTTGCACAAGCCCGATGTCAAGCCAATTGCAGTTGAGACTTGCCTGAAAGGCGGCGTGTGCGTGTTCGACCAGCCTCACGGCTCGTCTCCTAGCCTTGGCGCCTTCCCTCAGCTCGGAGCCGTCGATCAACGCGCCAAACGCGAGCATGCTCAGCAGCAGACTGGGCTGCACGGATTTCCGGCGGGTCGGACTCAGCACGGTTTCGAACAGCCGTGGCGGATGAACGAAGTTGGCCCATTGTACAGAGACGCTCATGGTCGCACGGAGGCATAAAAATATCCGCTTGGTTGCCGCGGAGCGTAAGTCTGCGGTCAGCGAGCCTAGCGAGCAACAGCCTTCGAAGTCGTCGCGGGAGTATAGCCTTAGAATTGCTTCCCACCAGGTATCTCGGGCGAATTGCATGCTGGGTTCGAAGCCGACTGTCGTAGGTCCACCGTCGGTGTCCATATCCTCGTCGCGCGACTGATCCACGGGTGGTGGAGTAGACAGCCGATATGAGTCTACCGCATCAGGATCGAAGTCTAAAGGGTCATAGCCATGGAGAATGTCCTAGCCTCGCCTATTAGTCCGCGAAATGGGTCATAGACAAAGATGTTCCACTGACCTCGAGGTTCAAACTCGAACGCGTGGTATCCTTCCGATTCTCGTCATCTCCGGAGGAGCCTGAGTGCAGCTTAAATCGAGATTTCCGTGGTAGCCTGTGACCAGGCGCGGAACGAACCCGCCCGCCAGGGACCCTATCGCTCCCTCGCCGCTTCGGTGCTGCCTCGTAGGTACAGCGGTCTTCATCGGCGTAGCGGCGTCTGCAGTTAGAGCACATGGGCTTCGCGCCGTCGCACCTTATTCTTCGCATCCGGCTGGAAAATGACATGTCAGCGACACACAATGAGAGTCGAGCTGAAATATCTTCACCATTCGTGGCACGCCACGTAAACGCGCACTCGGGGAGTACCCCTACACGTTGGAGGTTGACTCGGGTCAAGTGAGAGCCTTGTACATTGAATACCCTCTGACGAGGAAGAGAGGTAGTTTCCTGAAGGCTCGCTAAGCTCTTCGAGCACTATTACCCTCTGAGATTCAAACGTCGGCGAAGGGGATTCCTGTGAGGGGCTTGACAACGCGCATCCTGCTGCGCTTGCGCAAGATTCTGTAGCGTCCTGGTCCATGGCCAGCTTCAAGGGTGTGTTAGCTTCAACGCTGATCGCTGAGCGCTGAGCAGTGAGACGCGGTTTTAACAGTCTTACTAATTCAGTACTTACATAACTTGGAGTACACTTTGATGGTAATATCCGCACCATCGGCGATTCAGAAAGCAGCCGTCGTCGACCTTCCGAAAAGTTTGACTCATCCGAATGCACATCGCGACCGTTGTGCTCGCCATTTTGAACATTCAGTGGCGGTACTATGTAGTACAGTAATCAAACAGTGATCCTCCAATAAATATTGTCTTCCCAGGGAGGGCGCTGATGCGGCATGCGACATGCCGACCGGTGGGTGTGATCGATAGCTTCTTCAACAGCGCTGAGCCTTGAGGTCAATCAGCGCTTGAGCCTAGGTCAAACCCCGCCTGGCGGAAAGTTTACAGGCCCAGATAAATACGGCACAGGCGCGATCTGGATGACTTCGCAAGCTAAAGGCGCTAACAAGGGGAGGCAGGTTCTCGTGTGAGCTCATGTGCGACTACAAGCGAGATTAGAGATACATAACGATACAACCCGACTACAGATCAGTGAAAAGACGACATGAACACATACCAAGGCCATCTCCGATCACCGACTCGATGATCCTCCGGAGCTACCACCTGCTATGTACCACAAACTTCGACTGGCGTCGATCTGCGCAGTGCGGCTACACGGCGGCCGTCGATCCCGCGCTCGGGCCAGGACTGGAAGTGCTCCCGGGCCCGGAAGGGAGCACGATCGGCGGAACCCAAGCCTGAGGGGGCTCCAAGCCAGCGTCCAGACAATAGTTGACCAGCTGGTAGCGATACGGCTGCCACATCTCCCGTTGGTCTAGTCGTGGCCGCGTGTTCAGAGAAAGCTTCCCAAGCATAAGCAAGGACGACTCACCGGTGCACGGCCACAATCGCATAAGATACTCCATGGGTACCAGTAGCGTCTTCGCGGTCTGGAGAGCAGCCACGAGCGTCGGGTCGGATTCGTAGCATCGCAGAGCGCTGGGGAAGAAGAAGACTCAACACCGCCGGCAACGATGGAACCATACGACATCAAGGGCCCACGCACCGAATCATGTGTCCCATGAGCCAAGGGACGAGGATGGGCCGTCGCGCGTCGTCGTCAGCCTGCAGTCTTCCCCACACCGCTTTGCCGACGTCCATTGTCTCGTGAACTGCAAAGTCGAAAGAGGCCGATCAGCGATCAAGTGGTCGGGCAGTGCACGGATCCAACTTACGCCATGCCACGATTTTTTCGCGATAGAGGTCCCACGTCCCGTTTCTGCATTAAGGTATCGTACGCGCTCGAGTACGACAAGCATCATGAATAAGACTTACGTGGTGATTCGTGGGTCGTACTGCTTGAGCTCGTAGGAGACGCACATCTTCGTTCTGCAGGTCATCTATATCAGTCAGTGGGGAAGCCACCGGGCTTAGCAAGAGACTAAACTCACACAGACAGCGCGTCGCGAATTTGCCATAGTATGTGATTGTTGACGTTACATGTGTGTCGAGCCACCGCTGCCTCGATCGCATCCGCCTCTAGACAGGCGTTCGTAGCAAACTGCGCCCGCTCCTTGAGGCTCAACGTTTGGTCGCGCTGGTAACGGGTGCTGGTTTGGCACAGGACCTTCGCGCGGATGTGCAAACTCCACACGTTGTCCCGCCGGATCGCGGCCATGCCTGTCCGAGTGAAGACCTCCCCCGGCAGCAGGACCGCATACTAGAGCACCGCATCAGTCATCTTCACTAAGAAAATAGCTAAAATGCACGAACACTTCGGTAGTCGGCGATGGAGAGGTCAACGGGCTCGCGCGGCCGGTCGCCAGTGAAGCAGTAGTGACTTGCGCTGAGTATGACGCTGGACCAGACCGTTCGGCGACACTCCTCCTTCCTGATATCGGCTTCGGGCATATTTAATGGCCACATGGTGGTGACGCCCGACAGGGGCGCAATTGCCGCGATGGAGGGCCACTGCTGTTGTAAGTAATATTCGCACTCGCAGCCGCGGCTCGCGGAGGTCCCTACAGAGCTCGCATCGTTGCTCCCAGTGCTCCTCATAGTGTTCGCGGGGGCGCCACCTGTCGAGTACATCTGGGCATAGGTCTGGAAGATGGAATATTGCGTTTCTGGGACGCCTGCGTCGATGCAGTTCAGGGACATGAGCCGAATGATGGAGTCCAGCAGCACCATGGCGGAGCGACGGCGGGTCCATGAACGTTCGGGGTGACCCTGAAATTCGAAGCACGCCATGAACTGAAAATCGGATAATCGAATGAGTAAAATACGTCAAACTTGGATGTGTGTTGTACTTGTACGTGCCCATGCGGCTTGAACTAGGCCTATATCGATCCAATTGGAGTTGAGACTCGCTTGCAGAGCTGAATGCGCGTGTTCGACTAGTCTTAGAGCTCGCCTGCGACTCTTGGCGCCTGCCCTTAACTCCGAGCCTTGAACGAGGGCGCCGATGGCGAGCATGCTCAGCAGGAGACTAGGCTGAATGAAGTTGCGGCGGTCGGGATGTATCAGGCTTTCGAAGAGCCTTCGCGGGTGGACGAAGTTGGCCCAGTGTACCAGAATGCTCATCGTGGAGCGTAAGTCCAAGAAGATCTGCTTCGTTGTCGCCGAGCGTGTTTCGGCTGTCAACGCGAGAGAGCCGGCACCTGGCTCGGCGTCATCGGTCAGATACAGGGTCAGGAGAGCCTCCCACCAAGTGTCCCTAGCGAATTGCATGCTGGGAATGGCTTCGACCGTCGTTTGTCCGTCGGCCTGTTCCTCTTCCTCTTCCTGTAGCGTAGTGTCCGTAGGAGGAGGCGTGGGTAACCGATACGATTCAACCGCATCGGGATCGAAACTAGCTGGGTCGAAACTGTGGAGTACGTCCTAGGTATAGTATACTTCATCAGCGTTCGCGGCCTGCTATGCTCCTAAGTCATGACCAACCTCAAAGCTCGAGGGCTTCACCGGAGGCTGCCTCGCTTCGTCCTGTTCGTCGTCTCTGCGAGAACGCTGCGATTGGCTCTTACGCGGCGCTCTGTGACCGACCGCGGAGCGGACGCGCAAGCCAGGAGCCTTGTCGACTCCACGCCGCCGCGGAGCTGCGTCATAGCTACAGCTCTCGCGCTCCGGATGGCGACGTTTGCAGTTAAAGCACGCAGGCTTCGCCCCGTCGCATCGCACTCTTCGAGCACGGCTATGAAAACGTACAACGTGTTAGTAAAATCTCCGAACCCGAAGCAACGCAAATACTAACCATTCATGGCAGGCAACGTACACACGGGCACGGGCGGTGCCCTTCGTTGTTGGGGGCTGGCTGGGGTCGAGTGTGACCCTCGCGTGCTTCGCACGGCGTGAGTCTTCCGAGTCTGAAGACTGCGTCGAGGAGGAGGAAGAGGATGATGAGGATGAGGCATAGTCATCCTCGTGACATCCAAAGGGCTGAGGGGACCCTGAGGGTGAAGACGTGGCTGCGGTGGTGCTGCTTTCTGCTCGGGCGCGACTGCGTGCCATGGTGTGCGAGGTCCTACGCGACCGAGATGCGCCTGAGTCGAATGTCATGCTGTTCGAAGTTCGTTATGGGTGAAGAAGAAGGGAAGAACTTATGTATGGCGGAGCGTTGGAATCTTCGGATCAGCCATCGAGCAATGCAACTATCGACGTCTACATCAGCTTCTTCCACTTCTGAAAATCAGGTTGTTCTCGCCTGCGGGGCGCTGATGTGGGAAGTTTGATGCTGGTGGTTGGCTGGAGCCTGGAGGCAGGGCCAGTTTCCACTGGTGACTGTCCAGAATTTCCTCCCAACGTGTGCCTGAATGTCAGCGCCAATCCTACGCTAGTTACGTCCACAGGAGGCGCCCTGGAGACGCTGAGAACTGCCAAGGCTTTGGAGGCTCAGCGCTTCAGCGCTTATCCTAGGTGCTGCAGGTCCTCCTCCTCCCTACTCCTCCTCCCTGCTAGTCTTCTCCCCAGTCCAGAGTCAATCCAGAGTAGTTGCACGGGATAAAGCACGAGCACGTTGGGTGCGCCGCGCGGAACGATTGATACAGGCAGACAGTCAAAATGATTTCAATTTATACATATCCAGGCCAACAAGAGTACCCACTGATTAAAATTCACGATACGGCGCGAGGTTTATGACGAGAAGTTACTCCTATGCAACAATACTAGTCGAGCTTCTCCAAATGTCCTGGTACATGAAGTGCGATCGGGGGTATCCAGGCTTGCGGCGGGTCAACGCCGGAGGCTTGGATACAGTAATTGGCCAGCTGATAGCGATAATGTTGCCACAGCTCTTGTTGATCTTAAGTGAAGCCGCACCGTGAGTGGCAGTCGAGCAACGACGAGCGTGTTACTCACCTCTGCATGGCCAGAGGCGCATGAGATACTCCATAGGCACCGCCAGGATCTTTGCGGCTTCGAGCGCGACAACAAGCGTCGGGTCGAGCTGGTAGCATCGCAGACAGCTACACATAGACAGCTCAGCGCTATCGTCCAGAACACACTGGTAAGGTGTAAGTATTACCACATGATGTACCCAATGAGCCAGGGAATGAAGAGCGGTCGCCGGGCCTCGTCCTCGACCTGCATTCTCTGCCACATGGCACCTCCAATCATCGTTACTCCGTGCACTGTGGAAAGTCTCATCAATGTCCAAACACGTTCACAAGATGATTATGGACGTACGCCAAGCGATGGTTTTCTCCCGGTAGAAAGTCCACGCGCCGCCTCTACGTCACCGCCCAGTCAACGCTTCAATCATCGAGGGAGCAAGGATCACGACCTACGTAGTAACCTGTGGCGCATACTGCTTGAGCTCGTACGAGACAGTCATCTTGGTCCTACGAGGTGTCGTCAGAGATACTGCGCTCGGTAGGTAAAGCTGAAGGCGGTAGGTAACTTACATAGACAGTGCGTCCCGGGTCTGCCACGTTATCCCACCCTCCACATCGCAAGTGTGCCGCGAGAGCGCTGCCTCGATCGCCTCCGCCTCGAGCCACGCGTTCGTCGCAAATTCGGCTCTCTCCTTCGTGCCGAGCATCCGCGTGCGGCGGAAGCGCGTGCTGGTCTGCCAGAGGATCATCGCGCGGATGCACAAGTTCCAGACGTTGTCCTCCCGGATCGGTGCCAGCCCTGCGCGAGCGAGGACCTCGCCGGGGAAGAACAGCGCGTACTGGCCAAAGAAGCTGGTCAGCTTCCCAGAGCAATGCCTGTGAAGTGTGAAGTGGAAGAATACATGCCTTGCTGTAGTCCGTGAGGGAGAGGTCCTGAGGCTCGCCACGGTCGGCTGCTATGCAGTGGTGGCCGGCGCTCAGCATGAGGCTCGACCACACTACACGGCGACACTCCTCTTTGCGAACCTCGCCTTCGGAGGTGTCGAGCGGCCACATCGCGATGGCGCCCCACAGCGGCGCAACGCTCGAGATGGCCGGCCACTGCTGCTCCAGCGTGTAACGCTTGCACTCACACCCCTGGGCGCCGCCGTGACTGCTAGTGTAGGTCTCTACGGGTGCCAAAACGGATCTTGGGGAGTACTGCTGCCTGTGTGTGTGGAAGATAGAGTATTGGGCCTGGGGCAAGCCGGCATCGAGGGAAGTGAGAGACATCAATTGAATAAGCGAGTCGAGCAGCACCATTGTCGACCGACGACGGGCCCACGACTGCTCTGGGTGTCCTTGATACTCGAAATACGCGATGTACTGTGCAAAAACAGTGTGAGCGTCCGAAGGAGCATCAGCAGAAGGTATGTAGCGTACCCATGCCGCTTGCACCAGCCCAATATCGAGCCAGTTGGAGCAGAGACTGGCCTGCAGCGCAGAGTGGGCGTGGTCGATCAGCCTCAGCGCCCGCTTCCTCGCGCTTGCGCCGCCCTTCAGCTCAGAGCCCTGGACGAGCAACCCGACGGCGAGCATGCTGAGCAGCAGACTCGGTTGCACCGCATGCCGGCGCTTAGGGTCCAAGAGCGTCTCGAAAAGCCGTGGCGGGTGGATGAAATTCGCCCAGTGGACGGACACGCCCATCGTGGCGCGCAGGTCCAGAAAGATGCGCCTCGCCGTCGCCGAGCGCAGCTCATGCGTCAGCGCGTGAGGCCCACAGCTTGGGTCGACGTGCTCGCTCGAGTACAAGGTGAGGAGGGTGTCCCACCAGGTGTCTCTAGCGAACCGCATGTTAGGTGCGTTGTCAACTCTCAGCTGTGTGCCGCTGTCTTCCTCATCTCCATCGGGTCGTGCGTCCGTGAGAGGAGGGGGAGGTATCAGGTAAGATTCCACCGCATCGGGGTCGAACTCGCAAGGGTCGTACCCCTGCAGGATGTCCTAAACTCACACGTCAATCTTAGTAGTGGCGCTCAATCGTGCCAGCTCCACTTACCTCAAAGCTCGGTTGGATATGGGGATCATCGGGTTCATCGTATCGAGCGGACTCGGACGATTGCACGACGTCATCCACGCGTTCTCCGTCACTGGGAGTCTCTGGGCGATGTCGGACCTGGGGTTTCCGCGCCGCCCTATGCCCGATCGCAGAGCGAACGCGCCGACCAGGATCCCTATCGATGCCACGTCGTCTCGGCTGGGCATCGTACGTACAGCTCTCAAGGTCGGGGTAGCGGCGCTTGCAGTTGAAGCACATGGGCTTCGCACCGTCGCATCGCACCCTCCGGTTGCGGCTGTGTGTACCCAACTGCGTTAGCAGTAGCTTACAACCAGAAATGCATGGATGACTGACCATTCGTGGCAGGCTACGAATACTCGTTTTCGCGGTGTCCCTCTGGTGGTCGGGGGCTGAGTCGGGGCGAGCTTGACTTTGGGGCGCTTAGCATGGTGCTCGCCTGCCGAGTCGGACGATTGCGAAGAGGAAGCTGAGTCATGACGCTCTTCGTCAAGGTGAACTAGTGTAAGCCTTTGGGAGGTCGACAGAGATTGGATGTTGTTAAATATTGAGCTTGAGGCATCCGAAGAACCTGTACGGGCAGCACCTGTAGCCTGCGACAGGATATGCATGGTGTGCTTTGTCCTCGAGGGTTTGAAGGCCATGTTGTGAGACTGGACTCGAACGTGCAGCTTTGAAGCTCGCCCTGGATGAGTTGACGTACTGCAGACCCCTTGGGGCCTGGGCGGTCGTCAGTTCGGCAGATCAGCCACAATGGAAGCAAATCACAGCCGTGGATTGATGCGAAGATCAGGTTCGACACTTTGAAAATCAAGGACTAGCGGAGGAGTCTCCTCTCCTCGTGAGACCGGGCCAGGGTTAGGCGCTATAGGTAACCCTTAATGGCGGCTGCTCCGACGAAAGCTCGTCGGCCTTCGGTGACCGCAATTATGTACTGAGTCAGACCTAATCAGGCCTTGTTGCGGGGCAGAAAGCCATAGACTCTGTGCATACTCAATTTGCCTCTCGGTGCCGATTAAATAATGGCTACACCAGGGCCGCCCATTGCCAGTGTTGATCAAACACTATCAACAAAGAGTACGGAAGGGCTGTCCGTTAGCATTAATATTAGCCAGACTCAATGATAGAGACCGTAATAGAACTCTGGGCAGTACTCACCAAAATAGATGCGGGCGGTGCGACCGTTCTCGAGCTACCGTCTCACCTGACGGACATACGTAGGAAGGAAGCATATTCATGGGCATTCACCTGGAGAATATCAATCACCAGGCGATTCACAAAAGCATACGAAAAGGATGTGATTGATTGTTGCGATGCTGGGAAGTATACAATATGCCCGGGCCGCACAGCTCCTAATAGTGATTAGCAACCAACATCACTGTACCGTCAATTAGATGAGTGTCCCGTTCCGTGATCCGCATGAGTCCCCTGGCTGACGTTGGGAGGAGGAGGGAGGAGGAGGGAGGTAGTTTAGAAGTCGTCCGACATGACATTTCTATACGCGCCCATGTCGCGTTCGAAACCGTGGATGACGTCCTCAGAATCGGACTGCTCGTGAAATTCGTCTGCGGGACATGCTCGCACCACGTGTAACAAGAGAGGGCGCGGCAGACTCACCGCTCAGGTCCTCTTCGTCTGCCCTATCAGATTCCTCCTCATCAGGGTAGTCATTAGTGTACCAATCTTCGTCTGTGGTGACGAGTCAGCGTCCGTAGGGACGGCGTAGAAACAACGAACGCACTGTTCGAATCTTCGTCATCTTCGTCTGAGTACTCGTCATCGGAGCTGTCCTCGCCATCCAGCCCGCTGAGCTCGGGAGGCAATCCGGTGCTGTTCGAGGTCATGTGCACAATGTCAGTGGTATCTCATCCAACTTAGAGTAGCAGGTGAGAACAGAGCTTACAGCTTTGCGATATTGGAGCTAGTCCCGGGCTCGTACAGCTCTTGGAACGTCGTAGGGCGATGATAGAACACGTCATACACATAGTCGTCCTCCTGTGGCGGTGGCGGCAGCTCGCTCACTGTAGCCATACAGTACCGCTCAATATATGCGGTACCTATTGAACCAGGAAAACGCACCGTTCAAGTAGTCTTTCAACATCGGCAGGAACTTCTCGATCTCCGCGTCGGTCTCGGTCGGCACGCTCGCTGCCTTGCCTCGGGACGTAGAAGGGACGGCCTCGTACATCTTGAATTGTGCTGCCCGCTTCATCGCTTCAAGCTCCTTCCCAGACCATACTTTCGGCCTACAGAAGATCGCTTGAGTGTTACTCGCACATGGCGGTGAACGGCTCGGAGACAGACGTACGGAGAGGTCGCATGCTGTCGTCGCGCGTTGGGGGCCTCGTTCTCTTCCTGCGGCACAATCGTGTACGTGCGGCTGGGGCCCAGCGTTCTTGTCCGCTTTGGAGGTAATGTGGGCGCGGGTGGTACGGACCAGGCTGGTGGTACGGCAGGGAGATGGGAGGGGAAGCCTTGATCTGCGCCAACGGGGCTGCTCATCTCTTGGTCTTCTCGTTTCCGGGGAGAGATATCGCGCGCAAGACTCGCCAGACGTGTCTAACCAAGATAGGCGGTGAGAGACATTCGTGCAGTTAGATGTAGTTTCGCACCTCGAGAGCTCTCTTCTGCTGCTCATCATTCCATTCCGCCTCTGCAACCGTCCCTGCATACTGAAACACATTCAGCCCTCCTTTGGTCTTCTTGCGACTTGGTGCGGCATCCACGACTGAGAGGTAGACCGTCTAACGGTTAGAATCTGAGATTGGTTATGTGAATCGCACCCACCGAGAGCATCCAGCGGCTCCTCGTTTCGTTTCCGCTTGATGCGCAAGATCGCATACGGTTGCTGTCGTTGAAGAGCATGGGGAGGATCAACTTCCATTGCTTGCTACAGATAGACTCGCAGGAAGCTCGAAGTGGATGGGAGAGAGATGCGTTGTCCAAGGTTGCAGCGCAGAAAGCGTGCCACCATAACGCCGCGCGTAATGACCACGTGGAGGCGAACACGTGACCGTATCCCGTCAAATTCGGACTCTCGACTCTCCTGGAGTCTCCAGGATTAATTGTCGGCGTGAAGTCGTGCGCGCGCGAGTTCTCATACATGATACACACATCTCGATTCAGTCGTCATTAAGACTCATAATCGTACAAGCATGCGGCTCCAACGGTCAAAGTCATGAACTTCCCGAACCATCACTGCTGATGCAAACACCCACAAGCTCAACTGCAGCATCTTAGACGGACTCCTTGGTGATGGAATGCTCCTGTGACATAGAGTGTCAGACCCTCTGTGGCAGATACTGTGAAAGAGCCGTACCGCAGAGTGCACCCCGATCCGGTCGGTCTGCGGGAACTTCGGACGAGCCTGGGCCCCGCGAGCCTTCTTCCCAACAGCAAGCAATCCCAAGAACGCTAGCACCGCCAACACCGCGCCGAGGACCGCGATGGTTAACCCTGCGCCCAAGAACCCGGCACCGACGAGCGAAATCCTGTCATGCGACGCCACAGCGACGCCCGCCGTCCCGTTCCCCGCGTAGAGCGCCGCGCACCCGCGAGCCTGAGTCTGCGCACACGCGTTGCACCACTGGAGCGTGGTATTGATGCCCGCAGGCTGGAGCGCGCGGACAAACGTCGACACGGGCACGTCCTCGCCCGCGCTCGCGTCCCAGCCGGGGAGCTGCATGGGGTACGCGCGGTACGCGTTGTCGTTTGAGCCGTTCTTGAAGTTGAAGCGGACGACGGGCTCCGAGGAGGATGCGGGCTGGCGTATCTCCAGCACGACCGATCCGGCGTAGTTCACTGTGAGCAAGAGGCCGTTGTCAGCAACGTTCGAGCACGTAACAGAGAGAGGACGTGCCGAAGGTGGGCGGAAGAGCTCCGTCAGCGACTACACCGGTCATGTTGAAGAGGCTCAGGAACGGCTTGTACGCGATAGCGGAGTAGTGCAGCTTCAGGGGGTCGGATGCATTGGCGATTCGTTGCATCGCAGTAACCACAGATGGTATCATTGTGCGGAACGCGACTGTAGTCTCACTCGGTCACCCTGGTAAGTCAGTCGGATTATGACGTTGGACTCACCGTTACCGATGCCGTCCAGCTTGCTGTCCGAAAATACGCCGTACTCGTGGAAGCCCGCGAGATCGCGAATTTGAGCAAGATACGCGGGCGGGAGGTTGCGTGCGAATGTTTCGTTGTGGATCGACTGTACGTTTGCGTAGTCGAAAACCTGGACAGGAGCTGTTCATAACGTCCTGGCGTGATTTTGACAAAAAAGCCGTACGTTCCACTGTAATACAACGTACATGACAATCAATTTCTGTCCTGAGGCGGTTACACTCGACGCGACCTCACCATGTTTTCCAAGGTGACATTCCGTCCATCCATGTAAGGCTCCAGGTCGTTAAGGAATCGAGCAACCTCGCTTTTCTTGGCTTTGAACTCATCAGAGGCGTAGAACGCAGCTGTGTGGTTGTCGAATGCCTGTCAACATATCAGTGTCTACGCACATGCTTGCCTCTCATTATCACCACTCACGTTGCATGAAGTCCATCCCTCGAGCGACACATCGTTCCCAGGTTCTACAGATTCCACTGCAAAGGCACTTGTACATAAGCAGTCCACACGATCCGACTGTAACTAGCTCGTACCGGGAACATATTGGTAGCCTCCCAACGGGCTAGCAATAGTTGAGCCATCGGCAAGCGTCGTTGTCGAGCGGGTGGAAGGCGGCCAAAGGCCCTGGGTAAGAGCAATAGCACTATCCCAGATGACGCCCCCCTCGCCTCCAGCATCGGCACGGACCTGGACTTGGCTCTGCTGAAAGAGCGTGGTCGTGTTCGCAATCCCGCTGATGAACGAAGGCGATGAAGGATCGAAGTAGACCTCGCGAAGCAGGTTCCCGAGCTGGAATTCTTGTTGCTATCACAAAGAACATCATATCAGTACTTAGTACCAATAAATATCCCAGATGACAGAGGCGTAGAACGGAGACGCACTTCTCCCAGAGGGGTTATCGCTGTTGCCGACGCGGTATAGGTGTTGGGATCTTGGTAGAAACCCTGACGATCTCCATGCCGCGCAAGCACCACAATCCCAAGAACCTTACTCTGGTCGCCCGATGCCATTTCAGTGGACAATGTCGTATGGGAGGATGGTGGGAGGGGGAGGTCGAAGCTCGAGGAAAAGAGTCGCGACAATTCTGCATCTTATATGCGTGCTGGATAGAGTTTCCTGCCATCAATCAAACTTCTCTCCCACGACAACCTCATTCAATAGGGAGCTGCAATGCCGGATATACGTGAGGTCTTCCGCATGGCCCGATGTCAAATGGTCGACGCCCAAGCGATCACTGCACACACTCGAGGAAACACTCGTGCACATGTAGATCGTGCACGTCCGACTACAGGGAAATCGTGGCAGACTTACCTTGCCCCTGCCACTGCCAGTTTGACTCTCAACTTCGTTCCGAGTGATTCTGAAGTGTTTTGATCTTCAAGTTGTTATCTAAGATTTAGACGCGCTCCTTCCTCAGCGCAGACAGCCTGGGTGTCTGCTGGTGTCTGCTGTCATTTGGAGACGTTGAGCGCATGCTTAGTAACTTCGAAAGTACTGGGGACATCGGAAGCTTTCAAAGTGAGAGGGCGAGAGGAGTAAGTGTTTTTAAAGTTATTTCAGTTGCGGTCATCTCCGGTGTGGATGTGCGTCCACCCGGCCCTAAACGGATAGAAGCGCTCGTCATGACATTGAGAAACAAGTCTGAAAATAACACCGCGCGTATCGTGCCAATGGGCTATAATTCTAGACTCAGCGTCGCTGCGAGGTCGAATAGTCTGAGATCCTGGTAAGTGAATCAATACAAGCACCGCCGGTGGATCCGAAGGAAAGGACAGAGAGCATATTAAGCATTCGAAAGCGACCTCGGGCGATGTACATGGAATGAGAGCAACGTTACTAGACAACAAAGGTATGCTACAGAGGAGTACACTAGTCTATGATAAGCAAACAAGGTGGGTTTGAGTCGAGGCGTATTCTTTAGGAGAAAAAGGTGGAATGTGAGATACTGAGAGGTAGAGGCCCTGGGGCAGTCTGACGAAGGGAGGCTCACCTGTATATATATGCATAGAGAGCTAGAGTCTCTTCTCCGACACCTAAGACCTGCTGAGGGTAGAGGAGGCGTCGCTGACTCCAGAAAAAGCAGTGACATCACTCTCCATGCTCGATCGCTGTGCCAGTCGGGATCTGCAGTCAGCAAGTGCTTGTGACACACAGAGGCTCATACGTACCGAGAATTCGGATGTATGAGAGTCCTGTTCCCCAGTGAAGTCCACCATCTGCACGCCCCTGTCGTCTGGCTTCTCCTCAGGTGGAATCATGGGGGTGTTCACCATAAGCCAGAATGTCGACGATACCCGTGAAATGAATGAGCCACCAGTGGCAGTCTCGGCTTGAGCATGAGGTTTAGGACTTGAGTCGGAAGTCATCATGATGTGTGTAGGTTGAGTAGGATAGAGCAGGGTATATGAGGGTGCTGGTAGTAGACAAGAAGAGACTGTGGTGCTGAATTTGGTCGCGGTAGCCCGCAGGAGGACGGATGGCTGACAGTGACGTCACCCCCACCATTTCCAGATTCGGGCCGCTTGCCGTCCCGGCCCGGAGGCCATGAGGCTTGCAAGTGGCTTGCACTGGCACTCTGCTCTCAATCACGAACCACCAGCTTCACGAATTCGAGTCAGAAAAAGATCACGACGGCATACTTGTACTATCCACAACCAAGAAAAGCAATAATCGGACTAACTTACTGATCTAGTAGGCTGCAGTCACCCCACGGATTGAGGGTCAATGGCCGCCGAGTCAAAGAAAGTCATTGTGATTACAGGCGCATCCTCTGGTAAGTATTATCGTGTATCCTCCTTTATGAGATGCAATTGCTGACTAGTGATGCTATATGCAGGGGTCGGTCGCGCGACTGCGCTCGCGTTCTCTAGAGCCGGGTGGTCGATAGCGCTGCTGGCGAGGCGAGGCGACAAGTTGCAAGAGACGCGAGACTTGTGCGAAGACCCTTCCAACATTCTTCTCGTTGAAGGCGACGTCAGCAAGGAAGAGGACGTCCTCATGCTCTTCCGCAAGACGGTCGAGCGCTTTGGTATGTCATCAGAATATCACCGGGGGCCTTGAACAAGTACATCGATCACGGCATGGGCAATCCCCGGATATCTGTCAATGAAAGGGTGTTACCCGCAGTCACATTTTCTCTTTCACATGATGAGAATGGCAAAGAGCCGTCTAAAAGGTTGTTCTTCGAGAGGAAAGGTGACTGCGAGCAGTGCCTCCTCTTTCGCAGAAATGTCTGCCGTGGATGTAACGAGTAGTCACATCGCCGTGATACTGTGGTCGAAACTCACATGTGCCGTGGTGCAACACGCTAGAAACATTCAAAAGTGTTACATCCTGGATACATCTCACATGTAGCTACGATGTATCTAGGATGCGACACTGTGCAAGACTCGGAGATCCTCGGGAGGAGGTTTGCAGCCCAGAATTGAGGATTTTGGATTTTGAGACATCGAGACGGTTGTGCAACGTGGATCTCAAGGGTTCTAGTCGTACGTCAGCATGTCAAAAAAGGGACGGTCAACCAGCCCTCGATTCTCGTTGTAGACACCAGAATTTCCTCCCAATATCGCGCAAAAATGTCCACTGCGTGACCCCCACTATTATTGACAAAGGAGAGTCATATTTGGATTTGGAATACGCTACGATGTAACAACTCGTTACTTCGACGGTGCCCCCGGTGTATGATAACGACTCGCCCCCCACATCACTCAATGCTTTTATCCTCAGGTCGTCTAGATGTTCTCTTCAATGTGCGTGATATGATGGGCACATTGGTCTCCTAATTGTCGCCCTGACCGAGGTTGCAGAACGCGGGGGTCACCGCACCTCAAATCCCCATTGAAGAGACGTCTCTCGAGGTTTTCCAGAAAACGATCAACGTCAACCTCGTCGGGACGTTCCTGTGCACCCGCGAGGCAGTGAAGATATTCAAGTCTCAGTCTCCACAAGGAGGTACAATACCCAACGACGTCCATGGCATCGTCGCTGACCCATGACTGACATCTGGACGGCACATTCCAGGCCGCATCATCAACAACGGCTCCATCTCCGCGTACACCCCCCGCCCGCACTCGTCTCCCTACACGTCGTCCAAACACGCCGTCCTCGGCATGACCAAGTCGACGCTCCTCGACGGGCGCGCCTTCAATATCACCTGCACGCAGGTCGACATCGGTGAGCTCGTCCTCCAAGTCTTCCCTGCCAGGAGCTGACAGCGTCGACTTTCCGTGCGACCGGGTCCGCGACGACTCCCCAGGCGGCGCAGAGACTGTCTTGTCTCCGCCGCCCGAAGGCGCGCTCCAGCCCAACGGCACACGCCACCGGGAGGCCGTGTTCGACGCCAAGCACGTCGGGGAGACGGTCGTGCACATTGCCAGTCTCCCGCTCGACGTCACTGTCCTCACGTTTAATATCATGTACGTGCTATCACATCACCATGACAGACAAGACTAACCCCGGGTGCTTACAATAACTGTTACTCCTATATTAGGGCCACAGGGATGCCATTTGTCGGTCGAGGTTAATTGGTGGCTTATCGCGAGCCTCGGCCAGCATTCCGTCTACCTTCCGTGGGTCTTGCCGCAATAAGAGGATAGCGACTGACCTGCTCGGTCGAATTGCGTTCAGTATAACGAATCGAGGTTTGGTGGAGCTGTGTACATCGTAAACGTCTCTGATCAGCGACCGTCGAGTTAATAAACAGCCTGCTGTACGAAATGGGTAACAAGAACGTACAAATATGCAATACATCGTCTTCTCTAGCTGCCTAACGAGTTACAATTTACACAGGTGAATGGGCAGAAGTAGGGAGCGGGGCCTCAGAAGTCTTGCGCAAAGAGAGACGGGACGCACGCCTCCCCACTCGCGGACAGCACGTAGCCCACGGTGCATTTCGCTACAACCCCACATAAGCAACGCACGATACAAAGGAGGAACTGGGCACGGGCTCACCGATCACGCAGTTCCCCGCGAGGCACGACACGGAGTCCACGTTCGGTATCGCGCTGCAGTCGCGCCCGCCGTCTGCCGTCCGCCCGCCGAACGGCGAGTCGTCCGCGACGCACCCGCCGCAGCTCTCCAGGTCGTGCTCGACGTCGACGCACTCGTGCCCCCTGAGGTATCCGCGCCCGCGCAGCGTCGAGCCGTACAGCGGGCAGCTCTTGTGGCCCGCGGGACAGGCGCGCCGGCGCACGTCACGGCGACGCACGCCGCCCGTCGGGCTCGAGCCGCCGTCCGCTGTAATTGACATGTTATTGTTAGAAGGGTCGCGGCGAACAGGAGGCAGACACGGAGTCTGAGATGCTTACGGCACTTATCGCCCGACATCGAGCATTGCAGGAGGCCGCCGCCTGGCTTGTTGCCGCACTGTTGGGCGGACGTCGCGCCAATGGGGGAGAACGCGCCCCGGACCGGGCACGGGAAGGGGTGGTCTTGCGCGGTTTGATCCTGGGGGTGCGAAGCCCACAATCAGTTACATGGCGATGGCAGTGCAACAAAGTGCGGACTTACAGTGTAGAACCCAGCACAACTACGAAGGGGGGAGGTGTGCGTCAGAACATTTTCCCGCTTTGCAGGCAGCGTGCCGGAGCGACTCACCAGCTACAACACTGGGTGGCTCCCGTGGCGGACGTGAACGTCCCCTTGGGACACTCGTAGCACTGCTGCCCGAGGCCTGGGGTCGGAGAGTAGTGGCCCGGTGGGCACAGCTCAGAGCGCGTCTGGCCTAGGCCGTTGCAGTAGGAGCCCGCGGGACAAACTGTGCAGGACGCCGAGCCCTCGACGGGGCTGAACGTTCCCTGCTTACAGATGCTTTGCGCAGTTGCCCCCGAGCCATTCGGCCCAGATCCCGACGCGAACCAGCCTGATTGGGCTTTGCGACAACTTGTCTGCCCGGAGTCTGCGAGAGATGGTCAGTAACTGTGTGAGCAGCTGAGTGGGGGAGGTATTGGACTGACTCGGCTGATATGTGCCAGCAGGACACAGTGTGCAAGGTGCCTTCCCGTTCAATGAGTTGAATGACCCAGGCGAGCACTGCGCTGAATTGGCGGAGACGAAGGCGGGAGCCGCGAATAGGAGGGCAGCCGCGAGCGCAGCGACGCAACGGGCGAAGGAGGGCATAACAACTAGAAGGTAACGGGCCACGGTCGAGCTGGGTGAAAAGTGGCGGGTACCTGGAGAGCCCCAGATAACATGGCCGGTGCTCGCTCTTGTTAAGTAGCGGGTGGCAACAACGTTCAAGACCGTGACAAGAGCGCGATCGATTGAACGAGAAGCTTGCGTTTCGCCTGAAGGCCTGGAGGCTGGACACACACTGGCGGCGTTACAGAGCCCAGAATCACGGACATCCCAGACGTGCCGCTGATCGTTATTGAGACCCGCACACACGCGCGTTCATGCTTCGACACACGGGCCATGGACTGCTGTTGACGAGCGTCCTCAGCAGATTCGCTGCAGGACCCATAGAGACGGGTCGATGCGAAATCACTATCCGCAAAGCTCTGCGCTGCAAGAATACCGTGCCCGTCTTCTCCAGAATAGCACCGTCACCTAAAGGGCTCGCGGAAAGGAGGCTCCCCTTTGAGTGTATCTGAGCATTGCAAAATCTGCCGCCAATCTCAAACGGTGGTCAGTCATACGTCCGGTCGGGGACCAGAGCGGGGGCTATAGGGACCGCATGGCATATATGAAGAAACGCACAGGAGGCCGCCGCTGCCAGAGCAGAACGGAGGTAGCGGGGGTGACCTTGAACACCTGCCTGATCCGTGCAGAAGTGGGCGTCCGGTCCGCGTCCCGACCGGTCAGGACGGAATTTAGTGCGCAGGCGTGACGCCTTCAATGTCGGAGTGGTGTTCGAGGACGAGCCTGCAGGGTTGGTTCCTGAGGAACCCTCTTATCGTCAGCTTCGAAGATACACACGCCGCCAGGAACGAGATGAACGGCTCACCGCGAGCCTCGTGAAGTCCGTCTAAGATACGCGGCAAAGCACTCTACCAGCGCGGTCATTTCGGCCGCCATATGTTGCGACGAGAGCGCGACGACCACATGAGACGGGTGCCTTGATGACCGCACAACCTACGACAGGCTTCCAAGCCGCAGGGAGGCGTCCAGGCTAGCATATGCCGTTATGGAACACACGGACGTTGACTCGTATGAATTGCCGCGAAGACCGCTGAAAGACCGAGCGATAAACATGAGGGTCTTCAAGAGCTGATGGAAATATCTCACCGAGAGAGCTCAAGCGCGCCGCATGCTCAGCCGCGGCGCTCCATGGACGAGATTTCGTGAAGTAGGACGTTTCTTTGACAATTAATAACTTGTCATAGCCCCTTGTCCAGGTCCGAGGCTCCGAGTGGCAGAACGACAAGAACATACCATCAAGCGCTGGTGCCACAAATCTGTCGGTTGTCACAGTCACAAGGTCACCATAGTGGTTACCCACGGCGCCGGGATCGGTGCGTTTAAGGGAAAAGGGAGTGTAGATAAGATCACAACTTGAAGTCGACAAAGAGGTGTGTGGCGATGTTGTGAAAGTGATGATGGTCGCAAGGAAATTGTGTTTAGGCATCTATATATGGCCCGGTAACGCACTGAGCACTAATCTATTCCCTCCCTGCAGAACGAAATACTCGTCGCCGACAGAGTCATGGTAGATCAATTAGAGTATTAATGCGAGACCGATCTCAGTATGAACGCCACACCAAGTATAGGTGCACCTTGTCGCAGCCTTCATTGATGTTGCCAGACAACACCCTACACCCCGGGCCATCATGACAGTAGTTAACCCCACTGGGCTCACCCTGCAGCAGTGTGAAACAGGTACTCACCAGCGTGGTCCAGCCAGTCGCTTCACGTCCTTCGGGGTAATTGGCACATTTTCTTCCGAGCTGGGCCGGAGTAGTTTCACCTCGACGACCTTCTCCGTCTGGCCCTGATCGTGGCCCGCTACAATATAGCGGTAGTCCCTACCAGTCCCGCGAGACACGTCTCCTCCCCCTTGTATCGGGTCTGCTTTGATCTGCACCTCGAACGAGGTTGCAGCTTTTGCGGTGTCGATGGTGTATCGTGGCACGAGCCAGACATACCTATGTACGCGCCAGTAACTAGCATCAGAACATTCCGCGGGGAAACCACAATACTTGGACTTACTTGCTGCCAAAGCCATAATATGTGTCGTCGCTCCAGTGGTTGACTCCGCGGACGCGCCCGCGAGGCGCATTGATTGGGGCATTGCCATATGCGACAACGAAGTCCTCGACGAACTGGACGACGCGGGAGCGGATGGTGAGGTCGACGTCCAGATCATCTGCGGCGGTCTTCTCGGTTCTGACAGTTGATATGGTGTCGAGGGCGAAGTTCATGCCTGGCCCGGAGTACGTCTGTTGGTACAAGTACAGCTTGTCGCCGGGGCCGATCCTGACGGAGTGCGTGTCCTTCTGTTGCCATGACTCCTCGTCGTCACGGGTAATATCGGTCAATGATGAGACGAAGTACTTGAGCATGTCCGATTTCTCGAAACCGGCGGGGACAGAAACAGAGACGGTTTTCCAGGTCGCGATAGCGCTGACATTGAGATCGAGCCTGAATGACCGGAAAGCAACAGTCAGTAGTGCGTAAACATATAGACATGGCGCAACCTAAGGAACATACTTGGCAGCCTGCTCGCGCGAATACTTGTCCACAGCCTTGGTGCACTCTTTGGCTATGATCCTCTTGGAGTTGACTACCTCGACGGTGCGGTGGATAGTGGTTTTGCGGCTGTCGGTGTTGTCATATACGCGAATCTATCAAGAGCAAATTAGGTGTATTGACCATCCAAAGGTGCGACGAGGAGGACTCACTAATCTCCAGCTGACGTGGCAGGGTATCTTGATCTCGACTTCAGTCATGTCGCAGTCGATGCCGTAAAGCAGTCACCGCGTTGATGGGGTTGGAGGCTCCTCAGAGTGCTCACTGTTGGAGTTCGAGTCAGACAACGAGGATCCTGGATGAAATTCAGAAGACGAGCTGGCCAGCCTGTTCTCGACGGTGGCTATACCGCCCGGCTGTGTCCGCAGTAGTCCAGTCCTACAGCGGGAACACGAACGTGCGCATGACATCAACCAATGGTCCAAGGGCCCGCGGGCGCGATCTTCCAACGTGCACTGAAGTGATTGATCTGGAAGAGATTACTGATCAGAGAAGCTTCAAAGCAAAACAAATAACAAAACTCACCCATCCTACCTCCGCGAGTCCCGTCCACAGAACTTTACAGAAGCTACCAGTACTATGTCTGAGTGTACACGTTAAGTTCTGATTATTGAATAGTGTGCGTATAGTCAAAGGTCGTTCGGCGGTAGCACTGAGAACCCGGATATTCGATGATCACTGTGAGCGCGATATCGCACGTCGCATCTTGCTAATTGAAGGGGGTGCCAATACAGGCCAGCTGGTAAGCCAAACGCTCTGCATTGGTTGCTATAATCGGTAGACACTATCGCTGCAGGAACATTGATTCAGATACATTAGCCTTTACGACGATGATTTATCCTGTATGCGTTATGTGCGTCACCTACAGTACAATAACTTACTGCGCAAGTTGTACACGAGCCCCGTTCACAGATGCGATCCGAGGCGGAAGGTGCTTGCGATGATGTCCTGCACGCCCTCTTGCAGGCCAACCTCGTTGTGCGCGCCCCAGAAGGTCTCCACGTACACCACCTTGCCCGCACTCCCGTCAAACTCCTCGATGGTCCCGAAGGTTGGCATCTCGACTTTGCGGACGAGCTCGCTTCGCGCGGCGCGCCGCTGCTTCTGCGTCTCGAGGTATTGAGCGTGGTCTGCTGGTGAGAGCATGCCGTCGGGGGTGGGGGGCAGAGCGATCGACACGGGGAGATGGGGGTCCAGGAGCTGGTCAAGGAGGGTGCGCGAGTGGTGAAAGGGTATATCCATGTCGTCCTGGCTATGTGCAATGAGGACGGGCACATTGATATTCTGAATGGTCGACAACGTGTTGAACTCGTGGCGAACGAGATACTTGATCAATCCTGTCACAAGTGCATATATTTCAGGACTAGTATATGGATGGAATAAGCGCATACACGTACTCCTGCCAAATGCAAAGGTCTGCAGCGGTTGCAGGATAGGAATTCCTCTGATAGAGTATGTCTCCACCAAGGTCGCCACGTTTGTGAAAGGTGCCAGGAGTGCGACTCCTCGAGGCTTGATGTTCTCCTGTGCCAGCGAGGTCGCTAGGCTAGTAGCGACGCCAGTCCCGAGACTATGCCCGATTATCATGACGTCTTCCGGCTTTGCGCCCTGCTCCATGAGCCACCGCCAGGCAGTCTGCGCGTCCTCCGCCAGCCCGAAGTCAGAAGGGACGCCTTCGCTGTCGCCGAAACCACGGTAATCGATCACGAGCACATTCGCGCGCAGGCGCGAGGAGAAGGTGGAGTAATGATGCATCCTCGCTGGCGCAGCGCGAGTTGCAGCAGCACCGTGACAGTAGAGGATAGTGGGGTGTGTTTGCAGAGCCATTTGGACGACGCCTAGGGAGGGATGGGGGATGGGCATCGAGTTTCCGGCTCGATGTGTCTGGTAGAACGGCTCGGAGAGCACAAACCACGCGCCGATGGTGACGTTGTCCGACGTGGTGAGCTTGAAGTTCATGGTTTTTCCCGCTGGACGCGCATATATAAGCCTCCCGGTGGACGTGCTAGGGTGGACGACGTACGTGAAAGCCCATACTTCTCCGGCAAGTCGTATCTAGCCCCCCATGGAAATCTGAGCGCGTGCTGGTAGACGGCACTGCGACCAGGGGAAGTGAGGATGCGACATGGTCGACGCGCTGTGGTGAATGCTTACTGTCTCTGGAAGAACGGAGTAGCGAGGAGCGCGATAAGACACGCGTAGAAGCAGCTCACGATGAACGCGAGCCGATGGACTCTGTCAAGGAGGCCGCGCTGCGAAGTGGAAGGCGTCGAGTCCGCCATGGTTTGGGTCCTGCTCGTCGTCGTCGAATATGGTCATGATCGAGCTATAGTAGGACGCTCGATGAGCAGCGAGCGCTCCGTAGTCCTGCTTGCCGTGAACTTTCGACGATGCCGACAGCGACTCCGTGGCTGCTTCAACTCTACGACGTTCATCATCAACGACCACCTCGCCACGGAGAATGGGGTCGGGGGAGTCATCAAAGTAGAGGACCTAGAGGTGCGCCGACGCTGTAGCCTTGAGCTCGCTGTGCAACGAGGTGACTGACAGTACTGTTGCCTTCTACTAGCATATACCCCATCTTAATTTCGCCGCTGCTAGAGACGACTATAGAGAGAGCCTACACTGAACGATACACGATGATGACGGCCCAGAACGAGAAACCGCTTGCTGCCACTGGAGAAGCCACTCGCGTGACCCCCATAACCCCCGCAGCTTCTAGATCACCCTCGGCAACTTTACGGGAGAAGAGGCACCTTCCAAGCTGGTTCCCAACACACATTGGACGCGGTATCGTTCGTGACGTACGCGCACGAGCCCCGTACTATGCAAGTGACTGGACAGATGCATGGAACTATAGAGTTATCCCTGCCATAGTCCTCATATTCTTCGCGAAGTGAGTAGAGGCAACTCCGATCTACACTGTCCGCTCTGTCTCAACCCGACCTCGCAGCGTTCTTCCCGGCATTGCATTCTCCCTCGACCTCATAGAGACTACACAGCAATATGGCGTCGCAGAAGTGCTTCTATCCTCCTTCATGGCGGCCTTCATATTCTCCATCTTCGGTGCTCAACCCCTCTGCATTGCCGGGGTCACTGGGCCCATCACGGTTCTTAACAAGACCATCTTCGACATTATAGAACGCCAACCGGACGCCCCAAACTATCTACAGTTTGTCGGATGGGTGTACCTCTGGGGCGCAATTATGCACTGGATCACCGCTGCGTTGAACTGTGAGGCATCATGCTTACTCGATGGTTCCTCACTCGCTGATCCACTAATGACCGTCAGGTTGCAACTTCCTCCAGTACGTCACTCTCTTCTCATGCGACACCTTCGGCTTCTACGTCTCGTGGGTGTACCTCCAATACGGCGTACAAGTCATCACGCGCCAATTCCCTTCAGATGGCAGCTCGACCCCTCCCACTCCATCCGCAGAGTCGTCCACAGCGACACTAGATGGCGCGTTCGTCGGCATCATCCTCGCCCTCCTCATGACCGTGACCGGCTTCCTCTTCCGCTCGCTCTCCGAGTCCGCGTACTTCCACCGCCACGTCCGCCGCTTCTTCGCCGATTACGGCATGCCCATCTCCCTCGTCGCCTCATCCGCCGTCGCGTATTGGGGCCGCTTCAACACGGCGAACCCGACGACGCTCCCAACAGGGCACGCGTTCATGCCCGCCGGCGATCGGCCGTGGCTCGTCCGCTTCTGGGAGCTCGACGCGAAGTGGGTCGGGATCGCGTTCCCGTTCGGCTTCGCGCTCTGGGTCCTCTTCTTCTTCGACCACAACGTCTCCGTGAGTAGCCTCGGCCGACACGCAAGGTAGATGCGCATGTTGACGACTCGACTCTGCGCAGTCTCTCATGGCCCAGGGCACCGACTTCCCGCTTCGGAAGCCACCCGGGTTCCACTACGACTTCTTCTTGCTCGGGATCACGACCTTCATCGCAGGTTTGCTCGGGGTACCCGCCCCGAACGGTCTGATCCCCCAAGCGCCCATCCACACGACCTCTCTCCTCGTCATGGGCCACGCGCCCAAACGAGATGTCGAACATGGCGCGCCTTTGCCCGTAATCACGGACGAGAAGAAGCGCAGAACGTCAGCGCAGCCGCAGGGTGTCCCTGAGGACGAGCAAGGCGTCACACGCACGCGCTCTCGCCTGCACGCGCCTCGCCATGCAGATCTGGAACCGGACCCGACGCAGTCGCGCGATGGAGAGGGCGACGTGCGCCGGCGCGAGGTCCCCGTCGCGGTCGTCGAGCAGCGCGTGTCGAACCTCGCCCAGGGCGCGCTCTGCCTCGTCCTGCTCACCGGGCCGTTCCTCCACGTTCTCAACCTGATCCCTCGAGGCGTTCTCGCCGGGCTCTTGTCAGTCCTCCCAGATACACTTGCAACGCGCTGATGCTCACATAGTGCATACAGCTGGTACATGGGCGTAGACGCGTTGCAGGGGAACGGCATCACGCGCAAGCTGCTGTACTTCCTCCGCGACAAGGCGCTCACGCCCGCGGACGAGCCGCTCCGGCGGGTGCGCAAGTCGAGAATCCTCCTCTTTGTCACGGTACAGCTTGTGGGTTTTGGGGCGACCATGGCCATCACACAAACGATCGGTACGTCTTCCTGCCTGTTTGCGAAAATATATAGTTAATACACCAACTGACACGGCATGTAGCCGCGATCGGGTTCCCCATCGTCATCTTCCTGCTGGTTCCCGTTCGGACGTATCTGGTGCCTCGGCTGCCCTTCACCGAGGATGAGCTCGCAGTGCTCGACGGTCCGACGGCGTCTCCCTTCGTACGTCGGGTTCTCCTCTACGCGACTCTTTGACTAACTTCTCGGTGTTCTGCGTAGACCATGGAGTCTGTCGGGGGTGCAAAAGGCTAGCACACTGCAGCCGACATGGGACGTCTGGCTTCCTGCAATCGTGCTGTCATCGCGCTTCCCTTGTTGCTGGTGCTTCACCGCCTGCTGCCTTTAAGTTTCACTGACCTCACGATTCGCGTCTGATCACAGCCCAGCTGGGCATCTATTAACTGTAGTTCGTACGATGCGCGGCGCCTCGGGTAGCCCTAGGCATGGGCTTCTGAATACACTTGTTACCGTTCTTATTCCGATATATGATTCAATCGCATGGAATTGTGCACCATGCACGTCAGAGGGACGCGAAAGGTCCGACCACAACCAATGGCAGATAAGGTTTTACGGCGTTCGATGCAATCCAGATACAATCTCATCTACAGTTGTGGGAACGGATGTCGTGAATTTCATGGACAATGATGCAGTATGGGGTGCGGTATATATACTTGAATAACGTAGAGTAGGGTAGCCCGCTTACCCCCCTCTAATCCTGGCTCCGAGTCTAACAGCCCGCACCTTCTATGAATTTGACTTGATGACGAGGATGATCGCGAAGACGACAATGACGACCGAGAAGAGGACGAAGGAGAGGAGGGTGGGGGTGATGCGCGCGACGGGGTACACACCGCGAATGAGGGCCTCTTGGACGAGGAAGTACCGCGCAACCCCCACGCAGAGCGTGAAGAGCCCGAGCGCGATCATCACCGCCCCCAGCGGTCGCGCGTACTTCTCCAGGTCCTGGTGCATCGTCGTCGCCGACAGCGTGAACAGCTGTACAAGGGCTGGAGCATCCATGCAGGTGAGCACACGCCCGCGCTCGAGCAAGTGAAGAAAGAGGGTTGACGCACCGACGCCGGTCGAGGCGATCGTCAGGCTCGTCCGGGCATACGCGAGGAAGGTGCGCTCGGACGCGAGGTGGTCGCGCGCGACGCTGCCCGAGTTTTCCAGGTGCAGAAGCAGCCGCCAGTCCATCAACGTCTGCTGCAGCGACGAGCCCTTCCCCCGCTTCCTCTTCCTCTTCTTGCGGCTCCCGTCGTCCCTCGGGTCTGGTGTGCAGAGCGCGGTGGGCGTCTCAGGGGTCGACGACCCGCTCCTGATAGTGTCTTGCTCTGGGCTCAAACAACGAGATGTTGACCCCTCTGGTGTGTTGCGCGTGGGTGCGGGCGACAGGGGAGGTGCGGGCGATCTGGACGGAGGGGCCCTGACGAGGACGGTGGGTGACTCGAGTTGGGACATGAGGAGTCGTGGCGAGAAGAAAGGGTGAGTCGCGGATGTACTTATTGCCTCTAAGTTTCGGAAGGAGGCTACTCGGCAATTTGGAATCGTGTTCAGAAGACCTCAGCAGAAGATTTTGTGGGCCTCAAGTTCCGCGTTCCCCACCAAAATCACTCGTGCGACCGTCAACCTCGGCTGCGCCGTCGCCGACTGGATTTTTGACGTCACTCTCACCAGGGACGGACTCCAACGGATGCAGACGGATCTTGGGGCTTGTGGACGTTGCTCAGGTGAGGTCGTGCGTAAGACAACAAGTTTATGGACACCTGACGCTTGCATGTAGCAATGGAGACTCATGTGCGATATTTTCCGTCTCGGCGCTGCACCTCGCGCGCGCGTTCCGATATCCCAGAAGTTCTCACCTTCACCATTCCGTCGCGACCATGTAGTTTCTAAAATTTGCAAGAATCGGCCACGCAGAATTCTCCTGGGAGGGAAGAAGGACTTCACCAGGTTCAGAGTGACTGGCGTGTGTAGGTGGTGGACGCAGATCTACCCCACAAGCATGAACGATGGTCATTCCATGTGAGAGTCAGAGCTAAGTAAGATAGATAGCAAACACTATCGCACGGCCGTGGACGTCGACGTCGATGTTACTGGGGGTGAGGACCGGTGAGGAGAAAGAGAGGACCTCGCGCGACGAGCTTCATCGGTCGAGCATATCCAAATCAGGAGTCAGGAGTCACCGGCCCGCCTGGGTAAAATTCGGTCATGTGACTTGACGCGTTAAACGCGAGTTCAAAACCGAACGCAATGCACGTTGCTTGCCTTGACATCGTCCTCGACGTCCTCCTCCCCCCGCCTCGACAACGACTGCTTCTTATATTTGCGAAACCCAGCATGGCGTCTGTCGGTCAGATCACTTCCCAACTCTCCGCTCTTGAGGTTTCCTCCAAGCCCAACACCACGCGCACGACGACTGCCCACCATCAGAAGAAACCTAGCCAGACGAACGTGTCGAAAATACTCTCCAAATATGCTGCACCAAATCCCTTCTCCATGAATAGGGCGCTGCAGAAGCCGACCTCGACGACTGTTATCCCTAGCAAGGCTACCGCACGACCAGCATCCCCATCACGAGCCCCCTCGCAACCCATACCACTTGCGCAACCCAAACCAACTGCACAACCCGTACCAATTGCGCAATCCATACCACCTGCGCAATCCAAACCGCATTTGCAACCCACATTTGATATCGGACGATACGACGGCGGATTCGAGCTCGAGAACGAAACAAGAGGAGAGGCTGTAACTGGCGCGGCTGCTGCAGAGCTCGCATTAGACTCGAGTGTCGCATGGTGAGTGGTTCATGCGACGTTAGACGGGAATCACTAACCATCATCTCGCCATAGTGAGGGGCCAACACGAGAGTGGCACCTGACAGACTTCGACATCGGCCGTCCGCTCGGGAAGGGCAAGTTTGGACGAGTGTACATGGTCCGGACCAAGACCGACCCGCACTACATCCTCGCCCTCAAGTGTCTCTACAAGTCCGAGATCGTCCAGTCGCGCGTCGAGAAGCAGATCCGGCGCGAGATTGAGATCCAGCAGAACCTGCGGCACCCGCACGTCCTCCGCCTCTACGGCTACTTCCACGACGAGAAGCGTATCTTCCTCATGCTCGAGTTCGCCGGCAAAGGCGAGCTCTACAAGCAGCTCGTCAAGCACCGCTATTTCACCGAGAAGCGCAGCGCGCGTTACATCGACCAGATGGCCGACGCGCTCATTTACCTCCACGGCAAGCATGTCATCCACCGCGACATCAAGCCCGAGAACTTGCTGCTCGGTATCAACGGCGAGCTCAAGATCGGGGACTTCGGCTGGAGCGTCCACGCACCGGGCAACCGGCGGAAAACCCTCTGCGGCACTCTGGACTACCTGCCACCTGAGATGGTGGAAGGCCGTGAGCACTCAGAGAAGGTCGACTACTGGGCCCTGGGCGTGCTCACGTACGAGTTCATCTGCGGCAACCCACCGTTTGAAGACTTGAGCGGACACAATGGTGAGTAATAGTACTTCGACTACTGTTGTACGCATGGCTCACGTCCAGTCTAGCTACGTACAAGCGGATACAACGTGTTGACCTCAAGATACCCGCCAAGGTATCGCCAGAAGCGCGTGACCTCATTATCAAGGTCGGTGCTTCGCTGCTTACGGTGTCGACCAACCCTCGTGCTGACCGAACCTGTAGCTCCTCCAATATGACCCGGAGAAGCGCTTGCCCCTGGTCGAAGTGAGGAAACACCCTTGGATCGTCAAGTACCGGTCGAAGGGGCACTCGACTGCTGGCGCTGCATAGCGCCTTCGGTGTCTTCTCGCTCTGATATTTATGCCGCACTTGACTATGGACTCAATACTCATGCACCGTCTCTCGTCTTCTGCAACGCGCTATGCCTAGGCTGTATGTATATACCCGCGCTATCGTGTATACATCCGACCGCGTCTCTCATTCGAAAGCAGAGAAGCCTGATCCCTGCAAGCACCCCTCAGTCTCTCGGCAACCACTCCGGAGCGTGAGCATCCAGGCGGAAAGGCGCCTCGCCTTCGCGCACCGGCGTGGCAGACAAGACAGCCGCATGCCGGACTGCCCGCATCACCCGTCGCTCCATACCGGCGTTGTGCAACGTCTGCGCCTCCCCGACGTGTGTCGTGAGCTCCGCAACCTCGGGGTCCTCCATTGAGCGCGGGGGCAGGGATCGCCCTTCCCCAAATGCGACTGGGGGTTCGAGGCGGCCCAGGGACCGTATCCAGTGCCCGACGGCCGCGAGCGACACACGGACTTCCCAAGTGCCTCCTTCCTGAATATGCGGATGAGTGGCGGCGCGGTCGGCGTGGCCCAGCCTGACTTACGGTGATGGTCTTGCACAGTGCCGCCTGGATCCCGAACGCGAGCATGTACCCAGCAGCGTGGTCCAGCGCCTGCATCGGCAGCGCCCTCGGGGCGGCGGGGGCCCCGTTGTGCGTCGCGAACGCCTCTCCCTCCGCGACGTTGAACCCAGTCGCGGTCTGCACGAGCGAGTCGAACTGGCCGAGTGCAACAACCTACAGGTGAGCGACTCGGAAAGGACGGCGGGATACACGCGCACGCACCCCGCGCCGGTCCTTCCACGGCCCGTCCCAGCCGTACGCCGTCAGACTCGCGTACACGATCCCCGGACGCAGCTGCGCGACCTCGCCGACCCCAAAGCCCCTACCCGCAAGCCCGCCCGGGCGATACGCCTGCAGGAACACGTCCGCGTCCGCGGCGAGCGCCGCGAGCGTCTGACGGTCCGCGGGGGCGTCGAGGTCGAGCTGCATCGTGCGCTTCCCGCGCGACGTGTCGACGTCGAGGTTCGGGAGCGCAGGCAGCTTTGGGGAGGTCACCCAGAGGACGTCCGCGCCGTGAGCTGGCAGGCGTCAGCGGACCCGCGACGGACTCGGACGAGTACTCACCGGCGAGTGTCCTGCCGCAGACGGGACCTGCGAGGACCCGCGTCAGGTCCAGCACCCGGATGCCGTCCAACGCCAACGGGCGGCCGCCCCGTAGCGACCGTGCGCTCCGCTTGGGGGCATCGGCGACCTTGAGGAGCACTACTGGGGGCGTGTGCACGAGTGCGCGGCCTTGCGGGTGGGCGTCCCACTGGTCGAACGAGCGGAGGGCGGTGGCGACCATCTTGCGCGACGCGGCGGCCGTCTCGAATTCGACGGCGTTCCAGTGCAGGAGCGCCTGTGCCACGGACTCCCTTGTTGGCTCGCATCGGAGGATGTCGAGGATGCCTTGCTTGTGGCTGTAGGGAGGCGTAAGTCTGCATACGCGGGCGATGAAAGCTAAAGACTTCGTACTGAGGGAAGTTCGTGTGGATGCGGACGTAGCTGTTGTCCTTGGTCTGGTAGAGACCCGCGAGGCTCTCGAACAGAGGGAACGGTTCGCCCGATACTTTTTCGGTGGCGTAATAAGCCTCACTCTCTGGGGATGAATCGATGACCGTTAGATGCGACGTCTCCAGATTCCGGCGACCATAGGTCTCACTGAACTCGATCGCGGCATGGCGCGCGTCCACCGTAACGGTCTGCTCAATCCCGCTCTGCAGCTCGTGAAAGTGGGCAGCTGCGAGACCTGCAAGACCGATTGCAGTCTGGATGGTTATCAGTTCTTGCTTAAAGCATAAGACGGATGATATGCATACCTGTGCGGCCGTGCCAATTTTGAAAGAAGAATCCACGATGGGATCAGGTTTGTCTGCAATATGCAGCCGCGACAGAGCCTCCGTAGGCAAATGAAGAGATCTCCATAAGACTTCCGCTGGTTGCTTGATGTTCATTCCTGGAAGAGTATTGCGATAGGAGTTGAAATGGAACCAGATTCCACAGCTGTTCTTCATGTAGTCGGCACTTATCGGTAACTCACCTTGAAGGCGGCCCGGACAATCATCATGCATGTGCACAACTCATACGCATCTGTAACGTCTAGCCATGGTTTGTCAAGTTGCAATATTTCTGCTGCTCCTAGATAGCAGAAAAGCGGGGCTTTGGCCAGGCGACATACGGCAACACTCGGATATCATCTGGTGGAACGACGGTGGTGGTCATCTCGTCCAACCATCTTCGCGTGATTTGCAAGTGTTTAGGGCGGCGAATGCGGAGCCTCAAAGTCTTCGAGACATGGAGATGACGGCGCTTCATTATTTCAACGTCCGATCCCGCCGTATTCGCCCGGTGGTCCTGCGCCTTTCCGGCGACGACGCATACTGTAACTTCATTCTCCACGACCTCGATGGTGACAAGCACACTCTCGGCCTCGCTCGGTCGTGCTCTTCGCAGCGCAGCGCGCTCTCCCGTACGCTGTTCCCATATTTGCGAAGAAATACGTGTCTGACAGACTCCACCTCAGCGCCGCCCCTTGCGGTCATTCGCGACTGTAGCCCCCCACCCCGAACTCCGTACGACGACGCTGCCGAATGGCCTCACGGTAGCAACTGAGGCGCATCCGCATGCGCAGACGGCGACGGTGGGTGTGTGGATTGACGCGGGGTCGAGGGCAGAGACGGATGCGACGAACGGCACGGCACACTTCCTCGAGCACATGGCGTTCAAGGGCACCAACCGCCGTACCCAGCACCAGCTCGAGCTGTCGGTCGAGAGCCTCGGGGCGCATCTGAACGCGTACACCTCGCGCGAGCAGACGGTGTACTACGCCAAGTGCTTCTCCAAGGACGTCGGCACGAGCGTGGACATCATCAGCGACATCCTCCAGAACTCGACCCTCGAGAACGCTGCGATTGAGCGGGAGCGGGATGTGATCCTGCGCGAGCAGCAGGAGGTGGACAAGCAGCTGGAGGAGGTCGTCTTCGACCACTTGCACGCTATCGCGTTCCAGGGTGCGTGACGTCGGCATCTGAACTTGACAAGTCTTTGACCGTACCACTAGGCCAGGCTCTTGGACGCACCATCCTGGGCCCCAAGCAGAACATCCTCTCCATTCAGCGCGATGACCTCGCCTCGTACATCAAGACCAACTACACTGCTGACCGTATGGTTCTTGTCGGCACTGGCGGTGTTGAGCACGAGCAGCTCGTCAAGCACGCAGAGAAGCACTTCGCGAACCTCCCCATCTCCTCCAACCCCATCCCCCTCGGCCGCCTCTCGCACCCGAAGACGAAGTTCGTCGGCTCTGAAGTGCGCATCCGCGACGACACGCTGCCGACCGCCCACGTCGCCATTGCCGTCGAGGGTGTCGGCTGGAGCTCCCCCGACTACTTCCCCATGCTTGTCATGCAGAGCATCTTCGGCAACTGGGACCGCTCTCTGGGCGCCGCCGGGCTGATGTCCTCGCGCCTCTCACACATCGTGTCGAAGCACAACCTCGCGAACAGCTTCATGTCGTTCTCGACGAGCTACTCGGACACCGGCCTCTGGGGCATCTACCTCGTCACCGAGAACCTCATGAACATGGACGACATGGCCCACTTTACGCTCCGCGAGTGGGCACGGATGTCGATTGCGCCCACGCCGGTCGAGGTTGAGCGCGCCAAGAGCCAGCTGAAGGCGAGCTTGCTTCTAAGCCTCGACGGCACCACCGCCATCGCCGAGGATATCGGCCGCCAGCTCGTCACCAGCGGACGCCGTCTGACACCCAAGCAGATCGAGTTCTTGGTCGATTCGGTATCTGTTGAGGACATCAAGCAGGTGGCGCAGAAGTACCTCTGGGACAAGGACGTACGTATCTCATATGAAGCTCTTGCAATGGCACTCGGCTGATTGTGACATCTTTCTTGCAGATCGCACTCGCTGCTGTTGGCCCCCTGGACGGTCTCCTCGACTACAACCGTATCCGCGCAGACATGTCGTCCATGGCTTTCTAGAGGGATGGATGCTTTCGAGTCGCCCGTTGTCGTTATGTAGCCACGTCGTAATGCTAGCCAGCTTCGCGAGTAGACTAAAAAGTATCTACACACTTCATTCTAGATCAGAGTTGGCTTGTATCCCTGTGTGCGATGTTGGCTGTTCGCTTTCGCTGAAATGAGCTGGCTGAAGCTCGTGTCTGCATGAAATCAATGACGTTACATGCTCGTCCCGGCGAAGTCCGACCCTTTCGGGCCAGTTTCGGACGGACCTCCTACTGTTAAGCGGAATAATTCAGCTGCCAGTGCCTTCCGCTCGCCCTCTCCTCCTCCCCACCATGAGACCCTCTGCAGTCCGTTTGCTCAACATTCTCGTCCCGGTGAAGCGGTGTGTACACTCTGTCCTTGTCTGCAGCAAATGGAGTTGAGTAGAACCCACGCCGTGCAGGACAGTCGACTATGCAGTCAAGATCCGGGTCACCCCCGACCAGAAAGGCGTCGACCTCAATGTGAAGCACTCTATGGTACGCACCGCACGCTACGCTACACGACAGCGCGCACGCTCACTATAGGCCGCGCGACGCGTCCTAGAACCCCTTTGACGAAATCGGTGCGTGTCCCGCACTCTCCTAGCGCATCACCGACGGAGCCTGAACGCTGCATGTCGACCGACCGTCGTACGCTCAACGCTCCTCCTTTCGCCCTTGCACCCCACAGCCGTCGAAGAGGCCGTCCGGCTGCGCGAGCGGCTCAAGGACCAAGTCAAGTCGATCAAGGTCGTCACCATCGGGCCCCCGAAGGCGTCCGAGACGCTCCGCACCGCGCTCGCCATCGGCGCCGACGCCGCCGTGCACGTCGAGGTGCCCGACGGCGCCCCGGCCCCCGAGCCGCTCGGCGTCGCGAAGGCGCTGCGCGCGGTGCTCGAGCGCGAGGCGCAGGCGGGCGCGCCCGTCGACCTCGTCATCATGGGCAAGCAGGCGATCGACGACGACGCGGGCCAGACGGGCCAGATGCTCGCGGGGCTTATGGGCTGGGCGCAGGCGACGTTCGCGAGCAAGCTCGTCGTCGACCCTGCGGCGAAGACCGCGGAGGTCACGCGGGAGATCGACGGCGGGCTCGAGGAGCTCAGGTGCAAGCTGCCGCTCGTCGTCACGACGGACCTCCGGTGCGTGTCTCTCCTGTCCGCTCGTGCGCTACGTTTCTGACGGACTTGTGCGCGTAGATTGAATGGCAAGTCCTTTCCGCGCTCGAAAGTATGTACGTCTGTGCGGTGAGTGTCTGACTAGGAGATGTGTACAGAACCACGGTATGCGTCGCTGCCAAATATCATGAAGGCGAAGAAGAAGCCCCTTGTGAAGCTGTCCGCGGAGGAGCTCGGGGTCGACCTCGCCCCCAGACTGGAGACCCTCAAAGTATCAGAGCCGGCACAGCGCGTTGGTGGAGCCAAGGTTAGCTATATCACCAGTATATGTTGCGTTCGCTAGCTCACCCACATTCCTTTGTAGGTGGCGAACGTAGACGAGCTCATTGCCAAGCTGAAGGAGGCCGGTATTACTGCTGTCAAGTCATAGTGCATGTATGTATGTATGCGCCATATGACGACGATGACATGCTCCTGCCTTAGTCCTACCGACGATGTGTAGACTGACCTCATTTGCGTCGCCTTGAAGAGACGGTCATCTATGCATATATAAGACTATCATAACAACATGAATTCAGACAAACTGATGTCAAGAGTACGTACACGCAATGCCGTCGCAGGCATCTGCATAAACAAGGATATAAGTCAAACATCACGCATCTTGACTAAGGAGGATATAGCATAAAACCGTCCAGGGAGAAGGTACAAGTCCGCAAAAGCATGTAAATGTCACACGTCCTACCAAGTATCGCCACGTTACGGGTGGTTCCTCACGACAGAATCTGCGCAATGTATCAGCAAAGCATTGGGATTCCCGTAGAACAGCGTGCAACAACAAGGAGGACACGTACTGCAAGGAGTACGACGCAGACGACGACGACGAGGACAAGCATCAGACACAGTGCACGTCGACCTGCACGCCGCTGGTATTCGTGAGCGGTAGTCAGCTCCTCTGCGGCCCCGGAGGTGTCGACAGCGATGGATGAGATGTTTGACTCGATGTTGTCTGAGCAGAGCACGTTAGAGGCCAGTTCGGGACAGAGATTAGTCAATAGCACTCACCGAGCATCCCCCCTTGCTCCTGAACGAGCGTACCGAGGTCGCGGAAGATCTCGTGCAGTTCGTGTATGCCGCTCTCTATTTCCCGGATCTCCGTCTCGCGCTCCTGGATGAGAGACTCCTGGAACGCGAGCTCCTGCGGGGAGAGCTGTGTCTGCAGAATCTGCGCCTGGCGCTGGGACTGGCCCGGACTTGACGGGTGGGGCTCCTCGTGTCTGCACGGGCACCCAACATGGCTTGAGCTGAGAGAAGAGCAGCGGCGCAGGAACTTGAGACTCACCCTGCAGCCTCCTCCTCGACGGCAAGCTTGACGCCCTCGACAACTGTGCGCTGCCGCTCCGCGCTGACCTGCTGTGCGCGCTGGAACGCGACGAGCGAGAGTTGGAAGTCGTGCGAGGTCTTCTGCAATGACGTCTTGTGCCGAGGCTGCGGACGCGGAGGTTCAGCCCGAGCACTGCGGGGACGAGTGTACATGCTTGAGGATCCACGCACCAGGGTGTTCTGCATTACAGCCAGCTTCTTCAGGTCGTCCGACCCCCGCTTCGCCATCGCACGCGTCGACTCCGTCAGATCATGTCTGTGTGCCCCGCCCCACCCCGGGTTCACATCAGCGACGCCCCGCCTCGCAATACCCAAGCACACTCACAGTGACTTGCGGAGCGCGGCAGAGTCCCGCGCGGTCCCAAGCTGGTCGACGAGCTTCAAGATTCCCTGCACGTTGGAGTTGATCTTGAAGACTTGCAGGGAGAGCGAGGACTGGAGAGACACGAACGCCGACTCCTCAGGGGATTGGGGCGCGCCGCTGGGCGAGAGAGGACGCTGAGCGAGGCCAGTCTCGATGTCTTGAAAGCTCATGGTGAGGGAGGTAGTGGAGACAGTGAGTTAGGATGGACGCTAGTCGTGGTGGGAGCTCAGAGCGAGAACAATGCGGCGGTACTCTCCAGACCGTTGTTGCGCGGAGGACGGTCGTTGTGCCACGGACCGGAGGAGCGCCGGTCTACAAACACTCATAAACATTCCAGTTCCTGCCGTGACTGCCTCCGAGTCTGCTCCTCCTCCCTAACCACTTTATGTATCATTGTATGCGCTGGGGATGAGATGGTTGCTGAGGTGCTGAAAGGGCCACAGTGGTATGGTCTCACCTATTCTCCTCACCAAAATGTACTGATTCATCCCCGATTTAGATCAACTTTACTAGTCACTGTTACTGCTACGTACTACTCAGATATGTTACGATGCAATGATAGCTGCATACGTCTATTGCACGCGCATAACATCTCCAAGTCACAGGACATCAGCTGGGCATCTGCTTCACTTCAAATTTGGACAAGCTACGTAGAAGCTCGCGACAGGTCGTATGACTTCTCCGACGGCCCGCTCGACACATATATCTAGACCCTCGACTCGACTGATATCCTACGGCTCAGCGGTCATGATGCTGCCACATCATCTCTGGTCCATTGTCTCCCTTTCTGCCATTTTGCACGGTGTCTGGTCGCTCTCACCTGCGCACGTCGGATGTCAACTGCAGAAACCGTTGGCAGCCGATCCTCGCGAAGGATGTGCGCCGGGCACAATCTTTGTCTCTGCCACCGACCCTCGGGCCAACTTTACAACTGTGCAGGGCGCAATAACGTCTCTGTGAGTAGTCCTCAACACTGTTGCGTGCCGTTGAAGAAAGTTGCGGTTGCGATACCAGTGGGATGCTGTGGCAGTTGGGCCGCAGACTCTACGCTAACATACCTCTACCAGTCCCCAAAGAGGAGCGGTCACAATCCTCATTGGTGCTGGTGAATATCACGAGACGGTCAATGTAACCCGTTCAGATCCCGTTACCCTCCTGGTCAGTACATCGAATTCCGAATTCGCACCTCTTTCATCGCAGCCACAGGGACAGCTCGACCCCGCCACCGCCTTCGCGGCAGGGAACGCATCCACGTGCAACTTGGTGCACATCTGGGACAACCAGTTCGTTCAAACTGGGATGGACGACGCCCAGTCCGCTGTCCTCCTCGTCGCACCCTCCTTCAACGCCTCTCTGATCGGGGCCGGCCCGACGGGAGCCCCGCTGCAGCCGCTCTTCGGAAACGTGGACTTCAAGGCGTACAATATCGACTTCGAGAATCGCGCGGTCAGTCCCGATGCACAACCGCGTGACGTGAGTGTGCATCCCGACTTATGTGGAGGGTCACTCGCAACAGGCCAATTTCTCGATCTCGCAGGCATTGGTCACAGACATTTCGTATGCGAATGCGTCGTTTTATGGATGCACTTTCGCGAGCTACCAAGACACATGGTACACCGGGCGCAACGCAAGCACGTATGTCGTGGACAGTATCATCTTTGGGCAGACAGACTGTGAGGCACCGCTTGTTCGTCTATATCCTGTCGTCAGGTCACTGACTATGACGAGACAGATCTGTTTGGATTCGGAACAGCGTGCGCTAAACTCGACCTTGCGTTCTCGAGGGCGTCAGCTTACGATTCTGAATAGGTGGTTTGAGAACGTGACTCTCGCAAACCGCGCGTGCGGCGGCGGCATAGTGGCATGGAAAGGAACTAACCTGACAGACGCTCCCGGAAATCGGTACGGCGCATACATATCGAACTCCAAGGTCATCCGTGTACGCCCCTACCCAAGTCTTGCCCAGTCGTGCGATCACTGACGTATCTCAGTCTCCTGATGCAAACAAGACCGTTGTCACCGACGAGGAATGCTTCCTTGGGAGGCCGTGGAACGACTTGGCGACGACTGTGTACTTGCGGACTTTTATGGACGACAGCATCAACCCCGCTGGATGGAAGCCGTTTGACAGTGCAAGGTAAGGCTCACGAATGATGTCTACCATCTGTGGAGGACTGAAAATCGAGTTCAGACCGGTCATCATGAACACGACTTTCTACGCGGAGTATGATTCCTTTGGTACGTCCCTGCTCAAAGAGCATGCCTCGCGTTGGTGCACTGTGCACTGAGCGATGCCGTTTTGTAGGTCCGGGCGGCAACACGTCCGCACGCATCCCCCTAGAGCATGTGCTGACGAGAGCAGAGGCGAAGAACTTCACTATTGACAAAGTCTTCCTCGAGCATCCAAAGTGGATCGACTTTGCCTACGTCGTCTGAGGTACTACAGGGTACTACTCTGCTGTGTTCCTTGTGACTAGACGCAAACGAATGCAAATTTGAACTCGCGACAGTGACGCAGATGTGAACCGCCTCAAGACCGGTCTAACTCTTACCCAAAGTCAAGTAACTCGCTATTCTCATGGAGGAACGTGAGCATAGCTAGCGAAGCTTGGGAGCGGTCGAACCGCATTACAGCTGTTTGCGAATCCGTGGCGGCCCATCTCCGACTGAGGCGTGAACACTTTCTACATGTAGCTCTTGTATCCGGTTGTTCGGGTCCTTCAAGCCAGGTGTGTCCATCGATGGGATCCAAATATTAATTGGAGAGCCCACAGCGTCTTTTCTATGATAGTGTTCTACGTAGAGCTGCATGGGCTCTGACTAGGCCTGACTTGCAGCGGGAAGGTATGTAATATCGAGAAGTGCACGGATTGGAGGTACTACTACAATTGCTATGCGGCGCGTGAACTAGTATAACAACAAATCTGTATAGCCCACCCTTCCTTCGATCCATGCCGGCCAGACGCACTTCGCAGTCCACGAGTCTTCTTGCGTGCAAATACTAGACGGCAAGAGCGCGCTCAGCGCGTGAGACTCCCAATATGCTCTCTCTTCGAGGATGACCAACTCTTCAGCATACTCGCCTACCGCAGCTTCGACCTGCTCCAGGTTCTGCAGAGCGCCTCTATAGTTGTAGCTTCCACTGGCAGGCTGGTCGGTCCCGAACAGCAGACGGCGGATTAGAGCGCACCCATGGACCGAGCGTGCACGAAGCATCGTGGTGAACCGTCGCAGCTCCTCTTCGTCGTAGAGGTAAGCGTAGAGTGTCGTGATGTTAGGGAACGGGAGACGACAGTGTGTCGCATCGGGGGCTTCCGGCGACACCGGGGAACCGAGTGACTCGAGCAACGCTATCGGAGTGATCATCCCATACTCCTGGACAACGTACAGCTCCCTGATACTAGACATGGTGGCGAGCGCAGGAATGAGGCCGGGGAGGTGGCGCTGCAGCGTCTCGTCCATACCTCTACCAGATATCCATAACGCTCCACCCTGCACGAAGAGTGGGACCGAGAGTATAGTGCGCAATGCCGCCACTAGATCATGTCCGGGTTCCCTCTTGTGGATGTCAATGCGGATTCCGCCGGAACCTGAAGCTTCGGTAGCTTGCAGGGAGGATCCAAAACCTTCATAACCTCCGACCTTCCCGAAACAGCAGTGCACCTTCGCTCCAGTATAATCCCAACGAGGACAGCTGAGGTAGGTGGCTAGTAGACGAAAATGTTCAGCCTGTCTACAGTGTAGCCGCACGAAGCAGTTCTGTGGAAGGATGAGGTGGGAGAGCAGTGGCATCGAGATTCCTGGTGCGTCACGGTCGGAATCATAATTCCATGCTTGAATTGATAACTTGCGCATTCGTGTCAAGGACGCACTTGGGAGGCTGAGACTATGCTCTGTGGAGGAGGACTCCGGGATGCCTAAGATGAACAGCTCCTCCAGTGCAGGTGTCCTTGATAGAAAGCGTAGGATGTCAGGGAGCGGGATTGTGGTATAGTGTTAGAGGGGAGGAAGGGAGTGTTGAGGGGGACAAGCGACCGCAGGTGTAATGTCTGTCCCTCGAACAGCATCAGTTCGCCGTTCCAGACATGAACTGGTTCATTGTCGATACTGTCACAGCTCACGACGAGGTGTTCCAGTGCGCTCCATGGGAGGGACAAGGAAGGAGGTTGAGAGATGGCGTTGGCCGTATCCCACCCGTCGAGTCTCAGATGCATCTCGCATACACGCCGCAACAGAGCTTCGACGTCAATGCCATCGACGTTAGAGAGTGAAGACCAGGAAGAGGCACCCGCGGCTTGGCCACGTCTGAAGACTTCCTCGAGATAGAGATGCACGGGGCCTGACCTACAACGATCGAGGTAGAAGACGTTGGTATCCTTAGGAGGGCTCGAAGGTCGGACGGAGCGGAGGACGTTCCTGTAGCAATCAGGACGGAGGAAGACGCTCGACCATTGGGCGGAGACGTCCAGTGCGAGCGTCCTCCAAAGATGGCAGACTTCGATGATCGGGCGCAGGTCCCAGACTGTGCGATGTGGTTGACTTCGCGGGGGACTTCCGGGACGAAAGAGAAGATCCGGACGAGGAGTTCCTGTGGAAGGGTGTTTATCCTCCTGCGAGCATTCAACGCTCTGCGGATCGCGGTAAGCGTGTATGTTAGCGATTGGGAGGCCGTCTCGATCTGAATGCGACGAAAGAGGCTAATCAGTCTCAGCGGTCAGCGGTTGGACGCAATACACTGACATCTGCGGTACTAGACAGTTCGTTCAGCGGCAGTCGGGCAATGCACAGGTGTGTCTGCTCACTTACCTCAAACGTGAGTATTCGGCGTGATCAATGGAGGTTTGAGCTTTTGCAGCTAACCCTAGAGTGACGTCGAGGATGTTGAGATTGTCGAGGGCGGAATTCATAACTGTCGCACATCAGCCACCCCGATCTGTGTATGCGCTGAGCGGATCAAACGCACTCTGTATACGGGACTGAGTGCCACTTCAGAGCGCAATCAGAGCGAGCAGTACTTGGGGGGAGGAAGCTGAGATCGATGGCGCTCAATGAGTGCTGTCCTGACTCCCTTCGATTATAGAGCGGTGGTAACGTGTACAGGTCCTTCTAACTTGGACAGGACAGTGGTAACATGGTGTTTGCGCGAGAAGATATCCACTGAAGCTTGCAGTGGGAAGAGGATCGGTCCAACGACAGTCGTCCGTGCGTTGAAGCACAGTGATATTGATGTGGAAAGAGAGAGATAAATAGAGCTTGTGGACCTATGTACATGTCAGATTACAGCTAGCCATACACGCGATCCGGGACGACACGTTCACTCGACCTCCGCCGTACTACGTGGTTCTGCACTAAGAGCGATGATAATTGGGTTGGGCGTGGGGGTGTGGTATGGTATAGAGGGGGGAAGACGATACCCTAGCCAGGAGCAGACAGACGATGATATCGAATCGAATCGAAAAAGAGGAATAAGAAAGCCAATTCTGGAAAGTTCCTTGTGGGGGGCCCCTTGGGCCGCTTTGTGTGTGTGTGCCGAGCAGTGTGCATGCATGCATGCCCGCGTCCGCGCGTTGCGCCCAGCCCCGGAAAGAGCATTGCCCGAGCGCGCACGGACCACGAAGAGTGTGTTGGGCGGACGTCGCGCAGCAGCGTGGCGGCAACACGGGTAGTTCTTTATTTAGGAAGAAGGCGGGCCCTCGATGCCCATCTTCTGGCGCACGACCTCGAACGTCTTGAGCATCTTCCTCCGCGCCCCCAGGGCGGCGACACCCTTCGCCTCGAGCGCCGCCTCGTCCATGACGACCATGTCGCGCCAGTGCGCCCCCTCGAAGTTGGGCGTGTACTTGTGCAGCCGCAGGCTCCGCAGCCACGCAGGGATGTCGTCGAGCAGCTTCGGGTCGACGTCCTCATCGTCTTTCTTCTCGCGCTGCGCGGGCGACTTCATGTTCCCGCCCCGGTTGCCCATCCCCCGGTTGCCGCGCAGGTTCGCCTGGTTGCCGAGCCCCATCCCGAACGCCCCGAGGCCCGGCTGGCCGAGCTGGCCGAGCTGGCCCGCCGCCGCCATCTGCATCGCGAGCATCTGCTCGGGTGTGACGCCCATCGCGGCCAGGTTGGACATGTTGAACATGCTGTTGAAGGGACTGACGGGCGCCATGCCCGCAGCGGCGAGTGCCGCCATGTTGAATCCGCCCGTGCCGGGGAGGCCCGCGAGTCCAGGGTTGCCCATGCCCATACCACCAAACCCAGGGACGCCGAGGCCGTTCATGCTGCCGTCGTCACTGAAGCGGCCAGAGGTGTTCGAAAGTGCAGGGCTGCGCGCGCCGCCCCAACCGACCTGGCCTCCGAAAGCGCTGAGGTTGCCGTTGCCGCTGACGTTGCGGAATCGCTGGACGTTGCCGTTCTGACCCGAGTGGCCGTCGTCGTGGCCGTCGTTCGGCGCCCCCTTCGAGAGCCGGTTGAACTTCTTCGGCGGGTCGGACATGAGCGGCACAGCGGCACCACCGCTCGAGCCAGTCCAGTCGTTCAGCTTCTGCGCAGCGGCGTCGAGGCTCTGGCCGGGGTTCCGGGTGTCCTTGAAGATCGGGATCAAAGGCGTGTTCACCATGCTCGCCCAGCTCCCTCCGGGCATGGGGGAGAGCTGGTCGCCCTCGTCTCCACGGGGCGACTTCAGAGCATTCGCGAGACCAGAGAAATCGGTGCTCTTCGGGCGCGAAGCAGAGTTGGGAGCCGGGATCGTGATCTCCTGCGCCGGCGACGACGAGCGCTCGTCGACCTGCCCGAGCTGGTTCGAGCCAGAGCCCCAGGTGTTGCGATCGGCGCCGATGGTAGAAGACAGCACCGGAGCACTGATCCGGTGGGCGGCGTTACTCGCCTTGAGTTTGGCACGCTGCTGTGCGAGCGTCGTGGCGGCGTCGTTGGCGTTGGCGGCAGACTCCGGGGAGAGGAAAGAGCTGCTCAAGGCGCCGCCAGAGAAGTTGCGCGTCGTGGGCGAACCCGGCAAGTTGGACTTCAGGCCGGGAGACTTCAGGTTCATGCTGGCGAGCTTGGCCTCCATCTGGCTCTGCATGGACCCTGCAGCGGGGGATGAGTCTCTGCAGTCTAGAAATAGTTTCTGGGGAATTACCTCCGACGGCAGGGGAGAGCAGGGCGGTCATGGGATCAGAGCGCGCCATCTGCTGGAGGACGGTGATGAAGAATCGGATTTGAACTTGCGTAGAATGTTGCAAAAGACTGTAAAGAGCGGCTGTGCGCTCGGCTTCGGAGAGGACTTTGAACCCTGCGAAGATGGTCAGCATTGATTCACGGTTTCATCTGCCATGGCGGTGTCCCTGCCACACTTCGCGGGCGGTCTAGGGCAGCGGTGGGCTTTACCCGGGGTCAGCCAGGTCAAGGAGGGTCGGGATCCTGGATCAAGGTCCACACCCAGCTAGCGGGAATGAGCGCTAAACTGGACGACGACCTGAGTGGAGGTCGCTTGCAATGGGAGGTCGCAGACGACCAAATCACATATTGACCCCAAGAAATGGTCGGACCCGGATCAGACCGTCTGACTCGAGTTTGACCTGCCCATCTCTGGTCTAGGTTACAATGCGGGTTTGGAGAGTCGTGGCACAGCGGGAAAAGGAATGAGGGATCGCTGTGGTCAAAGATGGCAGTTTCGCTGGCGATTCTGGCAGGGATTTCGCTGCGATTTTGGCACCCTGATCGTCCGTGGAATCGTCTTCGACTCATACCGCCCCCGCAGCAGACGGAGAGCAGACCTATCGCTTCACGGAGCGTTTCCGCAACACAGAATATGGGTGTAGGAGAGTCGTGGCGCAGTGGAGATGGGAGTGAGGAATCGCATGGAAATTGTACTCACATTGCTCGATGGCACTAAGTTCTTCCTTGAAATTGACGTCAAGAGAGGCAGCAGCCATTTCTTCCTGTGGCGATGTCAACCTACTGTTCATGTATTCACAACACTCATCGGGGACAGTGACCCAAGTAACAGGTTGTTACATCCTGATCGCAGTGTAATCATTGGCCAAATGCGACTTTACTATGTCTAAGGGTCCCATCACAGAGACACTTGAACACTACCGTAAAAAGCCTATCCTATGCTGGTTACACGCAGCATCTGCATGTAACCAGCATGGGACGAAACACATTTGGCCAGTTGAAACGAATGCGAACAGGATGTAACGCCTCGTCATATCTCATGGTGCCCCCGGTGACTGAAAACGACTCACCAGCGTCACCTCGTAGTTCTGGAAAGTCTCGAACCATTGGTCGATAGCTTCGGCTACAAGGATGCGTAAGTAGGACATCGGACGACCACAGAGACGTTACACACCCTCTGGGGTCTGGAACATGCCGGCACTGCCCAGGAGTTCGCTCGTAGGCCGCGCGCCGTTCGTGGGGTTGGGGCGGGGCGACGCGGGAGAGAGGCCGCCCTGCGAACCAACAGGCCGAGCTGAAGTAGGGCCCATGGAGGCACGGAAGTTGGGAGACCTGCCGCCAGGAGATGGGGACACGCTGGGGCTGGGAGGCGCAAGACTAGACATGTTTGAGAAAAGCTAAGGACTGCAAGTCGACGTCGAGTCGGGGATGACTAGAATCAAGCAGCACGATCCGGGGTGCGTGCAACGATGTCTAGACAAGACCAGCGGAGCCTGCCGGTCTAGGAAGTGACAAAGTCGGTGAGAAGAGTCGGCGACGAAGAAGTCGAGGAGGACGTCGTGGACGATGAGGACAAGGGGAAAGGGGTTTCGACGGCGAGGAACGCCCTTATGCTGGCACTCCGCCGACCGCCCAAACACCGCCAAACAAGCCCGGTGGCTGATCTCTCATCACACATCTGTTCACCTCCAACTTCGCACACCGCCTCTACCTGCAGGGCTCTCGCCGACCTCCTCATTTGCGTCATCTGCGGGCCTGCTGTCGGAAATTCACCGCTTCGGCAAGTTCACTCAACAGATGGGGGATAATTCATCTCTGCAGAGCTGTTGTGTAGGATGCAGGACGGTGGGGAAGGACCGGTTGTTACTAAGTCTATTTTGCTGGTATGCAGACAACAGTGCGATACAGTTTGAAGCAATGCATATGCATCTCGTTTCATCATCTCTCTATCGCCTCGCCTCGCTCAAATCAGTGCACCGCGTCAAGAATCCAAGGTTTATACATCTGCGTAGTCCAGGCCAGTCTGCGTTCGGAGAGGTCAACACGATGGGTCTCATCCCGTATGCATATATGTATGATCATTTTTGGGACATCGACAGTGCCGCGATGACCTTCGATTTGGATCATAGTAAGTAACTCTCAGACACGTCCGGACCCTGCGAAGATGAGAATCTACCCAGATCCACCCCTATCCACCCATCATTCATTGGAAATGTTGGCGTCAATTGAGGAAGAAGTTGTTCCTAGTTGTTCTTGCCTGAAGTACCGTTTTTATCCCGTGCCTTTACCAACGGCTGGTGACTCGTGAGTAGTCCTGATGCTGTCGCGACTATGCGCCAATGGCTGATACAGACCATCAGGGAAAATCAAAAATATACACAAGCTCAACATCGTCCAATCGTAGTACAGTTGTACACTTGAGGCAGACATAGATGAGCATACCAAGGGCCGCGTAGCTCGTTGACGTATTTAGCACAGAGAATGTGAGTGCGGCACCATGCGATTTTCCCATTACCGCAGCGCCGCAATCGAACTTAAAGGACCAGGACAGCGCTCATTGAGCGCCATCGATATCAGCTTCCTCCCCCCAAGTACTCGCTCTGATTACGCTCTCTGAAGTGGCACTCAGTCCCGTATACAGAGTGTGTTTGATCCGCTCAGCGCATACACAGATCGGAGTGGCTGATGTGCGACAGTTATGAATTCTGCCCTCGACAATCTCAACATCCTGGATATCGCTCTAGGACTGGCTGCAAAAGCTCAAACCTCCGTTGATCACGCCGAATACTCACGCTTGAGGTAAGTGAGCAGACACACACCTGTGCATTGCCCGACTGCCGCTGAACGAACTGTCTAGTACCGCAGATGTCAGTGTATTGCGTCCAACCGCTGACCGCTGAGACTGATTAGCCTCTTTCGTCGCATTCAGATCGAGACAGCCTCCCAATCGCTAACATACACGCTTACCGCGATCCGCAGAGCGTTGAATGCTCGCAGGAGGATAAACACCCTTCCACAGGAACTCCTCATCCGGATCTTCTCTTTCGTCCCGGAAGTCCCCCGCGAAGTCAACCACATCGCACAGGATCTCTGCGGCCCGTACGAGATTCGCACAGTCTGGGACCTGCTCCCGATCATCGAAGTCTGCCATCTTTGGAGGACGCTCGCACTGGACGTCTCCGCCCTATGGTCGAGCGTCTTCCTCCGTCCTGATTGGTACGAAAGGAACGCCCTCCGTCCGAGTCCTCATAGTGTCAGTAACATCTTCTACTTCGATCGTTGCAAATCGGGCCCCATGCATCTCTATCTCGAGGATAGCTGCAGACCGGGCGAAGTCGCGGGGCAGTTTGGTGGCGTTAGTGCCTCTGCCTGGTCTTCACTCTCTAACGTCGATGGCATTGACGTCGAAGCTCTGCTGCGGCGTGTATGCGAGATGCATCTGAGAGTTCGGGGCGGGTGGGACACGGTCGAAGCCATCTCTCAACCTCCTTCCTTGTTCCTCCCATGGAGCGCACTGGAACACCTCGTTCTGAGCTGTGAGAGCATCAATGATGAACCAGTTCGTGTCTGGAACGGCGAACTGATGCTGTTCGAGGGTCAGACATTACACCTGCGGTCGCTCGTCCTCCTCAACACTCCCTTCCTCCCCTCTAACACTATCTCCTCGACCCTCACTCGCCTATATCTCTTCTACGACTTACGGTACGGATGGGCTCCTGCGAGCCCTGATACCACAATCCCGCTCCCTGACATCCTACGCTTTCTATCAGGGACGCCTGCACTGGAGGAGCTGTTCATCTTAGGCATTCCGGAGTCCTCCTCAACAGAGCGTGGTCTCAGCCTCCCATGCGCGTCCTTGACTCAAATGCGCAAGTTATCCATTCAAGCATGGAATTATGATTCCAACACACCAGGAATGTCTATCCCTCTGCTCTCCCATATCATCCTTCCACAGAACTGCTTCGTGCGTGTACACTGTGGAGAGGCTGAACAAATGCGTCTGCTGGCCGTCTACCTCAGCTGTCCTCGTTGGGATTATACTGGGGCGAAAGTGCACTGCTGTTTCGGGATGGTCGGAGGTTATAATGGTTTTGGATTCTCCCTGCAAGCCACCGAAGCTTCAGGTTCCGGCGGAATCCGCATTGACATGCACGCGAAGGAACCCGGACATGATCTAGTGGCGGCATTGCGCACTATACTCTCGGTCCCACTCTTCGTGCAGGGTGGAGCGTTATGGATCTCTGGCAGAGGTATGGACGACCCGCTGCAACTCCCCGGCGTCATGCCTACGCTCGCCACTATGTCTAGTATCAGGGAGCTCTACGTCGTCCAGGAGTATGGGATGACCACTCCGATAGCGTTGCTCGAGTCACTCGGTTCCCCGGTGTCGCCGGAAGCCCCCGATGCGACACACTGTCGTCTCCCGTTCCCTAACATCGCGACACTCTACGCTTACCTCTACGACGAAGAGGAGCTGCGACGGTTCACCACGATGCTTCGTGCGCGCTCGATCCACGGATGCGCTCCAATCCGCCGTCTGCTGTTCGGGACCGACCAGCCTGGAAGGTACGACTACAGAGGCGCTCTGCAGAACCTGGAGCAGGTCGAAGCTGCGGTAGGCAAGTATGCTGAAGAGTTGGTCATCCTCGAAGAGAGAGCATATTGGGAGTCTCACGCGCTGAGCGTGCTCTTGCCGTCTATTTGCACGCAAGAAGGCTCGTGGATCGCAGGGCGCGTCTGGCCGGCATGGATCGAAGGAAGGGAGGGCCATCCAGCATTGCTAGGAGTGTTGTAGTTCATGCGCGTAGTGTAAGTAGTAGTGGTAGTCATTCCGACTACATACCGATGGAGTCTATACGAAGGAGCCTAGAGAGGAGTCAGAAGCAATAACTTCAGGTGTTGAAGTGTTCCCCACGCACGTGGAAAACCGCTACCGGCGCGCGTGCCTGATGCAGTTTCCGGCCATCGATATTTGCATCAATCTCTACCGCCACTCAGCCTCTTCTCTCCACTAACGGCTACTAACGCGGCCCCTCCTGAATCCGTGAATGTTCTTGATCCTCATCTCGAGCATAGCTCGTGCGCAATGGGGGGCGGAGTGTCAACTGACACTAATCACACAGGTCCGAATGGAGTCCAACATCGACAATCTCAGTCCCTTGTGCATTGCTCAACGATTACTAGCACTCAAAGCGTCGAATCCTGTGGACCCTGTTCATTACTCGAGCCTGAGGTGGGCTGGTCTGATTTGTTGAGATGCATGTACAGCCTTCACTGACTCGGATTTATTGCCGCCTTTTCAAGTGGCACAGCGGATGTTAGTACTATACTAATTAGTGCCATACTACTAGTCTCCTAGGTTCCACCTCACAAAGTTGACGACGCCGACTCAACCGTTCCACTGCACAGATACAGGCAACAATAGCGTCACTGGAACATGCGCCTACCGCGACTCGTAGGGCGTTCAATAAGCGCATACGGGTGAACACTCTCCCTCCTGAAGTCCTCCTCCGCATCTTCTCATTTGTCCCGCAAGCGCCGAGAGAAGTCAACCCCGTCGCACAGCTCTACTGTGGGCCGTATGGCATCCGCGCAGTCCCCGAGCTGTTCCCTGTGACTCAAGTCTGCCATCTGTGGCGGGTACTAGCCATGGACGTCTCCGCCTTGTGGTCAAGCGTTCTTCTCCGTTACCTGTGGCGTACGCGGCGTACAGCCCAAAATTCGCGACACCTGCCTTTCTACGTTTCTCGCTGCAAGTCAGGGCCCATCCAGCTACAGTCTTCACCCGCCCAGTGAGTGGGTACCGCCTAGTGGGTGGCCTGCACCTTATATGGCAAGGTAGCGCTCGACAGCCGCCCGCGCGCGCACGTCGAAGGGCGCCTGTCTGGGTACAAGCGCCCTAAAACTGCCATATAAGGCAGCCACCCACTAGGCGGGACCCACTCACTGGGCGGGTGAAGACTGTATACGTTGAAGACTACTATGAAATGAAGGTTGTGGGAACTCCAAATTGGATATCACCCATGGATATATCTGGCTTGAAGGACCTGAGCAACCGGATACAAGAGCTACATGTCGTCAGTAGGGGTGGGGCTACTGATCTCTGCCCCACCCTCTCATATCCGTGGACTGCACTCAAACATCTTGTGGTACTTTACGACTCCAGCGATGTATGGAATGGACGAGTCCCATTCTTGGGGGGGCGGGGCTTGCCGCTGTGCTCCCTCTTCCTCTCTCGTGTACCCTTCCTTCCACTCAACACTATCACCGCGTGTCTCACTCGTCTATCGCTCTTTTACGATTTGCATCCGATGGAAGAAGGCTTGGTACCATGTAAAGGGGCACCATCAATTTCCGATCTCCTGCACTTTCTCTCTGGGGCCCCCGCTCTCAGGGAAGTGTACATCTCAGGGCTTCCGGAATACGATCCAGAGGGGGAAGAGTTACAGTCCGGCCCCGTTGTAACACTGGATAGCCTGCGCAAACTGTCCATGAGGGTGTGGAACTACAAATTCAATATGCCAGGACTGTCGACACATCTTCTCTCGCACCTTCGCCTTTCGAAAGCCTGCTTTGTGCGGGTGGACGCCGCAACAGCCGAGCAGATACGCTTCCTTGCCTCCTACCTCGATTCGGATCCTCTCCGAGTCAGTGGACATCATCCGAGTCACGCGTTCACGTCTGCGTCTCCAACCACTCGATCTCCCTGCAGGCTACTAGCACACTTGCCCATCTCGGAGGAGTTCGGATGGACGTTGTCTTCGCGTCGAAGAGACAGGGTCTGGCAACCGCAGAAATTGTGCTGGCGTTGAGCGACCTGCTCTCGAAACAGCTCTTCGGTCCGTGCCGCGCCCTCTGGATATCCGGCGAGCCTGGGTGCCACGATCGCGGACCCCGCGGCTATCCAGTCGACCTGACGACTCTACTATCCCCTCTGGTCTATACGAAGGATCTCTATGTGGTCAACGACTATGGTTCGATGACCCCGATGAAATTCCTCCAGTCTCTAGGTGCTCCGACCCCACACTTGGAAAGCTCGCAGGCCCCGATCCAATTCCCCGACATGACGACCCTCTATGCCTACATCCACACCTCGGACGAGCTGCAGCGACTCTCCGGAATGCTGCGATCGCGCTCCGAAGCCGGATGCATGGTCCGTCGTTTGCTACTAGGAAGCGACACACCCGGACAAGATTACGAGGGGGCGATGGAAAGCTGGGCGCAGATTGGAGCCGCGGTCGAGGACTATGTCGAAGAAGTAACGCTCTTGGAGGAGAAGGCGTACTGGGGATCGGCCTATGCACTGAGTGCAGTCTTACCTCCGATATGCACCGACAACTCGGATCAACGGACCTTGCACGGGGTCCTCTGGCCCGCATGGACTGAGGGTATAGCATCTGACCCAAACATTCCACTGGTCTCGTAAACAGCGATGGTGGGGTGCGTGTTCAAACTCCCACGTCTGGGTACGAGACCACTTTCCACGTAGCGACTACTAGGAGGCACCACTGCGCACCAGGTTCCCGATTCAGGACCGGAACGGCTACCATATAGAACAAGTTCCTACTCTCTGGTGCAGCCTGTTACATAGTACTTATCTCAGGGCGAGAAACCGTGAGCCTCCGACAGTACCACTCCGCGACTCCGCGTCCATGGCGTGCATCGAAACCGGAGCCCACACAAGCGGTTCGTTCGTAAATCATGGCGGGCCCGAGCGATCATTATTATTCATGAATACAACAGGGCCTAGCGTACAACGGTGATAGATCTGTCCGCACTAGTCCAACAGTGACACGCTTTATAGTACAGCTTAGGGTCTTCGTACCTGGGCCGCCTCAACCCCCGACGACCCTGACTCCTGCGCACGCCGGCTCAGGGTCTCAGACAACAGTCGGCGCTTCGGCGGTCTTCGGTGCGCCGCCGGTCGTCGTCGCGTCTGCAGTCGAGACTGTGTGCACTTCGGAGCTCAGCGGGGGCGCGGCGGAGCCGACGCCCGTCGACGCCGGGGTGGTCGTGCTCTTGTGGGTCTCATGAATTCGGCGAGCCTCCTCGTGGATGTCGAGCACCTGCTTCGACGTGGTCGTGTAGAAGGCCTTCACCTTCTGGCCGAAGGGAGACGTGAGTGCGCGAGAGTAGTACTGAACGCGGCGTGTTAGCGATGCGTCACATATGACGTGGGATGAGAGACACGAACGTCGGTTGCGGTCCTGGAGATACCGCGCTGCTCGTCAACAGCCTTGGCCTGCTGGGTCGCGCTCGCAAGGGTCTCGTGAACCTTCCCGGAGAGCGTCTTCTCAGGGCCGAGTGCCTTCGCGCCTGTAAAGGTGGCGTGTGAGGCGGGCGATGGTGCTGTGAGATGTGAAGGACGTACCCAACGAAGTGTCGATGCTATGGAAGTAGTCAAGGAACTTCTTCGAGATGCCATGCTGGTGGTCGAGCTCGATCGCGCGCTGGAGGATTTGGTCCGACAACGTATATCCCTTCGCCAGGTACTCGGCGGCAACTTGTATGGCACCACACTGATAAGCACCGCAGCCTCAGCCTGAGAGAGGGAGAGCACTCACTGCCTGCACGCGGCTTGTCGCTCTGGTCGATGTGCTCCTCGTGAGGCGTTCCGTCCTCCTTCAGCGCAGGTTCATAGTCGCTTGTGATTGTCAGATGCGAGCCATCGAGCGTGCCCCCGTTCAGCATGAGCGCAGTCTTGGCCGCTGAGGGCTTTTCGAAGTGTATGGTCGCGGATTGCTTCTCAAGATCATACTCAACCTTGCTTATCTTGCCACAGAACCTGTTAAGGGGCACATTCAGACGCGTCGTTAAGCTTGTTTGACTGGCAAGGTGAGCGTACGTGAAGAAGTCGGTGAGGTGTTGCTCGGTGGTGGCATCCGAGATATTGGAAACCTGATATCCAATGGTGAGTCGGAGGAAGGCTAGTCCGCCGAGACGGAGAACGTACGTGAATAGTGTATGCAGACATGGTGGTGGTCGAGGATGAAGGTAGGTTCGGGATCGATGGCGACGATGGCGAGGACTATAAGCTGGGGCGGGAGCTCTGGTCCACTCTAGCCATGACATCATCCTTAGGCTAGACTCCAACCTAAGTCTGTGATTATCGGTCCGTCCGGGCCACGGGCGCCAGTTCGCCTGGGAACGCGAATGCAAGTAGGTATAATGTCATACGGTATCACACATTGGTCCACCGGATAAGGTATCGGGTCACTCCGGAAAGCCATCATCAGTCCTCTTGGAATGACGTGTACCAATCCTGTGATTTCACGTAATCACCCTGTCTGTCGGAGTGCTTATGTCCGTCGCATGATTGTAACTGGTCCTCTCGTTTTTCGATAAGCCGTCCCGAGGTCTCAAATCACCCGCCCCAAGGATATTGCGTCACAGCCATCCTGGGTGTCGGCCTTACTATCATCCGGGGGGTTCTGCATGTATACAAAGTAATCAGACAATAGATCCTGTCCAACCTGCCACCTGCACTCACGCGTTGGCACTCACGTAGCTTCATCATATTACTACCCTTGTGTGTAGTAATAGATTTTTTGGTGGAGGATTGCGCTCTTGAGGAATATGTTGCGCTCCAGGGTAGTTCTGCAAAGAAACGTCACACCATGGGTCACACCGGCATGTTCAAAGTCCGACCCGGCAGACGAATTAGGAAGTATCACGTCATACTCACGCCGTAGAGATCAGCTCGTTCGTTCGTCGGATGCACGAAGTATATACAAACAGTGATATTAGACCGAAGATCTAGGAGCTACAAGATGTTATGAGGCTGCTAAGCTATAGTCCGAGAAGGAGGATGGTAGCATATCCCAGTGTATGTGTTGAAATGCGGATTAGTACCAGCTATGTCGGTACTGCAAGAATTATCGTGATTCGGATTATGTGACGATAGCGGGAAAGTTGGAGAGTTATTAGTAGGGGTGTGGGGGTACATTAAGTTCGGATCGTGAGGGTATGACAAGACCGGTGCTAGTGCAGGACGGGAGAGAGATGGGATCATGGTGAGTGGAATGGTGGTGGAAGGTCCAGGGCCGAGCCTGGGACTTTGACGAGTCGGAGGTGGCACATTCTCTAGTTCGGAAGGGGCCTGGGAGTGTGCATGCACATGTGCATCCGGGATTGCCATATGCTGGGCAGTAGGCTGAGACAAGGATGATGCTGGAATTCGGGAGGAGGAGGGTATGTCTTGTGAGGGTGTAGATGAACTGACCGCTGTGTTCCGAGTCAAATCTGGCAGTGTTTGAGTCGCTGCTGCATTAATTCCATGAGATGGTGGACTAGGCAGTGAGAGGTAGAGCTTGGTGAATCGTTTGTCAGAGCGGTACTGAGGGTTGTCCTGGAGCTGCTTTGAGATCCAGGTCATGAGCTCGTTGTTAGTACCTGTGAGGTCTTCCGATCCAAGAAGAAAAGCGATTGCACGCAGATCGGCTTTCTTCTTGGACCGCAAGGCTCCTGAGAACTCGACATCTGGTTTTGCCGCTAGCTCCATCCGGTGCCTCCTTTCTTCTGCCTCCTTCGCAGCTAAACGCTGACTCTTCTCCGTTTCTAAGCGCACCTTTGCTTCCTTCTCCTCCCGACATTTCTCTCGCTCAGCCATGGCCTCCGGTCCCATGAGAAACTTTGCCTTTGAGGTGAACCGTTTGTCCTTTCTAGTGTTCTTCTCACCCTTATCTGCGAGACGACCTTTCAGGGCCGTGATTGCCTTGGCAGCATGTGCGCAGTGAGACTCTGCAACAACGCGGCGTTGAAATTCGGTGCGGTACAGGTCCTCTAGACGGCGTAGGTCCATGGTGAGTGTGTCTATCTGGGTGGAAAGTGTCGCATCTGAAAGGATAGGGGCCGGGATGAACACAGGGAAGTGTGGACCGGGGAGAGGGAGAAAGCCAGATAGGGCATTGAGAGTCGCCTCTGTCAAGTCAGGAGAGGCACTGGTACCGGTGGAGGGAAGTGAGAAGTCGTCGATGTCCATGGCTGACGAGGTGAGTTCTTGATCCTCGAGGGTTTCAACCTCCATCTCGTTCAAATCCACCTCTGCCAGTGAGTTTGCTTCACTCTGCCCCTCTGCGACTGCTAGTGGACTTGTGGACAACCCCGGCTCTGCGACCGAGGTCGCTGTAGGCTGAGTCGCACAGTGCTGTGATGGACTGGGTACTGGAGTACCGAAATCGTTCGCCAGAGGGAACGAGGGTGGAAGATGTGCCTGGGTAGACCATGGACGGCTAGGTGCGAAGTCAGCATCTGAAAAGACGTCGGGGTTGAATGGATGAAGTCCTGACTTCCTCCATGCACTCTTGACGACGTCCTCGGATATCGCAGCATCTCGTATACTGAGATACTCAGCCACGAACCGCCCCCTGTCCATCTCCTCGCCTGTTCTCGCAACAATCTCCTCGCAGCGGCTGAGCCAGTCCTTTTGCATAGGGCCGAAGCAGCCAACGTCAAGAGGTTGGAGCTTGTGTGTCGTGTGAGATGGTAGGACATAGAAATCGATGTTGTACTTCGTTCCGAGGTCGATGAACTCGTCAGTGAGGTGGGAGTGATGTCCATCAAAGATGAGCAGAACACGCTCATCCTCGGAGAGGGTCTTTGCACGAGCTTGCGGGACAAGGACATTTTCGAACCAATATAGGCATTGCTCGTCATTTGTCCACCCATTCGAGGTCAAGCCCACACTTTGATACCGCCGGTGTTGGTTTATTATTATACTATGGGGATATTGTAAAACACTCACGAGATATTTCTACCCTCCTGACCCTCAAACCACTCCGTTGTATAGTTTCCACCCCCCGCAAAGATGAACCCGGGATCAAGCATACTCCCATCGGTTGAGCAGCACTCGATCACCGTGATGAGCTCCAATCCTCCGTCGCGTGCTTTGTATTTGGATCGGTCTCCAGCTGCGGTGAAATACTTCTTGCCGGTGCGTTTTCGACCACCACCTTTCTGCCGCCCTGTTTCATCGAAGTTCAGGATGACACGATAATTTTGACAGATCTTTCCAAACTGCTCAAAATGTTCGCGCACCGTCCCAGGATTGAAACACTGGGCACGCTTCGGATCGAGCCCGGATGTTCCTCGCAGCTTCACCTTGTCAGGGTGTCGCAGACAGAATGCTGTTACCCAATCGTCGCTCGGTGTGGTGCCGCTCAACTCATGTACACGAGTCTTGAGCTGCGTGCGGCTCCATGGCTGAGCCTCGAGTGCGTCCTTGACCATCCAATCCAACAGAGTCTCTTCTTGCGCCGGCGACAGCAGCATCTGCTTCTCATGTGCAACTCGATGGCTGCGACACTCCCCACGATAGCGACGACGGAGTGTGTCGTACTTGAGTCCTTCGAACTTCTTTAATGCAGCGTTGTACTGCGGCTTCCCTTTCGGTGACAGGTTCGAAGTGAGCCATTGCACGGCCCGCTGATAGAGGTCCTCGAGCGCTGCTGCTGCTGCTTGCTTCCGCTTCGATATCCGAGTTTGGCCCATTGTTGAGTGTGTTATTAGTGGAGACTAGCGAGTGTAGGATGACATAGAGTAGGATAGTAGTAGAGGAGCCTGAGGTAGCAAAATCTACCGAAAACGACTCCGAAAGCGACCACCTACGCGCCTGTCGTGGTACTTTAACTTTAAGGTTTGTGCACAAGATCTGCCCAAGCGCCCCCTTTGAGCGGAGATTCAAATTGTCACCCTTTGGTCACTCCCATCGAGAACTTCAGTCGGTTTGTATTGAGCATGACCTCCTTACGCCAATCGGAGTCTAGTGGAGGTAGATAGCAATGTCTCCTATTATTATATGATTTATAGACGAATTACTGGGCACTTATATCGACAGGATCTGACAGCGCGCCTATTCGAGCCGTGGTGTACATCTGCAAAACAGGGTGTCTGAGCAAGTCCCTCCCCCGTATCCACGAGAAAAGACCTTAGATAGGTACTTTGACTAGTTTTATATGACATATGATTTTTCTGAACCCTCACAGCTGGTAGGGGACGAGATCTGGGGCTTCATGGGGGGTTCTGCAAAAAAAAGCATATTTGCAGAACCGCCCGGATGATAGTAGGCCCGACGTTGATCCCGCATTCCGTCCGGGCCCGCACCAGGACGACTGTCTCCCGCCCAATTACATACGTGTCGCTTTGGTGACGCCCACCTGTCCACTTGGGGATCGCGCACCTGTCCCGCGCCCCTACGTATATTTGTTTGTCGTGGACGCCCATCCGCCCTTCTGGGATCGCGCAACTGTCCCGAGCGTGCTTATTACCATCCCTCCTCCCCTCCACCCTTCTGCGACGCTTCTTTCTGGCTCCGTTGGTCAATGTACATGTGTGATAAATATTATAACTGTCGCAGATTGCAGGCTGCATCCGTCCACGCACCTTTGCATGCTGAATCCCATGCTAGCGCCCGACAGCGCCCAAACGGCCCTGCCGGCCCGGGGACGTATTTGTCCGTCGTGGACGCCCATCCGCCCTTCTGGGATCGCGCAACTGTCCCGAGCGTGCTTATTACCATCCCTCCTCCCCTCCACCCTTCTGCGACGCTTCTTTCTGGCTCCGTTGGTCAATGTACATGTGTGATAAATATTATAACTGTCGCAGATTGCAGGCTGCATCCGTCCACGCACCTTGGCATGCTGAATATCATGCTAGCGCCCGATAGCGCCGGGGTCTCTGCACCTACATGACATGGGGGGCGGGCTCTATATACATTCATGCCTGTTCTTCCATCTCCGAATACACTCTCTCCCCTGCGAATGACTTGTGTACACCCAGCACGCTGTCGTTACCCTCCTAAGACCTGTTTTCACATTACACCCTATAGGCTATTACACCTAGTACCACAGCATCCGACTTCCGGCCCGGCGTGAGACGCCATTCTGGCCTGGCCAGCGCCACTTTCTGGTCCCTTGGGGATTACGCTTTCGTCCCGACCTCCAGGTGTAGCATTCTCCTGCCACTCTCTGCTCGTCTATACTTGCTCGCTGCTATGCTTCAGGGCGGTACATATCCGCCAAAATAATGCCGTGCCTGTATCGGCACCCAGGACGTAGTAGAAGACAGCCCTTTCGGATTGCAGTCGCTTGGTTGCCCACCGATATGCGCGCTTGCATCGTCTTCCTTCGCACAGCAGGCCTGAGGCAAGTACCAATATTAACTCCCACCATACCTTCCCTCCGGTTGGCATTTATGGCTGTTGTTCATTCTCCTGATATACTGCGACTACCCCCCTCCATATCTCTCAATATGCACGACATCACAAATAGCTTTCAACATCGATCGTTTTCCATACTAAAGCGTCATCCCGATCTAGTCCTTCCGGTCCACCGCTCCCTCTGCAATCAGCTCCGCACGGGCGAGAGTCTAACCTCCAGCCGACGTTTCCCTGGAATGCACAGGTACTCAACGGTTGCAACCGGCAGGCCAAACTTCCCCTGTCATCGAAGGTACGCGCCTGCGCTGGGCATGACCATCTCTCAGCACCACATCCCCTCCATCTCTCCGGAAACCACGATTGCGCTGAGTACTTCACCTCGATTCCATGTCCGTTCGAGGCTCGAATGAGGCCCGTGTCGTCGTTTGTGCCAGCTCCGAGAAGGCTTCGTCCAGCGAAAAGCAAGTCTCGATAGCCACACCCGAAGACCGCGCCGTTGACAAAACACACATGGTGCGAACTCCATGCACCCGCGATCGCCACGGCAGGTTCGTCGTCGTTCGTTTCGTGGATCTTCACCCGCCCGACAGCGCAATCCCACGTCGTCGTCGCCCGTACCCCATATCTTTCGCCCCTCTCCCCTCGTTGCCGCCACGCAAACGTCGCAGCCGCTGCATCACTCACTGGCCAGCCACCCTGCTCGTACATCATCTCGTTCTCCATCCTCCATGCTCGATCGTGCGGGACATAGATGTCGACATCGTCGGGCTTCCAAGTGGTCGATCGCAATAGAAATCGCACTGCGACATCGCCTGCGAAGACGCCTCCCAGCTCCGTCGCGGTGGATATCAGGCCGTGGGGATGGGGTACGAAGGCTGATAGGATGTGTTCGAGGGTCTGGAGGAGGTGTTGTCCGACGTGGCTCATGTGCCGGCGATTCGTGCGTCGGAAGCTCAGTATGTCTTTCATATCAAGGTATGTGCAAATGCGATGGATCGTCCGGCTGGGCAGGCATTCCATGGTTCTCCAGAACACGTCTGGCGGCGGTATGGGCGACGACGTGCAACGTGGTGTAGGCGGAGGTTGCTGAAGTTCGGATCGCCCTCCAGTCTCAGATCTCAGCACTTACCCACACTCCGTAGCAGAGTCCCAAGTCAGGCGCGCGGGCGTCAGACTCCTTTGCACATATCATCGCATCCACGCCTGCAATCCGTAGCCAGCTGTAGACGTTACTTTCATTGTTTCAAATACATTTATGCTTCCCACACACGTCCCCTGCCCACCCTCTCAACCGGTGCCCATCGTCGTGCTTGACCTCCTCAGCATCCGGATGAGAGAGCCCACTCCCCCACCTCGACGCGACCGCCGTTGAATGTTGACCATCGACGTCGCAGACCTGGCCACACGCCGCAGTTCATCACTCATGCGCTCATCGTCCGTCGATTGCCGCCTTCTCTTGCTCCCTATGACGCCATGTCCTCCTTTGGCCATGGTTCCCCTGTTCAACACGCACTCTTCCACGCCTGCTTCCTCTACATCCCAGGACTCACATCGCGCCGTTGTTCCGCCAGAGCAATTTCCTGTGGAGACATTAGTACGCCTGTCCCCGGTCACCCCAGGCGGGCGCAGCGTACCTCGATACCTTCGCAAAGGTCATGCGCCCCCGCAAATCCTGGCCCCATGCGCAATGCCTTCCCCAGTCTACGCACTACGTTGGTGTTCTGCCGCGCTCGAAACACCTGCTCCGTTCTCGCGCAATCTCCGTCGCAGTGATGTAGCCTCCACGCGAGACGCCATCGCGATTTCCAGCCGAACGGGGCTTGTCCCGCCGTTTTCACAACGTAAACGCCTGCGTCATCCTGGGATCCGAAGAAACCAACGAAGGAGCCCTCGTCCCCGAAGTGTCGTGCTTGATCGGGGCACACATAAAGGTGGCGGTAGCATGGGTAGTATACGTTGCGCCGTCCACGTACTCGATATGTTGCGATGTCGTTGCCGAAAAGGGGGCTGGGCACTGTGGAGAAGAGAAATCCTCCTACGCGGTAGAGCCACACTGTTTGCAGTCGCGACAATCCATCGCCACGTGCGAGATCACGCCAGGGGGCGATGAGGGCTCGGCGGCGGAGGGTGAGGATGGGGTACGCGCATCCGAACGTGTCTGCGTTGAAGTAATTCATAAGCGCGGTAGTTTGATAATGCGCGACTGCCTCGAGGGCCGACACGGTGTTGGATATGAGAAGTCGAACATTACGCCGTGGTCCTAAACGGTAGAGCTTCTCGCGGGGGGCTTGGCCACCCGCGTGGTGAAGAGGACATACTTCGATAGCCCCAAGTGCGTCGATCATGTATCTTTGGAGTCTGGTCGCCTGCTCAATCCCCACCGCCACATCCAGGTCCTGGTCCAGTATGCTGGGGTCTCTGAGTACAAAGCTAAGTGCCGCAACACCAGTAACCACCGCCTTGTATGCGCGCAGCTGTTGTAGGAAGTCCGTCGCATGCGAGCGGAGATACCGGCGAAGGATGTCGTTTCGACAATTCCTGTGTATATCTTGCACCCAAAGGTCGAAGCGAGGAGTGACTTCCCGACAGACGTATTGGGTGAGCGGGTCGCACTGCGTCAAAATCGCGATCTCGAGCTCATTGGGGAGCCTGCGTGAATGATCGATATCCCGAGAATTAGCCCGTTTGTTGCCCGCGTAACGTTACTTGAACTAGGTACTCACTTCACCATGGTTGCCCTGCCGGTTCGTATATGTCCCCTGCTGTTGAATGGGCAGCTTGCAGTCAGAGTCAGGCGGCAGGAGCTAGGGTGGCCGGAGCCAGGGCGGCAGGAGCGAGGGCGGCAGGAGCGATGGTGGAGGGAGCGATGGCGGAAGGAGGAGGAGTACGCGCTAGTACGCGGCGGCGGTGGACAGTCCCGCGCATGTTCCACTCTCCACCTTGTTCCAGCACAGCTTCTGCGACCGGTCGGCCTCGAACATGTGATTGGTCGAGGGGGTGCGAGGTTACCAACAGCATATCGTACTCGCAGGACAACATAGCCGTTGTCTAGGTCGAAACGTCCGCCGGACGCGCCCGAGGATGATGGGCTCCGATTCATCCTAGTTAGTTGCACAGTTTGGTGCGGGCGCGGCGCACTGGGGCTACGTATGGGTAACTGTAAAACGTTGGATTACAATTCATTAGGCAGCGAGCGTCCGGTATAGGCAGGTTCGCACTGGACCTGGCCGTTGGTCCTCGCATGTCTCATTCTCGCACGCGACGCCTCCACGCCACCAGGTTACCGTGTATTCAGCGAGGAGGTTGTATGACCCACCCGCAACCGTGTAGTGTGTACCACACCCACGAACCTCCTCCCCAACTTGGCTGATAGTACCTGCGATGGTGTGTTTGTCGCCGAAGTACCGTACTCCCCGCCCGCAAGTCGGCGAACTACACCCGCAGTTCGACCGCCATCCGTATCGCGCCTCAAGCTCAGCGTGATGTGCGGCCACCCGCCACCCTTGCTTCGCCCAGCTAACTTGGCCCTTGCGCTCCATCTTGCGAGGTTGGCCGTCGGGTCCCAGGTGTCGCGGATTGACCAGTGCGAGTCTGCGAGTGTTCAGCATCGAATACGCTATCCCGTACCCCTGCGGCGCGACATAGCTAATGAGGGCCGTGTTCCACTGGTCAAACAGGGGGGCGAGGGGACTCTCCCCCTTGCCCTGCACCAGGGTTATGGTCTGTCCTTCCCGGAAGAGTGTCGCGTACCCGCCAGTGGTTTTGGAGGAATGCAGCGTGGTCGTGAATCGCGGGTGGTAGTCTTCGACGTGGACGAGGTAGCCTAGCATGTGAAAGAAAAGCGACCGGGGAGCGGACAAGTACAGTTCGCGCGCATCTCCTACAGGGTCTGCATAGAGAATGTTGGTGGCAGAGTGGCTGCCGATGATCGTTTGGGTCACTGTGAGCTCTTGCCAAAAATTGCAGGTGTCACGGATGTGGTTGCGTAGTACTCGGCGTATTCTCGAGGCCAAAATGAACAACGCATAGCTTTGACCTCGCCGCGAAACTACGCGAAGCCGGCGGAGTTCTTCCGCATCGAGCAACGTGGTGATGCGGACACACACGTCGGACACCAGTCCCGGGAATAGCGGGCCTTCGACATATTCCGTTCTGAGAATTCGACATTGACTACCACATCGGTGGGGCGGCTTCGTCGAGGTCTCGGAGTGACGCGTACAGGGGCGGGTGAGGTTCTGCCAAATCGGGCTTCCGTCAGCCTGAGCTCGGTTTCGGTTCCCCAGTACGTACCGATGGGCGTAGTGATAGCACATTGGCCTCTTCGCCGCTCAACATGGCGGCCACAGTATGTAGCGATCTAGTCCGTTATTTAGTTTCTGTCTCTCCAGGGCAATGTAGCCGGCTAGAAAGAGACCCGCTCACGTTTGGCTCGTATCTTGCTACGTTCCGGGGTGTCGCCTCGTTGTGTGCAGGATACGCGACGGCCTCGGCGTGAAGAGGTCCCCAATGGCCACCTGGCCTTCATGGCTCGATATTCAGCTTAATTTTGACCTGGTAAAAAACGGTGGCATCCTACCTGCAAGTTGGGAGCAGACACACCAGCAGGAGGAACGGGTAGACACGTCCACGCGTCCGCAAAGGTGTTATATGGGCTGGTTTGGCGACGCGTTGATCACGACATCGGCCGAGTACTGAGCCAATGGACCCTGATCATAGTACTTAGTACGCTACAAGCTCGGCGCTATGAGTGATCGCGCCCGTTCCCGTACGTTTCATCACAGGTACGTGCGCACAACTTCCGGCTAAAGGATGTTATCAGTGTGTGCTCCTCAGCGAACGGAACGTATTTAGGACATGCCGTGTGATTTTGGCGGGGGGGGGTGGGGTGGCACACATCCAATGGCCGTACGCCCGGTCCCGTTATGGGCCTAGCTAGCAACGCTTGCAAACGATGCAGGTTTGTATGAAGTGGCCCGTGCGCGCGGCGGCGGCTTGACTTACGGTCACGTGCGTGTGACAGTGTCATGCGCGTGATGACAAAAGTTAATAGCCATGCTCACAATGTTCCTATTCGAGTGCCGGTGTCGTTGTGCCACGCTGTTCACAGTCTACGATGTTACTTTGAACGTCTAAAACGCCCACACGATGTATCACGGCCACCACATGCCGTGGTTGGCATGGTCGACGTACACACGGAGGGGACAACCTGCATCCACACATCCCCACCACGTTTCCAGGCGCAGAGGCGAGCCTGCCCACCTCACCACCCGTCCTTCCAACATAAAAGGGCTATAGGGGGGCATCACGCCCATACCGGTGGCAAGAGCCGTCGGCCATCGGGCATGTATCGGTATTCCCATCCAACCCAGGTCCGGTGTCAGCTCTCCGGCAGACTGCAATGGTATCTGTACATTCACCACACCGACCCCGACGTTGGTCCCGGGCATGCTGGGTACCAACTGCTCCGCGGTCAGTAATGTTCATGTTGCACAAGACTCATCATGCTCACCACTGGACCTCGCTCGTCATACAGCCCTGCCAGCGGGGCAGCTGGCGCAGGATGTTCCTTGGGGCTCTAGGATCCGGTACGGTTAGTGGAACCGTACGCGCCCTGTTATTTTCCTGGAGTGGCGATCTTACCTCCGTCCGCAGTTGTCCTCGGCTGGTTCTCGCCCTACTATCTGCTCCATGATAGGTAAGAAGCGTTCATAGTATGAAGACTGTGTACTTACTACGTGCCCGTCGGGGTGGTATTACTACCCCGTAGAAGTTCTGACCGGCTGCCAACGTTATGAACTTGTCAGCGAGTTCGTAAGCTGTGGTACACTGCGGTACTTACTTCCGTGCTTCAGCAGCTTGTTCCTGGCACGTCGCGATCCACTCTCGCGCCTACTCGACGGCGGCGGCACATCATCACCCATGCGCCTCAGGTCGCCGCTGGGTGAGGGCGACTTCTCATCCGAAGCGTCCGCTGGCAGAAGAGCTGGACCTGGTCACTTCGTGGTCGCACCGGGTACTCCCATGCGTTGTCAATAATCTGCTCACCAGGTGCGCCGTCTCCTCTCCCTCGTCCGACGTCGTGTTCCCATTCTGGCAGGGAACTGCGTTGCGCCCTCGCCGCCCTCGTCCGCGACGCGATCGTATGGTCTTGCGCAGGGGGTACCCGCTCCCGCTCGATGCCAGGCGACGGCTGCTTCACGACAGCCTCGGAGCGAGGGCCACGCGACGTAGCTACACAGCGCAGGTCTTTCAGTCTCGAACGCTCGACAGGACCGTGGCGCGTGCGCAACGACCCACCATCTGGCCGTTGATGTGAATGGCTGGCGTGGACTGACATTGCGTAAGACTGGGGGGGCGGGGTCTGTGGTGGCCAAGATGAGATTGAGAACGGGGGAGACCCTGGGTGACCTCGAGATGTCGACGTACAGGGGATAGTAGGAGGAGGGAGGAGGTCCAATGCATCACTCTCTCTCTGAGTTGGTGAACGGCGACGCTGTCATACGACTTGCGTGATATGATATGCAAATCGGTGAGGGATCTGGTCACCCGCTGTCTTCATTTTGGAGCAGATCTCCATCAGCTACCATTGCAGTGGTTCAGTGGCTAGACGGTGGGAAGCCGCAGCGCGTCTTACAGTAAGTCAGACAACGCCCTACAACGCCATGATAGTCCGCTAAGCACTTGCTGCTCCCGGCCTGAGGTCAATGACCTACTGTTCGTCTGTTGTCTACGCTTTGCCCCGCTGCCTGGACTGGCGATCTGAGGTCTCCTCTGTTGTCGCCCTGCACTACGCTCTACTAGCTGCACTCCGCCATGTCCGGCCGCACCTTCGACCCTTTCACCCATTTTCTGCCGTGTCCATGGCCGTTGGCGACCGGCGAGGAGACTGTGACCTCCCTGCTTGATGTCTCCGGCCTGCCGTCTTTAGACATTGATCACTCACACGAACGCACGGGTTTCCCCCTCTCCCCTCTTCTTCCCTCCTCTGTCGACCTCGCTGAGCTTCGCCAACGATCAGTCCCTCCTCCAAAAATCGTCGCCGCCACATTCCACTGCGCCATCGTGGATTCTCAGGCCCCGGTGGCTTCGTTCTGGGACACACGCTTCGAGCCCGCCCTTCATACACCGCTATGGATCCTCCGTTATTGGATGCGAATCCGCAGTGTCATGGATGGTCAGAGGGCGTGGGAGGACCGTCGGCAGTGGTTGTTGGATCTGCTAATGCGTTATGCTCAGTCCAACGGGGCGGAGTACGATGAGGTCGCCATCGCACTGGCATCTCTCCGGGTCATCCCTTGGAGTGACCAGGTTCACGACAATCCTGTCATCCACAGTCGCGACCTCCTCGAGATCCTCGGCGATCAACCTCTCTCGGAGTCCGTCGTCTCCATTCTCGTCCATGTTACTCGACGCGACATGCGCGCAGCCCGCCCAGCGACGAATTCGGGGATAGTCGTCCACAATCTCCCCCTCGCCGCTCTTCTTCGAGGTCTCTCATTCGACACGGCGAACTATGAACAGGAGCTCGCAGCTCCAGTCGCCCTGGCCCGCCATTTGGCCGCCGGACTGGCTGGTGGCGGCACAGGTGTGCGCTGTGCGTATATCCCCTGGCACTCTCATGGCGCGTACAGACTTTTCGCGCTTGAGTCACAAGGTCGCGTCATCCGGCACGGCTGCATGGGTGACACCACCCCACCTCCCGACGATCTCGCGCTCCTCCAGGCGTGGCTCGCCTGGGCCAACGTTGGAGGGTGGAGCATCGGCGAGTCTTTGCCATTCGGCGGCCCGGACGATCATCTCAGCTCCGGCATCGCCATGATCAACACTCTGCGCCACATCCTATTGGGCGAAGAGACGTGGCACCCCGGCGATTCCGGGTTGCATCGCGTGCGGGAGTTCATGAGGGTTCTCATTTATGTGGTGAGTTAACAGTCCCTGCTACATAAGTGCTACGATGGTCACTAACGTCTGCGTCGAAGTGTGACTGAGCGCGCCTCATCTGACTACGGCAAAGAAGGCGCGCGGCGCAAGGGAGTAGTAGACCGCCGGGGTTCTGCAGTCGCGGGGTTACTGTGAGGCGCGCGAGAGCGGGGTCTAGGCTCCTTCAACGATGACGGTGTTCTGTAATCTTGCGGTCGTGCCCCGAATGTCATGCGATTCATCAATCCGCGCCTCCAAAAACAAACACAGGTTACCGTATCATTTGAAACCGATTTTGTGCGGTCCCCCGCCGTGGGCTAGGAACATCAGCACCGCAGCGACACCTGACACGAGGTCATGATATTTGAATCTGTGCGCCAGCGGGATGTCGTGGTAATAGCGTAGATAAACACAGAATTGCGGACGCGTAAGCCATCCACCTCCGTGCTTCACATGTTACGTTAATATTGCCACAGGTTCAGAATTGCCTTTAGCGTTTTAGATGTTACCTTGCACTCTGGTTCATCAGTGTCTGATGTGATCCCGTTGACACTAGTTCTAGTGAGTCTGATATGACGACTATCAGACTCACTATACCCGCGCGTGAGATCAGTGCTTTCATTCAATTATCGGTACCATTTCCAATACTATCCCGAAGGTCTCATTGTCGAAGCATGCTGCGTGGCGCCACAGGGACACATAAGGTCCGATACACCGCCCCGAGCCACATGGTTTGTTAGGTACCCATGATGGGCGATTTGAGCTGTTTCAGGGTGGTTATCAAATTTTACCCACTAGTCGCACGGTGGGCAGGAGCTAACTGCAACGCTGTCCTGATCACCACGCTCGACGTCGGACGACGAGAAACACCAGCATGATATTTCAGGCTTCGTACGGGTCGAGACGCCTATAGTAGTCTGGTAGATCTACCCTGTATGCCCCGGTTTCTCCAGATAGAGCGGCCCCATGCTACCTTGCCCCGCTCGCCACCACATAGTGTCCAGCTAGCGGAGATATGGCAGCATCGAAGTGCCCGCAGGCATCTGGTCTGAGCGGATCAACTAAGACGACATTCTTATCAGAGATCAGGGAATGGTCAGACTCCACGATAACAAGCGCACTCACCGTGCGTTCACATCCGACCATATGCGCCCCCTCGAAGCTGGGTTGTTGGAGGTTGAAGTATACAGAGCCGACGTATACGCCGCGCACGCCGTAGTATACAAACTCATCGTCTCGTTCGTCAAAGTTCAGCGCGCCGAGGCAGTTTCCGCTGGCCCGGGGGAACGACCAGGTGAATAATCGCGGCGCCTCCTCGCGGTTTTCGTCGACGAGGTATGCAAAACCTGAGGCCGTGGGGGATGGAACGGCGGTGAGCGAGTACATATCGCCGAAGAAACGCCTGTTGCACCCGCAAAACCCGAGCTGCCCCAGACACCAAATGGAGTCGTTGCCGAACGACGGCTCGCCTGGAACGGGCAAAAGGGGCGGGGATATGACCAGTTGCGCGTACGTAGACATCGCGAACCCATGCGAGACGAGGACGAGGTTCCGAGCTCGCTCGAATCGATCCGTGATCCAATGGCTGCTCCACGGGTTTGCGCGGACGAGCGCACGACGCCGTAGGGTGAGCGCAGGGTAAGCGCAGGTGAGGAAGTCCAAGTTGAAAGCGCACATTAGCGCGGTGTTGTTCATGGGGAACATGCCTACGATAGCCAGCGGAGTCCCCACTTCGACGACGCGCAGATAACGCCGGCGGGCGCCGCGTTGATCACGTATAAGGTAGAGGTGGGTGCGACGCTCGGGGAGGGATTCGAAGACTGTGTGCCGGGCATAGCGGATATGAAAGAGGCTATACGAATGGCGTAGGAAGGTCATGAACTCCTGGAAATGTTGCTCCGGGATGCACACTTCCAGGTCTTGACATAGTAGCGCGTCGTCCCGGAGTATGAAGGCGAGGGCGGCTTCGGCAGTGATCAGTCCGTGGAAGGTGGTGACGCTGAGGAGAAACGTGGCCGGATTGGGGACGAAGTGCGAGACGATTCTCAACTGGGATGCACGAATGGTGTTTTCGACTAGACCTCGGGTGAAGGAGCATACAAGGCGCCATCGCAGCAAAACCACGATGTCCATGTAGCTCATGACGACCCAGATGATCTCGATGGGCAGGCTTGGGAGATTGCGACGTGAGCAGGGAGGAAGACCAAGGTATCGCATGAGCTTGACAGGTCTTCTGGCTTGTGGAGGAATGAACATGCATGTTCGACTCACCATAGTAGTAGGGGGGCGTATGCGTGATCCATCGAGGGTGCGCGCACTGGCAGGTAGACGTTGGGACTTGTGATGAAAGGGGATAGCTTGATGGATCCAGAAGGGGTAGGTCGAGCTGGCAAAGGTCAAAGATGAACAGATCGACGGATACGCGAGCGCCCATGAATTCCCGCGAGGTAGGGTATCGCGATCGTCTTGCCAGAGGAGATGCATGGCTGCGGGATTAGCGACTCATGCAGCCAGGCTCCTCACTCACCTGAATGTTACGCAGCACGCACGACTGACCGGCTGCGTGCCCGTCAATCGCGAGGAGTCGTGGCTCCAACATCGCCGTACGAGCTCGACTCTGCGCGGCCTGCTTTGCTGCGGCTTTGGGAAACGCGTTCGCGAGGAGTCGTGGCTCAAACATGGCCGCACGAACTCGACTCTGCGGCCTGGCGGGTACAGTATAGTAGTCAGGAGCGCGGGGCTCATAGGCATGACAGCCCAACCGCCCAGAATATATCGAGACACGTAAGGTGGAAGTATCTCCAAACAACATAGTAAAGTGGACGCGTAGTGGAGAATTTTGTGGTGGTGTGTACCAGAGTAAGCAAAGCGAATGTGCAAGCGAAGGAATGGGCGTAATGTTGTGTACCAGGGTAGATGTCATGCGGGGATGTATATCAAGACGAGGATTTGACTGAAGTAGAGGGCTATAGAAAGTGGACAGTGCACGACAGGCACATGCGCCGGAGCCAAACGATAGTCCCAGGGTGATGAACATCATCCCCAAATCCATACCGCTGCTCGTCGCAGAATATAATAAGGTGAATAGGGGGATTATTGGCGTCGATACGTGCGCATATGTACTCCTGGATGCAAATCACTGACAGGCCTGCCACGGTGAGGTCGGAGAGATGTTCGAGCACTCCATCTTGGGCGCCGCATATGAGCCACTCCCAGAACTCGATCTGAAGTGACCGGAAGTCCAGGTTCAAAGATGTCAAACCACGGAAAGCAAGAAAAAAGTTTGTAGTGGCAAAGGTGGGAGGCAACGGGAGGCGGACTCCAAATCGACGAAGAGTGAGAGAGATGAGAGAATCGCTAGCGACGAGATCGGCGCCGGTCGCGAGCGCATGATAGAAGCAAGTCAAGTCCTCGGAATCGGAGGGGACATCGCTGTACGGCAGATCGCACTCCAACGCCCGAAGGGCGCGTGCGCGAATCCTTGCCACGAGTAGCCTGAGGATGTTGGTCCTAACATCTGAGAGCGCCAGCCGCTCTAGCACCGCCAATTCCGCGCTAACGTCGGGGTCGTCCAGACTGTTGATACCGTCATCGATCCGCACGAATGAGCCCCGCAGGCGCAGAAAGCGGGTTTGGCGACAGACGTCCAGGACGCGCACGAAGTCGGCTATATTGATCCAGTTCGGGATGTTCTCCAGTGTTATCTCCACTAGCGTCGGCCCGACTGAATCGCGGAACGCAGGCCAGTCCATGTGACACCCTCGAATGGCGACGCGACTCAACGCTATGAAAGGGGGGATGAACCTCGGGGTCACATCCGCAGGGGTCGCAATGGAGGGGGGAAACATAAACATCGAGGGCAAAGAAGTGGAGTAAATGCGGTCTGCACAGTTGATGACCTGAACGCTTTGAAGTTGCGAGGCGTCGGGAATGTAGGGTGCCAGGGTCTCCAGCACGGTATCGACAACGATAGGCTCCTGGGCGATGAGGGTGATGGATTGCCAACGCCCAGCGTGGTCGGCAAGCTTTTGGAAGGCAAATCGGAGGAGGTCGCACTGTTCGGCGACACCCAATTCGAGAGGTCGTAAGCTACCCCACGGCGGAGCAGGATGGGTAAAAATGCAATGGAGACGAAGGGACATGGCGCGCGACAGCGTCAACACGTGGTTGAGACGGTCTACGTTGACATCTGGGTGGACCTCAATGTTCTGCCACGCGCGGGGACTGCCTATGAGAACGTCGTGCCACTGTCGACACACGAGTGCCATACGGCTACGCACAACGGCGTACCGCATCTGGGGCCAAGGGGACAGGCTATCGGAGCAGGAGAGCTCCCTCGAGATTCCCAGCGCGCTCTCGTGCGGGGATTGGGCCGCGATGAAGATCATCTCGAGCAGTTCGTTTGGTAGTCCGGGCGAGAGTAGAAGGTGCGATATCCCTGGAGCGGCCGCCTGACCGCCTTTGGAGCGACGCGGTCGCACGTGCCGCTGGCGCATGAGCCTGAGGGATCGCGGAGGCCACGTTTCTGCGGACACAAATTCTGTTCAGGTCGTGACCAATGCAGTTACCAGGGAGGAAATGAACTGACCGCGGGTACAGAAACGCCTCGCGGCTGCGCAATGTGGGGGGAGAGGTGGAAATACCGAGCTGCACGAACAGGATGGGACTCGGTGTAGAGTGCGGGCAGCCGCGTTTGCAATCCACCAAATCGGGTGGATGTCAACCACGGCGCGCAAGGGGCACTGTGACTTGGGCGTACGATGGTTTGGTCAGCCTGAAGGTCTACTGTAGTTCGTCTCGGTTGGGTTTGCTGTCGTCATGTTGCTCTCGAAATCCAATCTTTCACTCAGATTGTCTAATTGGTGTCCAACTTATGCCTTTCCACAGCATACAACCCGCCTGTTAGTGTGAGACTCCTTGTGCAACCAACGTCTGCAAGATCGTAATAGGCCAGGGCACTTACCATGACACATGCAGGCGATGGCCATCAACCCGCCCCAAAGCCAGATGGAATCTGGCGGACATCCGCGGTAGGTCGGCTAGAGAAACTTGACAAGTGCGACCCGATCGAGAGGGGTGATATAGTGATAAGTGACCTCAGGTCCGAAACAACGTGAAGATTATTATATAGAATACTATTTGCCCTAGATTTCCAGGGCTCGGGCCACGAAAGCGAGCAGGGGTTTCATGGGCCCCGCAGGCAGAGGACGAGTAGATCCCTTCAGAAGCCGCGTACGCCTTACGGAGAGTGATAGAGGGGTTCAGCCTGAGGGTTGGATGAGTAGCTGAGGCCGAGTGGCAATGACCTGGCAACCAGGCGGCTGTAGGGTTAAGGTTTCGTGGCTGACACCCGATCATGATGTCATCTGGCGCGTGTATCAAACATTCAACGAAACGTTAATTTTGCTGGTGTCCATAAACTCCGTACCGTCGCGAGTACGGCCATATAGCTAGGTGTACCAGGACTGATTCAAGCTACGACGCAGCGGGAGAGCTAGAAATGAACACCAGTGCACGCCAGGCCGCCGCAGACCCCGCCTGCGAACAAACTGCGATGAACTTGTGGCACGTCATGTATCGTAGGTGTCCTAGTACACAACAGTTCCCGCCATTGGTCACTAAGTAATGCCAGAATACCTATCAGCACTCTGGCCCAACCTTGTTTCAACCCAGACCAACTCAATATCGACCCTGATCCGCCTGTTCCAAACCAGAAAGGCAAGTGCTACCCGAGCAGAAATCTTCATTGCACCGTAAATAATCGCTCCCGAATATTTTAATTAGGAAACACGTCGGGGCGCCCGACCAGCGGCGGACGTTCAACCGCGGCAGACAAGTGAGCGGAGGACTTTGAGGGAACAGCAGGGCGCGACGAAGTCTTGTCGACATGTTGGTGCCTTTCAGCTTTGCAGTTGCGCTCATACGCCCGTCATTGACCGCGGGCACCCCACCACCAAACATCCTCACCCCCTGCTACGCATGGCCCGACAGACCTCTACCCCAAACCCCTCGGCCGCACCGGCGGCCAACGGCCGTGGACGTGGCCGTCCTCCTAAGCAATACCACCGTCGCCGTGCGGACGCCCCTCAGCCCTCTGTCGAAGCTCAGGTCGCGCCGCCCGACCGAAGCCCAGCAGACCCCGCACCCGCAGTAGGGCTACAGGCGCCATCAGGCCACGAGAGCCAGTCATCCACGGGAGAAGCCACAGACGCAGATGCCCTACACCTTCGCCTACTAGGGCAACGTGAGCAACTGTCTTTGTTCGAGACAGACAAGCGGGGGCGACCGATACCGGATTTTCTCGGCGAACCGGAGTCCAAGAAACACTGGCATCGACTCCCTATGACTCTCCCTACCCACGAAGTCTACAAATGGTTTGATGCGCAGGTAAGGCGTCTGCGCTGTTGGAAAAACCTAGCGATGTCTAATTGTCGCTGTAGTACAACGATTATCTCTCGCACACCTTCAAGTGGTCGCGCTCGGTTCGTCTGACCTGGATCGGGCACCCCGGGGATTCTCCCAACGACATCCGTGCCCGTCCTCTGATCGTTCGATGGAACGAGGCACAAGGCTTCACCCCGTCTACCGTCCATCATGCCATCCAAACGCGACGCCCAGTTCTTCGGTGGCTATATAAGTGTGCGGGACTTCATAACGCAGTAATCGACTCCCAAAACGCGGCCCCCTCTACTTCTTATGTGCCGCCAGTAAGCGGACAAGACAGCGAAGATGAGTTCAGCGACGACGACCCTGAAGAAACTGAGGATGACAGCGATGACGACGACGACGATTCCGAAGGAGGAGAGGACGAGGCAGGCAATCCTGGCAGGTGGAACCGATGCCCCACGCGAGTGCAACTGCGGGTGAGAAGCACCATCGCGCTCCTCGATGTTTTGCTGATATCCCATTTCTCAGTTGGAGATCACGAGTGACAACCTAGGCTCCGTGACCATATGGATGCGGCGTCATCATCCGGAGTGTGATGCGACCCAAATTCCTCACCTGCAGCCCTCCAGGCATCTGCGGCTACAAATCTTGGAACGGCTGCGAGTCGCCAATGCGAAGGTGTCCGTGGTGAAGAAAGGTATGTCGCCCCGTACCCCCTGGCCCAAACATCCGTAAAATCGCGTATATCGCTAGGTTTGCAAGCCATGTTTAACCCGCGACGCCACGACGATATGGCGGGCCAAGCACTTCGCGCCGAAATGCCCAATTTTTACGCCCCGCCGGTCCATCGACGCCCGACATCGCGCCAGATTCACGACATGCTGAAGATGGTGAGGTACCGCGAACGCCTGGATCGGAACCCGCTCTTTGCGGTACATCTCATCGTTGCCCAGGAACCGTTCAGACTGTATTGGTACGTCGAGATGGGCTCGGCCCCCGCGTATGAACGCTGACCGCTGTGCAGCTATACACCGCATGACCCGACATTGCCCGACGAGCTATCGAATTTCACAGTAGCCATTACGGACGAGTTCTCGCTCGACAGTATGATACTGAACGGATGCCTACGCGGTCTGGCTCTAGACTCCAGTTGGAGGAACAAGAACGAGAACCGCGCTGCGGTAACGTTCGTCATCGCGATCACCGAGCGTTGGCATGCAGTCCCGGGTGAGTGGATTTGTAACCAGTTGGAGACCACACTCTGAGAACGCAGCCATGCCAACCAATATTCACCAGGGGCCGCATTTCTGTCCGCGAACATTCGAACCGCCACACTAGTCATACTTCTCACCGCCACGAAACACAAGGTGCTCACGCGGGCCATAGCGATTACGAACGGTGAGCCATGTCCCACTGCGGCCATTGCAGGAACGCTATCTGACCACGTTTATGAGGCACGGCCACTTTCGAGGGCCGCTCGCCTCAGGAAGAGGCAGCTCTGCGCCTCGCCGCTGCGTCGATCGCTGATGGGCATCTAGGAGTATCACACTTTATGATAGACAAATGCGCCGCGGAAATGGGAGCCCTGCGTGAAGGTCAGGCCGATATCTCTCGCCGATAGCGTGCTCACTAATGGTCATCATCGTTAGTGTACCCGAGCGTACCTGTCCGCCTCTGTCAGTTCCACGTCGTTCAAGCGATTATGAGGCTTGACTGCGACACGCCGCCTGCATCCGCACGCCGGGTTCGAATCCCGGTGGAGGTCAAAGTCCAAGTTATATACCACTTCCGCATCCTGCAGAGGTGTCGCACTATCGGTGATTGGCCCACGACTGTGCACATGTTCTTACAGCGCATGAAGGAGGCCATCATGGCGTATTCCCCGAACCCGAACAGCCCAGCGGACGCCGACGAAGACCGTGCACGTCAAGACGCGCAGTTTGCGTACCTGCAAGAGTACTTCATGACGAACTGGTTTGTACCTCAGTGGATAGGTGAGCGCGGCGTGCATGTTGGTGGTTTCGAGTAATGACCGTGTGCTACCCAGAAGCATTCACGGACATCGGCCTTCCAGACGACCAAACTCGAGATGGCACGTGGAACACAAACAATTTCATCGAGCGCGCATTTTCGACATTCGATGCAGTCTTCCTGGAATGTCGCAAAAACAAGAGGTAATGCGCTGCCCATTGTCATTCACCGCGTGACGCAGCTAACGCGGAGAGTGACTTAGGCTCGATCGACTGATCATCATCATCATCCACGACTTTCTACCGTACTACCGATTCTGGGGCACAGACGACCGGGTAGTACTCCCGCAGGTTCGCCAAATCAACGCCGAAGCGCACAAGATATGGGCCGACGACCTCATCACCCCGAAGCCCGATGGTACATTCAGCGTGGTAGTCGCGAGGTCAGTGCTGTGATCGCGTTCTTTGAGAAATCAGTCTAAGATATCTCCAGCTCCGCCAATCCCAACGAAGCGCAAATACTGCACGGTGTAACACTGGCTCCAGCATACTGCGCATGCACCTCTTTCATGCAAAGCGGCAAACGGTGCGCCCATATCAAGGCCGTAGGAATGTATAACGGCTGCGCCCACGTGAAGGCTGCCGGTTTATATCAGGCGAGTGGGTCGGTCCGTGTATGGCAAGGTTCGTGAACAGTAAAACCATTACGCTGTGCCATCATTGACGACAAGCAGCCGAGGAAGTCATTTGGGAGAAACGGCGGAAGCACCCGAGCAAAATATCCAAACAGGCAGCCGGACTCCCGAGGGAGACCAAAATGGTATCAGATAGCTTTTGGGACCAGCAGTTGAACGACATCCAGGCCCGTTTGGCTGCACGCGAGGAGAAGGCCCGCCAAGACACAGCTATTGCGCAAGCGCGTGCCACATATCCAGGGCATCAAGAATCATTCGGTGGGCCAGCCATCACGTCAGTTTCTCCATCTCACCAACTGGATCTTGGCTTTATCTATGCAGGATTCACGTCAACCCCAGGTCGTCCGGCCAAGATCCAGTCCCTTCAGCCATGGCGATCACCATCCAAGAGGCAAGGGACGAGCAGTGAAAGCGCGCCGAGGTCTCAAAAGGCGCCTCATGTCCCGTCGCCGCGCTTCTCGAAGCAGCGTGGACAGACCAAGGCGCGGCGAGTAGCCCCGTTGAGCCTTCTGCCTGACTCCCTGGAGGCGCGCAAAGGTCTACGTCTCGCCAATGATGCGTACGAGAGCTCTCGTCAGGGCGTCAGCATCCCACCAGTCGGATTCACCGACGAAGACCTGAGCATCCAGTCTCACGACTTCTCTCACTGGAAATCTGAAAGCTATACCATGCGACATGACGAATATCTACTATTCTTGCAGGTCCTCAACAACTGTGTCCCCGCAAAAACGAAGGGCATCCTATTTTGGAAGACGCCGGACTCGACTTTGCGGACGCTCGAGAGTGTCGTCTCCCATCCGGGCCGTACGCTCCCCGAAAATGTGAGTCATATTACTGCGCAGAGATCTACTCAAAGTACTGACACCGAGGACAGCTACGCCTCCAGCACCATAGCAAGCTCGGCGACCTGATTGCCAGCCGAGACGGTGCTTTTGTTAGTACCATAGTGTTCGCACACCTGGAAGGGTACCACTGGGTGACACAGGTCCACGACATTGTACACGAGGCGTACACCATCACGACTTGGAATTCGCTCGCCGGATCGCCACGCACCACGATTCCTGAAGCCATAGTGCTTGGCCACACGATAAGGTCCGCGCAGAACACGACCTCTGCGCAGCTCGTATCTGCCACAATGGTAAGCCCCGTGCATTTCATAGTGGGGATGATCATAGTGACACCTTCCGCCGGACAGCCGCGTTCCCAGAGGAGCCAACCACACACTACGATAGACATCCCATCTGGCGTCCAGACTGATGGCGCTTCGTGTGGTTTCTGGTCTTTGCTGTTCGCTTGGGCGATAGTACTGGAATTCGACATAGCAGATGTGGCGATGAGCCGCGTGACTGTCGCCCAACTCAAACACATATTCGAGAGAATATGGCAAGACTTTGTCGGGGGAAGAACTGGTTTGAGCACGAGCGTAGTGCAAGAAACATTCGCGCCTTTCAACCCGCGTATAGTGTGGCCGAACATTGGCCCAGTAGTGAGTACCCATCCCGCCCCGGAGCTCACGAGGGGCACGGCGAGCAGCATGCTAACTCAACGACTTCACAGTTCGCTCTCAAGGACGAGAACCAGAGCAGCAATGACGGTGCCGATACCTCACCAAGCATTGGCCCTGTAGTGAGTACCCATCCCGCCCCGGAGCTCACGAGGGGCACGGCGAGCAGCATGCTAACTCTACGACTTCACAGTTCGCTCCCAAGCACGAGAACCAGAGCAGCAATGATGGTGCCGATACCTCAAGTTGCCGCCACAACGACGACCGCAAACCAGAAGCAACGCGAACTACTGCACGGCCCAACGTGACGCATGAGGATATTCCCAACTCCAGCGCCTTGCCAGGCCAGGATGCTGCGCTCGCGCCATCGTCGCAAACCCCGGGGGAGGGGATCTCAATTAGATTGCGGGAGCCAGCGATTTTGGAGAGCCCAGGGGCCCAGGCGCGCCTCATGCGTGCTCTTCAAGCTGGCCCTGGTCAGAAGTGGGAAGTCGCCGGTAACACGATCGATCCGGCCAGACTCTCAGATCTCCTCGGGGCGCAAATGGTATCAGACTTCGTCCTCGAGCCCCTTTTCGCCCTCCTTGACAGTGACATGCGGGCCGGCGTTTGGGATACGTCGTTCGGGGCGGTCCCGTTAGCCACGCGCCCCGACGCGAACAGGGTTTACGTGGTCACCTGCACGGAGACGTGGTACATCCACAGGGCGGTAGGGGTCTCGAACATGACCACCGGGTTAGTGCCGCAGCGCAGGGCAACACAGCGATGGTTCCCTCACGTAAGTTCTATCACTGGCCCAACGTGACGGGCTGGCGGACTGACCCATCCCGGTGTCTGACTAGCGAAATATATTCGATGACGAAGTACTACTGATCCCATATTTCTGGCCTGCCGCGAGTCACTGGTTATTGGTCGTTGTGTACATGCGTTCGCATCAAATTGAGATCTACGACAGTATTCACGACATACGTCGCCTGCGTCCACTCTACAAGGTGAGTGTTACGCGCATGGCTGCATCACCCGTACTGACACCCATACTGGCCTGCAATTCATGATATGCAGCGTATATTCCTGATGTTGCAGTTCGAATACAAGGCGATCTATGGTCGACAAGAAGATCTCCGTCGCCTAGGGTGGATGGAACAGTGCGCGAAACATGTTAGTGGAGGAATCGTGCCCACATTGAACGATCGCTTACGAACGTCGCCCAGCCCCGGGTCCCCCAACAAGGTAACACCCTTCATTGTGCCGCATACACCCTGAAGTTTGCGGTTGAAGTGTGGTGCGGCCGGCATCCGACGCAGCTGCAGTTCATGCCCGACGACGCGGCCAAGTTGCGTCGCGCGATGGCTCTGCGTCTCGCATGTGAGATTCCAAGCGACGCAAACGACGACGTTGTAAGGTCTGTCACTGTCACCAGCAGCATCCCCGACCAAGGACCGGAGAGTGGCGCGGAGGCGGGCAAGGGGGGCTCGCCAGACGGCAGCAGGACAGGACGGGCGATCGTCTGCGGCGAGGTACCCGAGGCGGCCACGAACAGCGTCTCTGGCCGGCAAAAAGAAGACGAGCGACGACATGCCCGGCGAGACTGTTCAGAGGCACAGGCGGGGCGCGATGAACGCGTTTTGGAGGCAGTGACAGATCTATCGCGTGAGTCGACTCCGTTTCGGACTGCCCCGAAACCGTCCGCTAACTCAGCCCCTCACCGGCGCCTCATGACGCCCTCTGACTCGAACGAACGCAGTGGGGGAAGAATCTTTGTCCCCGAAAGTGGCGGACACAGGCGATCTAGGACGGCATGAATCTTGGGACACTGTGCCGGACGACGGGTAAGTATCACGTCACTCAATTGGGGGTATCCCGAGACCAACCGCATGGGTTACCACCACCAGGTTCCCGCGCCCAGGTGAATGGCATATCTACGTCGCCGAGACACCCCCGCTGTCCCGGTGTAAATACCGAGGCTTCCCCGCACAAATCGAACAGGCCTTCCCAAACAAGGGCCTTGTTGTGTTCCGCCTGTACGCCGACTTAGTCGTACTTTTCGACAGGTTGGTCGAGGAGCAAGAACATGCCGATGCGATACGGGAGGTGTTCCTCAAGCCTCGAAGCGTAGTTTGGAGAGAGCACCGGGAGAAGTGGGATAAGATTGAGGCTGCCGAGGTAGGTATGCCCCCAATACTCCACTTCGATGGCACTGAACTCGCCATTGCAGATCGCGCCTATGGAATGGCCCGCCGACCTGGTGCGACGACATTATATGCGCGCACATGTGGTTCCATGGTCCGACCGTCGTCGAACGCTACGAGCGCACCTGCGAACGTTATTCCCTGCGATACAGAGTGTCCTTGGCCAGGTTATCCTGGATGGGGATACGTTCCTACACCAATTGTTGCGACAATCGCTATGGAGTCAAGGCATCGACGACGATGGGTTTCACTTCACGTCCGACAGAGATACGTGCTTGAGTGCCTGGGAGTTCTACGAGGTGCGGGTAGGGGACCGCGGGGGCCCCCGCCGTTTGCTGGACGCCGCCGACGATGCGCTCGTGAAGGAGCTCGCGGATGAACTCCACCGCTTGCATTATCACCCAGGAGGACCGGAACATATCTACGAGAAGACGGCGGGAGGGGTGCGGGTGTACCTGACGTACGCGGCGCTGGCGATGTACACAGGTTTGGAAACAGAGAGGGTACCGGAGGCGATTGCGATGGGTAAGATCATACGTCCCATGAGCCGTTGGGAAAAGGTCTGGGAGGCGTACGATTTCGTAGGGGGAGTGAACATGGCTGAGACTCACCGTATTGTAAAGCCTCGACTGGAAGTCCCGAGGCCGTGCTTGAGTACGTAGTCGATGTCGGTCTCTGAAGAGGCATGTCTGTGTTCTTTGACATGTATGCGCTGGGCACCTTGGGGTTAGAGCATGCTACTGGACTGCTATTATGTACTTTGTATGTTTGTGAACCAACGTGCATATATGATACCATACGCCTTGAACGGATGGGTGAGGCGTGCCATAGGAGACCACGAACGGATGGGTGAAGCGAGCCATCGGAGACCACACGAACAATCCCCTAAGTTGCGGGTAAGTGGGTTTTGTTGAGCGTGGGGCGGTCGTCACCGAAAGTATGTACGGTGAAGCGACGATCGAGTGCCGAGTGACTAGATGACCGCCGACTAAGGATGAAGGCCTGAGTTATCAGCAGGGTGCGTTGCAATTGGTGCAGTTTGTAGTAGGGCGGAATCGGTATGCATTAGGAGTGGCTACGGCCTGAGTACATGGAAACTGGACAGTGGCAGAGAGGTGCATGCACCTTGGACGCAGTACGGGAAGAGGCGCGGTATAGTTCAGCTAGCGTCCCGGGCGTGCCGCGCCAGGGCAGGTTACCTGTGGAGGAGGCGCTCACAGCGACGGAGCCATCTGGGCGGACAGCGCGCCGTCGGGTCCTGTGCGCTACGCGGCACTAAAGGCCCATTGAGGCCGAGAAGAGAGTCCAGGCGCGCAAAACGGCAGGGCAGGAGCCGTTGATGGGAGGCGGGGCGCCCGTATCTCACATTGAGGCGCCCATGAAATGGCTCAGAGGCGCTGAGGACAGGAAAATAGGATTTTAGCAGCGAAACGCGGGGCAAGGGCCCAGGAAGGATTTTTCTAGTAGCATAGAAGGGCACTGGAACGCGATGATATTTGAAAGGAGGGATGAGGCGGGCGGGGAAGGGAGGGGGGATGGAGGGCAGGACAGATGGGTGATATTACAAGGATGAGCGACAAAAGGAATGACCAATGATGGAAACGCTGGGACATTATACCATTTTGCAACGCGAATTGTGCTTGTCAATTGCAACTTGTCCCACTGGCAGCAAACTGGCAGTGAAGTTCACAGGTTCTTCAAGCTTCGAGTCCCAGGAATTCCAACCTTGATGCAGTTCTACGCATTCTTCTCACCAACCACGACATCGCCATGTTGATCTTACAGAACCTCTTGCTCGGGCTCTACGTTACCAGCGCTGCTGCGGTTGCTGAATCTATCTCGGCGCGACCGTATGAACTGATTGTTAACCGCATTCCAGATACTTTTCAATGCACTCATCTAGCATTGCGCGAGACCCAGCTCTTCAGGGCACTTCCGGAGCAAGGGCACTTCAAGACCGAACGCCTGCACTCGGGAGAAGAAAGATTTCAATTCATAAACCGCGAGGAAAGCAAAGTCTGGGCGCACGCAGAATCCCTCTGTGGGCAGCGCGACACCTGGGACTTCCACACGCTTATCAAGAGCAGTGCGAACCTAGCTACTGAACAGACGCAAACCGTCTTGGGTCTCTCTCATCACGAACCAATCCCGCTCGAGGTGGAGCCGCTCATCACGTCTGGAGACTCAGGGAACCGAGTCGATCTCGTGTTCTTTGCTGATGGCTGTAAGTCCTGTGGTTGGTAGAGTATCACGAGTGATTGACGATGACTTGCACAGATACCGCGGATGAAAAGGATAAGTTTATCGAGGACGCCCTCCGGCTCGCAGAGGACATCTCTGGCAACCAAACGTACTATACCGTGAAGCCCTTGTTGAACTTCTGGGCTGCGTTCACACCCAGCCGGGAGGTAAGCTTATGATCCGATTTCTCAAATCAGGCCCTGACAGCTTACTCCTGCAGAGCGGGATCGGCGTAGGAGGTAAACCCAAAAAGTTCGTTCGGAAACTATACTGTCAGTCACCGGGGACATTGAGTGCTGTAACGAGCAATTACAATGTTACATCGCCGTCATATCTCCATACAGTCATCTACGGTTTAACCTGACAGGGCCGTCTAACCTGACGCACCTGCCTGTTATGGAGAACAGCACTGGAGCGAGGGGAGGCTACATGGTGCCGGTGCTCCAAAGAAGGCAGGTGTCAGGTTAGGGGGCCCTGTCAGGTCAGACCGTAGATGACTGTATTATCTCTCGTGTGCCATGGTGCACCACGCTAGAGCATTCGAAATGTTCCCGTGTCTCTGTGTTGCATCCTGGATATATTACGAATATCGTATGTAACCACGAAGTATCCAGGATGCAACACATCGACAAAGGAAAGTCATCATTAAGTATTAACTACGGTATAATCACGACGTAACAGCTTATTACATCAGTCAATGTCCCCGGTGTGTACTCGATCTCGCACTGACGAAGATTGATAGCACCGCTTTTGGACTGTACCGCGATGGCACAGAGCTTCGAGGCGTCTACTACAGCAAACCTGAGGTAGCTCGCACAGCCTGCTTCTCCCTCGGCGACCAGTGTGACTATCCTATACTCATGGGTAAGTTCAACGGGGAGAGATATTCGAGGGTTGCCGTTAACGCGAACGCTAACGGCAAATGCAAGGGAATGACCCGTTGTATGGAGGTATGTTGTCTTCTCTATATAGCCCGCTGATACGTTCTCTGACAACCGCTTGATCAGGGCTGGGGGGAGAATTCACGTAAGCCTTGGTCTTCTAATGTATCATCAGAGTAACTGACCTCCACTTCACCCCACAGGGTCATCACGCCGTCGCTCGCCAACGGACCGTTAGTTCTCAGGTAAATATCACAGTCGCTTCAAAAGCAGCTCTCTCTCACTCAAATTCCCGCAGGCACGAACTCGGACATTCCATTATCCGCGTCGGCGAGGAGTACGACGGCGGGTTCGCCTACTTTGGGGTCAACGCCGCGCAGAACGCCTCTCTCGCCACCCTTCCGTGGGCCCACTGGCTCACGGATGCCGCCCAGCATGCCCCCCAGCATGTGCACGACCACGACGCCCCTCCAGCGACGGCGCATGTGGAACGCTCGGTGATGCCGCTGCAAAACTACGCGTGGACGATGCTCAACACGTCCTCGGCGTGGTCGACGACGTTCAACTCCTCGGGCACATACGCGTGGCACCTCGTGCGATTCTCGCTCTCCGGCCTCCCAGAGTCCAGCGACCTAGTTGTCGAGCTCGACGGGCAGGATCTGCATTGGGTCCCGCGTGCGGACATCGGTGTCGACCGGTGGCACTACGACATCAAGATCAACCGGACCCTTGCGGGCGGTGAGCACGAGGTCACGTTCACGCTCAAGAATGGAAAGCGGGAGGGGGTCGCCCAGCTCTGCAGTGTGGAGGTCCTGGAGTTCGGTAACGAAAGCGAGTGAGTGTCTTCCTGCGGTTCGATAGGTTCTATCGTCACTAATAGGACGCTCGAGATTCGTGACGACCCCGGGACACTACAGTCTCTACCCGACGTGCGTCTGTGCTCTCTCTGTCAGTCGATCCGCTTGCTCACACATCCGTGCAGATTCTCGGAGAGCAACGAGACGACGTACCGGCCGACAAACGAAGATTGCCTGATGCGGATCGTCACGACGCCGAACTTCTGCAAGGCGTGCGTCGAGGGGCTCTGGTACGCCCTCCTCCGGCGCGTCGCGCTCATCGACTCTCTCACCCCTGGGTGCTCGGCCACCGGGGAACGCACGCTCGCCCTGAGCCTCGTTCCGCTCGCGCAGTTCCGCAAGGAGCCGGTGGACGTGGACGAGGGGTATGAGATCACGTGGGTGAAGGACGGGATCGAGGTGGGGGAGTTCAAGAACCAGACGACACTAGTCGATGACGGGCATGCGGTCGGGAGCTATGCGGTGAAGGTGAGGTACTGGACGGAAGAGGTGAGGGTGGACAGGGACGGGCTGCTGGAGGAGGAGGCGGCGTATGTCGTGACCACTAGGTGCGGGTGATGCGTCGAACGGCGGTGAAATCTGGATGAGCACCCTTGTGAGATAATGTATTGGTGGGTTGCGTTTATACGGACGACTTTTGGTGGGAAGAGCGAAGCTCGAATCTCCAGTAGTCACCGGGCCGGGACGGAGCCGCTCAACTTGTCCAGGAGTTCGACTCGGAGTTGACCGGCGTGTTGCAACTCTCTCTTCAACAACCACCTACATACATAGGGGGTTCTGGAGCGCCCTCATGCTCACCATAGCTTTCGTATCTCTGTGGTCTCACTATGCTTCTGCTCTGACTCAGGATTGGCTTATCTCCAGACCTTACGAACTAATCGTCCACCGTAACACTGATAGCGCTCATCGGTGCACCCATCTGGCATTGCGGCAAACCCAGCTATTCAGGAGTCTCCCAGATGAGGGATATCTCAAGAACAAGATACTGAGCTCCGGAGAAGAACGGATCCAGTTAATTTCATCGGAGGAGGGCCACGTCTGGATGCTTGCAGAATCCCTCTGTGGGGCGCGAACCACCTGGACGGGCTTCCGAGCTCTGATTCAAGAGGACGTACACCACGCTACTCGGTTGGAGCCAGAGCAATCTGTCTTGCGACTAGATAGTGCCAGCAATGCTCTGCCACTCAAGGTTGAGCCCCTCATCACGTCCGGCGACTCCGGAAACCGGGTGGACCTGATGTTCTTCGCTGACGGCTGTGAGTGCATGCGTTGTAGATGGTCAGATGCCGATTCCGCGGTGAGGAATAGCTGATGAGTTTTTTCCGATACACAGATACCCCAGAAGAGGAGAGCAAGTTCTATGAGGATGCTCTTCGACTCGCGCAAGGCATCACAGCCAAGAACCAGTCGTTCCACACGGTCAAGCCTCTGCTGAACTTCTGGGCAGCATTCACGCCTAGCAAGGAGGTACGGCTCGCTTTTATTTTCTATTTGCGTCATCAATTAACATCCTGCCCAGAGTGGAGTCGGGGCAGGGGGCGTACCGAAGGAGTACGATTCAGTTACCGTGTAGGCGATCATCATGCTAACCACCACTATCTATAGCACCGCTTTTGGCCTGTACCGGGACGGTACAGAGCTTCGAGGAGTCTACTACAGCAAGCCTGAGGTTGCCCGAGAGGCATGCTTCTCCCTTGGCGACCGATGTGATTTCCCTATACTGATAGGTTCGTATTCTAACTAATTCAAGTTACTGAATTGCTAACCGATGCGGACATGAAGGAAACGATCCATTGTACGGAGGTGCGTGTACTGTCTCCATGCCAATTCGTTTCCCAGTGCTTCTACCTGATTTTCGACATCGCAGGCATGGATAGCGAGTTCACGTGAGACTATGCTCCTGAATGACTTTACTCGCATTGTCTAAACTCACACCGTCAGAACCATCACACCGTCACTCGCTAACGGTCCGCTGGTTCTTCGGTGAGCACCCCGCGGCGTACAAAGCGAGACACTACTCTAACATTCCAAAGTCACGAGCTCGGACACAACATCATCGACATCGGCGAGGAGTACGATGGCGGCTCTGCTGACATCTACCACGGAGTTAACTCCGCGCAGAACGTCTCTCTCGACACCCTCCCCTGGGCGCACTGGCTCATAGGCCATTCTCAAGGCTCTGAGGGCCATGCGCACACCACACAGAACCACGGTAGACCGGCACAGCTCCCACGCGTCGAACGCGCGGTGATGCCGCTGCAAGACTACGCGTGGACGATGCTCAACACCTCCAGGGCGTGGTCGACGACCTTCCTCTCGTCCGGAACGTATGCGCGGCACCTCGTCCGGTTCTCACTGTCCGGCCTCCCGATGGCTTCCGACCTGGCTGTTGAGCTGGACGGGCGGGACCTGCACTGGGAGCCACACGCGGACATCGGCGTCGACAGGTGGCACTACGACATCAAGATCGACGAGCCGCTCGTGGGCGGCGAGCACGAGGTGACTTTCGCGCTGAGGAACAAGGAGAGGGAGGGAGAGGCGCAGCTGTGCAGTGTGGAAGTCCTGGAGTTCGGAGACGAAACTGAGTCAGCTCCCGACTACACTCCATCTATGCAGGGCGCGCCACTCACCCTGATCGTGACAGATTTGTGTCGACGCCTGGACACTACGGCCTCTACCCAACGTACGTGATCTCCAGTTAGCTGCAGTCGTCTCGTGTCCGCTCATGCCGCTGCGCTATCCGCCCAGGTTCTCCGAGAAGAACGAGACGACGTACCGCCCGACGCACGAGGGCTGCCTAATGCGAATCGTCACGACGCCTAACTTCTGCAAGCCCTGTCTCGAGGAGCTGTGGCGTGTCCTCCTGCGGCGCGCATCCCTCGTGGACGCCTTCATCCCCGGGTGCTCGCGCGTCGGAGAGCGCACGCTCGACCTGAGCCTCATCCCGCTCGGGCAGTTCCGCAACGAGCCGGTGAGTGTGAAGGAGGGCTATGAGATTACGTGGGCGAAGGATGGGATTGAGGTGGAAAGGTTCAAGAACAAGACAACGCTGGTAGACGACGGAGATGCGACGGGGAGCTATGCGGTGAAGGTGAGGTACTGGACGGAGGAGGTGCGGGTCGACAAGGATAGGCTGTTGGAGGGAGAGGCGGTCTATGTTGTGACGACGGGATGCTCGCGATGACACCTTGAGATTTGGAGCAGTATCAAAGCATGTCATTATATGCCGAGCCTACGCGTTCATGCGCGTTCCTGCACGTCGATGCTAATAATGCCCCGCTTGGAGCACACAGGAAAGATTTTCTCCACTAGCTGAGACCAAGGCTGCGGGGACTCCGCTTCGTCGACGTGGCCTTCGAGAAGGAAGACGACCTGGGCGAGATCGCCAGACTCGCTCCAACCGTTGAGTGTGCTGTCGAGGGTCTTGGCCATGACGCGTAGGATGTTCTCGGGTATCTTTGCTTTCGTAGGCACGAGGAGTTGGAAAGAAAGGACGATAGTGCGCAGATTTGTGAACGAAACAGAGGACAGTGCTGCAGCTGCTGCTTCTGCTACTTTAGGCTGCAACTCGTCGATCGGAATATTCAGCCGCAGAGTGTGAATACTGAGGGACGGCACACGTAGGAAGGGTGCAGATAGAGGAACACTCTCTTCTGTAAGAATGCAGATTAGTCTCGCTGAAACGCAAGATGTCAGGAGCACATACCGCTGAGATGGGACAGTTCGGCTGTATCTATGGTCAGATCGAAGAGTGACGAACTGATGCCCGTCACCAGGTTCAACACCCCGCAGACGTGTCTGTCAAGTGCATTTCCGACCTGCATAGTATGATCCTTAAAAAATTAGGCCTCCTAAGATGTCAAGATAGCCATGAAAAGTATAGGGACTTACATGGCCATGGTCAAGGCCGTCCAAGATGAGGCGATTGATTCTTAGAGATGGAAAGGAGAAACTGCGCCAGGCAAGCCAGTCGACCTGTGAACAGTCTAGAGTCTGGAGGTTCCGCAGGGAAAGGATCATTTGCGCAAGGTCTGCGAACCGCGCGAACGTGACATTAGCTGCCCTCAATTGTAAACTCACCTTAAATCGGGGGGAAATCTCTGAGCTGATGGTGATGGGCGCGCGAGAGCCGAATGACAGCCGGACGGTAAGCAAACCGACGAAGAAGTTGCAAACGTCCATCCCTCTCGAACTACTCCTTCAGTTGTCTGCGCATATAGATAACATGCATGTGGACGTCCTCACCTTTCGAACGACATGCTACACGACCAGTTTAGGGGCGGATTACAGGTGTGCGTCTGTATTTCCGAGAGCTTCAGAGAGCGTCTCGCATTCGGCTGTCACGCCCCCCATCACCATCAGCTCGAGAGATTTCCCCCCGATTTAAGGTGAGTTTACAATTGAGGGCAGCTATTGTAGAGAACAAGCTTGGTTACAGTGGCCAGCTGGGCGATGCAGGGAAAGAAAGCGCGATGTAAAGCGAGAGGTGCGCCATTTCTGTTCATAGCGGAGATCCGCAGCGATCGGATGTTTGGGAGTTTGCCGCATAGGAGGATCGGGAGGATCTCTATAGCTTCTCGTGTCTCTAGCCTCACGCCGAGCGAGTGATCACTCATGGAGAGCTTGATCTCGGAGACCAGGGGCTGCAGGTGCGTAGCATCGTCCAGCAGCAGAGCGAATCGACGAAGTCCTTCGGAGCCAGTGGCCGCGAAGGAGACTGAACGGTATAAGTTCATGCGGCTGCGGGGGAGCCAGTTTGTGCATGTCAGAGCGCAGCTTTGCAGGGCTTTGTTGCGATGGGGTCTGGCCGTGCGCGGATAACATGCTACAGCGTCGATGATTCGCTCGTAGATCTCGATGGGGAAAACAGAGGCCTGGGACATGGTTGGCAGGTATAGTAGAGTACTGTGGGGCAAAAACGTTCAGCACTCAATCGCCAAAGTTTCAAGTCGAGAAATGCCCATTACAGCAGGAGGAGAGTTAAGCGTTGCACGTTCGACACTAGTAGGATCAGTGTCTTAGGGTACTTCAACTTTAATAGTATCAGTTTGTAGAAGAACCTAGGTCAGAGCAATACGACTAGGGTAGAGTTGTATCAATTCGTAGAAGAATCTAGTGCTGAACTACTTACTAACAGTGAATGATAAAATCCTGACGCAGAGCCCTCCTCGGAAGTCTTTGCAACGACGTCTGTTTGCTTGTTTAGCGCCCGATAACGATGGTAACGATCGCAAAAGGAATTGTAGACGCCTAATCACGAACTTGCCTTAACCAGTCACTACCGCCAATATTGTGGTGATTAGCATAGTAAGCATCCTGCCGCTAATCGATGTCGACACACTCATAAGCTATAGACCGTACGAGTTTACTTTATATCCTCTCTCCCACAGATATCTGTTTCTATGACCACCAATGCATGCATCCGGCGACCCCTCATACTTGCTGACTTCCGCACCGATAGCACGTTCGACGATATCCCCATCATGTGACTGTCATTCCGATGGTGTTCCCTTTTCTGATACCGTTTTATCCACTGACATGAAGGTGTAGAGACTTAGCAAATGCTCGAAGTCCCAACCCTGAAGTACGCCGAGCATTGGCGGACGAGATACGGAATGCCTGTATCAACGTGGGATTTTTCTACAGTATGTACACCATTTGTCGCCTCTACTGCACTCGGCAGTAGAGTATGACGTCCTAATTAATGCTTAACAGTAATGAATCACGGCATACCGGAGGAAACTGTCTCGACCACGGTCGACGCGGCGAAGAAGTTCTTCGCCCTCCCATTGTATACTAAGATGTCTATGGACATCCACAACAGCGCGAATTTCAAGGGATACACCGCTCTCCTTGGCGAGAACACGAACCCCGAAAACAGAGGCGACCTGCACGAGGGCTTCGACCTGGGCTGGGAAGACCCGCTTGGCGCAACACGCGCGAACGACGGGGCGATGACGGGGGAGAACGTCTGGCCAGATACCCTGCCAGGCTTCAGGGAGGCCGTTCTCGACTACTAGTGAGCTCGCCGTGCTCTTCCTGGGCTGCTCTAGGCTGACAGTGCCGCGACTATCCGTCACCGTCACCGTCACCCTCGTTCGGCTGCACGATTGAGAAGCCACGCAGCGGTGCGGCTCGGGCAGTCCCTCTTCCCGCTCTTCGCGCTCGCTCTAGACTTGCCCGAGGACTTCTTCGACGATAAGGTGCGCGTGGAAAGGCTTGGCTCGTTCCGTGCAAGCGGCCCCGTCCGATACACGCAGCGTAGCGGGACGGTGGACGGGTTCTGACCGTGATAGCAGACGACGAAGCCCGCGGCCATCATGCGCCTCCTGTACTACCCGCCACAGACTGGACCGGTCGACGACAGGATGCAGGGTATCGGGGCGCACACCGAGTACGTCCGCATGCACCGGAGGAATGGGCCAGCATATGTGCTAATCAGACATTGAACATTTGAACATTCAAGCTACGAGGTGACACATCAGTGTTCTACGGCTCGCACCCGGGAAGCGGGCTCATGGAACTTTGCCGGCCCCCTTAGTGCTTCACGATCCTTTGGCAGCAAGACGACGTCCGGGCCCTGCAGGTGCTCAACGCAAACGGAAAGTGGGTGGACGCCGTGCCCATCCCGGGCACGCTCGTTGTCAAGTACGTGATCATTCTCAGGCTCTTGCGCGGCGACTGTGCGCTGATCGCCTCGCTTACAGCTTGGGTGACCAGTTCGCGAGGTGGACGAGTGAGGACCTCATCTCGGGTCGGTCTGGACACTGTGTCACGCTCACACATTCCCGCGACTGTGCGCACGATTGCAGACGATGTCTTCAAATCAACGGTCCACAGAGCCGTGAACCGCTCCGGGGTCGAGCGATACTCTATCCCGCTGTTCTTCGGAACCGACTATGACGTCAAGCTCGAGGTGCGCACGCAAATTGTCAACTTTTCTGGGGCCGGTGACCATGATTCTCCTTCTAGGCCTTGCCCAGCTGCATATCAGATGACTACCCTGCGCAGTACGAAGTCGGCTCTGCGGGAGAGTACGTCAGGTCCAGGCTAGAAGCGACATACGCACATGCAAAGTTGGAGCAATAGGAGACGATAAAGAGGCGATACAAGGTACAATTAATGCCGGGTATGATACTGATACATGCGATTACCTGGTAGCATGACGCCAAAGGCGTATAGATTAACTAAAGATCCCGACCTCCCACAACGAGCTCCAGATGCGGCGCTACGACGGGAAAGTCTAATAACTTGACGGGTACAAGAGCAGGCGGCCTCCGTCGATGAGCTGCACCGTCCCATTAACATATGCTCCCGCCTGGGAATGAAACATGCCGCCAATTCAGTGTGCGACGAAGCTGACCACAATGCAATGCACGCACCCTGCTTGACAGGAACAGTATCAGGCCGCCCATATCGTCGATGGTGCCTGCACGGTGCAGCGGCACGCCAGCCCTGACGTACTCGTCGGATATTAGGCCGTCGACCATTTCTGGAGGCGTGCGTGGGCGTCGAGACAGCGCAAGGGTCAGCTCGAAACTCGAAGAAGCCGGGCGGTCCCACGGCCGGGAAAGATTGCACGCACCCGAGGGGAAGATACCGGGCGCGATGACGTTGCTCCGGATCTGCCAGTCCTTGAGGAAGTGCGCGAGCATCTTGCCAAGGTGCGTCGCGGCGGACTTGCTGAGCGTGTACGGCACGCTGAAAACCTTGTCGTCTTTGCGGAACGCGCCGCCGCTCGCGACGGTGAGGATCTGGCTGGTAACGCCGGGGACGTTCCCGCGCTTGTTGCCCGCGTCGAGGAGGTCGAGGAATGCGAGGGCGGTGTACCACACCGCGGACACGTTCACCTCGAACGCGCTTGTGAACTCCTGGGGCGAGCCCGCGTTCCAGAGCAGCTCCTGGTACTTTTTCATGTCGACCTCGCCTGGCCCGGGGAGCTTCGGAAGGAAGTTCTTCGCGAGGCCGGCATTGTTCACGAGAAGGTTGATGTATCCGTGCCGTGTGCGCACCGTCTCTGCAACCGCTCTCATCGACTCGCGGCTGGTGACGTCCCCCTGGAGCGCGATGAGATTTCCCCGACACTACACGCACAGGAGAAGGACGCGGCGAACACCACTGTCAGCAATCTCGCAAGAACTCCGCGAAGGCTGCGCGCGACGCACGTTATGCTCGTCCGCAGCCGTCTGTAGGACGTCGAGCCGTCGCGACACGATGTAGACGATGGCGCCGTTGGCCTCGAGCGCCTTCGCGATCATCAGGCCGATTCCTGTATCCCAATTCGTGATAAGTGGGCGCCCGGAAGCCATAATCGGGGCGAGGGCGCGCAGCGAATAGCCCGATCTCGGGTACGTACCTGTTCCGCCGCCTGTGACAACCGCGACAAGGCCTTCGACGCTAAACAGGCTCTTGGCGTCGGAGAGGGTGTTGGACCATATGTTTGGAGTGCTGAAGCACGCGCTGTTCGAGTTGCAGTTGGTCGGGATGGGCATGGTGGGCGCAGTTGTGGGGGATTCGCGAGGGGACGTGTCGGTGTTTATGGAGTGTCCACTGGCAGGAGGTGGAGTGGGGCGGCGGTGGAGGGGGCAGGAGGTGAGTGGCATAACTCAGACCTTTAGCTGCGCAAGATATAGGACCGTACTCGCTTACGGGCTCGCGTTCGCGCCAGAAACGATAATTTCAGTGATCGAGCACGGTGCCAGCCGCTTTTGGCTTGGGGCGGATGGCACGGACTCGAATCACGGAGGCTGGCACTGGGCGGCTCACAGCTGGGCTCAGCCGGGCGTGGATGAACGTTCTGAAAGGCAAGTGGGGATCTCCCGCCGACTCGGAGTGTTGGGGGAGGGCGAGTCGTGGTGACCTCATGGCCGCACGGTGCACGGGTGCGAGCGTGAGCGTGACGGGCGAGAGGCCGAGGACTCGCTGAGAAGACGGACAAGAAAGGGAGCGCGGTCGGCAGCAGCGGGGCGTTTGCGCGCGTCGAGAAACGGACGGCCACGCGCGCGCCACGACAGGCCACCGTCCGTGAAGCATGTGTGGCATGGTGAGAGGCGGCCGCGAGGATATGGCTGCGAGACCGCTCCATTGACATTCGCTGCCACTTCATCGCCTGAACGGTCGCAGACTGACGGCACCCCCACCATCGCGTGGAAGGCCTGCTGCCCGGCCCATCGGAGAAAACGGACGCTCCCCGGCTTCCTCCTCGTCTTCTCCGAAGCAGCGCCACAGACACCTGCGCCTGCGATAAATTGTAGCACCACGCACCCGTCCAGTGCTGTCCGGCGGCGAGCATGGTCGCTCTTCAACACCGACACCCGCGCACCTGCCCTCCGCCGCATGCCACGCGTCCCGGCCAGTCTAGTGCGCACACTGTGCGGATAGCATAGTGTGGTATATGTACACGTCTGGGCTCTGGACTCTAGCGTAAAGGCACCGACCGTCCCACATGTAAATCCCCGGCAGAACAAGATTAGCACAGCGAGCAATGACATACGAATGCGTCCGTGCGTCCCCGACGGGAAGGGAAAAGCGAGGCCCGAGGCAAATGAACGGCGCGGCGGGAGTGCGAGACCGTTCTTCAGGAGAGGGTCCAGATTAGCGCAAACAGGCTTCCCAACGCCAGCGCGAGCGCGGCGGAGGCCCGCACGTCCGCGGATCGAGGGCCACTCGAGGGCTGGAGCACGGTGAGCTCTCCGGGTACGCCGTACACCCTCACATAGGACACCTCGAAAAACGCAGTGTCATAATGCGACGGATCTCCGAGGACCCAGTCGTCGTAGCAGACGCCCGTGCAGGTGTTGTAGAACACGCTCGCGGCCCCGGCATAGTCTATCCACAGGGAGGAGAGGTGATGTCAGCGTGAGGCGCTGCACGTCGGACGGCCACGGCCCCAGGGCCCTGGGTGCCCACGGGCGCAGGGGAGGGACTCAGGGAGCACTTACCGCCGCATAACGTGATGTCGAATACGAGTTCCTGGGGCTGGAAGAACTCGTTTACCGAGCAGTCGTCCGCCGGCCAGTTCGCGACGGGGATCCCGAGCGCGGACGTGTCGATGGTGCTCACGTTCCCTTGCAACGCGCTGGGAATCGTCGTGCGCTTCGTTCGCACGGCCAGGTAAGCTTACTTCGCGTGGGGGGCAGGCGCGCGACGTACGTTGAACACCCAGATGCTGGACGCAGGCCGAGAGCGTCAGAGAGCGCGGCCGCGGGTCGAGACAGGCAGGGGGCTTACGAGATACCATCGATGGCGAACTCGGTCACAAACACGCCGCCGCCAGCATTCGCGAACGCTGACAGGCGAAGGGTCAGTGGCAAGCGGACGTTCACATCCTGCGCGAGACGTACCTTCCCCGTACGAGGCTGGGTCGGGGTTGCTGATGATGCAGCCCTGGTTGTTGTTGGCCTGGATCGAGCAGTCCGTGGAGTTGATGAGGTGGCTAGACTGGACGGCATTCGTGGAGTGCGTGCAGCCCTAACCGAAATGAATCTTCTCTCAGATCTAGGCTTCCGCCCGGCGGGTGGTTACGGACGTACAGGGTTCGTGTGCAGTCCCATGTGACCGAATGGGTCTTGGTTCACGGCTTCGAAGGTGTCGATCTGGGCAGCTCGTTAGCTCCATTCCATGACGACCTTGGCCGTCTTTCCCCGATACGAAACCCACCTCACCGCCAAGCGGCCATGTGGGAGCCGACGACCAGAACGCGCCCCAAACGGAGCACTACAGTGTTCGGATAAACGAGGGACCATCAGCACGGACGTTATCGCTGGTGTGGAAGGACGAGGCACGGCACGTACGCCGTATGGAACGTGCAGGATGTCCGCCACCCAGACCGAGCCGACCGTGAACTGGTCTTTGGAAGATATGCGGATCGAGTTGCGCTTTTGGCTGAACTTGAGGTGCGTCGTGTTGTCCACCTTCATCACCGCGTTCCCTGCGTCGTTCACGAACGCAATCCGGTTGTGGAACGCGTCGATGTCATTCAGGAAGCTAGAAGGGCCGTAAGTTTGTTAGAGAGAGCTCTGGCGGACCACGCTGCGATGGAGCGGCAAAGCGTACGTGACATCTCCATTGGTCAGGTTGTCGACTGCAGAGGATATGCCGTAAGGTCAGCGTTCGTCCAAGGCAGCAGTTCGTCATTCGGTACTCACTGTTACCATAGAAAGACCAGTCATTGAAGAACGACTCCCCCGCGTACTCCTTAACAAGGTTGTACTGCGCCACGGCCACGGTGAGGAGGAGAGACAAACACGCGACCCGAGTGGAGAAGAACATCCTGGTGGGTTACGGGATCGTTCAAACCTGGGTGTACCAGTCCTCTCGCTCTCGCTGTCGCCGACTGTTATAGGGCGGGGATTACGACAATTCTGCCGATGGCAGAGGCACAAACTCACGTCGGAGCCGGTCTCAGTGCAGAAGTCAAGCCGGGAGCTGAGCGATGCGGGCCCTGGGGGTGCTAGAGATCGGCCATCGCTGTCAGTAGAGTAGTACCACCGAGAGGACAGTGATAGAAATCTGTACCTACGCTAGGTCGCGAATCGGGATTCAGAGGGTCGTGGAGGGGCAAAGGACGGTCAGAACGTGCAGAGAGCCGCCGAGGCACGCCGACGCCGCGATATGCTCGGAATAGCTGTCAGCGCGCTCGTCGCGCAGATATGACGGCTCGAATGAACTCCTCCCATCAAAACACGCGCCACAGCCCTTGGCGCTTGCAGCGTTTCCCTGCAAAACATGGAAGCTTCAGTGAAATATTAAGTGCGCGAAGCCGACGCCGCCCCTCTCATGAGCATGAAGCGTACTTTAGTGAGCGAAGCGTAAGGGAGAGCACGATCTATCCTTCAAGCGTATAAAACCCATGGCGGACTTCATATGGGCAGTCGTGCCCACGACGCCAACGCTCGCTGGTTCGATTTCCCACAGCGCACAACCGAGAAGTATCGGGAGGTGTAGGACGGTCCCTGGCGAGCTGTTAAACGCGACTTGCCACTTGAGCTTGGACCCTGGACCCTGAAAAGGATATGGCAGCAGAAAGTCCCATAGCAAGCGCAATGGGAGCTTCGCGCAGGCAGAAGCACCGATGAATGCTCAGGGCGGCGATGGCAACTGGTTGTTCAATCTTCTGCCGGAGAGTCGACGCCGGACTTGGCATGAGCAGTCATGTCAGACTGACAAGCAGGACAAGTTACTTGACTGATGCACACTGCGTAACAGATCCAGGGCGGCAGGAGTACTAATGGCCACTGCATGCTCCGGAGAAGTCACGGTCAGCGGTCAGAAAACGGGTTAAAACTCACCAATAGCCATTACAAGAGTATGATAAGGCACAGAAAACGCATACATAGGAGATCTATAGCGTGTCTGGCGATGGATCTCAAGGCAATGCTCAGCGAAGTCGTGGAAGACGTATGAGCTGCCCTCTTGCGTACATTGTTCGACGTACAGCGAGTGATTGTTCCGCAGTAACTTGGGTTTGTGACATGTGTATGCGACCTCATCAATTGGGTCACCGGTTCCTTGTCAAGTTTCACGGTGGCACTTTCGAATTCGTACCATTCGTGGTTGGAATTGTGATACTCATCCGAGTCTCTTTGAACGATCTGAGAGCTCGACGAAGCGGTATCTAAGCACAGCACGTCTTGGTCAGCTTTACTGCCATTAATGTGTGACTTTGAGAAAATGACTAGTAGTTACAACGGTGAGTGCGCATTAGTACTTAGCTCTGCGGAAAGAAGGGCGGCGTCCTAAGGGTTCGATGTCTCGATTATTTGTATCTACCGCTACGCACCGAAGATCTTCTCAGAATCTGAAGACGGTTAGACAGTCGTTCGCACTCAGAAGATATAAGGTTGAAGCATGATAGCACTGCTGAAGAACTGATGATATACTTTGACGATTCGGATCTCATCTGAGGAGTCAAGACGTCAGCAACCAATAGTGACTTCACTTTCAGGTCCACATAACAATGCACGCGCATATAACGGTACCTTGCCACGGGTCTAGCTGTTATCATGAGTAGGTGCTCATCATACCTCTAGTCCTACAAAACCGTATAAGATGATTTGTTATGGACTCCTGCGGGCAGCAAGATGTTGTATCTGGGCAGAAAGGGGCAGAACAGGGCTGAACCAGTCGGCTGAACTGGGAGGTTGGCCAGAAGAGGTGGATCGGGTGATGTCGGGTTGGTCTGATTTGAAAGGTTGAGCGGAGACTGAATACCCACGGGCACATTGGAGTTCCGGCCGGGTAGAACTCAAGCGCCCCCAAATCTCTGAGACTCCGACTTAAATTATGGCGTGAGAAGTTGCGAGGCCGTGACAACAGCGAGCTCCGTAAGGCCAACCGGTCGGCACCATCCTCTTCACCACCACCACCCCCAACGACGACCACGACCACTACGACGACGTCTACGGCATCCCTGCTACAGCGACGTCTCTGAGAGTTCCTGTGGAACAAAATGGCTTCGTCGTACTTCCCAAGTGCGGCTCTCTCGCCGCGGCCCACGCTGGAGAGTTCGCCCAAACATCTGTCTGAAGGAGTGCAGGAGGCATATATCGAGCATAAGGACAGGTGAGCACCCAAATCTACGACCTATAGCTTGCACCGGGGGTACCATGATGTGTAACACGGTGTTACATCCTGTTCGTCTTCGGGTCGTTGGCCAAATACGTTTTGCGTAGCACTCAGCGATACGCCTTGGTCCCATGCTGGCTACATGCTGTATTCGCAATGCAACCAGCATGGGACAGGCTGTCTGCATAGCTCAGGTGTATTGTTGATGGGACACTTGGGACAAGACAAAGGAAAGTCGTTTGGCCGATGCTTCGCTGTGATCAGGATGTAACTGCCTGTTACCCGGTGTTGCCGAAGAGGGGAACAAGTGTTGACAAATCGTTAGTTTGCTCAAAGCATTAGATTCTACCCAGTCGATTCTCGGGGACCTTCGCGAGTTCCACAAGGACGACTGGGTCGTTCGCTACCCTCAGCTGCAGGAGCAGCCCGCGCATGTCGAGTCCTCCACCTCGCGGAAACGCAAGGGAGTGCGTCGTTCGCTCTCATTTCCTGATGACCCGTCCTTCCAAGCCGATGTCATCGTCGCTCCCGCAAAGGCTGGCTTGACTCGCTCTGTGACTCTCGCTACTATCACGGACAAGGAGGAGGAATCTAGCGCAGAGACTGGGGAGGATGAAGACCGTCTGGTGTTGCCCGAGGAGGCGTCGGAGTTCCATCTATTACGCCTGGACCTCAAGCTTGGTGCACATGGCTCTTCATCCCCCGCCGCGCTTGTAGCGCAGCTCGAAAAGTCCTCCATCGCCAACCTGCTCGATGACCGCATTCTGAACGCTGTTCACCATCTCGACAAGCTTCGCTCTCGTGTCGAGGACACGTCCTCCAAGGTCCTTGTCACCGGTGACCTGAATGCAGGAAAATCCACTTTCGTCAATGCGCTGCTGCGTCGTCAAGTGATGCCAGTAGATCAGCAACCCTGTACGACCGCGTTCTGCGAGGTCCACGACGCGACGGAGAATGGTGGCTCGGAAGAAGTTCATGTGGTGAAGGATGGAGTAACGTACTCTGTGAAGGACGAAAGCACGTTCACTCGTGCTAGCCTTTCTGATCTGGACTCGATCGTCTCAGAAAACGAGAAGGAATCCCAGATCCTCAAGGTCTACCTTTCCGATCCCCGTGACCCGCAAGCGTCGCTCCTTAGCAACGGCATCGTCGATATCTCCCTCATCGACGCGCCCGGCCTCAACCGCGACAACACCCACACCACTCGCGTCTTCGCTCGCCAGGAGGAGATTGACGTGATCGTCTTCGTCGTCTCGGCCGAGAACCACTTCACCCTCTCCGCGAAGGAGTTCTTGATGAACGCCAGCCACGAGAAGGCGTACGTCTTCATCGTCGTCAACAAGTACGAGCAGATCCGAGACAAGGCCAAATGCAAGCGCTTGGTTTTGGAACAGATCAAGCAACTCAGCCCGCGGACATATGAGGATGCGGAGGACCTCGTTCACTTCGTTGATTCACAGCAAGCACTGCACGAAGATACCGGCCCTTTCGGTAACCTCGAGTCAGCCCTTCGGTCGTTCGTCCTTGTCAAGCGCTCGAAGTCCAAGCTCGCGCCGGCCTCGACCTACCTCACCAAGCTGCTTTCCGACGTCGACCTGCTCGTGGGTGCGAACGCGATCGTCGCACAGACCGAGCTGGAACGTGCACGGGATGACATCAACCGCGTTCGCCCTGTCCTTGATAAGATGAAGCACGGCCGTGAGGCTCTCGAGGAGAGTCTCGAGTCTGTGGAGGAGAACGGCGCTTCACGCACCCGTCTGCGCACGAAGGAGATCCTCGCCGACGCTGTTGACCGTGTCGGTCAGGGCAAGCTCGGCGTCGACGCAGCAACTATGTCTCTTCCTCCCTACCCCGGCCTCATTGGCATCTGGGACTATGCGCGAGACGTCCGTCGTGCGTTACTGGGCAGTCTTGATGACTCGGTCAAGCTTGCGGAGGACGAGGCACGCATCGTCACCACCGAGGGCGTCAACAAGATCTCCGAGCTCGGCGACAAGCATCTTCCGGAGGGTGTTGAGCGCCCCAGGCGGGTCTTCATGCCCGAGGCGATGTTCTCTGCCCGTGCCAACAAGAAGAGCAACCGCCGTTCTCGCCAGGCATCGCGCGCGGTCGTCGTCGCCGGCGGTCTCTACGGGCTCGGAATCGGCCTCGCGCAGCGTCCGGACATGCTCGAGACCACCTTCTTCGACCTCTTCGACGTCCACCACCAGTTCTGGGTGCACTTCGGCGACGGCAAGGAGGAGAGCGACGAGGTGACCGTGAGCACCCTCGGGTACGCGTCGGTCGGCCTCGGCGCGCTCACCATGGTCGGCGGCAAGGCGATCGGGGCTCGTGGCATTCTCGAGGGCGTCGTCCGCATCTCGCACCTCTTCGAGAACGAGACCGCGCGGAAGTGGGCTGCGCCCGTCATCGGCGCGGTCACGATCGGGCTCGCCACGTACTTTGTCCTCGAGCTCCCGAGCGCGATCCCGCGCACGGTCGGGCGGCGGATCAAGGCGAGCCTCGCGAAGGAGGGCGAGGAGAAGGGCGAGGAGGGCTCGTTCGTCGGCGCCCACGCGGCGCGGGTCAGCCGGGAGACGCGCAAGGTGCTCAGGCTGGCGTCGTGGGACGTCCGGGAGCAGTTCCGGGGCGCGCTCGAGGAGCGGGGCCGCGAGGTGCACGGTGCGGAGGAGCTGGAGCGGAGGGCGCTGAAGGCGCTCGAGAAGTTCTCTGTGCTCGAGCAGCAGGCGAGCGGGGTGCGGGAGTCGGTCGTGAGCATCAGCAGTGCTTGAACGGTGCGACGCTGCGTCTTTTCCTCTCCTGCACTCCTACTGCCCCCTTCACTACACTTGCTTTAGCCGCTCGACTGTTCGACTTCACGACCGTACATCCTTACTCTCCTTCGCACCCTGGCTTCCATGCCCGCAAGGTCTCGATTTTCCCCTTTACACGTTTGCGCTCGCGTTGGCCAGTCGGGCAGCCGTTGTCCAGCTGCGGGCGTCGTTCACGACATTGAGCCTTAAGCTTATAGATTTCCTGCCCGCGAGACCTTGCCTCCACTCGTTCTACCGCCCCGTACGACTACATCTTGTTCCTCGCGCCTCGATACATATATGCTTTTGTTTTACTCTCTACTCACGCTTACCGTACGATCCGCATGTATAACTGTACGATAATGAAACGCAGCCGAGCGCGAGCTCAAATTGTCCACATATTTGCACCGGCTGCGGTCTCGTCGCATGGCGAGACGAGGCGTAATAAGTTGTACTACTCGTATGGATCCTTCCGTTGCAATATTTCAAGAAATTGGCCACAAGATCAGTGTAACAAGGTCTAGCACTTTGGCAATAAGTGCATGTGAGGAACGGGGATCACAGTCATGGATGACGTATCATACGTCCCACTTTTGAGCTCCTCCACGCGCTGCTTCAGCAGCACGAACATCTTGGCCTTCTCCGGAAGCTATCACCCGGACGTGTCAGTGCGAGAGCCTGAGGTATATGAGCACACGCACCTGATAGCCAGCGACGAGGCCAGAGGTGCTCACGACAACGAAGAAGAGGGTCTCGCGCACGGCTGCGTCTGATGTGCCAGTGGGCAGTGATAATACAGCGTTGAGCGCAATGTGCATCTTGCCACTCATAGATCAGATCGAGCGCGACTCACCGGGGTCGTGGACGACCTTGTACGGCTGCAGGTCGTACCGGAACGCGCTGGCCTTCTGCGTGGGTTTCCGCGCTGCCTTGGGCCGTCTCTGCGCCTTCTTTGCAGGAGCTGACGATCCGCGTCTGCGGGGCGTCGACGAGGCCACTGGCAGAGCCTCGGAGGGTTGAGAGCCGGAGCTTGGGCCCGCGCCGGTTTCGAGCTTGACCGTCGTACCCGGGGAGGGCACCTCGAAGGAGAACTCGAACGCGTCCAAGGGCTCTGTTTTGACCCCGAACGCCGCCTTGCTCTCCTCTGTCTTGGGGGGCACCGGATCCGGCCCTGGCGTTGACTGGAGGGGCAGGACGGCGGCGCGGAAGAAGCTTTCCCAGATGACCTTGCCGACGAAGCAGACGACGGGCGGGCGGGTGCGCGCGATCTTGTGCAGCAGGGCGGGTACGCCCGAGGCGAACTCGTTCTTCGCGAGCTCTGCGGCCTGATGCGGGAGCGGGACGATGAGAAGGCGGGCGGGGTCCTGGTACTTAGTCTGTCAGGAGGGAGCACACTTACTTGAGCGCTGGGCCGGTCGACGAGGTTGGTCTAGTAAGCAGGGAGCCAGATAGCGGCGTCAGGAATAAGGCTGCGGAAGCAGACAGCGAGAGGGCGTTCACCAGTCCGAGTTTGTAAAGAGCAGGCAGCGTGTGGTCCTCGCTCGGGCTCAGCTGCCTTTCCGTCAGCCCTGGCAACAAGGTTGCGTTCAGCTCGTGCGATTGGCCTTCACGGAGGGTGTACTCGTACCTGAGCGATGGAGACATTTCCAGAAATGGTTGGTTGGATGGGCAAAGTGGTGCCCGACGGTCGCCGACATCTGACCAGGGCTGACGACACGTCAGCGAACGCTCATGTTCAACCCACCACTGACCAGGTGTTGCCGACGTACTTGATCCCGCAAAATAGCACTAGAAATGTCATTTATATCAACATTAACAATCGACTGGCAAGAATAACGGCCTCCGAGTCTTACCATCGAGGGTGTCGGGGCCTTCGCCAAGATGGTCAGAGAGGTTGTCAAGGTGCGCATATGTCTCAGGCGGAGCGTATGATGCTTTCTTCTTGGGGCTCAGCGAGTTCAATCTAGCCTTACTCGAGCGTGATCGCTTGGGAGGGGGTCGCTCGACCTTCTCGTCCGGAGGTTCTCGTTTTAAAGACGGTTCGGGTCGATGTCGGCTCGAACTCGCGCCAGCCTGGGGCGGCAAAGACGGTAAGCCCGAGTCTTCCTCTTCAAACTTGAGGAATCGTTTGTGATTCCTAGGGGAACGGCGGAGAGACGGGGTGAGCTCTTCGTCAAAACGGAAGGCAAAGAGCTTTTCTCTGAGCAGGAGGGTTGGGGTGCCAGCTGTACTATTCGCCGGCCCGAGGGGTGTCTCCAAGCTGTGGCCATGGGGCTCGGAATCGTCCTGACTCGGACTAGCTTGAGTAGACATATTGAGCGAGGTAATAATGAAGCAATGGAGTCAATAACGGTGAAAGGAAAGCAAAAACAGAGCAGAGCGGTCTAAACGATAGTCATAGGAGTCGTCAAGGGTTTGGTGTACCAGCGCTAGTTTAACGTTAACGTTCAAGGTGACCATGACACTTTCCTGAGAAAGTCCCGCTAGTGGCCGGCCTCTACCCTATCTGACGGCTCGGGAATATACCGCGACAATCCCCCCACCAAGTTAGAGTAATGTACATGAGCATGAGAAGCAACACGGTTCGTAGAAATAATACATGGGTCGAAGTTCGAACGTTCAAACTTTCAAGTTTGGTCGAAGTGATTGGCATAGTACTACTTGGTACTAGTAATATGTGCCCTCTAGCGTGCTATGTCCGCTACAGGTACTAGTACTGGTACTACTACTACTACGTGATTAGCAAACGTATTCTAACGAGTCCGGGGCTTATCGATACAGTGAGCTGGGTGGATGCAGTGATACAAATGGTGCGCGGCGAGAGTGCCTTTGATGGCGCAGCGTGGCACACTGGAACGGTCGGAGTCGGTGAGCGCCTCCGACTATACTTTGTCTCCCCTAGGCAGACGATGTACAGGTCCTATTGAACGGGAGGAGGACGGACCTGTCGACTATACTAGGAGGTAAATTGTAAGGCTCGGGAGTCAGGACCGTGACCGATATAGTCTAGCAAGGAAACCTGTAAAGACAAGCGGCATCGCGATGATCAATTCTGAGTGTATCCACCAGCCTCTGTCGGCTCGCGGCAGACTGCTCGCGGCAACATGGCAATGTTCAACGAACCTATCTAGACGGACAGAAATTTTAAGGGATAGTTTTAATAAGTACGTCAGTTTCCGCGGTTCCAAACTGGCTTTTCGGAGCTTCATCTAAAACTAGTCTGGCATCAATCGGATGTTGAAAAGTATACTACTCACTGCTCTGTTCCTCGTTCCACACTCCCTCTCACTGAGTCTCAGCATACTAACGAATCACGTCTAACCTCAACGTTCACGTTCAGCTTACTAATAGAGACTCAAACAAGGCTTCAATGCCTGGCCTTGCTTTCTGCTTGCTTATATTTCCGGATACCCGCATCCGCATTCATGGAGACGGACGACAAAACACAATTATGCGTGGTCAGGAGTCATGCATACCAGTATATTTATATTGAACAGGTGCGTTTGTCTGTTGCTCATCACTCTTCAATCTGCACCCCTCCTAGTCCAACTGCATTTCACGAAATCCATGAAGACGTACATAGCATATGCGAGGATTGTAGGGCGTCCCTCGTTCTCCCGAGTGTCGGAACTCGAAGAAGCGGAGTGCACTGACCTCTGCTGTGACCACTGCTCGGACCTATGGTATGTCTCCTGGATGGCGTGTTGCGGAGCTCACATCATGTATTATAGGCGTTCGGCTAGTAGAATATACAGGTTGTAATCTGAGAACAAAGAGTGTGATGCAGGTACTAGTATGTCTCTGCTCTGTACTAAGAAAGAAGTGTTTGAATGACCACAGCGGGTGTGCTTCGGAGACCATCGCATGGACAGCCTACATTCTCGACCTGTATTCGTTCTCAATGAAGAGACGATCGAGGCTGCAGGCCTGTACTCCGTCAAGTTTGGGTGGTTGCAATTGACTCCTCATACCACCCATCAAGGAGATCGCGAACTTTCTATGGCAGGACATGGCAGGTGAGCAAATCTCTCATTAACGAGCCTGATAGTACAGTATTTCTTACCAGCCAATATTTGTGTCGCTCGTCCCAACTCACGCCCTCCGATTTGCCTGAATAGCTTCTCTTGGCCATGGCTGCTTTGTGAGTCAGCTCGTGCCAGAAACCGACCGCATCGCGATAAATTCTTGCGTTGCATCGAGACAGGAGCAAGTGCACTGCGCTGAGTTGCTCGATTGTGCTCATCGGCATGATGAGCAGCTTCAAGACGCGACGCACAAAGTCCTCTGACACCAGTCGTTCACTGAAGAGATCCCCTATGAACGCGATAACCGCGCGCGACGCCGCGTGCGCGTATTCGCTGCCTTTGTGTTGCGGATGCGAGAGACCGCATAGCTTCCCCTGCAGTCACGCATGACTCGTCAGTGAGTCTGGCATACGAAGTATCTGAGATTGACCATGCGACTCACAGGCTGCCACCAGGCCTCGAACTCCTCCCACAAACATCGTCTTAGAAGCTCCACGAACACTCTCCCATGCAGGGTCCTCCGCTGCACCAAACACACAAGGAGCCATACAACCAGCTCCGCCACGCTCCCGCAGCGCTCTTCCCCGAGCTCCACCGCCGCGTCGACGCACATCCAGGCGAGCGCCAGCAACGCGCTGTCCTTCGCCCAGTCCACCTGCATCGCGACGATCGCGTCCGTGCACTTGCGCTGCCACACCGCGTCCGTCATCACCGCGCACTTCCGGAACTCGCGCGTCCACGGGTACTGCAAGGGCATGCGCCGCCGTGCGGGCGGCACGAGCGCGCGCAGCTCCTCATACCACGCGTCGAAAGTAGCGGGGTCCCATACGGCGGGGTCTAGCGGTGCGAGCCTGTACTCGTCTAGCATGGTTTGATCTGTGGGCGTCCGCGAATAGGCCCGCACGAGAGCGAGCTGCGGCGTTTCTTGTGGTGCCCGGGCTGGCACATCATCGGGTTCGGACGCACGCGGACGAGCGATGGTTAGGCCGCGAGCAGGTGGTGGTTGGATCACTCTGGCAGAAGTTGGTAATCCGCCTGGTCTTGAGTGCGACAGCCTGAATCGGGGGGCTTGCATGGCTTGATGTAACTAGTGAATGGATGTTCCGTGGTTCAAGTTGAGGGAAGACGGTGAGTGCTGTGGTTCAACGTTGAACTGTCACTTACGTTCGCCACTTCAGGAGACGATGGTGGTAGCGGTTTTGGCCTTGGTGATTGTAACCGTATATTGGGACAAACGTAGTCTTGTCCTCGCCTGATCTGCAGATACTCATATCCCCTTAGATTGCTCACGTGGGCTCGACAAACAGTGCGACTCGGAGAACAATGGTTTTTCATGAAGCAACGGGGCGGTATCCAAACCTTAGCTAAGATTGCTGTGGCGCTTGGTATACTACAAAGCACCGTATGGGCATGGATGTCACTGACGGTACGTTTCCTCACAACGGAACGGCAGAATGAAATGTTAAAGTTGTTCTTCGGCTTCAGAAGGCTTTTGGCTCCATTCAGTTCATGCCAATTCATGGATGAATCGTATCATGATGATCATGATCTAGCAATGGTATAGTTACATGAAACGACAAGAATTCGAATGTACATTGAGCGTATGACATGGTCTTGGAACAGTAACGACGCAAACTACAGTTGGGTCACTGCTCGGGTGGTTCCTTTGGACCCTGTACAGGCTCGGGTTTGTCAAACAAAGCTCGGCGCTCTGGATCCTGAGCAAACCACTTCTCACTGGCCTCCAATTCTTCCTCACCGGTCGTAGCTCGTGATAAGAGGAGAGTGTGGTCGAGCCCCGCATGCCACTTTCTCCATAGTTTATCGAGTAAGTTTGCCTTGGGCAACGGCCCTAGGAGATATGCGGTGTTGTTGAACGAATTTAGTGGTTCATGCGTGTGCTGGTCGAGGATGTTCCACGTGAATTCGAGGAGAGAGCCAAGGAGCCTGCTGCCCTCGCAGTGAAGAGCGTAGTCCAAGAGGGGAGCGATGGCGCGGCGGCCGCCATGGAATTGTGCGTTCCGCTTCTCGACTAGGCCCCGGGGAGTGGTCGCACTGAACAGGGAATCAAACGCTGCCCGGAGGGCCTGTGCACGCCGGGGACCTTGCGTGTCGTTCGAGCAACGGGCACACTGGCCCAGGGAGTTGTGCATCTCGATCCCATGCATATAAGCAGCGTAGACAAGAACATAAGCACAAGACTCGAAGTCCTGGCTCAGTGTGCGCGTGCAGGGTGTATTGCTATCAATGGCGTTCAGAAGTTCTTGCGCCATGAATATGGTAGTTCCCTGTACGTTACAGCAATACGGTCAGCAACTTAGGGCGAACGACCCAAATAAACAACAAGATCTCACGGTGAGACCATCTCCTGCTTTCGTCTTCTCCACGTTAACGATTTCTGTCTTGGTCTGCCAGCGGTTATGTTCGCCAGACGGCTCCTTATGTCCAAGCGGTGGATAGGGGTCGTCATTGGGGGCGAGGGAACCCTCTTCATCTCGGAGCTGACGCCAAGCTTTGGGTTCGATCCTTTTAGTCTCCTTGTGCTCGGATGTCTTCATCCTATAACGTGGAATGAATGCAAACTCGAAGTCTGTTAATAAAGCCTGTGCTCCGTCGGGTCCGCTCACGTCGCTCTCTTCAATGGATTCTTTTTGGCCGGGGGAGCTCGCAGGATGATACGTCGCACGAATCTTGATCAGTATATTCCCTGCACTGATGTCACGATGGAGAATATTATGCTTGTAGAGAGCTTGGAGCGCTAGTAGGGGATTGTGTCAGCAGCGATGTCAACGTAATACTCAGAGCAGTAGTGTAGTAGTACCAAGACATACACGTACCGTCTAGCACAGCCTGGATCACTTTGCAAAGCTCTTCCGCATCCCGATACATCCAGACGGGCTTCCCGACGTCTCGCAGAGCGACACGGTAAAGCACCTTGTCCTTGCCTGGAGTAACGAGCGCGGGAAGGTGTTGACGCAAGGAGAAGACGGACAAGGGCCGGTCTCCAACCATGACATCGCCACCACCGGCGGCGCAAGCGACTCCGGGAATCGGTTTGTTCTCGAATAGCTCGTCGATCTTCTCATATATGGTCTTCTCGTCAAGGCGGCTCTCCGACCGCCACGCGGATTTGAGCGTAAGGACTTGATTGCTTGAATCGACTACCCGCCATACCGATGATCCACGATGAAAAAGCGACCACGAAGGCATCCCGACTGTTCTCCAACATTCTCTGTCGCGGTCGTTCTGCTTAATAGCGAAACGAGGGAATGTCTCGCCATAGTATGTGTGGCCGTCAAGAAGAGACACGGTAGGATCGCCGCCGAGGTCAACAGGCGACATGTCACAAACCAGACGCAATATGACAGTCACAAGAACGCGGAGACCCTCTTTGCTGTAGATGTCGGCGGTGACTGGTGAGAGGAGGGTACCATAACGATCGAATCTGGCTACACAGAGCGTATCCCCGCATATGAAGATGCCGTACGTGAACATCTGGAAAGGACGGCACGTGAGAATGGCGTGAGCGTACTCCGCACCCTTGATAAGAATGTCATTGCAGGTGCCATCACAGGAAGGGACCGGGGAATATCTGAAAGAAGCTTTGACTTCCAGGAAAGCGGGACATTGTCTCCATCTCAGAGGTGTTTTGGCATCGAACTTCTCCTCATTGGGTTTGCCTGTCGCCGCAGGCATTTCGGCGACCAGGAAGTCGGGCTTCAACTTGAAGAGGTCGGTCAAGACGGGATCGTCTGCGAGGAGAATTCTGCCATCCGATTGGATGAGCTGACGAAAATGTTCACGACGAGTGCCCGTGCGCGTCGCGAGGACCTTTTCTACAGCACGGAAGATCTGCGTCTAGTTAGGGTGGTACATTCAGTATTGACGCAATGTTATACCTCATGCACACTTACAAGAGGTTTATACATCTGTTCTTCTAGCTTCTCCATCTCGTCCTCCTGGGTGAGTAAATACCGAGCGACGAGCTCTTCTGTCACCGCCCGAGTGTCCACACCCTTCTGTTGCAACTGTATCAGTGCTGGAGGCTCGGCTTTGGCCGCCAGGTCTTCTAACTCCTGAATAGCATCAGCGCACTCGTGCTCGACATAATCCACGACGAAGTCAATGACTGAATCATCATTTGACAAGGCGTTTTGCATGGATGAACGGAAAAGCCGGTCCAGGATGACATCGGTCTCTTTGTACACGAGTGTGCTCAAGAGCTCCTCTGTCATCGCTTTGCGTAATTCTTCGGTGTACTGAGAAGAGTCACCGCCTTTGAACGGACTAGTTAGATGGGATGATGCGACATAGCGGGAGCATTAGGTACGGACAATGCGCGGATTCGGACTCAGACTCGGACTCGTCTGTGTTGTACATCTTAACTTGAGTACCCTGGCGAACCTGTGGCAGAGTCGCAGTGTAGGGGACGATTATCAGCCAACTTCAAAGTGCCATGCATGTCGAAGTTTCCTAGCCACTGGCACGTACCACCGGCAACTTGAATGACCCACGAATGCCTTTCAAAAAACGATCGGAACGACACACTTGAATCAGGCCGAAGTAGGAAGGCTGAGGCAGTGGCTGTCAGTGAAATCGTTATGATTGTCTCTGGCCGCTGCTAAGCTTGCCAGCAGTGTTATTTTCTGTACTTACTGGCAGCGGTGCCTCAGGCTTGCTTGAGACGCGTCACTGTGTGGTTGAATGTCAGACAAAGGGATAATTATCCCTAGGCAGGTGACACTGACCTTAAATTGACGACGTTGTATCCTGAGTCACGAATGGCAGAAGCCTTGAAAGATATGTTCAAGTTGAAGTTGTGCCAACAGCGACAGCGGCCTCGTGAAAGCCTCGCGCCTCCCGGCGTCCCCTGTCTCGTGGGAAACACATCTGTGACTGCTGTGACATTCTAAATTTCACGTTTTAATCTTGAGTACTTGCGCACTCTAGTACTTACGGGCACCGCACTCACTCAAAGGTCTCACCTGCACGTATGCACTCGGTCGGGCTGCCTGATGATCCGCTCATTGCCAGCCACCTCGAGCGTCTCCTCCCTCTCTCGCCCAGAACTCTCGAGTCTCAGCAGGTTTACCCTTCTGTACTCGCCTCCCCTACGGCTTCTTAAGTTACTCATATCTGTTTCTGTGCCACGCTGCGTTCTCTGTGCTCTCACCCTGTGCTTCCCCCCCCGTTTATCTGCTTCAAGTGTCGTTTTGCCCTCAGCACTCACGTCCTGGATCACCCGGAAGTCGCGCAAATAGCCGGCGTCCACCTCTGAACTGACGGAATTTTAGGAATACACCTGCTTCTCCGGAGACCTATTTTGGCCCGCGCGTAGGTGGCTTCGTTTTGCACATTGGCAGCCGGTGCAACGTACAAAGTGCGTGCAGTGTTACTGTCTATCCGCGTATTGGGAGTGCTCCGGAGTCTCCCGCCGTTAGAGCCAGGTCCATGCAGGAGCGAGCTCTATAGTGTACGCAACGACGACAGCCTCGACTACGATAAATCACAGTGAGTACTCACCTGCTCTGGGTGGACGATTTCTTTGAACACAACAACTTCAGGTCCTCCTCTGTCTCATACTAGTGCATCCAGTGCAGATGACTCGATGGATACCGTGAGTGCTGTATGTGTCCTGTCTGTCGCTGTGCACTCGCGTGAGGGCTCATCAGGACCTTGGCCGAGTCCGAGTCACCGCCTTTCATTAATATTCCCGCTGGACTAGACCCTCTGACTCGTACTTGGCAAGTCGCAAAACAATGGGATAGCTACTCTGACGAGCGAACATCAGTGTGACGCTAACGCGTAACCACAAATAAGCAACTTACACCTAGACACTGATGGCGTCCCGGGCCACCGAGACCTGGACATCTTCGAATTCTCCGCAATCCTCGCCGCCCTGGCCTTCTTTTTCTCCTCGGGGCTGGAAAGAGAGTAATCGATACCTGCACGCCAATTTTGATAAACTCTAGCAAAGTTGCGGCGTGGAGGGGAAACGTCAGAGTATAATTCAATACCGTCGGTGTCCGAATTTGACTCCTCCTCCGGCTCGCCGGATTCTGACCCGTCTTCAGCAGCAGCTTGAAGATGAAGCTCGTGCAGCTCTATGAGGAAGTTCCAAGTCGACTTGAGGAGGGAGACAAGCACTGGGCTGGCCTCGCACTTCTGGGCGTAATACAAGAGCGCAGAGATGCCGCTGTACTTGCACTGTGCGGCTCGTTTGCGGCCGTGCGCAGCGGGGGTGGGGGCATCATGAATGGCAGAGTAGAGCAGCCGGACCGTTCGCTCCTTAAGTAGCTGGTTGATAGTGCACGCCCTGAACAAACTATCGAACTCTTCCCAAAGCTGCTCTTTACGCGTATTGACGTCCACGCCGGAGGCCTTCGAGCAACGGGTGCAGTCAAGATTGTAGTTACGGTGCATGTCGAACGCGTGCCTCAGGCTGTAAGCAGCATAGATCAGAACATAGGCACCCGATTCGATGTCGTGCTCCAGTTGGCGACTGCATGGCTTCTTGTTAAGGATCGCCTTCAGAAGCGGTCGCGCCGTGAAGTTGGTGTTTCCCTGCCCATTGCGGTACAGTCAGCAATGCCAGAGTAACGCCTCGGGTTGAAAATAAGATCTTACAGTGAGACCATCTCCTAGATTCCTCTCGTCCGTGAGAGTAATATTCTCTTGGTTCGTATAAGATGGAATGAATGCAAACTCGAAGTCTGTCAATAAAGCCTGTGCTCCGTCGGGTCCGCTCACGTCGCTCTCCTCGAGGTAGCCTTCTTCGTTCGAAGAGTTCGCAGGATGGTACGTCGCACCGACCCTGATCAGTATGTTCTCTGCGCTGATATCACGATGGAGCACCCCGCGCTCGTTGAGATGATTTAGCGCTATGAGTTGTACGGAAAAGAGCGTCAGCGTGATAATGAGAGCAGTACCGCGAAGCTATGTACGTACTGTCTAGCACCGACCGGAACACTATCCCAAGCTCTTTCGCATCGCGATATCTCCAGATGGGCTTCCCGACGTCTTTCAGGACCACACGGTAAAGCATCTTGTTCTTGCCGTGAGTAACGAGCGCGGGGAGGTTTTGACGCGAGGAGAAGACGGATAAGGGCCGGTCTCCAACCATGACATCGCCACCACCGGCGACGCGAGCGAGTCCGGGAATCGGTTTGTTCTCGAATAGTTGGTTGATTATTTCATATGTGGTCTTCTCGTCAAGGCGGCTCTCTGACCGCCACGCGGATTTGAGCATAAATACTTGATTGCTAGAATCGACCACCTGCCATACCGAGGATCCGCAACCGAAGAGCGAGCGCGAAGTCCACAGAGGCATCCCAACTGTTCTCCAAGACTCTTCGTCACGGTCGTTCTGCTTGATATAGAATCGAGGGAATGTTTCGCTGTAGTAGGTGTAGCCACCAAGAAGAGACACTGTAGGATCGGTGCCGAGGTCGACGGGCGACATGTCCCACACCAGACGCAATACGATAGTCACGAGAACGCGGAGGCCTTTCTTGCTGTAGATGTCGGTGGTGACTGGTGAGAGGAGGGTACCATAACGATCGAATCTGGCTACGCAGAGCGTATCCCCGCATATGAAGACGCCGTAAGTGAACAGCTGGAAAGGACGGGAGGTAAGAATTGCGCGAGCGTACTGCGCACCGAGGATAAGAGTGTCGCTGCAAGGGTTGTCACGAGAAGGGAGCGGGGAATCTCTGGAAGACGTCTTGACATCCATGAAAGCGAGACATTGCCTCCATCTTAGGAATGCCTCGGCGTCGAGAGTATCGTCAAGGCCACCTGTTACGAGCTTAGGCACTTCTGCAACGAGGAAGTCGGGCAAGCTCGTCTTGAAAAAGTCGGTTAAGACGGGATCATCTGCGAGGAGATCCCTGCCATCCAAATGGATGAGCTGACGAAAATGCTCGCGACGAGTGCCCGCGCGCGTCGCGAGGGATTTCTCTATAGCACGGAAAATCTGAGTCTAGACGCGGTGCTCCATTCAGTGTTGACGCAATGTTATACCTAGTTCACACTTACGAGAGGTATATACATCTGTTCTTCTAGCTCCTCGTTATCCTGGACGAGTGCATGCCGAGCGGCGACGAGCTCTTCTGTCAACGCACGGGCATCCACACCCTTCTGTTGCAGCTGTATCAATGCCGGAGGATCGGCTTTGGCGGCCAGGTCTTCCAACTCTTGGATGGCATCGACGCATTCGCGCTCGATATGATCCACGACAAAGTCGATCACTGTATCATCGTTTGACGGCGCGTTCTGAATGGATGGACGGAAGAGCCTGTTGAAGATGACGTCCGTCTCTTTATACACGAGTGTGTTCAAGAGCTCATGTGTCATCGATTTGCGGAGTCCTTCGGCGTACTGAGGAGAGTCGTAGTCATTTAGCTGAGTGCCCCAGCCTTTAGACGGACTAGTCAGATGGGGTGGGAGGGCGGCCTGTCGTGAAGATGTGTTCAATACGCACAGAATGAGTCGTTTGCGTTGGACATCTCAGCGTATGTACCCTGTTGATCCGGAGTGTCTTCAAGTCAGAGTGTAGTAGGGCACGATCAACAAATGAGTTGCCACTCGGAATGAAGCTCCCTGGGCGCGATAGGGAACGAAGCACTGCTAAAGAATAGTCACGGTGTCGCTCACGACGATGGACTCGAGCTATGAGCCTGCGTGATGAGATGCTCAGATAAACTTAGATCGAAAACTGGAATCGTTGGTGTTGAATTTCAGCAGGGAACAGCCGGGAGACCAGTGTCTGTCACCGACTCTTCTGACCACTTCAGCTGAGCTGTCTTATCGCCGACACGTCACTGCGTGTTACAATTCAGACAAAGAGATGACTACGTGCAAGTTTTTCTTACCTTTCGACGAAATTGTAGCACCAGACTTGGAGGCGTATGCGTCTACGCGATGCTGCAGGCTGATCACGGTGGTCACTAGCAGACACGCTAAGTACTCGCAGGCTGAACAGGCGTCTCGGATCTCCTGTCTGAGACGAGACTCAACTGTGACAGCTGTGACAGCTGAGTCACATACTTGAATGGTTGCTCTGGTTCACGCTTCTCAGAGGTACTTGAGTCTAGCTAGAAAGTATGGAGAACAAAAGTTAGTAGTCATACCTTGATGCTTGAGCTTGATGATGGAGAGCAGCTGACAGGCGGCGCCCACACACGCTGGAGCCTGGAGGCAAGCAACAAATTGAGAGATCGCACCGGGCACCCTGAGGACGTATATAGATGAGGAGCACATAGTGATATAATACAACGCGATGCGTCGGTAGATAGAAAGCAGGAAGAGAGAATGTGTGTTTGCTTGTGAGGTAAAGGATACTCTGTACGAGTGTTCGTGGATGAAACGTGAGTGACATGTACAGTGTTCGTAGAAGGCGTTGCAATGCGTGTAGTGCAGAAATACAGATGAGAGTGGATGCTGGGGTGCAGATATGGATAGCAAGCGAGAGCGAGGAGAGCGGCAGATGGGGACACTGAGTAGACGAACGCTTGCGCACAGCGCGGAACGCTCAGTGCCACGCCCAGGGGTCACGGAAATCCTTATTGAATACCTTTGTGACCACCCCGCAGTTGTCGCATGCCCGTACCGACGGCTCGTACACGTTGGACGTGTACACCCCGCCATACGCCTCCGGGTGCCGGTCGCCAGAGTATTGGCGGCCGCGCCCGTTGGTATGGAACCAGCGAGGCTCCATTTGGCAGTACTTCTTGCCGAAGTTGGAGTTTGGGCAGTAGCATGTCCCTGTATGCGCGACACCAGGTCAGCGCCCCGGACCTTGACTGCGATGACGTCTCGGACAATGAAGAAAACGGCTGCCGCTCTCCTCGAGGCCACCTGCGGCGCGTTCGCGTCAAGGACAACGAGGCGGTGATCGGGTATGGAAGCGTGATGAAGAGAGAGTCATGTAGCTTGCACTCGGAGCACGGATGCCAGGGCCGGGGCTCGGGTACAGGACGAGAGAAACGTACCTCGCGAATGGTGCGACTCGCACGAGCCACACGCCTGGTAGCCACAATCCTTGCACATGGCAAGACGACGGCCGTCTCCCGCGGAAGTACCACACCCCGTGCACTGTCCGACGGGCGGCCGTTTCGGCGGAGTGAGCGCGATGCGGGTGTTCAGGTCGTTCAGCTTCTGGTGGATCTTGCACGTTCGCAGATGTGCTCGCCAGTCAGCACTCTGGCACCGCTTGCTATACGATAGTCTCAGTCAACCAGCGAAAGCGATAGAAATATAAATGGAGAACTGACGAGCAATATCGCGTGGTCTTGCACGCCGAGCACGCGTACGGGGCCTCTTTCATGCAGACCTCGCAGAACGCGAACCCACAGCGGTCCTCCTCGAGCGGGCATGGCGGGTCAGGGAGGAAAATGGCAGAGAGTGCCAGAATGACGACCGCGCCGGCCAACGTCGACACGGAAAGGAGGAGCATTCAGGGAGGAGGAGGAGGAGGAGGAGGATGGTGAGGCCTTGAGGGTCCAGGTCGTGGTTCGGGACAGAGCTGTCCAAGGCGCTTTAAGTCCTACCCCGTTCAGGTTAGCATACGCGCGTGGTCACACAGTGACGTAGGTGTGACCGACGCGTCGAGACGCGTCTGCAGTAAAAGCCGAAATACCATCCTCCTCCTCTGACATTCAACTCAAGGGACAACACGCTGTCTATGGTATATGTGACATAAATTGGCCGAAAGATCGTAAGATACATGGTCGGAGTTCAAGATACAAGAAATATACTACATGCTCGGAGTTCAGGACACAAGCCCGTTCGTGTGGAACACAGAAAAACGCGTACCGTACAACACAGCAGTAAATCTTCGTACAAAGCAGATACGATGTTCAACGTTCAGTACCCAAGCCCGCGACGATATTCGGCCTTGAAGACCCTTGTCACCTTCCCGCAGTTGTTGCAAGCCCTTGGCTCAGGTTCATACACGTCCTCGGGGTACTCATCCCAGGGTTCTGGATGACGATCGCCTCCGTAGCCTCGCCCGTTTCCATCCGAGTGGTACCATCTGGGCTCCATCTCGCAGTAGTTGCGACCGAAGTTTGAGCCAGCACAGTAACAAGTGCCTGATAGAACACAAAGGTGAGACATCAATGTATTCGCGCACCGGGGTATCACTCACCGTTGCTAGTGTCGCAAGAGCACGACTCGCAGGCCACGTAGCCACACGTCGGACACTCATCGTCGCAGGGGTAGTCCTCCGTGAACTTGACATTGCAGCCGGTGCAGCGGGAGGGCGAGGGGCGCGGGCGAGGCTTCGCCTTGTGATCGTCGTTGATCTTGTTGAGCATCTGCTGTATCTTACACCCTTTCTTGTGATTTTTCCAGTCAGCATGCTGGCACACCTCTCTGTGTCGAGGGTTCAGTCCAAGTTCGAGTACAACGTACAACCCGACTTATGGCGTAAGTGCTTACGAGCAGTAGCGCTGGTGTTTGCAACCCGAGCACGCTAGCGTCGCATCCGCATGGCATACGGAGCATGGCATATTCATTTTGAACGATCGAGTGGTAGAGATGGGTACCGTTGAAAGAGAGCAAGTTTAAGTACGAAGAGAAGAGACCCCGAACACCGCGGATTAGCGTTTGTTTACTATATTGACGAAGCCTCCTGGGACTCCTTGGTTGCCAAAGTGCACCATCTTCGACGACGTCCTCGCCCTGTCCTCGCCGCCGCTGAGAGTCAAACGACCAGCGGTCAATGTCAGTCAGGGCGTGCTGCTGAGCTCACAAACCTCTCTGCTTTGTTCTCTCCTTCCTCTCACTCTCTTTCACGCCCGTAACGACCACTAGTTTCCATCATGTCTCCGCGACCATCCGGCTCCGGCTCAAGATCCAGCTCCAACAAGCTACTCAAGGAATATGTTCGTATCGGACTGTGTCGCGACACTAGGACATGCTATTGATGGTATGTCTAACAGCAACTCGGAGATTCCTTGGGCAAAGGCGCGTTCGGACAAGTCTACCGTACGTGTAGGACGACCGTGAGCTTGGAATCTGCCTGACCTCCTCGGTTAGGTGCCCTCAACTGGGCGACGGGAGAGACTGTTGCTATCAAGGAGATTCAGCTCAGCAACATCCCCAAGAGCGAGATTGGGCAGATCATGGTGTGTTGTGCGTGTCTATCTGTCTCGCGACAGACCGTAAACCCTACCCCGCAGTCCGAGATCGATTTGCTGAAGAACCTGAACGTGAGTCCTGTTTAACTTCACCCACCACTGCAATGGCACGTTCGACGCGTCTCACCGGGGGCATTGACTGGTTACGTCGTGAGCATGATCCAAATGAGACCGTAGTGTCTCGTTCAAGAGATATGCTGGGAATATTCAAACTACCGCACGTTTTGGCGTCACATCCTGGACAAAGTGCAGGCGTATTTGGCTTTTCCTCGCGATGTGTTCACAATGTAGCGACTCGTTACATTGCTTGAAGCCCCCGGTGTCATCAGTGCTTTTCCTTCACAACTGTTGCTTACCTGACGTCATGTAGCATCCGAACATCGTCAAGTACAAGGGGTTTGAGACCACTCCGGAATATTTGTATATTATATTAGAGTACGTACTTTGTTCTCGCCTAAGACCCGACATCTCAACATGCGTAGGTTCTGCGAGAACGGCTCCCTCCACAACATATGCAAGAAGTTTGGCAAGTTTCCAGAGACACTCGTCGGTGTATACATCGCGCAGGTCTTGGAGGGTCTCGTCTACCTCCACGATCAGGGTGTTATCCACAGAGACATCAAGGGCGCAAACATCCTGACGAACAAGGATGGCTGCGTCAAGCTCGCAGATTTCGGTGTAGCAAGCAGCACTGCAACGGGCGCCGTCCGAGACGACGCTGTCGTTGGCAGTCCGTATTGGAGTGCGTCCGAGTTTCTGCCCGTAGTCCTCTTACTAATATCCCGCAGTGGCACCGGAGGTCATCGAGCAATCCGGGGCTACGACTTCGTCCGATATCTGGTCAGTTTGATCCTTTGCTGACTGTTGCGCACCTCGGGCGCAGACTGATTGAGCGCATATATAGGAGCGTGGGTTGCACTGTCATTGAACTACTAGAAGGAAGGCCGCCATATCACTTCTTGGATCCCATGCCCGCCCTGTTCCGCATAGTACAAGATGACTGTCCGCCCATTCCCGAGGGCGCGTCTCCGATCGTCAAGGACTTCCTGTACCATTGCTTCCAGAAGGACTGCAATCTGCGAATATCGGCGAAGAAGCTGCTTAGGCACCCGTGGATGCTCGCTGCTCGTAAGCAGGCTGCGAAGAGGGACGGCGAGAGGCGGTCCGAAGGGCCTAGTGGTGCTCCCGAGAAACGTCCTTTGAGCAACTACAACTACGACGAAGCGGTGCTGAAAGTGCAAGAATGGAACGAAGCACTGAAATGTGAGTGCAATGTCTCACAAGAATCGCCTTGTCTCGGTTAGGCTCACGAAGAGTTAGCACCGTCACGCCCGTCCAAGCATCCTGAACGCCACAGGAAGACGTCCGCCTCGGCAAGGCCGGGCTCTCCCTTGCCCTCACCTACACATATGATCGCATCTGTTCAGGCTTCGTCGTCCTCCCTTGCGGTTCCTCAACAGTCTATGCTACTGGCGCCGAGGAAGCCGGGGTCGCTTCCCAAGCCTAGCATACCGGCCCCTCTAGGACACATTCGCGAGACTCTTCCTATGCCCTTCATTCTGCAGCAACCCGAGGAACAGACGGATAATTGGGACGACGACTTTGAGGAGGGCATTTCCCTCACGAAGCTTCATGGTCAGATTCCAAAGTATATGCGCGCATTCTTGTTCTTGAACATATACTCCACAGCCCTCGACAAACCCATGACCGACGAGGAGAAGACAGAAGCCGACGACAATGCCCAAACCATTCGGCCAGGGCGGAGCCCACAAGGTCTTGGTAAGAATGTGCCTTTGCCATTGGCAAGAGCGCCGGAGCCCCAGATCGGCACCATCGCGGAAGACTATTCCGACCTTGTCTTCGAAGAAGACGAAGCGAAGTTGGAAGAAAAGGTCGCCGACTTCAAGGTACATCTATATCGTCATCGTAGCGTGTCTCATTGACTCAGTCTGGATCCATAGATGAAGAACTCGGTCAGACGCGGTCTCTTCCATCCGAATGACATCAAGACGTTTGGCCTGCAGCCCCCCTCTCCTGGCCCGATGACCGCGCCACTGCCGGGGCTCACACATCGGCGGTCGCGGCCTTCGCTCAGTATCATCGCTGCTGGGACCACGAGCGGACCGGCTTCTGCACGCGCGCATTCTCGCTCGTCGTCCTTCGTTGGCAACGAGTCGTTCGGGAGAGAGCAGGCGAAGCGGCTGCAGGCCGACTTCGACAAGTACGCGGAGGACGACGACGAAGACTACGAAGACGTCTTCGGCAAGGCCAACGGCACGTCCGCCCACCCAATGCAGACGCTGCAGCTCAACACTAGGCTGTCTAACAAGTCTTGGGTAAGTGTTGTATCTTGGTCCGTGAGACGACAGTGCTGAGCTCATACTCCATGCAGTTCGGGGACGACGACGACGAGGAAGATCCATTCGCAGAGGTTGGTGGCAATCGACGTGCATTCCGAGTCTGTTGCTGACGTTTCTGTCAGATCGACGAAGGTTATGCCGACGAGGAGGATCTCGAGGCGAATCTGCAGCGTGACAAATATGCGCGGCTGTCCAATACTGTGACTCAACTCATAGACGAGCTGACCCCGTCCGCGCCCGACTTCCAGCTGCGAGACGCATGCGACCAACTAGTGAGCTCTACTCTAACTCCGCGTGTGCACATCCTCACGCGCACACGATCTAGCTGAATATCATCCATGATACGCCGGAGATGCAGTCACAGCTGGTCTCCGCTCACGGCATGCTGGCCATCCTCGAAGTGTTGGAGTCGCGAACATCGCGTGATGTCACCATGAAGCTGCTTCAGATCGTCAACGCGGTATGTGGCGTTCTTGCACTCGATCCACATTGTCGCCTCATTTATGACATGCTGCAGCTGGTCACTGCGGACATGGGCTTCTTGGAGAGCTTCTGCTTGATTGGTGGTATCCCTGTCATCATGGGCAAGTCGCGCCAGTTCCCCATACTGGACGAGCCGCTCACGAACCCCTAGGCTTCACTTCGAAGAAGTACCCGTCAGAGTGCCGCACAGAGGCTTCGCACTTCATTCGTCTGCTGTGCCATTCGTCCGTTTTGACGCTGCAGATGTTCATCTCGTACGTAATATTTCCTTCGTGGCGCCAGACGTGTGTTGACACAGCGCGCAGATGTCGTGGCTTGAAGGTTCTCGTGGATCTTCTGGACGAGGACTACACGGAGCAATCCGAACTCGTGGTGCACGCGCTCAACGGCATCTGCAGCGTCTTTGAACTTCAGAGCCCCACCACGAAGAACGACTTCTGCCGCATGTTCATCCGAGAAGGTCTTCTTGATCCCCTGTCCTCGGCGCTCTTGAACGTCATGGCGAGCCGCGGAGAGGCCGCTGCCGACATGAACAGGAAGATCATTCAGATCATCCTGGTGTTCTGCCAGGTGTCTCAGAGCGACATTCATGTGCGCAATGCCCTTGGTACACGGAAGATCGTTCGCCGTAAGTGTTCTCGTAAGATCTCTACGCCGAATGGGGCCGTAACCTCTTTTCTCTACTCCATAGGGCTTCTCAGGGCATGCGAGCTCCTAGACCCCGAGTACCTTGTCCAGATGCTCAAGGCCGTCAAGCATCTATCCATGAACGCCACCATTCTCGAGGTGCTACAGAACGCTAACGCAATCGAGATACTGGTCAAGATCCTTGACGAACAGAGCTCAGGCCCGTTCGGCACGGTAAGGATCGACGTCTCAACGCTTCGCCGCACTGCGATGATGCTGACTGTTGTGTCTGACAGGAAATGTCGAACCACATCTTCCAAACGTGCTACAGCCTGTGTCGGCTCAACAAGTCGCGGCAAGAAGAGGCTGCACAGGCCGGGATCATTCCGAGCCTCAAGCGTGTCATCGAGTCGAGCTCCCCGCTCAAGCAGTTTGCGCTTCCCATCCTTTGCGACCTGGCAAGTGCTGGGAAGAGCTGTAGGATCCTCCTCTGGCAACATGATGGATTGGCGATGTACCTCCGTCTTCTGGAGGACCCTTACTTCCAAGTCAGCGCACTAGAATCGATCCTATCATGGTAAGTCAAGCTCCTGCCTGGGGGTCGGCCGAAACTGACGTGCGATGGTTGCTCAGGCTGCAAGATGAGACAGCCAGAATAGAAGACGAACTCGTGAAGCCAGAGTCGGTAGACGCACTGCTGCGATGTTTCGTGCAGGCGAAAGCCAACTCCTTCGAGAACCTCCTCGACCCCTTCCTCAAGATCTTCCGCATTTCCACCAACATCACCATCGGCGTCTCGTCGAAGTCACAGTTCTTCAAGCGCCTCATCGACAAGCTGGGCTCGAGCAAGGCCGTCGTCCGGCTGAACCTCCTGCGCATCCTCCGGACCGTCTGCGACGTCCATCCCAACCGCGCGTCCCTCGTCGAGCGTTACGGCATCTATGACATCGTCGCCAAGCTCAGCAAGGACGACGTCGCTGTCCTGGTCCGGGAACTTGCGAGGGAGATCGTCCCGACCCTGGCCCCGGCGCTGAAGCCCTCGGCGCGGCTCATGAAAGGCATCGACACTCCCAAATCGGCGAAGGCGATCGCGCCGAAGCGCATGCGCCGCCACGCCTCGGAGTCGGTGGCGGGCGCGCATGCGTCGCCCATGGGCAGCGCGTTCACGAATGGGGTCCAGCCGCGCAATTCCGCTCGCAACGGCGCGATGCTCAGCGGGCGGACTTCGCGGCAGCTGCTCAACGACATTCCCTGGCAGAGCCAGGACGGGCGGTAGAGCGCCGTGTATTACATCATATCATTACTGCATGCATCCTGTTCCCTTCCGTGTCTCGGTCAGATCATAGCTCTTACATACGTTCATTGCTTTCGAGGTCATCGTGCACTCTTTTCCTCTGGTCACTAGTACTCCTAATGCATCATCCCACACACGCATCGCATCCCTCATTATCTGCAACCAACGAACGCACCGTCCTTACACCTATTGCTAGAGCCGGATTAATCATGTATTTGTGTCACCAACCACGTCTGCTGTGACGGAGGTTGTGCGGGGTCTTTAGAACGGAGGGTTCTTCATTAATGCTAGTGCTGGAGGTCCCACAGGAATCATGACTATATGTCTAACGGGCATCACGCCGCACGGTAACAAAACGGTGTTAGCCGAGAGTGGTAACATTAGAAGCCGATAACAAGTGGGAACTAAAGGGTGATAAGCTGGGATAACAAACGCCAGCCGCCACTTGGGCGTTGCTCACTGTTGCGCTCGACGTTCTCTCCCTCCTCCACGACGACGACGACCCCCGCACGCTGCCCTTCGCCCCCCTCCTTATTTTCCCGTTCTTGAAGGCAGTCTCCACGCTGTTTGGCCTCCCTCCTCCTCCATCCCCGCCTGGCCAATGGCCCTGACTGCCACTGCTCATTCAGCCTTACCACGAGAACCGACCTGGGACGAGGCGATTGTGCCCGCGCTCCGCAAACGTAAGTGGCCCGTTGCACGTCGGGGCACGCCGTTCACACTCGCGTGCAGGCCTAAAAGACGAGAGCACCGTCCTCGCGAAGCGCATCTCGGCCACATCCATCGCGTCGAACGAACTCGAAGACCAGCTCGGTCAGTATTATGCCGCACGACCGGGGACGTCCACCTCGTTGCACTCCCTCTCCAAGCCGAGCGCCATCCCCCGCCCAAGCACACAGTCGTCACGGACCGCAGACTCGTCCTCCGCAGGCGTGTATTCAGGTGCCCTTCCCCGACCCTCTCAGCGCCCCCGCGCCATTTCACAGCCGTATCTCTACCGCTCTCCCTCCCGTGCAGATTCGCCGCTCATGTCCGACACCACTCGCCCCATCTCGCCCGTCAACGCCCCCAAGGGCACACGCATCCCCGTCTCACGCAACCGGACCGGCAGCATGTCGAGCCAGACACCCTCGACGTACAATGGCACGAACGGCGCCGTGGGCTACTCGAAGCACCACGCGGAGCCCTCCGACTCGCAGCTGTACCCCGTGGAGGAGAGGAGGCAGGCCGAGTCGCAGACATCGCGTTCCACCGTTCGTCTTCCTCGGCACAAGGTCTCGGACATCTTCCAGGAGCAAGCGCCGTTCAACCCGCAGTCGCTCGCCTCCTCGCTCAGCCAGCTCGACCACGGCCGCACGACCCCGGAGCGGCTCTCGTCCGACTCGGACGAGCACCCCTTCGAACACTGGTATCGCGGAGACGTCGCGCGAAACGGAGGCGTGGGGGAGCTGCGCGTGGCGCGGCGCCAGGAGATGCTTGATATAGCGAACTACGGCCACACGCTCAAGAAGGCGTCGAGCAAGCCGCACAGTGGTATGTCCTCCCGCTCCCGGTCTAATTCGCGAGGGCGAGATTTGTCGCACGGGAGGTCGCGGGCGCGGCACCGGGCTGACAGCGTTGGAGCGAGAGAGAGCATCTATATTGATCAGGAGGAGATGGACGCGGGGGTGGCGGTTATGGACGAGCGGCCACTGACGGACTTGGAGGACGATGGGTACGAGGACCATGTGGACGATTACTACTCGCAAGCCGTCCAGCCCCATCCAAACGGGTCCATATCGTCCCCCTCGCTGGACCGCAGTGACACCCCAACGAGTCGTACGGCACAGAACACGTCCTCTCGTAGCCGAATACCCCAACCCTCTTCGCGCTCTCGCGCAACGACTCCTACGGCCACGAAGCCCACGCGGAGTGCGTCCGAGTCAGGGATGGCTGGGCCCTCCTCCGCTACTCCTCAGATGCCCCGATCTCCTTCCCAACCAAAGGCACAGCAAGGGCTCTCTCCCACGGGCTCCTCGGTACCCTCGACTCCCACTGCGAAACGGAGAGCGAAGAGCCCCGCGAATGCCGCGTCCGCGTCTGCTTCGAAGAAGCCCAAAGCCCCCCCTTCGGCGATGCAGAAACGCCAGGAACCAAAGAGCAACGAGGCGAATCGACGCTCAATCGGACAGTATCCCATGCCGGATGGCGACGAAGACGCGATTCCAACGTGGACGCAGCCTAAACCTGCCAACGGTAATTGGGATGACGTGAGTATCGCCCCCTTGTGGACTTCGTCAGGCCTCCTCACGCTTGTTCACCCAGGTCGTCCTTCCGGTGGTTGCGAGAAAGAAGGGCCTCCAAGACCAGTTCGAGACTGCGGACGGTAGTCCGAGACCGAAGGACCCGGAGCCCGAGGTCATCGAACCGGTAAGTCCACTTGGTCACCGGGCCGTCTAGACCGTGACGTGTCTGCTCACGATGTGTGTCCAAGGCACCCGGCACATTCGGATATGACCCCACGAAGTACCGAAAAAGATACAGTGCGAATCCTGAACAGATCCCCATGGACGAGTTCGGGCAGAGGCCCCTCGCGCCGCAGCGAGAGCGGCTGGGGCCCCCGACCGACCAGCGCATGGTGTCCCAGCCGTCAACCTCGCTTCCACTCACGAAGGACCTGTCGAACTCGAGTCGCGTAGAGTCTCCCCCGCCTTTCTCGCACTACACGCAGTCCGTCCCGTCGCCTTCACCACAGCTCATGCAGCCCATGCAGTCCATGGTCGCAGAGCCGCACACGTGGAAGCCACAGCAACCTGTGACCGAGGAAGAGTCAGGCGGCTGCTGCAAATGTGTTATTATGTGATATTACGGTCTGTCGCATTTGCATCTGCGTCTGCGTTTGCGCGCGATTGCCTTCGTCGTTCTTTCCCTTTTGTCCCTCTGTGTTTATGGACGGGTGACACGCTCGCCTGCTATCCTGCTTGTCTCGTTCGGATCTCCATCTCCACATCATTGCCCGCCCATGTTCAAGGTTCCAGGTTCATGTTCAGCATAGTTGCACTTTTCATGGCATCCCCCGCACCCACCTCTATATACATAACATGCTCTTCCTCCGGCCTTCATTGCATTGTCACTACTAGCCGCCAGATTCTTTTACCCCATGCACGCGGAGCGAAGTGTCCATCGCTACCCGGCCTGGAGCACCCACTGCTCCGTTCGTCCTTCACTCTGGACCCTGTCCCCAGCCCCGCCAATCGCTACCCTAGTCCCATACTAACCGAAACTTTCCGCACTCTCCGCCATCCGCCGTCCTCCATCCACTGCCCGCTCCCCACCTTCCTCCCTCTCGCTCTCGCTTTCGAAGCCCCTCCCGCCCGCCCTAGCATTCGCTTCTCCCGTGCTGTACGTAGGTGTACGACTGTGTCCTGTCCGCCGCACGCCTTGCGCCCTTCATTAGCTCACTTATTGCTCTGCGCTTCCGCCTCCGCCTCCGCCCCCACACTTCTGTTTTGCCTTCTCCCGCCCTTGCACCCTCCTGAGTCTCGTGTCCCTCCCCGGTTCGATTTCCTCCTCCTCTACTAGCTGGTCGTTGTGTTTGCTGCGTCGTCTCCGTGCCGCGTGCACCTGTTGGAACCTATCGCTCGTTAATACCCTCGGTACCCTAAGCATATAACCCTTATTGACACATACCACTGCCAGTATCCGTACGCCCAAGGCCCCACGCTGAGCATTCTGTCTGACGCTTCCGTGATCCATCCGAGGCGAGCATGAGTGCGCTTGCCAGGTCCGAGCTTCTAATCATCCGATCCTGCTACATGGAGTCTTGCGTGCGATGGCCTGCGTGTCAGTGGCTTCTCAGGTTCATACTCACAACGACACATACAAAGTCCTCCGAATGTAGTCCACGCGAGTCGGACAGATCGGTACAGCTTGGGCTACTACCTACTTACTCGCAGTATGAAATCGAAATGAGGAAGAAGAGGACTTGTCGTCGAACTGGAGCATTTAAAACACGCCGTATCCTCTCGTATCCTCCAGGATGTATGCAGGCGCCCGTTACTTAACCAGTGACCACCACCACGGCGACCAGCAGCATCAGAAGTTAGAACTGTGTTGATTCTGTTGAACGACACAGTGACGCGTCGGAGAAAGGCGTAGGGCAGTACTAGCTAACTACTAAAATAATAGGGGCAGCTACTGTCAGAAGAAACGGTTACCTAACTGTCCCCTGGCGAAGCTCAATCCACCGTCATGATCTATAAAACCGTTCTAAATGACCCCCAATCGCACGCAATCGCTCATCTGCCATGAAGATTACGGCTGCCTGCAGCGAGCATCATGACAATAATTACATACATACAACTCGAATGCGATTCATTTACACCCTGAGTGTCAGCCAGATGTCAGCCTGAGTGCCGGGGGGGGGGGGGGGGGGGGGGGGGAATACAAGCAACATCCTGCATGAGACGTAGCCGATACACAATGCACTGTCCCAGCCAGGTCAGGTCAGGCAGAGTCAAACAGCACCTGTATCTGCGGTAAATCTCCCCGGATAACAGCCGCCACCTGCTCCGAAGCACCGCGAGCACCAAACACATGCACTTCCCTCAACGCACTCAGGTGCCACTGCCTCGTCTCGATCATCTTCTCCAAGGACGTCGTGACGTTCTGCGCCCAAGCCAAGTCAAACAGCTCCAGCGTCTCCAGGCCCGAGCACACTTGGAACCTGCCCGGATCGGGTCGTGCGTAGTAGCCATCCCGGTGCCTACCGAGGGCGGCCAGCAGATTCGCGGCGGTCTGCGCGCTCGGATCCACGAGGCGCAACGTCACGACGCTTCGGAGCCTCAGCAGCATGCCTATCCATATGTTGAGGTCGAGGGTGGTGTGGACTCCGGGGCGGAACACACACACCTCGACAGGCTGTGACACCGCGAAGTCGGATATAATCATCTGGAAGACGCGGTCTGGAGACCGCTCGTCGTCAAGCGCGAGAACGACCTCTACGTCGGGCACGGCGTGCTGCTCCGGGTAGCGTGATGCACGGAAGATGACGGTCCGGGTGCGGTCGTCCCAGACGACCTCCAGGCGTCGCAGGTCCCTCACACAGGGTATATTGGTGAGGTGGCTGAAGTTAGGGAACTCGAACTCGGTGCCTTCGGTCGTGAAGAGATTCATGCGGAGGATGGCTGTCGACGGGAGGGAGAGATGGGACAGTAAGCCCTGATCGGTGCTCACGCAGAGCTGCCGCAGCGATAGCAGGTCCACCACACGGCCAGCGGCAGGCTGCGCTACATTGTGGCGGAAGTGGCGGGAGTATACGCTGAGCTTTTGGAGCTTGGGACATTTCTCGAGCATGTTGAGAATGCTGAGTAAGGAAGGGAAAGAATGTTGCATATGGAGCTCGGTGAGTTCGGTGGTAGATATCGAGGAGGGTTCGAGGACTGTTTGTCGCAAGTGGAGGTAGCGCAAGGAAGGGGTCTGGCGTGTGAAGAGGGACGAGATAGCTGACCCGCCGTGCACAGTTTCCTGGCAGTCGTAGATGCGGAGTCTCTCGAGGATTGGGGCGGCGACATTCATAAACTGGAAGAACCCTGCGATAACTTCGCGCTTCGAGTGGGTGACTTCGACAGACGTGATACGGTGGGCATGCGGCTTAAGTACCTCGACGGTTGTGAAAATTTTACCACAGGGCGCATCTCTGAGAAAGACTGTGAGAGGTCGGCTCCTGGATCTCACCACCGAGACCTTGGTGAGTTCGAGATTATTGAGAAGGATGGACGACCAGAGCCTCGGCTCGTCGCAAGCGATTGCGCGCCACCGCTTGCAAGTAGCAGCGGCGTTGAGGAGGTCGCTCCTTCTCGATGGTGGGCGACTGCCAGTGCGAAAGAGGTAGAAGAAGATCTCGCATAGGAGCTCGGCGGGCAAGCGGGCGATCTGTGGTAAGAAGGCATTGTGGATGGAGCGGAGGGAGGTGATTTCCTGCTGGAGGAGGCGTATGGCGTCGATGCGAGTAGCACAATGAGCTTCGACGGATTGGGCGAGTTCCCCGGGAGTGTACGGGGCAGCCGTGTGTTCTGTACCGAGGATTTGAGTTAGCCAACTGGTCGCGTCCACTGGCAGTACTCTGGCTTCAACGTTCTGGCTGTTTTCCATGCTGGAGTGCTGGGCAGTGAGAGACAAGTTGAACGGAGATGATATGGGAGTTGGACGTGCAAGAGTTGTCTTCTTTTTTTTTTTTTTGGCGGTGCTGACTGACAGGCTGGCTCAAGGGCCCTCCTGCCAGCTACGCTGGGTATGAAGAATCTTCAGCACCCGGGGAAAATGCATTTACGCACGCAGCCCGTTAGAGCCGCAGTGTGGGACTCCCGTGCCGGTGAGGTGGGTGTCACCCAATCCCTCCCGGTGGTCTTCCGGATCTACCCACTAAAAACCCCGCTTTTCGTGTCTGGGCTCGACTCTCACCACATTTCAGGAGGTCTCTCCATGAGGGGGTAGTTGCCTCCTTGCTGGGTCTACGGCCATATTTGTTCTCGACGTATCTGTCGATCTGGACTCTGCGGTCAATCGCCTTTCTCCAGCGGGCTTCTATAACACTTTCATTTGGGAGACACTCGGGGTCGTCTCCGTGCTGGATCACTCTTTCGCATCTGATTTTCCAAATGAGGTACGCTGATTCTTGGATAAGAATTCGATACAGACGATCCACTTCTTTGTTTTTTACCCCCGACGCAAATCTCATCGTTACCGCGACGCATCCTAGGATCGATCCGATTGACAGAGGATAATTTGGGAGGCCCGCTCTCTCCGCAGTTAGTTTGACCAGGTTCCATATTATCTTCTGTCCTGGTGCGTCGCATTCAGTGAGGATGTGTTCCAGGGTTTCTACCAAGCCACATGAATGACATATTACGCGGTGTTCGTATCCCTCAAAGGGTTCCCAGTATTGACCGATTTTTAGGGCGTCATGGCATGCTTTCCACCAGAACGTTCTAAGCCGCTTGTCGACGTCGCTCCCTCTGATCGACTTCCATAGTTGCGGCGCCGAGATGCGCAGATTGAAGTCTTCTTCGACGGTCGCTATAATTCTCTCCGTCATAATATACGTGCGTCTTCTCACTCCGATCTTCGATGCTTTGGCCCTTCTGATAGCAGCGTAGGCAAGTTTCTGGGTCATCGTGGACAGGCGTGCGCCTGAGCGCAGGTACCTCCTGTCGGCCGGAGGGAGGGGGTCACCAATAGGCATCATAGTGCCTGTCCTTGCAAGTTCGTCCGCTCCCTCGTTGCCGATATGTCCTGAGTGTCCTCTAATCCACTTGAATGACGTTATGGCCGCTCTAGCACGCAGTCTCGCGAGGAGGTCTTGCAGTTCGGGGGCATTTGCGACACCCACCCATCCAGCGTCTTCCCATCCTTCGGCTCTCTCTAGCATACTGTCCATGACATACTTTGAGTCAGTGACAACATCGAGTCGTACGTAAGGGGACGTGGCTGATATCAGGGCTGCAACAGCATAGACTTCCGCAACCTGGTTCGTTTGCTTCTCCCCTGGTACGCGGATGGTAAGGTTTCTCGCGTCCCCTTCTCCGAACCATACTCCGGCGCCAGCCTTCTGGTCAGACGAGCCCACACCTGTGGCAGAGCCGTCCGTGAACGCTTCGACCGGACCCTCCGTCAGGACCTCTCTGATTCGTGGGCGAAGGGTAGGATGGCTCCTGATTTCCTCTGAGGGCGAACCGAAAACGCGAAAGATATTCGCGAGCGGTGATTCATCTCTCAGCGTTGGGTTAAAAGTGCGTCTTCCTTCTTCATCCTCGGGCAGTGGGAACTCATCAGACCTACCAGGGTTTCTTGGGACTGAGAGGCCATCATTGACGCACCCTATGGCAGGGTCCCACAGCGGTAGCAGTGAGTTAAGCATCTTTCTCGCTGCTTCGGCACACGCGTCAGGGTGCATGCACCCTTTATTATTTCTGTCATCATCGCAGTCAACGCATACGCAGTTTCGGGAGAGTCTGTGACCATTTCTCGGTCTGCCAGTTGTGGTGAGGCGGTCCGCAGTTTTAGACGCGTCAAGGGCCGTACGAACGCCGTGGTTCTTCCTGAGGCAGGTTCCAGCCTTGGATCCATACCTCATGCGCTTATCGTTTCTTCCAATGTGGTGCCAGATTGGCATGGCCTGTTTAAGTTCTGCCGTGGGCTTGATTGCTTCAGCTCTGACACCGTACTTTTTCGCAGATATCACCATCCTCTTTAGGTCCGCCGCCAGGCCAGACCTCCTGTGCGTGCTTACATCCCAAGACTGGAGGAAGAAGTTGATTCTTACCTCCTCTTCAACCGCTTTGTTCTTCGCCATGGCCGCCCTTGCCAGTAGGATATCCGCAATAGCGGCCCATTTTGGTCGCGTTGGTAGAGTGTCAAGGTAGCGCTTCATCCACATCAATTCGATGGCTTCGTTGCGTGCCTTGATATCCAGGAGGCCGATCCCGCCTTCCTCAATTCTCTTGTAGAGCGTCTCTCGACTCACGGTCGGTCTGCACTCTCCTCCCCATATAAAGTTCGCTGCTATCTTAGTCAATTTTTCTTCAACACTCGGCGGCATCCCTTGTGCCGCTGTTAGGAATTGGGTCCGTCCGCCTATTTCCATTTGGACAATCAGGGCTCTTCCTTGCATTGTCGGGTGTCTCTTATCCCACGAGTCCAATCTCATGCGTATGGTCGTCAAGATCTTGTTCCAGGGGTCCTCTTCCGGGGCTTTATTGCCAATCCAGGCACCCAGTATCCTCACCGCGACACCGTCATTTAGGATCTTCGCGTCGGTCGGGAGGGTGTCCGCGAGTCTTCCGGTTGCCGTGCCGTTGCAGATTGCCTCCCTGTAGCTCGCAGAACCGATCGGTATGTACTCCGTTTTGTCGACATTAAATTTTGCTCTTGATGCAGCGCACCATTTTTCCAGGATGCTATGAAGTACTGCGAAGTCGTCGCTCTTCGCGAGGTAGACTGTAGTATCGTCTGCAAAGAGCGTTGCGATAAGCCTGTCCCTGACTCCTGGGATTTCGAGGCCTTTCAAGTTCGAAGCTCTAAGTTCAGTCGCAAGCGGTTCTATGGCTATATCAAAGAGCAGACACGAGATAGGGTCTCCCTGTCTTACTCCTCGTAGGATGGAGAGTCGTCGGCTAGGAATGCCGTTTATCAGAATCGTACTCGATGCCTTCTCGTAGAGGTTTTGTATGGTGCGTATAAAGTTATCTGGAAAGTTCATCCTTCTGAGGACGGCCCACAGGTAGTCGTGGTTAATACGATCGTATGCTTTTTCCTGGTCAAGAGCTATGATCATTCCGTCGTGTTCCTCCGCCTCCGCATATTCGACCGCAAGTTTTGTGAGTCTGATGTGGTCATGGATTTTTCTTCCGGGGATAAACCCCGCTTGGTTTTCGTGTATGATCGAGCCTACAGTTTTCGAGAGCTTGTTGGTTAATGCTCTCGTCATGATCTTGTAGTCAGCGTTGAGGATTGTTATGGGTCTGTAGTTCTCAACATCTCTTGTGTCGCCTTTTTTGTAGATTGGGCATATCCATCCTTCCGCGAACTTATCGTCTATCACACCAAACTCTTCTATGTCATTGAAGGCAGCACAGAGGATCTTAATGATGTCTACACCAGGGGTATTGTCTTCTCCAACTTTGTCTGCCCATTTGACATATAGTTTCCAGATTTCCGAAGGGATACCGTCCAGTCCTGATGCTTTGCCGATCGCTGCCTCGCGTATCGCCTTCTCCACATCAGAGCGTGACAGTTTCCTTGCAAGAGATCCTTTGTCTCTAGTCGACAACTTCGACGTGATATTATTCAAGGAATCACGAATCGCCGCTTGGTGCGTTTCTGCGTTTAGCTCTACGTCTTGCTGAAGCCCGTCATAAAAGGCTCTGGCAGTTTCTGCCATTTCCGACCCTCGCGATGAATATTTGTAGGATCCGTCGTCACCCTTCGATCTGAGCTGGTAGATTGTTGTATTGGCTTTAGGCTGAGCATTGAGCCGAGTCCAGTGTTTCGATATCGTTTCTCCCCTGACCCAAGCACAACCCGCCACAGCTTTGCGCGCTGTCGAGAATCGCTTTATCTCAAGGTCAGCAATCCTTTCCTGGATTATGGCTGCATCAAGTACCCGTCTATCTTCCTGCTCAGCTCTCTTGTTTATTGTTGCATTTAGGTCTTTGCGAAGTTTGCCGATCTGTTTGACGATTTTCGGTACCTTTTCTTTTGCGCGATCCTTCGCCGCGTCCCTTAACTCCGTTTTAAGGCGGGATAGAATAGTCTGAGGGTTAGTCTCTCTCGTCCTCTCAGTAATGTCTTCCAGAGCCACCTGCGCTCTTTTCCCGCTCTCAATCATAGCCTTGTGGAAGATTCTATCGGTCATTAGCAGGTTCGGTACTGCCCATCGACCTTTTCCGGTGTCGGGTGCATCATAGTTCGCTAGCGAGAACATAACCAGTTGGTGGTCTGTGTTGAAGCCCGGGGGCGCAAAGCACCAATCTTCGGCACCTCGGGCGACGTTCATAGTCATATAGGCTCTGTCAATCCTTGACTGGCTCCCCGTCGCTTTCTGGAGGTATGTGTACGCTTTCCTGTCTTTGAATCTGACTCTATAGCCGTCCACTAGGCCCATGTCGTTTCTACAGTCCGCCAAGGCCTCTACTTGGCTGTTCGCGTCTCTTCTGTGCGGGAATCTGTCGATCGCTTCCTCGACAACATTGAAGTCCCCCATCATAATATCAGGTCTTCTGCCCAAGTTCCGATTGACTAGGTCGTCAAGGGATCTCCAGAAAGCGGCATTGTCGCGCTCGTTATTTGGGGCGTATATATTCAAGATTGAGAGTCTCGTATCGTTCGATCGCCAGAAGGTAACAGCCGCGGCTCTTCCTCCTATTACATCTTTGAACTCGATCCTCTCAGCATGGACGAGTCTTTTGTTAATCGCGAAGGCAACACCTCTCGCTCCCGTAGCGTTCTCTGGGTCCGGTGAACCGATTACCAGCATTGTTGCTTCGAAAATTCTGTTCAGATTCGCGATTCTCTCCGTGGACAGGTGGGTCTCTTGTAGGGCCAGGACGGAGATCCTGCGTTCTCTCATGAGTTGATTTATCATTAACCATTTGTCTCCCGCATAGGGGCCCGACGCTGCTGATCCTCCGTGCCCTCTCATGTTCAGGGTGGCAATACGAATCCTGCCACTGGTTTTCGTTGCCCTTTTCTCTGCGTGGGGCGCGGAGGTCATGTCGCCATTGTCGGTAGTATTTCCAGTCTCAGGGCGGTCAGGAGTACTAATCTGAGGGGCTCTATTCACAGCTTGAGGTCGGAGACTAGGTGGGGGGTGGGGTGGGGGGGTCCGTCCAACGCTCCTCCGAGCGTTGTCCGCCGCGTCACCAGAACCATGGGCACGGTCGAAGCCTCGGGCGCTGACACGGGGGCTGCCTTCAGCTACCGTTCCCATGGGGCGCAGATGGTCGGGTGCCAGTGAGTGTTCCAGAGTTTGTATTAAATTCGATGTGATAGTGACAGCTGAGAGTGTCGGCAAGGAGACAGCCATATCCATGCCCAAGGTGGCTAGCCCAGCCACCGGGGCGACGCAGAGGCAAGCAGCTAGGTGTTGCTTGCTCTTTTGGCGTAGAGCCGGGCGGCATCGTGCCTAAATAGGCTCACCCTTGTTTGTCGCATCGCACCTTTCCTGAAGCTATGAGATAGCCAGTAAATTTGGGGTGCAACGACATTACTACATTGTAACGTAGATTCAAGAAGAAGGTTCCAAGAAAGAAGAAGACAACGTTATCGCTTTGGCAGGCGCCGTCCAAGAACTAGCATGGGTATCAGGGCTAATCCCGCATGGGAGGATCGTTAGCCTCTCCCTCTACCTCTGAAGTATCCTCTCGACGACCCTCTCTGCCCTCCACGTCCTCGTCCTCTGCCACGTTCCATGGGGGTAGATGGGAAGGGGAGTGGGGATTGCGGGTGGGGGGTGTAGTCCCGCGAGAGTGGCGGACCTGCGGGCGCGTTCTGATTGGCCGTGATCTGTCCGTTTCCCGCCGGGGGGCCCTTCCAGCCGTTGATGAGCCTCAGGACCAGCTAGGCCCCGGAAACACCACGCAGCCCATCACTATTCGCGCCCGTCAGTCAATTCACGCAGTATGAAGACGAGCGGCTTCACAAGGAAGGCGAGCGACTACCGAAGGAGCGAGTACGGAGACATGCCATTCCAAGGGTCGAAGGAGCCGATGCCGAGCTGCCGGCGGCTGACCGAGGTCGCCAGAGCTCTAGCCAGGACAGAGGAGGCGATCGATCGAGGGTCTGGTCTAGGCGACCGCCACGGAGTCCAGCAATTGGTACGAAGGTCGTCGGAAGAGGCCCGGAAGACAAGGGAGTGAGGGGGACGGCCTTCCGAGGCCTATGAAGACGAGCGGATGGACTTCAGACGCGATCACGTGGTGACGCGCCACAAGACTAAGCGCTCTCGTGACCGCGGATGCAAGTCGAGCGGCGACGTGATAGGCTCGGTGCAAACACCTACCTAACCACCGGAGTGCGCCGTAGGGGTTCAGGAGAGGAGGATCGCGACGTGAGCGTGGGAGGAGCAGGGTTTCCTATGATTGGACGATTGGTAGGATAGTTGTAGTTTATTTGGTGACGATTTGTACAGTATATAAGTCAGCGGGATTGCGGCCCAGCAAAGCAGCGCAGTAGCTCCAGAGATCGAGTCCGAGTCCAAGAATCATCTAGTCGACACTCAATTGAAGACCGTCCATCTTCAAACCTCCTCTTGCAGACTAGCCTCACCCACGGAAGTTGCTTGACTTCCATCTGAAGTTGCTCAACTTCCTTGTCTATCGTCGACGGGCTACGTGAAGAAGAGCGACTACACCGGGAACCTGTCCTCCACCTCGCACCCTACTAGGTAGCTGATCTCGTGCTCGTTTGGGTGTGTGTTTCGCCCAGCGACCCAGAGTTACCCCATCATTCTGGAGCCCACCGCGAGGGGTTCAAGAACAGTCTCCACCGGTTCCGGCTCAAGAATCCCACGTTTGCGGCCGACGCGGAGCGAACGTATCCGTCGCCTCCATCGACAAACCGAACAGGCTTTAGAGGAAATCGAAGCAGAAGACCCCGAGAGAGCAGAGCAGCTCACTACCGTTATCGAGAACAACTTCGCAGTTTTCGCAGACTCTCCGCTTACCGAACTAGAGGACGCTTCCGAAGACGAGCAGGAGGACATTGAAGTTCCGGACCATCCGTTCCTGACTTCAGAATCAATTAGTAACCCAAGACCTACGCTATCACATACCGCAGGGGCCTTCAACCTACCTAGGAACCCCCTTCCTTCCCTGCTAGCCTACGCCGCTCAAATATTACCTACGGCTCTACCACCCGTAGTACCACCCACAATCCATTCAATGGCTAGCGCAGATCTATCGAAACTACCGTTGCGTACGGAAAGGAGTGCGCCCCAATTCGATGAGGAATCTAAGGACACCGTCGAGCGGTACTTTGACGACCTTGCCCGACTTCTGAAGAAGCATAGCATCACTGATGAACAAGCTTGCAAGGCGGCGGCGGTTGACTACATACCAGCGGGAGTCGCCAAGCGATGGAAGTCCCTGCCGACGTTCTCGGACACCCAGAAGACGTTCTCGGACACCCAGAAGACGTATGAAGAATTCAAGACGGAGGTTCTATCCTTCTACCTCGGGACGGATGCCCAGTACACCTGGACACTGCGAGAATACAATGAAGTCATCGGGGAAGCCGTACGTACGGGGATATCCAGCCTCGAAACCTACATGAAGTTCTACGGCAAATTCTATCCCATCTACCGGTACTTGCATGCGAAGACCGAGCCAGAGCTAACGGAGCGCGACGCGTCGACAGCCTTGCTACGACTAGTTCCTATGCAGTACACAATGGCGGTATCCGCGCGGTTAGCACACCAGGTGCCTGCAAAACACAAAGAAGAAGCTTACACGGTCGCGCAAGTGCATGAAGCAATTTCCTATTGTCTGGCGGACGGAGGCCCGTTCGGCGGGATCGGAAGTTGGTCAACTGCGACGTCCGGTAACCTCGCTCGAGTCAATCCTCCGGCTCCAGCCATGGCCTCCACGGTTACGGTGAAAACCGAGCCGGATCTATCGGCCTTCAAGCGGGAGATGATCTCCATGATGAGTTCGACCATGCGCGACTTCGTGAGCCAGCAGAGGATGCAAGCCACGCAACCGCCGCAACAAGGGGAACAATACCCTCCACCACCACAACCTCCCCAGGGAAGGTACCAGCAGCAGCAGGGGGGCCTATACGGACGTAATCCACCCGCTAACGACGAATGCATCTACTGTGGCCTACCGGGATGTCGGTTGAAGACGTGCCCGAAAGTCGCAGAGGACATGACGGCGGGACTCATCCGGAAGGACGTATACGACAAAATCATCCTACCAGGAGGCGGTGTGATCCCTCGTAGTCTGCCAGGGAACTGTATGCGCGATAGAGTCAATGCTTGGCACGAAAAGAACCCAAACCAACGAGCGCGAGGAACCATGAGCAACATCTATCAGTTCGAGATGCAGGAAGACGAGCGTACCTTGGAAGAGGAGTTAGAAGTCCTCATGCACAAGGCAAACATGGTTAAAGAGCGCATGAACACTCGCTCGGGACGGCAGGTTTTTGATGGAGTCGAGCTAGAGACGCGGCCTCGACGTATTACGCGCAACTCGGAGAAAGGGAGGGACGACACGCGGGCAGGGACGCCCGAGCGTGATCAGCCGCCTCACCAGCCGACGAGAGAGAAGGGAAAGGAGAAGGAGAAGCACGTTACCTGGGACACGAGGGCAAAAGAGCCTGAAGAGACCTTCCATCCCTATGCGCCGACTGTGGTACCCAGAGGCCAGGAACTGCCGAAGAAGGACGAACCACCGGTCAGAAGGACCGCAGCGATCATCGACCCGACCGCGGAAGAAAGAGTCTTCAACCGAAGCTTCGGAGACAGCCAGAGTATCACAGTGTCACCAGCCGAGCTACTCAGTATTTCTCCAGGACTCAGGAAGCGAGTGCATGAGGCCACAGCTCTCAGGCGAACGCAAGTCAGAGACGAGCAACTGCAGGAAGTGACCAACCGGGAAGGCGAGCGGCCTCGGAACAAGGTACTAGTGACCGAAGTCGCTGAAGACGAAGACTTCCTGGAAGACAACCTCCAGACAGCAGGAAGTTCATCCTCAGGGACTGGAAGGCCGACGCTTGGATCCTTTGCATTCGTAGACCTGGACTATGAAGGCAGCGAGGACGAGGACGAGGAGCCAAAGTCGCACAATGCACCGTATGTAGCTCCGGGACAAGGCTATCCTGCGAGCAGTCGGCGGAAGTCAACCATCGTAGCCTCGGAATCGGAGAAGCTGAGGTCGCTGTTCACCTGGGTAGCTCGAACGGACACGCCGACAGAGTGTACACTCGACGATGGGTCCCAGATCGTCGGTATAAACGACCAAATCGCTTATGCGTTGAAGATCCCCTACGATCCTACCAAGCGAAGGAGGATGATCAGCGCAAATGGGACGGTCGACATGACACTCGGTCTAGCAAAGAACGTGCCTGTAGAATTAGGTGGCGGGATCGTGGTCTACCTCCAGATGCATGTTGTGAAGGCAGCGCCTTACCAGATCCTCCTAGGAAGGCCGTTCATGACGGTGATGCGTGCGAGGTCGAGCAACTCTATGGATGGCCAATTGTCAATTACCGTCACTTGCCCTAACTCGAACCGCGAATTGACGCTACCGACCTACGCGCATGGAGACTCTCCGAGTTATGGACTCAGAGTCGAGGGTTTTCGGGCTTCGAGGATCTGATGAACAGTCAGGGAGAGGTCGCTCTCGTCCTCGACTATGACGCAAGAACGGGTCAAGTTTTCACGACGGCGTACAAGGACTTAGAAAACCTAGAAAATTCCACAATTCAGTCAGCATATCTATCGGCCTGTGACGACTCCGAGACAAAGCAGAAAATCAAAACCATGTTCTCGAAAGTACCGATCCAGGAATCGGAAGGGGATAGAATGCGGAGCCGACAACCACATCGCGAAGTCGACCGAGCCCTCTTCCGAGGACGAGCACTCCCAGTATACGCTACGAAAACCAGAGGCAGAAGAGCAGTCAGAACCCGGTCTAGGTCCAGCGAAGCAGCAAGAGCGAGCGAGAAATCTGAGCCGAGCGAGCAAGAACAAGAGGCGGAAGGCGAGCAACTTCCAGAAGACGACGAGCGGCAAGCAGCCACCGAGGACCCCGAGAGCGTACGCAGCTACGTGAAATCGAAGAAGAAGTACAAGCCAGTGGATAAGAAAGTACGACCAGTGATTGGGGAGCTTCCAAAGCAATACAGAATTGTACGGGAGATAATCGGCGACCCTCTCGAAGGGATGAAGCCGCTTGACCTCAATCCAAAGCCTTTTGAACCAACTGGGCGGTACACAGCTGAACGACGCGAGAAGCTCCACAAAGTCAATGCTCACCTATCGGAAGAAGAGCTAGCTTTGCTAGACGACATGATGTGCAAACAGGAGCAGGGATTCGCTTGGGAAGACAGCGAGCGTGGCCACTTCAGGACGGACATGTTCCCACCAGTGAAGTTTGCGGTTGTGCCTCACACTCCGTGGATTGAAACGAATTTCCCCATTCCACCCGGAACCTACCGACAAATCTGTGAGATCATGAAGAAGAAAATAGAATCAGGCGTATACGAACCCTCAAATGCGTCTTACCGATCCAGGTGGTTCTGTGTGCTGAAGAAGGACGGGAGTCTGAGGATCGTCCATAGTCTGGAGCCGCTCAACAGAGTCTCTATTCAACACAGCGGTGTACCACCGATACCCGACCACATGGCAGAACACTTTGCAGGGCGTGCGTGCGGGACGACCTTGGATCTATACGTTGGATACGACGAGAGGATCCTGGACGAAGAGTCGCGCGACCTCACGACCTTCCAAACGCCTTTCGGAGCCATGCGACTGACGACGCTACCAATGGGATGGACAAATTCAGTACCCATCTTCCACGACGACGTGACCTACATATTGCAGCCTGAAATTCCGGATACGACGATTCCCTACATCGACGACGTACCTGTCATTGGACCGGAGTCTTCCTACGAACGGGAAGATGGTTCTTTCGAGTGTATGAAGGGGAATCCAGGCATCAGGAGGTACATCTGGGAGCACATGCAAGACGTCAACAGGATTGTACAGCGGATGAAACATGCGGGAGGTACCTTCTCGGGCAAGAAGTTCGTCTGCGCGGCGCGCGACTTCGTAGCGGTGGGACATCGATGCACACCGGAAGGCCGTCTTCCAGAGAGAGGTTGCGTGGATGCGGTACTCAAATGGGGACCGTGTAAAAATGTTTCCGAAGTACGGTCGTTCCTGGGAACGGTAGGCGTTGGGAGGATCTTCATCAAGAACTTCGGGAAGAAGGCCGCGCCATTAGTCAAGCTCACGCGGAAGGACGTACCGTTCGAATGGGGAGAGGAACAGGACAAGGCCATGGAGGATCTAAAGACAGCATTAGTGGAATCCCCGGCCTTGAAGTCGATCAACTACGAGTCGAAGGCCCCGGTAATTCTAGCGGTGGACACCTCTTATATCGCGGTCGGCTACCAGCTGTGTCAAGAGGATCCGGAAGACCCGCGGAAACGATACTACAACCGCTTTGGATCCATTACCTTGAACGAAAGGGAAGCCAGATTCTCGCAACCGAAGCTCGAGCTATATGGTCTGTACCGAGCATTGAAGGCGCTCCGCTTCTGGCTGGTCGGGGTACGAAACCTAATAGTAGAAATGGATGCGACATCTACGAAAGCCATGATCCAGAATCCGGATGTCGCGCCGAATGCAGTCATGAATAGGTGGATCATTAGCATCAATATGTTCCACTTCGAAATGCGGCACGTACCTGGAATCTCCCATGGACCGGACGGTCTCAGCCGACGACCTGCGCAGCCTGAAGACGAACCAGAAGAAGCAGACAACGGAGAATTCGATGACTGGGTGGACAACATGTACGGCTTTACACACCTCATAAATCCACCTCCACACTTGGGAGACGCTCCTCTACAACACGAGGTTAAGCGGAAAACGAGCAACTTCAAGACGGAAGCGATGGGCTTCAGTGCGCTCATGCAGCAGACAAGCGGGACGGCGGGCAAGCTACCGGACATTCCAGAAATTGACTACGCAATCGTACCGCGCACGGAGGTTGCCCAGAAGTTTGACCACAGAATAGCGAACGTCTACGAATTTCTGTGCACCAAGAGAAGACCGAAGCTGGTTCAGAAGGAGCTCGATGCGTTCGTCAAATACGCAGGACAATTCTTCGTGAAGGATGGCCGACTATGGAAGATAGCGAAGAATGGGAACCACAGGAGAGTACTACCCCCAGAACTACGGGCGAAAGCGTTCGTGAGCATGCACGACTTCATAGGACACAGAGGCGTACAGGCGACAATCTCCTTCGTGGCCGAACGGTTCTGGTGGCCAGAAATGAAGGCGGATGTGGCCTGGTATGTGAGAAGCTGCCACCAATGTCAAATTCGACAAACTACGCGGATCTACATACCACCTTCAGTTTCCTATCCTGCGGCGCCGTTCGTACGAGTTCACGTCGACTCTATGGACATGCCTGGCTCGTACAAGCACTTCTTCCATGCGAGGTGTGCAACCACAAGTTATGCTGAAGGGCGGGCAAGTACAGTCCAAACAGCGAAGGCGGTCGGCGACTGGATCTATCAAGACCTGCTGTGCAGATGGGGAGCGCTGTCCGAGATCGTGTCAGACAACGGAAGTCCATGGGTTGCAGCGTTGGAGTACCTGGCAAAGCAATACCACGTCAAGCACATACGGATCTCAGGATACAACTCACGAGCGAACGGAATCGTCGAGCGGCCTCATTTCCACGTCCGGGACGCGCTCTTCAAAGCATGCGAAGGTGATACGACGCAATGGGTGGCGCGGGTATATTCAGTACTCTGGGCGGACCGAATCACAGTACGCAGGAGAATAGGGTGCTCACCCTACTACGCGGTAACTGGGACGGATCCAATCCTGCCCATGGACATCACAGAAGCCACGTACCTGCTGCCTATACCGACGAAGCTCGTGTCCACAACGGAGTTGATCACCAACAGGGCGATGGCATTGCAGAAAAGACCGGAGGACATAGCGCGGTTGCGGTCAACCGTCTACCGAACACGCGTCCAAGCTGCGGAGCTATTCGAGAAAGAACACAGCGCAACCATCCGAGACTTCAACTTCCAGCGAGGGAGGCTGGTTCTGATGCGGAACACGGCAATTGAGAAGTCGCTCAACAGGAAGATGAGACCACGGTACCTAGGCCCTCTAGTAGTGATATCGCGCAACAGAGGCGGCGCGTACATCATTGCAGAACTCGATGGGACCGTCTTCGATCGACCCATAGCGGCCTTCAGAATCATCCCCTACCTAGCGCGTGAGGACCCAATCAACTTCAATATTGAGGAACTGGACGCACCACAGAGCCGACTGCAAGAATTAGAAAACACAACAGAAAACTACGAAGAGGAAGGATTAGCAGACGACGACGAACACGGCTGACACTCACGTTGACGAGGACGTCAAATGGAAAAAGTGGGGGGGAGGAAGTCGCTTGACTACGGAAGTCAATTCCTCTACAGGCCGAAGAGCGCTTCAAGAGGCGCTTCGCGCGTCGGTCATCTCGGAGATCACACAAGAAGAAGAGCAGAAGGCGATGCGATACATTCGGGATACTAGATACAGTACAGATTAAGACGGACAACAGAAGCTGAGCGCGACGGGATACGGGAAAGAAAACCAGAAGGAGACATTACAAAGCCCAGAGCGACAGGAGGGAGACGGAGAGACTAGTCCGCGGGAGACAGAGACGAGCAGAGGAGATATATGCGAAAAACAGAAAACAAGACAGCGCGAGCCGCGCGACGACAGGACGAGACGACGACCAAGCAGGAGATGACAAGAAAAGCTAATAACAAGAAGTCCGTGGACGCGCGCGCGTCGAAGAAGTCCCTACTCGGCATTGCGAAGAAGCTCGAGGAGATCCTCACGATAGCCATTGGACGCCACCAAGTCCTTGAAGGACCGCACGTCGTCGCACCCTTCGATCTTCACGCCAAAATCGAGCTGGGTCTGTCGAGTCTCGCGGCGGGAAAGCTGCCGAATGGACACCAAGTCCTCGACGATGCGCGCGCGTGCGAGGCTGACCTGCGAGCGAAGATGGTTGACCTTCGCGACGACCTCCGGCGAGAAGCTGACCGGCTCCGGCGACCGGCGCTTGGAAGATGAGGACTTGATCGAGATCTTGAGGGGCGTCGCCGGTTGGGAAGTCGACTTGGAGGGGCTCGGCTTCTCCTTCTTGACGCTGCCAGAAGCGCGAGACGAACGAGGAGGCGGCGTAGAGTCGTCGGGTTCGGCCTTGCTGTTGCCATAGTCCTCGAGCAGGCGGCCCTTCTCGTCGAGCGAAGGATAACGCGTAGGACCCTCCGGGTACGGGTAGACGGGGGTGTCCTTCCGGATGGTCTTCGGACGAAGACGCTCCTGGAGCGCGGCCTTGTCGACGGAGAGGAATTTGTGCGAGTTCCTCTCGAACTGGCGGACGAAGTCGACGGCGAGAAGACGGTCGGCGGGCGGCAGCTGCGAGGGTTCCCGGAAGGAAAACCCAACGCCGTTGTACATCGCGCCGATGCGGGCGTGCACTAGAAAGAATACAAGAAGTCAGCAAGAAGACCAAGAGAAGAAGGGGGAAGGTACTGACCTTTGACCGTCCCCTGGACACTCAGGTGGTCGTACGCGCAAGAGAAGCTTTTCCCCTTCTTCTTGCAGAAGTTGCAGCGGAACGCGGAAGGGTCCGGACGTCTGCAGGTGACCCCGGCGCGACGGCACTCGTCGCAGTCGCCCTCGATCTGCACGGCGCTGGACAACTCCACGGAACCTTGGCGAGTGGAAGGAGGCTTCTTGTCGCGCTTCTTGACCCTAGGCGACAACTCGACGACGGGAGGCGGACGTTTGCGGGGCGAGGTGCGGGACTTCTTCTTAGGAGGCTCCTCCTCCTCGAGTTGGTCGACTTCTTCTTCGCCTTCATCGTCGACCTCGCCCTCAGCATCGCGGTCGGAATCGTCCGCGGGAGGAGAAACCGCCTTACGCTTTCCCTTGTCGACGGGCTTCTTGGGCGGCTCGCTCTCATCGGTGCTGAAGAAGAGGGGCGTCTTCTTCCTCTTCAGCGGCAGCTGAGACAGCGGAGGAGGAGGAGGTTGGTCAGGCGAGAGGGGGGAGCGTGTGCGGAAACGACGAGGAGAGTCGCGCTGGGCAGCGTCGGCCAGAGGCTCGTCGTCAGAAGCTTCCTCTTCGGGAACGTACTCGACACCAGTGACCATCGCAGCCAGGAAGGCGTCGCCAGGAAGGGCATCGGGGTCAGACGAAGGCGCGGTTGACGAGGAAGTGGGGCGTGTGACGAGAATCCTCGTGAGACGCTTCTTGTCGAGGACCGGGACGTAACGCATGCCGGACAGCAAAGGCAAGAACTGGTCGACGCGAGTGTCGATGGTTTCACGAGAGGCGCGCATGTCGGGCGGGTAATCGGCGACCTCCATCCAGCGCGGCTGGATGATCTCGTGGTACCAATTCACTGCAAGGAAGAAGCGGTCTTAGTCAAGCAAGAGTGAGGGCGAAGAACGTGAGTACTTACGCTCGAAGAAGCCCAGCCGAAGGCGGTGAGCCTGGAAGGCGATGTCGATCTCCAGCGGGGACTCCGTGACGGTGCTCGAAACCGCGAACAACCGCAACCGGCGAGAAGCCAGCGCGTACGAGCGAAAGAACTCCGAGACCAGGGAGGGCGGCGCGTAAAACTCGAACGTCGGGAGCGCGGCGAGGAGCAGGGGATCCAGGTACCAATTCCACTCCGGGACGAGACGGTGCTGCGAAAAAGGAATGTGTCAGCGAGACAAGACTTGGAAGGCCGGGACGGCGTACCAGAGCCATGACGATACGATCAAACATGGCCTTGAACGTGCCATATGAGAACGTAGCGAGCTGGTCGTCGGTGTACTCTTCCAAGATCGCCCGGAAGTCGCTGATCGTCAGCGGAGCGGCGTCCTGATCGCGAAGCTCGTCAGGCGTAGTAGGAACGGGCTCCTCACAGCCAAGTCGATCGGATTCACGCGTGAATTGCAACGGGAGCCACTTGAACAGCTCCTTGGGGATCGGTCGCCGAGGAGCATCGGAAGACGAGCGAGTGGCGGCGACGTTGGAAGACGAGCGACGGTTGGAAGCGGACATGGTGGGCGATGGATGAGAAGACGAGAGGAGAATGCACGAAGGCGGACAACCAGAAGGCCAAAACGTTTATTAAGGGCGACAGTCAGAAGAACGTGAAGGGAACCGTGAAGTACAACGTCCAAATGCGGTAATCTAAGCGCTCTCCGCGCGACGGCGATCGAGGGCGGCCCCAATCAGTCGCACATCAAAGGAATAGAACCGAAGACTTCATCCTCGTCTGACAGAGAGGACGGCGACCTTTCCAGCTTCTTGATGGCCGCGTGGAGGGCGGACTGCTCAATACGCACCCCGCGCAGTTCAGCGGCGACCAATTCCAGACGCGCGAGTACTTCCGAAAAATGAACGCGGTACCGGTCGTCGCGCGCCAGGTCGCGCATGACCTCCAAGAGTTGAAGTTCGTGTTGCAGAGTGGCATGCACTGAGTCCAGGAAGTGGAGGCGGTACGGCAGGCGGTGCGTCTGGACCAGGTCGACAAGGAACGCCTCAAGGCCGTTGGAGTAGAAACACTGGTCGATGGCGATGGACACGCGGGCAAGTAGGTCGGAAACGCCGACGAGAAGGCCGTCATGAAGCATGCTCCAACCATACTGGGAAGGTGTCAATCAAGCGCGAGAAGCATCAGGCCGAGAAGCTCACCAAAAGTTGTCCTAAACGGGAAAGCGCGTGTTCATACACAACGCGGGGACAGCCGTGGTCGACGGATACCGTCTCGAAGAACTCGATTTGCTCAACAATGTGCGCACGAAGCGGGGAGAGGAGTTCAAGGGCCAACTCGCGGTGCGAGCTGACTTGGAGGGCGAGCGTACGCGGGAGGACGGTCGACGACATGAAAAATGGAAGTTGATGAACTTCGAAGGCAGTTACAGCGGCTTTATACGACACGCGGCTACTCAAAAGTGGATGTCCTCTCGGAGGCTGGCAAACTCCTGATCTATCTCCTCCATTTCCTTTTCGACCTTCCGGATCCGGGCATCAACCAGAATAGACTCCGTGATCAAGGATCCTCCGGCGCGATTGAGGACGCGGCGCGCGCAGAGTTGCTTCCGGAGCCGCTGCTGACAGGCAATGCGACGAGCATCGAGGTCGGCCCGACGAGCGCACCGACGGGACCGGGCGACAAGCTCTTGGAAAAGGAAGAGCTGACGGTCAGCCAAGGCAGGCCAGCCCTCGGTGATCGTATTCTCGGTCCGTTTCACGAAGTCCGCGGCAACCTCGCCATCGTCCCCCAAGGTGATCAAAGTGTCCTGCCATGAAGACAGTCAGCCACGAAGACGAGGGCCTACACGCGGAAGGAGGACGACGTACCACCAGTTCAGCGATATGGTCGTAAGAATCGTAGATGATTCCAACGTCCTCTTCAGTACGAGCGGCAGCAAGAGCCTCGAACTCAGAGATCGCGACTTCAAGCTGACGGACAGTCTCCGTGAGGATGGGGACGTTGAGGAAGATGAAGGCAGACATTGCGAAGGATGAAAACCGAGGATCGAACGAGGGAGTTTATATACGCGCAAACCGAGGACGGTTCGAATGCAAGTGGGGGGGAGGTGATGAGCCTCAGGACCAGCTAGGCCCCGGAAACACCACGCAGCCCATCACTATTCGCGCCCGTCAGTCAATTCACGCAGTATGAAGACGAGCGGCTTCACAAGGAAGGCGAGCGACTACCGAAGGAGCGAGTACGGAGACATGCCATTCCAAGGGTCGAAGGAGCCGATGCCGAGCTGCCGGCGGCTGACCGAGGTCGCCAGAGCTCTAGCCAGGACAGAGGAGGCGATCGATCGAGGGTCTGGTCTAGGCGACCGCCACGGAGTCCAGCAATTGGTACGAAGGTCGTCGGAAGAGGCCCGGAAGACAAGGGAGTGAGGGGGACGGCCTTCCGAGGCCTATGAAGACGAGCGGATGGACTTCAGACGCGATCACGTGGTGACGCGCCACAAGACTAAGCGCTCTCGTGACCGCGGATGCAAGTCGAGCGGCGACGTGATAGGCTCGGTGCAAACACCTACCTAACCACCGGAGTGCGCCGTAGGGGTTCAGGAGAGGAGGATCGCGACGTGAGCGTGGGAGGAGCAGGGTTTCCTATGATTGGACGATTGGTAGGATAGTTGTAGTTTATTTGGTGACGATTTGTACAGTATATAAGTCAGCGGGATTGCGGCCCAGCAAAGCAGCGCAGTAGCTCCAGAGATCGAGTCCGAGTCCAAGAATCATCTAGTCGACACTCAATTGAAGACCGTCCATCTTCAAACCTCCTCTTGCAGACTAGCCTCACCCACGGAAGTTGCTTGACTTCCATCTGAAGTTGCTCAACTTCCTTGTCTATCGTCGACGGGCTACGTGAAGAAGAGCGACTACACCGGGAACCTGTCCTCCACCTCGCACCCTACTAGGTAGCTGATCTCGTGCTCGTTTGGGTGTGTGTTTCGCCCAGCGACCCAGAGTTACCCCATCATTTCGCGGTGGGCTCCAGAATGATGGGGTAACTCTGGGTCGCTGGGCGAAACACACACCCAAACGAGCACGAGATCAGCTACCTAGTAGGGTGCGAGGTGGAGGACAGGTTCCCGGTGTAGTCGCTCTTCTTCACGTAGCCCGTCGACGATAGACAAGGAAGTTGAGCAACTTCAGATGGAAGTCAAGCAACTTCCGTGGGTGAGGCTAGTCTGCAAGAGGAGGTTTGAAGATGGACGGTCTTCAATTGAGTGTCGACTAGATGATTCTTGGACTCGGACTCGATCTCTGGAGCTACTGCGCTGCTTTGCTGGGCCGCAATCCCGCTGACTTATATACTGTACAAATCGTCACCAAATAAACTACAACTATCCTACCAATCGTCCAATCATAGGAAACCCTGCTCCTCCCACGCTCACGTCGCGATCCTCCTCTCCTGAACCCCTACGGCGCACTCCGGTGGTTAGGTAGGTGTTTGCACCGAGCCTATCACGTCGCCGCTCGACTTGCATCCGCGGTCACGAGAGCGCTTAGTCTTGTGGCGCGTCACCACGTGATCGCGTCTGAAGTCCATCCGCTCGTCTTCATAGGCCTCGGAAGGCCGTCCCCCTCACTCCCTTGTCTTCCGGGCCTCTTCCGACGACCTTCGTACCAATTGCTGGACTCCGTGGCGGTCGCCTAGACCAGACCCTCGATCGATCGCCTCCTCTGTCCTGGCTAGAGCTCTGGCGACCTCGGTCAGCCGCCGGCAGCTCGGCATCGGCTCCTTCGACCCTTGGAATGGCATGTCTCCGTACTCGCTCCTTCGGTAGTCGCTCGCCTTCCTTGTGAAGCCGCTCGTCTTCATACTGCGTGAATTGACTGACGGGCGCGAATAGTGATGGGCTGCGTGGTGTTTCCGGGGCCTAGCTGGTCCTGAGGCTCATCACCTCCCCCCCACTTGCATTCGAACCGTCCTCGGTTTGCGCGTATATAAACTCCCTCGTTCGATCCTCGGTTTTCATCCTTCGCAATGTCTGCCTTCATCTTCCTCAACGTCCCCATCCTCACGGAGACTGTCCGTCAGCTTGAAGTCGCGATCTCTGAGTTCGAGGCTCTTGCTGCCGCTCGTACTGAAGAGGACGTTGGAATCATCTACGATTCTTACGACCATATCGCTGAACTGGTGGTACGTCGTCCTCCTTCCGCGTGTAGGCCCTCGTCTTCGTGGCTGACTGTCTTCATGGCAGGACACTTTGATCACCTTGGGGGACGATGGCGAGGTTGCCGCGGACTTCGTGAAACGGACCGAGAATACGATCACCGAGGGCTGGCCTGCCTTGGCTGACCGTCAGCTCTTCCTTTTCCAAGAGCTTGTCGCCCGGTCCCGTCGGTGCGCTCGTCGGGCCGACCTCGATGCTCGTCGCATTGCCTGTCAGCAGCGGCTCCGGAAGCAACTCTGCGCGCGCCGCGTCCTCAATCGCGCCGGAGGATCCTTGATCACGGAGTCTATTCTGGTTGATGCCCGGATCCGGAAGGTCGAAAAGGAAATGGAGGAGATAGATCAGGAGTTTGCCAGCCTCCGAGAGGACATCCACTTTTGAGTAGCCGCGTGTCGTATAAAGCCGCTGTAACTGCCTTCGAAGTTCATCAACTTCCATTTTTCATGTCGTCGACCGTCCTCCCGCGTACGCTCGCCCTCCAAGTCAGCTCGCACCGCGAGTTGGCCCTTGAACTCCTCTCCCCGCTTCGTGCGCACATTGTTGAGCAAATCGAGTTCTTCGAGACGGTATCCGTCGACCACGGCTGTCCCCGCGTTGTGTATGAACATGCGCTTTCCCGTTTAGGACAACTTTTGGTGAGCTTCTCGGCCTGATGCTTCTCGCGCTTGATTGACACCTTCCCAGTATGGTTGGAGCATGCTTCATGACGGCCTTCTCGTCGGCGTTTCCGACCTACTTGCCCGCGTGTCCATCGCCATCGACCAGTGTTTCTACTCCAACGGCCTTGAGGCGTTCCTTGTCGACCTGGTCCAGACGCACCGCCTGCCGTACCGCCTCCACTTCCTGGACTCAGTGCATGCCACTCTGCAACACGAACTTCAACTCTTGGAGGTCATGCGCGACCTGGCGCGCGACGACCGGTACCGCGTTCATTTTTCGGAAGTACTCGCGCGTCTGGAATTGGTCGCCGCTGAACTGCGCGGGGTGCGTATTGAGCAGTCCGCCCTCCACGCGGCCATCAAGAAGCTGGAAAGGTCGCCGTCCTCTCTGTCAGACGAGGATGAAGTCTTCGGTTCTATTCCTTTGATGTGCGACTGATTGGGGCCGCCCTCGATCGCCGTCGCGCGGAGAGCGCTTAGATTACCGCATTTGGACGTTGTACTTCACGGTTCCCTTCACGTTCTTCTGACTGTCGCCCTTAATAAACGTTTTGGCCTTCTGGTTGTCCGCCTTCGTGCATTCTCCTCTCGTCTTCTCATCCATCGCCCACCATGTCCGCTTCCAACCGTCGCTCGTCTTCCAACGTCGCCGCCACTCGCTCGTCTTCCGATGCTCCTCGGCGACCGATCCCCAAGGAGCTGTTCAAGTGGCTCCCGTTGCAATTCACGCGTGAATCCGATCGACTTGGCTGTGAGGAGCCCGTTCCTACTACGCCTGACGAGCTTCGCGATCAGGACGCCGCTCCGCTGACGATCAGCGACTTCCGGGCGATCTTGGAAGAGTACACCGACGACCAGCTCGCTACGTTCTCATATGGCACGTTCAAGGCCATGTTTGATCGTATCGTCATGGCTCTGGTACGCCGTCCCGGCCTTCCAAGTCTTGTCTCGCTGACACATTCCTTTTTCGCAGCACCGTCTCGTCCCGGAGTGGAATTGGTACCTGGATCCCCTGCTCCTCGCCGCGCTCCCGACGTTCGAGTTTTACGCGCCGCCCTCCCTGGTCTCGGAGTTCTTTCGCTCGTACGCGCTGGCTTCTCGCCGGTTGCGGTTGTTCGCGGTTTCGAGCACCGTCACGGAGTCCCCGCTGGAGATCGACATCGCCTTCCAGGCTCACCGCCTTCGGCTGGGCTTCTTCGAGCGTAAGTACTCACGTTCTTCGCCCTCACTCTTGCTTGACTAAGACCGCTTCTTCCTTGCAGTGAATTGGTACCACGAGATCATCCAGCCGCGCTGGATGGAGGTCGCCGATTACCCGCCCGACATGCGCGCCTCTCGTGAAACCATCGACACTCGCGTCGACCAGTTCTTGCCTTTGCTGTCCGGCATGCGTTACGTCCCGGTCCTCGACAAGAAGCGTCTCACGAGGATTCTCGTCACACGCCCCACTTCCTCGTCAACCGCGCCTTCGTCTGACCCCGATGCCCTTCCTGGCGACGCCTTCCTGGCTGCGATGGTCACTGGTGTCGAGTACGTTCCCGAAGAGGAAGCTTCTGACGACGAGCCTCTGGCCGACGCTGCCCAGCGCGACTCTCCTCGTCGTTTCCGCACACGCTCCCCCCTCTCGCCTGACCAACCTCCTCCTCCTCCGCTGTCTCAGCTGCCGCTGAAGAGGAAGAAGACGCCCCTCTTCTTCAGCACCGATGAGAGCGAGCCGCCCAAGAAGCCCGTCGACAAGGGAAAGCGTAAGGCGGTTTCTCCTCCCGCGGACGATTCCGACCGCGATGCTGAGGGCGAGGTCGACGATGAAGGCGAAGAAGAAGTCGACCAACTCGAGGAGGAGGAGCCTCCTAAGAAGAAGTCCCGCACCTCGCCCCGCAAACGTCCGCCTCCCGTCGTCGAGTTGTCGCCTAGGGTCAAGAAGCGCGACAAGAAGCCTCCTTCCACTCGCCAAGGTTCCGTGGAGTTGTCCAGCGCCGTGCAGATCGAGGGCGACTGCGACGAGTGCCGTCGCGCCGGGGTCACCTGCAGACGTCCGGACCCTTCCGCGTTCCGCTGCAACTTCTGCAAGAAGAAGGGGAAAAGCTTCTCTTGCGCGTACGACCACCTGAGTGTCCAGGGGACGGTCAAAGGTCAGTACCTTCCCCCTTCTTCTCTTGGTCTTCTTGCTGACTTCTTGTATTCTTTCTAGTGCACGCCCGCATCGGCGCGATGTACAACGGCGTTGGGTTTTCCTTCCGGGAACCCTCGCAGCTGCCGCCCGCCGACCGTCTTCTCGCCGTCGACTTCGTCCGCCAGTTCGAGAGGAACTCGCACAAATTCCTCTCCGTCGACAAGGCCGCGCTCCAGGAGCGTCTTCGTCCGAAGACCATCCGGAAGGACACCCCCGTCTACCCGTACCCGGAGGGTCCTACGCGTTATCCTTCGCTCGACGAGAAGGGCCGCCTGCTCGAGGACTATGGCAACAGCAAGGCCGAACCCGACGACTCTACGCCGCCTCCTCGTTCGTCTCGCGCTTCTGGCAGCGTCAAGAAGGAGAAGCCGAGCCCCTCCAAGTCGACTTCCCAACCGGCGACGCCCCTCAAGATCTCGATCAAGTCCTCATCTTCCAAGCGCCGGTCGCCGGAGCCGGTCAGCTTCTCGCCGGAGGTCGTCGCGAAGGTCAACCATCTTCGCTCGCAGGTCAGCCTCGCACGCGCGCGCATCGTCGAGGACTTGGTGTCCATTCGGCAGCTTTCCCGCCGCGAGACTCGACAGACCCAGCTCGATTTTGGCGTGAAGATCGAAGGGTGCGACGACGTGCGGTCCTTCAAGGACTTGGTGGCGTCCAATGGCTATCGTGAGGATCTCCTCGAGCTTCTTCGCAATGCCGAGTAGGGACTTCTTCGACGCGCGCGCGTCCACGGACTTCTTGTTATTAGCTTTTCTTGTCATCTCCTGCTTGGTCGTCGTCTCGTCCTGTCGTCGCGCGGCTCGCGCTGTCTTGTTTTCTGTTTTTCGCATATATCTCCTCTGCTCGTCTCTGTCTCCCGCGGACTAGTCTCTCCGTCTCCCTCCTGTCGCTCTGGGCTTTGTAATGTCTCCTTCTGGTTTTCTTTCCCGTATCCCGTCGCGCTCAGCTTCTGTTGTCCGTCTTAATCTGTACTGTATCTAGTATCCCGAATGTATCGCATCGCCTTCTGCTCTTCTTCTTGTGTGATCTCCGAGATGACCGACGCGCGAAGCGCCTCTTGAAGCGCTCTTCGGCCTGTAGAGGAATTGACTTCCGTAGTCAAGCGACTTCCTCCCCCCCACTTTTTCCATTTGACGTCCTCGTCAACGTGAGTGTCAGCCGTGTTCGTCGTCGTCTGCTAATCCTTCCTCTTCGTAGTTTTCTGTTGTGTTTTCTAATTCTTGCAGTCGGCTCTGTGGTGCGTCCAGTTCCTCAATATTGAAGTTGATTGGGTCCTCACGCGCTAGGTAGGGGATGATTCTGAAGGCCGCTATGGGTCGATCGAAGACGGTCCCATCGAGTTCTGCAATGATGTACGCGCCGCCTCTGTTGCGCGATATCACTACTAGAGGGCCTAGGTACCGTGGTCTCATCTTCCTGTTGAGCGACTTCTCAATTGCCGTGTTCCGCATCAGAACCAGCCTCCCTCGCTGGAAGTTGAAGTCTCGGATGGTTGCGCTGTGTTCTTTCTCGAATAGCTCCGCAGCTTGGACGCGTGTTCGGTAGACGGTTGACCGCAACCGCGCTATGTCCTCCGGTCTTTTCTGCAATGCCATCGCCCTGTTGGTGATCAACTCCGTTGTGGACACGAGCTTCGTCGGTATAGGCAGCAGGTACGTGGCTTCTGTGATGTCCATGGGCAGGATTGGATCCGTCCCAGTTACCGCGTAGTAGGGTGAGCACCCTATTCTCCTGCGTACTGTGATTCGGTCCGCCCAGAGTACTGAATATACCCGCGCCACCCATTGCGTCGTATCACCTTCGCATGCTTTGAAGAGCGCGTCCCGGACGTGGAAATGAGGCCGCTCGACGATTCCGTTCGCTCGTGAGTTGTATCCTGAGATCCGTATGTGCTTGACGTGGTATTGCTTTGCCAGGTACTCCAACGCTGCAACCCATGGACTTCCGTTGTCTGACACGATCTCGGACAGCGCTCCCCATCTGCACAGCAGGTCTTGATAGATCCAGTCGCCGACCGCCTTCGCTGTTTGGACTGTACTTGCCCGCCCTTCAGCATAACTTGTGGTTGCACACCTCGCATGGAAGAAGTGCTTGTACGAGCCAGGCATGTCCATAGAGTCGACGTGAACTCGTACGAACGGCGCCGCAGGATAGGAAACTGAAGGTGGTATGTAGATCCGCGTAGTTTGTCGAATTTGACATTGGTGGCAGCTTCTCACATACCAGGCCACATCCGCCTTCATTTCTGGCCACCAGAACCGTTCGGCCACGAAGGAGATTGTCGCCTGTACGCCTCTGTGTCCTATGAAGTCGTGCATGCTCACGAACGCTTTCGCCCGTAGTTCTGGGGGTAGTACTCTCCTGTGGTTCCCATTCTTCGCTATCTTCCATAGTCGGCCATCCTTCACGAAGAATTGTCCTGCGTATTTGACGAACGCATCGAGCTCCTTCTGAACCAGCTTCGGTCTTCTCTTGGTGCACAGAAATTCGTAGACGTTCGCTATTCTGTGGTCAAACTTCTGGGCAACCTCCGTGCGCGGTACGATTGCGTAGTCAATTTCTGGAATGTCCGGTAGCTTGCCCGCCGTCCCGCTTGTCTGCTGCATGAGCGCACTGAAGCCCATCGCTTCCGTCTTGAAGTTGCTCGTTTTCCGCTTAACCTCGTGTTGTAGAGGAGCGTCTCCCAAGTGTGGAGGTGGATTTATGAGGTGTGTAAAGCCGTACATGTTGTCCACCCAGTCATCGAATTCTCCGTTGTCTGCTTCTTCTGGTTCGTCTTCAGGCTGCGCAGGTCGTCGGCTGAGACCGTCCGGTCCATGGGAGATTCCAGGTACGTGCCGCATTTCGAAGTGGAACATATTGATGCTAATGATCCACCTATTCATGACTGCATTCGGCGCGACATCCGGATTCTGGATCATGGCTTTCGTAGATGTCGCATCCATTTCTACTATTAGGTTTCGTACCCCGACCAGCCAGAAGCGGAGCGCCTTCAATGCTCGGTACAGACCATATAGCTCGAGCTTCGGTTGCGAGAATCTGGCTTCCCTTTCGTTCAAGGTAATGGATCCAAAGCGGTTGTAGTATCGTTTCCGCGGGTCTTCCGGATCCTCTTGACACAGCTGGTAGCCGACCGCGATATAAGAGGTGTCCACCGCTAGAATTACCGGGGCCTTCGACTCGTAGTTGATCGACTTCAAGGCCGGGGATTCCACTAATGCTGTCTTTAGATCCTCCATGGCCTTGTCCTGTTCCTCTCCCCATTCGAACGGTACGTCCTTCCGCGTGAGCTTGACTAATGGCGCGGCCTTCTTCCCGAAGTTCTTGATGAAGATCCTCCCAACGCCTACCGTTCCCAGGAACGACCGTACTTCGGAAACATTTTTACACGGTCCCCATTTGAGTACCGCATCCACGCAACCTCTCTCTGGAAGACGGCCTTCCGGTGTGCATCGATGTCCCACCGCTACGAAGTCGCGCGCCGCGCAGACGAACTTCTTGCCCGAGAAGGTACCTCCCGCATGTTTCATCCGCTGTACAATCCTGTTGACGTCTTGCATGTGCTCCCAGATGTACCTCCTGATGCCTGGATTCCCCTTCATACACTCGAAAGAACCATCTTCCCGTTCGTAGGAAGACTCCGGTCCAATGACAGGTACGTCGTCGATGTAGGGAATCGTCGTATCCGGAATTTCAGGCTGCAATATGTAGGTCACGTCGTCGTGGAAGATGGGTACTGAATTTGTCCATCCCATTGGTAGCGTCGTCAGTCGCATGGCTCCGAAAGGCGTTTGGAAGGTCGTGAGGTCGCGCGACTCTTCGTCCAGGATCCTCTCGTCGTATCCAACGTATAGATCCAAGGTCGTCCCGCACGCACGCCCTGCAAAGCGTTCTGCCATGTGGTCGGGTATCGGTGGTACACCGCTGTGTTGAATAGAGACTCTGTTGAGCGGCTCCAGACTATGGACGATCCTCAGACTCCCGTCCTTCTTCAGCACACAGAACCACCTGGATCGGTAAGACGCATTTGAGGGTTCGTATACGCCTGATTCTATTTTCTTCTTCATGATCTCACAGATTTGTCGGTAGGTTCCGGGTGGAATGGGGAAATTCGTTTCAATCCACGGAGTGTGAGGCACAACCGCAAACTTCACTGGTGGGAACATGTCCGTCCTGAAGTGGCCACGCTCGCTGTCTTCCCAAGCGAATCCCTGCTCCTGTTTGCACATCATGTCGTCTAGCAAAGCTAGCTCTTCTTCCGATAGGTGAGCATTGACTTTGTGGAGCTTCTCGCGTCGTTCAGCTGTGTACCGCCCAGTTGGTTCAAAAGGCTTTGGATTGAGGTCAAGCGGCTTCATCCCTTCGAGAGGGTCGCCGATTATCTCCCGTACAATTCTGTATTGCTTTGGAAGCTCCCCAATCACTGGTCGTACTTTCTTATCCACTGGCTTGTACTTCTTCTTCGATTTCACGTAGCTGCGTACGCTCTCGGGGTCCTCGGTGGCTGCTTGCCGCTCGTCGTCTTCTGGAAGTTGCTCGCCTTCCGCCTCTTGTTCTTGCTCGCTCGGCTCAGATTTCTCGCTCGCTCTTGCTGCTTCGCTGGACCTAGACCGGGTTCTGACTGCTCTTCTGCCTCTGGTTTTCGTAGCGTATACTGGGAGTGCTCGTCCTCGGAAGAGGGCTCGGTCGACTTCGCGATGTGGTTGTCGGCTCCGCATTCTATCCCCTTCCGATTCCTGGATCGGTACTTTCGAGAACATGGTTTTGATTTTCTGCTTTGTCTCGGAGTCGTCACAGGCCGATAGATATGCTGACTGAATTGTGGAATTTTCTAGGTTTTCTAAGTCCTTGTACGCCGTCGTGAAAACTTGACCCGTTCTTGCGTCATAGTCGAGGACGAGAGCGACCTCTCCCTGACTGTTCATCAGATCCTCGAAGCCCGAAAACCCTCGACTCTGAGTCCATAACTCGGAGAGTCTCCATGCGCGTAGGTCGGTAGCGTCAATTCGCGGTTCGAGTTAGGGCAAGTGACGGTAATTGACAATTGGCCATCCATAGAGTTGCTCGACCTCGCACGCATCACCGTCATGAACGGCCTTCCTAGGAGGATCTGGTAAGGCGCTGCCTTCACAACATGCATCTGGAGGTAGACCACGATCCCGCCACCTAATTCTACAGGCACGTTCTTTGCTAGACCGAGTGTCATGTCGACCGTCCCATTTGCGCTGATCATCCTCCTTCGCTTGGTAGGATCGTAGGGGATCTTCAACGCATAAGCGATTTGGTCGTTTATACCGACGATCTGGGACCCATCGTCGAGTGTACACTCTGTCGGCGTGTCCGTTCGAGCTACCCAGGTGAACAGCGACCTCAGCTTCTCCGATTCCGAGGCTACGATGGTTGACTTCCGCCGACTGCTCGCAGGATAGCCTTGTCCCGGAGCTACATACGGTGCATTGTGCGACTTTGGCTCCTCGTCCTCGTCCTCGCTGCCTTCATAGTCCAGGTCTACGAATGCAAAGGATCCAAGCGTCGGCCTTCCAGTCCCTGAGGATGAACTTCCTGCTGTCTGGAGGTTGTCTTCCAGGAAGTCTTCGTCTTCAGCGACTTCGGTCACTAGTACCTTGTTCCGAGGCCGCTCGCCTTCCCGGTTGGTCACTTCCTGCAGTTGCTCGTCTCTGACTTGCGTTCGCCTGAGAGCTGTGGCCTCATGCACTCGCTTCCTGAGTCCTGGAGAAATACTGAGTAGCTCGGCTGGTGACACTGTGATACTCTGGCTGTCTCCGAAGCTTCGGTTGAAGACTCTTTCTTCCGCGGTCGGGTCGATGATCGCTGCGGTCCTTCTGACCGGTGGTTCGTCCTTCTTCGGCAGTTCCTGGCCTCTGGGTACCACAGTCGGCGCATAGGGATGGAAGGTCTCTTCAGGCTCTTTTGCCCTCGTGTCCCAGGTAACGTGCTTCTCCTTCTCCTTTCCCTTCTCTCTCGTCGGCTGGTGAGGCGGCTGATCACGCTCGGGCGTCCCTGCCCGCGTGTCGTCCCTCCCTTTCTCCGAGTTGCGCGTAATACGTCGAGGCCGCGTCTCTAGCTCGACTCCATCAAAAACCTGCCGTCCCGAGCGAGTGTTCATGCGCTCTTTAACCATGTTTGCCTTGTGCATGAGGACTTCTAACTCCTCTTCCAAGGTACGCTCGTCTTCCTGCATCTCGAACTGATAGATGTTGCTCATGGTTCCTCGCGCTCGTTGGTTTGGGTTCTTTTCGTGCCAAGCATTGACTCTATCGCGCATACAGTTCCCTGGCAGACTACGAGGGATCACACCGCCTCCTGGTAGGATGATTTTGTCGTATACGTCCTTCCGGATGAGTCCCGCCGTCATGTCCTCTGCGACTTTCGGGCACGTCTTCAACCGACATCCCGGTAGGCCACAGTAGATGCATTCGTCGTTAGCGGGTGGATTACGTCCGTATAGGCCCCCCTGCTGCTGCTGGTACCTTCCCTGGGGAGGTTGTGGTGGTGGAGGGTATTGTTCCCCTTGTTGCGGCGGTTGCGTGGCTTGCATCCTCTGCTGGCTCACGAAGTCGCGCATGGTCGAACTCATCATGGAGATCATCTCCCGCTTGAAGGCCGATAGATCCGGCTCGGTTTTCACCGTAACCGTGGAGGCCATGGCTGGAGCCGGAGGATTGACTCGAGCGAGGTTACCGGACGTCGCAGTTGACCAACTTCCGATCCCGCCGAACGGGCCTCCGTCCGCCAGACAATAGGAAATTGCTTCATGCACTTGCGCGACCGTGTAAGCTTCTTCTTTGTGTTTTGCAGGCACCTGGTGTGCTAACCGCGCGGATACCGCCATTGTGTACTGCATAGGAACTAGTTGTAGCAAGGCTGTCGACGCGTCGCGCTCCGTTAGCTCTGGCTCGGTCTTCGCATGCAAGTACCGGTAGATGGGATAGAATTTGCCGTAGAACTTCATGTAGGTTTCGAGGCTGGATATCCCCGTACGTACGGCTTCCCCGATGACTTCATTGTATTCTCGCAGTGTCCAGGTGTACTGGGCATCCGTCCCGAGGTAGAAGGATAGAACCTCCGTCTTGAATTCTTCATACGTCTTCTGGGTGTCCGAGAACGTCGGCAGGGACTTCCATCGCTTGGCGACTCCCGCTGGTATGTAGTCAACCGCCGCCGCCTTGCAAGCTTGTTCATCAGTGATGCTATGCTTCTTCAGAAGTCGGGCAAGGTCGTCAAAGTACCGCTCGACGGTGTCCTTAGATTCCTCATCGAATTGGGGCGCACTCCTTTCCGTACGCAACGGTAGTTTCGATAGATCTGCGCTAGCCATTGAATGGATTGTGGGTGGTACTACGGGTGGTAGAGCCGTAGGTAATATTTGAGCGGCGTAGGCTAGCAGGGAAGGAAGGGGGTTCCTAGGTAGGTTGAAGGCCCCTGCGGTATGTGATAGCGTAGGTCTTGGGTTACTAATTGATTCTGAAGTCAGGAACGGATGGTCCGGAACTTCAATGTCCTCCTGCTCGTCTTCGGAAGCGTCCTCTAGTTCGGTAAGCGGAGAGTCTGCGAAAACTGCGAAGTTGTTCTCGATAACGGTAGTGAGCTGCTCTGCTCTCTCGGGGTCTTCTGCTTCGATTTCCTCTAAAGCCTGTTCGGTTTGTCGATGGAGGCGACGGATACGTTCGCTCCGCGTCGGCCGCAAACGTGGGATTCTTGAGCCGGAACCGGTGGAGACTGTTCTTGAACCCCTCGCGCCGCTTACCGAACTAGAGGACGCTTCCGAAGACGAGCAGGAGGACATTGAAGTTCCGGACCATCCGTTCCTGACTTCAGAATCAATTAGTAACCCAAGACCTACGCTATCACATACCGCAGGGGCCTTCAACCTACCTAGGAACCCCCTTCCTTCCCTGCTAGCCTACGCCGCTCAAATATTACCTACGGCTCTACCACCCGTAGTACCACCCACAATCCATTCAATGGCTAGCGCAGATCTATCGAAACTACCGTTGCGTACGGAAAGGAGTGCGCCCCAATTCGATGAGGAATCTAAGGACACCGTCGAGCGGTACTTTGACGACCTTGCCCGACTTCTGAAGAAGCATAGCATCACTGATGAACAAGCTTGCAAGGCGGCGGCGGTTGACTACATACCAGCGGGAGTCGCCAAGCGATGGAAGTCCCTGCCGACGTTCTCGGACACCCAGAAGACGTATGAAGAATTCAAGACGGAGGTTCTATCCTTCTACCTCGGGACGGATGCCCAGTACACCTGGACACTGCGAGAATACAATGAAGTCATCGGGGAAGCCGTACGTACGGGGATATCCAGCCTCGAAACCTACATGAAGTTCTACGGCAAATTCTATCCCATCTACCGGTACTTGCATGCGAAGACCGAGCCAGAGCTAACGGAGCGCGACGCGTCGACAGCCTTGCTACAACTAGTTCCTATGCAGTACACAATGGCGGTATCCGCGCGGTTAGCACACCAGGTGCCTGCAAAACACAAAGAAGAAGCTTACACGGTCGCGCAAGTGCATGAAGCAATTTCCTATTGTCTGGCGGACGGAGGCCCGTTCGGCGGGATCGGAAGTTGGTCAACTGCGACGTCCGGTAACCTCGCTCGAGTCAATCCTCCGGCTCCAGCCATGGCCTCCACGGTTACGGTGAAAACCGAGCCGGATCTATCGGCCTTCAAGCGGGAGATGATCTCCATGATGAGTTCGACCATGCGCGACTTCGTGAGCCAGCAGAGGATGCAAGCCACGCAACCGCCGCAACAAGGGGAACAATACCCTCCACCACCACAACCTCCCCAGGGAAGGTACCAGCAGCAGCAGGGGGGCCTATACGGACGTAATCCACCCGCTAACGACGAATGCATCTACTGTGGCCTACCGGGATGTCGGTTGAAGACGTGCCCGAAAGTCGCAGAGGACATGACGGCGGGACTCATCCGGAAGGACGTATACGACAAAATCATCCTACCAGGAGGCGGTGTGATCCCTCGTAGTCTGCCAGGGAACTGTATGCGCGATAGAGTCAATGCTTGGCACGAAAAGAACCCAAACCAACGAGCGCGAGGAACCATGAGCAACATCTATCAGTTCGAGATGCAGGAAGACGAGCGTACCTTGGAAGAGGAGTTAGAAGTCCTCATGCACAAGGCAAACATGGTTAAAGAGCGCATGAACACTCGCTCGGGACGGCAGGTTTTTGATGGAGTCGAGCTAGAGACGCGGCCTCGACGTATTACGCGCAACTCGGAGAAAGGGAGGGACGACACGCGGGCAGGGACGCCCGAGCGTGATCAGCCGCCTCACCAGCCGACGAGAGAGAAGGGAAAGGAGAAGGAGAAGCACGTTACCTGGGACACGAGGGCAAAAGAGCCTGAAGAGACCTTCCATCCCTATGCGCCGACTGTGGTACCCAGAGGCCAGGAACTGCCGAAGAAGGACGAACCACCGGTCAGAAGGACCGCAGCGATCATCGACCCGACCGCGGAAGAAAGAGTCTTCAACCGAAGCTTCGGAGACAGCCAGAGTATCACAGTGTCACCAGCCGAGCTACTCAGTATTTCTCCAGGACTCAGGAAGCGAGTGCATGAGGCCACAGCTCTCAGGCGAACGCAAGTCAGAGACGAGCAACTGCAGGAAGTGACCAACCGGGAAGGCGAGCGGCCTCGGAACAAGGTACTAGTGACCGAAGTCGCTGAAGACGAAGACTTCCTGGAAGACAACCTCCAGACAGCAGGAAGTTCATCCTCAGGGACTGGAAGGCCGACGCTTGGATCCTTTGCATTCGTAGACCTGGACTATGAAGGCAGCGAGGACGAGGACGAGGAGCCAAAGTCGCACAATGCACCGTATGTAGCTCCGGGACAAGGCTATCCTGCGAGCAGTCGGCGGAAGTCAACCATCGTAGCCTCGGAATCGGAGAAGCTGAGGTCGCTGTTCACCTGGGTAGCTCGAACGGACACGCCGACAGAGTGTACACTCGACGATGGGTCCCAGATCGTCGGTATAAACGACCAAATCGCTTATGCGTTGAAGATCCCCTACGATCCTACCAAGCGAAGGAGGATGATCAGCGCAAATGGGACGGTCGACATGACACTCGGTCTAGCAAAGAACGTGCCTGTAGAATTAGGTGGCGGGATCGTGGTCTACCTCCAGATGCATGTTGTGAAGGCAGCGCCTTACCAGATCCTCCTAGGAAGGCCGTTCATGACGGTGATGCGTGCGAGGTCGAGCAACTCTATGGATGGCCAATTGTCAATTACCGTCACTTGCCCTAACTCGAACCGCGAATTGACGCTACCGACCTACGCGCATGGAGACTCTCCGAGTTATGGACTCAGAGTCGAGGGTTTTCGGGCTTCGAGGATCTGATGAACAGTCAGGGAGAGGTCGCTCTCGTCCTCGACTATGACGCAAGAACGGGTCAAGTTTTCACGACGGCGTACAAGGACTTAGAAAACCTAGAAAATTCCACAATTCAGTCAGCATATCTATCGGCCTGTGACGACTCCGAGACAAAGCAGAAAATCAAAACCATGTTCTCGAAAGTACCGATCCAGGAATCGGAAGGGGATAGAATGCGGAGCCGACAACCACATCGCGAAGTCGACCGAGCCCTCTTCCGAGGACGAGCACTCCCAGTATACGCTACGAAAACCAGAGGCAGAAGAGCAGTCAGAACCCGGTCTAGGTCCAGCGAAGCAGCAAGAGCGAGCGAGAAATCTGAGCCGAGCGAGCAAGAACAAGAGGCGGAAGGCGAGCAACTTCCAGAAGACGACGAGCGGCAAGCAGCCACCGAGGACCCCGAGAGCGTACGCAGCTACGTGAAATCGAAGAAGAAGTACAAGCCAGTGGATAAGAAAGTACGACCAGTGATTGGGGAGCTTCCAAAGCAATACAGAATTGTACGGGAGATAATCGGCGACCCTCTCGAAGGGATGAAGCCGCTTGACCTCAATCCAAAGCCTTTTGAACCAACTGGGCGGTACACAGCTGAACGACGCGAGAAGCTCCACAAAGTCAATGCTCACCTATCGGAAGAAGAGCTAGCTTTGCTAGACGACATGATGTGCAAACAGGAGCAGGGATTCGCTTGGGAAGACAGCGAGCGTGGCCACTTCAGGACGGACATGTTCCCACCAGTGAAGTTTGCGGTTGTGCCTCACACTCCGTGGATTGAAACGAATTTCCCCATTCCACCCGGAACCTACCGACAAATCTGTGAGATCATGAAGAAGAAAATAGAATCAGGCGTATACGAACCCTCAAATGCGTCTTACCGATCCAGGTGGTTCTGTGTGCTGAAGAAGGACGGGAGTCTGAGGATCGTCCATAGTCTGGAGCCGCTCAACAGAGTCTCTATTCAACACAGCGGTGTACCACCGATACCCGACCACATGGCAGAACACTTTGCAGGGCGTGCGTGCGGGACGACCTTGGATCTATACGTTGGATACGACGAGAGGATCCTGGACGAAGAGTCGCGCGACCTCACGACCTTCCAAACGCCTTTCGGAGCCATGCGACTGACGACGCTACCAATGGGATGGACAAATTCAGTACCCATCTTCCACGACGACGTGACCTACATATTGCAGCCTGAAATTCCGGATACGACGATTCCCTACATCGACGACGTACCTGTCATTGGACCGGAGTCTTCCTACGAACGGGAAGATGGTTCTTTCGAGTGTATGAAGGGGAATCCAGGCATCAGGAGGTACATCTGGGAGCACATGCAAGACGTCAACAGGATTGTACAGCGGATGAAACATGCGGGAGGTACCTTCTCGGGCAAGAAGTTCGTCTGCGCGGCGCGCGACTTCGTAGCGGTGGGACATCGATGCACACCGGAAGGCCGTCTTCCAGAGAGAGGTTGCGTGGATGCGGTACTCAAATGGGGACCGTGTAAAAATGTTTCCGAAGTACGGTCGTTCCTGGGAACGGTAGGCGTTGGGAGGATCTTCATCAAGAACTTCGGGAAGAAGGCCGCGCCATTAGTCAAGCTCACGCGGAAGGACGTACCGTTCGAATGGGGAGAGGAACAGGACAAGGCCATGGAGGATCTAAAGACAGCATTAGTGGAATCCCCGGCCTTGAAGTCGATCAACTACGAGTCGAAGGCCCCGGTAATTCTAGCGGTGGACACCTCTTATATCGCGGTCGGCTACCAGCTGTGTCAAGAGGATCCGGAAGACCCGCGGAAACGATACTACAACCGCTTTGGATCCATTACCTTGAACGAAAGGGAAGCCAGATTCTCGCAACCGAAGCTCGAGCTATATGGTCTGTACCGAGCATTGAAGGCGCTCCGCTTCTGGCTGGTCGGGGTACGAAACCTAATAGTAGAAATGGATGCGACATCTACGAAAGCCATGATCCAGAATCCGGATGTCGCGCCGAATGCAGTCATGAATAGGTGGATCATTAGCATCAATATGTTCCACTTCGAAATGCGGCACGTACCTGGAATCTCCCATGGACCGGACGGTCTCAGCCGACGACCTGCGCAGCCTGAAGACGAACCAGAAGAAGCAGACAACGGAGAATTCGATGACTGGGTGGACAACATGTACGGCTTTACACACCTCATAAATCCACCTCCACACTTGGGAGACGCTCCTCTACAACACGAGGTTAAGCGGAAAACGAGCAACTTCAAGACGGAAGCGATGGGCTTCAGTGCGCTCATGCAGCAGACAAGCGGGACGGCGGGCAAGCTACCGGACATTCCAGAAATTGACTACGCAATCGTACCGCGCACGGAGGTTGCCCAGAAGTTTGACCACAGAATAGCGAACGTCTACGAATTTCTGTGCACCAAGAGAAGACCGAAGCTGGTTCAGAAGGAGCTCGATGCGTTCGTCAAATACGCAGGACAATTCTTCGTGAAGGATGGCCGACTATGGAAGATAGCGAAGAATGGGAACCACAGGAGAGTACTACCCCCAGAACTACGGGCGAAAGCGTTCGTGAGCATGCACGACTTCATAGGACACAGAGGCGTACAGGCGACAATCTCCTTCGTGGCCGAACGGTTCTGGTGGCCAGAAATGAAGGCGGATGTGGCCTGGTATGTGAGAAGCTGCCACCAATGTCAAATTCGACAAACTACGCGGATCTACATACCACCTTCAGTTTCCTATCCTGCGGCGCCGTTCGTACGAGTTCACGTCGACTCTATGGACATGCCTGGCTCGTACAAGCACTTCTTCCATGCGAGGTGTGCAACCACAAGTTATGCTGAAGGGCGGGCAAGTACAGTCCAAACAGCGAAGGCGGTCGGCGACTGGATCTATCAAGACCTGCTGTGCAGATGGGGAGCGCTGTCCGAGATCGTGTCAGACAACGGAAGTCCATGGGTTGCAGCGTTGGAGTACCTGGCAAAGCAATACCACGTCAAGCACATACGGATCTCAGGATACAACTCACGAGCGAACGGAATCGTCGAGCGGCCTCATTTCCACGTCCGGGACGCGCTCTTCAAAGCATGCGAAGGTGATACGACGCAATGGGTGGCGCGGGTATATTCAGTACTCTGGGCGGACCGAATCACAGTACGCAGGAGAATAGGGTGCTCACCCTACTACGCGGTAACTGGGACGGATCCAATCCTGCCCATGGACATCACAGAAGCCACGTACCTGCTGCCTATACCGACGAAGCTCGTGTCCACAACGGAGTTGATCACCAACAGGGCGATGGCATTGCAGAAAAGACCGGAGGACATAGCGCGGTTGCGGTCAACCGTCTACCGAACACGCGTCCAAGCTGCGGAGCTATTCGAGAAAGAACACAGCGCAACCATCCGAGACTTCAACTTCCAGCGAGGGAGGCTGGTTCTGATGCGGAACACGGCAATTGAGAAGTCGCTCAACAGGAAGATGAGACCACGGTACCTAGGCCCTCTAGTAGTGATATCGCGCAACAGAGGCGGCGCGTACATCATTGCAGAACTCGATGGGACCGTCTTCGATCGACCCATAGCGGCCTTCAGAATCATCCCCTACCTAGCGCGTGAGGACCCAATCAACTTCAATATTGAGGAACTGGACGCACCACAGAGCCGACTGCAAGAATTAGAAAACACAACAGAAAACTACGAAGAGGAAGGATTAGCAGACGACGACGAACACGGCTGACACTCACGTTGACGAGGACGTCAAATGGAAAAAGTGGGGGGGAGGAAGTCGCTTGACTACGGAAGTCAATTCCTCTACAGGCCGAAGAGCGCTTCAAGAGGCGCTTCGCGCGTCGGTCATCTCGGAGATCACACAAGAAGAAGAGCAGAAGGCGATGCGATACATTCGGGATACTAGATACAGTACAGATTAAGACGGACAACAGAAGCTGAGCGCGACGGGATACGGGAAAGAAAACCAGAAGGAGACATTACAAAGCCCAGAGCGACAGGAGGGAGACGGAGAGACTAGTCCGCGGGAGACAGAGACGAGCAGAGGAGATATATGCGAAAAACAGAAAACAAGACAGCGCGAGCCGCGCGACGACAGGACGAGACGACGACCAAGCAGGAGATGACAAGAAAAGCTAATAACAAGAAGTCCGTGGACGCGCGCGCGTCGAAGAAGTCCCTACTCGGCATTGCGAAGAAGCTCGAGGAGATCCTCACGATAGCCATTGGACGCCACCAAGTCCTTGAAGGACCGCACGTCGTCGCACCCTTCGATCTTCACGCCAAAATCGAGCTGGGTCTGTCGAGTCTCGCGGCGGGAAAGCTGCCGAATGGACACCAAGTCCTCGACGATGCGCGCGCGTGCGAGGCTGACCTGCGAGCGAAGATGGTTGACCTTCGCGACGACCTCCGGCGAGAAGCTGACCGGCTCCGGCGACCGGCGCTTGGAAGATGAGGACTTGATCGAGATCTTGAGGGGCGTCGCCGGTTGGGAAGTCGACTTGGAGGGGCTCGGCTTCTCCTTCTTGACGCTGCCAGAAGCGCGAGACGAACGAGGAGGCGGCGTAGAGTCGTCGGGTTCGGCCTTGCTGTTGCCATAGTCCTCGAGCAGGCGGCCCTTCTCGTCGAGCGAAGGATAACGCGTAGGACCCTCCGGGTACGGGTAGACGGGGGTGTCCTTCCGGATGGTCTTCGGACGAAGACGCTCCTGGAGCGCGGCCTTGTCGACGGAGAGGAATTTGTGCGAGTTCCTCTCGAACTGGCGGACGAAGTCGACGGCGAGAAGACGGTCGGCGGGCGGCAGCTGCGAGGGTTCCCGGAAGGAAAACCCAACGCCGTTGTACATCGCGCCGATGCGGGCGTGCACTAGAAAGAATACAAGAAGTCAGCAAGAAGACCAAGAGAAGAAGGGGGAAGGTACTGACCTTTGACCGTCCCCTGGACACTCAGGTGGTCGTACGCGCAAGAGAAGCTTTTCCCCTTCTTCTTGCAGAAGTTGCAGCGGAACGCGGAAGGGTCCGGACGTCTGCAGGTGACCCCGGCGCGACGGCACTCGTCGCAGTCGCCCTCGATCTGCACGGCGCTGGACAACTCCACGGAACCTTGGCGAGTGGAAGGAGGCTTCTTGTCGCGCTTCTTGACCCTAGGCGACAACTCGACGACGGGAGGCGGACGTTTGCGGGGCGAGGTGCGGGACTTCTTCTTAGGAGGCTCCTCCTCCTCGAGTTGGTCGACTTCTTCTTCGCCTTCATCGTCGACCTCGCCCTCAGCATCGCGGTCGGAATCGTCCGCGGGAGGAGAAACCGCCTTACGCTTTCCCTTGTCGACGGGCTTCTTGGGCGGCTCGCTCTCATCGGTGCTGAAGAAGAGGGGCGTCTTCTTCCTCTTCAGCGGCAGCTGAGACAGCGGAGGAGGAGGAGGTTGGTCAGGCGAGAGGGGGGAGCGTGTGCGGAAACGACGAGGAGAGTCGCGCTGGGCAGCGTCGGCCAGAGGCTCGTCGTCAGAAGCTTCCTCTTCGGGAACGTACTCGACACCAGTGACCATCGCAGCCAGGAAGGCGTCGCCAGGAAGGGCATCGGGGTCAGACGAAGGCGCGGTTGACGAGGAAGTGGGGCGTGTGACGAGAATCCTCGTGAGACGCTTCTTGTCGAGGACCGGGACGTAACGCATGCCGGACAGCAAAGGCAAGAACTGGTCGACGCGAGTGTCGATGGTTTCACGAGAGGCGCGCATGTCGGGCGGGTAATCGGCGACCTCCATCCAGCGCGGCTGGATGATCTCGTGGTACCAATTCACTGCAAGGAAGAAGCGGTCTTAGTCAAGCAAGAGTGAGGGCGAAGAACGTGAGTACTTACGCTCGAAGAAGCCCAGCCGAAGGCGGTGAGCCTGGAAGGCGATGTCGATCTCCAGCGGGGACTCCGTGACGGTGCTCGAAACCGCGAACAACCGCAACCGGCGAGAAGCCAGCGCGTACGAGCGAAAGAACTCCGAGACCAGGGAGGGCGGCGCGTAAAACTCGAACGTCGGGAGCGCGGCGAGGAGCAGGGGATCCAGGTACCAATTCCACTCCGGGACGAGACGGTGCTGCGAAAAAGGAATGTGTCAGCGAGACAAGACTTGGAAGGCCGGGACGGCGTACCAGAGCCATGACGATACGATCAAACATGGCCTTGAACGTGCCATATGAGAACGTAGCGAGCTGGTCGTCGGTGTACTCTTCCAAGATCGCCCGGAAGTCGCTGATCGTCAGCGGAGCGGCGTCCTGATCGCGAAGCTCGTCAGGCGTAGTAGGAACGGGCTCCTCACAGCCAAGTCGATCGGATTCACGCGTGAATTGCAACGGGAGCCACTTGAACAGCTCCTTGGGGATCGGTCGCCGAGGAGCATCGGAAGACGAGCGAGTGGCGGCGACGTTGGAAGACGAGCGACGGTTGGAAGCGGACATGGTGGGCGATGGATGAGAAGACGAGAGGAGAATGCACGAAGGCGGACAACCAGAAGGCCAAAACGTTTATTAAGGGCGACAGTCAGAAGAACGTGAAGGGAACCGTGAAGTACAACGTCCAAATGCGGTAATCTAAGCGCTCTCCGCGCGACGGCGATCGAGGGCGGCCCCAATCAGTCGCACATCAAAGGAATAGAACCGAAGACTTCATCCTCGTCTGACAGAGAGGACGGCGACCTTTCCAGCTTCTTGATGGCCGCGTGGAGGGCGGACTGCTCAATACGCACCCCGCGCAGTTCAGCGGCGACCAATTCCAGACGCGCGAGTACTTCCGAAAAATGAACGCGGTACCGGTCGTCGCGCGCCAGGTCGCGCATGACCTCCAAGAGTTGAAGTTCGTGTTGCAGAGTGGCATGCACTGAGTCCAGGAAGTGGAGGCGGTACGGCAGGCGGTGCGTCTGGACCAGGTCGACAAGGAACGCCTCAAGGCCGTTGGAGTAGAAACACTGGTCGATGGCGATGGACACGCGGGCAAGTAGGTCGGAAACGCCGACGAGAAGGCCGTCATGAAGCATGCTCCAACCATACTGGGAAGGTGTCAATCAAGCGCGAGAAGCATCAGGCCGAGAAGCTCACCAAAAGTTGTCCTAAACGGGAAAGCGCGTGTTCATACACAACGCGGGGACAGCCGTGGTCGACGGATACCGTCTCGAAGAACTCGATTTGCTCAACAATGTGCGCACGAAGCGGGGAGAGGAGTTCAAGGGCCAACTCGCGGTGCGAGCTGACTTGGAGGGCGAGCGTACGCGGGAGGACGGTCGACGACATGAAAAATGGAAGTTGATGAACTTCGAAGGCAGTTACAGCGGCTTTATACGACACGCGGCTACTCAAAAGTGGATGTCCTCTCGGAGGCTGGCAAACTCCTGATCTATCTCCTCCATTTCCTTTTCGACCTTCCGGATCCGGGCATCAACCAGAATAGACTCCGTGATCAAGGATCCTCCGGCGCGATTGAGGACGCGGCGCGCGCAGAGTTGCTTCCGGAGCCGCTGCTGACAGGCAATGCGACGAGCATCGAGGTCGGCCCGACGAGCGCACCGACGGGACCGGGCGACAAGCTCTTGGAAAAGGAAGAGCTGACGGTCAGCCAAGGCAGGCCAGCCCTCGGTGATCGTATTCTCGGTCCGTTTCACGAAGTCCGCGGCAACCTCGCCATCGTCCCCCAAGGTGATCAAAGTGTCCTGCCATGAAGACAGTCAGCCACGAAGACGAGGGCCTACACGCGGAAGGAGGACGACGTACCACCAGTTCAGCGATATGGTCGTAAGAATCGTAGATGATTCCAACGTCCTCTTCAGTACGAGCGGCAGCAAGAGCCTCGAACTCAGAGATCGCGACTTCAAGCTGACGGACAGTCTCCGTGAGGATGGGGACGTTGAGGAAGATGAAGGCAGACATTGCGAAGGATGAAAACCGAGGATCGAACGAGGGAGTTTATATACGCGCAAACCGAGGACGGTTCGAATGCAAGTGGGGGGGAGGTGATGAGCCTCAGGACCAGCTAGGCCCCGGAAACACCACGCAGCCCATCACTATTCGCGCCCGTCAGTCAATTCACGCAGTATGAAGACGAGCGGCTTCACAAGGAAGGCGAGCGACTACCGAAGGAGCGAGTACGGAGACATGCCATTCCAAGGGTCGAAGGAGCCGATGCCGAGCTGCCGGCGGCTGACCGAGGTCGCCAGAGCTCTAGCCAGGACAGAGGAGGCGATCGATCGAGGGTCTGGTCTAGGCGACCGCCACGGAGTCCAGCAATTGGTACGAAGGTCGTCGGAAGAGGCCCGGAAGACAAGGGAGTGAGGGGGACGGCCTTCCGAGGCCTATGAAGACGAGCGGATGGACTTCAGACGCGATCACGTGGTGACGCGCCACAAGACTAAGCGCTCTCGTGACCGCGGATGCAAGTCGAGCGGCGACGTGATAGGCTCGGTGCAAACACCTACCTAACCACCGGAGTGCGCCGTAGGGGTTCAGGAGAGGAGGATCGCGACGTGAGCGTGGGAGGAGCAGGGTTTCCTATGATTGGACGATTGGTAGGATAGTTGTAGTTTATTTGGTGACGATTTGTACAGTATATAAGTCAGCGGGATTGCGGCCCAGCAAAGCAGCGCAGTAGCTCCAGAGATCGAGTCCGAGTCCAAGAATCATCTAGTCGACACTCAATTGAAGACCGTCCATCTTCAAACCTCCTCTTGCAGACTAGCCTCACCCACGGAAGTTGCTTGACTTCCATCTGAAGTTGCTCAACTTCCTTGTCTATCGTCGACGGGCTACGTGAAGAAGAGCGACTACACCGGGAACCTGTCCTCCACCTCGCACCCTACTAGGTAGCTGATCTCGTGCTCGTTTGGGTGTGTGTTTCGCCCAGCGACCCAGAGTTACCCCATCACCGTTAAGCTTCGGGAGTTCGCAGAGATGGGCTGGGTGATCCGCGCTACGGCAGCCGGGGCACCACGAGATTTCCCGAGGTCTCGCCGTGGCCGTGATGTATATACCGTACGTCATCTTTCTGAGGAGAGCGACCCACTCTCTCCACTTCGGGACTGACGAGGTCGGTGAGTCCATGTAGATGTTCGCAACGATGTTCCCGTTTTCAAGGGTCTGGACTTTCACTTCGAGCGATGCAAGTGCCATCCTGGCTAGTTCGTGGTGGTTGATGTGGTCGTGCGGGTATTCGTGACGTGCAAGGGTCAGAATCTGCTCGTAGACGTCGGTGGAGTGGAAGACAGAGTCCACGGTCATCAGGATCTCCCGGTAGTTGTCGTCAAGGAATCCGCCTAGACTGAGGAGCCATCTTGGGATGACTACGTCGAGCGGATATGCTAGGATGGTGATCTCCGGGAAGCTCCAGACACGTCCCTTCGTGACGATTTGCGCCGCCTCGGGTGTGAGTCCGCGTATCGCCCATAGGGTTGGGGCAGTTTTGTTCGCCGGGCTGATTCCCGGTGCTATCTCCGGGGGGATCACCTGGATGTGCTGTCCCGGGACGATTCTTTCCATGATCGTCTTGACCGCCGCTACTATGTCCCTGTTCAGACGGACGTTCATGGTGAAGCGGTAGTTGAAGACTTCGAAGACAATGGCCAGGTCGTTCCCTTCCTTCCATGCAGCGCATATCCATGGGGTGGAGAGGCCTCTCAGGAAACCTTCCGGGTCATCGCGATGGACCGCTGGCCATCCGCCCTCTGGTTCCGGTGTCGGACCCATAGGTAACCCATTGCCGGCCAGGCCCAAGGACTGGGTCCCTTGCATCGTCGAGGGGAGGTTTTCTAGAATTGTTGGGAGCTTCCGTGCAGCTATCGAGTAGGTCTCAACGGGGGTGGGCGTTGCCGATCGACCGGAGCGGCCGCTCGGCCCTGATCTGAGACCTGTGGGGTTTGCCTCAGCTCGCGCCTCAGCTGGGTGGGTCCACGCAAGCGACCATGGAGCGGGGTTGGTGGCGGTCTGATGATCGGCTGTGCCTCGGTTATGTGCGTTCTGCGAGGGTAAGTGCGTGTGCGGTCCAAGAGGGTTCGCCGTGCGCGCGGAGGCGGGAGCGATGGCGACGATTCTCGCACAAATTCGACACGCGCAGTCCTGCCCGGCGTTACGGTGGTCAATCTCCTTGCCCTTGTGGAGCGCTCGTCCTTGGTGGTCGGTAGTTACCGGGGGAGGATCGACGTCCATAGGGGTGTCGCGCTCGACGGGTGCGGGCGTGATTCGCCCAGACGCGTAGGCGGGGGTCGCGGAGGCTTGTAGGCGCTGTGTCGTGCGGGTATCTTCGATGAGCATGCCTGTCGAGTTGTCTAGAATCAGGCTAGGCGCTCTTATCGTCCTTCCAGGGGGAGTGGGGGTGATGGGGTCTTCATCGTCTTGTGGCTGGCTCGTGAGCAATCCTGGGGCGCTGTTCAGCCATGGGTTTGGAGGCTGAGTCGCTTGATCGTCCGTCTGTGTCCCTTCCTCTTCGATTCTCGGTCTCACGAGTCTATCTGCCTCGTCCTCCTGCCTCTCGTCCTCCCTGAAGCGTTTCCTGGTGATTGTCCCTTGCACGCTCTCGATCTCCGGCTGATCCTGGGTGACTGCGTCTATGGGGATCTCGTTCGTCGTTTCGAAGACATCGAGGGTCATCGCCGGGCGCGGCGTAGGGTCCTGTCCATCACGCCATTACGATTGATGAGGAACGAAGAAATCGTCCTTTATGGTCGAGATTTGGGCCAGCGCTTGTAACGCATTCCAGTGTCCGTGGGAATAAATTTTAAACACAGCTTACTTTTGGCTTATGGTTACATAAGCATAGGTAAGTAATTTTCTTACTGTTTGAACCCTAGCATAGGGTTAGGGTCCTGCTCTAGGGTTGCACAAGCACACATCAGGCATCCATCTTGTCCAGCGATACTATAGTTGGGCTTCTATATCACTATAACTCACTTTTATCAGTCAATTCAAACTGTTCAAAGTGGGGCAGTATTATATATGAGACTATAGACCATAGGCCTTTCTATCTAATAGCTAAAGACAATGTTGAGGATGGTTCAAAGGGTGGATTGCATTTTATGCATTCGGATGACATCGCTGTTAGTGCTACATCCATAGCTTGAGTATGCAATCCATCAACAATATGAGGTCTTATTGCCTCAGACTGGCTATTATATGATGGATAGCTATCTAAAGTACTCTACTAACACTTGTTCCCAACACTTCAATAGAAATCTACTAGCAAAACCAAGTTGTAGTGATCCGGGAGTACAAATGGGCCATTCGCAATTTAGGCGCCCATGGCACAGCCACAGATCCCATCAATAAAATGCACGATTTCGTCGATGATGGCCATCATCGACAGAATCCTGCACGCACGGTAGCCAATCAAATACGGGCGCCTATTTGGGCGCCTAAACGCGAAAGAGGTCCGTAGGCTTCAGAAACTTGTATGGCCCATAACTTTTGAACTAATGGTCATTATATTGTGAGACTAGTATGGTTAGATAGCCCTTGAACAGGGCTACAAAAAAGGAAAATGCTTGTTGGCCTTTTGGGCGCTTATGTTGTTCCTTTTGTATCGCCAATAACTCCTTAACTAATGCTCATGACAAGGTGAAACTAGTATCATTAGAAAGCCATAGATCTGGCTACAAAAAAACAAAAATGCTACTTCGCCTTTTTTGGGCGTTTTTATGCCTACTTAAGTGCCCAGGTGTGGTCAATAAGTCCATTAGTAATAGTGGACTACTAGTAACACTTCAAATAATAGCCGGGCCTTGATAATCCTTGTCTCTGCCTTGTCTCTAGTTATAGGACTAAAACTGATTTCTTCAGATAGATTTCTTGCAAATGGCTACTAGTTGAGTCAGGTATAAATGTATAGAGTAGGATATGCATACTATACCATTTATTGAAATCGTACAAGGTGAATCAAATGGTGGATCACATAGTGAAGGGTTGGATGAAGTGGGGTAGCACATTTTGCAGACTGGAACATAACTGGATTGTTTATATCACATCTTTATCAGTTCTTAACTGCTTTGGACAATTCCAGTACCGTTGAAAAGTGCTCATTGAGGGCTACAAAATGAGTTATGTCTGTCCAGCATCCCTGCATTCTATAATCTTTAGCATGCACAGTTTGCCTATTTTCTATACTGTAATTGAGAAATACATAAATAAATTTATCTATCAAGTATTATAAGCTCTCTCAATATTCCTTTCTCATCAATCGTCCTTGCCAGTAATGGCCTACTCAAAACCAAGTACGTTTTGGAGCTGTGCAGCCGACGCCGGGGTCGGATCTCCTGGTCCTGGATTGTCCATCCCGTCGACCGCCCTCCACAGATACTCGCTGCCGTCTGGAGTTCCGTTCGGGGCAGTCGTCGCGTCTGCCTGGATACCAGGGCTCTTTCCAAGGCAAGCGGCGCGCGTCGTGGTCTCTGGGGAGCTAGGGAGGGCAGTGATGGGCGAACTCGGGGGGAGGGGGAGGTCGAGCAGGGGCTGGTATTGGGCAAGGATCGATGTGTCCTGCAGTGAGTTCTCAGTCAGTTCCCTAGGCTCGTCAGGCTCTTCTTACGCACCTGCCCTGCTCCTCCTGGGGTGCTCAGCGTTCCTCCCGGGATGCTAGCATCGTCTCTGCCAGGGGCATCATCGTCCGTCGCAATTGGGATATCAGCCATGGGCGAATGTCCGGTTCCCGGGTCAGAGGCTAGGTTGAAGGCGTTGTGCTTCTTGGCCGCGAGAGCCTTGTACGATTTCTTCTGGCGTGAGGCTGCTCGAGCTTGAGTATGGCGGGGCATTCTCGTGGAAGGCTGAGAGGCACGGACTGTGCTTATGGTGCAGGCTGAGAGGGGGTTCTCTATCGTCGTGGATTTATACTCTGGCGTGCCTTTGCAGTGGTTCATCGTTGCGCGATGGGTGTTGCGGCAGCTGTCATCTGGTCAAGCAGGAGCAGACAGGGCGGATGGAAGTAGTTGTTGCATTGTAGGGGGTGAGGTGGACGTCAAGCGCAGCAATGTTGCTTTAGTCGAGGTGGGCCTCCTCTTCCCATACTCAGTCATTGATGTGCTCAACGTCGACTTCGCGCAGGCACATCGACGTATATCAGCTTCATCCTCCTCCTCCGGGGGATTAGTCGGGTCGCAGGTCAGTCTCAGCTCCGTTTGCAGAGTATTGTGGTTTTGACTCTCAGTCGAAGGGCTCAGGTCGCTCCTAATGTGCCCATATCTCCGCTGCCGTTCGCTGGCTCATCAGGTACCATACTCTAGAGTTAGGATCTTCATTTTCCTTCTCTAGCTACGGACGCATCAGTGACTCATGGAAGACTGCTTGAGTCATAACTAAGAGATCAAGTTAACAGCTAGTTCAACGTCCTGGACGTGTAGAATCCAGCAACGCGATTTGATCCCGTTGTACGGGGGCTCAAGAATTTTCCGCAGGATCATATCTCATATTATGCATGTTTACAGTTCGGAACGGGACTTGTCCCTCCATCTACGGACCAAGTTCGACGTTTAATGATTGTTCAGTGTGTCAGAGAGCTCCCTGGCAGGGCGGCTTACTCGTTCCGATCCTTTGGGGGTTTGGGGGCCAGCTCCGTGGGGGAGGCCAGGGGATATTCTACCGGCTTCCGGATCGTCGGCTCCGGATCCGTTCTCGTGGCAGCCTGGCTGTCGTCATCCCCATATATGGTGCGGTCTGTGTATTTTGTGAGGCGCTCATCCATATTCACTGCCTGGTGTGCTAATTGTCTATAATTGACGATCTAGGCTGGCTTGGACATCAAGTCCTCCACTCACCGACTATTCTCAGTCGCGCTCTATCCGTGGTCAGCCCACCTGAGGTAGAGATAGGCTTCGTGCTTGGTTTCCTACCGAGCTCGTCACTATTTACGATGACGTTCGTAGGTTTCAAGTCGCGGGTCACGATACTAGGGGGGCAGCTTGGCAAAGTTGGATGGACCAACCGCGCGACCAATTCGCGGGCAGTCTCTACCTCGCGCATGGCCGCGTCAGGGTGTAGTCTGTCCTCGAAAGTCAAGGGCCGGGTCGCGCGCTCTCTGATGGCGTCGGCAGTTCCCGCGGACGTCCTCAGTCACCGTGTCGACCATAAAAAGTCAGAGGCGACGTATCCTCTTGCCCACCACTCCGTATCATGCAGCGATCTCCACTCGACTCCCCAGTCACGCTCCCCCCTCTGGACGCTCTTGCTAAGGGGCCGCGCGAGCCACCTTCTGTGGTGCTAACTCGACTCCGTGCCGACGATGCAGTTGGGTACGCCGTCGCCGGACTCTTATCACTGTTCCCGGGTTCGCAATCCTCGGTGTCCGGTCCCCCATCCGTCGCGACTGTCCCTGCACTTGGAGTCGAGGACGGGGGTCGCGTTATCCCCGATTCCTTGGAGCTGATTGCCTCCGACCTCGCCGCTCTCGAGGAGGAGGCCGCGCGGCAAGATGCGAGGACGTCCGTATCCTCGCCGAATCATCATCCGCCCGCCTTCCAGTCTCTCCTTGGCCGGTCTTCGAATGAAAGTCCTCAAGAGGTTCATGGCTTGATGTGCGTTATGGTTCTTCTGTTCTGAGTGTTCGCTCAAGGTATCGACTTAGCCTACACGTCGTCCCCATTCTTCAAGGTTCCCCCTGGTGTACGCCAGCATTTCTCCGGTGAGTTCATCAGTTTTTACTGGTATACATCCTTCTGAGGCGTACAAGACGCATCTCTCCTCTCCTCGCTATTCGTCCCGAACGCGGGCCTTGGTCCACTGTCGCCAATATTCCCGAGGAGCTTTATTGGGCCAAGTATCGCACCTCGACAGAGGCTCTGCACTACAAGGGCGACGTTCTTGTAGTTCGCGGGCTCGGAGTGCTCGTCAGCGTGGTTTCCGAGTCATCCGTCGTGTCCCCGCCCGTCTCCTCGCATATCCTAATGCAGCTTGCGATGACGTGCGATTCAACACGGTTCGCTCAGTTCCATGCGCGGGTGTTTGGACGACCCACGCCTCCGCCAGATGTGCCCGTGCCCCTAGTCGAGTTGTGGAGTCATCCGCCCTTCAATGCGGTGAGTATTCATTTTATCCCAATGATTCGAAAGTTCATATAGTCGTCAGCTTCCCCAACATGTGTACGATCTCACCGTTGGCAGCGTGAAGCATGGCTCTCCTCCGCCGTTGCAGGTTCGCGATCTCATGGGAGGTGATTTCGCTCGACTGGACTTCATCGTTACTCGATCTCTTGATTCTGGTGATCGCTGGGCCATCAAGTTTGTTGTTCAGGAAGCCGGGTTGCTGTACCGAAGTGCGCCGCGCACTCGGGAGGACTCTGTTCTCGAACCTCGGATTCCTTCTTACGCGTAGTATTCTCCTTATTCGTCTCCGTCTCTAACAATTGGGATTCATTGTGCGCGTAAAGAGACTTTCTTGGTATCTCACAGTTGCTGTGTCCGGATGTGGTTGTATATCCTTGTATCTACGTGTCTTACTTCAGCGTTGCTCGCTTGTTAAAGTGTGCTTTTAAGGTTTGAGGCGCGACTTGTAGTGCGCTTGTTAGATCCGTCGTCATATCTAGTCACCTGACCGTGTAGCCGCCTTTGGCGGTGGCAGGAACGTCAATCTTCTTATCCGCAAGTGCTCTGACCTATCTTTAATGCATAAAGAGTCGTTCCGTTTGCTGTCTTGAGCTCTCAGTGGATGTTGAGTTTCCAGAGTCCTTGCAATCAGCGTGATTGTGAGTTACTCTTTGTACAAAACTAGTGTCTCATCGATTCTCCTTTGCTCTCGCCGCCGCCGCCCTCGCTCTTCTCCTCATGTTCCTGAGCTCATTGTAAGACGACGGGAAGTTCTTCTCCTTAGCCTCCTTACACGCTCCCCCGTCCGCGATATTGTCCATGATCTCATGGATCGAGAGTCGGCATAGGCTTCCCTCACAGCGTGCCTTCGGGTAGATCTTCTCTGAGTGCACCATCGCCGACCTGCTATGCTCCTGTGACTGGCTCATTCTCCCGGTGATCGAATCGTCAAGAGTAGTCGCGGATGCCTTGATGTCTTCTGGGCTGGGTGCTTCCACGTAGACTCTCTTCACCGTGGATTTCGCGCATTCATTGACGATCGCTATCTTGACTTTTCCATCCGCGCATTCTTCGACACTCGCTATCGCGCCTTGTACGTGCGGGTCGTATGTGTCCTGATTGTTTCGCTTGGCCGGGAGTTCACGTGCTGAGAGTGGCAAGTTAGCTTGCGCGGAGGATCTCGCATCATCGTATACTTGTTGTTACCTTGATCGCTGCTTTCTAGGCAGGATTCGGGGTAGATCCTTTCTTTGTCCTTCTGGGTTTCGAACCCTACCGCGACGAGACTGACTTGGAGCCCCACTTTGATGTCTACCTCAGGTTTTCGGAGGAGGCGATAGACATGCGCCTTTGTTTTCCCGAATGTAGTACGTGACTTGGGGGCGAAGTCGGACCACGCTGTCACTAGTGTGACCGGTCGGAGCGTCTGGTAGTCCCACGTTCCGTCTAGAGTGATCGGTTTTGTGGTTAAGTGGCTAGGTTCCACTTTGAAAGTGTAGAAGTGACTGGTGGTGCTCTGAGCCATGGTGAGAGGGAGGGGTGTGGTCTGGATGGGTTGTTCCGAGGGTGTGTCCGTATCCTCCACTTTACCTCCTTTGTACCCTTTCGCCTGGCGCCACATCTTGAGATCGTTCATGTTCAGGCAGGAGAAGAATGTTCAGAGCCTAGAATTGGTTGTCTAGGTCTGTTTCTAGAACCTGTCAAAAGTTGAACCGGGGATTTCCTGTCAATATGGAGAGGAAGCAACATCATCCATTTCGCTTAACATTGAGGGCGAGCGCTCCGAGTAAGTCCGGGGGACGTAGCTCCTTCAAGGTCTGTCCTAAATTCCTAGGAAAAAGATATAGTGCTACCAGTCACCCTATCTAAGAGCTGTGGTGGTTGGTTATCTCAAGGCATGAGGGGGAGGGATCTACTTTGCTCATAGACGCTTAGACGTTGTATTCTGAGCCAGCGTCCCGAACAGAGTCCATAGCCTCTGGTGATGGGTTCGCTCATCTGACGTTGTTCAAATTACAACCATCAGTTCTGGTATGCACATGGGTCAAGACTAGGGTGTCACAAGGACATAATCTGGGTGATTGGCATATTGCTTGCTCTGCCCTGTCCTTGGGTCACTTGGCGCTAATGTCGTGAGCGCCCGGCAGAAACCCGGATGCACTTTGGATAATACTCGTTTAATAGGATAATATTCGGGTCGTCGGGGCAGTCTCGGGGAATATTTGGCTTGGGTTCGGGGAAACAGGGGCAGTTACTGAATGTATATACGCCGGGTGCAGTCAGCTTCTCTAGTTAGTGCAGCGTGTGTTCGCGGAACAGGTTAGCTACGGTATTCGTAGATAGCCTAGCATACAGCATTTCTATGAGAAGTCGTACGTATGTTTTCTGTGTGTTGGATTAATGTCGTTGGCTTCTAGTAATTGGAAGATCTGGTTCAACCAAGTCGGGCAGTTTGTTATCATGTGGGAGGAGCGTTCATTTATGGTATGGCTGCGCGTTCGAGACTCGGCGTCCCCGCTCATTTCCACTTAAGTTTATAGCCGTGTTATGATCACATTAGGTCACAGCGTAGTAGGAACTCTTAGATCGTGTTGTCTATGGGCAGTACCATCGCCTTTGTCCAGACATGAGCTGTGTTATCTAGTGCATTCCGATGATTCCTCCCTCGGACGTTCATCAGCTCATGTCTCCGCAGGCCTCGTCCAGCCACTCTTGATCACTATGCCGTCAAATCAGTATAGTTTGTCTGCCGAGATGGGGGCGAGGAGTCTGGTGAGGTCGAGCACATCGTATTCAATGGAGCTCCTGCGAAGTCCGTTATCGATTTCAGGCGTTTCTTCCATTGAGTTTATTGAACATAGTTTGTCAGGATCAGGTCCTGATATTTATCTATGGCAACCAGTAGAGTGCGGGCATGTAGGTTATCCTCGAGTCTTAGGAGTCTGTCATTTCTGAAGTCCAAGAGCCCCGGGTGAGAGCGCCTGGTCTGAGTAGTCATATAAGTTTGTCATCATTTCCTATAATTGGCGACTCGCGGGTTCTAGTTCGTCCCTGGGCGTTTGGTGCGTCGCTTCCGTCGGCCGAGGGCTGGGCGTAGCGTGGTGATGGCTCATTGGTCTCTGCGTCGCTCCTGCTATGATGAGGATGGCAAGACAAGTTACTCGTTCTCTGAGCTCTACGAGACGTTCACTCCAAGGAGGCGCCTCTACAAGGTCTGCGGTATCATCGAGTTGGCGTAGGAGAGGTTTTACGGTGTGTCACCATAAGTGGGTAAGTTTCGTCGTCGTCTCCTGAATTTCTCAACTCATTCACGAGTCTCTTTACCAGGGGCTCCAGTTAGATCCGCGACATTCCATGGTGGAGTATTGCCGGTGAGGGATGGGATGTGGCCTAACCCTCTTCCGATGCGGATGGAGTAAGATGTGTTCTCAATTTTGTTTCATACGTCCTGTGGCTAACTACGGTTTGCCGCATGTGTAGATTTGTTGTCAGGTTGTTACAGACTTTCAGAGGACTCTAGCATGTTGGTGTTGCTTTGGACACATTAGAATGAGCTGGTGCGTTAATTTGATTTTCGTCAGAATACTAAATGGACGTCCTCATCGTTCATCTTTAGGTATCATAGCGTTGTTTACTACAGAGCGCCATTATTTATCTCTAGTAACAGAGATCGCGTTCAAGGAGAGTCTGTTTTAAGCTGCTTATCGTCCTAGGAGAGCTGCTGGTTTCTTCATCATTGTGGTCTACCCCTTTAACGGTTGTATCCTGGGATACTTAACGTCTGGCTCTGAAGGTTTCACGCTTTGTAAAGGTATGGCCAGGACAAGAGACGTTAACCTAGACCTCTAAACGCCCAACGGAAACGGAAACAGACACTTCAGACAGTGTCTCTGTATTTCACTCTTAGGACGTCATCAAGTCTCCGGCAGCCAGAGATCTATGCGGTATCGCGCGGTCCCAGGTACGTATGGTTGCTTCAAGATGTGTCGGTGCAGCTTGCTGCTGCCCCTTCTCTTCCTAGGTGGGTTGTTTGCTGCATCTGAAGGAACGTTCAGCTCTAGGTAAACTTCACGGCTCCGTTGTTTCCCCAAAGGAGCGGTGTGCCGGGCATTCTGCATCCGGACGGCGTTGTCGCGATGTTCTAGCCCTCGTCGGGACACTTTCCTATCCGACACGCTCTCGTCTGCCTCATTTCTGTCAAGAGCATTTGGCTGGATTACTCCAGGAGTCGCACTTTGTTTCGCCGAGGACCGGTGCTCAGCTCGCTTACAGCGGTGTGTTTTCCGAGCGTGCAGAGCTCCTATCTCCACTGATTTTGTACGTTCTCGCTAGATTTCATCCCAACTTATTTGGAGCAAAGGACGCAAGTGTTAATACGTCGTGAGATGCTTCGTCCTTTGTCTCGGGTTGAACGTCCCGGGCATATATATGCCCTGCGCTTCAATCCTAAATGTACGTTCTAGCTTCTAATTCAAAATGGTTGCTGATCATATGTCCTAATAGGTTCCCGCCTTCGCGTAGGCTACTTAGCCGTGAAAGTGGGTCGTACGAACTTAGTGCAGAGACGCCTTCAAGAGTGGCGGCGACGCTGTCGATCTACCCTTCCTACCCTGCTCGGCTCATGCTCGTCTAGTAGAGCTCGCTTGCTCGAGTCTCTTGTGCATCTAGAGTTGACCGACCTCGCCGTCAACGCCCCTTATCTTCATCCTTCATTTCCGAATGTCGTTGCCGGTCTAAGGCTCGGTTTACAGTTTCCTCGCTCGACCTGCTCCGATTGTAGGTCTCGTGTCCTATTCCTTGTGAGTCCAAGCTGATCTGGATTGACAGGCGGCGCCGTGCATCAGGAAATCTTTTACCTGCGCGCATCGAAGGGTGGATCTCAAGCCTTATGGACCGATATCATCCGTCCTATCGTCCGTCGCTACTCTAAGTACCTTTATCATCATCGGTAGTACTGAAGTTTCGAGTGTATTGAGTTGTTGGTGTACATACCGCTCCGAACGTTCTGACAGTCCCGAACCCAGTGTACCTATCCGACTTCTCGTGATATCTACTACGGTTAGCAGATTTCTTCTCATGGGGCCGCTGTCAAGTTCGCTATCCCGCTCGTTAGTGATTCGTAGTCGTCAGTACGTTTCTCTCCTTCTGTGATGTGGAGAGCGTGACCGCTCCATTTGAACCTAGTTCTGGAGTCCAAGTCCTCTCGTTTAATCGAATTTGGTAAAGCTCGATACACGGTGGGCAGGAGACGAATTAATTGTACTGGTGTAGATGGTTCAGGATGGGTGGGATGGGGCGTCTTTAGTACATGACAACGACTCCGCCGCCTATTCCTCTGTCCGCCCAGGGCTCCGTGAACCTCGTCCAGCTCTTCCCGATGTTCATACCACCGATCCAGTAGAGTTCGTCCGCCGTGATGGGGGTAAGAAGGCGGTTGAGGTCGAGGATCTCGTATCCCACAACGCTTCTCCTAATTCCGTTGTCAAAGTCCACGTTGCCGAGTCTCGACGGGTCGTTGACCTCCCCCGGCCGCTTTGCCCTGCTTATCGTGATGAAGTGCGTGATGGCGTGTTCAGAGTCTCTCTCGAAGAGCCAGACTCTCTCCGTGTCGTCGGGGAAGGAGGAGCTCCTAAAGAGGTGGTTCACCCTTCGGAAAGTGATCATCCGGAGATGACGCTTGTGGATACGGATGACGATATCGGCAGTGCCTGGAGTGGCTGACCTCGGTGCTGCGCCCAGGGTGGGAGAGAGGACTAGTGGGTGTGAGAGTCAGCTGTAGTACTTGAGCGTGCTGGCGGCATACCTCTGTCATCAGGAAAAAAATAGATGACTCGGGTGCACTATCGAGACTCGCGAGACGGGATAGTCGGATAGACAAGTCCCCCTCTCGCGAGCGCCCGATAGTTGCCCATAGCGTCTCGAGAGCACTTGTCGAGAACTCTCCGAGAACTCAATAGCAGCGGTAGTTACCTCATAAATCCTGGCATTTTGCTCATAATAACCTATATTCTGTGCAACATTGCGCATGCACATAAGAAAATGGCAACAGATAGTATTTGAAGCGAGATAAAGTACATGATAGCATACTACAAACAGATTGGCTACTATGACATTAGGTAGTCAAGTATCCTAACTAGTGCAACAACGTCGACAAATGCGGGGACATGATGAGCATAATGCGAGTGTGGGTGCAGGATGCGTGTCCCGGGAAGGTGACAGATAATGAGTGCTGGCCGGGTGTGGGTGCAAGATGTGCACGGACGGATGTGCGTGACGGAGACCAATGAGGGTACGTGAAGGGACGAGTAGGGATGCGGGATGTGGGTGCGAGTGATAATGTGTGTGCGGGACAGATACAGTTCTGAGTCGAATCACGGGAGGATTGTGGATGGCGTTGAGGCAAGATAGTACGAGGGGACTCACCCGGCGAGATAGTCATGACCTTGTTGGAGTTGCCGGCACTCTGCACATGTACAAGCATAATAAAACATCAGCTGAGCTGTGCCGCAGCTAGTCGACACACTACAACTCACCCTGAAGTGGACCTGATGTCGTTACACCCCCTTCTCAAGCAGAGTACCACCTCGTATGGGTCGGGAGCGATCAACGGCAGATGCTGTTAGAGTGCACTGTAGCATACTATACAACAGTTAGCCAGGTACTTGGAGATAGAGGGATCCGAGGATGAGGATCTACTTACTACTGGCAGCAGTGACAACTCGGAAGGTGGACAACCCTTCATTGGACTACAGGCTGCCGGTGCTTCGAGGTGCATGCTGTGAGTCTAAGTCCTAAGATCCAAACAGTCAAGTATGTATATATGTGACTTACCTTCAAAGACCTGAGCGTGCTATAGGGGTGAGGATGAGAAGAGGAGGACGAGGAGGAGGACAGAACAAGAGGGTCGGAGGACAAAGGGCGTCGTCAGTGCCAGCACACTGACTGATGGGATCAAGCGCTTTGTTTAGGGCAGGCACTGTGTGACTTTAGCATTTCCTACTTGACCCCGCCGTTCTTGCACACCTTCCCGGGTGCATGAAAGCTTACTAACATAGTGGAAACTGTCTATACATATACTATAGAGCCTGGTACATACTCTATATATGGTTCTATACCGAAAATGGCCACCACTTTCTTTCCTACAACTCGAGTGTGCTCCCGAGTGCTCTCGAGACATACTGGGTGTCTCTCGGGACTCGTGAGTCCAAGTGGATACTATCGAGAGATTGCTTTTTCCTGATGGTCGCTCGACTCAGCCATGGCGTGATGGAACCTCGGTACGGGTTTAAGGGCTTTATATAGGTCCTCACACTCTGTTTATTTGGTTCTCGGTCAGAACGTCTCTGTAGGTCAACTTCGTTCAGCCTTCATTTTAAACTTTCTTCCATTCAGTTCGTCTGTCATGCTTAGTGGATGGATACCGCCTCATCCCGACCTAGGCGCCCAAAGGTTCGCCAGTCAACATTCGTTTTGGGTCGTCGTGTGCCACGTACTCGTCGTCGATCCACTTTTGTACCCCTAACACTATGTTTTGTCTGTCCGGGGGGTCGTCTATGCTCGAGGCATCGGTACTCAAGCACCTGCTGGACGAAGTCCAGACGAGCAGAGCTCGTGGGGTATGGAGAGCGCAGGACTGGAGTACTTACACGTAGATGGTACTGGTTCGACTGTCTCAACTTCCTAATATCTCCCACTATTACTCCTATCTCCTATGTGCGTGTTGAGAACTTTGTTCTTCTTTGGAGGTGTTATATTAAGGTATAGCGGCCCAGGTATGACTGCTCCAGTAGTCAGGGACCGTGGGAAAAAACGACCATGGTGGTGGTATGAGAAGAAGGAGCCCCCCAAGAGTTGTCTTCTTGAAGTACATACGGTGATCCTGCCCAAAATACAATGGCGGCTGCCACGAGTACTACCTTGTAGTACTAGGACAACGCTAGCCGTTCGCAGATGCCACTTCCACTGTCCGTACGGCGTAGGCTTATCAGACAAGGACCGCCAATTACAGGCTAGCAGTGCAGTACTTCTCAAAGCAGCCAGCTGGTTTACACAGATATCAAACTGAAAGCATCCTGGGCGCAGTCCTAGTAGTGGCCCGGGTACTATCATGATGGTGACTACTAAGTAGTACTAGTACAATCGGACATTGAAAATGATTCAACGATCACATGACAGTATGTTACCATGAGCGCTTAGGACAGCAGCAACCTCTTGTCTCCCCTACTAGGCAGACGATGTACAGGTTCTATTGAACGGGGGGGCGGACGGACCTGTCAGCAACCTCCGAGTCCAACAAATTCAACGACGGTCGACCGACCGTGACCGCTTGACCGACGACGACTAACGACGGTTGACTTTAAATATTCAACTGACAACGTTCGACTTCGAGAATCAATCAGCTCTGCTTGTCATATCTCCGATCCATTGCCTTTCGCCGATCCATTGCCTTTCGCATAAGTACACCGATTACTACTAGTAGTAGTCACTAGCCTGTGAGTCTCGACAAAACCCATAAGTACATACAGAGAATGCGCTCCGGGCGGACATAGCCGGCGAACGAATACTTATTTCATCAACCAGCTTGTTGCTTACCAGTCAACGTTAACGTTCTCGTCGCTCACAATCACTCGCATCGTGATACCATCCTGCATTTCATCAAGAAAGGAGCAGGTGCAGCGTGCTAAACCGTTCAAATGTGTTCATCGGCATGATTAGCAGTTTTGCAACGCGATCCACAAAGAGTCTGAAGAAGTCCCCTATGAACGCGATGACACCGCACGCGACGCCTCGTGCGCGTACCTATATATTGCATTTGTGTTGCAGATGGGAGAGACCACGTAGCGTCACCTGCAGTCACGTACGGTTCGTCGACGAGTCTTACATACTACGCAGTATCTGAGACTGACTGGATGACTCACAGGCTGCCATCAAGTCTCGAAGTCGTCCCACAAGCAGCGCCCCAAGAGTTGCGCGAACACTCTCGCATGCAGCACTTTCTACTGCTTCAGACACGCGGGGAACCATACGACCAACGCCGCCATGGTCCCCACAGTGTTCTTCCCCAAGCTCTACGGCCATCCGGGCGAGCACCAGCAACGCGCTGTCCGACGCCCGGTCCGCCTGCATCTCGACGATCGTGTCCGTGCACCTGCGCTGCCATATCGCGCCCGTCATCATCGCGCCCTTACGGAACTTTACCGCGTTCGGCGCGTAGTGCAAGGAGTGGCAAGGCGCTTCGACGCCCAAGGCTGCTCTCGCTGCTCGGATGATGACGGTGACGAAGCAAAGGAGCGCCGTAGAAAGCTAGACGAGGAGTTCGACAGCTTGTTCAGAGCATCCAGCGTCGAAGACTTGGCGCGTCGCGCCCAGCTGGATCATGGTACCACAAAGGAGGAGGAGAGCCGCTACTTCAAAGGCATCTCTTCGCTCTTGGACTACGCCGAAGAACTCTGAACTGCGAGTGCAGCCCGCTGCTCAAGTCTCTCGTCGACATCATCTGGTGCTTCTTGGAGGAGGTGCTGGGTCGCGCTACGCGCCAGTCGGAGCCTGACCTTGCCCCCCTGGTATAAGCAGAGCAAGTGGAGGAGGAGGTAGAAGCAGTAGATCGGGTTGAGAGGACGTACAACAGGTGGTTCTGGGGCATCAACTTCTTGATGCATGTTCATCGCTCGACGGAACCACAAAAGTAGATAGAGTTGGCGAAGGAGTGGCAAGCAGCGCATGACGATATTATCGATGCATAACTTCGGAGTTGATATTTACCGTGTCGAATTCACTGCAGCCTTTGGGGCAGAGAAATTGCTTTGCGGCAAAGGCGTACCTGTTTATCAAGGAAGTATACACACTTAATCCTCGCGGATGACCGTGTTGATCAGTTACTGGGTCGTCAGGAACTCCTGCTTGATCAAACGTAGGTGGTATAAAGTCAGGTAGCGGTCTGCTATAGCCTAAGAGACAGGGAGATAGTCGTCTCCAGTCACAGCAGGAAAGGTGCTTTGCAGAACTAGTACGCGGGACACTCCCTTTATGGGAGCCTCGTTGTCAGTACCATGTTCCGTATAATGTGCATGCTTATCGAAACATCTATGACACATGACGTGAGTTATACAGTTAAAAGCCGATCGATAAACCGTGGGTCTGCTCGGACGACTCACTCTCAGGGTAAAGACGTGCGTTGAGCAGGGATGTGTTCCCTCGCCCACTGTGCTGTCTCTTCCGTAGCGTTCCAAGCGGCGTTCAAACGCGGTAGCTTCCAGCTCACGTCGTCTCCATGATCAGACGGCAAGATCGCGAGGATCGCCAAAGACATATACGTATGGTACGGATCTGCGCATTATGTCAGTCATCGTCATCCAATGCGAGTTCACCGCGGACCGTCTCCGAACCTGGCTTTTCACCGGGTGCCTTCGCGAGTCCACCGTACTTGAACTGGCACTGGCCCAGGAAGTCCGCGAGGGCACGCTCGTCGACGAGGTGGCCTTCTCCGAGGATCTAGACACATGGCCATAGTGAGTACGCTTCGCTGGACGAGGGCCCGGTACACCTCACCTCCAACGCAGCCCCGCACCAGAAGCAGTAGCACGCATCGGCAATCTTGCCCGTCCGTCCGCAGAACCCGCCCGAGTCTGTCTGGTTCTGCACCAGCCAGCGGACCGTCCTCGCGCGCTGCGCACCGGCCAGTCGGGCGGCGCGAGGGGAGGCGGGCGTGTCGGGCGCCATGTGCAGCGCAGCGATGGCACAGTAGGAGGTCCCACCTGCATGTCGCAGTCGGTCAGCCTACATACAGACGGTGCTGCAAGGAGTCGTGATCCACCTAACGCCTCCCCGGATGGCGTCTGGCCGTAGCCACCCTCGTAACTCTGCGCGGTGCTGTCAGCGCATGGATCACCCGGCAGCCTCGGGGACGAACATACATAGCATCGCTGGATGTACGCGATCGCGCGATCGACGTCGATCCCCGACCAGTCGTCCATGAAGCTACTGATCACGAAGGCGCAGTAGAGCATCCTGAGATCCGACTCGCCGCCGTTCGGGAATGCGGAAAAGCTGAGGCCTGTGTAAGTCGGGCGGTATACGGGGGCGTGGAAGATAGCCTTACCTTCCGTCTTCTTGCTGGCAGGACCCCAGAAAGCGGAGCAATCCAGGCTTGTCGAGCTTAGAGAAGTCGTCCCGCAGCATCGCGAGGCATAGTAGGGCCGTGTATGTCATGACGAGATGGGGGGTGTCGTACTCCGATAGGTCGCCGTCCTGTTGACCATGGTCAGAATCTAACTCTCTACCGGCGCATTTCACGCACGTGGTAATCTTCCGGTGTGATGAAAGGACTTGGCCGGAATCCCGCACCATGTGTGCCAGCTTGCGAATGGATCCTAGTCAGCGCGATCGAGGCTAGCGGGGTAACGGGAATGCGCGCACAGATGTGCTGCTCCCACAGCCAATCTCGCCAGGTCTCGCGATCTAGGCCATTGCTCTGAGATTCAATAGCTCCTAGGATATCCAATGCTCCTAAGCAGTAGAAGATAAGAGCTACCCTGACTCGAGATCGCGGTTTGAGTCCTCACCGCAAGTACACAAGTCAGGTGATGCCCTTACCTAGAGGGATCTACTTCGACCTGGCTAAATGGTAGTCCAATAAGGCACCTCCGAGAGTGAGAAGCATGTTTCTCCTTTGTCAAAGTCTGGCCTTGAGACATCGTAGGTGTGTTACCGAAGTTGGCAAACGGGGTGGTGGTAGAGATGATGGCCTACGGAGGCGCCCGAGATGGATCGGGAGGGCGATAGCTTTGGACTCTAACACGGACAAACAACGCCTATGCCATATCAGCGTAAAAGTCGCTTGCGTGATGTTACATGTACTTATAATCAGTCTACTTTTCGTTTGGCTCTCACTCACATGAATCGAACAAGCAGGTCAGAGCGGCCTCTTCCACCTTGCCCCATCGCAGAGGGGTTCAACAACTCATCGTACAACCAGAACAGCACAACACAATGCGATTGACAAAGATCGTGTCGCACAAGCGCGAGGTACACAATCCGACGTAGAGAAGGCTGCATATACGCGCGAAATGACCTGGGGCATTTGATTTGTTGGGTTCGGCAGCGTCTAGACACGTTGGCAGGAAGGAGGTGAGTCCGTCACAGTCAACGTTTCCATTCCGCGCCAAGACGCAATTGCGTCAGAGTGGCATGCTACAAATAACAGTTTCAGCCGCTAAAAGCTTGAGAGGAAAGGAGAGTATTTCGGAGGACATGGACGTACACGAGATCAGCTCCATCCAGTCGACGATTCAACAAGCGATGTGGTCGATCGTTGAATCCTCGGCCATCCGTCGGTCCTCGCTGCGTTGGTCCCATTAGCATTTGGACATCGAGCAAACTGTTCAAAAATCGGTACTCACCCAACGCCGGTGTGCACCAGAGACGTTTTATCCTCCTGTGGGTTGCGCAATCATGAACCCATGATATGGGTCGCGCGCGGCCCGATTACGAATCACCACACGACATGGATACGGTACTAAGGCTATTAATTCGTGGATAAGCGAGAACGTCAGTGCGTCGACAAGCACCTGAGAGTACGCCGTGACTCACTGGACAGTCTGGGTCGCCTCTCAACACCATCTAAGTCTTGCGACTCCGATGTTGTCGAGGAGTCCATTAAGAAGGATGTTCGATGCGCCCGCCGTGTATATACTATAGTTCAGGGCAGGTGTCTTCTGTTGCACGTGAGCAACATCGCAATGGCGAGGCGGCCACGTGATGGATAGCTCTCAGCCTTCTGTTCTTGAATCTTGACTCCCACTCAGCAGAGTGCACTGTGACTAAGTACGGTGTCCGACTCGCCAGTTTACGCCTGAGGCCTGAATTCCAGCGATGCAACTCGACAACGATCGAGGATCTAACCGGGATCCTAGCGTGTTCCCCCTCCCAACATGCATCACTGCCTCACCACGCGGGCTTCGCGGCGACCTATCGAAAGCAGGCCTTCAGCTCTAGTGATGCATTGGTTACCAAGCCGATATGTAAGTATCAAAGCGGACTATCATCGGTGTATGACTAACACTCTCTTGTCTGTTGACCTAACAGGGTTCTCTGAAATGGTAGGCGTCGATTTGACCGTACTGCCAGTGGGGCACAAGTCGTTACGATATCTCCGAGTCCGACCTCCGCTGATTGAGGTTCGGTCTTCTGAAGACTGATTGATGATTACTTGATACTTAGAGATAGGTCGCACCTCTGTGTGTGCTTACAGAGCTGATCAGCTGAGGCTGCTATCCCAGCCCGACTCGCTCCACAGGTCCTTGACGAGAACACGAAGATTTGAATACACACTCTGAGTAACTTATCTTGGCTCTTTGCTCCTCGTGGTCTCGTAAGTATGTATCTCATGTCGTCTATCTAGGGACCAGGTCGCCTCAGAAGTCGAGCTGACAGGCACAAGCGTGCAAATAGCAACGTTAACTCCGCATCAGTGTCCTAGAGCCGTCTCCGACTCACGAATCCCTCGGAGATAGGAGTCCGTGCTCGTGCTTGCTAGGGACGACATGTCCAATTCTGTCAGACTGTCGATCCCCGCCGGCCGGCGGATACTGTGGGTAAGTATATACGTCCTACATATGTGCGCCAGTTGGGCCTGAGGACCTCGTTTCATGCCGATCAGCTCCGCACAGCGCATTGTTGTTGTCTAATTCCATTCATGGCGCACTCAGGACATGGAGCTCGACGCTTGACGCGGGGGAAATTCGATTTTACCGTCTATGGCAGCAGAGACGACTGAGGAAAGCAAGTGTATGTGGATGTATCGTGAATGTCAAATGGGCCGTCCGGACAATTAGAAATAGCAAGTAGTGGGTACACGTATCCGTAGAGTCGAAGCGGGCGATGGGCGGGGATGGGGATACAGAGAGTACAGTGTGAATACAGTAGCACTAGCGTCGGCCTGGTCTAGGGGCGGACATCGAATAGATAGAACAATACATAGGCGACGTCCCCGAGTTCAGCAGATTAGCGTCATATTAGTAGAGTAGTGAATAGGCCCGCTACGACCGTGGTCGCGCGGTCCTGAACCTCCGAACGATCCGACCGTATGCTGCAGGCACGGATAGTACATGCGAAGGCATGTGCGCGGCGATTAGGCGTCGCCATGGTGGGGTGATTACGGCGGAGAACCCGCCTAGATGGAGATAGAGTAGGGTTGAAGTGGACGCGGGTGTTGACAGCATCTTCAGGGCCCCGGAGAACACGATCTGCACGGGGTGATCGCAGACGAATGGTGGGGTGCCTCCCGACATGGGGCTATCGGAGGTGGGGGCGAGCTTCGGGTTCGGGTGCTCTCCGCGGGAACGACTGGGAGCTGCGCATACGGGCAGGTCACTGAAGTTCAGAAGAACACGGGGCCAACGGCGCCCGCGTTAGTGCGGATGATGTTTTGGGAGCCGGAAGGCTTGGGCTTGGACGCTGTCGCGGCCTGGGTAAACGAGACGGGGGTAGCGGATGCGACGGTGGCCGACATGGTAATAGAAGGATTGAGACGAGGATCCGGTTTAGGAAAGTCGAATAAGAGTAGTGGGTAGCGGGCCGTGAGACGAGTGCACGTGGAGCTTGTTTTAGGGACACGAGAGGAGAGACCGTTCGGAGTCTACGAAGGGAAGGGGGGCGGTCGACGGCGGATGGCCTGGGAAGGGCGAACCTGAGGTCACTGGAGAGGCGGGGGCGAGTGTCGCGGCTACGGCTGGATGTCGAGCATCCGCCGGAGGCGCAGGGTCTTTATATGCCGCCAGGCTCGACACGTACATGCCGCAGCGCATCTCGCCGTGCGCCGTCATGCACAGGATATCCGCGCAATCACTGAATCAACGTCAATCGAAGCCCTCTGCAAACGCGCGGAGATGCCACCGGGCGGATGGGAAGAGATGGGGAGAGACGCGGGCGCGGCACGCGCGTCGCGCGCAGGGTCCCGCAGACACATGGCCCCCTCGGTTTCACAGATGGGAACACGGTCTAACACGGTGTGCGAACTCGCACTGGAGGTTAGCGCGAACGGTGCCTGTGCGGCTCGAGTCTCGCAGACGGAAGCAAACAGCAGCAGCTACTGACCCGCCTCCCGCCCGTCCCTTGAACAACCCCCGAACGAGAATCACGGGCGCTGATCTGAGTCTCGCTTTACGGAAAGCCTCGGGCGTGGCGACTGTTCGACTAGCACTTGGTGCCTTCCGATCGGACCTGACGGTGTAAGTAGCAGCTAGCGTGGCGCATACGCTGTGCAATGCATAATGAACTTGGATTGTGGCACGTCCCTCGTGTGCTCATTGATCACCCAATTGGGGACGCTCGCTGTGGGGATATCTTTCTATGACGCCCACAAGACGGTGATGCCGGACCGGCAATTGTGAGCATTCGAACTGGATTTGTCGTTCTCGAGCGAGATGGGAGCCTCGGGGATAGCTGCCCCGCCGCGGAACTGTGGCCGCAGAATCCAGACTATAATTGGCATGGTGCCTCGACGAGCTGTGGACGTCGCAACGCGCGATCACGAGAAACTGGAGAAGCAGACACATACATACATACATGCGGATGCAGACGGCGGGGGCTTCCGGTTATGTTGCCGTGTGTAGCATCTTTGGCGTGCTACATCAGATAGGAGCGCGTTGACGGTACCGAACCAACAGGTACGCACCGATTGACATTTAGAGAACAAGGCATCTGTGTCCGTCCCGCGCGTTCGGAGCTATGATCGGGTTGTGTTGATAGGAAGCGGTGGTCGCAACCTCGCATATGACGTTGTAAACTCCGCGACGCACGGCAAGGAACAACTGCAGTCGGGGGAAGTCGGGACTGAGGCAAGTGGAGAAGATTTACATTGTACATAGTACAGCGCCCAAGGGGAAGCGAGAGGCGTACTAGTGTTCGCAGGTGGGGCTAGGTGAGGTCGTCGCAACGAGATTCCGCACGGCCAGGACGCGGTTGTTCGCACACGACATGGAGGGTAATGGCTGGTAATGGTCATCGTGCGTCGTGTCGGATGAGCTGCCCTGCATCGAGGCATCGCAAATATTGTTCCTGCTGATGAGCTTGACCGTTGAACGTTGAACAACGAAGTCGTGACCTATCGTGACTCACCCATGACATCCTCCCGTACGGCAACATTGATGAACATGGCACCGCAATGCGGGCGTGTACTTATGTCGCCCAGATATCGACTCATTGTACATCCCCATCCTCGATGTTCTATGTATACTTCCGTACTTGAAGCTTGAAAGACTGTCGCGGTCCGAGTCAGCGTGCTGCAGCAGGACACTGCACCAAAGCAGTCTAGTAGCCTGTGTCGGTCATGCCAGGAGGTAGTTAACTGTTTGAATGGTGCATAGAGTCAAACGGGAGGAATCAGGATGGACAGTGGCTGGACGTTGCAGACTTGCAGTGCAAGTTTCGAGACGCCCGTTTGTGAAAGTTTGGAACGGTGCAGCTTACTAAGCAAAGAGACCAACCGTCTTAATGCTTCTTGTCCTCAACCTCTTCCCTTGCCTCCCTCGAACCCCACAACGCAGTCACTAGTCTCCTCGGTGCTTTTATTGTCTTGAAAGTCCTGAGGATGGACTTGTACTCGCTATCGCTATCCGTGACTAGAGGCCGAATAAACAGGCGCATTTACTCAACTTCAATAAATCACGACGCCAGGAAGCAAGCCCGTATAGGTTTCTCCCTCAGGACTCTTCGCTATATGCGCGATTCTCTGAACTTTCGAGCTCTGCCCAGTGCTTTCCAGTGCCTTTAGAGTCTGAGGGCCGTGTGCGTGTACGTATCCCGTGATCGCGTTGCGCTCCAGCCTCCAGGTCTGGCGCGCGACTTGGTTCAGCTTCTCCGAGGTTGGTTCGATTCTTCCCGCCCAAGCGCTCAATTAGTCAGGACAATCGACGTCAGTCGCTCGCAATCGCTCACCCCCTCCTCGGAGCGTTACAAAAGCCGCACAGCGGCAGTCGCAACCTACCCCAGACCACCAGGACAAAATTTATCAAGCCATCAATACCAGCAAGTCGGTCATGAAGGCGATTTTGGTCAAGGACGGCAAAGGGCCTCTCGAGAACCTGTACCTGGGGGAGGCGGAGAAACCTTCCCCAGGCCCGGGTCAAGTACTCGTCAAGGTCGGGCTAAAACATTCTCGCATTGGATTGCATGAGGTTCATGTAGACGTTTCAGGTCAAGGCGTTCGGTCTGAACCGGATGGATATCCTGCAGCGCGAGGGTCGCTATCCGCTCCCGCCTGGCGCGTCGACCATCCTCGGCGTCGAGTTCTCCGGCACCGTCGCTCAGGTCGGGCAAGCCGTGGACGAGTGGCACGAAGGCGACGAAGTGCTAGGGCTCACGAGCGGTGTCAGTCGCTCGTCTCCTCCTCAACCATGTGGTCTCTAGATCTATCTACCATCATAGGGTGCGTACGCCGAGTACGTGGTGGTACCGCACAGGAACGTCTTTAACAAACCGGCGCATCTGTCCTGGGTCGAGGCGGCGAGCATTCCCGAGGTGTTCCTGACAGGTTCGTGCCCACACCTCGCAGTCTGTGCCGCGCGCTGGGTGGTGCGATCGGACGCCACGCCATGGCTATCTGCCATGTCTTCGCCGTCCGCTCTTCCCGGAACACGCGGCCATGCCCGTATGTCCTAACCTTCCTGCGATGCGGATGCTGATGATGTCTCCGTCCAGCGTTCCAGGCGCTCGTCGTCCTTGCAGAGGTCAAGAGCGGCGACGACGTCCTCGTCCACGCCGGGGCGTCCGGGGTCGGACTCGCCGCGATCCAATTGGCCAGGGCCTACGGCGCGTGAGTGACTCTGTCTGCGCTCCCCCGTGGCGTGTGTTCGCGAGAGTGATCGTCGGCGCAGGCACACGGTCACGGCCACCGCGTCCAGCCGGGCGAAGCTCGACATGCTGCTGGGCCTGCCTGCGGGGGCCACGCATGCGGTCGACTACACCACGGAGGACTTCGCCGCGCACGTCAAGGCGACGACGGGCGGGAAGGGCGTCGACGTGATCATCGACTTTGTCGGCCAGTCGCACTGGGCTAAGAACATCGACGCCCTCGCGTACGACGGCCGGATGACCATGCTCGCCCTGCTCAGCGGTACGCTTCCTGTTCCTCGCCCGCGGCGGCGTTGAGACCAGGTCCAGCGTCGCTCATCTTGATCATTGTGCAGGCGCGGAAGTCCCGAAAGTCAACCTCGTGCCCATCCTGTACAAGCGTCTGCGCATCCAAGGGTCCACCCTGCGCTCGCGCTCGGAGGACTACCAGGCGGAGCTGATCGCCAGGCAAGTAGCACACGTTTCCGAGTTCGTGCACGGGTGACTCAGCCCGTCCAGATTCAAGCGCGAGGCGTTCGGCCTCATCACGAACAGCGCGGGGGACGGACGTATCCGGACGTACATCCACAAGGTGCGCTTCTACTTCTCCCTCTCTGCGCCCGCGCCGTCGGGAGGTGCTGATGGCTCCCGCGTGAGGTCTATCCGTGGACCGACATCCAAGAAGCACACCGTGAGATGGAGGCGAACAAGAACAGGTGCGCATGCGCCCCGCGCTGATGAGTATGCGGACGCTGTAGGTGCGAGCGCTGACGCGGGCTTTTGCAGCGGGAAGCTCATGGTCGAGGTCGTGTGAGTGACGAAGCGACGCAGAGCCCCACGAGGAAGACCTTCACGTGCCCACGCGCACTGTAGCAGTATACTTAACTATCGTATGGTTCGAATGCAGCCATTCTACATACTTACGTCATCCGCCGGTAGCAAGCTCAAGGACATCCGAGTCCCTGCCACTGTCAACGAATGTACAGCACGCACAAGGACGAGGTCGGTGCCCCCCTTCTTCAGACCGGCCACTCTGCTGACGCGACCGAGCCAGGACTGCGTACGGGTCTGGACAGTGGATGTCTGTCCGCCCGGTGCCGGCCCCCTCGCAAGACACCGACCGACCCGCGCAGGATCACGCATCACGCTTCCTCCAACCTTCGCTGGGCTACCGTCGAGGAACCGGCGACGAAGATGCCAGGCGGTTTGGTCTGATACCAAACGCCCTCTATCTGTGGCTCATTGTGAGTACTGAAGGGACAATCACCCCGCAGCGAGCATTCACGCCCCTCACCGCGTTAGTGCTGTCGTCGCGACACCTACTGTTCTGATGCCGGGGGCTCTAGGATCAACCTTGAGAGCGCAATAAAAATTAGTCTTAGGTCAACAACAACCATCTACCATGATAAATGACACGGAAGTCAAGTACGCAACGGGCAAGTCATGCCACTGGGTACAACACTCTCACATAGTCGTATAGCATGCCCAGCCAGATTACGATTCCTACCAACCCATTGGACTGTGACGAGCCAAGCCGATGTACGGTCAGCACCGACGAGCGAGCGCAGGGCGAACGCGCGTAACTCGGACTCACCTCGAACTTCGCCCTGTGGTCCTTTAGGTCCGCCTCGTTCCACGTTGCGATTTGCCACCCGATATGCAGCAGCGTACCGCCAAAGGACAGCACTGCGTACCCCACGCCCTGCTCCAGTGCGTACCCGGCGTAGACGAGGCATATCAGCAGGACGACGACCAAGCCTGCAAGGATGGCACGGATGTGCTCCCCGAAGAGAAGCGCGGTCGACTTGATGCCCACGCGCTTGTCGTCCTCGCGGTCCTGGCACGCGTAGATAGTGTCGAAGAAAATTGTCCAGCTGTCGATGTGAGCACATCCAGATTCAGATCCATTCGCTCTGGCTCGCGCAGATCGAGAGAGGTCCGTACCAGATGCCGCCGAAGTAGAGGACCCACATCGCGGGTGGTGGCATCGCGCCTGTGACCGTGATCCAGGCGAAGGGGATGCCCCAGTTGAACGCGAGTCCTGGCAGCGACATACCGAGATGCACAACGTCAGCCTAGGCTCACGTAGCGCGTGTGAGTGCGTGAGATGATTGCACTTACCCAGCCACGCCTGAGGCCACCACGTCCATCGCTTCATGAGCGGATAGAGGGCATAGAGTGGGAAGGCACCCAGTAGTGACACAGTGATCCTGTGGCAATGACATTGGCAGTGAGCAATGGCACAACACTCGGGGTTGACCGAAGATGCTATACATACCCTAGCGTGTTACAATGCGAGAGTAAGTAGATTGAAGGCGCCAGGAGGGCTGCGCACAGGATTGCGGCCCCCTGTACAGAGACCAATCCTGACGGGAGCGGCCTTTCTTTTGTTCTCTCTGTACAGTACTTTCAGCTTGAGACGAGTGTACCGCGAGTTTGTGAGCGACGACAAACATACCGACTTGTCGGTCGAACTCGACGTCGCATATATCATTCAGGACGCAGCCAGAGCTGTGCATGAGCATGGTGCCGACCGCGAACCAAAGCAGCATTTCGGCATAATTGGCCAGGGGCAGAACGGTAGCGCGCGCGGCGATTGTCAGTCCCCATGCTAACAAGCGATCGGCGAGTCAGCGAGATCGTTCTAGTGCACCAAACGGCATACGCACCACAAGGCCAGAACATAAGAGTGTTGCCCATCAAGGGCTTGTGGAGACGGGTGAGCTGGAAGTATCCCTGTACTGCTGACATCGTGGCTGCGGATAGAGGATGTCGGGCTCGAAGGTCGGGAGACACCAGGTTAAATGTATTCGGTTCCGAAGATTGCTTCGAGCCCGATCCCACCCCACAAAACACTCCATCACCATGATCCCGAGTCGAAACGCAGATCCGGTCTCACTGACGTAAGTTGCGGTGCGAGCTTTTGTTCAGATTTTTCCTGAGCCTCCCGCCGATTGATGGGGAGAGGGACCCTGAGGCCTGAGGCCTCAAGGCCTCACGTTCGGTTCCAGAAGGCTGAGATCAGAGGTCAAGTTCACCCTAGAAATCTCTTGTACAATTCTCAGAGTTGTGGGCGTACATATAGGAGGATCCGGACATTCTTTCCTTTCCGACGCGACCGCCGTCGGAGCCCAACTTTCCTTCGCGTCCTTGGAAGTGCTATACGAGCGTGTAGACGACGAGAACCGGCTGGAAGTAGTGCTCTCGTTGGACAACTCCGTGCGTAAGTCCGGCGCTTGTGATTGACCTCGCATAATCCGATGTCTCGCTCTGAACACGACCTACAAAGCCGAAAGCTGTCACTGGAGCCTGTGTATCATGGATAGAGCGACGCAATGAGTTGAACAGGGGCGTATACCGTGCAATGGAGACGTACCGTGTTGAGATGCTACATAGCCTCTCTGTTGTCCGCCGCTATAGCCTCGGAGCGCGACCAACGTTTTAACAGTGACACAACTTATGGCAGCGCAAACACGCAATCCACGCCAAGAGTGTCAGGTACTGAGTACTGCCCCTGAGCTCCCCTTCCGCGTCCCTTGAACAACAGTTGAACACCCCCCAAACGAGAATCACGGGCGCTGATCTGAGTCTTGACCTGACGGTGTAAGGAACGTGGCGCATACGCTGTGCAATGCATAATGAATATGGATTGTGGCACGTCCCTCGTGTGCTAATCACGGGCACTGATCTGAGTCTTGACCTGACGGTGTAAGTAGCTGCTGGAACGTGGCGCATACGCTGTGCAATGCATAATGAATATGGATTGTGGCACGTCCCTCGTGTGCTCATGATCACCCAATTGAGGACGCTCGCTGTGGGGATATCTTTCTATGACGCCCACAAGACGGTGATGCCGGACCGGCAATTGTGGGCATTCGAACTGGATTTGTCGTTCTCGAGCGAGATGGGAGCCTCGGGGATAGCTGCCCCGCCGCGGAACTGTGGCCGCAGGGTCCAGACTATAAATGGCATGGTACCCCGACGAGCTGTGGACGTCGCGACGCGCGATCACGAAAAACTGGAGAAGCAGATACTTACATACATACATGCGGACGGCGGGGGCTTGCGGTTATGTTGCCGTGCGTAGCATCCCTGGCGTGCTACATCAGATAGGAGCGCGCTGACGGTTCCGAACCAACAGGTACGCACCGATTGACATTTAGAGAACAAGGCATCTGTGTCCGTCCCGCGCGTTCGGTGCCATGAAGAGCCATGATCGGATTGTGTTGATGGGAAGCGGCGGTCGCAACTCGCATATAACGCTGTAAACTCCGCGACGCACGGTCACGGCGGAGGAACAACTACAGTCGAGGGAATTCGGGCCAGAGGAAGGGGGAAAAGATTTACATACATTGTACGAAGAAGCTAGAGGCGTACTAGTGACAGTTCGCAGGTGGGGTTGTCCCAACGAGATTCCGCGCGGCCTGGATGTGGTTGTTCGCGCATGACACGGAGGATGATGATCAGCGTGGCCTCAACTGAGGGAACGCATTGTTCCTGCTGATGAGCAGCGAACTTGAACAACAAAGACGTGATTCACTCACTGGCATGACATCGACGTTTTCCCGTACTACAGCAACGTCCAACATTGATGAAGATAACGCCACAATGCAAGCGTGTATATCACCCAGATGTCAACTTGGCCAGAGTCCTGACTTGCAGCTTTATTTCCCATCTTCTATAGTCGACGTCCAACGTTCGATACTTCAGTAATTGAAGGACTGTCGCAGTCCGAGTCGATGTGTTGCAGCAGGACACCGCGGCAAAGCAATAGCATGTGTCGGTCACGGTGTCAGGAGGATGTCAACACATGTTTTGAACACATTGAGTGGTGCATAGAGTCAAACGAGAGGATGGACGTTGAACGTTGAACGATTGAACTCAGTGCAAGTTCCACTGAGAGTCACTCTTACCTCAGCTTCAGCGTAGCTTACTCAGCAAAGAGAACTGAGTGGGCGCCTAATACTTCTTGTCCTCAACAAAACGTTCTACCACCCCCCCTCCCTTTGCCTTCCTCGAATCTCACAATGTGAGTCACAACATAATCACTAGTTTTTTTATCAGACGCTCTCTGGCTCTCTTGAAAGCAAGAATGTCCTGTACAACTGCCATCCTGAGGAACAGGCACGCGCATTCACTCAAGAATTGCCCATCGCGCCGCCAGAAAGGAGCTTGGGCGACGAAAACTACATCCACTGCCCGCGAACGGGGGCAGCACTCACAGCTCCAGATAGCCCCGTAGAGAGCTACATATCTACCCGGCTTCATCCACAGCAAGCCGTCGTTTGTGAACGATACTGCCATGTTTGTGCTGCGAGTGGTGAGTTGTACGTTTATGCGCAAGTCACTATGCAAATACGCAAGTACGTATGTATATATATTCGAGCAAATTTCTCTCTTGCTCAGTCCCTGCTAAGTATGCGCGGTCGTCTAGAATCCGAGCCTTCCTCTTTGAATGCATTCGCCGTCGGTGGGGAGGGACGTGTGCGTGTTTACGCATCTCGTGATCGCGTTTGGGCGAGCGACTTGGTTCAACTTTCCCAAGGTTGGTTCGATTCTTCTCGCCCAAGTGCAAGTGCTGAATTAGTCAGGACAATTGACGTCAGTCGCTCGCAATCGCTCAACCCCTCCTCGGACCCGGAGCGTTACAAAAGCCGCGCGCAACGGCAGTTACAACCCAACTCAAGACCACCAAGACAAAACTCGTCAAGCCATCATATATCAGCATGTCGGTCATGAAGGCGATTTTGGTCAAGGACGGCAAGGGGCCTCTCGAGAACCTGTACCTGGGGGAGGCGGAGAAACCTTCCCCAGGCCCGGGTCAAGTGCTCGTCAAGGTATGGCTATATGATTCACGCCTTGAATTGCACGAGACTCATGTAGATGTTTCAGGTCAAGGCGTTCGGTCTGAATCGGATGGACATCCTGCAGCGCGAGGGTCGCTATCCGCTCCCGCCTGGCACATCACCCATCCTCGGCGTCGAGTTCTCCGGCACCGTGGCGCAGGTTGGGCAAGCCGTGGACGAGTGGCATGAAGGCGACGAAGTCCTGGGGCTCACGAGCGGTGTGAGTCTGCCACGACCATGAGCCTCTCCTCCTCGTCAAAATGTGGTCTTCAACGCTGACGACCCAATGTCATTTCAATCTAGGGTGCGTACGCCGAGTACGTGGTGGTACCGCACAGGAACGTCTTCAGCAAACCGGCGCATCTGTCTTGGGTCGAGGCGGCGAGCATTCCCGAGGTGTTCCTGACAGGTGCGTACCCACACCTCGCAGCTTGTGCCGCGCGCTGGGTGGTGCGATCGGACGCCACGCCATGGCTATCTGCCATGTCTTCCCGTCCGCTCTTCCCGGAGCACGCAGCCGTGCCCCCCGCTGTCCCCATATGTGCAGGCGGATGCTGATGATGTCTGCGACGGATTGCAGCGTTCCAGGCGCTCGTCGTCCTGGCGGAGGTCAAGAGCGGCGATGACGTCCTCGTCCACGCCGGGGCGTCCGGGGTCGGACTCGCCGCGATCCAATTGGCCAGGGCCTACGGCGCGTGAGTGTCTTTCTCTGCGCTCCCCCGTGGCCTATGTTCGCGAGAGTGATCGTCGGCGCAGGCACACGGTCACGGCCACCGCGTCCAGCCGGGCGAAGCTCGACATGCTGCTGGGCCTGCCTGCGGGGGCCACGCATGCGGTCGACTACACCACGGAGGATTTCGCCGCGCACGTCAAGGCGACGACGGGCGGGAAGGGCGTGGACGTGGTCATCGACTTTGTCGGCCAGTCGCACTGGGCTAAGAACATCGACGCCCTCGCGTACGACGGCCGGATGACCATGCTTGCCCTGCTCAGCGGTACGCATCCGGTTCCTTGCTCGCGGCAGCGTCGAGCCCAGGTCCAGCGACGCTCATCTTGATCATCGTGCAGGCGCGGAAGTCCCGAAAGTCAACCTCATGCCCATCCTGTACAAGCGTCTGCGCATCCAAGGGTCCACCCTGCGCTCGCGCTCGGAGGACTACCAGGCGGAGCTCGTCGCCAGGCAAGTAGCACACGCTCCCGAGTTCGTGCACGGTGACTCAGCCCCGTCTAGATTCAAGCGCGAGGCGTTCGGCCTCATCACGAACAGCGCGGGGGACGGACCTATCCGGACGTACATCCACAAGGTCTATCCCTGGACCGACATCCAAGAAGCGCACCGTGAGATGGAGGCGAACAAGAACAGGTGCGTGTGCGCCCGCTCTGACGAGTCCCGGACGCTATACGCGCGGGCGCTGACGCGGGCTTTCGCAGCGGAAAGATCATGGTCGAGGTGGTGTGAGCGACGAAGCGACGCAGAGCCCGACGAGGAAGAACTTCACGTGCCCCCGCGAACTGTAAGTCTGTAACAGTACTGAGTATATCTGCCGCATAGTTCAAATGCAGCCACTCTACGTGCATACGTCATCCCTTCTGCGTCCGCAGGCCGCAAGCTTGAGGTCATCCCCGCCGCGCCTAACGAGCATCACAGGGACAAGATCGATGCCCCCGTTCCCTCAGACAGGCTACGCTACTGACAGTGACATGATTCGAGACAGGCCCCGTACGCGTCTGGACAGTGGATATCCATCTGCCCGGTGCCGGGGCCGTCGCAAGACACCGACCGGCCTGCGCAGGATCACGCATCACGGTTCCTTCAACCTTCGCTGGGCTGCCGTCTATCCTCCGCCTCGGCAGGATGCGCTTATGCGCATGCCCACCGCACACGTCTAGTCGCGAAGGCCGCGAAGGCCCGGTGCTTTTCTACTCCGCTCGTCGGACGTGGTCGGAGTCCGATGGACGGTGGACGGTGAACTCGCCCTCGAAGCTCGAAGCTTGAAGCTTTGGAGGACTTCGGCATAGTCCCTTCGGGTTCGGACTTCCATGCGCACGCCCGACACCCTTGCGCTGCGTGCGTACGTCTGATTTTGATGTCCGCGGCTCATGTCCATCTTTTGCGCCTTCCTTCCAAATTCCTCGTGGGAGTGGGATGCGGGCGTGCAGATGACGGAGTTGCCGTTCCCCGTGAGTGCATCGTGCGGCTGAGTTGACCTCGCGGGAGAAGGTGTGTGCACCCTGCACTGGGCGCTGTGGGTGTCTGTGTGCACCGTGCGCCGTGCGGGGACATGCCATCGCCGGTGGGTCACTGTGTATATGTGCTGTGTCTGGCCAGGATCGCTGCCTATCTGACAACTGACAACCATGCGGGAGAACAATTGGACCAGTTCCTAGCTATCGGGTGGTGACATTCGAATACGCTTGCTCACGCCTTCTAGCGTTCTGACCCGGTTCTAATCGGACGACTGGGCCCCTTCGCATCGCGCCCTCGCCTTCCCTTCTCGCTGCGCAGGGCCTCGCATGGAATATTGAGCCCGCAGCGCATGATTTGAAGGCTGGAGACGACACAATGGTACATAGTTAAGTCTGCTTGACGCTCTATTCGGGTCCGTCGCTTGCAATTGCTAACCCACGGCCAGTCTCTCCCAATCACCCCCGTCCTCCCTCCTCCCTTCCGTCCGCCGTGGCACCGAACGGCGCAGAAAGGCTACAGCTCTCTTCCAGGAGACCCCGCCGAAGCCGCCCGGATAGCACAAGCTTCAGGCTTCTGCGAGTACAGCTATCGCTATCGCAGCGAACGCAGGCAAGAATACCGGAGCACGACCACACCGGCCATCCAGATTTCAAAGTACACTGGCATATGACCACGTTCGGCGGACCCTCCGATTCGATTCGACCACAGCCCCGGCCAGCTCTCTGGATGAGCGCGAGCGCGGGCGTGCGCAGCGGGAGGTGTTCCCCCGCGAGAAGAGCCCCCGCGTCAGCACCCGTACTCGTACTCGTACCCGTACCCGCGCTGGCCGTTTGCTCCCGCGCCGCTGCGAGCCAAGCTGCGCACAATGCACAACGCACGCTGCATCCACGCCCCAGATAGCGCCGACCACATACAGTACTGCCCGCACGCGTCCGCTGCGGCAGGATGCTTATCGCCGATTCCCCACTATCTCATCGCCCTCCGTCGCCCCAGTTCAGGTCGACCGTCCCCACGGGCTCCCGCGCGAACGTCCAACACACTCCCCACACGCGCACAGGCACTGGGTCTGGGTCTGGGGCAGGCGCGAGCGCCTGCGAACCCCCGCGAACTGCGAATGTCGAGAGCGCCGGCTGCGAATAGGTGGCTTCTGCGAAGCTCGACCGGGGCGCAATCACCGGTCAGCGGGCGGGCTTACGGGCAGGTCCTGCCAGGGCGCGGGAGCGTGCGGCCATAGCGAGTGCTGCAGACGGACGCACACGCGCTCAACAGCGTTGATACACCCTTGTGGCGAATCACAGGCCTGCTACCTCCGCCGTCCGCCGTCCGCGTCACGCAGAAGGTCGATGGGACACGGTCGTCGGCACATCATGATCATGCACACACATCACCGTACGCTCGGGCGGGAGCTGTCGCGGCGACTTGGCAGCCTTGTCCCATAATCCATTGTCGCCCCCGGCGCGCGTGTATCCACATATAGATATGTGGATGCTCACATGCGCGAATGCGAATACGAATGAGTGCGCCGCACCAAGGAGCGATATCGATCGCGATGCGGGGAGGTCTTCCGGTGCCACTTCCCACTGCTCGTGTGATGGGCCGGTCGGGAATGTGCATATTCGCATTCGTATTCTCAGTCTCCGCCCACATTCGCCCATCGTGGGACGTGCGCGCGTGTGATGGGCTGCGGTGGCACTGGGCTGCTCGGGTCCGAGTTGCCACCAAGACCCTTTGCTCTGGAACTAGGGGGATTGTACGGTATGTGTCACCCCATTGCACGCAGCTGCATGATATTGACTGTAGCTGGGACATCGTACTTGCAAGGAATGCAATTCGCCGACTGCCCGGTGCGACACACATGGTACCAATACGCAGTACGTCACTGTGCGCTGACTACTGAAGCCGAATAGTCACTGTGACTACGAATGCACCAACACGCGCAGTTTGGGCCACCGGACACTTTGGAAGCGAAGGGCACCTGCCTCTCGTGTGCGGGAGCCTCGCCGAGTGGCAAGTATGTATGTCCGCCACCAACCCCGTCTGCGCAGACGAGACGTATTTGGACAGAGCTGATCCTTCTCCGAGTCCCATCGCGATCACGATGCGCCCGGCGCCAGGCAAACTCTCGCCACTCAGCCGCTGCGGACTCTATCCATGTCCGCCCGATCATCCCATGGCCACTCCGAGCCGCTTTCGATTGTCCACCTTTGTCGGAGCTGGGACGGCCAGCCCCGGTGTGCGCGTCCAGTCTGCCGACCACTCTAGCCAGCCCTCGCCAGGCTCCGAGTCCCAGACAACACAATACGCAGGCCGTCTTGGGGGTGCGTGACTCCAGGTACTTGCCGTGCTTCGCGGGCGCCTGCAGCTGCACGCTCCGCGCTGCACCGTGCACGATCAACAACGATGACTGGAAGCGTCCAAGTAACCCGGCCCCTGGGTGCCTCGGAGGCACTGCTCGCTTGGGACGTCGACGGCTTCTTTCATCTAGCTGGGGCTGTCCGGTATGCGCGTACGGTACGTACGTACGCTATCAATGGTTTGTGCCACCTCCGAGTCGTAATCGGATTCGGATTCCCCGGACGGCGTCTCGCCGCGGGCACGCTCTGCAAGCTCAAGCCTGGTAACGCGCAGCGGCCGCGACGCCGACAACGCCTGCTTCTTCGAGCAAGCAAGGTTCGCCCGCCGCGCCAAGCGGCTCTGACAGCTCCTGTCCATCGCTCCTGTACATATATAGCCGCGAACTTCGGGCTGCTACCTCCAGTCCTCCTCAGCCAACCGTCTTCAGCCCGCTGCAGTCGTCGCTTCATTGCTAGTCACTCAATCACTGCAGTTCACCGACAACTCGTCATCCGTGCATTCCGCGCACCGCGCTCTACCCCAGACGACAGGCACGCATAGTCATACCGACGTCACCACCCGACAGCACACTCGCACTCGAACTCGAACTCGCACTCGCACTCGCCCATCTCCTCGCCATGCAGACCTTCACCGAAACCTCCGCGGTTGCCTACGGCCGCCCCACGACGCAGACCGGCACCGTGCAGCCCCCGCCGCGCCCGACCTCGACATCGCAGGGGGGCATCCGCACCATCGCCGCGACCTCCGCCCCGGTGTTCTTCTGAACGCGCGCGGAGAAGGACGCGGCCATGGGCCAAGGTACGCACGCACGCCCCCTCCCAAGTCCTTCTCTCGCGCCGCAAGCGACGCGAAGCGTGGCGCACCTGAGCGTCGCAAGCTCAAGCTCGCCGGGCGCGTCTCCCTCTCTTCGCCTCTGCCTCCGACGTCACCAACGCAGCACACGCTCCCCCTGACACATGCACAAATTCTATACCATACCACCCCCTCTCTGGCCAAAAGCTCCGACTCTTCACTGGCACACGGGCACAGGCACACTGGCACTCGTTCGCGCACACGCACGATCGAGTCAGTCTGCAGCCCCGCTCGTGCCCGCACCCGATATACCCTCCGCTCTTCGATACCCCGCTCCGCGCCTCTCCGCGCGCGTTCGCTGTCGCCCGAGAGCTTGAAAGCTGAAACGCTGCTCTTCCGAGGACGAACCCGAACACGAACACGAACTCCAAAGCTTCAAGCACCGTTCACGCGTCCCCGACCGATCCCCCTCCCCACGCCCCGCGCCTCGACGGCGACGGCGTCGTGCGTCGCACCCCACGAAGTTCGAGCTGCTCTCCATGCGGCCCTGCCCATCGGTGGCTTACATATTCGCCGGCGACCTCTCCTGGCCCTTTCCTGGCTCCATGCAGCGGGCGCAGGCATCCGATCGGACGGACGGAGGAATGGGGAGCGCCTGCGAAGCACGTGCCTGGCGCCCGTGCATGCAGCACTTCGCTGGCGGTCGGACGAAGTCGAGAAGAAGACGACGAAGATGAAGACGAAGACGAAGATGAAGACGACGCTGGGGAGAGGTCGCCGGTCAGCGGTCGGAGGGCGATAGTGGGCGATGGTGAGTGATGATGGGCGACGGGCAGGCCGCAGGAAATGGAGGAGGCTGAGAAGAGGGAGCGCGGGAGAGGAGTGCCGCTGCGGCAGGCCTGTAGACCGCCGGGACGGGGAGACGGGGAACACGCGGGAACGGGCAGGCAGGCGAATTCGAAGCTCGAACGAAGCGGGCCGTGACCGTGGACAGGACCCGCCGTTATTGGAATGTCTCCGAAGACTCGGACTTGCATTTTGAACGGACTTCTTGCATGTGTATTTGTATGTGGCTCCTGGAGTCCGCCCGTCCATTCGTCCTGGTGGGACCGGTCGACGGCTAGAGTCCGAAGATGTGTAGTAATATCAATATCGCTACTGGCAGCCCAGTTAGGCATCTCTGTACGAACACGCGATTGCACTCGGGCTCGTCTTTCTCCTGACGATGACAACGACAACGCCCGTGCCATATGGAGTTGGTGAGGGAGGCCTGAACAAGCAACTGAGGCTCCTGCATGACCTGGGCCAATGTAAGTGAAATTGCTCGCGATACTGTTGGTGCAAGCGTTTAAACATTAAAGCATAGCAGCTCGACGTCAACGTCAACGTGTCAACGTTGCCGCCGCACCCCCCAGTGACCGGGACCTTTGAGAAGCTTGCCATGACTCAGCGCAGCCCATGAATCATGCGCCTGTGCCGCTGAAGGCGGGACCGCGAGACGCGCCTCGAGGCTAGCACGTACGGTGACTACGGCATATCCACATCTGGCACTGTCCCGTTCCCGTTCCCCAAGTTCCCGGCACTGCCGCATACGCCGCGACAAACGGCGACAGCGCCAGCGGTATATCACCACTTGAAGCTGCCGGTGACTCTAATGCGACGGCAGGACCCCGGAGTCGATGTTCGTTCTGTGGGTATATCTCGCCTCGCGGTCTGCGTTCTGGCCTCGAGGCTCGCAGCGGTCACGTACGCCCGGGCCTCACATATCTCCGCACGGTTGAGCCCGGCCTGGGTACATAGCAGGAAAAACATGCGTGAAGCGACGCACCTCGTTGGACAGCGTTCTGGAGTCTTGACGACCCTGCGGATCTCCGCCGCGTCCCATGGGCCATGATCCATCCAGAGCGGGACGTCGACGGTCAACGACTGACGACCAACGCGGACCGTCCCTTGGCCTGTCACACCGGGCTCCGGACTCCGGAGCGACAGCTTCGTGTACATGCGCATGCCCCTCTAGACCTCATTGATGCATGATGCATCACGGGAAGGCGAAGGCGAAGGAACTGGAACTGGAAGGGGAGGGGAGGGGGGCTTCTTGTGATTGAGTTGATCCAGATCATCAAATTCAGGGTCGATCCGACCGCGGTGGGACACCCGGCGGGCAAGGAAATGAAAGAAGAAGTTCCAGGGCAGGGCAGGGCTCCGGGCTGGGGGGGCAGGCACGCCGCGGGCGGAGGAGCTCGAACTTGCCAAGTTGGAGGGCGCGGCGTGTTCCGCACGGACCTGGGCTTGCGTTGGACGTTGGACGTTGAACGTTGAACAGCGCGGGTGGGCGATGGATGCGGGCTGCACCGGTACGTATACCGCGACGGTCTGCGCGATCGTGCTCGTGCTCGTGCTCGGCCTGGCGCGGCTGGTGCTCCGGACCCATGGTCGCCAGGATCACGCAGGTCAGCCAGTACTAGTCTCCAGAGGAGTGTCGTGTGTGGGGACGCGGAGAGGCGGAGAGGCGGAGATTGCACCGGAGTGGGGGACTGGGGGTGCGGCATCGGGGCGCTGAGGACCTCCGCGAAGCGTGCGTGGCTGAGGAGAGCTGGGGGGGAAACCGGGGCAGGACCTGGACTTGGACAGGATGCGGTGCCGCCATACAATGACATACGGGGTCATTTTGGCCGGCCACCGTTGGAGGCGTGTGTGTGTGATAGAACGGGCGGGCGGTGCACGCGCGCCAATACAGACTTGAAGCGTTTAGAGTGGCCGATTGGCAGCTCGGCGGGGACGCTGCTAGCGGCATTAATATTGTTTTTGGGATGGCGGGCCTATATCGGTACTAGCGGAGTGTGGGCTGAGATCAACGGGCGCGCGTACTGTGCAGGAATAGAATACGCACCCCGACTTGATTTGGGAGGTGTCGTAACATTCGATGCCGGGAGAAGCCTGGACTTGCGATATAGTAACTTTAACGAACGGCTTTTCTCTTGGCTGGCGAGCGATTGGATGGCTGGATGGTTGGTATGTCATGCTATACGTACGTGTGCAGTCACACATGCAAGGCTATGCCATTCATTCACTGTCTGTGCGAGATGTAAGCGATCATGAGTGGAAATATTAAGGTAGGTCGAAATACCATATGGAGATGTGCGGCATCTGTATCGCAAGTATCTGTGCATCAATAAACGCGTCAGGGACAGGTTAGAAGTGCAGTATGGCCTGGAAAGACGTACAATCATTGATGGACGTCAACTGGGAGGCTGCGAACTTGAATTAACGGAGGATACATTGCGGATCCCACAATCTGTAGATGTCGAGATGAGCATTTCAGTTCCTGCGACTAGTGTGGCCCTGACCTAGAATACATGTCAACTGCGCCCTGGGACTGAGGTGAGGCTGGAGTGTTTGTGCAATTAATCTCGAGCTCATCGCTGTCATGGCCCATGATGCACGAGTAGTAGCCTGGAGATGAGGTAAGAGTTCAACGTTCAACGTTCAACACGGTCGCAAATGTGAAAGTCGAACCACGCCCGTCGCCTGCGCTAAAATCTCAGAAATGCGAATCAGATCGGAAAATCGGCTCGGTTCAGCTGATGAGCGTCTAGGCTCATCTGAGCTTGCTCGAACGTTTCGCAGTTTTCGACTGTTTCCCACTTACTCTCATCTCGTCTGCAGTGAAACAAGCTGCGGTCCGCTGCGTTCTGTCTTTTGTTGTCTCACCCGCAATCTTTCTCTCGCGATCCGGGAATGCACCAGCCCACGAGAAAATATCTGCTCAAACGTAGAACCTGCCGAACCGGGTAACACGCTCGCCATGACAGAAATGACACCGCTCGGCAATGTTGTACGGTATGTGGGCGGTTGTCCCACTGCCAATTGGCCTCGAGGTGGACATCGAGGCCGCGGAAGATGTCAAGACAGTGGCTCGAGTCATCCACATCTTCCGCGCTCTCACACACTTCCCCGAGTGCGCTGACTCGGGCGTTCTGCAGGATGTTCTATCAATGGGAAATGCTGTGCGGGTATGTGTCCTTCTTTCCTTACGCTCATGTTTCTGTCGCTGTTTCTGCACTGGTCGGCTTCCACAACGTTAACGGTGTCGCGCGAACTCCGGAGTCGCTCGAGTGCGCCCATGGAAGCGTGTCGCAAATACCGCAGGCGTTATTCAGATTGCGGTAATGAAACAGTTGTACATGTTGCGAGGTGCTGCGGTCCCAATTTGAGCTCGTTCGGAGTTCGCTCATCAAGGGTTCCCCAGCAATAGCTGAGCTGAGCCGAGCCTAGTGGTTGGTCATATCATTCATCCCTGTGGTCGTGGGTTGGGAGGTGTGTCACGGCGTCACTGTTCATCGCATTGCGGCTACCTGGCAGGCCGCCCCCTGTTGTCTTGTCGACAAGTCATTTGCGTCCGGATTTTCAGGTACCGGTCTGGAGGTGTGCAAAGACATGGGTAGCCGAGTCAACCCACGTCATTTCGCCTGCCGCGCTCGCACAGCGTATCATTATGTCCGGTGCGGCGTCTCGACGCGCGAGACTATATAAGGTATGCCCTACTGTGCGCAAGGTCTCCCCCTCGCTTACCACCGCGGTTTACCCTGCAGACAATCCAGCAGATATCAGCCCTTCACCCGAGCTATCCGACTCCGCCTCCACGATGTTCGCCATGTCCTCCTCTGCTACCCCCGTCTCCTTCTCCTCCGCGAACTCCAGCTCGAAGCCTTCCGGGTCCTCTACCTCGCAAACCGCGATACGAACCGGAGCCGCCACTCACGGTCCTGTCTTCTTCTGAAGGACCCTCGATTCTCATTCGCTCTTCCACGCATGGAAGCCATCTCCCACAACAAAGGGTGTCCACCCCCTAATCACCGTACAATACAGTGACCGACCATCTCATTCTTGGTATCACGCGATCACGCGTAGTCTACATTCCACATGCATCCCCGTATGCCCGCACGCAGCGCCCACCTTCTATCCACCGCGTCGTCTCCGTGCCTGCGCTCGAGTCTTCCGCGTCGCAGACCAATCTTCCTCATCCCGCACCCGGACAGTCTACCCCTCCCCCCCTCCCCCCCTTCTCCTTCTCCGACATCCCCAGACAGCCCTATTCTCGGCCAAACATCCTCCACACGCTTGTCCACCACACGCGGGTTGGAGCCAATCCCCCCCTTCGGGTTCAAGCGTCCGATATCGAGCAGGAACATCCAAGACGCCCGATATCCGCGCGCATGGCATCGCGTGCGCGGTTCCTTGAGGCTGTGTCGCACCGGTCATCAGACGCGCCCTCGAGTCCCAACTTGGTTGCGCTGTGGACGCGCCCCATCCGAGCCAGCACCACCTCCCAGGTCGCCGTTTTCGAGCGAGTGCAAATCTACAATGCGGACTGCACCCGTCGGAGCACGGACACGCGCAGGAGGCCGTCGGGAGGCCGTCCTGGTGCGTGCGGGGTGATTCGTTCAGCGCATCAGACCGCAGAGAAGTGCGCAGTGTCGCGCTGTACGTGGGCATTGGGCCAGCCCTTGCATTTGTTTCTGCACCCTATGAATAACTTATCCTCGCCGCGCACATGGATTCCCGCACCTTCTCGGGTCGTTCACTACCGTACATACTGCATTTGTCCTCTCTATCGAGTCCCGTATACTGTATTCCTCAGCGCCGTCTTCGCATTTGTCGTGTATCTTACTAACCGTAGTCCCGTCTCAGGCTCTCGCCGCTATTCGTTCTTCTTGGCATTCCTCCATGGGCTCGTTCCTACTATCGTACCTACAGTAACACAGTTCTATGATCAACACCGGCGGTCCTTATGCAATCTTAGGGCATCTAGGCAACCACGCTGAAATACCTTCACTCGTCGGCGGTCGCTCACGAACACGTCCATCCGATGTATGTACATCGTGCATCATCATCATCAGCCCGCGCCCGCACCCGCCCAAGTATGTACTGCCCACTGCCCACTGCCTGGCATAGAATCGGACACAAAGCTTGCTATTTCCGTCTGTGTTCGCGCGGGGGCGCGGGGCCCGGGCGCAACACGGACTAACCATGCGCACCTGCGCGCGAGCGCGGAAGATTGGAGATTCGGGCGAGATCGTGGCCGGGCGCGAGGACCCCCTCAGGACCCCCTACAGCCTCCCGTGTTCGATAGATCGCCGACCGGAGACCGACACATGGGAGAACGCAGTGGGCCCTCACTAGTAGTAGTCATTACATACCCTCCTATATCCTTGCGTACCTGTGCGTAGCGTGCAGATTTCAATCGGTACCACAATAGTTGCGCTCGTTTTCAACCAATACCTGCCCATACCTGACATGACAGATCCAGTGTAGTCGGCCAAGTGCATGAGCATGCTGACATTCCTCCTACCGCATAGCCTGCGACTCACCTGAGCGATATACATGCCGCATCCACAGCTTGGTCACATATTGCCCTGCCCAGGGTGCACAAAGTAGGTCCAGTCCGGCCAAACCCCATTATCCACGCAGACATCGCGGTAGGCACCCCACTCTCGCGGCGGCCGCGCCTCGGCATCCGCCGGCTGGCGCGAGCGGACAAGGAGGTCTTCGACGGAGCTCCGTAAGGCGTACGCCTGCGCGTGCAGCGCGAACGCCTGTGCGTGCAGCGACTCGTGGCACTCGACAGCAAGGTAGCGCACCCGCCGCCCACCGCCCGCACGCGCCCGCGACTCGACGATGCGGCGGACATGGTCCATGCCCCCCTCGCCCATCTTGCAGTTCTGCACACACAGCGCCGCGAGCGCGGGACAGAGCGTCGCATCTCCGCCGCCCATGTCGTCCTTCGCTGCGAGGACGTCCCCGAGGTCCGCGATCCGCAGCCGGTCGTCGAAGACGATGCCGAGCATGGTGAGCGCGGGCAGGGCGCCGAGCACGGCGGGGGTGAGCACGAACGACGTCGGCTGCCGGACAACCCAGAGGACGGAGACGTGGGCGAAGAGGGGGTTCGCGAGGAGTGCCGTGGACAGCGCGGCAGCGAGGCGCTCGCGCGAGGTCGCGGAGGGCGCGGAGATGCTGAGGAAGAGGCCGGAGGTGGACGTCGGGTCCGCGAGCTCGACGCAAAACTCGTTCGTCCAGCCTTGGATGAGCGGGCTGGTGGATTTCGCGTACACGCGCAACCGGGTCAGCCGCTCTGAATTCAGCTGTCGGCAGAGAGGTATGTGGGGGAGGAGGGCCGTGTCTTCGAGCGTGAGCTCGTCTAGTCGCACTAGGCATTCGGGAGGGACTACGATGTGACAAATGAGCCAGATGGAGCTTGGAATGAACAGTGAGATCCGTCGGAGATGTGGTAATGAGACGACTGTATATGGAGAATCAGGAGGCGCGGTGCAGTCCCGGACCGAGTGAATGCATACTTCTTCCAAATGTGGGCAACGATGCAAAAGATCCAGGATATGTGTCACGGAGGGGATGCCGAGAATGCCGTGGAGGAGGAGACGTGTGAGGTTAGGAAAGTCGTCCAAAGGGATGATCCTCGCGTTTTGTATAACGAGCTCGCGGAGGTCTTTCGCTTTTCCCGCGAATAGGAGGTAGGATAGTTCGGGCAGCCCAGCGCGGGGCCAGAAGCGGAGGTCGAGAGTGCAGGACAGTAGATCTGGTGCGACGACAGAAAGAAGATCCCGGGGGTCACGCCGGCGGGACCAGTTCTCCAAAATGTCGAGAAGAAGCAGGTGCTGTACACGGGAAGGCTGGTCCCGAAAGAGCTCCCCGACGGTCTCCACATCGCCGTTCACGATGAGACGCAGAGCACTATTTCGTGACAAGTGGAGGTAGCGATCAAAAGGGGTCGGGTGACGACCACCGCAGATAATGCCAGACCAGAGGGTCGCAGTGGAGAGGGCAACGTCCCGCCAGTGCTTGCACACTTCAGTGAGACGGACGGCTGCTCGGGCGGAGGGGAATTCGAAAGGACGGAAGCTACATGACCCGTGGCGCACCTCGTCGACCGCGTAAAAGGAGAATATACGAGCGAGGAGCTCTGGCGGGAGGCTGTTCGTGGTTGTAGCGGAATTGAGGAGATACCGAACGGCAGAGGAGGCCCTTGAAAGGACATCGGTGAGGTCGCGGAGCTGGCATCATGAGGATTAGGTTGGGTGTCGACAACGAGGGCGTTGTGGACAGGTTTACCGTTCCAACATAGTCAGGCTGTTCTCTGTAGCAGACATAGTCTTAGTTTCGCCGTAGCTTATGGAAAGATCTACTATAACAGCTCACTTCGATTGACTTGGATCACCCAACCGTTGCACGCGCACTAGAACATCGCGCACAACGTTCAAGATGTCGATCGCGTCCGAATGAGGTGCCTTTTTGGCACTTTCGAGAGAGCTCATCGTAGAGATCCAGCTACGTAACGTCTCTAACTCAGTTAGATCTTGGATGCTAGTAGAGCCTGTGGTACCGCGGACGAACCTGCAGCTGAGAATCGGAGCTAAGTCGCAAATGCTGTAGTACGACAGCTTGACATCGCGTAAACTCTTGCAGTATTGAGGATAAAGCTTGAAAGCAGACTTACATAGTCGACTGTACTATGATAAATCCAAGACTGAGATAGTGGTCCTGTGCTACGTTTCGGAAGGCAACGTTACTCTGCCTCGAGGCAGCTCGAGGCAGTACGACTCGTCCGAGACGCCCAGTTGACGCCCGTAGACTGTAATAATATACTATTACCAACCAAATACCAACCCTCCACCTCCTCCGAATAACCTTCCTCCTCCTCCGCCCACGTACTTGTGTGTATGTAGCCTTCTCCTCATTCTCCAATCTCTTCGACGGGTTATGTCTCACTCTACGAGCTAAAGCGATCTAATCTTGCTAGGCGGCGTCTGCGATTTACGATCTGACTCTTTGCTCCGAGCCCGTCTACTCCGCTCAGCATATGATATATATCATCAAGTCGCCCCCTCAACGTTCAACTCTTAGGCAGGTCCGTCCATCCCCGTTAAATAGGACCTATACATCGTCCAGCTGGGGGAGACAAAGGCTCAACGTCCTGTTCAACCCCTGTCAATATACACGACGAGGAGTAGGACGTTGAGAAGCGAATTTTGGACGTGAGATGAGATGAGATCAGTGAGCTCCTATCATGCAGGATGATTCAGGATGGCCTTGTCTATCCTCCCAAATATGTTTTCTAGACCAAGATTGCCTGCTTACTACCGCTAGTGCCGTCAAGGCTTACAAACCTGTACGACACGTGTCTAGGGATCCTATATCCCTCGAAGTCGAACCTCCTCTCGACAATCTAAAATCGAGGTAGCGGTCATTGAAAACCCATCCCCTCCACCCGATAGCTCTTACAACACCACCGTGACGATCGATCGTTGCAATGACTTCCGTCCAAACTCCTACACCGCCTGGTTGGGAATCAATGCAGACCTCGCGGGAGGAGGCGATATGGTCCCCTATGCCTTGGTCAGCTCAGTCCCTGAAGCAAGGCATTCCGCCGCCTCCGGAGGCATTCGACCGTGAGCATTGTCTCGTATTCGCGTCCAAGTGCTGACTTATGTCTCTCATAGACAAGGCTGCAGTGGCCACGGTGCCACCGCACGATCACCCTTCCGTGGTGGACGACTTTGTCCTGTTCCCAGAAATGCATTGGCTCGGAGGTCCTCATGACGGTTACTGTCGTGCGGCATCGCTCAGCGCGTATGTCTGGCTGCGGCTTCAAGCCGTGAGGTCTTCATATGAGCATCTCGCACTCTGGCAAAGCGCACTGACCTTTGGGGTACTTCAGGCACTCACGGGCACCATCATTCCTGAGACATTCCTTTATCACCACACCTACATCGACGCGAACGTTTCATCATCACCAGCCAAAGCGTCTCGAGGGTTATCGCCAGCTGGTTATATCTATCGGAGGCTCTAGACATCGCTAGCTTACCTGGGAGGTTGCGGGATGCCGACGAAATCATATCGTGGGCACTGCTTGCGATCGACGAAGCTGCACGGGATCTCACGGGGGGCATATTCGCCCATGCGGATCTGGCTGTGCACGAGGCCGAGGACATAATAAGCAGCCTGTTCATGCTACATTGGTTGCTCCATCGCTTCCTCCTCAACGTTCGTATTTACACGAACATCAACTACAGCCCTAATCAGCAGCCGAGCCCTCTTGGGTGCATTTCAGCAGAGTTGGTGACAGAGGACGCGCTCAGCAGGAAGATAGCAAGTGGCTGGTGTCCGTACACTCTTCGGCTGCTCAGACAAGGCGACGGAGGCCACCTCTCGCTTCGCGCATCCTTCTCTCAGCCATACCTCAGAACTAGTGCTACAGAGCACCGCGATTGTACCGACGATCATTGCATCTACCACTATGTCGACACCACCTCGTACACCACCCGTCACGCTGAAGAGTGTGCTGACCCGGCTGCATGCCGGTTCCTGGCACCGTCCCTCAAAGAGGTAACACAGCACCTATGTTCCGGTGCGATCCCTGTCATGGTGTACGAAGACGGCGTCCTCGCCGTTCGCAGCGCCTCAGACGGCCCGTATGTCGCGATCTCACACGTCTGGGTTGACGGACTAGGCAGCACCACCGAAGACGGGCTCCCCACATGCCAAATCTCACGCATCGCAACCTACGCGCGCATGCTCGTCTCCGGCGGCGCGTTCTGGGTCGACTCCTTGTGCGTGCCCGCGGCGCGGGACCTGCGCAAACGCGCAATCCGGTCCATGGCAGAGACGTACGCACGCGCAGGAAAGGTCGTCGTGTTCGATACGAGCATGCGCACGCTCTGCACGCACGCAAGCACGATGGCGGACGTCGTCGTGCGCCTCGCTGCGTCCGCATGGATGCAGCGCGTGTGGACGCTGCAGGAGGCGCTGCTGGCACAGGAGCTCTACCTTGAGTTCTCGGGCGGACTGTTTCCCCTCGGGTGTCTTGCAGAAGCCCGTGCGCACGCTTTCGAGCCTACGAAGTCGGCGCTCGGGCTCATCCCGCGCAATATGCCGATGGTGATGCTCATCCCTCCCCGCCTCTTCAATATCCTCTCGAGGGCGTCAAGGACGTTCTCCTTCGAAGATGTTGTCGTCCTGCTTGAGATGCGCACCACGAGTCACCCCGAAGACGAGACGGTCGCGATCGCGGGTCTTCTTGGAGTAGACGTCGGCACGCTGCTCGCGGAGCCGGACGCAGAGACCCGAATGAAGGCCTTCCTTCTCGCGGTGAAGACGCTCCCCGCGAACATCATCTTCACTAACGTCCCCGCCAAGCTCCCGTTCCCCGGTTTCCGCTGGGCGCCGCGGACGCTGACGACGCTTGGTACATATGTCGACTCGTCGTACGGTGCCGCGCAATGCACTGCGGAGGGACTCACGACCGACGGGGAGCTCGCGTTGATCAGGCTTCCGTCCACACGGATCAGTGACTTCGCCACGCGCCCGAACTGGGCGATGGTAGTGCGCGGACCGGCACGTGCGCGCACCTATCTGGTCTCAGCGGAAGACCAGACGGACCATGTGCGCGGGACGACGGTGGTGTTCGACGCGATCGTCGCGCCGCCGGGCATGCTGGAGGAGCTGAGCGGCTCGGATCTGAGCTCGGCACGCGCGATGAACGCAGCTCTCGTGAACACGGACGCCCCGCGCACGGACTCACTGGCTGACCCCTCGAGCGACGACGACTCTGTCATGTGCCAGTATCTGTTCTACATCACAATTTCCGTCTTCGACGCCTTGCCTTTGTCTACCGGTGGGCGAATAACCGCCTCGGAGGCTGCCGCATTGTATGACTGGCCACTGGTGGAGCTTCAAAGCACTACACTCACTCGTGTTACCATGACTTAACTGACCATGTGTCGGATATATAGATGTGTTTGTGGGACTCCTGACCGAAATTGATGGGCAGTTCTGGTCGCAAATGCGGTCGTCACACCTCCTGGACTGCTGGACTCTTTGCACAGGGGAGAGGGACCATCCACAGTCTTCCTTACTATTCTTGCAATGGTTGTGCATGTCGAAGATGCCGTGACCGCAACAGCCGCCATGCATGAGCCACATTCGAGCTCATCGCCTTCAACCACTCGGAGTTTCCGTGTTGCTGCTGCGAGCGATGGACCGGTTTTGTGTACACGTATAGGCGTCGGAGCCATGTCCCTACTCGACAATACAAACTCGCTTCTTCCGGACACCTACCCTATCTTTACACAACCCTCCGTTACGCAGCCTTGCCGAGTCAGTGGTGCCACAATCCGAACGTAAAAGAACACTTCTCCTCCACCCACATAACCATAACCTAGTAGTATCAGTTAACATAGCATAACGTATGCTACTAATGACACGGTACTACTACTACTTTTTAGTAGTGACGGCTAGTGACGGTGACAATGAACACTAGCGCCTGTACTATCAAATGCACCTCCCCTGGGTCCCGCCTGTACTTGACGATAACCCTCACTCAGACTGTCACTCTAGCCCCACCTGCTCTTGTCTGCCATCATAGGATTCGCATTCGAGCTTCAAATTTTTGTGGACTGCGTCTGAGGCGATATCTTCAGCTCGAAGACATACTCGTGACGGCAGAACTTAGAGATCTATCTACGATCGTTTCCACCGTAAAAGAAAATATCAGGTCAGCTTCTGTGAACTGTCTTTGGTGCAAGGTTGTTGGGAAAGAGATGTGCAAGGCGTTGACTGGTAGATGTTGGTCCATGGAACGGAGGCTGGCATGTGTTTAGTGGGTCAGTCCCACCACCGACGTCCACTGTTTGCAATTGGCCCGTACGATACGAGTGATTCGTTCTGTCCGGTCTGTCTGCGTGCTCCGTATGTTTTCACTTGAACTGCATATCCATCTCGACTCTCGACTCTCCTTGCCGTCTCCATTCAAAGTTTCACAGTCATGTGCACGTGTGAACAGATGTGCACCGAATTTCCCGATAGTCCCCGCACCGGAGGCTAATCATCTTCTTCAAAGTTCAACGTTCAAGGCTTTTCAACGTTCAAGGCTTCAAAGCCTCAAAGCTTCAACAGCGAGAGAATCTGCGCATAAGACCTTTAAGCAATGGAACCCAACGTCATTTCATCCATCTCACAGACTTGTATCCCTCCATCCGATCACGAGTTACAAAGAGAGCTAACTCTAGCTACGGCTCATACCATCACACTCGGGTCGATCGTGCAACCGAGCCCCGCTCCAACGAGTCCGGCTCAAACTCCTATACCTCCAGGTCTATCATATGAAGAACTGATCATCTTAGTCCGCGACGCACTACATGATTGCCGTCAAGACGGTAGTATCGTGGCAGGCCGACCTGGTTCCGCCTTCCCGATATTGCTCAATGTTCTGCTAGAACGACACTTCCTCTCGACAGATCTCTCACTTCCCCTCCGCCAGGATGATGACGTTGATCGCACTATTCGTTGTCTCCTCAGTATCTGTCAACTACCCCTCGGCCAGACTCCGACTACTGGGATTTCTATCTCAAGAGCGACTGTGCTTCGACTGCTCGACGAACTGCCTACGCTGCTACCCCTTGAAGATCTTGAACCGGATCCCAGCGGTGTCGAGGAACACTTCCGGTCCCTATACGTGTTCTGCGCAAATCTAGTCGCGGGATGGAATCTGCAGGTCACATACCGGCGGGATGCGATGAAATGGTCCCCATTTCCTTGGTCTACGCACTCCTTGACGTTGGGAATACCACCACCTCCGTCAGCATACGACTGTGAGATTTCCGGTCGCATATCTACTCATTACATCTCAGCTCATATCTGATAGATCAGGCTGCACAGACTCCTCGGGCATCATATAAGGATCCACTGGTCAAAGGCGACCTGGTCTTCTTTCCTGATATGAATTGGTTAGGCGGCCCACATGACGGCTACTGTCGTTCGACATCGCCAACCGCATACGTCTGGATCCGTCTTCATACAGCAAAGTCTCCACAACAGTACGTCGCACTTTGACAAAGCGCACTGACGTTCCGCGTACTCGAAGCCATCACCGGTTCTGCCATCCCTGAGCATCTCCTGCTATCCACTACGCCGGACGGAAGCCGCGTCTTCGCCAGCGAAGCGGTCTCTCAGCTAGTCACGACTTGGGTCTCTATGGGCTCTGTCGGCCATGACAACACTCAGAACTCTCGACAATTGGATCATGCCTGGGAGACCGTGACGTGGGCGCTACTGGCGATCGACGAAGCTGCGAAAGACTTGGCCCGAGGCATCTTTGGCGATGCGGAGCTCGCGACAAACGAGGCTGAAGACATCGTATGCAGCTTGTTCACCTTATACGAGTTTTTCTATCACTATTTCATCGCCATCCTGCTCGGCACGCAGAACGATACCGAACGGTACCAGCAGCGCCCCTGCCCTCCTTGCACCGCGGCGGAGGAGGCGACCAAGAACGCGTGCAGCAGGAAAATGGCGGATGGCTGGTGTCCGTATACACTACGGTTGCTTGCCTCAATCAATAACCAGCTTCTCCTGCGTGCGTGCTTTTCGCCGCCTTGTCTTAGGACGCCAACGGAACATGCGGCATGCACGAAGGACGGTTGTGTCGGAGACAACATCGACACTGCCAGCTACACCACTCGGCACACACCCGAATGTGCCTACCCCACTTCGTGTCCCTTCCTCAAGCCGTCCCTCTCCGATGTTCTGCACTGTCTGTCCTCTGGAGAGATTTCGGTGGTCGTGTATGAGCACGGTGCCCTCACTACTCGCACCGCCGCAGATGGTCCCTACACCGCCATCTCGCACGTCTGGGCCGACGGACTGGGGAGCACGACCGAAGACGGCCTCCCGGCGTGCCAAATCTCGCGCATCGCGGCACACGCTCGCCAGCTCGAGCCAGGCGGCGCCTTCTGGGTCGACTCGCTCTGCGTGCCCGCCGTGAAGGAGCTGCGCAAGCGCGCGATCCGCCTCATGGCGGAGACATACGAGCGCGCGGCCGAGGTCGTCGTGTTCGACGCCGGGATCCGCACGCACTGCACGTCCGCGACGGCCCCGAGGGACGTCTTCATGCGCATCACGGCCTCGTCCTGGATGCGGCGCGTGTGGACCCTCTAGGAGGCGCTGCTCGCGCGGGAGCTGTACTTCGAATTCTCCGACGGCCTGTTCCCGATCAGCCGTCTTGTCGAGGCGCGCTCTGCCGCCTTCGAGCCCATCCCATCCGCGTACGGCCCCATCCAGCGCGACCTGTCGACGGCGCTGTTCTGCACCGGGAACCTCACGTCGATCATGGACAGGGGATCGCGGGCGTTCTCTTTCCAGGACGTCGCTTCCATGCTCACGGGACGCACGACGAGCCACCCGGAAGACGAGACGGTCGCGGTCGCGGGCCTTCTCGGCGTCGACGTCGCCCGGCTGCTCGCGGAGCAGGACGCGGACGCACGCATGCGGGTCTTCCTGGAGGAGACGAAGACGCTCCCCGCGGACATGCTCTTCAGCCCTGTGCCGAAGCTCCCGTTCCGCGGGTTCCGGTGGGCCGCGCGCACGTTGCGGTCGCTGCACGAGATGAGCTCGCGCCACGGAGCAGCGCAGTGCACGCCCGAAGGGCTCGCGACAGAGCTGGAGTTCGCACTCGTTCGTTTTCCTCCTACGCGCATCGACAGCAACGAGGAGACGACGCCCATCATCGTGGTCGATACTGCGAAGAGCAAGACGTACGCTCTGTTACCAAATGACAAGACGAGAGTGCGCGGGATGGCAATGGTGCCAAACGCTATCGTCGCGCCCAGAGGCGCGTTGGAGCTGCTGAGTGGAGACCTCGATTCGGCACGTTGGGTGAATGCAACTTGTGTCCACGTCCCAGGCATTCTGCACGACTCGTCCATTCCGAACGGACCTGTACGGTGTGAGTACTTGTTCCACGCGGTCATGTCCGTCTTCGAGAGCTCTCCTCTGTCGCTGAAGGGCCAGTTGACGCCTCCAGAGGCTGCCACAATGTTCAATTGGCCACACGTAGAGCTGCAGAGTATCACGGCTAATCAAATTATAATGGCGTGAGTAATCAATTCGTATGCACACCCTACCGTTAGTACTGCTCGTAGAACACTCCCGTGTCCACTACCGCCAAAACCACTCAGTTCTGACTCAGGATGAACCAGTGAGTCTACTGATTTTACGCGTGTCGCTCTTCCCGCTTCAATTGCAAAAACAAGTGTGTTGAAGAAAAGAGTCACGGCACATTCGTGAAACTAGAGCATCGCTTACCCCGTGCAGTACTAACCTTGCAAGATATGGTTTCGGAGTCGGATGTGATTCACCAGACGTTTGCGGCACATACGTCCTGTCGACGCATAATCAATGTAATAAGTATCAGCATGGAAGACATACACGAGGAACCCAGGAAGAGCGTAAATTCGGACTTCACTCAACTGCACAAACATGACGGGTTTGAAGATCTGAGGTGATGCACAAGCATGAAAGCAGCAAGAAAGCAAAGTCGACGGATGCCCATCATAGGCCGCTATGATACACGATGATACAACGACACCAAAGCACAACGCACCGTAGCAGGGCCACACCACCGCCATCACAACCCCTCGTCGTACAGCTTCCGGCAGAGCGCGACGTAGAACCGCTCGAGGTCCATCTTCGTCGCCAGGTCGTTGCGCTCCGCCGGCCGCGTGCTCTTCTCCCGCTCCTTCTCCTTCTCCTTCGCCCGCGCGCTCTCCCTCGACGCCTCGCCCCTGCTCCCCGGCGCGAGAGGCGCCGGCACCGAGTCGATGATCCAGTCGAACACCGCAGACAGCTTGTCCGTCGAGCTCCTCACGACCTCATCTGCGTTCACGTTCTCCTGGTCCCGGCCGCGCCTCGGATCCCGCTCCTCAGCGAGGCCCGCGCCGACAGTCGCGAGCATGCGACGCTGCTCTCGGATCTCCGCGTCCGCGCTCTTTGCCGCCGCCTTCTCCTCCCGCTTCCACGCGCGCACGAACTTGCCCCAGTCGGCCAAGTTCCAGCCCTCGGCGCCGGGGAGGGTGATGGAGGGCAGGTCCACGTCGAGCCCCCGCGCGTCCGCGGATCTCCCAGTGGTCGCAGCCCTCTAGCACGCCGAGGAATTCGCCCCACCGCGCGCTCTGCACGGTCACGAGGCCGTCGTTGCCCCACGAGTCGGAGTCTAGATGGGCAAAGGGATGGCCGGACTCTCGAAAGCGGGCGCGTTCGCGCTCCTCGAAGCCGTCGAGGACCATCTTCGGCAGCCACAGCGGATGCCAGATGTTCATGCCAGAGAGACGACCTGCGACGCTGAAGTACTTGACGGTGGGGTCGTCGGGCGTGTTCGGGTTGAACACGGTGTTGAGGTACGTGGACGTGAGATGGGCGTACGCGGGAGAGTCAAGGAGGGAGAGAAGGAGGGTAGTGAATGACGACGGAAGAGACGCGATAGATAGCAACGATTTGACGGAAGGCGTCTGCTTTTCGTCCTGCGGTGGATCTTGCTCTTCGGCGGCGGCTTCAGCGTCCGACAAATGTGCTCCCGGTAGCTCGGGTTTGTGTCGGCCTAGTCCGAGATTTTGCTTGAGAACTCGTGAGCCAAGGCACGACGGAGCGTTCGTGGTGAACTTACTCGGCACCAGTCCATAAAAGGGCTACCTCGATGCGGGGTTGCGATGGTGGTGAGCGAAAGTGGCACGTAGTCCTCGGGCTTGATATGGGTGATGAGATATCGACAGTCAAGCCCGCCCATGGAATGTGCAAGGAAGTTCACTCCACGTCCAGGAGCCCTCTCTCGTAAGAATTTATCGAGGTTCTCTGCACGAGATGACACCGACCCTGTACTGAGAAACGTCAACCGTCCGCTCTTGCTTGACGAGCGACACCCGGGGCATTGAGCGACGTAGCAAACGTTCACATCACAGTCATATCGTGATCAAGTCTGAATGAGGGGCTGGAAAGGTAACTCGTTCCTGTGACCAGAAAGTGTCTTGACGAAGCCGTTGGTCTGCGGCAGGATACAAACAGGATACGAAGACCGTCAAGAGACTTTCCAGTGCTCGGAGATCTCTCAGAAATCGGCCAGAATGTCTCCTGTTCCAACCAATTTCCCAAAGATCTCCGGAGCCTTGAGATAGCCCACCGCACGTCGTGACGATGTATTGATTCGTTACACCAGTCGATGCCCCCGGTTGATGGTTACTCACCTTGGCACCCCAGTGACGAGCACTTCCGCCCCAACCTTTCTCCGTAGTACGTTCAAGACATTAGACCAATAGTGTTGCTGTAATACCGGGAATGCAGACGGCCCGCGCACGTCGAAACCGTATAGTCCTTGAAGTTCGCAGCGTGAGTAACATCTGCCTCGGGGCGACTCAAAATCGACACTCACCATGACAGAGCACAATGGGGTATCGTGGCTTGCGTATTGGGTCGTACAATGCAGGATTATTGATGAGTAAATGTATCTGGTCAGATGTACGCGAGTCGGATGATGAGGGAGGTTCCTTGACTTCCGTGAGGTCAACTCGATAGTCGCTGTATGCGTTCTTGGACGGAGGGATGTATGCGTCCAATCTGTTCGTGGATGAGTGTCCACGAGTACCTTTAAACAGCCACGCTGGCCATCGAAGGGTATATGGGTGTGGGGCGTCAGGTGTTGATTGGTGGACGTAGTGGTGAGCGATGGAGATAGTCGAGACGGCGTTCACGATACGGCGAAAGAGGGCAGCGACAGGGACAGGAAACCACACGGTCTGCATGTCACCGTCGACGACGAGGAAGACATGTAGCACGACGTCGAGCGACTCGGAGTTCTGGACAACGTTGGGGTAGGTTTCGGCGTCTTGGAGTCCGTGGGGTGCTCGGCATCTTCCGTCCGCCTAGCCGCCTAGTACTTAGCCGCGGGATCTGGAAGCCAGTCCACTTCGAACCCCCAACGTCCACCCTCCGCCTCCAACTTGTTAAGAGTTAGCTTTATAGGCTAGTTGATGGATTGCCTCGGAATGGCATCAATATTATATACAGAATAAGATACGCAGCTCAAAGAGCAATTGTCAAAGTCCTCAGCACGCCAATACCCTCCGCCTTGCGAGCGCAACTGCCACACTCCCCACGCCCGTAGCCAACGCACAGGACCCCACAAAGATCTCCACAGCGCCATACCCAAAGCGACCGAATCCATGGCCCAGAGATGTCCCATTTCCTGCCTCCAGCAGTAGCCCTGAAATGATAGGGCCTACGACAGCAGAAATACCCTTAAAGAACGCCATCCCAGAGAACGCCATACCGACATACTCGGGCCGGCCTCTGGCGCACTCGGCCGCTGTGTTCGTGCACGTCGACGAGAAACCGCCGCTCTGCGCGCTGTGTGTTAGACCATTAGATGCGCAGAGTAGCGCGGAGGGCACGTACCAAACCGCCGAAGATGACCGCGAAGAAGTACAGATAGAGCGCGCTGTCCGCGAAGCCCCAGAGGAAGAATGCGGCGAGCGCGCTCCCGATGGCGCTGCAGACCATGATGGAAGGGTACGGGATCCTGTCGGTGAGATGTCCGAGGACGATCTGACCGATGACAGCGGAGACGTTGAACAAGGAGAGGACCACTGTCGCGGTGAGCTTGTTGGCCAGGCTTCCAGTGAAAGTGGAGATGTAGAGCGAGACCGGGAAGTAAGAGAGACCCTGCATCGTGTTCGTGAAGACCTATGAACGAGGAGCAGGTGAGCTGATGTACACATAGCATACGCCGATGCTCACCGAGGTCCAAAACAGTGAATTCTTGAGGCAATCCAGGTGCGGAGGAATCAGCTTCGGGCGTCGCTGGGACGGGCTGTACTTCGGCGTCGGGAACCGACTGCGCATGCCGAGCAGCGCGACTGCTGAGAACGCCGACGTGCCGATGGCCCATATCCGTAGGGTCCAGCGCAGGCCAACCTTTTCCAAAAGGTAGTTGAGCAAAAACGGGAACACGAACCCTCCGACACCCGTGCCGGAGAAGATGATCCCGCCCGCGAGCCCTCGTCGTTCAGAAAACCATTCGGGCAGGAGCTTGATGACTGGCATGTACAATATGCCGCCGCCGATCCCGACGCCGACACCCTGGAGCAGGATGAGTTGCCATACCTAGGAAATATAGTGTGAGGGTATGATTGACGTACAATAAGAGGCCGATACCTACCTGCGTCGCATAGCTAGATGCGAAGAGCGATGCAAAGTACAACGCAAGTCCGATCCACATGCTTAGTCGGAAAAGGTCGGGATACCTGCCAAGGAGAAACGCCAGAACAAAAACCTGCGGGCGAGTGCGTAAGCTTCCTGGCACCTCAGATGGGTGACAACCGTGACAACGTGCTAACTGACCCCTCTATATTCAAGCGCAAGCGCAACCGTACCTACAGCCGCAATTGCGACACTAGACGACGTGTTGAATGGCGGATGAGAGGTGTAGTAATCTGTTCGATAGCTCAGTTGACCCGATGCTAGCCGGGGAATGTCTAGAGGTACAACCTTGGAAGATACCATAGCTGTTAAGTAGCAATACAAATCAGCTTCAACCTCCGCACAGCAGCACGAGAGTGCCCGCTTACCTGAAGCTGAAACCCCATACCATCATCTCCAGCACGAACCCTGCGGCACAGAACGTCCACGCCCGCACGCCTTTGTCTACCGGCGCAAGCTCCTGCACGGTCGCGCTCTTGTAGGTTTCCTGGGCCTCGGCGCGTAGGGTCGCCATGGAAGATGGCGCGGACAGCGCTATCATCGGGGTCTCGCCGTTTGTCTGCAGAATCACCGCAGATACAGACATCTCGTACGCCCCGTGCAGTTGACCTTGGTCGTAGTGTGCCGCATCCATGAAGGCGCATATCCTCGGGGCATTTGGTGACGACCCGTTGACTTGTAAGGGTCGGGTACTTATGGAGATGTGCCAGGTGCTGCGCGCCCGGGACCCTTGATGCAAGAGTTGTGCTTGCGATGGTCGGTCATCAACGAGTAATGCGCCTTACTCGAACCCAGAGGCATGTCACGGCCCACCGGCCGGTACGAGAGCGGGACGTCATGGAGATGCAAACCGCCTCAGACTACTTGATGTTTGAAATTTGAACAGTCGCTTCAAGGATTTTCGCCGCCGTGCGCCCGCGACTCCTAAGTATGCTGGTAAGTATAGTATCAGGGATCGACGCCATGGCCAGGCTCACCGGTGAGGAGCATACAATCGCGTGAACAAGAGGTCGAGTGAGAAGAGCAACAGGGAGATCTAGATTGAAATACGAGACTCGACGATGCTCCAAGCGCTAAGTACACGTTCGGAGCCTACAACCCGAGCGCTAGCCATCCGGGTCTGCTTTCCCAAGGCGGAGGGATATGTACTACATAAGTAGCAGCACTGCGGAGGAGCGTTGATCAGAGGCAGGTTCACGTCAGTCGGCGGACGACTGCGTGGGTTGATTGTCATCTCAATGAGTTGGATAACCCAGGTGAGGAACTATGTTGTATTTGATGTACATACTGTCATTACTGCTCCATTCCTACGTCTTCTCCTATCCAACATTAGCGTGTACCACTCCCAGAACATATCCCAAAGGCTTGATGCTTTTTCATATATGATACTCTCCCCATTCACGCAGCGAGGTCGCGCGCAAAGTGGAAGAAGTCGACAGACGACGCGTTCACGCCGTACTTGTAGATCTATCGCAAACGGAAGCACAGTCGCAGTCCGAGTGAGCACCAACGATCACCCGCGCCGAGCGAAAGAAAGAGCGACGTACGAAATGCGACGCGACGTAGCTCGAGAACAGCGCGCGCTGGTACGTCACCGGCAGCCGCTTGAGCAGCGTGTCGAGCCCGACCTTGTCCACAAGCGTCTTGGGAATCGCGCGGCCCATGACCCCGAGGCGGCTCGGCGCGTCGTCGAAGAGGTCCGAGCTCTCGAGCTCCTCCTGGAGCTCGTTGAGCCTGCCCGAGAGCTCGTCTGAGATGAGCGTGCGCGACTTCGCGCCCTGCACGCGCGCGTGCTCGCGCCAGATGCACGCGAACTCGTTCGCCGCGTTCTCCGTGATCGTGCGCTGGATGTCGCGCACGTAGCTCTGGTAGAACGCGGACGGCGCGCCGTCCTTGAAGATCATGTGCTCGGCGTACTCGTCCGAGGAGAGACTGAGGCCCGCGAGGACCTCGAGCGAGGAGCTCGTCACGCCGCCCTTGTTCGCGCTCGAGTCCTTGAAGAGCACGACCTTGCGCTTCTCGAGGAAGAGACGGGCCTGCTGCGTGAGGAAGAGGTTGGCGCCCTCGACGATGTACTTGAAGTGGGGCTTGCCCTCGGCATCGACGAGTGCTGCTACGTTGGAGATGTTGACGGCCTCGGGCCTGCAAGCATCCATCAACACCTATATCGCACTCCTCGCGCGACACCAAGATCACTTACCTGCCACCACATGGGACCAACAGATCTGCCTTGTAGCGGAGGTGCGCGCCGTTGCGGAAGTCGGTGCCGTCGAGCACGACCTCTCCGGCTGTAGGCAGCATGTTCAGCCATACTGCATGCACGCAGCGCGAGTCGATGACATACATGGCAACTTAAAGTCCTGGTCCTCAACCCTGACGAGATACCCGTCCTTGCTGAGCTTAGAAGTGTCGAAGAACCCGACAGGTTTCCGCAGCTTGGCCAGGCGTATGAGCTCTTCGCGGTTTATGCCGACGGGGTCGTGGAGGACGCCGCTGCCGTCGATGATAGCGATGGTCTTGTCCGAGCTGAGAAGGATCTCGTCTGGTGCAAAGCGTTAGTGGCTTGCTCAGTATAGCCAAAGCTACGACGTACTTGACCCAAGATCTCCATCTGTAACCCCAAATGAACATGAGCAACTGCAGGAACCATTTGCACGAGTAAGTGTGCGTACCAGGACCCCCAGTCTGCACCTTCGTGATATCCTTCTCCCGTAGACCAAGCTGCTTGTAGATCCCCAGGACATACTGGCGGACGGACAGGGACGTCATGCCGTAGATATCGTGCGGGATGCCACCGAGAAGCTCGGCGCTCTTGCCCGTCGTGAAGGACTTCCACCACGTCTCAGCGCCGCGCGTACGGGCGTGTACTGTACTCTTGTCAGGCACGCGCAAATCAGATAAGACGAGAGAAACGCACTAGCAGCCCAGTCCATGAGGTCAGCGGTACCCTCTGATGTCGACGTCAGGGATATACGATGATTGTGGAATGCGTATGAAACGAACCGTCAGGACCGAAGAACAGCAGTTCTGGCTTGCCGTATAGGTCGACCAGCTTCTCTTTGATTCCCGGCGTCTGCCCAGGGATAAGCAGGTCGACGATAGCCTACAGATATTGCATCAGGGTGCGATCGGCGACATCTCTGATGATTAACACGTACATCGACATACTTCTCGAAGCAAAGCTTCGGGTTCTCGCCGAGGCTTTCAACATGATGGGGTTAGCACGACATCGACATAATGTTAGTGGATACGCACGATGGCAGGATGGTTCCCTTGGCGCCTCCTTCCGGGATATCCTTGTTCTTCAGCGACTGTGTCGACGCGAGGGCGTAGTTCTCGTCGAACCTAGGACATCATCAGCCGACCGTTTGTCACACTCGGTCAGCTATACACTCACAGCATACGCTGGTTGATGGAGTAGTTTCTAGGCGCGACGAACGGGCAAGATCAGCAGTGGACATTACATGTTCAACGTCAACGACGTACTCCCTGTTCCTCGACATGACGATACGGATACCGCCACGAGCGACATCCTTAAAGCGGATGTGGAAACCACGGAACTCTCCACCTGCACAGCCACACGTCTTCAACGACGGGCATGATACGAAGATACCACAAAACATACCGATCACAAAGAACAGCCCGAACGGCTTCTTGGGGTACTCCACCTCGGGAAGGAAGTCCGGGGCAAGGCGGAACGACAACGCCACCTTGGTCGGCTGGTAGAAGTTGGTCTTCAAGACGTTCCTGGTCGACGGGTCAGCACCGGCTGAGATGTAGAAGATCGCGGAGGAGCTCACTTGTTGAAGACCAGGAAGCTCTCGAGAACCTGTAGTTCGTACTTGTCCGTCACGCTCCGCCTGATCTTGTCATGGAGGTCAGCGTCGGATAGCGGCATTTGAGTGCGCAGACGCTGGTATGACAGGGTGGGCCTGCAACGGATATGAATCAGCGATGTGCGGCCTGTGAGACCGGAGACGATCACGAACATCAATTGCGCGGCCTCGTCGGTCTCCGGATAGTGGCTCATCGCAAAGTTGACGTAGAGCAGGTTGATCTGGAAGACTAATCAGCACAACCTGCGACTTCGAGTCGGGCGGCGCAGCTCACAAGTTCAGCATGTCTGTGTATCACTTCCGCGATACTCTCGCGTGTAAAGGTCTCCTCTCTGAACCGACGCTTGATGTCGTTAAGAACGCTAGCATGTGTCGGATTCGACTCGTCGAGGATATTCCTGAGTGCGAGGTATGCCTGGCCGAGCCTGTTGCAGAAGTGCTGTGCGAAGACCCATCCACAGTCTGCAAGAGAAACGTGGGTGAGCGAGATTCAGTAGCAGGTGCTGAAGAGACGCACATGCGTAGGTCGCCTCTTGTACGGCATGGTCGCCACTCGGTCCCGAGCCCGCGTAGAAGAACGGGTTGTTGGGAAGACAGTAGAGCAACGAAGCCTCCTTCTTCACCTGGAAGATCGAGTGTTCGATCGGAGGGGCATTCCCGCCGGGGAGCGGGTTGAGGTACAACGAGATGATCGTGATCCCGTTCGAGAATTGCTCTGATTGCGCGAACGTGAGCTATCCGTCGCCATAGGCGAAGAATGACGCGACATACCAACATATTTCCTCGCGGAGTAGAGGGAGTAGAAGTGGTACAGATTCGAGAGCGCACTGAAGAACTTCTTCGTGCCGCCGTTCTTGTAGCCAATCACGAGGCGGCGCTCGCGCGATCCCTCGACCTCGAACGCCTCGATCACAGGACCGTAGCGCTTTTCGACGTTCCAGAGAACGCGCTGGTAGATCTCGAGCGTGTTCTCGCTCGCTTTCTCGAGGAAGATGGGGTCAGAGACAGTACGGATATCGGTCTTGCTGTTATCGCGAACGGCAGCGATTAGCATATATGCGCGCATACCGTAAGAGAATACACCGTACGTACCCATCAGTACGTGTTGAAGCCGGCGGGTTAGCTGGGAAGTTGCATTTCGTAACGAAATAGCATCGGAGCTGCTGCGAAGCGGTGGCGGAGATGCTGCCCTGTGAGCGGTACGTCTCGAGGCGGTACGCGTTCTGAGGCGTAGACGTATCGAGGAAGAGCTCATCGATGCGAGTCTCGCACGTTGCGCCGGGGCCCTCTGTTGAGGTCTTTCCGGGCGAACTCGTGTGGATGAACGTGGCTCCATTACCGTTCTCATCGATCTTCTCGAGGTCAATAACAAGCTTGGACGGATCATGCTTGGTGAATGCGAGGACCTTCGCGCCGAAGAGGGCGATGATATGGTCGGAGATCACCTCGACGGACTCGGCCTGGAAGTAGTTGTCGTCGATGCCGAGGTGCGTGTAGAACCAGTTGACCTCATTCACAACTAGTTCTCGCGGAACAAAGCCCTGTCGGTAAATATATTAGCAGAGATAGAGCAGGGGTCGTTTGTCGCGGGCTTATGGATGGAAGCTGCAGCGCTCTATATTTGATTTTGCGATGGTACGCGGATGTGTGATCGAGACGTTATCTCGCTGCAACATTGTAGTCAAGTGCCCGGCGTGCAATGATCAAATTCAAGTGCTCGAAGATTGAGGGGTAATTGGGTTGTAGGTGAGACATTTCGGTCAAATTCCCTGATATGTCACAAGGCAGGAACGTTATCGATTTCGAACGATCTCCCGGTCTGTGAATGGGTAGCTGCAAGGTGACTCGGTCCTGCGACGACCGGAGAGTGCTTTGACAACAGTCTTCGTATCCTACTGCGATGCGTGGCAGCCTTTGGCCTGTGGCAGGATACAAACAGGATACAAAGACCGTCAAGACACTGTCCGGCCATTGGGCCCGGTTACCTGTCCGACCTCCCATTCACAGGCTGGGAAACCGTTCCAAAACGACGAACTACCACCAGTTGAAGAATTCTGAGAAATCGGCCAGAATGTCTCATGTTCCAACCGATTTCCCTAGAATTTCCGGATCGTTGAAATCGACCATTGCACGTTGTGATATGGCGCACAGAAGCGACTAGACACCGAGGGCATTGACCGATGTGTCTCTCGTAAACGTTTCAGTTCCATCGTGAGCAAGATCCAAATGAGACCGTGGTGTTTCGTACAGGATGTATGCTGGACAGTCAAAATGCCGCACGTTTTTGCGTCACATTCTGGATACATTCTGAATGTTGCGTGTAGACAGCGTGTGCCCAGAATGTGATGCCTTGACAAAGCGAAGACATGCTTGGATTTTGCTCGCGATGTGTCCAGAATGTAACGGCTCGTTACATCGCTTGATGCCCCCGGTGAGAACCGCATGGAGGCTGGGCGCGACATTCTGACGCGTCAATCACGGTCATATCTCTCCGTCGAGAGACTAGAGGCCGCCCAAGGCGCGGCCACTGCCCTCGACGACACGGAGGACGATATCCCCGAGAGCACGCGCAGCAAGGGCAGAGATAATGTGTGAAACATTCGGCGGGCACGAACCTTTGCAGCCACACTGGCTTGGACCTTTGCGCGCTGCTCCTCCTTGCCCTTGAAGACGGGCGTGGTGTATCCGGGGACGTTCTTGAGACGTTGGATGGTCTCCGTATGCTGTCCCGGGACGTGGAGATGGCCTGACGCGTCGGTGTCGGCATGTGCTGGAGAGGGGGTGGACATGATGGTCGTGTCTGCGCAGTCGCTAGCTATGTGGTCGATGGCTGAGAACGTGGAAGAGAGAGCAGACGTGGAAGAGAGAAGGGACGTGGTGGGGTTAGTGAGACGGCGGGCAAGAAAAGCATGTTTTATATATACGTGAATCAGGTGCGTTTGGGGTGAATTGGGTCACCGTCTGTCAATTTCGCTCATGGGCCCAGACGCCGGGCGTTTCACACTGAGGCGCCCAAGATCCCCGCATCGATTGTGATCGTCTCGGCCTTGTGCCTGCGACTTGTTCCTCCTTGCCGTTTTGAAACTTAACTTAAACTAGGGTGTTCAGCAATGTTCTGCTCACGTCGTCGCTCACGTCGAGCAGCTCGTACCCCACAGCTGCAGCCTGCCGAGGTTTCTCTCTCAACACTCTCTCGGACCATAAACATCGGCTTCACAGCCAGCCTGAGCCGCGCTCGCGGTCAGAAGATCCGACACGCCCTGCTCGACATTCACGACAAATGTTTCGGCCGGTTCATGACCAACCTAGACAAAGCGTCTGGTGACCTCCAACCAGTCGGGCATGTGCGCCAGGACCTCCCCAACGTCCCCAGGCCTCGCGTGTCACGATCCAGCGCGATTGTATGCCAGCCGTGAGCAAGCGGTTTGCGTATGTACGCACGCGCCCACACCCTCCCGCCCCTCGCTGCGATCTGCCGTCGTAACGAAGACCGTGACCCCCGCAAACCTGTGCCTGTGTTGTATGCAGTCCGGACCTTGTGTGAGTATTACAATTTACATAGTCTTCGGACCCGGATCGGCTTCGGGCCCAGCGAATGCTAAACATCCTTACAATGGTACCTGCGCAATCATGGTGCGTCTCACAAACTCAAAAGTCTCTTCCAGACCTGATCATCTGGCGTGTGCAGCCTCGGTGGCTTTCGCGCTACTTTCCACCGGCTGTCGGGCTGTCGTACTGCGCGTATGCGGCCGTAATCGAACGCTTGCCGAGTGGTCACCCAGGTCCCCAGGCCTGGTCACCTGTGTCGCCAATAACGTTGAAACGTTGGTGGGGACGGCCTCGAACGTGTATACGACGTGGCCAAGGTACACTGGACCCGTCACTGGATCGGCATGACCCACAAAGTCGTTCCACCGTCATCGGTAGGCATTGTAAGGCATTGTAGGATGACCGACTCAGTTCGCAGCCGGAAGCAACTGAATTTGACGACAAGTTCGGCGCGCGCAGTGGCTATAGTCATTCATAACTATCCTTGTCGTCACTGCAGCAATAGAGTCTGCTCAACTAGGTAGACAGACCTCCAAAAGCTCATATGCAGATCAAAGCACGACACGGTTGCAACAATTGACGTCTTATACATGGTATACATCCACATCTTCTTTCGCGATCGCTTCTTCCGACCTTACACTCTATCACCCCACACCCCGCCCGCCAAGCACACCTCGGTTCTCAACCGACAGCATGCGCCTTTAGTCGAGCGACTCGAGCCCGTCGCGGACGTACTCCTCGAAGAGCGCCTTGTAGTCCCGGTGCCACCGCGACAGCGCAGGGCGGCCCTCCGCGACGTCGCCCGCGCCCCACATGATGCGCAGCTGGTCGACCTCGCGGCGCGTCTCGCCGTCGGGGCAGAGGATGTAGAACTTGCCCTGGCGGACCTTGTCGAGCTGCGTACGCGCGTGAGTATCTACTCAGTGCAAGAGCCTGAGAAGCCACAGAACACCGGGGGGCGCACCATGTAGAGCACGGTCTCTTGCGCGGTCCATGCCCCGGGAGGCTTTTCCCTGCCCGAGGCAGCGCCAGTCATGCCGGTCCACGTCCACCCCGGACTGTGCAGTGTCAGTGTCAGTAACCAGCGTCAGCGTCACGCGCCCGGTAACGGCAAGATGGCGCATACATGAGCAAGTGGGCGGTAAGATTTGCGTGCGGGGTCTCGCGCAGCTCATGGGACAGGCTTTCCGTGAGCGACTTGACCGCTGCCTTCGCGGCGTTGTATGCCGGGTTTCCTCTGCAGCAGATCGATGACATCAAGGGCAGCCGGCAGAGCAGGCAGGCAGAGGCGGCTTACGGGGGGTTCGTGATTCCCTGCTTCGACCCCGTGTTGATGATCACGGACGGGTTCTCCTGGTGCAGCATGTTGGGGACGAACGTGTGCTGCACGTTCAGCACTCTGTGCATGCGTACCCATGAAGTCAGCCGAGCCGTAGCGAGTGCACGAGCAAGTACATAACACGCACCCAAAGAGATTTACGTCGAAGATCTTGTGCCAGCTGTCCAAGCCCGTCCACGACGCGCCCTTGATCCCGATCGCGGCGTTGTTCATGAGCACGCCCACCTGCCAGAGCAGACAAGAGCCGTGTGAGGTTATCGCCGTCCGCCGCACGCGCATGATGATGACATCGGAAGGGGCAGGGGGGAGCGACGCAACGACGGAACGACAGGTCCGCGAGAGCTAGAAGCGGGCTAGCTCACCTCGCCCCACGCCTCGTACACCCTATCGCGCAGGCGTTCGACCTGCGCGCGCTCGGTCACGTCTGTCGGGAGCGAGATCACGTTCGCCTCGCCGACGATCTGCGCGACCTCCTTCGCCGTCTCGCTCAGGCTCGCCTCGTCCACGTCTGCTATCGCGATCTTGAGCCCGATCCTGTAAGATGCAAGCCGTCCGCCCGGTCAGCCGTCGGGTACAGGACGCAGCAAGTGGAGATGGACGCACTTTGCGAGCTCGACGGCGGCCGCACGGCCGATACCGCTGCCTGCGCCAGTGATGACTGCGACACGGCCGTCGTGGATGACTGGGTGCACCTCGTCGTCCATGGGCGCGACTGGGTCGTACGCTGAGCCCCCGGGACGCAGGGGAGAGGGTCTGCGACTGGAGTTGGCGGACGCGGTGACGCTGAGAGCCATGGTATAAATACGACTGTAGGAAAGAGAGAGAGGATGTCGTGGAACCGGAGATGTAGGACACACAAGAGTAGTGTGAACCAGCCGCCTCACAGAGTCCTTTATATCACTTCAGGACGTCCCTCTCATTCGTAATGACGTCGGAGGCCCTCGCCGTCGATCAGCTTGCGCTGACCGGGGTGCTCCAGCGCTTCCCTTTTATCCCAGTGGCGAGGCTCTAGCACAGGCGTATGAGAGTCAGTTGCTCTACATACCATCAATAAATCTCAAACTATGACCAGCTTTCGAGTACCCAGCTAGCACATAAGTGCTTTTCACTAGATAGTAGACACTGGAGGGAGGACTTCGGTGGTACACTGGAGGGAGGACTTCGGTGGTACACAGCATACTAGGGACCCCGGACACCCCGCTCTCGGCAGGGTACATCGGTACGGCCCACGGCCCGGGTGAGCCTTTGCAAGTTCCAGTACTTTTCGAGGTGTTTCGCACCTTTGCTGCTTCAAGTTGCGCTAGTTAACGTTGGACCGTCGACGTCACCCTCGTTCAAGTCGATCTCGTACTCTGTGAGTACCAGAGTCCATAAGAGAAATCACACAACAGCAATTCGTAATTCGTCTGGCAGACATTTGTTGCTGAGCTGGTACTAATTCGCATTCATTGAGACTTTTAGTATGTACAGTGCCTCAGCCACTGCGGGCTGATGCAGATGCGCTGACGACTCCATCCGTGGACCGGGCGACCTTCAACTTCTCATGATCTGAAGGTGACGTGGATGCGTGCGTTATCAGAAACATACCCCCAAAGCGAGACAACTGATGCCACGCCCACCGCAACATCGACGATCGTTGGTGTCGCGTTCCAAGTATGTACACACACATCGTAACGGTGTATGGATACCCTGTGGCGAATTCAGACTAGCTTCCTAAGTATTGCGAGGTTAGCCTGTGCTTTTGTGTGTAACAGGCGAGGTGTACACTCCGACTCGCCACGAAGGCGCTGTGATGCGGAGGTTGGGTGCGACTTGGAGTGCGAGAGGTGAGTGCGGAGGAGAAGAGTAGGTTTCAAAGCTAAATCCGCGTACGTCCGCATTCAGCCTCAAGCTCAAGCTTCAAGCTTCAAAAGTAAGCCCTTGTTGAGCTTCGCTCGCGGGCTCGCTCTTCCCAACTGCAATGCTTTTTGATCATGAATGCACTACGTGCTCAGGCTGACTCCCAGGGACGGACAGCTACACCGACTTGGACGACTCACATGCACCGTAATATCCCACACGGCGACGATTATTCGGACATGGATCGCCTCAATTACAAGACAAACTTACTCACACTTTCTCCATGCCGGCAATACTGCATGAGAATGCTTCCTAGACTGTATCTCTCCATGTGAGGTGCGTGTGAGTGGCATCCTTCCGGTTATGACGCCGGACGCGATAACTTGAACTTGGTTGTCTTGCCAGGTTTTCTGGTTTTCTTCGTCCTTTACTCTCCTCAGCTCGGTCACGATGCTCACGGACAATCGACAGATTTACAAGAAGCCAGCTGAGGTTACCGACGAAGGCTCGTTGTCTTTCAGCGATGGAAACACGAAAAAGGACGGTCTGGTACTCGTGCAGATAAGGAACGCAGACGACGCACGACTAGCAGAACTCGGCTATAAAGGAGAGTTCAGAAGAGAGTTCTCGGTGAGCATTTCGGGGTAGCCTCGTCACTCAGACATTGAAATATGTTTCTCTGTACAGGTGTTTGAAACAGTCGCGTTTGCGTTCTCGATTATGGCTGTCGTTGGAGGAGTATCCTCGACCCTGTCCTTCGGTCTTATCTCTGGTACTGTCCCGCTCCGCCTGCTCGCGCAGCAATTTTTTCTGACACTGAGCTACCCAGGTGGACATGTCGGCATGGTTTGGGGCTGGTTCATCCCATGCATATTCATCATGTGCATTGCGGCATCCATGGCAGAGCTCGCTTCTTCGATGCCGTGAGGGTCCTCATATCTGTTTACAAGCGTACGTTCTCACTAACTATCTATCCAGGACGAGCGCCGGACTGTACTATTTCTCCGCAAAGCTCGCGCCCGCACGGTATTCGGCCCTTGCAAGCTGGATCACAGGCTGGGCGAACGTAACAGGGCAGATCACCTTGGTCTGCTCGATTGACTATACTGTGTACGCTCTGTTTGACCCGGTCTCCATTGAGTGCCCGGGCTCAGACTATGCAGCGCGCAGATGATCACGACGGCCATCGCAGTGAGCACCGACGGATCCGTGATTCTTGGAGCTGGTCCTACATACGGCATCCTGGTTGCTATTCTGACGACACACGGTTTGATATGCTCCGCCGCGACGCGTGTACTGGCGCGTATCAACCTTTTCTACGCATTGCTGACCGGTGAGTGGTACAGTTGCACCACAGAATATTGGACTAATCGCTCGCTGCAGTTGGCGCAACCGTCGGAGCGATCATCTCACTTCTGGTCTGCTCGGGAGACTCGAAGGTATCAACGCAGACTGCCTTCACATCGTTTGAGAACAACTCCGGATGGGCGAACGGTCAGTCTATCTACTTCACTTGCGTCACCTAGTACGTCCCATTTACCAGCGCCGACAGACGGCTGGGCATTTCTCCTCTCATTTGCCGCGCCCATGTGGTCACTGACCGGCTGTAAGCGGCAGTATCTAGTTGTCAGCACAGCGTCCTGAGGGTGACTGATCACGAATACAGACGATTCAGCAGCGCACATCTCTGAGGAAGTGTCGGGTGCAGCCCGCGCAGCCCCCATAGCCATCCTCGTCTCCGTAGCAGCAGTCGGGGGGATGGGCTGGATCCTCATCATCGCCGTGTCGTTCGCGACCGTCTCCGTCCCCGCCCTGCTCGACACGGAGCTCGCGCTTCCCATGGGCCAGCTCCTGCTCGACGTGCTCGGCAAGCGGGGCATGCTCGCGGTGTGGAGCTTCGTCATCATCGCGCAGGTCCGTCTCTTGCGTCCTCTCGCGCATTCGCTTCCACCTCACGTACATCTGCCATCACGCAGTTCCTATGCGGCGCCGCGCAAGGTGTCGACGCGTCCCGCGTCGTCTTCGCCTTCGCGCGGGACAACGCGCTGCCCGGGTCGCGGCTGTGGAAACAGGTCAACCCGCACACGCAGACCCCCGTGAACGCCGTCTGGCTGGTCATGGCGGCCTCGGCCCTGTGCGGTCTGCTCGGGTTCTCCGCCACGGCGTTCTCGTCACTTGCTGGGTGAGGCTCCAGTTCAGCTATTGAGACCGCTGTATTACATCTGACACATGCGGATTCTAGCGCATCGGTCGTCGGACTCTACACCTCCTATGCTACCCCAATCTTCCTGCGGATAACGTCTGGGCGGGATAGACTCGTCCCGGGCCCTTTCACGCTCGGGCGGTGGTATCTCCCCATAGGCGGCGTGGCAGTCGCATGGGTCGCGTTCATTGTGGTCCTTCTGTGCTTCCCGACAAGCCAGATGACCGACGCAGTCGATATGAGTGAGCCCTCCCATTGCCTCCTGTGCCTAGTAGTCGTGCGTTAACGCAGCCGTCTTATGACTTACGTGTCCGAAGACTACGCTTCGGTCATCGTGCTGGCGGTCTTCATATTCTCCAGTGCGTCATGGGTGCTTTCGGCTAGGAGGTGGTTTGTTGGACCGCTTCCCAACATCGGTGCCGATGACGAGAAAGAGAATTGAGCTACCCGCTTACAAGTGTAGCTGATGTTAGGGCATGAACACTAATCGTGTCTAGGAATATCCAGACGCTTGCCTAATACACCAATTGCCCGTCTGAGTTAAGCAGGTCTGCGGCTGTTTTATCATCATTAGCAGGCATGGCCGCATGCATGAGCAAGTTCGTCTCGGTAAAGTTCGTCTCGGTAAGGAAACTTAGAAGGCAATTTGGGTTGGGCATCATTGACAACCAGTGATCAGAGCGAAGCGCCGCGTTTTGACTCGACTGCAGCTGGGCTGGTACCCTGGCAGAGAACATTGCATAAAAGGAGATCGGAGTTGTTGGAGACGTACCATGAACGACACCTGAACGACAGGGCCGTAAACATCGGCGATGGACGATGACGATTTCTGAGGACTAGCTATATGCGCAGCCGGACATTGGGAGACGGTCACAGTAAGGGAGATACATAGGCTCATTATTCTCTGCGATACTTGCAGAAGCCACCTGCATGTCAGTGGGAGCGTCTGCATGTATGACACTACTGTGCCCGAGAGAACTCACCGCAGCCATAGTGCACACCCGCCAACTTCATACCTGCGCACTGTCAAGTGTCATCACACAGTCGACCACCGAAGAGAACGAGAGACCAATAGGCGGGATGGTATGATTCACACGGGCACAGGCTGTGGTTTACAGATACAAGCGTATGGTAGCTCGATGGCAGAGAATCGGAGTGAGAGCACCGAGACACAGACGGGAGACACGCGCTCTGGGACACTAACAAACAACGTTCGGATGAATGGACGGATGGATGAGTTGTGAGGGAATGGGATGGGATGGGGTGGAATGATTACGGGGCGGGCGGTCGCAGTTGTGGATCGGAGAAGAGAGTCTGGGGAGTCGGGACTAGAAATCGAGATGGACGAACGGTTCTTCCGCACGGGCTCACAAGGCGCTCATGCTGATCCCCTGGAAGGCCTGCCCTACGCGCACCGGCGCGGCGGACGGGTGCGGCGCGGCGGCGGGCGCGTTCAGCTGGTTCGGGTTCGGGTTCTGCGCGAATGCGGGGTGCGTCTTCTCCTCGAGGTCCGAGTAGAGCACGCTGAGCTCCTTGTGCGCGCGCTCCCAGTTCTCCGGGTCCCAGAACGCGTATCTGCTCTGCTCGCCCCCGGGCATCTTCGCGATCGGCTGCCCGCTCTCCTTCGTGATCCACAACCGCAGCTCTTTGTGGTACCGCCATTGGCGGTTGAACCTGACAGAATCAGCACGGTCAGACACGCGGCAGCTCGAGACGGGGGAGGTGACGTACAGCTCCTGCGCGGCAATTTCCTGCAGTGCGTCGCGCGGCGACGCGTAGAACATGAAGAACAGGGTCTCGTCGCTGAAGGCTGCGACTTTGTTCGGTCCTGGTGGTGGCGCTGTCACGTTGTAGCACGTGGGCAGGTGGAAGTCTGGTTCTACCGTGTGGGCAGCGGACGAGTCTGCCCACGGCGTGATAAACGTGGAATACAGGCTGCTGTATATGCCATGAGGAAAGGCAGGGTCAAGGAAGAACGGAAAAAAAACTCACCCAGGGTTCTGCATGTCCAGCCCCATCGTCCCCAAGTCCGTCCCTATCGCCAGTAGACTCTGATCTGGATCTGCACTCTTGATCAACGCGAGCAGCCCGAGGAGACCCCATCGGTCTGCCGGAGACATGAGTACTTGCTGCGCAGGTGTTTGTGGTACCGCGCTTGTGGCGTGAGCAGGTCCTTGGGAAGGATGATGAGGGGTGTCAGCGACGGTACCATTCGCGACATAGGGGGTTTGCGCAGGTGTGGGCTGCTGAGGGAACGATGTTGGTGGTGGCACGCCTGGGGGAGCGTTCAGATGCTGGGACTGTTGTTGTTGCGGCTGCTGCGAGGGTGTCTGCGCCTGTGTGTGGTTTTGTTGGCCATTGGTGAAAGTACTTGTTGGGGCGTTAGGGTTGACGATGGGGGAATTCCAAGCTGCTGCTGCGCTTGCATGGTTGTTCTTGATCGTGAAATTCTGAACCCCATGAGGATCCGTCAGGCCACTGCAAAAAGAACGCACGCACCCGCTGCTTGTCCGCATCTGACTGGAAGCCTGGATGTACACTCCTCGCCTGCTGCCCCAAGTTCAACAATCCCGGCTGCTGCTGCTGCTGCTGAGTGGCACTCGTCAGCGATCCTAGTAGGTTCTGTCGATGCTGCGGGTCCGCGTGCTGCTGGAAGCCATTGAGGCCTGGCGGGTGTCCGTCCGTCGGCGTTTGCTGCGATGGTGGTGGCTGCTGTTGCCCCGCTTGTGTCTGCCCGCCCAGCGCAGGGAAGTCCTCCGCCGTCAGCTCTCTCGGCTGTGCTCCCCCAATCCCGTTCCCCACCTGTGCCCCGCCCCCGCCCCCTCCTGTCCCGGCCTGGCTTGCGTAACTCGTCGCATTCGCGGACGACGTTGCGGGCGTGCTACTTGCAGGGGCCGCCCCGAGCGCAGGAAAGTCGATCGGGTCGAGGCCGAGTTCGCTCTGGGACGACACGGACGGCGCCAGGCTGCTCGGCGCGGCGTTCTGCGCGAGGTGCGGGGGTAGCGTCGAACTGGCGCCCGAGCCCTGTGTTTGTTGCGGGTGTGCGGCGTGCGCGAGCGAGGGCTGCGACGAGAGCTGCGCTTGTGGCTGGGCTTGCTGTTGCTGAAGCGTGCTGGCGTTGTACGGGAAGCTATTCTGGCCGCGCTGCTGGAGGAAATTAGGTGAGGGCTGGGGCACGACCGTCCGCTGGTTCGGGAGGTTCGGATATCCTTGCATCACGGTCCGCTGGGGCATTGCGTAGCCTGCATATGGCCCACGATACTGGCCGCCGAGCGCAGGATTGGGGCCGAGGCTTGGGGGACGCTGAGGGGGTTGACCTGCACGCGATGAGAACACGGTGACGGCTTCTCCGAGGCTGAGGGGATTACCTGGTCGATGCATGTTTTCAGAGGAGTCTGGGGTGCTGGCGGGTGGGCAGTGGGCGGGTGGATGGCAAGAAAGAGGTGTGTTTGCCGTTCGCTCTGTCCGATGATGGTGGCGGGGTAGAAAGCGTGAAAGAACCGTGAGCGCCCGTACAATGGCTTGACCCCGACCCCGACCTCGACAAATTTCGCAGCCTGCCCCGACGACGGCGACTACCCATCTGTACTTCTAGACTGCCTCGCATGCTGCTGGCAACGTTCTGAACGCTCTATGGAGGTCCGTGCTGCTGAGAGCGGGCGGAATCTGCGCATTGACCGCCGGTCAGGTCCTCAACCAACGCGCGGCGCTGCTGTCCAACTACGAGGTCCTGACTCTCCTCCGCGAGCTCGAGAGCGACCACCTTGCACGCACGAAAACCGCCCTCCGCATCAAAAAGGAGGAGGAGGCAGCCGGCCACCCCCCGCGACACCAGGCTCCGCCCGATGATGTGTGCGAGAATCTCCGCACGGTCGAGGTCGAGGTCAGCTCTCTCCGGATGCTGCATATATGGGCTCGAGACCGACTGATGACAGGCCATCCAATATCTCTCGGCAGAGTTCCAGCCCACGGCTGCACAGAGCCCGGAGGGCATCGCGCACTTGACCCGCAGTCTCGCGCAGTGGGACCTCACCAAGGCTGAAAAGCTACAAATAGTGAACCTCGCACCTACGGAGCCTGTCGAGCTCTACGTGGTGGGTCCACTATGTCTTGTCAGCTAACCAGGTCTCTGACGTTCAACACTGGGCCGCAGGTTGTAGAGGAGCTCGAAGATCGATTCGGAGACCAGATGGAAGACATGCTAAACACGGTCAAGTCATCCCTGCAAGGTACTACCCCGACGGTGAACGGACTCAACGGCAGCAACGAACCTGCCCCACATATGCAGGTCGACGCCGTGGTCTACTCCGATTATCATAATTACGAGGACCAGAACCAGTGGGAATACGATGCAAACGAAGTCGTGTTCGACGACGCAGGCGAGGGTATTGGTATCGAGGGCGACCTCGATGTCGACGATGACTGATACCACATCACGTCGCGATGCAATGCACAACATGTATTATTGGATTCTGGCATGTATGTACTTAATATCTACTGCACAACATGTCCGCTGTAGGGTACTTGGAGAGCATAACGTCCGACGGGGACGATTAACCAACTATGTTCAGCGTTCAAATGAATGGCTCGAAAGGAGTGACGATGGACATTGAAACCCAGGGAGGGACGGAGATGGCGACCGAGGCGGGGAAAGACCGTAGACGGAGCAGACGAGACGAAGCGAACGAAACCGTCAGCTGCGGGGTACAAAGACAGCGACCAGTACGATGAACGGGATGTAGGTCAAGAACGACACCACGGACATGATGCGACACCGTTTGCGCCAGGACCTCGCATCGTGTTCGACCTGGGGATCATCCAGCGTCACGGCCTTCTCCGTGTCCGTGCCCCCCACTCGTCGTGTCTGCGGTATCCGCCAGAAGCTCGCGACCCACCACAGCGGGAAGAGCACGAAGCCGACGAAGAACATCCACGCGTGCACCGGGGAGCCCTGCTCGTCCGCCGCGGACATGTGCAGCGTCCATGGCGTGGGCTGGATGCGCGGCGGCTTGCGCGGGTCGCGCATGTAGTAGCCCCCCGAGCGGACGCTCACCGAGGGCGCATGGGGCGCGACGAGCGCGCTGATCGGGAACGAGATCTCGGACATGCTCCGCCGCCTGTCTGCGTGCGCAGAGCTCGACGCAGGCCGCGCTGCAGAGCGCGTGGACGTCGTCTTCGACGCGACGCGATGGAGCGCGGCGGGGACCCCCGTGCGGCTCGGCCACGAGTCCGTCGGATGTCGTTGGAGGGAGGTCGGCCTAGAGCTAGAGTGCGATGGGCTGCCGGAGGGGGATGTGGTGGAGAGACGGGCACGCTTGCGGCCTTGGTACGAAGAGGGGGCGCGGGAGACCTCGGAGACGTGGTGCGAACCTTGGACAAAATTAGACGCGGCCTGAAGCTGGACGGACGTGCGCTGGGACTCACGACGGCCGTCGGCGGGGATCACAAACGTCGCGTGCTGGCCGGCCGTGCGCTGGTCGGGCGGGGTCAGGTCGACGTCGTCCGCCTTGCGCTTGCCCTTGTTGTTCAGCGGCGTCTCGAAGCCCGACTTCTCAGACACGGAGCGAAGGCCAGGCTCGCTTGCGGTGCGCGGGGTGCGCGGCACACGCTGCGGCGCGGGGGGCGGGGGCGTCGAGATCGTTGGAAACGCAGCAGATGACGGGCCAGCCCCTCCGTTCTGTTTTGCGGGAGATGAAGAGGAGGCGATGGGGGTGGATGGCTCGCTGAGAATGGATGGCCGTTTGCTGCGGGTGCGAGAAGCAGTGCTCGAGCTCCGTTTGGACGCATCCCGCGTGTCGCTGGTTTGTCCGTTCAGCGTGCTACTCGCAGTTCGTGGGTCTGCCATACAGCTCTCCTCCTCTCGAACGGCGATGTGGGTGGAACTTGATGTACGCGATAAGTTATCGGGAGCCCCGTCGACGCGGTTTTCCGCTGCAAGAAAGTCGAAGCAATGAGATGCAGGCAATGGAAAGTCGATCCTCGAGCTCACCGTCTAGCAGTCTTGACGACGAGGGCGGCGACGAGGAAGGGGGTATAAGATGGGGGGAACAAGGCCGCTCGCTCGTCGTTTCGACGCCCACACGCCTTGCACGAGGCGCGGCATCTCCCGGTCGTTCTTCGGCGCTCTCCAAGCGAGTCTCGGATAGGCGCTCTTCCTTTCTACTACGTTCTCTACTCTTGCGCTTTCTGCGTCTTCCGGGAAACGTGTGTGTTCGTGACGGGACGCTCTCGGTCGAATATGTCGACGGAAAGACCGGCATGGAAGTATACGCCATTAATGCGGCGGAGTCGTGCTGTAATGGCGATGGGCTCTGATTGCCAAACGTTACCGCTGCTGAGTTGTATGAGTGCGAAGACCGGTTGGAGAGTGAGCCGGTGAGGGTGGAAAGCACCGAGACGTGGCTGCTCTGAGTCTCCGTCGGACGGGAATTAGTGTGATGGTCGACGGAGGCCGTCGACGCGAGATTGGACGTCGTGGTCTGTGACTGTCCCTCGCCGATGTTGCCTATCGACGAGGTCCGGAGCGCAGTCGAGTCTGCACTCGCGAGCCGCGAGCTGCGTCCCGACGTTCCGTACGGCGAGCGCGCATGGCGTCGGTGTCTGCCAAACGTAGACCATGGAGAGTTGGTAGACGCTTGTCTCTGCTTTCCTCGCCATGCGGACGGGCCAGCGGTGGGAGAGGCGGACCTGAGCTCTGCGTTCTCCTTCTCGGACGCCGCGTTGGGATCCTCAACTTCCTTGGGAGGCGGTCGCAGGCCGAGAGAGCCAAGTCCCGACCGTTTCCGCGGACGTGAAGGCCACAAGGCACCAGTCGGCGTGTGTGTCGCCTCAAGTGATCCGAGGAGGGCTGGGAGGTCCTCTACGATCCTGCGATCGACTAGGAGAGGCTCTGAACGAGATGGCGCGAGCGCGGGAGGGTCCGTAGGCGGGGACGACGCTGCTCCTGTCGCAGATTGGGTAGATGCGCTACTGTGCTGGCTCAGAGTGCGCATGCGCAGCCGCGATAGAATAGAAGGCATATCTATGTATGTATGTATGCGCACACAAGTGTTAGAGCGGCCATCTCGGAGATAATGTTAGGGTGCGCACCTGAATCTAACGTTCGTGAACTTGCAAAAGCGTTGCAGATCGTGAAGGTCGTGACGGTCGTAGACAACGTTCGCGATAGCCTGAGCGACGCTTTTATCTAGGCGAGGGAAGAAATGTCATCAGATTGAGAACCATCCCGCCTTTACCGCGCCGCGCGTTCCTCCCCTCCTGCACAGGAGGGCTCCAAATTGGGACGTGTGGATTTCCCGGCCATGTTCTCCTGGGACAGGCACAACCAGTGGTCTTTATCAGGCAGCTAGCGTTGTGCTAGTAGGAGCTGCGAGATTGCATATAACAAGGCAACTCGATTGGTCGTGGTTCAAACGTTCAACGTTCAAGTTGGGATCCAGGTAAGGGAACACTACGATGATCATTGTCGGAATCATCTAAAGTAGAAGCCCTTGATTATCTCGCTTACTCAAGCAATTGGGCGATAAGTAATGCGGTCAAGGCCCAGTGTCACGGGCGGGTGACAGCGCGGGCACAGCCGGTCACAACGGTAACACACAGATGCCGAGTTTCTGTCGGTCATCGTTGTCGTCCACGTCCACCACCAGTCCACCACCGTCCCCGCCTGGCCCTTCGTCTGTTATCCACCATGGACCGCATCGAGTCTCTCGGAACTGCGCTCTCGCAGATCACCATGTACGACATCAAGTCGATGTACAACCAGGTGTGTACGAGCGGCGCCGGGGGACGAGCGAGGCTGACGGCTTCCAGGCCAAGAACGTGGTGTTCAACGTGAGCGAGATGGAAGGGAAGGTCCGGGACGCGACCAACGAAGAGCCCTGGTGAGTCTGTGCGGCTCGGCGCTGAGTAGGGCGCACGGTGCTAAGTCCCGCAGGGGCGCGAGCTCGACGTTGATGCAAGAGATCGCACAAGGGTGAGTGCAACGCCCAGTCAACAGGAAACCTCTCGTTGATGCGCTGTACGTGTCATAGCACCTTCAACTTGTGAGTGCACATCGTATGGGGAGTACGCAGCAGTCCACTCATGCTGCACAGCCAAAACTTCAACGAGATCATGCCCGCTATCTATTCGCGGTTCATGGAGAAGGAGGCACGTCAGTGGCGACAGATCTACAAGGTAAGCACGTATGTAGCTAGGCTCTATCCCAATCATGACCTGCATCGTCAGGCCCTGCAATTACTGGAGTACTTGGTGAAGAACGGTAGTGAGCGTGTCGTTGATGACGCGCGCTCCCATATTAGCACCATCAAGATGTTGAGGAATTTCTACTACGTCGACGAAAAGGGGAAAGACCAGGGTATCAACGGTGCGTCCGTCTACATGTCGTCGTTCACGTCGGAGATTGAGCGCGTTACAGTGCGCAATCGGTCGAAGGAACTCGTTGAGTTGCTCGGCGATGTCGAGAAAATCCGTGGGGAGCGCCGCAAGGCGAAGGCCAACAAGCACAAGTATACTGGCACAGGGAATGACCCCATGAGCTTCACCTCTAGCGGCAGTCGTTACGGTGGCTTTGGCAGCGACAGTCTGGGCTACGGAGGAGGTGGCAGCTACAGCAGCGGCGGTGGAAGCGGTTCCTATGATGGAGGTAGTTATAGTGGTCGCGGTGAGTCAGGAATAGCTATATTATGCGAGTGTCACTAAACCACAGAGCAAGACTACGATAGTTATGGCTCCGGTAGCGCAGGCGGAGGCTCTAGTAGCCGGCGCAACTTCCAGGAGTACGATGCAGGCGATGACGACGTCCTGCCTCGACGTTCCAATTCTGTGGCTGGTACTGGTTCATCGACTCTCGCATCGGCTCCTCAGAGGTCTTCGACTCTCCCCGCTGCTCCCGAACCGCCCAAGCCGAAGCAACCTGAGATAGATCTTCTGGGTATGGACGACGATGACGGGTTTGGAAGCGCCCCTGCAGAGAAAGCTTTGCCGGCGGTCGGTTCTCAGACTTTGCAGCTGGGTAGGTTTACAGCTCCCTCATTGCAATTGGTTGCTAACTTGGTGCAGGCGGTGACGACGATTTCGACGACTTCCAAAGCGCACCTCCCTCTGCTGCTCCGACCAGCAGCTTGTCCTTCCTCAACGCCTCTGCTCCTGCTTCCACCGCACCCACCTCTCTACCTCCTGCGCTCGCTGCCCAGCCTCTGTCGCCTCCTGCATACCAAGCGCACGCCCCTGCCACCAACAACTTGTTCAACATATTATCGACCACTGCCGCTCCCCCGGCCAGGACACCCTACGCATCGCCGCCCGCCGCCCCCATGCAGAACATGATGCGACCCATGATGGCCTCGCCCCCTCCGATGGGTGCGCCGCTCGTCCCGACCTCGACATCGGGCTCCGCAGCGTCGCCGCCTCTCCGCGCATCGACGACGTCCCCAAGCGTAGGCGCAGGCGCGCAGCAGCAGAAGCCGGCCGCGAGCTTCGACGATCTGTGGTCGATGTCCCTCGGCTCGGCATCCGGGGGCGCAGGGAAGGCGGCGGCCAGCGGCCCGCAGAAGAGCATCAAGGACCTCGAGAAGGAGAAGGCGCAGGCGCAGATGTGGGGTGGGCAGAACAGGCCTGCGGGTACGGGCTTCGGGGCGTTCGCTGCGCCTGCCGCTGGCTCGAGTGCTGCGCCGGCGTCGGCTGGGAATGGGTTGGACGATCTTCTCTTCTGAGCAGTGTGCACTGTGCATGCGCATACTCAGACTGCGCCCGCGGTACTTTGGGGAGTTTAAGTGGGGTTCCTGGTCATGTTTGCCATATGTGTGGAGATAGAGGTCCCGTTTGGGTGTCGTAAGTACTATATGGTTCCGGTACCAATTGCAACCTCCGTATTTTCGCTAGCCTTGTCCGATGCAACCATTGTGTCATTTCCCCTTGCATCGTCGTATGGTGCAGCCGTTGACGCGGTGACGGTGACCATTGATATGTCGGCCTGATCACGGCACCAGGAACATCCTTCCTTATCTTGCGCTAGAGTGATTTCGTGCCGATGGGTTCAAACTCTCAAACACACTTGTTACTGGCATCATCTGATTCACTGATCCGGTCAGTGACCGGGTAAGTAAGAGATTCGATATCATTGCGTCTTGAGACAAGATTAAACGTCGTGAAGCACCGAAAACCCCCTTGAGGCCTATTGAGGCCCAGTTCCTGAACCTTGATAACCTTCGAGCTCCTCGTGTTCTTCGCGGTGGACATCGACCCTCCGAGTGACGTTCCTTCTGCCAGACAGAGCTACGACTTGAGCATGAGTGTCATGCTGCCCGTGTACCGCATGAGAAGATGACCATGCGAGTACCGATGCCACTGATGCGAGAGCGCGCGTTATGGATCATGCGGCCAAGAGACACCGGCCTCCTCGACATCAAACCGTCGCGCGGCGCGTGTCGCGTGTCTTGACCTGCCATCGACGTCCGCGAGGGTCTACTTAGGGATGATGTTAACGTTAAGTATGAGCTGTTATAAGGCGCGCGCGAATCACAGCAAACACCTCCAATAGACCCTTGATCAGGGCCCCGAGCTGTCAGCCCCTGCCCCCACCCCCGCCCCCGTCTCTCGTTTACGCTTTCTCCACCTTCCGCTATCATGAAGTTCCTTGCACTCGCGGCGCTGCTCGCGGTCGCCTGCCAGCCCGCTGCTGCCCTCTGGCCCCAGCCACGGAACCTCGAGACCGGCAGCAGCACGCTCCGCCTCTCCAAGCTGTTCACGGTCAACGTCGCCGGCGGGGGCGTGCCAAACGACCTCTGGGATGCCATCTTCCGCACCGAGGCCCAGCTCGCCAAGGACAAGCTCGGCCGCCTCGTCGTCGGCCGCGGGGCGTCGGACGCCAAGTCGTTCGCGGGCGCGAAGACGCTCTCGAAGCTCACGCTGAAGCCGGGCAGCGGCCACAAGCTGAGCACGCTCACGAGCGACGCGCAGAAGGCGCCCGAGGACCGCGATGAGGCATACGAGCTCATCGTGCCCGCGGACGGCTCGCCCGCAACGCTCACGGCCAACTCCAGCCTTGGGCTCTTCCGCGGCCTCACGACGTTCACACAGCTCTGGTACGAGTATGAGGGCACGACTTACACTGTCAGTGCGCCCTTCAAGATCGAGGACTCCCCCGCATATGTATGTCGCGTCCTCGCTTCCCCGCGTGTCTTCCTGGTGAATAACTGCTTCTGGTGTTCGCATTTAAGCCTTACCGTGGATTGATGTTGGACACAGCGCGAAACTAGTGAGTTCTTCTAGTCGATGAGTGTATGCATATGCAGCTGCAGATGGAGGCGAAGGAGAAGAGGCAAGAGGCACGTTCTGACTCATGAATTGTGCAGTTTCCCCGTTTCGGACATTAAGCGCACGCTCGACGCCATGAGCGCCGTTAAGGTCCGTCCCTCGTTTGTCTCTGAACCACCACCACGACCGCATACAACGACTCATCTCTCTTGTTTCCGACATATAGCTCAACCAGTTCCACTGGCACGTCGTCGATAGCCAAAGCTTCCCGCTTCAGATCCCCGGCTTCACCGACCTCTCCGCCAAGGGCGCGTACTCGTCGTCCCAGGTCTACACTCCGCAGGATGTCAAGGACATCATTGCCTACGCAGGCGCGGTGCGTCTTTTTCGGCATCAGTGTTGGATCTGATTTTCAATTTTGACGATCCCAGCGCGGTATCGACGTAATGGTCGAGGTTGACACTCCCGGACACACGTCCATCATTGCGGAGGTCCACCCAGAATACATCGCATGCCCCGGGGCTACCCCTTGGGCCACCTACGCTAACGGTACGTTGTCGTCTCTTCCTGCAGTAGAGACGGTGTGAACACGTGAACAACGCAGAACCCCCCGCCGGCCAGCTGCGCTTCGCGAACACGACGGTCACGAACTATGTCGCGGACTTGTTCACCGCCATAGCCAAGATGTTCCCCTCAACTTTATTCAGCACTGGTGGCGACGAGCTCAACACGAAGTGCTACGACATCGACGCGCCCACCCAGGCAGCGCTCAAGGAGTCCGGCAGCACGCTGGAGCAGGCTCTTGACAAGTTCACGCAGACCACGCACAAGTCGCTCACGGCCAAGGGCAAGACGCCCGTCGTCTGGGAGGGTACGCGATGTGCACTGCTCATCTCGAGCCTCACTGACCTGCAAACGCAGAAATGGTCCTCGCCCACAACGTCACGCTCACGCCTGAGACCAAAGTGCTCGTCTGGATCTCGTCCGAGAACGTCAAGGCGGTCGCGCAATCCGGCCACAAGCTCATCCACGCCGCCTCCGACTACTTCTACCTGGTATGTACGCTCCCGGAAACACGCCGCTGCCTGCCTGACCCTTGCGTAGGACTGTGGACACGGCGGCTGGGTCGGCAACTTCCCGTCGGGCAACAGCTGGTGCGACCCGTTCAAGACGTGGCAGCGCGCATACACCTTCGACCCGGTCGCGAACCTGACCGCCGACGAGGCGAAGCTCGTCTACGGCGGCCAGCACCTCCTCTGGACGGAGCAGTCCGGCCCCGAGAACCTCGACACGACCGTCTGGCCCCGCGCGGCGTCCTCTGCGGAGCTGTTCTGGTCCGGGCCTGGAGGTGATGTCGCGAAGGCGCTTCCGCGTCTGCACGACCTCTCGTATCGTCTCCGCAAGCGCGGCATTAATTCGATCTCCCTCCAGCCCGAGTGGTGCGCGCTCCGGGACGGCGTGTGCGACCTCACTGCCTAAGTCCCTCAAAACGATTTGTAGCTCGTTTGTAGAGCTCATCTGTCGTTACGTGGACCTTCGTTGTTTGTAGACTGTATCTGTCCACACCGTATCGTGTGAGCTTAATCAAAGGTCCCATAGCCTTCCTCCGGACAACAACAAGCATCAATTCGATTTCCCTCCAGCCCGAGTGGTGCGCGCTCCGCCTCCGCACTTTCACAATCCTCCAGGGTCTTCCCCCCGTCTGCGGTCACGGTCACTTGGAGCGTGCGGTATTCAGGTGGGTCGGATTCTGGACCAGGCCAGTATGGGTACCAGAAACCGCGTTCCTCTTCGCGTGGAAAAGCCATTAGTACGACAGACCCGCGACCGCGGACTTGAGGAATTTGAAAAGGGCTCTCGTGTGCCACAGTAGGATCGAGAACAGGACTTGCTGCACCGCGCCCCGACCTTCTGGTTCGTCCAGCTGGATCGCGCGAGTCGCGGTGAGCCCCCCGGTGGAATATCAGGATCCGGAGCGTGTGGTCGAATGGAGACCGGCTCCCCAGGCGCGTCTGCCGCGGCCAAAATGGAGCCGTACACGGTGTCCCTCGGATCGCACACGGAGAACAGGAGGCTCGGACACCACCGCTCCCTCCGAGGCCGAGGCCTGAACGAATTCGTACAATGGCCGCTGGCCCAGTCCGGCTTGAACAGCGCGTCGTAGGCCGCGTCGCAGTTGTTGACGCACGAGTTGAGGAACGGACAGAGGGTTTCGTACCTGGGCCTCTCGAGCGACGTGAGCTGGACCTCCGTCGGCGTGGGCATCGCGTCCATCGCGGTTCGAACAGCGTGCTCGTCGACGAGACAAAGAAAGAAGTCGAGAGGGGGATATGCCTTCGTCTAGTCGGACCCGGGCCGAAGATACTTGGGAGAAAGCATGCGGGTGATGGTCGGGCGTCGAATTCCCAGACCTGGTCGCCGTCTCAGCGTCATCTAGCCCAACTAGTTACTACATACCTTCTGCTCCTCCTCCTCTGCTCAGGCTTCAGCGCACAACACGACCGCCCATGCCTAGATCTGTTGAAGGTTCGATCTGCGCGTAGGCTAGTCTCCGACGGCGCCGGGCTGCGCAAGGGCGCGATACGTCTTACGGGGGAGACACGTACCGGAGACACGTACCGGAGGGTGGACAAAGGCGTCGTGTTCGACTACGAAGTCCACAAGCTCCAGGTCCTCCGCGCCTTCTATGTGGTTCCCTGTGCGAGGGTCTAGGGTGTATGTCAAACTTGTTACGAGTCGAAGGTTAACATATTAATATCGCGGAAACCTCAGTTGCTATGTCTCGGCGAACCTGCGAGCCCAGAGCTTTGATTTGCGGCTCCGAGAGTCCGGAAAGGTCACGCCATCCGCGTCTCCATACGACAAGCAAGAGCTACGAGTCAATGTTACATGCGCCCGGCCTCAGCGCGCACCACATCGGCTGCAGCGGGATCGCCTGGATGCCCCGCTGGCGCATGCGGAACGCGACGTCGTGCAGGCGCGGCAGCGCCGCGTCTGAGTCGCCCCCCGGGCCGGACCAGAACACCTCCGCCGAGGTCGCGGCGCGTGGCCAGACGATGGAGTCCAGGTTCTCTGGACCGGACTGCTCCGTCCAGAGCAGCTGCTGGCCTGCGAGAGATGCGGGCCGTCTAAGAGGGTGGTGATGCGGAATGGAGGCATTGACGTACCGCCGAGAACAAGATGGGCTTGCGATTCTGAGATGTTGGCCTGCGGGTCGAAGGTGTAGGCCTGTGCAGAACGTTCAGCAGAGTGTTGCCAGGGGCATGGATCGGACTTGCCTTCTGCCAGGTCTTGAAGGGATCGCACCAGCTGTTACTGTATAACAATTAGCTATGTGGGAACGTGTGCACACAGCAGAAACCGGGCATACCCTACGTCTTTTCCAATCCACTCGCCGGCTCCGCAATCCTATACGAGTGTCAGCGATGTGCCGCGCGAGGAACACAAGGCACTTACCAAGTAGAAGTAATCCGACGGACCGTGAACAATCCTGAAATTCTTCTGTGCTACCGCGGCCGCATTCATCGAGGAGATCCAGACTCTACAAGCGCAATTAGCATCGCCGACTGTACGAAGCACGCGGAAGCGACGTACATAACGACCGTATCGTTCGAAAGCGTGACATTGTGATCCAGGACCATCTCTTCCCAGACAGCAGGCGTCTTGCCCTCTGCGCGGATCGCAGCGTGCGTCTGCTGCGTGAAGACATCGAGCGCCTGTTCGATGGTGCGCCCACTCGCTTTCAAGTCGGCCTGGGTCTCGGGGTCCTGGGCGTAGCAGTTGGTGTTGAGCTCATCCCCTCCGGTGCTCACGAGCGTCGAGGGGAACATCCGGGCGACCGCAGCGAGCAACCCAGCCGTGAAGTTCGTGGTTGCGGGTGATGCGAGGCGCAGCTGGCCGGCGGGAGGCTCTGTGAAAGCAACATGAGATTTGCGACACGTGCAGGTGAGCAAGGAGAGGGCGCCGGACCGTTCGCGAATGACGTCCACGGCGAGGCTTGTGGACAGGCTATATGCTCCGGGTGGGCGGCGGAGATGATCGCAGTGTGACCGGGAGTGTCGATTTCCTGCGCGTGATAGACGTTAGGTTCTACGGGGCTCTTGGGCCATCGTGACTTACGACCATAACATCAATCCCTCGCTATCCACGCGTCAACGGAGTGAGCATCTCAGTGCCAGAATATGGACTCACAGCTCCAGCATAATCGACGATCTCTTTGACATCACTGGGCGTGTAGACCATTGTCGAGTCGTAAGCCCCTTTGCTCGAGAGCTCAGTGAAGCCCGGTATGACGAGAGGGAAGCTTTGGCTGTCGGTTACATGCCAATGGAATTGGCTCATCTAGACATTGTCAGTGACGCGCACGACTGACAGTGGCTGTTCTCATACTTTGACCATGCTCATGGCATCAAGAGTGCGCTTGATGTCAGAGACCGGGAAGCTGGGTCATAGCAGCTCAGTCGAGGCCGCAGAAAGGAATCGTTTCATGAGTACGTACAAATTGCGCGAGGTGTCGAGCATGAACCCTCGCCAGGGCTATAAGCATAGTATCAGCATGTACTCCTCGCATCATGAAGCAACCTACATATGCCGGCGAGTCGGCGATGGAAATGGGGGCCTCCATCGTGTACAGCTGCCCGGAGGTCTCATAGAACAGCTGCTCGAACGTCGTAAGACCGCGCAATAGACCAAGAGTCGAGTTTGCAGCGAGTGTCGCAGCAGAGCCGTCCGCCGGAACCGTTAGTGTGTATTCCTCCTTGCGAGTCCCAATCGGCAGTCTCGCTTCTTCGGTGACGCTCCTGACAGTCGCCCCGTGAGCCAGGGAGAGCTGCAGCGACTTGAGGGACTTGGCGTGTTGGACGGCCGCGCTGTCAGCAGAACCGCGACCGACGACGAGACGTCCGAGCTTGTCGTTTCTCAGAGACGTCTGCGTGCGCGAGACTGCGTCGACGAGGTCGGCAGGAGCGTGCTGGACTGTCAGATGGATGTCGAAGTCCGGAGAGAGCTTCAGCGCGCTGTTGCCTGTCGACAGCGAGCGAGGAAGCGGCCAGAGACCGAGTGCACCGCCGATGGGCGCGACGACGAGCAGGAGAGCGGAGGACCTCATGCCGGACGAGTGCGACGACTTGGAGCTCACCTCGAGTGCATATATGCGCCAGAGTCAGCCACCTGATGCGCACCGGGCTCAATAATTCCCCAAAATACTATGGGTGCGCGTGGTCGACGACGAGGAAGACGTCCGGCTCGCCCGTCCATCTGGCTTCGAAGTCCATCGCCGCGTGGTGAGCGAGAAGCGTAGATAACACTTGTTACGGGATGTTCTGTACCAAGCGAGGCCGCTGAAGGCCCACGGGTGCTGAGAAATGTGCCTCGAGGTTGACGTCGGGAAGAAAGATGCAAGTCAGTTGAGCGTCGTGGACGTTGGACGGAGAGTCGAGCTCACCGGCGCTTGCTGCACTCTCCTCCTGCAACCACGACGTCCAGGCTCATCATGGCACCGAAACACTTCTTGACCAGCAACTTCCGCGTCGCATTTGAAGAGTACTTCGACCCCGAGCAGCAGCGAAATGCCGTCAACATCCTCCAAGGCCACATCGCGGAAGTGCGCGAAGGCTCTGAAGCCCAGCGCCGCGAGCTGGGCGTCCTGAAGGCCAAGGACACGACCTCGCCGCAGGTCGAGGAGCGGGTCGCCGCGTACCTCGACAAATGCTACTGGCAGCTCGCGCAGTTCTATCGGGTGAGTGTCGCGGACAGGTTTGAGCTGCTACGTACCTCCCTCATCCGTCGCCGACAGCAGACCAGTCTGACCTAAGACTCGCAGTACTCCGTGCCGTGTCGGATATCCGAGGCAGAACCTTGCCTGCGCGAGGTGCTGCGGTACGCGCAGGCCAAGGGCGCGAAGAGGGACGTCGCGCCCGAGCTCTTCCTTGCCGTTGCCATCCACAACGTCCCCGGGAAGGAGGAGGAGGCCCTCGCCATGTTCTCGGCCGCGTTTGCTTACCTCGATGACAACGACGTGCCTGCTCCGGGACCGCGCTCAGAACTGTGGGCACGCGCGTGTTGGGCGAGGCTGCTGAGGCGGTTCGAACGAGTGCGCGAGGCAGAGGCCCAGGAGCAGGCGATCTTGTACGTCGGCATCCGTCTCGTGATGACATACATTCTTATTCTCCCTCGCAGGCAATGGGCTGTCTCTCATCCACTCGTTCTTTCGGCTGCCAAATTGCGAGCTCTTGTCAGCGACGAAACAGACACTGGTGTATTGAGCAACATCGCCGAGCATCCAGAGCTCTTGGCCGCTGTTGAATCTGCCCGACGTAAAACCCTTGTTTCAATGTCGTGAGTCGAAAGAAATTTAGACATAGTATGTCGTATCGTATCTACCAGGTATACGCTCACGATTTGCATTGACCATCAATATCCTCATAGTCGATTCATGTCATGGTCGCTCTAGAGACAGTCAAGTCCCATTCAACCAGTATAGCTGCTCATCAGCGCCCCGTCTCGGCCTCTACGGAAACCCATGGCGCGTGTTCTGCATCAAGATCTTGTCACATATCACTATGAGCTGAGCAGCCGAGCGCGCGAAGTGGATTACGATCGAGTCCCGCGCATGTCTCGCGGCCAGTAACTGCTTGGATGGAACAGTCCGGTTCAGAGAACTGGGCTCCATCGTCTGGCCACGCGCCGCGACCTCGGTGGAGGTGTTCTGGTCTGGTCCCGGGGGCGACTCGGACGCGGCGCTTCCGTCCCCTCGTTGCTCGTCGTATGGGTCGTGGGCGGAAGGTGCGACCTTTCCTCACTCATGCTCTCGGAGTCGTAAAGCTCCAGTGGGCTCGCAGGTTCGTCCGAAGTCGAGACATGGACCTGAGGTCTTCATGATAATGAGGTTGAAATATGTTAGCCATCGTGAGATCTTCGACTCGTACAAGTCTCAATTGTGCATCCCAGACCGTCGGCTGCTAACGACATACATAATAGAAAGCGGGGATACGTGCTGGTGACGCCGGTATCGCGTTGAAGCGCTGATGACGTAACCTAGCGCTCATTGCCATGTAACTTGTTAAGTAGATATCGATGATCATGGCATGTTCTCCTCCTGGTCGCCATCTCCTTACTTCGAGCATGTCAGGAACTCGACACCGTGCTCTTCTGAACCACGACATATTAGACGACATCTTCGAAGAGTTTGACGCAGACGATGACTATGATGAAGATTTCCGTTGGGTGAAGCGACCCTCATTGGCACGATTGGCGCGTGTTTGCAAGGTGTTCTATCTCCCTGCCACTCGGGTCTTATGGCGTAGATTCGAGAATCTGCTGCCTTTATTCGCACTTCTTCCGTCCTTCACAAAGGCGACAGAGTATAGTACTGGGGAAAACAAGGACGAGATGTGGGTATGTACAAGGGCAGCTGTTTCGTTGCAATCGTCTGACTGATTGGTGTGGCAACTTGTCTTTCATTCCCAGATGTTAGCCAACGGGGCCTCTGACAGCGACTTGGACAGGTTCACAGCACATGCCTCTCATATTCGCTATCTGGGCTATAATTCCTGGGGCACGAGGGCCGATATCGACTATCCCTTGAGAATCATTGCACCCTCGACATTGATCTATGTCGCACGCGTCACTGGTGGGGGACCGCTACTCCCCAATCTGCGTGAGCTGCATTACACGTGGAGCTCTCCAGCTTCCATCGAGATTCTACACATCATACCGTGCAACTTGCAGGGCCTCGACATCGATGTCTACATACCCTCCAAATTCACAGTCGCTCAGAACTCCGACGTTCTCCGAGATCTGGAAACATCCTTTCGTGTTCTGCTCTCCACGGTATTCTCCCTGGTACCCAATCTCAAATCAATTTCACTCAGTACCAGGCAACTCTCAATGGCACGCCTATCTTCAACCCTCTCTCAACTGCAGTACCTTCGTCGATTCGCCACAGGATCCCAGGACGAGGTTGACATTGGCACACTCCAGACGCTTTCTTCCCTCCCTAATTTGAACAAGCTACGTTTATATGGCAACGTCACCTTCTCTCGTCCAATCAGTCCACCTGCCCCAGGCTTCCACAATTTGGAGATCATGAGCATCTCCCAACACCCCGAAAGGGATCATCTCTACGACTTCTTCGCGTCACCGCGGCTCGTTGAGCTTAGGGTCCTGAACTATCCCTCTCACTCCCCTCACGCATTCCGCGAGACCTGTGCGATATGGGCCCGCCAATTACCCGCCTTACAACGACTGACTTGTACGTGGGCACGAGCACCCGCCGGCGTCCAGGTCAGCTCTCCAAGCGATACTCCTCAATCCATCTCCCACATGATTGAGCCCCTCCTCGACATTGGCACCTTGACGCAGTTCTCGCTGGGAGCCATGGTACCGGTCAGTCAAGTCACCATCACCGACGCAGATCTTAGCACAATAGCCATGGCGTGGCCGCGCCTCGTGCAATTGCACCTGTCAGTAAGGCTTAGCGTCCCACCCAGTCACCCCGACACACGCCCCCATGGGAGTGACGTCTCAGATCCTGGGATGACGGGCCTCGTCATCCTTGCGGCTCGCTGCCCGTCCTTGAACTCGCTCTTCCTTCCCCGGTTGGCGTTCCATGGCTCTCTTTCCGTTGAGACGTATAACCTCCCGGTGGTCGGCCACGAACTGGAGTCGCTTCGAGTCGACAATGTCGAGGCAGATAACATGGAGGCTGTCGCCTTGCTCGTCGATCGCCTATTCCCTAACATCACGATCTACACAGTGCATGAACCAGTGATGGGATCAGGTGTCTTGCGACTTTGGGAGATCGTGAGGGCTTTTCAGGAGGGTAGTCAGTTCAAGACTGCACAATCGAGTTGTTGAACTTAGAGGAGCGGGTGATACTATTCAATAAATGGGGGTCAGTATAGCGGCTCATTTATGTTGCTCCAACTTGGCGTGAGATTGCGAGGCATAATACTATGATCATGGGTGAGAAGCGGCCGAAGGTCATTAGCTAATCGCATGCCCCGGCGTATTCCCCAATGTAAGACTAGGTATGGGCTGCTGATAAACTGTCACTTCTGTAGATTTAGACTCAGTTCGTATGCTTCATACTAACGCCAGAAGTACTAGTTGCTAAGATCTGGATCTGAGAGAGCGCTTGAAGTACCGTGCGAATTGTGAAGAGGCACGTGTCACCTCCAACGTTCAGGAAGCGCGCAACGACTCGATCCTCCTAAGTACTACTACCACCACCTGAGTGACATAGTCCAACCCGTGAGCACATGTTTTGTAGAATGGGGATCTTTGTTCATGTTTTGACTACTCAGCTCACCTCGATATCCCGTACGAGATGAAGGCCGTAACATTTCTGCTCGTGATCTCATCTGTTTCAAGCGGCGTGTTTGGAATGTGGCCACTCCCCGGTTCCCTGTCAAAAGGCAACGTCGCCTTGAGGCTCTCACCGGACTTCGACATTCACCTCAACATACAAGATGCACCACAAGACCTTATGGACGCGGTCACGCGCACAAAGTTTCACCTAAGAAACGACAAACTAGGACGTCTCGTCGTTGGGCGGGGTCTGGGCGACCGCAACGCGATAATACACGCGAAGTCGCTGTCATTGCTCCAAGTATCGCTTACCCCTGGGGCAATTTCACGCACTATTGCGACAGAAGCGAGACTCGCGATCGAGTCGCGACGCGAAGAGTACACGCTCGTTGTTCCTGCGGACGGCTCGGGGGCGCTGCTTTCGGCGAACTCGACTTTGGGCCTCTATCGCGGTCTGACGACATTTGAGCAGCTGTGGTATCACTGGCTCGGCCGGATCTACACTCTGGAAGCCCCGATCTCCATCGTTGACTCTCCTGCATACGTGAGTTACGAACTGTTCAGGTTGTCCTCGTGTGAATGACGCTGAGGTTTGCTCAGCCATGGCGCGGATTCATGCTCGACACGTCGCGTAACTTGTCAGTGTTCATCGTCTGCATCCCCCCTGCTAATCTCTCACGCGTCACAAATACAGTTTCCCGGTCTCTGACATCAAGCGTACGCTTGACGCGATGAGTATGGTTAAGGTATGATATTCATCTCGAAGGTCGCATGCTGTGAGCTTTACTTGCGTTTGCTTCAGATGAGCCAATTCCACTGGCACGTTGTAGACAGCCAGAGCTTCCCCCTCGAGGTCCCGGGGTTTACTGAGCTTGCCAACAAAGGCGCTTATGACCTTTCCATGGTCTACACCTCGAATGATGTACAAGACATCGTGGACTATGCTGGAGCAGTGAGCTACTCCTTTGACCTACACTGTGAGATGGGTTCACGTTCGTTGTGTCTACCAACAGCGAGGCATCGATGTGATGGTCGTGAGTCGCACTTCATTGGGACTCTAGAGACGATGCCGACATATTGTACAGGAGATTGATATTCCTGGGCACACCGATATCATATCCACCGCGTTTCCAGAGCACATAGCCTGTTCCGAGGCTTCTCCTTGGAAAAGCTTTGCTGCAGGTCAGCACACACTTCGTCCTACGTCCATGCCGTAGCTAAACTTACTACAGAACCTCCGTCCGGCCAGCTCCGTCTCGCATCGACCACCACGACAAGATTTACGGCGGAACTACTCTCGGCTGTTGCTCGGATGCTCCCTTCGACGCTTATGAGTACTGGTGGAGACGAGGTCAACCTGAGATGCTACGCGCAAGATCCAGACACGCAGGCCGATTTGAAGGCCAGTGGACGCACGATCGAGGAGGCGCTTGATGTCTTCACGCAGAAGACGCATGCCGCAATTATGCATGAGGGAAAGACGCCTGCCGTTTGGGAAGAGATGGTCCTCAACCATGACGTGACATTATCAAACGAGACTGTGGTGTTGTAAGACGACGCGACTCCTTCGGTCTTCTGCGATTCGTTGATCGTATCTGCGCAGGGTCTGGCTGTCGTCTATGAATGCCGCGAAGGTCGCGGAGAAGAACTTCAGAATTGTGCAGAGTCCATCGGATTACTTCTATTTGGTACGAGCGTGCTGGTGGCTCAGGAATCGTCCGAAGTCCTAAGACTGACGTTCACTAGGACTGCGGTGGTGGTCAATGGCTGGGACATGACGCGGCTGGGTATTTGTCCGTTCCATCCATGTCAAGGTGCTTGCTCATGTAATTCGACATTATAGGACCAGCTGGTGCGATCCGTTCAAAACATGGCAGAAGGTCTTGATTTTTGATTTGTCCCCCATCGCATCACGATTCACACACACTGGCTACAGGCATATACATATGATCCTCAAGTGAACATCTCGAAATCCCAAGCGCATCTCATTCTCGGGGGTATGTATGAGAACCTCGCCAAATAACGCAGACGCACATAGTGGTTTGGCTCACACCGCCCCGCACAGGGCAACAACTTCTCTGGGCCGAACAGTCAGGTCCCGAAAATCTCGACTCAATTGTGTGGCCCCGCGCCGCTGCCTCCGCGGAGGTGTTCTGGTCGGGACCGGGAGGCGACCTAAACGCGGCGCTTCCGCGCCTCCACGACGTCGCGTTCCGGATGAAACAGAGAGGCGTGCAAGCCATCCCGCTACAACCGCTGTGGTGTGCGCTGAGGCCGGGAGCATGCAACATCGACGCCTGAGAGTAGCCGTTCATCCGTGTCGTATCCTCTCTCCACCCAGTCTATCAGCGTGAGCAGCGGCATTCGTAATGTTCCGCACGCGGTCCGACAGACTTGTGTGCTCGATTTGACCCGTTAGTTCTGATCACAACCGGCCCTCAAGGCGTTATTCCCCACGCAGAAGTCCGTTCCGTCTCATCCGTAACTACTTACCATAGCAGGACGAGCCGCTGTCCAAACAGCGCCAGGTCCGAGCCGCAACTCATGGTTCGGCCTACGACTTGAGATGCGGGAATCGCACTACCCCTGCAGCACATCCGCTACTGAAACTTATAAGGTCGGTGAGGATTATCCCTGGGATACTCATTCCCCCACGCATCGTTCCTGGAGAACGCACCCCTTACTGTCCTTCACTCTATTCTTCTTCTCATTCTTGCCATGCCTTCTGCCTCTTCCAAGATGCCCAATCTCTCGGGCACTACCCTCAGCCACCGTTACGAGCTCATCCGAATCCTTGGGTCCGGGTCTTTCGGCGTCGTCTATGGGGCCGTCGACCTCCAAGCTCCCCCTCGCGAAGCCGCCCGAGCTATCAAGCTTGTGAGCAAGGAGGGCCTCGGACAATCCGGGCTCGATTCTGTCCGCACCGAAATGGCCCTCCACAAGCGCGTTTCGGGACACCCGAACATCGTCACCCTCCACGACGGGTACGAAGATGGGACGTTCTTCGTCTTCGTCCTGGACTATTGCCCCGGCGGCGATCTCGCAGAATTCCTCGCTGCGCACGGCGGAAAATCATACAGTGACGAGCTGAAGCTCCGCAAGGCGTACCTTGCTCTCCTCGACGCCGTCGAATACATGCACGCCAAGGGCGTATACCACCGAGACTTGAAGCCGGCGAACATCCTTGTCAACGAGGACGGCTCCGAGCTGTTCATCGCAGACTTCGGTCTCGCGAGTGACATGGAGGTGTACGACCACGGCTGTGGTACTCCTGCCTACATGCCCCCTGGTACGTTCTCCCCCATCCCATATATGTCTCAAAGAGTTGTTTCACTAACACTGTGCTTGCAGAATGTCTTAGCAAGGACACAACGGGAGGCCGCTCAGGCAGACAGACCGATATATGGGCCCTTGGCCTCATCCTGCTCAACATGGTCAGCGCGATCATGCCTTGGACGCGCGCGGTCCGCAAGAACGAGCTCTACGCCAAATTCGTCGCAGACCCGTCGTTCCTCCTCACCCATCTACCCATCACCCCGGGCGCGAACAGAATCATCCGCCGCCTGCTCCGTGCGAACCCGCACATCCGCGCGAGCATCTCCGCCGCGCGCCGCATGGTCGAGGAGCTCGACGCGTTCCATCTGCCCGCGGGCGAGAGCCGTGAGGCCGGGTGTGTCGCGCTCATCAGCAACGAGATGCGCTCGACCGCGGCTGACGAGCTCGAGATCCAGATTCTGGACTTTGCCCCGAACACGCGTGCACGCCAGCTCGAGAAGCAGCAGACGAAGATATGCGCAGAGCGTTCGTGCAGCTCGTCTGGCTCATCTGGGAAAGCGACGCCGATGGTCGTCACCCCTGAGGGCAGTGTTGTCTTCAAGGGCGACGGCGGGAAGAAGCTTCTCGGGGAGCGTGTGAGGTCGCTTGTTGCGCGCCTGACGAGGAGGACGTCGGCTTGAGGCTAAGATCAGAGTTTTGGAGTCAGACATATCACTCACACAGTCCTTACTGTCAGTCTTTTGACGATGCAGGCATCGTCATCTGCATGATACATAGTACTTCCAACTAGTACCCTGTATCACATCACGTTCACACAACCATATTGCACGAACAGAAGTCGAGATTCATACTCGAGTGTGGCATGGAGCTGAACACGCGTATCACGACCACGGGTAGTAAGTTGGCACCGGGGTAATAAACTCTCGATACCCGTCGAAATGATGCTGTTGAGAAGACCACCGCCGCGGGCGCGCGCACCCGCGTTGCCAAATATTCGACTCGCAACGCTATACGATCGAGACAGTGAATAGTATCTGACGCTGGAAAGAGCAAGCTGATACATAATAATACAAAAACGCAAACTCCAGATGCAAGTTCGTAGGCGAATGTGCATCTTCAGAAATCGTAACTGATGGTGTCACGCGATCGCAAGATACCAATCATACAGTTTGGGACGTCGGGCCCGCTCAAAACTCACAGCGGGAACTGGAGGGAGAGCTTCGTGAGGAGGTTCATCCCATCCACGCGGAAGTCGTCGTTCGTGATCGTCAGCGGCGTGGCCCCGTCGAGGAACGTGAGCAGCTTGGGCGAGCTCGTCGTGTACTTGGGCCAGGAGATGCCCGTCTTGCCGTTCGGATCGAGGTTGTTGACGAAGTTGATGAGGTAGTCGGCCATGTCGCCGCCACCGTAGACATTCAAAATGTCCGTACCGTGGGCCTGAACCACAGGATCAGTCATTAATGCTATATGGTCACCGCTCAAGCAGAGTAACATACTGATCCAAGTGCGGGAAGGCCCTTGAGACGCTTGTTTACTGGTGATGAAAATTGAGGCGATCGCAATTAACAGAAGGGTAGCTGTGAAACGTACGGAAAGCCCAAGTAGGCTGCTTGCCCGACCTCTGCTCGAGGAAGAATCTACGCGGAGCCTGGAAGACGAGGTCGCCTTGAATCGCCGCCATACGCTTGAACTCGGGCGTGAGTGCGTTCAGGATGCCAGTGTCAAACGGAGAGCCCTCGGTGATATCTTCAGGGTAAAGCTCGAGGGCGCTGTCCATGTCGGCATCTGCGACATTAGGGATGAAATTGTCGTGGATATACGTCCGAAGCTGCTCCTCCGTGCTGTCCAAGGATGAGACGGCTTCGATGAGAGTGTAGTGAGAGAGCAGGACATACGTAACGTTCGCATTGGAGAGTGAGAAGAGTGTTCCCTCATCATCGCAGTCCTGCGTAGCGGTGAGCGCATGACACAGCAGGGACAGGGATTTGCCTACCCCGCTCACGAAGGGGATATTCGCGACTTCTCCCTTCTGAACAAGCTTTTGTGGCCAATCGGTAAAGAAGACACCATCCATACGCGGCAGCCAAGTCAATTTCAGTGCCTATCGTGAGCCACATAAGCGTGTGTGATCTTCGCGCGCCCGCATGGCAATCAAATCGTACCAACCTGATAAGAGAAGATGCCGGGCGACTTGTCGACCGCCTTCTTGAGCGTCTCGAACGGGACGTGCCGCAGGCACTGCAGGGTGTCGTCCGCGCCGGAGCAGCCCGTCTGCGCAACAATCGCGTCGTAGTCACCCTGGCCATGGCTGAGGTCGCCCACAGGGATCGGCGAGCCGGACTGCATGAACGCGCCGCGGAAAAGTCCCTCGGTATTCCCGCCGTTGGTGATCATCTGGAGTGCGACGGAGATCGCACCCGCACTTTCGCCCCAGCTGTCATACCCACGTGCACGGCGCACAAGCAGGCGAGATGTAGCGAAGGTAGGGAGGCAGCATAGGAACGATGGTAGAAGCGAGGGTCAGCGGCGTGGACCCACAGACGCACACAGAGCAGACGCCACTCAAGATAGAAAGCAGAATCGACGTACATGGTTACCTTCGTGGGATCGCCACCAAACGCGGAGATGTACTTCTGGATCCATCGAAGCGCGAGTCGTTCTGCAGAGGCGAAAAGGGCCTGTCAGTTTCGCATGTGGAACAGCCGTGGGGAAAGGTTCACTGACGGTCCTGCAAGCCGAGGTTGCCGACACCAGCTTCCTTGACTTCCTGGCTTGCTAGGAATCCATACGCTAACCATTCGTCAGTATGAACGAGTGAATGCATAATAAGAATGGTTCAATCATACCAGACACCCTGTCAGGTATGTTAGTGAACAAATGGGAGAGATAGATTATCCGAGGTCTCACCGATAGTTCATGCTGACGTAGACGACGGGCTCTCCGAGTTCAACGGATCGCGTGACAATCCCTCCGCCATCGTAGCTGGCGGCGGAGATAGGAGGCAGGTCAATATCCACTTGAAACCACGACAGTCGCACGACGCTCACATGTCCGTGCCGCCGATTTCGAACCCACCTGCAGGGCAAGAGTTAGGGTCGAAGAGGACAGTGACTGCTCCGTTGGACAAACCTCCGAAAATCCACTAGAAGCGAAGCTCAAGTCAGCTTGGCACACAACCGACCCCAAACTCAAAAATAGCAGAGCACAGAAACAGGCGGAACGTGATTACTCACGACTGCAACCGGTAACTTCGCGTTTGGCTTCGTGCCCGCAGGGACAATGACGTTGATGGACAGGCCTACCAAGCATGCCGTCAGCGAAGAAGTGCGAACCACATGGACCACGACAGCCTTACAATCCTCATCGGACGGGGTGATGATGTTGTAGATCCCGTTCACGATGAAGTCTACCGCGTCCTGCGCCAGACCGGAGAGAATTGGGAGGTCGACGGCTTGCTGCGGGCACGCTGGTCCGTACGACGTCACCGTCTGCGTGCCCGTATAGGGGTCCACGGGCTGAGGCAGGTTGAATCGGAGGTCCCCAACGCTGCACAAGACGGGAGTGAGTGTGGTTCCACCGGTCGGGTTAGCTTATTGGACGTACGGTGCTTTGCCGAAGGGGATACCGAGGAACTTGTTCACGGCACCGACTGGTGCGCCTATGAACGTTCCCTCATCGAGCTGCACGGTGGGGGGAGCGCGCTTATCCGTCGGCGCCGCGAACGCAACCCCAAAGAGGGGGAGAAGGCAGAGCAGACGGGCGAGCATCTCGCGGCAGGGTGCGACTGAGCGTAGACGAACAGACGGGTTCAGAGCCGGGAGGACCTCATCGTGCCACCACCTCGCTGGCCCTATTTATGAGGACGCGTAACTGTGACCCGATGATGAGGAATGTTAGCGTGGTACGCCAGCTCGGACTCGGTCCAAGATCATCCGGTGCACAGTCGCGTACCGGGTACATACTCTGGGTGCGAGGAAGCAAGAACGGGAATACAACGAGAAGGCGGAGTGGACGCGGTTGGGAAGCGGAGGTCCTTGGAAGATCACACGACTCCGCACAGCGTGTGTCGGCAACGCAGAGGTCACATTGAGACCACAGGCTAAACTGAGATGAATGGCCTGATGAAGAGATGATGCGTCAGTAGTTGCGTCGACAGTCGACGTCGCCCTGGCAGGAATAGGCACAGGTGCACGGACAGGAATGCCGAGCCTCAGGCCTCAGGCTCAGTGCCAGGGACAGTCCCGAGCCCCAAGGAAGATCGTTGGGTTTTGGGAGCCCTGTCACGATCAGCGCTCTGAACCTCGGCGGTATTACCCAGTATGTACTGACCTCGTGTGGAGAAGTCTGGGGAAGTGCGGGGAAGCGGGCAACATTCAATGCTGAGTGCGAATCCTTACGCGTAAACCCGCCGATCACCATGACGGTAAATTAGCGCAGCCGTAGAAACTAGATCCGACTCCTCTGAGTTGCAACTTGCGCGCCATAAGTACCATGATACTGACCACTGACCCTGAGTACTGCGTGAGTAAGGTAACACATATACATATGATATGGTGCATGCATATACTTGATCACGAAGTCCGCGACTATCATGATGTTGAGTACTGAGTACTAGGAGTGCTCGCGCTCAGAGCTCCAGCATCGTGTTGACGTTCTGTCGGCATCAAATCCCCACCCTTGCATCCTTGTGATTTTGTGATTGGTACCGCCAGTAACTGGCTCGTCATGAGACCGCCGGTTCGTCATTTGACCACGACTACAATGTCGACGCGACCGGTCATTTTGCCACCGGTAGTCATAGGACGCAACAATTCCAAGGCCATTGCGCGAATGAGTACACGTGTACCGGGGGGTAACTGTTGACTAGCTAGCAGTTCTAGAAAACTCACGGAAAAATAGGCCACAGAGTCCGCCAAGGACTGGTTGAGCATAACAAGTACTGTACGCAGGTTGCAGCCATGTTGCTGGACTGTGACATTATTGGAGAAGGGATATCCCGCTAAGAGCTCGAAGCATGGTGGGAGGAGTTCGAGGAGGAGAGTGGTCATCACGGTGCTAGATTTCGAGCGCTGCGCTGGCCGCCTAACCTTTGATATTAATAACTGTAGAGATTGAAGCAAGGCGAGATGGCCGAGCGGTCTAAGGCGCTAGAATCAGGCGGTCTACTCAAAGTCACCTCATCTAGTCCGAAAGGGCGCGGGTTCGAATCCCGCTCTCGTCATACTTTTTTTAATCGAGTTCCATGCTATCCCCTGCGACGACAACAATACTGTACTCGAATGACCACGTACTGTTATATTGCGACGAGAAATCACTACGCCGCGTGCAAAACAACGATACAAATACATCCAACAGAGCGAACGAAAGCAATCTACCGTATGTGCGCGTAAGTCAAAACTGGTCAGTTCATATGCATGTCGGGAATTCGAGTCGTGTCGTGTCAAGGTCGTACAGTATCCCGAGTCAAGCCGCAGTGTCCATCAGTTGAATTTGCAGATGTGTCTCTTGAGTCCAATCCGCCCTTGGCCTGCTATGCGATGCGCTCACGCACCGGCGGCCGCACCAACCGAGCCTTCGACGCTCGAGCTGCAGCTGGCTTCGGCCACAGCGTGGTCAGCAAGCCACGGCGGGGCCATACCTACCACCGTCCCCTTCACGTCCGCCTCGCGCCTCTCCTCCACGACGAGGCTGATCGTGCGTGTGCGTGTGCGCATGCGCGCCTCCAGCTCGTCTGTGCCGCGGCGCAGCGGGTGCGGGATATCTCCACACTCGGGGTCATGCCGCCCCTCCTTCTCGGCCATCGCGTGCTCGCCCTTGTGAGAGTGCGTGTAGGGTAACTGGGGCTGCGAGTGCGACTGTGAATAGGAACGCGGACGACGCTCGGCGAGAAACTCGCTCGGCATGAGCACGGCGCGATCGAGGGCGACGGGCAGGCCGCGGTGCCTGCCACGGAGCATCACGAGCGTGACGATGAGCTTGGAGAGCGTGCGGAATTCACCGGAGAGGGAGTAGTTGCGCTGTGGGAATGAGGCGAACATGCATAAGCAACGGTGAGGTCAAGCCGGAGCACTGAGCTTACTCCTGGGATACCGAGGGACAGGCCGACCGTGCCGTATGCCGAAACGAGCTCGAAGACTGTAGAGGATGAATACATGGGAGCACAGTACGGAGAGGGGATGTACGGACTTAGCGCGAAGACGTTGAACCAGGACTGTTTCTCCGGGTCGATGAGGTTCTTGCGCTGGTCGGTGAGTCAGCCGGAGATGGTGCATGGCACTCAGGGCACGGGGAGCAACAGGAGGCGCACCTCTATAATGCAGAGGAGGAACAGCGACAGCGCGAGCCACCACATATCTGTCAAAAGAGCGAGGTTGATACCAGATGATGCGGGTCAGAAGTGTGCAATACCGAAAGCTAGCTGCCGGCGCGCGTGGCGCATGAAATATCGGCCCCATATTGCGACCCGGGACTCTGTCGGCCGGTTCCAGTGGGCGTCATCGTTGATCTCGTCTTTCTCCTCAGCCTCGGGGTAGACACCGAGCGAGATCGCCTCGTAGACGTTCGTTCCCCGCACGCTGCCCGGGCCCGGTTGACGTGAGCACCCGGCAGAGAAGGAGGAAGCACACATGGGCCTACCTCATCGCTATGGGATAGATTGCGATGTACATCATGATTACGAAGAGCACTCTGCATACGTGTGAGCATCGAAGGACGGAGATGAGCGAGAGAAGAGTCGTACTGCACGGCGGGATACAAAGAAGACATCGGGATTGGCTGATACCCTGCATTCCTGCAGGCAGCGGCGATCAGTAGGGCGTCGAGGAATCTCACCCCGAACGAAATGCTCTCGGTGGCCGGGTTTCCCTGGTTGAGGACGAGGTCGAATAGCAGGTTAGTGCAGCTATACTGAGGGTTAGCATCCGCTGTCACTCTGAGCGTATATTGCATCTTAAGTGTGCCTACTTTAGAAACATGACGATGACGAAGAGCAGCCATGTTTGGCGCGAAGGGAACAGGTAGATTGTGCATCTTCGCGGATGATCTAGCAGGAAGTGCAGCGATTCTTTCATCCGTGAACGTCCTGGGAGCTTTGTGAGGCCCCAGCTTCGGGTATGTCAGTATTCATAGGCTATTCTCCGGCACGGTGAAAACCTACATCATCAGACGGAGACTTCATCGAGAGAAAGGCGTCAGTAACTCCGTGGACATCGGTGAACGGTGAACGGAGGCAGAACGTACAATATTGGCTGTTGGCAATACTCATGAGTCAGCGGAAGCCGGCCAGCCGTAGGTCGACATCCTCACCAGACATGTGTTCCCCGCGAGAACGCAGATGACCAAACAAAGAACGAGCGGATAAGCTGTCTGGAACGGTACCATGCCTTGGTCAACGAGAGACATTCCGGCAAAGACATGAGCGTCACGTGCGCCTGAGGAAGTATGCTGGAAGAGATGTACCGGTGTTTGCCCAAGCACCGATGACTTGGAATGCCGTGTACCTAATACTCGGTGAGGGCGGCAGCATATTTAGTTGTTCGTGACACTCACCAAACTACGTTGATTTCTCGATGCTGCAGCGGAGGATGGAAGTTCTCGTCCCATTTCGGTAGCGCCATGTATGGAGCATTGATAACGAAGCAGATGGACACAAGCCCGAAGTAGTACTAAAACATAGTCAGCATCCACGGAGAGCACCTCACCCGCTATCGAATCACATACCAATGGTATAATCCACATCAGAGCCGTTAAAGCTCGATACTCTACACCGCCGAGCTCTTCGATGTTCTCCTGCGTCAGCCCATGGAACGTCGAGTTCCGCACCGTGGCACTGAAGCTGAGATAGGGGACAGATTTCACCGGGCCTTCAGGCGCCACGACAGCGCCGCCCGCGCTAGGTACAAGAGTCTCGGTGCGCGGTACGGTGAACGTCCGCTCGATCTTGCGCTGGAAACGGGGCGAGACTCTCTGAAGAACACGGGAGATGATCAGCGGGGGGCTGGGGAAACCGCCAAAGTCGTCCTCGGCAGGTGGTGGGTGATGCGAGGGGGCGACAGACCGCCGGCTCGCGGTGCGGGTAAGTATTTCTATGCCGCTCGTGGAGACGACCATCTCCGACTCCGATGGCAGGTTGGGTGCACGCGATCCCATGGGGTTGATTGGCTGAGGGGCGATGTCGAGCCTGCGGACCATTTCTGGGCGTATGCCGTCGCGATGATGGTTCGCTTTCCTCGTAGCTTTAGGTCGCGTATGCGGCCATGGAGCGAGGCTCTTCTCGTCCCGCTCACGCTTAAAGCGAGCTAGCGTCTCGCGGATGTGTCGGAGCGATGGTGATGCCTCGTGTGGCGGTGGATTTGTATTGGACCTCGACAGCTCAGCAGCGACGATGTGCTTAAGGTTGCGCAGAAAGTACCATCTACGCAAAGCACATGTTAGCCGTCTCCAGAGTAAAAGAGGCACGCAAATACCTCCTGATACACACGACGACCCAAGCAACGGCGGCCTGACAATGAAGGTGAGCGTGCGCCACATATCAGCCTTAGCCGGCTCGTACTCTACTCACCTGATTCCCAATAATCTCAAGAATGACAATGATGGCTTGCTGCCAGGCTGTCAAAGAGCTGAGATCGGCAGTGGCGAGGCCGGTCCCCGTCGCACCGGAGATGCAGATGTAAAGCGCATCGACAAAGGCGATCGGGAATTTACCGTTACTCGCCCACAGCACAGTAGCTCCGAGTAAAGGTATAATTGCACTTCAGGAACTGTGAGTGCGACTATAATCTGTAGCAACCCCTGCAAAGACTCACAAGGCGAGGAAGTGTAGTCGGTAGAAGTTGAGGTTGGATCGTACGAACGACCAGATCATGACGGACCGGTCCAAATTGATCTTGAAGCAAAGCAGAATATCTGTCAGTCGTGTATATCTTGTTGTCGATGCATGACATACGGCTTCGGACAGACGAGCCAGACGACAATGTGGTCGAGAAGAAAGAGCCACATACCTATAAGCGCTAAGCAGAATATCCCGAATCCCGATACGCGTTTCCGAGATCACGTGAGTGGTATTCTGGGAATCCGCAGTCCAGGTCCTGTCCTAGTGCGCACTGCTTAGTGCTAATAGCTACTGCCACAGTGCGGAAGGAAATCGTTCTGCAATAAGTGCACTGATAGTGAGGAATGGTGGTCGCAGATATGGCGGGTGAGATCCTGAGAGCTTGATTCAGGACTGGCATTTAAGTGAACCGGCAATGGGCTCCTAAACAGGGTTCCAGGAACTGAGTTTGTACCCTACAAGTGTCTTCACACGAGCACGATACCGTCAGTGCAAAGCAGACGATTAATGTTGGAAGTATGAAACCTCTTTGTGACGGAGGAGGGCCATGTGCAGCGTTCTTCCCGTGCCGGAAGTTGTCGCAAACGCCTATGGAGAATGGTGGCACATCCTGGCAGGGCAGAAGCGTAACTACTACTGTATCCTGGGTCATAGCCGCGGAAGTTTCAGAGCTTCCACTTATCTGTAGAATACTACCGCGATGTCTCAGTTGATGTTCAACCTCGTGCATATTGGCACGACCGAGATAGTTGGGCGGAGATGATCTGCCTTGCTTGCACGACTTAGAACAGGTTCCCACCACATCGCCACATTGAGCTCCTCCTGACCAACGTTCTGTCGTCAAGAAGCTTCATCAAGGAGCTCAGAGTACGAGTCTAGCCTGATTTATATAGATACACCGAGACGCGTGTTGTAAGCACCCACGAGCAGCGCATTCAAACTCTTTCCGAGGCTGGGGTGAATCCTGCCAGGGGTGATTTATGAATCGGCGGGCTAGCAGCTGCACTTGCAGAGTCACTTCAGTCTTTCGGCTTGAAGGTGCTCCTACAGGTCGTCGCTTTAGTTCTCTATGAAGGAGTATCAGTTATAATCAACGCAGCAACTAGTAGTAGAAAGCATGATATGAGATTTTAGGCGAACCGAGCCTCAGACAGAGAACGAAGTACTCACCCCCATCCCACGCCGATAGCGGACCTCGACGACGATCCTGCATGTATCTGACATGTGTCTAATATCAGTTGACCCGGAGGGTTAAAGCTATACCAACCTCAGCCTGCAAATAGTAGTAAGGGAAACCACTGGACTCGGGCGGCTCGACCGTGCCGTGCGAAGATACTTCGGTTGGCGCCAGGTTGGCGCCCTTCAAGTTGACGTCACATCTCAAGATCTCACTCAGACTGCGTTCGAACTTCCGCTCGGCGTCGCTGCGCTGCGCTACCGTCCTCCTCGTCCATCACTTCTTTGTTGTCATTTTGAAGCTGGCAGTTGCTCTTAACTTTGCGGTAGCTCATAGTACACTGAGCAGGAGAAACACCTCCGTATGACAACACTTGGCAGACATGTCATCATTTGTTCCATAGAGTCGGATGAGCTCTTCTGCCGACATGCATACTATGTCGGTCACGAAAAAAACCACTAGGAGAGTCTGAAAGGCAATACTAGCAGGCTGGAGGCTTGTTCTGTAAAATTCAATGGTGTTGTTCACTACGCGGCGCTGTCACGGTTCGTCTGGACACGTAACTCTTTACTATCGTACATTCATTGACTCACGACTTCAAACACTGGCAGCCAAAATACTTGATAATCCCGAAACACAGACCCGGGGTCAACGCCCCGAACCAAAATATCACCTTGTCAATGATGACAATATGCATCCATCAGATGTCTTACGATTCAATAAGAACATGATTTCGGTCATAGTCATGCAGTGGTACTAGCAAGCTGATTACTCTCCCAAACACCTCAGACTTCAACCACGTCAGTTTTCCGATTTCCGATTTCCGTTCATGTTTCAACAAGGTCGACGGTGACATTGCATCACTTGATCAATGGAAGCCTATCTCAGTTCGTCGCACTGTAGACCGAACCTGGTTGTGACTATCCGGGTTTTTGACCCCCGACCCAAGGATGCTGCTCAAGTCGCATGGTCGTACCATTCTCTCTCTCACTCGTCGCAGGGAGCTCCTGGTTTTGAACGCCGATCGTTTACGGAAGTGACCGGCTCATGAAATTTGGCGACGATCAGTCTCTGGACACAGGCTCAAGCGGAACACCCTTGAGCCTGAGCCCGTCAGCAACAATGCAAGTGCGTCGTGAAAGCACCGGCTTGCCGTCACATCCGCGCTATGGGCTACATGGAATAAATACGGCCAGGGAGAAGATGAGACCGCAGGGTCCTGCCATTCCCTCCCCCACAGCTCTCACTCCTTCCCTGGATCTGAACGCTATCTCGAGATGCTCGCTCGACCTCTCTTCCTGCTCCCTCTCGTCACCAGTGTCGTTCTCGCTGTCCCGACGGACAAACGCGGTCTCCCAATAGTCCAGCTCGACAATGGCACTTTCCTAGGCACCTCGGACGGCATCGTCAACAGGTTCCTCGGTATTCCCTTCGGAAAAGCACCGTACGTTGGTTACTTGCATCTCACGAGCTTTCGCCGGGAGACCCACGCTCATCTCCGCCTATTGCAGCGTCGGGGACCTCCGCTTCAACCTTCCCGATCCCGTAGGCCCATACACAGGCATTCAGACGGCGACAGCGTATGGACCGGCATGTCCACAGCAGGCGGTTGACGTTCCCGTGCTTTCTGGCCTCCCGCAGGAGACTGTCGAATTTATCGTGAACGGTATCTACAACGTCGTGTCTCCGTCCGACGAGGATTGTGAGGACGGCGCTGTCCATGTGATCTTGCGCTTCTCGACTGACAGCACGCGGGATAGGTCTGTCTATAAACGTTATCGTCCCTGCCGGTACGAAATCGAATGCGAAGTTGCCTGTTGCGGTAGTGAGTAACTCCACTATTCACGAAATCAGGGAAGATAACTGATTTTACCTCTAGTGGATATACGGAGGTTTGTTTCAATGAAACGACATCTTCCGTCTACGACATGTACACTAACTTGAGTACAAGGGGGCTTCGAGGTCGGCGGTACGAACACGTGAGCGTCCTACGACTGACGTGTGTGATGAATGGACATTGACCGGGCCTTGTGTTTCCGACAGCTACGACGGCGGGATTGTTGTTCGGCGTTCGGTCACGCTTGGAGAACCTGTCATCTTTGTCAGTATGAACTACCGGTAAGAGGTAAAACGGTTTACCGCAGGCGCACAGTTTACTGACGAATGCGATAGTGTATCTGGTACGAGTGAAACGACTGTAATCATTGGAGTCCAGCTGACAACCGATTGGCAGCCTACGGATTCCTAGCAAGTCAAGAAGTCAAGAACGCGGGCGTCGGCAACCTCGGTCTGCAGGACCGTCAGTGAACCATTCATGCCCAGCCATAGCCCGTTGAACCTGACAGCCCTCTCCGTAGAACGCCTCGCCCTTCATTGGATTCAGAAGTACATATCCGCATTCGGGGGAGATCCCACGAAAGTAACAATGTATGTCTGATTTGGCTTGGGTCCGTAGACGGCTCCAGGCGCTGATCATTTCCCTTCCCTTCCCTTCCCTTTCCTTCCCTCACCGTCTACGTTTTGTCTGGACGACTGATCTGACCGCATCTGCTATGGCACAGATGGGGCGAAAGCGCGGGTGCAATCTCCGTCGGGCTTCAGATGATCACCAACGGCGGGAATACCGAGGGGCTCTTCCGCGGCGCGTTCATGCAGTCCGGCTCGCCGATCCCCGTAGGCGACATCAGCCATGGCCAGGGTGACTACGACGCGCTCGTCACGCAAACCGGTTGCGCTGGAGCCGCAGACACGTTGCAGTGTCTGCGGCACGTCCCGTTCGAGATACTGAAGAAGGCGGTAAACAAGTCTCCCGGCATCCTCTCTTATCAGGTGAGTAACGGGTGGTCTCCCGAGCTGCATACGGTTCTGACTTCTGTCTCCATGAACGCATCGTGATAGTCACTGCGGCTGACGTGGCAGCCTCGCGCGGACGGTAAATTTCTCACCGACTGGCCGCAGAAGCTGGTGCAGAAGGGTCAGGTCGCCAAGATCCCCTTTGTGACTGGGGTGAGCTTGCACAACGGCTATTACCCTACGGCTATCGCTCAATACCACGCAGGACTGCGACGACGAGGGGACGCTGTTCTCCTTGTCCCTCAGAAACATCACGTGTGTCCTCCCGTGTAGTATCACACACCCTCGCCTCTGACGCGTTGTCCCGGGGATAGGACGGAGGACGCGCTCGAGGGGTACATGCGCGGGAACTACATGCCCAACATCTCGCAGACGGACATGACGAGCATGCTCGCACTATATCCCGCTGATCCCGCCGACGGCTCTCCATTCGACACCGGCCTCCGAAACGTACTCACGCCCCAGTTCAAGCGCGTGGCGGCGATCCAGGGCGATCTAGTCTTTCAGGCCCCGCGCCGATTCTTCCTCGAGCACACGAGCAAGCAGCCGACATGGGCGTTCTGTGAGTACACGAGCCCAGCCTCTCATGTCACTCCCCTCACATATGCGACCCATTTTTCGGTTAGTGAACAAACGCCTGAAGGATCTACCCGTACTCGGATCGGTGCGCCGCCGCCCCATGCCTGCTCGACTGATCCCTGATCCTGACTTTCAACTTCTATCATCTTGCTCTTTCAGGCGCACGGGACGGACATCATCAACATCTTCGGAGGCGGCGACATGACGAACTACCTCATACACTTCGTCAACCGCCTCGACCCGAACGGGAAGCCGGGCATCCCCTGGCCCCAGTACACGACAAGCGCGCCGAAGCTGCTCACGTTCCTCGACGGGGTGACCCCGCTCTCGATTACGGACGACAACTACCGCGTCGACGCAATGAAGCTCCTGACCAAGCTGTCGCTCGAGTTCCCTATATGAGGGGGTCGTGATGACCGTGGCTCTTCTGCGGAGTCAAGTGGTTTGCGGGTTGTAGATGCTAGATAGTTCTGATCCAAATAAGATCCTGTTAGATCTCGTTCACAATTCAGTCGTTTTCTGTTCCCTCGGTCGCCCCTGGTCACACCCCAACCCGAGAGCACCGAAACGGTGTGCTTAGCACTGAACCTGAGAATCCTGACTACTTGTTCAAGCAGCTTCCCAATGTGTATGGATACAATTGACGTGATACGTTGTCTTCAGACCTCTTGTTCGTACGCGTCCCACTCCCCGTACGTGTCGTCCTTCTCTTCCGCATCCTCTTCGACGTCGTCTTCCCCTTCCGCATCTTCTTCGTCGCCCTCCGCGATAGTCCCGAGCACACGGGCAGCTGCCGGCGCGGTGCTGAGGCCAGGGACCAGGCTCGCGGAACGGGACTTAGACTTGGACGAGACTTGGCCGACGCCGCCGCCGCCCTCTTCCTCGACGATGAGCATGCCCTCGCCATCGCTCTTGTCGTCCATCGTGTACAGGCCGCCGTCGTCGTCCTTGTCGTCGTCTCCCATTGGGATCTGGAAGGCCGAGTCTTCTTCGGTGAAGAGGTCTTTGAGGGCGTTGTAGTTGATACGCTTGCTGTACCTGTGGTTCTTTTTGATGAGGTTCCGGACGGATTCTGCTGCCGTACTACCGTGCGGAGTGGATGCATCCCTGGGTTTGTTGTTTGTCTTCCGTCTCTGAGGGGATAGTTCAGCAACGAATGTATGACAGCAGACAAGAAGTCATGGATAAATATGTGTAAACAATGATTGGGCGTTGGGGAAAACAAGGGAATCGTCTGCCAGACCAGGATACGAACCTTGCGCGTCTTCTTGTCTTTGTCTTGACCCTCCTCCAGGGCGGCTTTTGCTGACCGATACCATTCAGCAATCGTGCAACAATGTTCCACGCCACTCATGCGCGACAGTATCCGGTAGCAAACTCACCTGCGATAGTCTCGAGATATTCCTTGTTCATCTCGACCCACACGCGTTCCTTGATGGCCACCTCTTCCTCAGTGAGGAGGAAACGGTCGAGCTCCTCTTCGTCGAGGCCTAGCAGCTCGTCGTCGCCGGAGAACTGGTCGCGCCGTCGCTGCTCAGCTTCATCGAGCGCCGAGTTCAGCAATGCGCTCTGCGCGTTCGCAAGGAAGTCGGAAACCTCCTGAGTAACGGCAGCGTCTACAGTTTCGTCCAAGGGAGATTCTTTCTCTTCAATCTGAGGCAGACCGCTGTCAAGGTTGGACTCGGGGGGAACCTGGTGGTCTGCTGACGAGGAGGGGTCGACGAAGGTGCGGTCGGGCTCAAACATCGAAGGGTGTATCTGCATGTGATGTTGAGGCATACCGAATGGTAGCTCGTCCCCGTCGGGAAGAAAGAGCGGGACGGGCTGAGATGTACCAGTGAGGATCCCTTCGGTGAGCAGTGCGGGATCAATAGGTGGATGGTAGGGGTGCTGCGAAGGGCCGGGATCGGGGTTGAAGGGCGGATACTGCACAGGCTCCTCCGCTACCATCTCCTCCTCTTCGTCCTCGCCTCGTTTGCGTTTCTTCCTCTTTCCTTTGCCTTTGCCTTTACCTTTCCCCAATTCTTCCGGGAGTACACCCCCGTTCTCCTCCAGTAGCCTCTCCTGCTCTTCCTTCTCCTTCCCTTTAGTGTACGCCGGCGGATCCATCTCATCCTCTAGCCATACCGTCCGGAAATCCGCGAGCGTCAACGCACCGCTTGGGGTCTTGCGAAACTCCTCCAGGCGTTTCTTGAGGGTCGTGTCTGCAATCTTGACTACTTGCACGATCTCCGCCACGCTCCGCCGAAAGTTGTTCATGCGCGCTGCAAGCAAGAGACAAGCACCGCAAATGCCCGCCGGACGTCGACCCTTCGTCATCCAGTCGCGGTCAAACCGTTGCACTAGACGGACGGCATCCATCGCGACTTGGTGCGTTTCGTCGCCGAACTCCAGCAGTGCCGCGAAGCGAGAGATATAATGTGAGGGGTCGACAAGAGGTAGTCGAAGATTCAGTGTCTGCACCAGTTGAAGATACGTGTGACCGAGCTCAAAGACATTGACCTGCGCGCGATGAGAAACGACCGTAACATACAACAAAAACATACCTGAAGCAAATCAGAGAAATCGATGAGCATGTAGTTCCTCGTCTCCTTCTGACGACAAGCGACATATAGACAGACAGCGACGACATTCATGCTCTTGCGACCCTTGGTGAATTTGTGCTCAACAGCCAGCGTGTACAGACGCGTCGCGGCGAGAGAGACAATTTCGGATAGCTTGAGTGCAGTGGCGACTTGCTGGATCTTTCGACTCGCTTTACCAGACGTCAAGACGCGTCGGAGACGTGGAAAATGCGACGCACCATTTGCAATAGTCTGCTCTCTGCTCTCCGTGTTCCCTCTGTTCCCAAACATCCCACCCATCCGCGCGCGTGCTAGATAACGATGACATGTCACAATGGCTGGCAACTTCTCTCACAACGTGAAACATACTGGCTCCTTGGGCTACAAAACTACCCTGGACCATGGCCGCTCCATTGCCCGTCTCCCCGAAGGTGACCTGGGCGATTCCAATTAACAACATACCAAAAATCTGGCATCACAACTCACCTCATTGACAATCGTATTCTCTTCTACGACTGTCCCGCACTGCACGCAAAAGCCATTGCCGGCAGCAGCATCGTATTCGATGACTGTTCCACCACAGTCCGTACAGACAGTCTGTAGTCCAATCAGCACCGGTTGGCCCGTATAGCACTAAAGACTCACCATCTCATAGAGGATTTAAGCTAGGATATAATGATAGAAACGAGGGCCAGATAGAACTAGAGAATAAGAGGAGGAGGTCGATGAGGTTAGAGTCAAGGAGCAATAATGGGCGTCTAGAACACTATCGTGAGAAAACCTCGGCAACTCCCGTCCAGTTGAGGTCAGGACATTTAGCGCTAGTGCTACATGTGGAGCGAGCCACTGCATTTGGGCGATGTTGAACTTGGACCTAAACCACTACCTACTCGTCTGACTCCTGCATCTGCTAGCTTTCTATCATACCCTACGAATACTGGAATCGACCCCGGGAGTTTGAGTCCGGCACACTGGCATTACACCCCGGGCTCCGGGATTCAGACCATTTCTAGCCCCACTGTCTTGAGCTCGTAACGGCGTTGCATGGACTGAAGACTTTGCATTTGCTCAGGTTACAATTAAATGCTATGCGCTACTGCAGTGATACGCTATCATCCGTAGCGAGGTTGACTTGCTTACCCTCCCCAGTGGGTCACGGCGCTTGTCAAGTTGCTCGAACTAGCTGGGACTGGGGACTAGTACTCTCATGGGCTTTCTGCTACATGAGTCGGATCCTATACACTGTATCTCCAGTCTTCGGTCTAGGTGCGCAGAAGTCTGCACCGACTGTTCAGCTTGACCAAGCAATATTTGTGGGCACTTCCGATGGCGTTACCAGCCAATTTTTGGGTATTCCCTTCGCCAAACCACCGTGAGCAGGCATTAGCATCGTATAAACTGGTTCTAACCTCCAGGCAGTGTAGGCGAACTGCGATTCAATGTCCCTGTGGCAGTCGATTCATACACGGGCACCCACATGGCCACTGCCTACGGTCCAGCATGTCCACAGCAGGCCATCGACTTCCCGCATTTCTACGGGGTCCCACCTCTTGTAGTGGACATGATTGTGAACAGGTTGTACAAGGTGATCACCCCTTCTGCGGAGGACTGTAAGTCTGTCTAGGTCACTCTAGGGAGTTGTACATACTCACGTTGACATCTCTGTGATTCAGGTCTTTCGGTGAACGTTGTCGTACCCGAGGGAACACGCCCTGACGCCAACTTACCTGTGGTAGTCGTGAGTGTCCGGACATCCTTTTCTACTGCAACGAACACGATTTTGACCTGATCCTATCTCAGTGGATATATGGCGGTACGTTTACACAAGTTGGACTCGTGGTTCGTATTCTAATGTTCACGCTCCACGAAGGTGGCTTTGTGGTCGGCGGTACAGAAACGTAAGCTTTATCATGAGATGTGGACTCTGGCACAGGTGACTGACCGTGTTATAGATACGATGGAGGTGCTATCGTGGAACGTTCAATTGACATGGACAAACCAGTCATTTATGTCAGTATGAATTACCGGTATGTTCCTCGCAATGAACTTGCCGGTTTTGAAACCTTCTGATGACCGAACTGGCCTCTAGCGTCTCCGGTGTGTAGGAGGTCCCTTGCTGTGTGGTACAGCCAGCTCAGAACGGTTCTAGCGTATGGATTTCTCGCGAGCAAAGAAGTCAAGGAGGCAGGAGTAGGTAACATTGGGTTGCAAGACCGTAAGTTACAGACTACCGAGATATATGAAGTACTCACCAGGCGCACATCAGAACGTCTGGCCCTCCGCTGGGTCCAGAAACACATCTCCTCATTCGGAGGCGATCCTACCAAAGTGACCATGTACGCATAATCTATGACTGTCTCCAAATGTGCACTAACTCGAACAGATGGGGCGAGAGTGCAGGAGCAATATCTGTCGCGCTGCACATGCTCACGAATGGTGGAGACCATCAGGGTTTGTTCCGCGGCGCATTTATGCAATCAGGAGCTCCGATTCCCGTTGGCGATATATCTCACGGACAAGCCGAATACGACGAGCTAGTGGCCCGGACTGCGTGCTCAGCTGACACGGACACTCTACACTGTTTGCGACACGTACCCCTCGAAATTCTAAAAAACGCGGTTGATATGTCCCCGGGCATCTTCTCGTATGAATCCCTTCGCCTAGCATGGGTACCTCGCGCGGACGGCGTGTTCCTTTCGGACTCGCCTCAGAGGCTCGTTCAGCATGGGAGCGTTGCGAACGTTCCCTTTGTCACCGGAGTACGTCGCTACTTGGGATCCTCCATCCTTCACCCGTTCAAACTTACATTCGCATTGCAGAATTGCGACGATGAGGGAACGCTGTTTTCTTTCTCTACTCTCAACATTACGTAAGATTATCCGCGTTGCGAACACAGGCAAAGCAGATGACAAACTTCCTTACAGGACCGACCGGGACTTCCGCGAATACATAGTTAGCAACTACGTTTCAGAGATGGACCACGAAGACCCCAGGCTAACGAGGCTCTTCGAGATCCTGTACACCGCGGACATCACCAAAGGATCCCCGTTCAACACGAGCCTACTCAACGCGTTGACTCCTCAGTATAAACGGATCGCGGCAATACAAGGAGATCTCGTCTTCCAGGCACCACGGCGGTCCTTCTTGCAGCAACGCGCTGATAAGCAGCCCGCATGGTCCTTCTGTGCGTATATCGACATATACTCTCCGCCGTCCGGGTATGCTCACATCCTCATCTGCCTACATAGTGTACAAGCGTATGAAGGGCACGCCGATGCTAGGATCGGTGCGTTCATGAGGTGGTGTATACTTCCTTCTTCGTAACTCATGTCCTGTGTCTATTTGTAGGGACACGGCATGGACGTCAGTGACGTTTACGACGGCGCAGAACTCGCCGACTACCTTATCAACTTCGTGAACGACCTCGATCCGAATGGCGATCACAAGGGCCCCGGTATGCATTGGCCGCAGTATACGCTAGCCTCGCCTAGGGTGCTGACGTTCGTGGACGGGCTGTTCCCTGCGATGACTGTGTTGGACGATCGCCATCGCGTCGAAGGGATGAAGCTCCTCTCTGAGCTCTCGTTGGAGTATGCGCTGTGACGTTGGTAGCAGTGCAAGAGTACTCGAGTATCAGACATGCACAAGCCACGATACCCACTACGCGCCCTTGGTTGCGCCCACCACTTTGCTGGTTCGATAAATGTATCATTTTCACGTTCGACTCTGACAGACTTGATGGGTCGTGGCGTGAGACAGCGGCACGCCCTGTCTCCTCAATATTGCACAGTTCAAGCAACCCTTCAGGATCACATAAACTGATCGTCGGTCCTTACGGGAATCGTGAAAGTTGCGATCTCGGGATAAACCTATTTGGTTTTAGGCGTCCTCTTAACAAGATTCATTGAATGGGTATATGGAACGCTATGGTATAGCTCTAACTCGACGAAGCCCGGGTACGACCCATGCGAGATATCAAAGCCTTCACGCGCGTCTTCACATTCCTCTTCGTTCGAATCTGAACTTCGGCGACAACACGATTCGACGCATCGGCCGACGAACTGCTTCCAGAGCCGCTCTGCGAGGCCGTATTAGCGGAGTCGGGTGCTTGCAAGACTCGCTGGTCCTCCAGGGCCAGCTCGGACACCATTGTCGACCTCATCTCCTCCAGACTCTCCCCAAGCCACTCCATAGGGCCCGCCAAGCCCGACGCGGCTCCGGCTGCGGCTCCCGGGTGGATGAACAAGTCGAGCGTGTCGACAGCCTTGCGGATATCCGGGACGCTGGCGCGGATGCGGGGGTTCTCGCGGAGCATGCGTCTGAGGATCTTGTTCGCGCCCTTGGAGACCGGCATGAAGTAGAGGAAGAAGTCGGGATCGTCGAGGAATGTGCGGTACGTGTCGCTGTAGTGCGTCGCGTGGAGCCAGGGCATCTGGGCGCTGATCATGTTCACGAGGATGAGGCCGAGGCCCCATACGTCGGTATGCGAGCCGAGACGTTCGCCTGAGCCCTCGTAGTTCATTTCTGGAGGAGAGAAAGAGTGGTCAGCAACGTCTCCAGCGGCAAATTTGGTGGAGCACACAAGACTCACCAGGGGGAACGTAGGCCCTTGTCCCGCAGTTGTTTGTGTATGTGTTCTCATCGCTGGCGAGACCGAAGTCCGCGAGGAAGAGCTGCGAGGCGTCTTGACTAACGAGGACATTTCCCGGCTTCAGATCGCGGTGGTAGATCCCCTGGTCGTGGAGGAATTGCACGGCGTCGACGAGGGAAAGGAATGCGGATCGGAGCATCGCCTCATCGACGTATGGGCCGTGCTCGCAGAGGTACTGTCTGAGATCGCCGCCACGGTGCCAATCCATGACGAGGATGCAGTGCCTCGGTGTTTCGTACGTGTCGCGGAGCGTGACGATGTTCGGGTGCTCGGATGCCCGGAGGTGGAGAGCCATCTCGCGCCGGAAGGTTTCGAGTGTGGACTTCTTCTGGCCGGCTTTGCGGACGAACTTGACGGCGCAAGCACCGCCGGTGGGGTCGTCTGCGGGTGCTGCAAGGTCGGTCGCGCAGTAGACGACGCCGTATGAGCCTGAGCCGAGTTCCCCGAAGAGTTTGTAGCGACGGTTGTCTTTGTGGGTGAGGGACATATCGAAGGATTTGTGAGGCGTAGAGAGGTGTGGTAAGATCAAGAGTGCAGTGTGGGGGATTGTTCACCAGGAACGATAGTAGAGTGAGGTGAGGGATTTGGAGGTGGGGGTGGAGGCATTATATGCGTTACAGGGTGCGGGTGAGCTTTCATTCCAGTTGCCTTCCTCGTCTGAGGAAGTGCGGATGGACTTGAGCCGCGACGGGTCTGTTAGCGAGATTGAGTATCCACCTAGCAGACAGTGGACCTAATGCTCATCTAGAGCCTATCCTGACAATCGGTCAGACCCAACTCCAACGTAGTATAACACACCCGATGACAGCCGACCGGAGGACGGAGCTGAAATGGAAATGCGACCAACATACCTCCGGCGGCAGTTACGATCTCGACCGAGTATTGCGAGCACAACCATAAATGAGCAATCACGAACGGGTGTCATAATATAGGAAGTTTCTGTGTAAATGTTTATCGTTAGACTCAACATAGTAGCCCCACAGCTGGTGACTCACCATAGATCATAGATTCTGCCTGTCTGAACTGATGAGAGATGGAGTACATGTGTGAGTATCTGCGGACTTCTTCATCTAACGTACACTACGGAGTGTCCTGCCCATGTCCATGCTTTTTGGTCGATCGTTATTTCTACAAGCTGCCCGAGACGTTCAATACCGCACTGTCCAACCGAGACACAGCTCCACTCTTCCTGAGATGAGAGTCTCCAATGTCCTGCTCGCACTCCGGTACCGCACCCACTGCCGTGGCATCGGGAGTGACGACCATACTGCTGGCGGGCGACGAACCCGAGCTTGATGACCCCGAAGAGTAACCCGGGAATTCGGGCACGGGCAGGGTAGCATGGCATGACTGGTCGCCCGCGACCGGCACTACGGATCGGGAGAACACCATGGATCCACTCGGTTTGAGCTCCGAGATGTCCACTTCGAGCGATGGCGGCTCTGCGAATCCGGAGTCGGCGTTGTGAACGGGACTAGACCCGGATATGCCGAACGTCGGGGCCACGTCCTTAGCGTACTCCTGAACGACGGATAACTCATCCTCGGTGCGGAAGAACGTGTCTAGGTCGAGAACAGCTCGACGGAAGGCGGGGAGGGAGATGCGGGCGAGAGGGTTCAGAATGAAAGCGCGTCGGATGATGTCGTTAGCTCCCTCAGATATCGGAAGGACGTCGAGGAGGAAGTCGGGGTTCTCGATGAACTGAATGAAGCAGGGGTCATCGAGCGACGCGCGCTCCCATGGATTGCGTCCGCTGATCATGTTGACAAGGATGACACCGAGCGCCCATACATCGCTGGACGACGTATAGTACGGCTTGTAACTAGACATGCGGCCGATGCATTCTACACGTTTCATCATGGTCATCAGATTTTGTAGGAGCTGTGATAAGAATACTACTCACCCGGACTCATGTAGGTTGCAGTACCACAGTAAAACTCTTCGGTGAGTGTTCGGTTGGTTGCGAGGCCAAAGTCGGCAAGATACACCTGAGAACGATCCTCGCTAACGAGGATGTTCTCGGGCTTGAGATCTCGATGGAAGACCCTCAAGTTATGGCAAGCTTGTACAGCGTCGATGAGGGAGACGAACGCGGTTCTGAGAAGGGCGTCGTTATCCACGTAGAGTTGTCGGTATATGGGCTCGAAAAGGTCGCCGCCTCTGCAGAAGTCCATGATGATATAGAAGTAGTCGTTATCTTCGTAAGAGTCGTATACGGTTACAATGTTGGGGTGGTCTGAGACGAGGGTGTGCAAGGCAATCTCTCTGCGTGCGGCAGCGAGCTCGTGCGGTTTTCGGCCCGCTTTGCGGATCATCTTCACTGCACGAGACCGAGAAGCGCCTTTAGGAGTAGGATGGGTATCGACGGCTTGGTAGACAACTCCGTACGTGCCAGAGCCCAGCATGCGGACGAGCTGGTAGCGCTGATCGACCATACAGCCGATGAAGTTGGGCATACCAGTAGCAGCAGAGGCGACCATTACGGGAAGTTCAAGTCGGGGAGCGGGAGTAAGGAAAGACAGCGGGCGCCGATGGATTGAAGTCGGGAATGAGACGAGGGTATTGCGTTCTCCAGGAACGTTTGGCGCATGGAGGGAGTGGATCAATGACTTGCGAGCATTATACGGAGCCTCGGGGATGGTCGAATCCGAGCAGTCCGCCTTCACGTGCACTCTCTTGACTTGAGAAAAAGGCGTCCCACGTCTGCGTGTGAGATATTTCGGATCCCGAGGACTTGCACTCCCGCTCTTCGGCCGTTCGCTAAAGCAGTGGACGCAGTCCGTCCGTCTCGAGTAAACACCGCTACATCGCCTTTGTGCCAATAAACCTTTCGAGACAGATGGATGTGCGATGGAGGATCATAACGTGTATCGTTAGGAATGAGTAGCTCCACCGCACACCCACCAGGGGCTCATGTCCTTTTGCGATCTCTCAATTAACCTCGACCTCGAACCTTCACCAATTATTCCTGCATCGTCATCGGCGAAAGTCAGGGCGGAAGATCTAGCGCAATGACGCCGTCTTCATCCATAGCCTTCACATATTGAACGGGGTTGAGGACGGCGAGGTGCCGTATCAAGTGATGATGGAGGAGCGAACACCAATCATCGGCCAGGATCGTAGTGGAGGATCCTCCGTAGCGTTCCTCACCACAATGGGTGCTCTCGACTCCCGCGCTCATCCGCTGCCTAATTATGGGTCACGTATTGCATATTCGGGTTCCTTGAGAAACCCGAGAACACCGCCAGGCGGAGATGACGTCCTGCCAACGTCTTGGACATGCGCGACAAGAGCCCAAAGCGGGCGATGGACGCGCGAGGCAAATTAGTCGGGTGCGGTAGACGGAGCGAGCAGAAGCTGGAAACTGGGTAACACTTCGAACGCCATATGAGGCGCGGAGCGTTCACCGGCAATCGGCGGCGTCTTCCGGGAGAGAGGACTGTGCGAATGTACCTGGATTCCTCGGGCAGATCTCAGATTGGATTGCACGGATAGAAGCTGTGGAAGGTACGATTAACCATACTAGAAGGGCTCACCCTGTTCTCTGGGCAGAATCCCTCCTGCCGTTTGTCCCCCTGTTACACGCCTCGGGATGCAGGGTGGCCTGGAAATGATGCATTTCCATAGGAAAACTCATGTATTGAACGTCAGCATGCTCTCGTTGATCTTGAGCTTGACATTCCTGTCCGCGGTCCACTCGAACTGCACGTTGGTCAAAGTGTCTTCCAGACTCATGTGTGCTATGTCAAACAGCACGAAGCTTTCCTGTCAACGAAGGCTCCCATCACGAAGAGCAGAACGCGCACCTTCGTCGCCGATGTTGAAGCTCAGCGTCTTGAACGGCTCGGAGCCGGCGTGCCCCTGGCGCGGAGGCGCCCCAGGCATGAAGAAGCTCGTGAAGCTCACGCCCACCTTCCAAACAAGCACGTCCGACTCCTCCAGGGAAAGCGTGACCAAGCGGCGCCCGTCCGGGGAGAAACTGCACGCAGTCGTCCGCTTCTTGTGCCCTTCCAGGACATACAGCCGTGTAGCCGTCTTGAGATCGTACATAACAACAGCGCCCTCACTGGTCCCGACCGCGAGACGTTGTGAACCCATGTGGAAATCGACCGTTGGGAATCTATCAGACAAACTCAAAATCGGCACGGTCTCTCAACAGCTGACGGGCTATCAAACTCACGTTCGGACGATATGGCTCAGGATCTCGGTCGCAGAGTCCAGCACGGCCTCCCTTGTCGCATTCGAGTTCGGGTCGAGGGACTTGACAATCGCTTCGACCAGCCGTGGCAGGTTGCTGTAGAGCACGAGCGGCTTCTTCCGGATCAGGAAGATCACGAGCTGCATCACAGACTTGCGGTGCTGCACGCTCCGGGGATGGAGGATGTCGATGGCGAGCGTCGTCATGAACAGCGGTGTGTTGTCCGCAGCGATCTGCAGGACTGCTGTGCGTGCTTGAAGGCCGATGTTCGGGACCAAAATCGCCTCCTTCTTCGTCGTCGTCGCGAGCGTGAAGAGCGCGCGGAGCATCTCGACCGCATCCACGTACTGCTGCCACACCTGGAAGCCCCGTGAGCACAGGTCGATCGCGAGCTCGCGGTGCGGGGAGGTCTCGTCGTGCAGATACACTGCGATGGACTTCGCGATGTCGGTCAGCGTGCTGTCATGATAGGTAAGTACCTTGAGTTAGACCCTCTCAGTGGCCCGGGAATCCGCACCTTGTTGGCAGCAAAGTGTACTTGTCAACCGCGATGCAGCCGCATATGCAGAGTGCAAGCGCATTGTGAGTCCAATCTCTTTCCTTCTCAGGCTGCAACACGGGAACTGCGAAAGTATACTCTGTGAAACGCGGTGTATCGATACGCCGGGCACTACTCACGATACTGCTGCCAGCTCTCGACATACTGGATTGTCTCTTGGTCGGATAGCCTCGCGATGCCGGCGTCGAACAGGAGCTTGGCTGCCTGCCGCACGTCCGCAGCTGCCGCACATGTTAGACACGGCCAAGAGAACGTCAGACCATGAGAAGATGCTCACAAAGCGTGTGGAGGAGATAGCGTCCGAGGCGCGGTAGGCTGGGAGGTTGATAGCCCTCGTGTACGAACTGCCCGACGGACGCGGCGTAGAACGTCATGACGGTGGTGGCGTCCGGCGCGAGGTCTGCGTGCGTGTCAGGGCAAGCTCGCGGAGGCAGAAAACACGATGTGGAGACGACATACCCTCGAACTGGGTGAGGAACTGCAGGACCGAGAGTACAGCGAGGGCCCTGTCTGCGGAAGCTTCGGGTGAGACCGTCCAAGCACAGAGCGGGTGCGACTGGGGCAGAAGGGAGAACGAGTCCGTGCTGCCATCACAGGGTTATCAGCCTCGTACACGCATATAGTGGACCGTACACTGTCACAATACCTTGTCAGACCGACGGAGCCATTGTACGGCACGATGTTTAGGTTCTCTATGCATATGCTATCGATGCTCTCGCTGATGCCAAAGGTCAGGAGCACCGACAGAAGCGCGCGGGCAAGCTCAAGCTTTGCCTTGGCGCTGAGACCTGTTCCAGAGGAACCTGCGAGTGCGGCGCTGGATGCGAACTGTCGCAGCAGCGCCGAGACATCCACCAGGAGTGTCGATCCTGATCCACACAGATCCCCGAGCAGTCAGCAGCTGAGGGAAGGACAAGATCGATGAACAAGACATACTGGCATCGACTGTGCCCTGAGGTGGTGCGGACAACACCACGTTGTTTTCAGACACATCGCCGATTTGCCTGTCGAGACGAGCACGGGTATTCAGCGATGAGATCCTGGCAAACATACACAGAGGGCAGGACAGACCACTGGAACCACCCGCCCTGTTGCACGAGCTCTTCGGCCTTCTCGTTACTCATCGACCGCCAAAACTCTCTCGTGCGAGTGTCCCAGAGCCGTGCCCGGCCATCGCCATAGATGAGCATGAGGTTATCCTCCCCAAGGCATATCCGTGTCAGCGGCGAAGCAGCAGCGGGCACGAGGTAGACACTAGCAAAAAATTTGAAAGTTAAGGCTTGGGCGCACTCGCAACACCGTAGGTGAGGTTGAGAAGGAACGTACAACTGATAGCCATCGATAGCAATCACTGCAATCGTCCCGTCCTCGGAGACGCACAGCGCGCAGCCGTACAGCCGGCCGATCTTCTCTTCCACGAGCGGGACGACGCGGGCGAGCGGAGTAGTGAACAACGTCCAGCGCGCGCAGAGCTTGAGCGTGCTTGAGAGCGCGAGGCGACGACGTGAGAACGTAAGGATTGATGTGCACGTCGCCAGGCAACCGCAACCGCGACGACCGCAACCGAGAGGGGGGGAAAGAAAAGAAGATGAGAACGATGACGACGCAGGCTCAGCGGACATGGAGCCAAAGTGACGTACTCGAGGGTCCACACGGCGAGGGTGCCGTCGTCCGCGCCGCCGACAAGCGCGCGCTCGCCTGTCCGTGGGTCCTGCACCGCGGCGACGGCGACGATCGCGCCTGGGAGCGAGATCTCTGTCTTCTGTGAGGGGACGGGAGAATGCCGGGTGAACTCTTGGAGCGAGGAGCGCACAAGGTGGCCGTCGGCTGTTGAGGGCGGCGCATCAAGGACGTTCTACAAGAGCAAGATGGGGACTGGGACAGGGTACCTACCATATCCTATTATGAGCGCGTCCAGCCCGAGGGGGAGCAAAGTCGATACGGCAGGCTCAGAGTCCGAACCCGGTCCATCTTTGCGCGCTTTCCATAAGGTACGCGTCCTTCTCTGTATATCGGTGCTTGAAGGCTCTACAGATGTGTAGTGAATTCTGCGTCGACCGTTCTTGAGATGGGTGTGGATAACTTGGCCACCGTGAGTAAGTGCTGCAGCATCTCCCTCAGTAAGAGCGACGCTTTGCGAGAGCTTTGATCTGTCAGGCGTCATGAGCTACTGGAAAGTAGAAATGAAGCTGTGACGCATACCGTAATGAGCCATCGTTCTCGTCTGCACCGTGGCCGGTGATGTTGTGTACTTCCACACGGTCCTAGAACGCATTAAGACACCCACGACACAACATGGAAAATAGTCATCTACCGAAAACAACACAGAAAAAGAGTCACGGTCAACAAACTTGACATCCTGGATGCCAGGCAATGTGGACATTGGTGACTTGTTGAGAGTTCCTGCCCAGGTGGCGACCTGTTGTTCGGTCAGTTGCGACAGTGCACAATGCTGGTGTATACGTACCACCATCTCGGTAGCGGACCATGCAAGAATGCGAGTGTTTCCACCCCCAGGGTAAGCACGGAGACCGATCACGGGAGCCGTCAGACCAAACTCCCCGTGATCCATCTCATCGCCCAGCTCAATGCGTTCCATGCTCACTTGTTCGACAGTATCTGGAATATGGTCTGTCGAAAGAGACTTTAGTACCTTGAACGGATTCGGCAAGGGTAAGTGCGTGGACGAATGCGAAGCCGGCAAGTCTGCGGGCGGCGACGGAGGACCATCGAGCACCCTAAGGTGACGCGAGACGAGGTGACCAGAGGGGTCCGCGTAGAACAGCGTGAGTAGATCTAGGCGGTCCAGTCAGACGGGTCGTAGGATCTTGGCCTGCAGACATACGGTCATCTCCGGCGAGCAAGCCGAAGGAGTTCACCGGCGCGTTCAACGAGCGTTGTCCCATGTACTCCAGCTCAGCAGCATCCATGTTCGCGTCTGCGCCAAGGCGCAGCTCGTACGCGACCATGAGTGATTGGTTCTCGGTGTCAGAGCCTGTATCACTGAACTGCCCGACGGGGTAGAGCTCGTCAGGCGAGGCGAGAGCAAAGAGTATGATTGACTGTGATAGGTACATGCGGAGGTGCATCAGCGACATACGGCTGCTGGAGTCGGAGCAGCGCACCTCTTCGGATGTAGCTACTAGTAACGTCCGCCATACCCACAGCATGGGTGGGGCAGGTTGAGATTTGCCTTCAGCGGAGCTCGATTGAGCTCTTGCATCTATCACTGTAGACGCAAGACACGCTCCGTCTGATGAGGAATGAACGGACAGTCCGCTACCGGGCATGTTAGTAGAGTCGCATGCGAGTTTATAACTACTCACCCAGCTGCATTTAGACACGTAATATACCGTCCTCCGTTGTGAATTTTGAGGGCAGAGACGTGACAGCGGGGTCCTGTGTGCGGTGGATATACATGACATTGAAGAGCGAACTCGCACAGAGGACTTGTGTCAGATGATGTGGGGGCAAGAGGCGGGGAAGGGGGAGCGGATGTTGATAGTGAGAGGGTGGACGACGTTGGAGAAAGCGCAGAAAGATAACTCCGAGTGTCGTCTTTACGAAGACTGCGCCCAACGGTGGTTTGTGTAGAAGGGATTTTCTCCTGAGGGGTATCAGAGCGTGTTCGAGACGTGGACGCGTGTCTATCTCGGTGCCCCTTTCCCTTCAGCATTCCACGCAACTTCTCTTCCTCTTCATCGAAGTCTACATAGTTCTTCGGGGCTTCCGCTTGCTCCGTGGTGACAGACGAAACAACTCGAGAGCGTGTCAGATGGAAAGGGGAAAGCGAAGATTTGGTGGAGGATGGAGACGCAGGCCGTGATGGATGGTGTCCAAGGCCTATATACCGACGAGCATTTGACGGTGACAACACATGTTCAGGAGAGGAGCTGGTTGTAGCTGAGACAGTCGGTGGTGGGTTTGAAGTTGCTGATGACTGCAGGAGGTAGATAGAGCCATCCCCGCAGCCAATGGCGCCCCCTCGTGTAGCAGGAGACTCAGCTTTGTCCTCCGAACCTGTCGGTGCAGTCGGCGTGGCCCAATATGTTATACATGTCGCGGTGCTGGATGAAAGACTGAGTTCAATCAAGTCGGCTCTCTTCTTGCCTTTACCGTGGTTCACAAAGGTCACAGGCACGGACAGCGGGAATTGTTCGAGTTTTGTAGACATTATAAGCCAGAGTAGAGTGTATGCAGTGAGGTAGTACAGATGGCGACCTAGATGAGCGACATGATCCCAGTTAACAGCCGTGTATGAGGGTGAGGATGAGTTCGCGATGGTAGCGCGCGTGCGCGTTAGTAGTAGACGCGTGACGCGTCGTGTATCGTTTCGCCAAGTCACTTACAGCCTGCCCTAAACTTCTCACGGTTGAACTTTATATACGCGACTTTCTGGCGCCAACAAAGTTTCCTTCGTGCGGCGACCCGGCCATACTTTTCCCCATGTTGCTCATAACCGCAACACTCCACGCGGTTGTTCGAGTGTCAGGCCGTGTCAAGATCAACTCGGACGTCTCAGTGCCCTCATGTCCTCTTTGCACATCTATTCGCCGCGGAGAGGATGGGCCGGTAGTTCTGAACATACACTATACACTGTAGTTGTTCGAATGAAAAATTTTCCCCATTCCGCAGTACGTTTTCTGCCGAACACACTAGACGCGGCAATTGCAAGGAAACGAAAAGTTCTCAAGTTAACTCAGATGTGTTCCGTGGACGATCGGCATGTTTCCGGTGATTTCGATCGAACGAAAGACAAAGCTGACGACAAATTCTTCGTAGGGAGTGTTTGCAACATACGCATGTCGAGCCTGGACTTTGCGCCTTGAGGCTCAGCTTCTGTGGCATCGTCATTGTACCTCGGCGCGTCGGAGACCCGTTGCAACGCCGGGAACATTTGCATTTGTTGGAGCCAATACTTTGGTATGTGACTTCACGATATAATATCTACCAGATATCTACTCAACATTCAGCAACGATACCGACATCCACAGGGCTAAGCGGCCTCGGGCTAGACTTGCAGATACATGACAAACTACCGACAGAGTCGAGACTCTTGCCAGACTTGTCGGTCGTCGTCACGCCTCCTGCAGTTACTCGTCCAACCGGATATCCTGACCTTCGAAAGTCTAGACGCAGTCGTTGCTCGTACACGCCCGATGCGAGCTCTACATCTGTGGTTCTAGGCCTGGTTCCCGATTTACGGAGTCCACGGCCGGCGCGACCTGATCAGCCCACGCCTCGTAAACACACGGGTCTAGAGCAACGTTAACGCGAACCGAACCTTCGGTCGTGACTATCGAGGTTCGTGTCTGTGAGTTACTGTGAACCACTAGCTGTAATCTTGACTCCAAAGCACTAGCTCGCAATGGTTGAATACCGCGACACGCTCTGAATAATAGACAGCAAACTCAAACACAATTGCGATGAAACATCGTTCAACAAGTCACGGTGCTAACTTTTGACAGACACGCACATACAACGCGCACCTCATGCGTATTTTGCAGATTCAACGGTGCTGCGCTCGCCTTCCCAACTGGAGGTCTAGATCCACTCCCGCGGTCGCACGCATTCACTGCAACTGCAACCTCGTTCTGTCCAATGACGCGACCGGACGACTCCATGGCAGGAACTACGCGCGGGCCGAGGCACTCATCACGGCCTTGTCGTCGAGCGGTGGATCTAACTCGCTCTCACATTGACAGTCTGCTAGCTTCTTGCTGTTAACAGAAGGGGCTAGACCGATGTCCCCTATCGCCGTGGCCACACGCGACTTGTCCTCGGTCCTATTATTCAGTGCTCGCTAGGACCCGGTAGTAATCACAGGGTGCGTTGCCAGACTGCACAGCGGCGTCTTAGTCGCGTTCATGAACTTACTCTTCTCTCGCTCGTCTAGGCATCCTCGTGGCACGTTCTTTCGAATGCGCTCGCTTAGAGAGCGTTCGGAAGGATCGGGGTCCGATGTTTCTCGGTGTGGTCGTCGCCGAGTTGATATGTTGCAACTGGCCCCAAACTGGTTCTCATAGCATCCTGAGACGCAGGTCGGGGAACGTCGGGGATAGACCTCGTCTCGCTCTGTCGCTCTGCCATCCGTGTGTTGCGGATAATAACGTTTACCGATCTAGCGTATGATAGTGGCAGGTCCAATTTGGGCCCCTCTTCAATGTACTCAGTGAGTCTCCGTGTCGGCAGTTTGAACTTTGTTGGGGCTGACATGATTCCCAAACGAGATTCACGAGCCCTACAGCAAGGATTGGCTTCGCCCTTGATGAGACTGTCAACGCGGCCCGGGATTGGACAAATCTCAACGCTCGCCATTGGACGAGACTCGTCATTGGACAACGCGCCAGGAAGTCTCGGCCACAAGTTGGCCGGAAGAGTCTAGACTTCGATGCAAAGGAGGTTCCTAGCATGGCTCGCCAAGTAGTATGTGGTCCACACTTATGTTCTTTAACTCCGTCGCTGATGCAGTTACGTTACAGCGTAGGACATCTTTCCTTGGTGGGATGAGCCATTGCCTCGTGACCGCACCCTCCAACGGGCCCTTTCATTGGACCAGCCGTGGGCTGTGCTCGGTGGATGTTCGAGGTGGGTGCGTTGAGCTGAAGTTGACTTCACCTTTGTATCTGAGGGTTTCGGAACTCACGTCCCTTGTCAAACACGCCCCACAGTCATTCGGCTGGACCATCGCGCATGACTCACGATCCCGATGTCCAACTACAGGTAGACCAGATCTCTTTGTGCTTCGAGAGCTAGACCCCCGGTGGTTCTCTTTACTCCAGGTCAGGGCCTTCATGGTATGGATATGATTGGACCCGCTCTACATTTAACCAAAGGTCTGGACAGGACTATTTGCAAGTGACTTGGTTCTTCAACTCCGATGCCATGTCGCACGAAGAATCGGACTATGAACAGACGATGATTGGGCGGAACCACGAACAATGCTTGCGATTGGGCGCGGTGCATCTCATTGTCGCCCTGGACCACGAGTCGAAACAAGGAGTCTAGACATCTCTGCCACGCTGACTCAATCTTCAATCCCAGCGTATACCCGACGAGTTCTGGTCTGTGTACGAATTTCCTCACGAACGCATATAATAACTCACGATCAGAGCGGGGTCACCAGTGTCTACGATAGTTCAATCGACTGTGCTGGGGGCGAGATTCTGTCGTCGAGGAGGAAGAGGAGGGGAAGAGAAGGAAAAGATTCGACTGGCGTGGGTAGGCGGTGCCATTCGAGGTGATCGCTATGAGGTAGACGACAGGTGGGTCTCTCTACTGTTCCCTCGGAGTTTTCTACTTGAACCACTTTTGACAGTTGTTCCAATTAGTCCTGACCGCGCAGCGAGCGCGACAGGTCGAACGACACCAGAGGCTCGCATTCTGCGCAGTTATGCGCCTTGACTTCTGCATCGCCCCGTCACGCTGCGACGGTGAACCCCATAGGCTCAGGCCTCTTTATGCTGCAATCTCGCAGTATCTTCGTGCTCAACATAAAATTCAGTGCGTTGTGAAACTGCACGCCCTCCGCCACCAAACTGAAGCACTTTTGTTGCTGACAAGTCGCGTGAGTGTATTCTAATACTGAACCATAACCCCAAAGCTCACTGAAGCACCGCCTGTGACTTGGCTTGCAAAAGGCTGTGGCCACGTCACGCTATAGTAGTGAATCGCATAAAGGTCAAACGAAGCCTTAGCCGCTAACCTCTATCCTCTTCACCTCCCATGAGCAAGAACTGCACCACGAAGGCATCCTTGTCTATTATGTCTATCTTCTCATCCATGGCCTCTGCTCGGCCCACTCCCCCGCAAGCTATTGTGGGAGGCTTGATTTTCGGGGGTAGGCGATATCAATCATATGGTGCCCAACTCGCGACTGATGAACGCAAACAGTACTGTTCTTGATGCTCATCGCCGGACTCTTCTACTATGGTTGGCTTCGCCACCGCGCAGGCTCGTTCAATGGCGTCCAGCTTGAACATCCTCCCCCTCGCGTTGACTTCTGGCGCCATTTGCGTGTTGTGCGCCTGCGGTACAACCCCACCGCCCAAATCCTGCCCTTCCGCCTCCACATCCCCGCTGCGCTGAACGTCCCTGGCAGCACGCCATTCGTCCCGCCCGACATCGCGCGACCTCCTCCCGCGGCTCACGCTTTCCCCCCGCCGCGGTACCCGCCCCCGCCGTCGTACGAACAGTCCGTCAGCGGTCATGACGGTAGCAGCGGCCATAACGGCGGCGCGAACCTTTTGGGCTGGTCGCCCATCCGCGAGAGGGCGATATGCTAGCCGCCCGAGTCAGGCTCAGCTTCGCCATGTCACCCTCGATGAATACCCTGCAACACTATACCCGCGCAATCAAGGAATGGACGGAAGACAACGTTAGAGGAGACGGGGGAGGACGGGAGGGGCGGAGGGGAGTGGGAGGGCGCGAGCGCGCGGCGTCGCGCGACTGCGCTATCGGCCAGTCGACGACGGTCCAGACCAGAAATGGGCGAAGAATATTGATGCCCTCCCTCATCCTGACATCACTCATATACCCCCCACCCAGTTTACAGTGCCCAGACATCGCCCACAACTGCTTTGTATCGCAATACCTATACTTGTCCCTGGCTATGCCGTGCGATGCGCCTTCTATTCTACAAGAAGCCTCGACGAAGGTCAGCAGAGGGACATACGCGCCGCCTCGAGGCTCGGGACGACGTGCGCGCACTGCAGGGCGATGTGCGAGCCGGTGCACCGTCTCGTTCTTACCGTACAGCCCGAGCGATCACGTTGGGCCACGCAAGACGGCCCGTGCCGCCGATTTCTCTCTCAAAGGCTCTCACGACGTGACGCCGGCGATCGAAGGGTCGGGTTGTCCACGGAGGCTTTAAAATGTGGCCAGCGCGGCTACGATGTTAGCGTCAACCACTCCCGCGTGCGCCTCGACGCTTTAACGCCTCCTTTGCTGCAGAAACGAGCTCAGCGGGGTGTACTGATGACACGTTGAACTGGACCGAATACTCGTCAAGGAACCTTCAAGAGAAACATGCGTTAGGCTTTCATCGGTGCGAATAATCACCTCATCCCTAGTTCCTTCTAACGCCGACTCCCAGTGACGTAGACTTTGCATATTATGTGCTTGATCTGTCTCAGTTGCGTTTTAGTATGCTTCCTACTCCGTGACGTGACTTTCGCAATGAAACATCTTCGACAGCTGTATGGTGCTAGCTGCGAAGTAGTAAGTAGGGGCGACCTCAATAGGCAAGCAAAAGTCATAACAGGAATTTGAAGCAGTGAAGGATCCGACGAGTTCGTGGGCAAGTCCCCACAAGTATCAAACAGCGGCATTCAATCGCACGAACCGAGCGAAACGGACCGTGTGCGGTTAGCTCGCGAAGACTTATGCAGAGTTCCAACTCGTAGCCGGGTCCCGCTCTAAGCCCGCAATGTAGTGCGGACTACTTAAAAGAGCACTCCCCGAACCGAATCCCTGTACCCCCTCGGACCACGCGCATGTCAAAGCTCTCTCCCCGGAGCGAGCCACGATGGTCGTCGTACCGCGCGCAACCTCGTCCGTAGGGGATGGGTCGCATATCACCTCCCCGAAGGTCGCTACAAGCACCGTAATTGGAATGGTACTTGGGATCTGTGAGCACGTCGCGGCTATTCTCTCGTTTCCTGTCTGACGTTTCATACCGTAATGTGTAGTGTGCTTATTTGGCATGATCCTCAGCTACCAGCTGTTGGCCTGCCCCTGCAAAAGGCGCAAGGCGCAACCTGCAAAACGTAAACCTCTCCCTGTGATCACCACCCTCCACCCTCCTTCCAAACCCAAACGCTCGTTTCGCAACTGCTTCGGGCTCGTCAAGAGCAAGCCCAAACCGCGGCCTTCATTCCTCAAGAACCCTCTGTCTCTTACGTCCGAGAAGGACACTCCACCAGCGCCGCTCGAAGGAACCAGGAATGGACTGCGTTCCTTCTTCCTCTTCGGCTCACGACGAGGACCACACACTGCGCCTGCGACGCAGACCGCGTCTACGTCCCAGCCTAAAGCGACTCTCCGCGAGCGCAGAGGGGGCATTCGCTCCCTATACCTCAACACGAACCTTCCCTCTCCTCGCAAGCGATATCCTCCAGGGACGCCCTTCCCCATCTCCCCTGCGCTCAAGCGCATGGGCCGCGTATTTCAATTTGACTCTACGCCTCCCGATACCCCGACTCCGGCCTCCACCCTTTTCTCAGCCCGCACGCCCCAGACACCCACGAGCCGCGGCCGGCGGCACTATCACCAGCTCGACGAGTACACGCCCACGCCCAAATCCAAGCTCTCATCCGAGCGCCAATGGGCGAACTTCGATGCCACTTACCACACCAAGCAGCCGCAGGACGCGCTCATCTCGCCCTGGTCCCCAGACGAGGGCGAGTACCCGTACTACCCGTATTCGCCCTCCGGAGGGGCCAAATCGCTCTCGTTCGCGCTCGCGATGGGCGAATTTTCGCCGGCGCCCTACACCCCTCCCCCGCTCTATCCCCCTCCGCCCGCGTACTTACCCGAGATTCCTCTTCGCGGGCCCGGGAGCACCCCGGAAACGCCCACTCGGGCTCAGACTCTACCAGTGTCTCGGTCGCCCAGTGCGCAAGCGAGTCGAAGCGCGAGCCTGAGCTTCTCCGAGGCACCAGAACCTCCAGCGATGCGGCGCGTTCCTGTGTCTCCCATCGTCTCCACTCTCCGGGAGGAGATCGACGAGGATATTGGCAATTGGGAGTTCGCGCAGGTGCGGGCGGCGCTGGCGAATCATGCTGCCGCTGTGGCAGGTCAATGGGACGATCCCTTCGCGGACCCGGTCCCGGTGGTAGATCCAGGCGTGTTCGTCATCTCGAACGAATCTGAGGATGGGCATTCCTCGTCGTGTGCCGGTTCGGATCTGGACACGCTCAGCATTCATACGGACGAGTCGGTAGAGCATCTGACGTTGCATGAGTAGATTGTGTGGATGTGGCTGTTACACCGAGGCGAGAGGGCTCAGGGAGGCGAGAGTAGGCTATTTGTACTTGTCTGGATGATGTATTGTAGGCTTGCGATCTGTGTGGCTTAGGAGAGTCGGGATGCACCTCTTCTGGCGGGCCGCGATGAAATTTATTTCTATCCATATGGATGCCGGTCTGTGCCAGCCTTACGGATAGCGTAAGTATATGGCTGCCTAGTCGTTCCGGTTATCAGGTAAAAATTGTGGAGCGGTGTCTCATGAGTCACGACCAGAGAGATTTGTATAGTAAACTGAGAGGGGTGGTTTGGTGGTAAAGGCTCCACAACTTAGGACGTACATCGTAGAGGATCGGTAGGTAAATGGTAGCTGAGCATGAGGGATGTACTATGGCATACCCAGGCGTAGTTCATTGTTTTACAAAGCGAGACGTGGAGAGGAAGGCCATAGTACATAGTAGTGTTCATGATGCGCGATATTTTGAAGTGAGTCGGATAGAAAATAAAGAGTAAGGCCGATCTGAATTGAGCCACTACATCATTGCTGGCTGCAAGTAGAGTCAGCTAGTTGATTATCTGTAGTTATACGAAACTCCAACCTTTCAAGAAGTCTTCAAAGACAACCGCAAAGACGAAAGTTGGTCGTATTGAGATGTCTATTCCGAAGCAATATCCCCACATCTTGCATTAGCTGTCATGTCCGCTGCATCTTTCCTACAAGGAAGAGCAACACACCAGATCCTCAGTCACGACTCGCTTCTCTATTGTTGCGCTGTTCCGTAGCGGCGTACATCGGTAAGGTGACGTTTGTCTCGTGAGTGAGGGCAATCGAACTTCCGTCAACTTGGGTGACTCCCATGCAGACGAGCATCGCCGCCGCCGGGCCGATCATCCAAGAACAGAATCGGGCGATACGGTTCCAGCCGGTCCGCCATGCTCTCGATGTCGATATGTTGTCGCGAGAAGGTCCCGGATCATTGCCGCAGGAGTCTCCCGCAGCCTCCAACGTTTCGAGGTCGCCTTCCTTGACTGAACAGTTCTTGAGAAGCCCATGCACTGTCTCTGTCTGCAACCGGATAGATCGCACGACGCGTGCCACCTGCCAAGAGAACAGTGACATATTCAGGTTGACAACACAGAGAGCTACATGCAGACTTCATGAGTATGGTGATCGACGAACCAGTTATTGGTTGGAGACTTGCCGACAAAGATCGCGATTTTGTAGTTGTTCTCATTGTTGTTGTTTAGTTCCGAGCAGCAACTTCGTGTGTTGATGTCGACGTTTCCGCCGTAGATAGTAGCTGCCGTAGTATAGCTGTTGCTAGTGAGTGGCGAGGGCGCAGACATGATGTGAGGTTGCGAAGGTTGGCTGAAGAGGTAGTAGAATAGCAGAGCTTGAGACTGCTTTTATATGTAGCAGCAGCACACGTATCATCGAGATATCCTTACGTGCAGTGCATAAGCTGCGGATGAAATAGTCTGGAGCTGTTGAGTTAGATGACACTATTCCATGAAGCAGAGGATCTGGTCAGTTGTCGCAGCACAATGAGATGAACCCAGCGTCAGAAGCAGGATATCCGATGTGGTCTCGTATCTAGACGTGCGAGATATCCGGATGATCGGACGATCTTGTAATGCTTTGAGCGGAAAAACTCCGCCGCTCTTCCAGTAGTCAGGAGGAAAAGATCGCATCCATACAAGTATGAGAATCTCCTGGGATGTCAAATGTGCATAGAGTGCCACAAGACCAAGTAGACTGGCGACGAGGCAATGATCATGATGAGTTCACACGCACAGAGCCGAGTTGGAGCCGAGGCCGTTCCCGTCGAGCATAGACCTGGATAAGAGTAATCGCTGCATGAGGGTAGCATAGCAGATCACAGAACATATAGGAAGATTAATGATACCTTAGACAAGGAGTTCCACAACACTACAGTCTTCATCGATCGCGACATCATTTCATGAATTCGAACTTGATCTTGAAGTTGTAAGTAGTTGCATACCCCGTGTGCAGTCGAACGTAATGAGAGGACTTTTCCAAGCTGCTGGAACGATGTTACGAGCAGTACTAGCAAGAAGAGTTGGGATACAAGGAGCCCGGGGGAGTCGCAGAACATAGGTGACTAGTTGACTCCTGGCCATGGGTGACTTGTACTTATCCCCTAGGCAGACGATGTACAGGTCCTATTGAACGGGGGGGCGGACGGATACCGGGCTCCCAAGAGGCTCCCAAGTCGCGTGTTTTCATCCAACGAATGGCGCTTACTCACGGGCGCTATCCTCCTCTCCCGCGTACTACCACTTTCTATGTACCACTTGCCTTCAAGGTACCTTCAAGGCGGACAACATGGCGATCTCAGCAACTATCAAGCGAGCTATCTTTGATGGTAAGTACTTGGGAAACAACCACCTCTCAAGTTTGCTGATCACGGAGGCTGTATAGTGGCCATATTTGCCGCGTCTCAAGTATGTTTCTTCATATTGAAATGCGGCAACATGTCAGACTGACCGTCCTGTCAAGGTAGCCCTTTATTACACACTAAGAGTACGTCTCTCGCCGACCATGTTATGCAGAATCCTAATATCGTAGTCTTGCAGTGGGTCATGGACTCTATGTCGCCAGTAGAACGGAAGGAGGTCAAGCAGAAGAGCCTGAAGGCACTGGAGAGTCTTGGTCACAAGGACCTTCAGTTGGATGAATACGAAAGTACGCTTTATTCCATTCTCTAAGCCACTTCACATCCATATCTCTTCATCTCCAGGCCAGATTGCCTCCGAGGTCATCCACCCAGACGACATCGGTGTCCGCTTCACAGGTATGTGTCCTTCTGCTCCTGCCACACACGTCACACGTCCACCGACGCCCCTCCGCGCAAGATATCGGCGGACTAGACCCAATCATCTCCTCGCTGCGCGAGTCCGTCATCTACCCCCTCCTCTACCCCGACCTCTTCGCCTCCTCATCACTCCTCGGAGCGCCAAAGGGTGTCCTGCTGTTCGGCCCGCCCGGGTGCGGCAAGACGATGCTCGCGAAGGCGCTTGCGAAGGAGTCCGGGGCGACGTTCATCAACATCGCCGCGTCCGTGCTCACGAACAAGTGGTACGGCGAGTCCAACAAGCTCGTCGCGGGCCTGTTCTCGCTCGCGCGGAAGACGCAGCCGAGTATTGTGTTCATTGACGAGATCGACTCGTTCCTGAGGGAGCGCACGAAGGGCGATCATGAGGTGACGGGGATGATGAAGGCAGAATTCATGACGTGAGCTCATGTCTCAATCGTCTCTTGTACATTTGTGCTCAAAGAGCCACTCGTATCAGGCTATGGGACGGCTTGACGTCGAGTACAGACCGGATTTTAGTCCTCGGAGCCACGAACCGGCCGAACGACATCGACTCTGCTATCCTCCGACGCATGCCGAAGCGCTTCTCTGTTGGGCTTCCCGACGTCAGCCAGCGACAGAAGATCCTCGACCTTGTACGTCCCTTCCTCGCTGTCCCATGCTCGCGCGCGGCCAACGACATATTTGATATTATAGATGCTTCAAGACACCCAGCTGGAAGAGGGCTTCTCGATCCGGCTGCTTGCAGAGCAGTCCGAGGGCTTGTCCGGCTCCGACCTCAAGGAGCTCTGCCGGAATGCGGCGATGCGGCCCATGCGCGAGTTCATGCGCGCGGCGTGCTCCCGACTTGGCTGCCGCTCGCGGTGATGTCCGTGATGGCGACGAGTTGCCCACCAGAGAAATAAAGCGGGAGATAGGGTGTGCGCAGGGGCATAAGGGTGTCGAGGGCGGGGGTGGATATGGTGGGGGCGGGCAGGAGACGGCGTGTACATAGCACAGAAATATATTTCGTTGGCTGCTACATCGGGTGCGACTACGAGTGCGACTACGAATGGGAGGGGGAGGGGGGGGAGGAGGGGAGACTCGGGGGAGGAGAGGGAGACTCGGGGGAGGAGAGGGAGACTCGGGGGAGGAGAGACGGCTCAGAGGAGAGCAGAGACGGCTCAGAGGAGAGGGACTCGGAACAGACGGCGCAGAGAGCTAGAACGAGTACGAATTGCATATAACTCATACAGAAACACGCATAGACCGCCCGCTCGTGCACCCTCCATTCATAACCTCCCGGCGGTCAGTACCCTCACGGGCGTCTCCATGCCCATTTCCGGACTCGCAGCGCTCCCGCACCTTCCTTCCGCCCACCACCACCACCTCCGTCGCCCCTGCCTCCCGCCTACACTGCGTACCCACTCGTGCTGCAGTCTCTCCGGGCTCCAGCTGGGTTGCTGCCGCCGCTCTGTCTTCGCCTTCGAAACTCGGACTGGGCGGCTTCGACTCGACTCGGGCCACGTCGCGGGTGTCGAACGGACTGGAATCGAACGAGAACGTACCGCGCTTCACGAACGACAACGGTAGGTCGCTCCTTCTTCTCGTCGCTCTTGTCTGTCGGCCCCGTCTCGACTCTCGCGTCGACTCCGCCGTCCCAGTCCCGAGTCCCGAGTCCCGAGTCCCGAGTCCCACGCCGCGCCGACCCCGCCCTCCAGCTCCCGCCGTGGCCCACCCTCGGACGCCTGACGCACATCCTGCGACCACCCCGCATCCATTGCCTGCCCCGGGACGACCGTGAAAGACATGCACCCGTTCTCGCCCTCCACACACGCCAGCTGCTGACTTCGATCTGATCTGCTCTTGAGCGGTTGACGCGTGACGTCACCGCTCGTCCTCACCGTGTCCGACGGAAGTCCTGTCCACGACGCGACGTTAGTCTCGTCCACGACGGCTTGGGACGCACAAGGTACGTACGCATATACAGTCTTGTGCCCTAGACCGCCGCCGCCGCCATATGTAGCACTCCTCCACCACTGGTTGACGGTGCGTCGCCACTCTGTGACCTCCGGCCTCGTACGAAGGCCATGGCTACAGGCCTCGCCGGGAGGCGGCTGGCAGTGCGATGACACGTACGGCACACGATTGCCATTGACGTCCGTCTCCGGACCCGGCGTTGCGCGTACCGTCGAGGTCCGTAGACGTCGTCGCAGACCGCGGCTCTGCCGCGGGAGCCCCACGGTGCTGTGTACGCTGCTGCGACCACCACACAGGTGAGTCGTCTTGAGTAAGTATCCTGAAGCTTCGATTCGTCAGCGCTCAACCTCAGCCATTCGCCGCCGAGGTACGGTGACGTACCTGCGTGCGATCCCCGATCTTGCACACGGTACGTCCGCGAACTGAGTCGACAACCGCGGCCCTGCCACGATGTAGGTCCCGCGCCGGCTCATGTACATCGCACAGGTGAGTCGTCTCGACAGTGGCCCTGACGTGCCGATCCGTCAGTCTCATCTCGGGGACCAGCCGTTGTCAAAGTACGTACCTGGTCGTGCATTGCTGCTCTGCGATTCCGTGCTTCTTTGAGGTACGTCGAACGACCTTCTCGACGACCGCGGCTCCGCCACGGAAGCTCCGCAGGATAGCAGCAGGCCCGTCGAGATCTGGAGCGGCCTCGGAGTGAGAGCGGCGCGTGCCACACGAAGCTTCGCGCTGGGCTGCTTGTCCAGCACCGCAGCAATGACATCGCTGGTGTTCTGTCGCACAGAAAGCCCCGCCGTCTGTTCACGAACGAGCTGCAAACCGCAGGTGAGTCGTCGCGATCGCCCGACAAAGACCGCCGACATACCTTGCCCCGATATGCGTACCCCGGACGATGCGCCGTCCGCAACTCCCGAGCTTTCGCAAACATGATAGCAAGACCGTGCATTTGCCACAGTGCGCGGCTGTTCACATGTCAGCAGCGTACGTGAGTGCGAGATGACGCAAGGTATGTACCAACTTTGTTCCGGTGACCTGTGTGCTCAACGAGAGGCGAAAGGGTGCTTTGCTGTTCCCGAGGACAAGCAGATGGCCGCCTCATCGCGCTCAGACGCGACGCTGAGTGTTCAAACCCGGCAAGCGACATGAAGACGCGCTCCAGACGTGTCTGGTGGTAGGTACGCGGCCGTCCGAGCTTGTCAGCGGCGAGCAACTGCTTCAAGACAACAGGAGTGAGTACGTGCAAGCCCGGAGATGAGCATGAATCGCACTCACCAGGGAATCTGCCTCACAGCACCGGGACCTGCCATCTCGCTCACGCAGCACGCCTCCGCTGTCAGCGCCGTGTCAGGACTTTTGTCTGCGCACGCCGTCAGTGACAAGCTCTCTGGCGAGCGACAGAGCGAAGTGCATACCTTGTGAACACCATCCGCGACCTGTATCCTCAGCCGCCGCCATTGGTCCTTCGTGAACGCGATGAGGCGCGTCGGGTGTCCGAGTCGAGAGACAGCGACGTGTCTCGACGCGTCCCCAACGCGTCAGGGTGTCTGAGGTTGACACCCAGGGACGTGGACGCGTCGAGGACGCGTAGACACGTCGAGAATGCTTGGGAGACCACCGGCCTCGTGAGTCTACCATCTCGATGAGCTAGGTGTGGATGAGTACAGCGTGTAGCAGTGTAGTGAGCGAGCACACTCACGAGGGCTGGCGGAGACAACGACGACTGTCGCATCGTGTCCTCATGCTCGCTCGCGAGGTGGGGGGAAAGGGATGTGTTCGAGGGAGGGGGCATCCACGAGGGCGAGGGAGCTGGTGGTGGGTGTTCGGGTCGTAGCGTAGCTAAGAGAGTGTAGTACGTAGAGAAGGGAGAATAAGATCTGATGGGGGCAAACTGCTTCAGAAACGTGTGAAGGTCCAAACAGCGAATTTGGTGTGTGGCCCGAGGGACCTACTTACGTACCCGGACGCTGTTCGCACGCGCTCATGACGGGGGTCGAGACTCTCCACGCCTCCGAGTGGGAACACTCGGCGGAACAGCCCAATATTATACTCCACCTACGTTTGAACAAGGCCTGCATGCTGTTCAGAGGACTTGGCTAGCTAGCAGCACAGTGGATATTTGTGGTACGGAATACATTTCCAGCTGAGTAGATTTGTAGCGCACTCATGCACGGTCGCAAACCTTGGGAGTGTGACAGCTGTTTCAGGTGGCTAAATTTGGCGAGAAGCAGCCACGCAAATTGCTCAGAACATTCTTGCGCGAGACGTGTTCTGGAATTCTTGATGCAACCATGGCTAACCTGAGTCCCTCTCACAATCTATTGATAAGTCTTACTGAGCAGTCTCAGTACTGTCTGCACATACTACACGCTGCTGTCGCCAGGCAGAGGACAGTATACGAGGGCCATGGGGGGCGGATGGACATTGTGTGCGGACAGGCACATGAAACACGCCGTTCCCAGGAATGCGGCCGAGTCTAGAAAGCACCGCCCATCAGGCGGATAATTCGCTCTGTTCGCGTGCGCCAGCAGGGTCCGTGAGATATATCCATCTCTGGAAATGACGTCAATGTCTGCATGGCACGGCGAACTCGTATATTTCTGCCGCTAGCGAAGGGGGAGTTCCACGAAATTCAGATTAATGCACGGTTGTCGGTCTATCAGCACTAAGCAACAGTAGTCACTTGCTCATCTGTCGGGACCTGAATATACTATGTAAAGGTCTCTATGTAGTACATAGAGCGTAGTCCGAGTATCACTGCTACAGCGGACGGAATATGAGAAGTTCAGTAAACTTACCAGACTTACTCCGAGTCGAGGCAGCTTCAAGCCTGCCTCTAATTCTGCGCCAGGATAGATTTACAGTCATGCATTGACGGCCGCCGTTGAGTGCGGCGCGAGCGTGGGCAAAGGGGGAACGGCGGAGGTTGCACTGGGAAGCGGCGGAGATGAGCGTCACAGGCAAGCCGCGAGAACGGCTGTCCAAATGCGGACAGCCATACTCAACGCCGGGCGTCTTTCTCCGTCTTCCTCCGCCGATCTCTAACAGAAAGCTGACATTGTGCACTCAGTAGAACCAATTCCGGGAGCATAACTGACCCATTCAATGATTCTTGAGACTGTCAAGCTGATACCATAAAGAACTGGCCTCTACTTCATGTAAGTGCTGTATTATTGAGTTTGAGCTCGGAAACCGAGATTTCTGATCAATAGATGATTTATGCAGACACACAAGCATGGTACTGACCACAGCGCAGCCTATTGGAGACCTCCACATATGGTATGCTTTACAAACACCTTTATTTGAGTCCAACTCCCCCGAAACAGCCAGGGAACTTGCAAATAGCGTTTTCCACGCGAGACCTTGTCCTCGAGCCCCTGCCGGTCCAATTTACGACGGCGGCGCAACGAGAACTGCCTCAGACTTTAGCCGAGCGCTCGCGCCACTACCCGAAGAGGCTGAGAAGATTCCAGGCTCTTGCCTACTCGGAACCTGCGGCATTTCCGTACACACGCGCAGGGTCCCCCTCTTCCCGTCTTCCTCATCCCCCGTGTCCCCCTCTGGTTGGTCCCGCGCCCGGCACCCCCGGAGCAAGCGTGTGAAGTGCGTGTTGTCACTTCCACACGGCCTGATCAAGTGACCGTGGGGGATGCGCACGGGCCAAGCTCGAGGAGTACAAGTACCTCGAGGTCCTCGTCGAGTCCGACCAGCACTCCCTCTCCCCTTTCCTTTCAGTGTGCCTCCCCCCCCCCTCCTCTCCCTCCCTCCTCTCACTCACCCATCCACCCACTGTACCATACTCAGTCTTACCTGACACACTCCTCCTCCTGTTGTCGACACTACTCCGGCTCCGCCATTCTGCTCCAACAGGCTATCCCGCCGGGCCACTCGTCCCCCTTCGCTTTCGTCGCCTTCGTCTTCGGCACGTCAATCTGATCTGCGTGCACGATCTAGCTCACTCGACGCCTCCCTTATACTCCTCGCTCCGACTACCGACTACGGATCTGCGTGCGCATTGGTGAGTAAAGCCTGTTCTAGCCGTGGCAGATCTTGTCCCGGTACAGGCTTCGACTGACCTTACTTTGTCTTTCCAGCTACTCGCGCGATCACCCGACGGTCTGGATGACATAGTGCGTATGGATTAGACCAGTAACTGCGCACTTACTAACATCTTCTTGTTCTTTTGCAGGGTGGCGGCCACAGAGCCGGCCCCGCGGCACGGCGAAGCTTCGCGCACTGACGAGACCGCCGTCTGAGGTACGTATCTTTCACTTGCGCACATGTATTCTAATGCTAACTACCATTTACTCTAGACTGCCTGTAGTCACGCTCGCGACCCGCCTCTTTGCGCGGCGTGCAGCTGACTTCCCCTACCTGTCTACACGCGCGGCTCCGCACACTGGACTGTGTTGCGTCCGGCACCTGCGTTACGGTCGTACGTGCGTCGTTCCCGCGCCGCACCCTTGAACACCGCTCCAGATGCTGAAAGTGCTGTCCTTCAGATCCGCGTGTGCGATCGCGGACACCAGCACGGCTACTTTGACTATCGAAGATTAGGTATGTCTGTCTATCTGTGTCCCCCGAGCTCCGGCCCGCTGTGCTAACTTCAATGTCCATCTCGGATGGCTGCAGGCGTACTATTAGACACTTGTATCCGACTGTCTATGTATAGATAGTCGAGAGACACAGCCCGCTCGGGGAGGGCATGGACTTTGCGGTCCCGGCTCTCGTTCGAGTCAAACTCACCCGCATCTCGATCCCAACTGGGCACACACGAGGTCAGCACTCCGCCTCGTCTCCTGCCCGCCCCGACTCCCGCTCACCCACTGGCACCCCTCTCACCGGCAGACGACGTGTCCGACTTTTCCAGCCGCGCCCGACTCGCGCCGGAACGTTGAACGCCCGCCGCGGACTGTGCATAGTATCGTGACTGCGCCGTATGTACGTGTCGTGCCGGACCCCGCCCCCGCCCCGCTGACTTACTATTAAGTGCTTCCCGACAGCCCGCCTGTAGACTCCGAGTCGGCCCCGCCTCTCCCGCGGGCGGGGCCGTCCGTCCGTCTCGCCGCTCGAGCACGCGATCAAGCCGTCTCGCACGCGTCCGAGAGCCCTGCGCGCCGCTGTGAGAGCAGGGGACCGGCGACGGACTCTGCACCGCGGCTCGGGTGCGCGCCGCGCTACGACTTCGGACCGTCGCGACTCGCAGAGGGGACGGGGAGGTCGCCGAAACCCGGCGAATGCTGCCATTAAGCTTGAACTACGATACTACACAGTAGTTACATACCGTACCGCGCCCGCGCGCTCACCCTTCGTTCCTGTTCCCCAGCAGTAGCACGTCCCCGACGGCCCGTCCGTCCGTCTCGCCGCTCACACAGGCGGGCGCGCCCGCGTCCCGGCGTCGTGCACGCCCACTGCGAGGGCGGCGCGCTCGAGACTGCCCCGGCAGCGGCCTTGGAGACCCGGACGTCGAGCACGGCCTGCGGCGTCCTCGGGACCGTTGCAGCTCGCAGCAGGGACGTCGACCCGCACCCTGGGCCGGTGCACGAGCGGCGGCGGTCCCAGACGCGTCGCCGCGGCGGTGGCGTGCACGGACGGACGGACGGCGCAGGCAGGCCGGGGACGCACCCGTCTGTGACGTTCCGAAGGCTGGCGCTACATCCTGCCGCAGCTGGTGAGATATGAGACGAACGCGCACCTGTTGCGCTCGGGCGCGACGATCTCGCGCCCGGCGGCGGCGGCGGGACGGCCCTCCCATGCACAGGGGTGTGCCTGCGACAGACAAGTGTGTGTCTAGGGCGGGACGGGGCGTCGGTTCGCGAGATCGCGAGAGCGGCGTTCGAGCCTCCCCGCCCGCGCGAACGTCGTGCGCCGAGTGTTCTGCGGCCCGCACGGCTTCGGACGTGTGTGCACGACGCTCGCGCGAGGCGTCCGAGTCGAGGATGGCGCGCACGCCGCCCGAGCCCGGCCGAGTCGAGAGTTCGGCTCGACCGGGCTTGCCAGTGGGCGTGCGCACGCATGCGGCCGATTTCGAGAAGTGCTCTGCGGGGCCTGCGAACGCGTCGTGCATGGGGCGCATGGTCGTGCATGCAGTGTGCGTGAGTCGCGCGGCGCGCGGCGCCATCGTTCGGCCGGGAGAGGGTGCTCACCTCAGGGAGTCCCATGAGATCGCTGTGGATGTCGATTTTGAGACCTCGTCGGATCGCGGTGGGACCGTCGGCGTTGGACGCGGAACGTTCGACGCGTTCTGCCGATAAGCGTTAGCACGCGGACGGTTGAGAAACGAGAGAGTTATGTCGGGATTGGTGACGTACCAGGGGGAGATCCGGGCGCAGCCGTTGAGTACGACGGTCACTAACGTCGGTGCACGCTGTCTGAGGGTCATTCGAGGTCGTATTAAGTGGAGCATCCGAGTTGCGGGCGGAGGAGAGAGGGGAGACGGGGGACGAGTCGGGGTGGTGGTGAAAAGCAATGAAATCGGCGGTTTCGAGCGATTTTGAGAAGTCGTCGGATCGAGGCGATACCGGTCTCGTTCGACGCGTAATGTTGAGCGCGATCTGACGATATGAGTTAACTCGCGAACAGATGAGAGACGGGCGAGAGATGTCGGATTTGGTGACGCACCTTACGAAGATCGGGGTGCAGTAGTGAAGTACGACCTCCAGGAATGCCGGCGCACGTCGTCCGGCAGACGTTCGAGTATGTGTCGAGTGCTGAAGTCAAGATCCTGGCGGTGGGGAGAGATCCAGTGAGACGAGTGGGGAGTAGCAATGAAAACGATGCTTTGAGTCGATTTTCAAAGTCGTCGGATCGGGGCGCGAGGGAGCGCGTTCGATGCAGATCGTTAAGCGCAGCCTGTAGATATGTGTTAGCGGGCGGGCGGATAGGAATTGGGAGAGCAGTGATGGATATGGAGGCGGACCGGGCAGGGATTGGTGTATTACGACGGTGGGGCACGTCGGACTGTCGCGCGTATGGCAGGGATGGTGGACAGCGTGTGCCCGATGACGTTTGTCACGTTCTTGGGGCGAGGGGAGGACGAGAGCGAGGGGGAGGCGGGTAGGACAATGTCACTCACGGAAAGGAGCATTTGAGCAGTCGCGCGCTAGAGGGACTAGAGATGGAGCTGGCGGAGGGGATGGACGAAGGACGTCTAGGGCGAGCGGTGCCTGCAAGCCCAAGTGCCAGTGCGTGGGCGGACGAGGAGTGCAGGCACAGCGACGGGCGGGATCGGGTGGGCGAGGGCTATCGGACGCAGCAGGACTGGTGGTGATCGGGGAGGTAGGCAGGAATCCGTCTCGCTGCACTTTGGCCGAGTGTGTGCGTGAGCGCGTATAGGTCTGAGAGCGAGGAGCGAGGGATTTGGCCTGAGGCGGGGCTTGGGCAGCGACGGGGCAGAGACTGAGGCGGCGGCGGCGGACGCGAGTGGACAGATGTGCAGAGAGCACGAGCAGTACTAGCAAGAAGAGTTGGGATACAAGGAGCCCGGGGGAGTCGCAGAACATAGGTGACTAGTTGACTCCTGGCCATGGGTGACTTGTACTTATCCCCTAGGCAGACGATGTACAGGTCCTATTGAACGGGGGGCGGACGGATACCGGGCTCCCAAGAGGCTCCCAAGTCGCGTGTTTTCATCCAACGAATGGCGCTTACTCACGGGCGCTATCCTCCTCTCCCGCGTACTACCACTTTCTATGTACCACTTGCCTTCAAGGTACCTTCAAGGCGGACAACATGGCGATCTCAGCAACTACCAAGCGAGCTATCTTTGATGGTAAGTACCTGGAAACAACCACCTCTCAAGTTTGCTGATCACGGAGGCTGTATAGTGGCCATATTTGCCGCGTCTCAAGTATGTTTCTTCATATTGAAATGCGGCAACATGTCAGACTGACCGTCCCGTCAAGGTAGCCCTTTATTACACACTAAGAGTACGTCTCTCGCCGACCATGTTATGCAGAATCCTAATGTCGTAGTCTTGCAGTGGGTCATGGACTCTATGTCGCCAGTAGAACGGAAGGAGGTCAAGCAGAAGAGCCTGAAGGCACTGGAGAGTCTTGGTCACAAGGACCTTCAGTTGGATGAATACGAAAGTACGCTTTATTCCATTCTCTAAGCCACTTCACATCCATATCTCTCCATCTCCAGGCCAGATTGCCTCCGAGGTCATCCACCCAGACGACATCGGTGTCCGCTTCACAGGTATGTGTCCTTCTGCTCCTGCCACACACGTCACACGTCCACCGACGCCCCTCCGCGCAAGATATCGGCGGACTAGACCCAATCATCTCCTCGCTGCGCGAGTCCGTCATCTACCCCCTCCTCTACCCCGACCTCTTCGCCTCCTCATCACTACTCGGAGCGCCAAAGGGTGTCCTGCTGTTCGGCCCGCCCGGGTGCGGCAAGACGATGCTCGCGAAGGCGCTTGCGAAGGAGTCCGGGGCGACGTTCATCAACATCGCCGCGTCCGTGCTCACGAACAAGTGGTACGGCGAGTCCAACAAGCTCGTGGCGGGCCTGTTCTCGCTCGCGCGGAAGACACAGCCGAGTATCGTGTTCATTGACGAGATCGACTCGTTCCTGAGGGAGCGCACGAAGGGCGACCATGAGGTGACGGGGATGATGAAGGCAGAGTTCATGACGTGAGCTCATGTCTCAATCGTCTCTTGTACATTTGTGCTCAAAGAGCCACCTCGTATCAGGCTATGGGACGGCTTGACGTCGAGTACAGACCGGATTTTAGTCCTCGGAGCCACGAACCGGCCGAACGACATCGACTCTGCCATTCTCCGACGCATGCCGAAGCGCTTCTCTATTGGGCTCCCTGACGTCGACCAGCGGCAAAAAATCCTCAACCTTGTACGTCCCTTCCTCGCTGTCCCATGCTCGCGCGCGGCCAACGACATATTCGATATTACAGATGCTTCAAGACACCCAGCTGGAAGAGGGCTTCTCGATCCGGCTGCTTGCAGAGCAGTCTGAGGGCTTGTCTGGCTCCGACCTCAAGGAGCTCTGCCGGAACGCGGCGATGCGGCCCATGCGCGAGTTCATGCGCGCGGCGGACGGGGACCACGCGAAGCTCGCGCAGTGTCAGCAAGAGGTGCGCGCCGTGTGCTCCCTCTCTTATATGCAACACGATGAGCTCACACAGTTATAACATTCACATTTACACAGGGCTTCAAGCTACGGCCACTGACGATAGACGACTTCTTCCAGCTCGACGGGACGAGCATGCTCCCGCTCGATTGAGCATCGAGTGTTGGCTTTCCTCGCCGCCCGCGTGTCGCGTGCATGGCGCGATGGTTTATGCTCCTTGCGGCTCCGACTCCTGGCTACGACTCTCACGACCAGCAAGATATACTGTATGATTTTCGCGCGTAACTTATGGGACGTATAATACAGACATAGAGCTCTCCGACCCAGGTCAATCACAACTCCCTGCTGTGCAAGCTCGCATCGAGTCCAGTCGCCAGGTGTGGCTCGGTTCCGGAGCTTGGTAGGCCAAATGGGGTTAGACGCTCTAACGAAACAGAACGGCTCTTTTCCATTGACGTCTCTTGTCTCCTGACCAGTACGACCGTCTAGCTAGATGACAAGTGTGGCTATCGACTTACATGAAGTATGTCTACCGTGCGCCACAACTAAGCAGAAACTGACAGTACCATCCCATGCGGGGTCATTGAACTTAGAAACACTGCTCTAGTCATCCCCATGCCGTGCGACCAGGCGCCCCTCCCCCAGATGCTTACAGTGCTGCGTTATCGGCACGATTAGACTTCGAGCCAAGTTCCTTCAAGGGCCGGCGGAGTGTTGTGTATTAGGCGACCCTGCGCAGTTGTGCCGCAGGCTGTGCACGTCCGCACTCTATCCCGAGAACATCCGGACATATATATAAACCTCCACAGACGTTCGCATCGTCAGCTGTGTAGCCGACTGTGACAGTGCCGAACGATGCTTCAGCTCACGCTTATCCGTACGCTCGCTCTTCTCGGTATCTCTCGCACCGTACACGGGCAGTTTGAGAAGACCGTACCACTATCACTCGACGAGGTGAGTGCATATCCGGCTCCATAAACTTCGTCTCCGGTGTGCTAATTCGGCTCTCTTCAGGGCTTCTGGTATACCAACCTCACCGTGGGCTTACAGAGCTTCTCTGTAAGTACTAGGGATCACTCTCGCATGCTCCGAGATCGCACTCAACACGCTCTATAGCTCACCGTGGACACCGGCAGCTTCGCCGTCATCATCGGAGAGGGGAAGTACCAGCCAAACCCGACTTCGCAGCAGACCAACCAGGGCGAGTTCATCCAGTTCAACGGGGCTAACGAAGACGGTACCATGATGGCGTCGGTGAGTTTGACAATCGTACGTCGGGTACTGATGTTGAGTGTGCCCCGTGCTGCTTATCGCAGGAAACGTTCTTCTTTGTCAAAGACGAGGCCAAATTCTCTGGTGCAACCCTGCAGGATTTCCTGGTGGGCAACATTACGGATGGGGATCCTTTGTCAGGAGACGGGTAGGTCTCGCATGATCGCGAATGCCAGTGCTCACGAGTGAATACTTTTACAGCATCATCGGCTTCAGTCCACCAGCGTCGATGATCACAGACCCTAACGATCCGACGTTCCTGGCGGGACAATCGCTCGCTCAAGCGGTTTGCGATTTGGAAGGCAGTCAGTCTCCATCTATCCTATGCAAGTCAGCGAGAGTCATGACACTCACTTATCGGTAGTCTCCCCATGCGAGTTTGGTCTTGCATTGAAGACGGACGGAACTGGCTCCTTAACATTCGGCCCAATCGGTGAGCGGAGCAGCGATCGTTTAGCTATACTGGCCGGGCGTACGCTGAGCGATGCACACGACCCGTTTGACAGACCATTCGAGGATCTCGGGGAACATCACTACGCTCCCCACGATTCCAGTTGATGCATGGATCGCTGTGAACGCGACCGAGGCCGATTCTCCCTTGCTCGTCGTCGACGGAAAGCCTGTGACGCATCTCATTCCCATCTGTCAGTGCATTCTAAGTTTTGTATGCAAACTTTACCACATGAGCTGACACGTTGACATGCTGCTCAGTCGACAACGGTACGCCCAACATCATCGGCCCAGTCGACATCGTGCGCTCCGCGCTGCTCTCTGTGGGCTACGACCTCATCGAGCAAACTGATTCTGAGAGCGGGATCACAAATGTATTTGTATGTCAATCGTCCCATCTCCTCTCCCTCCACTATCCCTGTAACGATCTCCGAGTCCATACTCACGCACCTTACAGGGAACGTACGACTGCGCACGACCGCCTGCACGCTTCGGGTTCAGCTTCCCGCCGAGTACGGAGGTGCACTACATCGACGAGGGTGCGAACGTGCTCAACCGCACTGCGGACGGGAAGACGTGCACCGCGAACATACTCGGGACATCTACAGTCACCGCACCGGACTGGCAGATCGGGCAGACGTGGTTCCAGGGGCGGTACGTGCAGCATGACTTGGACGCGCACACCATCTCCTTCGCAGATCTTGCTTCTTGAGACAGTGATGTGTGCGATATGGAGTCAATAGTACCATAAGATGGGACTTACGTCTCCGGCCTCTTGCTGTACTAGTAGGACGACAAGTTATGGACGACTCGTCCCGTGTAAGCCAGACGATGAGCAGCCTGCCACTACTGAAGCTGGTACTGTCCTTGTGCGCTTGCATTCTGATAGTGACGCTGGAATTACGCTGGGTGTGGCACCCTTCTGCCGCCCCGAAGTTTGTAGTAACAAGCAAGTGACTGGTGGCAGTACTAGTGAGAACCTGGTCTCCAGGCGTCTAAGTAGCCGTGGATGATTAAAAAGCGTGTGAACCGTTTTAGTAGAAGCTCCAGTCCGTCTCCTTCAACTTGCAATTGGACCACGTTTATCACCCCAATCCTGACATAGGCTGGAGTCTTTCAAGCTCGACAGACTATCGGGATAGTGCACATTGTGCACATCAGTCTTCCAAGCTTTTCGTGGTACGCACAATCTGTGATCTCTTAGTCTCGAACACTGAACGTACTACTTGGTGTTATCCATGCAGATGTTTCGCTCTGCGCTGAAGTCTAAGAGACGGCCGCACCTACCCAAAGAGATACATCTATTGATTAGGGACAACATACCTTCGTGGGACCTTCGTACCCACGGCTCCTACTTTCTTGCCTGCCCCTCGGTATACCAGACAATCCCCGACGAGTTCTGGAAGCTCGCATGCTGGAATAACGGCATCGGAGCTCTTGCCGAGGAAAATAATGAGCTTTCCAGTCTCTGCTGGAGGGACATTGCTGCCGATTGCATCAGACGAGATGGCTTCTGTAGGCATCCCACGTGCGGCGGAAGACTCCTCGAGTACAACCGTACGTGGGTCGCGATATTGAGACCGTTCTGCATTTTATATAGCTTGTTCTGATCTAGTGACTGTGTGCAGGCAACCGGATGAAGGAGGCTATGGCGTCTGAGCATATCACAAAACCTCACCAGCCCGCACACATCCGAGGGACCTTTAACTTGACCACGTTGTCCGCGCATCGCCTCTTCGAGTGGATCGGCTTCCGACCGAGCCACGATGTGCACGTGCAGGAGATTCGGAAGAAGCACTGCAGGTTTGACGTTGCAAAGGACGCACATCTACTCCCCAAACGCGCTCCCCATCGGCTCGAGGAACACACTGTCTGGGCGGGACCGCCGACGTACCACAACCCACTGCCTGGGATTGACGTGGCGGACAACACCGGACGGGAATACCTGATGCACCACCCGCTAGCGGCCCGCAGCTTTGCGACCTCGATCCCTCTGGACTCGATCAGTTTCTGCGATGTCCACGACTGGGAACTGGAGCACGTCTCTTTGGAGCTTCAGAGCAAGCGCGCAATCACCGTAGAGGATGTTTTGTTCGCGTTGCAATTCGAGTGCGTGATTGGGCTGTCCAAAACCGTTCCGATGTGACTTATACTTATATGCACAACAGTCTTGATTTTGAAATATCGTTCTCGCAGGCAAGGGCGTACGTCACGGAGCACGGCAGGTGTCTCACCCGGCAGAGATGGTCGATTTCGGAAACCTTCGAAAGGCTGGAGACCATGCGTGACCTGCTTACCGTATGGTACGCACGATCCCCACAGAAGCTATAACAACGTGACGCTAATCATAGTGTTCGCAGCCCTCTTCGTGAGCTCAGGTTCGTATGCATTGAGGAGAGCACTGGGCCTGCGTTCTCGTTCGAGCAGGTCTGATAAAGTAATCAGCGGCGCTTGATCGGTGACGCCCTTAAATAATCGGTAGCATATCCAATCCGAAATCCACGGCGATCGCAGCAGGGTCGTCATCCGCGTCTCTCCGTGGAATTTCAGCTGGTGCAGTCGTCGAGCTGCACCTGCCTGCCGTTGGGTGATCTGCTGTAATGTCGGGTCCGAGCTTTCATTCGATTTCCCGATGGCGACGGCGAAACTATCGGTGATTCCGACGAGTAATGGATTCGATTGCCAGTGGATTGTGGACGGGGACGGTGCCGATAGACGGTGCGTGTGGCAGTGGAGCTATTCGAACCGCAATACGGCCGGTGTCCCTACGGAAGCCCGTCCTCGGACATGACGTGGACTGGCCATTGAATTGCCCGCGAACAACGTGGGAGATTGCCAGAGAGCGGATTCGTGCCACGGATGGGGGTGCATTGGAACATTGCTGACCGGGGTACGTCCACCCCGTAAACGATGCATCGCCGGCCTTAGTTGATCTCCCAGCCGCAGATGGTACAGCCTACATCGGCGCCAACCCATACAAAATGATCGTGTTCTGCTTCTCTCCAGGCCTTCAAGTTAGAGCCGGGATGCCGTAGCGCCTTGTTCTGGAAGCAATTGGGGGTGCTCTAAGCTTATTCCATGTGAGTGCAATGCATCGTTGTGGGTTGATAGCTTGAAATTATGTGATATTACCGTAGTATGCCCCACGTGTGGCAAGACAGTTCAGTCACCGGGCGGCCTGCAGGCCCGAGACCTAGACCTCACCTTGTCATGCAGCTGCACGATCCGTTTCGGAGTGCCCAAATATATAGAGTCTGGAACGTGGTGGAAGACGGAGTATGTCGTGTCTGAGCATTGGTGCAGCCTGAGAGAGAAGTGAGTACTGGACCTAGGATGCAGTAAAGCCTTATGGGGATACAATGGAGCTGAAACTCGACCTTATGCAGGAGTATGCCGCAATTGATTGAATAATTTCGATCAGGTGGGACTGTAAGATGTCAAGCATGTCAAGTCTGTCAGGTACGTCCGGGAGAACTGAAGCAAAGCCGAATTCGATCTTGCGCCAGTACCATAAGTGGTAGGGATAGCTCATGCTGCTCGCTCGTTGAGTTCAGGCAGACCTGAGGAGCCAGGACGGGTCCCAATCCATGTCGGATTCGGGTATGGAGAACACGAGGTCAACAGACAGCAGTGGATGTAGAGCGGTGCCCGCTGCGGGCCACATGTTCAATACGCTTTCGTTGCTCAAAGTTTCGCTCTCTCAAACTGCATGGCGGAGACTGTATACTTCACAGGTGCCGTCAATCGAAACTCGAACACATATCGCTCAAATTGCTGCTCTCGTACGTATCCAGCTTTACTAGTTACTATCCATCCCACTAAATGTTGTTAACAGACTATCCCTGATATCGTCGAGTGGATACATTCTATGATTGATCTCTATTCATAGCTGGGCACGGTATAAACTACGGTACCGTTCATCTGCATAGACGGTCAGACCGTTCCCTGTCACAAGAGCTAAAGTCGCAAGAAACGAGAATTGTACGCCCGATTCGCGGCTTGCTTATAGCATCAGCCGTGGATACCTCTCTACCTCTCTAGAAGTACGTACCACTTCTAAAGCGATCGGGGACCCGGTGCTCCCAGTGTCCGAGTCCGGGGGTCATGGCTTCCCCTAGCGCGCCCCCGCTGTTGTGACATGAGGCGCAGTCAGTGGGGGCAGTGGGGTGGTGTTCCCCTTCGGAGGTCCGAGCAGGGCCCGATTCTGTGGTTTGCAGGTACAGTACGGTCACCATACATAAATATACCTCTTGGTCGCAGAGGGTCTCTCAACAGCAGGCTCTCCCAGATTGTGCCACTGGCAGCTTCACTCACCTATCCCTTTCCACCACTCTTTTCAGCCTCTGTCTCGTTCTTTCTGCCCAGAGTTTTTTGTTACTGCCGCTGTCATCATGGCGCCACTAGCTGCATCACCCACCGGATTTCCCGACGAGTACCTCGTTGGAGGCGGCGGAGACGAGGGCTCGGTCGAGTCCTCGATGAACCTCATACTCTTGAGCACAGTCGCAATGATCGGTAAGTCTTAGTTTCTGCTACGATGCTCCTTGGAGAGACTACTACTAATAATCACTATCTATCCCCTTCAGCGTGCAGTATCTCACGCACCCTGGAATTGTATATCTTTCCCCTCGTACGGCGTCTTCTATCCAGCTCTCTCTGTCAAGTTGGAGCAGACGATGTGGCAGTCTCAGAAGAACGGCTGAGCATTGCAGCATGTTCGAGTCCACCCTCCCACGAGCAGGTCTCGGCGGCGCGTCTGAGCTCCGATGGCCCCCACGTTCCCGCTACATTGGCTGATGATAACCCACATCCGATCTCTCAATGCGACGATCTCCCAGTTCCAATTTCCGGAACACAGTGGCAGAGCCGGAATCCAAGCAGCGACGACCGGGGTTCTACTGGAAACAGTCATCTCGGGAGTAACATATACGAATATCTCCAATATCCCGGGCCCTGCTCTCTCTACGGGTGTCACGGTCAAGCCCCGCAACAGAGCCTTGAGGCACGTAGCCCGACAGCAGAACCTGGCTATGCTACCTCTCCGAGTCTCGGCACCAAGCAGGATGTCTGCGATGGAGCGCGATTCCATTTCAGTGCAGCGTTGCACGATCGGATAGCGGTTTTTTCGGACCACAAAAACCATCCTGTTCTTTACACCCGCGCGTCCTCTGCTTATACTCCGATCACCGGGCCGGTTCAAGTTGCCATGATGGGACATATACTACCGGCAACTCAATTGTTCATTCTGCCAATAACTCCATTCCAGTCAGAAAAGCCATGTTTCTAGACGAAAACAGGGTACACCTTTTGAGAAATTTACAGTCCGTGATCTAGAATGCCGTTTAATCTGTACCCCGCCGGTAGCTTGCTGTTGGCGTAATCTCTTCTCGACTAGGGCCACTGCCTGTTTAGACTATCTGTGCCGTTGGGGGCTCAGTGTACTACCACTTGTATTGCCGTTGATGACCACATGATATAGACTGAGTGTTATGCTACATCTATACCATAGAATGACACTCATCCGCACTTTACGAAAGTAATGTCCAGCTCACCTCAACTTGTTGAGACCCACAGCCGGTGCGACTATTTATGTTACACTTGCCAGTGGCACGCCCTCCGAGTCGGCGCTGCAGATACGTACTAGTGGTGATCTTTGCAGCTGATGAGATGAGCACTTACCCAGCTCGGCCAGCTTCTGATACGACATCAGACATCTGAGTCTCAAGACGAGAGTGTTAGAATGTCGCTCTACGATCACAATTCGATTTTGATGTTAGCCTAGTAGGCTGGAGTAAGCGTCCATATATGGTAGTGCAGGCGCTCATGAGCTGCCAGGGGTCGGGGCTCACCCGCTTTGCGCCATCACGACTGGCATATCTTCATAGCTTGGAATTACAAGTAGGTAAGATATGTCGGAGATGCAACTCGAAAAGTTGCGGTGAAAAGCTTGGACATGAGACGCCCATTTCGAACCGTGACCATGACACGTGTCACTGTCATAAACGTTTGTTTGTTGGCCCGCAGTACAACTCGTCTTGTTCTCTGGCCAACTCCTTCGTCGTCAATAAACCTACGTTATGGCTGTGGTCGTTTCCCCACAGCCATGGTCAACTTAAGATGTCTGAAATGCGTGCATAGCTTGTGACAAAATCGAGAATCACATTTAACCGCCTTCTTCGGAAGAGGACCCCGATTTGGGCAAACCCTGAGGTTGATCTCGAACCCGAGGGATAATCCACATGCACACAAAAGTTACGATAACTTATGAGCAAGCATTGGTGACCGAGCTCGAGGTCTTCTCTTTCGTAACCACCTCAATGTTTGGACATCTCTCTGGCAGTTCCTACTTGAACGAACTTACGCTACTAGAGTCGTTGAGAGTACTCGTTCCCGCAACTACGTGCACATAGGGAGCCAAAGTCAATTATCGCCGACGATGCGTTTAGTACCTGGTTACACACTTCTACCCTTGCGCCGCCAGTGGGGAAGACATTCGCAAAATCGCATGACTACCAGCGAAAATCATATACCAGTACCGCGTGTAGCAACAACACATACGGTGACACACCTTACGCGGAACAACAACTCTATGTCCACAGAGGCGACTACTCACCGACGGGAACCATTCGAATGGGTCCATTATGATCACTTTCGCTGCTTCCCTGTACACGAAATCACTACGAAGGGTCAACCACTCGACGAGCGAAAAGTTTGGGACTTAGCGGAGAGGGCGCACAGCACGAACAGGCTCCAAGAAATCAGGGTTTGCTCGAACACGGAATACGGCAGTGGCTCTCTAAAGAGGCTAAGTGTGCGAATGAAGAGTAGCATCATCTTTGTCTAACAAACGTTCGATGAATGTTGCGACTCACGACGACGCGATCCTACCCAAACCATGTTCCCCACCCCGCGCGTGGACTTGAGGACTCCACTCCTCCTCCTTCCAAGCGTGAGCGCTAAGCGGTACTCGATTTCGAGAGCAATATAAGTAAGGGCGACGTGGAGGGTCTTGTACAACTTAGTTGAAAGCATGTCGATACTACGCAAACGTACCTGCCCCAAGCATGAGAACACCGCCTCCTGTGTCGGGCAGCTCCAAGAAGGTTAGGGGATTGCAAAAAGCCTGTTCCTCTTCGAGATTCAGCGAGGTTCAGTCGACCATCATCTTCTCCGTGTGCAAGCCTTCGCCATACGCCATGCTCTCGAAGATAATCTGCCGCCAGATCGATATGACGAACTCGGAGGCCTCCTCTTCCAGCACCTGTGGAACGATTATAATCAGCGACTTCGTCTTGCATTGACGTGGGTGCGTTAGTGCGACTCGGACGATGAGCGGACACGCACCGGTTCGAGGCCCTCGATGAGCTTGGAAGGTCCCTTGTGATCCTTCACATGCTCGAGCACGAACATGATGAGGTCGTCGTCTTCGAGCTGGCCGAGGTAATTGACCATCTGCTGCTTGATGAGCGGCTCGAGCTTCCGGTCAATCATGTTCTGCGGACGACGTTAGCGCGACATCACCACATAGACAGCCCGCGTCCGCTTACTTCGGTAACACCGTCCCATCGGACCTTGCTCTTGAATAGCGTCTCTTTGTCTCGTGGGACCTCGCGGCGCAACTTCTCCAGTCGCTCCTTCGCCTTCTCCCCACCCTCCGCGAGGTCGAGCTTTGGAAGTGGTACCTTCCGCTTCCTGATCGCTTCCTCCTCTTCCTCCTCCTGCCCAAACAACGTCGTCGCTTTCTCCTTCGGTCCCGCCTCTTTCGGCGCGGTCGGAGCAATGGACACGCTAAGCTTGACCGGCGCACCGTCGTCGAGCAGCATGCCCGCCTTGCGCTGCTCGTCCTGCAGCGCCTGCATCTCATCCATCTGCCGCGCAAGGAACGCTTCGGACTCGCGCCTGAGGTTCTCCGCCTCGCGCTCCTCGTACATGCGCGATTCCTCATCCGCCGCCTGCTCCGCGGCGAGCCGCCGCGCACGGAGACTACGCCACCGCGCACGGTCCGTGTAGAACAGCTCGTCGCTCTCGTCGTCGTCCCAGACGTCTAGCCGCGCACGCATCTCGATCCGATCTCGATCCTCCGCCTCCTTCATCGCCCGCTCGCGCGCGATTGCACGCTCGAGCGCTGAGATGCGCGCGCGCTCTCGAGGTTCGTAGCGACGTTCTCGCTATATTCGGATCAGTCTCGACTAGAGTATGTCGAGGTTGCGAAGCAGCACTTACGTCTTTGTACGAGTTCTCCTCGTCTCGTCGTCGAGCCTCCCTCCTCTCTTGCTCTAACTCTTCATCAGTCTTCCCCGGACGTGCGGACGACTGTCTCTCCGATGGGGTTCGGTTCCCCTCTTCCGCCTTTACGAAGCCGACGGGCTTGCTGTACCCCTGCGCGCCCTTGCCGAAACCTTTGCTTGCGCTAGTGGGTTCGGGTTGCGCGGTCGGTTGAGGTTTGCCCCACTCGCGTGGCTTGGGTCCGGACGGTGCGGCAAGGACATTGGGCATCGCCTCGCGCACGTCACGCATCTTCTCGCGTTCACGTTTTGCAGCTCGCTCGCGGAACTGCGCGATTTCGGTCATGACGAGACCGCGTTGGGTCTCAGGTAGGTCGGCCTCTTGCAGATCGTGCAGATGGGGAGGGATAACGTACTTCTCCCGGTCCAGGAGCCCATTGATGGCTGCTTCTTGCGATTTCTGGTTGATATCGGATACAAGTGCATCAACTCTGATTTTTGCTTGCCGGACAGCTTCGTCATCCGCCTGGAAAGGTTAGCAGTTTACATGTGTTCTATGCTCGACCTTCCGTTTGGGACGGCAAATCCTACCAAGGACGTCTCAACGTACATGGTGAAAGAGGAGCTAGCGCTGTGACGTTCCGCTTCTGTCCCTCTCAAATAGGACTTTACAATGCGCCACAACGAACTTATCCCTTGTGTTGAGCCTTCCTCTTTCACCATTTGCGTTGAGGCGCACAAGGAAGGAAGCGTCTACAAGATTGAAATGACCACGTACGTCGGTCCGCATCTTCTGCGCAGCGTATGCCTCCAGAAACGACCTCGTGCGTTCGTCGCCTTTGACCTGAACAGAACTGGGTCACGCAACCACGAGAGAGAGATAGCGCGCCAACACTCACCAGCAGCTTCTTGTTCACGCACCCGTCCTCCAGTGCCGGCAACTCCACACCGTTGAGCAAGGCAACGGCCCGTAGCGCACCATCGGGGTCTTGGAACTCGGCGAACCCGAAGCCCTGTGGCTTGTTGGCTGGAGTGATGAGCCGCCTGAACGACGAGATAGGACCACAAGCCTGGGTCGTCCATTAAGTCTCTCGTTGCTTTCTCCCGCTAACATCGCGGCACGTACCTTCAGAAGTTCGTTGAGAAACGAATCCGTGATTCCACCAGATATTGAGCCGACAAATAGCGTCGTGGGTTTCGGTGCAGGCGCTACAAACGCTGGAGGATGGTGCATTTGTTGCTGTGCGGCGAGAGCTGAGATTGAGGGTCCTTGGCCATAGGACGACATCGAGGGACGGTGACCTAGCCCCACCCGATTCTGCTGCATGATGAAAGAGGAGGAGGAGGAGGAGGAGGAGGAGGAGGAAGAGGAGGTGATGGTAGAAAGGCAAGCTTTCGAATCTCGGTCTGGTCGGATCAGCGCCTGGTCGGAGTTCTCTCAGCACGCGCGGGAGTTCGAATTAGGGCGTCGGAGTCGTGTCGGAGTCGGAGCACTTCATAAATGAAGTTCGTAGCATAATTAATTATGTAACGATAACTCTTCTTCTTCCTTCTCAGCCTGCTCCGCCTCCTCCTCCTCCTCCTTATCCCTATCACAATGTACACATACATCCTGCTCCCAAGGTCCATTATCCGTGTGGCTGTTGTGCCTATCACCATTGCAAAACTTGTGATCGAAACACAGCTGGGTTAGCGACAAGAGATCCGTGGAAAGCCCTGGAATGACGAGTAACGGGCTGAGTCAACGTCGGGATGAGACAACAGGTTACAGCAACTGTGGGGTATGTGCAGCTTCTGTACTCTGAGACTACCAACTTTGAACTCACATATTCACTCCTGGCAATCTCTCCTGATGTCCCTGCTTCAATCTGCCCTGCAGGCTGGGGCTTGAGTGACACTGACTCGCGAGTCATTGTCAATGTGAATTGATGAGGATAAAATACGGCGACCTTGGCCTTGTGGTCAGCAGGCCGCGCGTTTCGAGACTCCATTCCAGCGGCGGTCTCAGGTTCCCAAGAACGTCATGGGAGGTCATGGGCTGATGTGTGTCAAAATAGCCGAGCGCGCAAACATCAACGATGCGGCGTATATAAGGTACCCCACATCCTTGACCTGCTCTCTTCAACCCACGACGACTCGGCCTTGACGCGATGGTTCACTGGTCAGTGGTGCTTCTCTCCTCAGCTCTCCTCCAGGGTGCGCGAGCCCTGCCGCAAGCTGCTCCCAGCAGCGTCACCGCTCCTCCATCCATCACGGTCTCGACGGTGGTCGCGAGTCCCAGCGCGCCGCTCTCATCGGCTCTTCCGTCCCAAGTCCCGTTACCACCGACACAGGCATGGTGTCCAAGCAAAATCTTCTGTGCAGGCGAGGTGCGTGCCCTTGACGTATGTAGCGTTAGAAATACACGCTGAGGAGGAGGACATGCAAGTTGTTGCAAACCGTGAACATCGCGAAGCTATATGTGGATCCCAAGACGTTCGTGGACAAGCCCACGTCTAAGTCCTCCCAACAGGTTCTCGCGGCGTTCAACAAGACTGGCAACCAGACGGCTACTGAAGGCGAAATAACTGATTTCGTAAATGCCAACTTTCGCGGAGAGGGTCTGGAGCTCGAAGCCATCGCACTCAACAGCTTCAAGGCTGCGCCGGCGTTCCTGAACAATGTCTCTGATCCTCTCGTCAAGGCGTTCTCGCAGACGGTACATGGGTACTGGACACAACTGATCCGGAACACCAACGACTCTGCCCTGTGCCCCTCGGGCACCCAGAACGGCGACTGCGAGAGCTCGCTGATTCCTCTCAATCACACGTTCGTCGTGCCTGGTGGTCGCTTTCGTGAGCAGTGTAAGTGCTGATTTGCCACACAAGTGACGCGCGATACTTAAACGCCTCCAGACTACTGGGATTCGTACTGGATTGTCCAAGGGCTCATCAAGTCTGAGCTGTTCGACATCGTGAATGCAACCTTGGAGAACTTCATGGACGAACTCAAGGACTTCGGGTTTATTCCGAATGGCGGTCGGATCTACTGTGCGTACCCACATGAACCTGTCATGAAACTGACTTCTGACGTCGTTCTAGACCTCAATCGCTCGCAACCCCCGTTGTTCATTCACGTATGCCACTCGGACTGCCGATTGTGTACTTTGCTTACCGCTCGATGACAGATGCTCGCTGACTACGTCACTGCAAGCAATGATACCTCCATTCTCGAGCGTGCACTCCCTCTTGCTGAGGCTGAACTCAAGTGGTGGGCCGATAACCGTACACTTAATGTGACGAGCCCATTTTCGAACAAGACTTACGCAATGGCCCGCTACGCTGTCAACAACACGGCTCCTCGTCCCGAGTCGTATCTGACAGGTATGTACCTATAATTGGCCTGTCGGCGAGCAAATATACCCAACCGCTGTACAGATTATCTCACTGCCAATGACCCGGAACTTGTGACCCCTCTCACTGAGCAACAACGTGCTGATCTCTACGCCGAGCTCGCTTCTGGCGCTGAGACTGGTTGGGATTACACTGCGCGTTGGCTCAAGGAACCTCTTGCTGGGAGCCCCACCGACCAGAACCCAAAGTTGCGCTCCCTCAACGTTCGTGGCACTATTCCCGTGTGTCTGAACAGTATCCTCTGTACGTCTTCGCCTCCTTCTGTGGCTATCTGAAGTACCGACTGACCGTGTGTATCAGACAAGGCACACCTGCTCCTCGCGGACCTATACACCTCCCAGAAGACCAATTCGACCGCCGCAGCCTCGCATCGTACCGCCGCCGAACATATCCGCGCCGGTGTGATCGACCTTTTCTGGGACTCGTCGAAACTCGCCTTCTACGATTACAATCTAACCGCAAACGCGCGCAGCTCAATCTACACCGTCGCGACTTTCTACCCGCTCTGGAATGGCATTATCCCCGACGAGGTCCTGGCCTCGAGTAAAAACGCATTTGGACTGTTCTCCGCCCTGAACATGGTTCTCAACCGCTACAACGGTACCTTCCCCGCCACGTTCCTCGAGACTGGCCTCCAATGGTACGTCACCCCCCTCCTAGTCGACGTCCTCGCATCGAAAACCACTGACATCACGTGATCGGGACCTCAGGGACGCGCCCAACACCTGGCCGCCCCACCAGCACATCGCCCTTGAAGCTCTCCGCGCGCTCCCGTCTAACATTACCTCAGACCCATTGTCGACACTGGGCGGGAACGCGTCGTCGTTTAGCCTGATCCCCGAGGGCCAGCTCCTCCTGTCCGAAGATGCGCTCCCTGTGCAGTCGATCATCGGCGGCAACAACGCATCGACGTCCGGCTCCGCGGCGGACATCAACAGGCTCAACGGGACGGTCTTCAACGGTGGACAGAAGGTCGATGGTGAGGGCTGGGCGGCGGCACTCCAGCGCGAGCTTGCGAACCGGTACATCGCGAGCGCGCTCTGCAGCTGGCACGCGACCGGTGGGGAGATCCCGAACCTACTCCCGCGCCTGCCGGACGGGCAACTGAACATCACGCAGAGCGTAAACAACACCGGAAACGTGAGTCTCTTCGTTGCTCACTGTGTCTCTCCGACAACAACCTGATGCCCGTGTGTTTGTGTCCTCTGCAGATGTTCGAGAAGTTCTCAATCAACGACATCGACTCGGCGGGTCGCGGCGGCGAGTACACCGTACAGGCTGGGTTCGGATGGACGAACGGCGTCGTGCTCTGGGTCGCGGACAACTACGGCAAGGTGCTCGCCGCACCGCAGTGCCCGAATCTCGCGAAGGAGGTGCCGTCGAGCCCGGCGTCCGGCTCGAACCCCACCTCAGGCTCGGGTACGGGCGCGAATGGCGGTAGCAAGGGCGCGAATGGCGGTAGCAATGGCGCGTTGAGCGTGCATCCCGGAGGAGTTTTCGCCCTCGTGCTCGCGCTCGTCACTGTGGTGTTGTTGTCGTAAGGCCCGGGGCGGTTTCGGTGATGAAGAGCCGTCCAGTACCAACTATTGATGAGGTGTACTCAAGGTCCGGCTTTGAAGCACCGAGCTATCGGCTTCGAAGCGCCCAATTCCTTGAGCAGAGAGTGTATGTTGTAACTTGTAGTGTTGTAGCGGTAGGTTGAAGAGTGTAGGACAAGCGGAGGCGGAGGGAGAGCTGCGGAAAATCGGCCAAGCAGGTCGTCCCTCAGACGTACATTTCACGAACACTCTTCCAGCACTTTGACAGTAGGATTTGAACATGTAATACTGCAAAACGTCGTCCATGCAGACATACTGGCCCAGGTAGCAACTTTCTGACGTCAATCTCAACAGGCGCTGCAGCACAGCCGGAGTGTCGAGAAGAGGGCGCTGACTCGTCAGACGCGTCTCGTGCACGCCTCCGGCCGGCAGCTACCGCTACATCGGACGATGGTCTCTCGCTCAAGCTTCAAGATGGACCCTAGAGCCTAAAGGCCTAAAGGCCCAATCCCCCAGGCAGTCTTCCGGTTATGCCGGCGAACGAGGAGATGGTCGTCAACGGACATCCGCAGCAAAGTGCGGGCTATCGAAGCCGTAGTGGCGCGCGCAACCGAGTCGTTTCCACTCGTTTGGCTTTTAGCGTATCGCTCTTGGCGATTCATCGTGATGCATCATCAGCTCCAATCTGCGTACTACTTATAAGCACACCGTTAGTACGCCTGCTGTGCCATTGTTGCGCCCCGACATCGTCCCTTCTATCCCAGTCTGCACATCAATACTGCTTCAAGCCATGCTCAACACTGCTGCCCTCGGCTTGTTTGGAGCGTCGCTGGCCCGTGCACTACCGCCTAGTGTTCCGCTGCATCTTGACGAGGTGCGTGCACTTCACTAATAGGGCTCGAGCTCTGATATCTGTCGAAGGTTGACGGGTGTGTCCTAACCTGGCACTTGCAGGGCTTCTGGTTCGGAAACTTCACGATAGGATCGCAAACGTTCTCTGTAGGTCGCCCTATCCTTGCCTGAGGACCTGAGAGGCTTGAGGGATTTCTTGGCTGCCATGTCTCCGCGTATTCATGCCTCTCAACGCACAGTTACCGATCGATACCGGGAGTTTCGCTATCCTCATTGAAGCGGGAAAATATCTCACCAGCCCGACGGCTCAGCAGACTAATTTGAGCGAATTCATCCAATTCAACGGGGCAAGCAAAGACGGAACTTCACCTGCTGGTGTGCGTGCAATGTTACTCGCCTGTATATCTGCATCTCAGCTCTTTCTGACCTACACGCACATAGGAAACCGTCTCATTTGTGCGCGACGACGTAGCGTTCGCGGGGACCGTTACGCACGACTTCTTGGTTGGAAACATCACGTACGGCGACCCTCTCCCTGGGGACGGGTGAGTCTGAGTCCGATGACTCACTCTGCGGTGATTCTACTTGCTTCTGATGTCTAACCTCCGTTGTGCGTTAGGGTTGCTGGCTTCAGTCCGCCCTCATCGGACTTCAGCGGAGGTGACCCGAACAGCTCTAGCGGACGAGGATTGATTGAGGCCCTGTGCGAGAACGGCGATGGTATGCACTCTAGTTGCAGGAGCTCTTGTGTATAATTGCTCATAACCGGCTACTAGTCTCTCCCTGTCAGTTCGGGCTGAGGTTCGGAACGGACGGGAATGGCTCTTTGATATTCGGGGCAATGGGTACGTAGTTACTGCACCATGAACGCGATTCCTATCGTCTGAATGTAACTGCGGGTACAGACACAGCCCAGGTCAAAGGAAGTGTAACTAGTCTCCCTACTACCCATGTGAGCGGAGATACTGACTCTCTGTTCATCGAGGAGGGTATGCTAATGCGCGTCGAACAGATGGATTCCTGGACAGTCAACAATTCTACGGCAGACAACTCTCCTGTCCTCGTGGTGGATGGAAAGTCCCTCGGACACATCTACGCTACGTGTGAGTAGCTGTACAGTATTTTCACACGGTGTACTGAGGTGGAGCACTTCTCAGTCGACAGCGGGACCCCGAATGTAATCGGACCTATCGAGCAAGTGCGGGCAGCGCTAGATGCAGCAGGGTACACGGTCACTGAGCAGCAGGATGACTCCGTAACGTTCGCTCTCGTGAGTACTCGTAATTGAAACCAATTGGGTAGCACGACGTTCAGCTCATGGACGGCTATGCAGGGCACGTACCCGTGCTCGCGCGAGCCGGCGCGCTTCGGATTTAGCTTCCCCCCGAGCGAGACTGTTCACTACATCAACGTGGCCGCGAACGTTCTCAACCGCACTGAAGACGGCAGCATCTGCACCGCGAATATCTTGGGCACGTCGACTGTAGGCCCGGGCGAGTGGTCGATAGGCCAGACGTGGTTCCAAGGGCGGTATGTTCAACACGATCTAGACAACAACACTATCTCCTTCGCGGATCTGGACTAGACCTGCGATGAAGATGCGCTGTACTAAGTTGTGAAGAGGAAGTTAAATAGAGGCCTCATACGTCATAATTAACAAAGATCACTTGTGAGTTGAACTTGGAACATGGGTGTAATTATCCCAGCGGCAGCAGCGGTTCCGAGTTCCTGGCGTTTTTTCTCTCTTTACCACGACTCTATGATTCGGACCACCACCTGTGCTTTTTGACTCGTAGCAGTTCTGTCGTACGGGTTCACTCACAACAGCATCAATATGAAGCTACATAACAATACCAGCAACCTCTTCTCTTCAAGTACAGCTAGTCTCGAAGATCAACGCCGTGTAAGTACCACTCCGCCACTTGTATGTCCATTCACTAGTCGCTTGAGAGGTGAGACCTTCCCTCCAATGATTATGTGCAGTCCATGGTGGTGGAACTGATAGTAATCCCCTCTAACGTGGCTGGGGACTGATGTGAAAACCTTTTTTGAAGGAGATGCAAGCTCCGTTCGACGCGTTCATGATCCAATCCGTCGTTACGGTCCGGAGGACTCGTGTTTCGTCGGTTTGTTTGACGACGTGTTGGTACATGGCTCAGAGAACGCAACGAGCGAGTCTCTGGTGAGTAATGTTCGGCTTTTTCGCTCACCCTGCTAACCATCAATCGTTCTCTATCAGATAAAAGCAGCCAACCAGGGCGGGCTCCTATACCGGCACCTGGTCAAGGACGCCTGGGTCGAGAACGACAAGTAACCCGATCAGGTAGACCCCAAGTACAGCAAAAAGTCCTATGTACTGAAGCTCAGTCGCCTCCACCAGGATGAGCTCGAGACGCTATCTGGCAAACGCCCGGTCACCGGTGATTGTATCGTCACTCTATCGTCTTCGTCTGAAGTTGTCACAGAGTTCTGATGATTTATCGGTGTCTTGCGGCCTCTGTCGTCTTTGGAGGAGTTGCGGCTAGCTCTAAGATTCTGTCAATAATGTGTTGATGTATTTGCGAGATCACTGGGCTCCTACGGCCCGCCGCTATAGCCGGGCAAGTTCAACAAGCCTCCGACAACTTGTTGTATCATGATCCTTTGGTAGCTGAGACCATGGCGTGTAATGGCACCTGGCAGCAGGCTGACTGCATGTTTACATAAGCCAACAGCACTCTAGAAAATGTTAGGTTCGGGATAAGCATGAGTACTTGGAGGACGCTGAGGGAAGTCTCGCCCTCGACGAGTCAATGGTGACCAGGCGCCAGGTTTGGGCGTTTAGATTCCCTTTCCTGAACACCTGACGAGCGCTTGCACTACTATATTTGGACGACTATCGCTGTCCGACAGCGGCATTGGGCGAGAGGGACACCGGCACTTATTTGCGCACCATTCATCTCAGCGTGAGATTAAGCTCTGTGCTCGCTTCAGGTAGTCTCTTAATAGTAGTAGAAAGGAGTCGAAGTGGCTTTCTTGCAAGGGTATTACTTGTGGTGGCACGTAGAGGAGTCGTCGATACAGATCCAGTAGGAGATGATAGCGTGAGTCAGGGTAGGTTAACGTGAATGAGATCACAACCCCAGTCATGATATATTAAGAAGTATTCCAAAGCAATGTGAAGATGGTGATGATAGATGCTACAAAGATGCTAGAATGGAAGATGGCGAACGCTGTAAGGTAGGTAATATACACTGTACGGACTTGATAGTATGCGGATGCGACAATGACAATGCGGGACGAATTAGGTGAGTGTGGGTGTGATAGTATAAAGAGAGTCGTGTATGTATGATATTGCGTGCGGGAGAGAGTGAGGAGAGTGTACGTGGCCAATCTAAGAAAGGTGGCCAGCCCGGTATATGTCCACGGCGCGGCCGGAATGTGGCCCCTCACCAGCGATGTCCAGGGTATGCGTTCGGAGGCTGCTGCTGCTGCTCCCATTGGGATGTATGCCTGTATGTGTTGGGAGAAGGGTAATGTGCCGGCGGGCAGACCCACGCATTGGCGTGAGGAACGGAGATAAAAGAAGTGGTGAACGACCCGACGTCGAGCTTTTCCTGCTTCGGGAGATTGCGATAGCCATCGGGCTGAGCGTACGACAGCTGGTTATACGAAGCTTGATAGTCCATGTTGAACGGGGGATAAGAAGCCTCGGCCACCGAGGGAGGGACTGGGAACGAGAGGGTTTGGGTGTTGAGGTGGGTGTTGAGGTCGCGCGAAGGGATCTGGGGGGCAACCCAGGAAGATTCCCGAGAAGACGACGCCTTGTGGGCCTTTGGAGGACTGATAAACCGCTCGTACGCTGCGAGCTTGCCCGAGCGCAAAGACTGGGGAACCTTGTCCGTCTTCGGATTGTACTTGTGCACGTCCTTCTTGTGCTTTGTCAAGACAGACGAGCTTTGACATTTGAAGCTGCACGGACGCGCATCCTTGGTGGTCAGAGGACACTCGTGAGGCTCGTCGGTAGTGCTGCAAGAGCGCGTTAGAATAGAATGTATGGTGCAGACGTAGTACTCACTGTGTTCGGACGTAATGTTCGAGCACGTTATATCTCTGCAAGTCTCCGAACCCGCAGGATTTGCAGGTCCATTCGCTAATGAAAAGGGTCAGCGTCGAGGACCACGTTCGACAATCTCTATGTGAGTACTCACAGGTCCTGTCTATTTGCCTGATGTTGCCTCCGGTGACGACTGCTGTCTCCGGCGTACTGCAGACCACAGTCGGGGCAAACGAAAGGCTGCCTAGCCTGCCGAAGAGAGAACGCGTGAGTGGAAGAACTTATATTTGGCAGTGAAGTGTCGCGTATACCTTCTCGTGGTTCCGATCGGGAGCCATTGCTTCAAGTGCTTGAACTCGGGGGAAGGAGGCGTTTGCAGCGGGAGGGGCGGGAGTGCTCGACTCGAGTCGTCGAATGATACAGATTCTCCATGTTCGCGCGTCCACTAAATACTCAAGGTACGTCAAAGCAGAGGATGTGGTCGCCTTGCCAAGATGCCACACATGCACGCGACGCTTTGCCCACCCACGAATTCCCGCAAAGCGTTGAGTGTTGGCGGTTACCATATTTGGGTGGTTACACAAGCGAGACCACCGAGAGGCGCATCAATCCGAGTGGCTCGCTCCCCAAATCGAGAAAAGCTTTCGCTTTGATGCGCCTCTCTGAAAAATGTTGAATACTCAGAGGCGCTCTACTTGGAGTCCAGGGCTCATAGGTAGCATAGAGCTACCTGCACGCAGTGAGAGCGACGGTGAGTCTTCCCTCTGAGTAGCGTGACCGTATCCGAGTCGCTGCCCATCGTCATTGCGTCGTTCAAAAAAAGCTGCGTCCCCCGCTTTGACAAACCAGAAGCTGCTTACCTGTGGCCCAGTGGCATTTTACTCATGCTACGAATATTCCCCGATTTCTTGCACGGGCGCTCGGGAGCTACCGCGGGTTCGTGACATCGCTGGAGCAGGTCGGGCTTGTATACGCTTTGCCAATTTGTCGACTGGGCATGTCAACGTGCCACCAATGTACGCGAACACGAGGCGGGGGTTGCCAGCAATCAGCGACGCTTTTCCAGGGGTGAAGTTGTGGAGCACTAACCTCTCGCGGGAGAGATAGGCCAAAGTTCGGCCACACCGAACAAAGTAACTTGTTGCCTATTACGTACATAGAGAGTTGAACGTAGTGATTTACCTCTGTGGGCGTTTTCTCCGCCGGTCGGCACATGTTCCAGCGAGCTGAACGTGGCCTGGAGGACACGCGTTTCAGGCACCGGAGTGGTCGCGGAGTCCGTAATATCGAAGAAAGTAACCAGTGTTGTGGCCGCGGAGTGTTCGACCCAGAGTGTACTCATCACGATCTAGTACAAAGCACGGCGGGCTCCGGTGGTCTGCCGAATACGGCAGGATGAAAATATTATAAGGTGAGCCAATGTTTCGGGGATTAGACAATTGGAGAGAAGCGCATACGCACTGTCTGACAGGCTGCCGCTATTTGAGGAAGTTCTGAGTAGATGAGGTAACTGAATAACTGCTCACTGCTGGGAACCATCTCATATATAACAATCATCACGGATCTGTAAGTCCTCAAGAAGCTCCTGAGTAAAAGGCAGAGGGCTGAGACAGTTCGACACTGCGGTCAAACTTCAATGTTCAACGTTCAACTTGAAGGGCGTCTTATAAGCGCTTATACTGGCGAGCCGGCCGCTCGGAGAACCCGGCCCGCCAACATGATTGAGGTCAGTGAGAGCAGGATAGCGGAGACCGACCATGAGGCTCAGCGACTCTATGCGTAAGTATACATCGTGTAACTGTAACTTGTGGGGCAGCTTCAATGCCGACCTGCGCGCAAGATTGATGTCCGCGTGCTAAAAGGCTTCTCAAGGAGGGTCCACAACGACGCCGTGTCCCGGCTTCCGTGTTAGCTTTTTGCAGTTCGTTGGGTGATCCCGAGAGCAGTCCTTATAGGAGTCTGTAGGCGTGCAGCGTAGATCTGTAGGCAGATGGACAGATCCTCAGTACGGAGCACACGGATGTGGGCAGGACTAATATATTCTGTACCTGTAGGCAGATGGACAGATCTGGTACAGGATGAGTTAGCTACTGGTGTAGACATACGAGAACGAATGGAAAAGCGTACCCTCAGTACGGAGCACACGGATGTGGGCAGGACTGAGGGACGAGCGAACGGGAGGGAGCGAGTATATGTGAGAGGCGGAGAGCGCTAATCGTAATACTATAATAAGTAACGTAGGCGCTCTTGCGCGCGGGACGTATGAGACTCGACGGGAAACCCGCGCACATCACAGACATGCGGCGGGAGGCGATGAGAATTGAATAGGATGGGCAGAGGGCAAAGAGAAGTAAAAGGATGCAGGAGATGGGGCGGTAGCGCAGCAGGACGGGGGCCCGAGGTCAAGCCTCGGGTTGTTGCTCCAACACTCCCCCTCAAGCCAGGCGGAGACCGAGGGCAGAAGCGAAATGCTTCACCTTCGGAGAGGGAAGGGCCTTGGTGAGAACGTCAGCGATCATGTCGTCGGTGGGGCAATAGATCAACTGGATCTTTTTGTCTTCAATTACCCAACGGATGAAGTGAAAGCGGATGTCGATGTGCTTCGTCCGAGCGTGATACTGATGGTCGCGGGCCAGGGCGATGGCGGATTGGTTGTCGGAATTGAGAGGCGTCGGTCCAGCGAAAGGCTCGAAGACCTGTCCGATAAGTGAACGAAGCCAAAGGGCTTCTTTTGATGCGTGAGTAATGGCGACATACTCGGATTCGGTCGTTGACAGTGAGATGAGCTCCTGGCGTTTGGAGCTCCAAGAAACGGCTCCCCCATCGATGAGAAACGCGTAGCCTGAGATCGCTTTGCGATCCTCGTGCATGGAGCCGTCGGCGTCGGTGTAGCCGACGAGGTCGAGTACCTTCGCGCCGTACGTCAGGCGCAACATCCGAGTCCCTTTGAGGTAGCGCAGGACGCGGCGGACGGCATCCCAGTGCGCACGACCAGGGTTGTCCGAGTAGCGCGACAAGATCGCGACAGCGTACGTGATGTCCGGACGCGTACCCAGAGATGCGTACATGAGCGATCCCACCGCTTCGCGGTAGGGCACGTTCCGCATTTCGGCAATTTCAGCGGTGGTGGTAGGGGACTGCGACGTCGAAAGGTTCGAATGGGGATCCATAGGCGTGGAGACGGGCTTGGCGTCCTCGAGACCGTAGCAACGTACAATCGAGTCGATGTACGAGGTCTGCGAGAGGGAGAGGGTGCGGTTCGGACGGTCGCGGTCGACAGCGAAGCCTAGTATCCAGTGGATCTCCCCTTCGTCGGAGATTTCGAATACCTCGCGCAGCTTCTCCTTGACCTCGCGGATGAGAGCGATCGTTGACGCGACGACGGTTAGGTCGTCGACATGGACTACAATGACAATCAGGTCAGTGTCTTGTACACGAAAGAACACTGCCTGATCCACGTCGCACTGCGACATGGCAAGCTTCTCCTGCAGCACGCGGAGGAGCTTCTTGTGCCAGTGCCTCGCGCTCTGCTTCAGGCCGTAGAGCGGGCGTAAAAGGCGGAGCGCGAGCGACTTGTCGCTTGTCAAGTTGGTCCCGGGGGGTACGGCCATCCAAATCACCTCATTTTCCTCGAATTCACCGTTGAGGTAGGCACTTTTGACGTCGAGCTGATGGACTTCGAAGTCGTGGCGAGCTGCGAATGCGAGAGCGGTGCGAATGGACGCGGTCTTCGCGACTGGTGCGTAAGTGTCGAAGAAGTCGACGCCCGGGATCTGCGAGAACCCGCGCGCAACGAGTCGCGCTCGGTAACGGTAGACAGACCCAGAGGCATCCTTTTTGGCGTGAAAAACCCAGCGGCATGTAACGATGTTCGCGTCCGGGGGTGGCTTCTCGAGCACCCATGTCTTGTGTGCTTCGAGAGCATGCAGCTCTTCCTCCATCGCGTCCTTCCACCGAGGCCATTCCGGGCGACGCATCGCCTCGGCGAGCGATCGCGGGTCAAGACCTTCCTCCTCCGCCATTTTTGCAGCCATGGCCATCCCCCCTATCGGTTCTGCAGGGCCTTCCGAGGGCGCCTGCACGCCGTGGGGAAGCTCCGCATCCGCGCCCTTGCCGGACAGTATGTCCCGGACGCGTGCGGACGGGTTGCGTGTGCGAGTTGAGCGAGTAACAGGAGGGGCAGGTGGAGGCGGCTGTACGACCGGAGCGGGCGGGTGTTCGACGGAAACGGCTCCAGGGCGCGGGGTCGTGTCCTCAGCGTCCGAGTCGGAAGTCTCCTCGGGGTCGGGCGACTGTCCGGCTTGTAGTTGCGAGTCTTGCTCCCCCTCAAGCTGGACGGGGTCGTCCGGAGGCAGGGGAGTCATAGCGGGCTGCGTGAAGCGGACGTTCCGCTCCACAGTGACTGACCGCTGCTCAGGCCAATAAACACGATGGCCCTTGCTTTGCGCGTCGAATCCGAGCCAACGCGCAGGTTTTGCACGGTCGCCGACCTTGCCATCGGTCGTGCTGTGAACCCAGACTCGTGCGCCCCATTCCGGAACGGCTCGCAAGCTTGGGATGTTGCCAGTCGCAGCCTCGAACGGCGTACGTCCTCCGAGAGCTTTGGTGGACGTTCGGTTCTTCAACCACACAGCGTGCATGACTGCCTCCCCCCAGAGATAGCGCGGCTGTCCAGACGCGATCAACATCGCGCGGACCTTCTCCATCAGAGTGCGATTGAGCCGCTCCGATACGCCGGCCTGCTCGTGGGTGTCGTGAATCGAAAGCTTGTACTCGATTCCACGCTGCTCGAGATGGGTTTTGAACTCTTCAGAGAGGTACTCTCCGCCGCGATCGGTGTTCAGGAACTTCACGCGGGCGCGAAGATGATTCTCGAGCCACGCCTCAAAGGCTTGAAAGGACTCGAACGTTTCGCTCTTCTTCCGCAGGAGGTAGAGCACCGTAAACCTCGATTTATCGTCAGTGAACGTAATGTAGTATTTACGTCCACCAAGCGTCGCTACACGCGACGGGCCCCACAGATCCGAGTGAACCTCCTCCCCCAGCTCTGTCGCACGCGTCCCCTCACGCGTCGCAGGGACCGGTTTGCGCGTAGACTTCGCGCGCACGCACGCGTCGCAAGTCTGGTCTTCATCGGACTTGGTGAGCTCGATTCCGGAAACGAACCCCTTCGAGACAAGCTCGCGGATTGCGCGAATGGGGATGTGCCCAAGACGGCGGTGTGCCTCCATCTCCGTGATCTTGTCGACGGTGGGCGCGGCGGCATGCACTCCTTCAGCAGCGGGGCGTTCGCGCGTGACCATGTACAAACCGCGGTCCTTCGGGATGTTGCCGACAGGATTCCCTGCGGCGTCGCTGATGACACAGGCACCGTCCGAGAAGGTCGCCGAGTATCCAGCGTCGTCAATACGCCCGATGGACACGAGGTTAAACCCCAAGTCCGGCGTGTAGAGGACGTCCGTGAGGCGCATGTGGGAGTCCATTGCTGGGGCGTTAGGGACCGGTACGACCATCTCGCCAATTCCTAAAGCTTGGAATTGTTGTTGGTTTGCGGCGTTGAGCGGGCGGGCTTCTGTCGCAGTGAACACAGCGAAGTCGTCCAAGAACGGAGACATGTGGTGTGATGCTCCTGAGTCGTACAAGTCAGCGACGTGATCCATGGCGACGTGGGCAACGAGCGGGGCGAGAGCAGCAGCGACATCGGAGCGGACATTGGCGGTATGGAGCGATGCAACGGCGGCGGCGTGTTGGTCGTTGTCGTCGGGCTGGTGAGTCGACAGCCAGTGCGAAACGTTCTCCAAACGTTCGGGCATTGGCAGGGGAGCGGGCGCAACAGGGTCCTCGTCGGGGGCGGCGTCGTCAGATGAGTCGGACACGCTCTGGAGGGACGGCATGGATTCCTCCGAGCGTTCAGTGAGGTCTGTGTACGCAGAGTCTCCGGCGGACGACCAAGCGGTCTCGTCTGCAGTGTCGGATTCTTCGGAATCCGGGTCGGATGCTGTGACGAACGGAGCGAGTATGGCGGACCACGCGCCGGTGTACTCCTCGATCCGGGCGCTGGACGCGAGGTTTGCGGCTCCGGCAGCGGGTTTCGGAGGCTGGTTCGGACGCGGGGCGTCCTTGCTGTTGCCGTTGCCCTTGGCGGACGTCTTCGGACTGGGGCATTGGTCCTCCTTGTGGCCCCTGCCGTTGCAGTTCCAGCAAACCCCGATGGGCTTCTGGGGTCCGCGGCCGCGGCCGTTCCAGCGCTGTTGCTGCTGCTGCTGGGGCGGCTGCCGATTATTCTTCGGCTTTTCTGTGGACAGGACGCTGGCGGCGATGCCCGCGTCCTTCCCCTTCCCCTTCGTCGCCTTCTCGACCTCCCGGCGGTCGTACTCCTCGAGCACGAGCTCGATCATGAGGTCAGGATCGATGGCGGGCTTGTCCACGGGTGTAGACCCAGAAACGGCGGCGGTGGACGCGGACGCAAGCGCAGCGGCGCGTGCAGAGACCTTCATCTGTGCGGAGAGCTGCGAGATGAAGGCGGAAAGCGATGGCGGGAGGAATGAAATGACTACGGAGGCGTACTCCGAGTCGGTGATGTCGACGCCGTACGTGATGAGGTCCTCGTACTTCATCCGGAGGCGGTCGAATTCGGAATGGAGGTCGGCGGACGAGCTGGACCGCATGTTGAGGAAATCGCGACGAAGGTTTGATCGCTGTAGAAGCGACTTCTCGGCGAATTCCGCGACGATAGCGGCCCACATGGCGGCGACGTTGCCCTTACGCTTGTGCTTAGCGTAGGTAACGGGGGCGAGTTTGAGCATGAGGAGGTAAGCCGCTAGGGATTCGAACTTCTCCCAGGCGGCGATGGCTTTCGTCTCGGCGTCCTTCGGGGCATTGGGATCGGCGGGGACAGGACACTGGGACGTACCATTGAAGTGCCCCCACACGTCCTTCTGCTTCACAGCGAGTGTGAACGTCTGTTCGAAGACAATCCAGTTCTTGCCCTGCGAGTCGAGCTTCTCAACGGCGTGAATGAAGTCGGTCAGCGAGGGCGAGCTAGTTGACGTGGCAACGGCGGCGGGTGTTGACATGTCGGCGGCTAGCGGCGAGGGAACCGAATAGGAAGCGGGCGAAGAGCGGACGAAAGCGGGCAGGGAGCAGTGGCGGGGCGCAAGCGTTTAGAGAGTTCCGGGTTAGGGCCTAAACGCAGGGCTCATAACCTATAGGAGTCTGTAGGCGTGCAGCGTAGATCTGTAGGCAGATGGACAGATCCTCAGTACGGAGCACACGGATGTGGGCAGGACTAATATATTCTGTACCTGTAGGCAGATGGACAGATCTGGTACAGGATGAGTTAGCTACTGGTGTAGACATACGAGAATGAATGGAAAAGCGTACCCTCAGTACGGAGCACACGGATGTGGGCAGGACTGAGGGACGAGCGAACGGGAGGGAGCGAGTATATGTGAGAGGCGGAGAGCGCTAATCGTAATACTATAATAAGTAACGTAGGCGCTCTTGCGCGCGGGACGTATGAGACTCGACGGGAAACCCGCGCACATCACAGACATGCGGCGGGAGGCGATGAGAATTGAATAGGATGGGCAGAGGGCAAAGAGAAGTAAAAGGATGCAGGAGATGGGGCGGTAGCGCAGCAGGACGGGGGCCCGAGGTCAAGCCTCGGGTTGTTGCTCCAACAGTCCTCGCGGACTTCTCTCGGAGGATGTCAGCGGTACTAAGCACATGCATTAGTGTGTGGGCAGCGGGCGTGGTCAAGCACTCAGGTGTATGTATGAATGTGTACCGGGTGCGTGAGGCTTGTCCTTCAAGCATATAGAGAAGTGCTGAAGTGGCAGACGCTATCCAAGCTTCCACGACGCTAGATGCCCGGGGCTCAGAAGATACGTCAGCGACGAAGGTCAATCGGTTATCGTGAACTTACGATGCCCATTCCGGTACCATTCCACGCGTGGTAACAGCCTCTAAGCGTACCGCGCTGCGAAAGTAGATGTTAGGCATTCAGCGGCAAAGTTTACCTTGGATTGCTCGCGTTCGACGGCAAGAAGGGTCTCACGCGTGCAGGCGTCACCTCCTGGCGCGTTTTGAAGAGCGTCATGCGGAGATCTTGTCAAGATTAGGGGAATGGAAGCAGAAGAATCCACTAAGCCTAGACTCGGGGAAGTTAGCTGCTGTGAGTCTGGAGAAGTGCGGGGGACCCTGAGAATGACCGCTCGCAGCGTCACTGATGGCAAGCAGTGCGAGGCTTTCGAATGTACGACGCCATATGGTCTGATATTGGGGTTATGCAACTTCATGCGTAGAGACCCTGAAAGCGTTCACATGGACGGAGATCGGAACGTAGGACGTCGCCCGCGCCATAAACGTACGCCAGCGTGCCAAATTGATTCCGGGATAAGATAACATCAGTAGTTCCCCATCTCCCTTAAGTGCTATTAAGTGCCATTAAGCACTATTATCGGTCTATTACACAGCTATTTCTGAGGGCTCGTAATGGGTGATTAATGACAAAGTTTAATGGCGTTAATGAGCCATGTTCAGAGTGTACTACCATGAGCCGGCGCAAACGTTGGTCAAAACAGGCTGTTGAACGGATGCGAACATTCATTGAGTAGCAGTTCGAGTCTGTATAGCATATACAAGCAAAGTAAGAGCTAGTTCTCATCGTACACCGGGGAGCTACTACGCTCTACCATTCGCACACGGCGACGACGCATTGTCGGAGCATCCGAAGCAGCTTTCTCGGTTGTCGGGCTCGCATACATCAGAGCAGCGCGTGAAATGTTTTCGAAACGATGAGGCTTCGAAGCTAACATGGGATCGATCGCGTCCTCGAGGAATTGAATGACTAGGTCCCCTGCGAGGGTCATATCGAACTGCTCCTGAGGCGCCACATATGTACCGGTCTTGTAACAGTTGAATGCGACGTCAACCTAGAGATGTAAGATGATGAGAAACCGCCGTCAGCGTATTAGCATCGGAACTTACCGCAGCGCAAGCCAAAGCTACCGCACCAACCTGCGGCGCGTTGTCAGCGAGCTGGGAATTTTGGATTCCCTTGAAGTGTGGTGAGAGCGTCTCAAGCACGCAGGTGGACAGGAGCAGCCCTCGTGGCTCAGCATCCTGCGAAATAGCTGTTAGTCTATGCGGGTCCGAGTCACAGCGCGCGGAATGTACCTCTGGAGAGAGTGAGCTAATCGAGATTCTCCACCACGCAGCGCCTGCGTCCCTGTCCAGGGCATAATGCACCCACTGAGCAACGTCGACTTTCGTGGCCTTGGAGTTCTGAGCGAGGAAATCCTTGTACATGGTGTTGACAGCCTTGAGCGCACGTGTTAAAAACCCGTGGCACCAGTTGGTAATCCGCTGACGAGCCTAACATCCATGTGATCAGACGATGTCAGTATGCGAAGATTTCAGAGCACAGTCGCTCTACATACGATAGCTACGAGACGCTCAGTTGGATCGAGCGTGTACATCTTGTCAGGACATAGCATGTCCATGATCTCTTGAATGAGAGCGACCACGTTGGGGGGAGGAGGAAGCTTCGGGTGAGGCGGTGCCTTCGGGTCGAGGGTGAAAGGGCAGCGCTGGGCGCCGTAGTAGCTTAGAAGAGTGGGGACGAGGTTGATCGCAAAGACGTCCTGCACCCATTGGGGTAGCCGAGTCACGGAGAGAGACTTCGCGGGCGGGACATCATGCTTAGATGTCCGCGTCTTTTTGGCGGGTGCCAGCGGTGGCTTTGAGTCGGAGGTTGCAATCTCGACGAGCTGCCGAAATGCGGACAGATAGACGGGTTCGTTGACTTGCATTTGGGGTAGCAGAGATATTGAGAGACTCACCTGGTGGTACTTGCCCCTCTCCTGCCCGGCTATGGACGCACGCGAAACGTTGACGTCGTCATCTCGGAGACCTCCGGGTGTCCTATCACTAAGATGCTCGGTATTCGACTTGAATATGAGAGAGGCGGTCTGAGAGGGTCCCGCGCGGCTGGAGGACGAGGTGGCTGGAAGATCGAGGTCGCGGTTGCTGACGAGACGGCGATTGGTGGGAGTAGGGCTCTCGAACGTCCCAGAGTCACTGCCTGTATGGAAACCAGATGTACTGAGATCGACGGCCGAGCGAGTTGGACGCGGGGTGCATAGGGCCTGTTGCGTGGCTAGGAGCTTGAGCTTGTATGCAGGGCGGAACACGTCATCGGGGCGTGGAACAGTTGGCCTGTTAACATATCGCTTGAATAGTGAGCCACTCAGGAGCTTCGAAAGAGTCGAATAACGTAGTAGAGGGAACTCACGGCGTTGCTGGGACCAGTTTCTCTGCAGCCTTGCCCTTCCGCGCGGCCTCAACGAGTGATGTGTACTTTTCCCGCTTCTCTGCCTTGCGCTGGGCGTGGGTTCGAGGCTACTGTGATGCTACAGTCACTGCGTAAGGATGCAAAACAGATTAGCTTACTTTTTTGTGTGTCTGGCGAGACACGGGCTCGGGCTCCTCCGAGCTCTCGTTGGAGATGTCGCTGGAGTCAGAGTCAGAGGGCACTTGAGCGGGTTCACGATACTCGGCGCCAGATCCCACGCTGCCTTCTTGATCGTTGCTTGCCGAGGTTGGTCGGCGGTAGCCGCGCGCTCTGCTCTTCTTGCAGTACTCTTCATTGGCGTCCGCATCCGCGTCATACTCGAGTTCGAGAGCTGCAAGACGTTGAACGCCTTGGGCTTCATGCTCTGCTTGGTGAGTCTTGACTATCTTCTTCTGGGCTTCGACCGCTTTCTTGCGTGCTCGAGTGACCTCTGCAGCATCTTTCTCACGTCGTACCTCTGCCCAGTTTAACCCTACATCCTTTCCAGGGTGCCGGTTGCGATTACGAGGCCTTGTGTCGTAGCGATGACCTGGTTGAGCCTGAGCAGGATCGCTTTCCAGATCTCCCGCGGGAGGCACGTCGTGCGTGGGCGGCGGTGTCGCATTCTGCTTGGCCCTTTTGGTGGGTGGTTTCGAAGGCGAAGTGCCGAGGAGAACTTGCGGTACGTCATTGTGCTCTTCTATAAGTGATATAGTTAGTAATGTGCACAGTGTATTGCGTTATAGTTAGAATGGCAGGTCAGGCATTCAAATTTAACCGCAGTGCCATCTATACTGTACAGCCGGTTCAATATGACACAGCTGAGAATATGTACTCACCGTCCACGGTGGTGTCAGCAAGTACACCCTGATCTGCGGTGTTGGCACGACACCGCTTGGTTTTCTTCTTGTCCGAGGACATAGTCATGGTGGGGGGAAGATAGCAAGGCGACGAGTTTAGACGCCCATCACCACCGGTTTTTCGACCAAGGCCTGCACCTGCTACTACCCCGCCACGTCGCCCGGCCCTCTGACCTATCTCAGTTCGTGCTCTATCCACCATAGCCTCCTCTTACCCCTCTGGCACTCTACTAGCACACAATGGCTCGCTACTGCAATCTCTGCCGCCGCACATTCTTGACCGAACGCGGATTTGCCGACCACAATATCAATGTCCATCGGTTTCCGAAGCCGCCTGTCCCCCCCTCTACCTACGTCTATCATCCCCACCTTGACGGTATGTCTAACACCTCACTCTACACTGTACGAGTACTGACCTGAGATCTGCCACCAGCACGGCCATGTGATCAAGACGGCCACTTCCTTCCGGATGGTGCTCCTCCTCCTCCTCGGGATAACGACCACGACTTCTTCCCATTCACGACCCGCGCTCAGTTTCAATTCACGGAGTGGAGCTTCGAGAAGGTCCAAACCTCGAAGGGCTCCTTGGACGAGCTCCTGACCAACCTTGCCGCACAAAAGGCCATGGAGACAGGTGATCCCTCCGCCACAGCTATGTACACGTCAGCGGAGGAGATGGAGGGCACGATCGACGAGATCGCGTATGGGATCATGGAGTGGGAACAGTTTGAGATGAGGTATACCGGCCTGATCACTCCAGAGACCCCAGCTTGGAAACTCAAGACATACACCGTTTATGCGCGCAATCCATTAACGGTCGCCGAGATCATCGCTGGTAGCCCTGAGTTCGAGAACACCTGGGACTACGTGCCATACGAGCAGTATACAGCCCCCGGCGTCCAACGATACTCGAACCTTATGTCCGGAAGGTGGGCCTTTCGAAAAGCGGTACGTACCTCTCGCATTTTGTGTCATACTAGCAGCGGCATTGGGATACTGTCTGATACCGGCCTCCATTGCAGGACACACTCTCCAACAACCCGGACTACCACGGTGCAATGCTCACGACCGTCGTTCTTGGGGCCGACAAGACCACCGTGTCCGTAGCGACTGGCCACCAGGAGTATCACCCGGTGTACATGTCCATGGGCAACCTTCACAATGAGATGCGACGAGCTCACCGTGATGCTGTTATACCTCTAGCTTTCCTCGCCATCCCCAAACGTGAGTCGTGAGTTTCTGAGCCCTCACTACACGCTCTTCTCACCCTCGTGCATGTCTACGCTAGGTGGTCGCGACAAAGCGACCGATGAGTACCGCATTTTCGTCAAACAACTCTATCACACGGCTCTAGCACATATTCTCGGCCCTCTGCGCCCGGCGATGACGACTCCTCACATCATGCGGTGCCCCGATGGACACTACCGACGCTCTTTGTTTGAGCTCGGCCCGTTCATCGCCGACTACCCGGAACAAGTGTGCCTCGCTGGCATCGTCTCCGGGTGGTGTCCCAAGTGCGCACTAGTCCTTAATCACGGTGCCGCTGATACTGACAACGTACAAACATTGTTAGATGTCGTGCATATCCAGATGAGCTCGAGACCGCGGGGAGACCGCGATTTCGCGCTCATACGGAATGCCTAGTCGACACGTTCGAACCCGGTGTCCTATGGGACGTTTTCGGCGTTGTCGCCGATGTCAAGGTGAGCATCACGCCGTTTCGGAACCGTGCCCTTACCAGAGACTCACTCGAGGACTGTGCAGCCATTCACGGCCTCATTCCCACGTGCGGACATTCACGAACTACTCACTCCAGATCTGCTACACCAGTTGATCAAAGGAACTTTCAAAGATCACCTTGTGGACTGGGTGATCGAGTACATTCAACTCACATCAGCTACTGAAGACGAAGCGAACAAGATCATTGATCAACTCGACCGCCGGTGAGAGAAACAAGACTATTCAGTAGTAGCTCTTCGGATGTTCTCACTAACCCACATATCCAGACTGCTCGCCGCTGCACCATTCACCGGCCTCCGTCGATTCCCGCACGGCCGCAACTTTTCCCAATGGACAGGAGACGATACCAAAGCATTAATGAAGGTGCGACGCAGAATCAGTTTGCTCGCACGGCTCGCGCTGACCATGACCATCCGCTGACACATCATACCACGTAGACTTTCCTCGGGGCCATCGCCGGCCTAGTCCCAGCGCGTATGGTCCAGTGTATAGCCGCCTTCCTCGATTTCGCATACCTCGCACGCCGCTACGAACATGACACAAACTCGCTCGACGCCATGCAAGGAGCACTCGACCTATTTCATGAGCTCCGCACCGTCTTTGTCGACACCGGTGTAAGGCCTACAGGCTTCGGCCTTCCTCGTCAGCATGCCCTCGTCCATTATATCCAGGCGATCATACTCTTTGGCTCTCCTAATGGACTCTGCTCGTCCATTACGGAATCGAAGCACATCGACGCGGTTAAACGCACGTGGAGGCGCTCGAATCGCAATGACCCAATCGAGCAGATGCTCACGACTCTGTCCCGTCTCAACAAGCTCTCAGCCGCCCGCGTGGAGTTTGGCCGGCGGGGAATGCTCCACGGAGACGTTCAAACCGCAGCGCGACAGCACCTCGGTGATCCTGACGTCGTCGACAAGCAAGCTGACCGCGAGCAGGCCTTTCTAGCTGCGCGGGAAGCTCACGACGTGGATGATGCGTACGCACATATCCGCATGGGGGAGCGCCAAGGTATGTTATTATACCCCTTCGTATGAGAATCCGAGCTAATAAGACAGTATCTGTAGCGGTAAAGCGGCTCGACGATCTTGCTAACGCCCTTGCGTTGCCCGACCTGCATCTCACCCTCTGTCGCTTCCTCCATAGCCGCCTCTACCCGGATATACCGCCAGACACTGTTCTCGAAGAAGACCTGCCGCATGTCTCGCGCAAAGCCAAGATAGGCATCCACTCAAGTACATCCGTGGTCTTTCATGCGCCAAGTGACCTCGCTGGCCCGCATGGTATGACCCGGGAGATTATTCGCTGTAACCCATCGTGGTTCAACAGGTATCCCCGTTACGATACAGTTCTTGTCATTGTGGATCCGTTCGTCTGGGGAATGCACCGCTTCCGTGTTGCCCGAGTCCGTCAGCTCATATCTCTGATGCACCAGGATGTCCGCTATGAAGGTGCTATTGTGGAGTGGTTCACGACTGACGATAACCCGGATGAGTTGACAGGGATGTGGATAGTCCGGCCTCATTTGGTCAATAACGTCCAGGTTACTGATATCATCTCGTTATCTTCCATTGCACGTTCATGCCATTTGATGCCGGTGCTGCATGGCACTTATATTCCGGTCCATTTTCACTTCTCCGACACGCTAGATGCTTTCAATGCGTACTATGTAAATCCTTATATAGATTACCATAGCCACGAGACAATTATATGAGCCGGTACTAGTACATCTCTCTCATGTTCACACTATTACACGAACTCCCTGCCTTATGGCCATTGGTGGCATTACTGCTATTAACATGCAGAATTAATGAAGATAATGGAGTTAAGGGATTTGGGGAACTACTGATGAAGGGCCTCAAAGTGTCAATTCGTCTCTGGGAGTCGCCACCGTGTGTTGCGTTCCTATGCGAGCTCGGGTGAAGTCCCTGAGCGTGTGACACGGATACTCGACACTACTAAGACTCTGTCAGATATCATAAAGTGTACTCGTCCGCAAAATGAACAGTCGGACTTGTTTCACGTATATCACAGCCAATGACATGGCTCATGGGTAGACGGTAGCGGCCCATCCAACTCGGAATTGCGGCGTGTAGCGACGCCTGGCTGGTGAAAGAGCAGGTATCCGTGTGTCCGCGAGATGGGTGCGGCGATTCAGCTGCTGACGCCTGCGCCAGGGAAGGACCCTGAAGACAAGTTGGGTAAAATTGAGCCGAGCTTGCTCTGTAATCGATAATCCACCCGCGTAGACCAGATCGCGCGTCGTTAGACACGGCTTCCGGCGGGAGCGTGAGCGGAAAGCGATACTGACGCGTCTAAAAAGCTTCCAGTATAGCTGTGAAGGGGTTCGCGAAGTCTGGCTGATTTAGTATTTCCAAGGCGCCCTTCCACGGTGCGCGTGAGACCGGAGGGCCGACCAACTCACGCAGGATTGTAGTTCATGAGACCGGACCGACTCAAGCAGTACGGATGCACGGGATGCTGATGTCGGTCCTGGCGTGGTCGAGGGCTTCTAGAACGGCTAGAAACCGAGCGGGCCCGCGCGATCATGACGATCTGGGGAAGATAAGACACATACTTACATGCACCAAATATCGTTGATTACGTCGGATGCTGCCAGATGTACGTACTTGCTAGTATTCCGAAGACATGTGAAGGTTCTCTTGGTAAGATCTTGGGCCGAGGTGAGTCCTAGTCCGGGACAAGAACGGTGATGCAAGCAATAATGTGTAGCTCACAAAGTTCATACATGATACGCGCGGAGCCTGGCATGGGCATCAATTAGAGCCCGGGTGCTTCTTCGAGCTCGGAAGCCCCAACTGTCAGCGCTGAGATGTCAGCGCTAGCTACCAACCGTCGTCGTGCACTTGAGGCTCGAGACGAAGTTTGCACTGTTAATTAGCACTGAGAGAAACGAATTCAATCGTTTTTTGCGTACCTTAGCACGGCGCCTGGGAAAATAGCGCGACAGAAAGGTGTGTGAGGAAAGGCACGTCACCGGGTGCGCGTGCTCAGCGCTCAGATTGCAGCGCTAGGGATCGCGCTCGCGGAGGGCGGAGTTAGAGGCACCCGTACCTCTTGCCGAATCGATTGGAGAATGGTTCAGAGAGGGTGATCAGTGCCAGATACACCTGTATTTAGTCACATTAGCATATGGATATCATTACGCAGGACCCCCGACAATAGGTGGGGAGGCCGGATCGCCAACTTCGTCAGACCGGCCAAAATGTCCGGATGGAAAGAGCGTATTTTGGGCCATTTTGACCGGATTTTTACCAGGGTCGGCCCCTTCGGGGCTATTTTGACCGGACATTATCACTGGCCCCCAGGACCTACTGCTTTGACCGGATGGCTCGAACCAGCATCTCATAAAGCGTATTTTGACCGGATGCGACCTTCAGAATGCGCGCGAGGGCTCTGCATCTATCGGAGAGACATACACGAGTACTGAATAGTATGGTAAGCTACATTCCTTCATCATCTGCGTCCTCGGATGCCTGGAACACCGCCTGAGTGGTCTTCTTACTACTCCTCCGCGTCTTCCCGAGCGCCGTGACAGCTGCTTCTAGCTTGGAAGCAATCGAGCCTTCATTGTACTGGTTGAACACGGTGAGCGCAAGGGGATCCAACGACAATGTGCGACCATCCGGGCCGAGCTCCTGCTCGCCGGGCAGGAGACGAAGAATATGGTCAGCCGCGATGTGTCCGAAGGTGAATGTTTGCAAGACGGCCTGATTGCGGTGAATCGCACGGAACGGAGCACGCGGCACATGTTCATAGAGCTGCACAGAGAGGTACGACACAAGGCCGATGTTCTCGACGCACTCTGTCAGACAATGCCGACCGCTTTTACTGCCATCCCGGCAGAAGATATGTAGAACTGTGTAGTAGGTAGCACGTTCATAAGTGGTTTCTATCTGTTCCGCAACAGATTACTCACCGCGCGCAACCAGCAATTTGCGGTCCACATAAGCGAGAACATAGCGGCCTGCCTCGAGCAGAGAATGAGCCGAACCTGGGGCCGCTTTGCCAACAAGAGCATCTGCGAGTATGCTGGGCTGCGGCACATCTTGCGCACGGAACGTCTTGAGGCGGCGTGCGATGACCTACAAAAATTCTATCAGACAGAGCTGAGGGACAAGATATTGGAGAAAGCATAGGCCTACTGCAGAGGCACGCTGCCCAGTGGCAAGAACAGCGTTGGCAGAATTGCCGGCTGCCAACTTCTTCTGGCTCGGTTCTCGCCCAGGTCCCGTCCACCGTTCCTTCCTGTTCAAACCGGTGCTGATTCGGGTTCCGTCGTCTTGAGAGCGTAGAATGGTTTGTAGATTCCGATGAAGTTCAAGCCTTCGCGACTTGGCTTGTGCTTGCCACACCTTGTAATCAGGATTGCCGGTGGTGTCAAGAGCATCAGCGGGCGGCGTTGGCATCTCGTCAATTGCATCATGGCTTGCGGGCCCCACTGCTTTCCTACCCTTCCGCACACATTGACTCTCGCGCCGAGTCTCATGCTGACGGCGAATCTCGACTAGAGGGGTGTAATCGATAGTGTTGAAGGAGCGTAGAGGGCGATCGAATGGACGAGTCGGCTCGGAAGGCATCTGATCGGCGAGCTTGCGTGATGCTGCCTCGAAGGCCTGTTGAATTGCCGCACGGTCATGGCGCTGATTCTCTAGAAGAACCTCACTGTTGGGTATATCCTGAGAGAGTGTTTGGCTAGACATGGAAGATCATCGATCAGCGATCAGTGAGTTCATTGATCAGCAATAAGAATGCGACATACATGTTTAGGGTGTCGTCCATGGCCAGAGCGACAGCTGCACAGCTCAGGTCCAGGAACCGATCATCCACTGCATGCCGGCGCGAGTCGTGCTCGTGTGCAAGGATATGATCTTGAATCTGCTTCAGTGAGATGTTGTTGTCGGAGTCTGCAGCCTCGTTGTCGTCGCCTGAGTCAGACTCGCAAGATGATATGTCGGAGAGGTATCCTCCGGTAGTGTTGGTAGGATTGGCACTAGTAGCTGGGCGTGTCGGCTGAATGACATGTAATTCGGCCTCGCGCGGGTACCAAGATGAGATACTGGGGAATGCGGGGGCATTCGGAGTCGCATGGGGATTTGTTTGACCAAGGAAGTCCGCAGGAACCACGCCGACCAGGGAGAACATGCTCTCGGCTTCTTCCCAAGCTTCTTTAGAAGCCTGACAGATTTCGCCGTCGGAGGGGAACATGGCGAGGGCCGTGAGATCGACGTCAGTGTAGTCAAAGTATGTATGAGCATAGCCAGCCGCGCGAGCTTTAGGATCGCTGACATGAAGGAAGTTGATCAGTGCACGGAGCATGATCTGCAGGCGAGGTGTCATGTAGACGAAGTCGAGGTATGTGAAGTCTGTGGCAAGCTGGCGGCACTCGCCGAAGACATGCTCGCAAGGTTCACTGGAGTGTTGCCATGGTAGAAGGGGGGTCGGAGTAGCATCGCCCAAGAGATCGCGGTATGTGATGACAAGTCCAATCAAACCGTCAACGAGGATACGAAGAATGTCTGCGGCCTCGCGAGAGATGAAGTACCGGTTCTCCGGGTAGCCGGCAGCACGAAGATATCCACGCCAGATGTCAATGAAGAACTTGGTCCTCAAGACCATCTTGATACGTTCAAGGTGCGAGATCTTCGGGTGAATGTAGGCGACGACAAGTTCCGCCATGTTGAACATGTAGAGGACCTGTGCTGGTCGGTTTGGAGTACGCGTAGTGAGGTATTCAAATGTGGTCGGGGAGAACAAGCGTAGCGCGGCATTGTCGTCCTGTCGATCGAGTTTCTCGACATCTCGGGTGTAAAGAGGACTATCCTCATGACCGACGAGATCCCGAACATATGCGAATGTGGCTACATCATTGCCAAGAACGAGAAGACGAGCCCCGGAGTGCAAGTTGTTGCGGAAGGTCTTCAAGGCGTGCTTGGGGTCCTGGATCATGACGATGGCATGTCCCTGGTAGATGGGGACAACAATCTCTATGGGGCCGGTAGCTGCAGGAGATGGGTGTGGGATTGCGTATGTATGACGCTCTGGCGCAGCATTGACAATACGGCGCTGGAGAGAACGCTCGGTCTCGGTACCATCACATGCGTACGAGCGCACCGGAATTCCACGAGCTAGCAGGCCATCCAAGATGGGAATGAAGAGGCCGTGGAGGTCGACTGCCGAGAGGGAGTCCATGATAGGCTTAGCAGCGACAATGATGGGTGGAACCTTTGGGATAGGGAGCTGTATAACCCAAAGACGTAGCTGTATAAAACCGAACACAATGTCAGCGGAGTTAAACCTGTAAACGATCATGCGACACACCTTAGAAGCCTTCTTCATGCTTGGATCGTTCAGCATGCGCTGCAGCTCCTCCTCATTAGCTACCACCATAGGCTCTGGGCCGCCAACGAGCATATGAACACCCTTCTCGGCGTCCCAGAAAGTTCGAAATGCCGGGTGTAACTTTGTGTCATCACAGCTAAGAGCAACGGGGCCCGTGTATCTTAAGTTCTTCAGGTACTGCTCAACGTTGTCGAAAGTCTTCGTGCACACCGTCAACGGAAATGGCGGCACAGCATTCTGAGTTCGTCTAGTAGACAGGAATGTGACGGTCAATGGTGCTCATGTCATGATGATATCCTGAAGCATATGCACTTACTTGATATGTCGGATTGTCGGGAGTGGCAGATGCTTCGAGATGAGGCGATATAGCTCGGGGCTGACAATCGCACACATATTCGCAAATTCGGTAAGCGACGAACCGTACTTGAAGTTCTGCCGACCGACACCACGGTCCTCGCGATCCATGAGCTCTGAGAGAGCCAGTATCAAGTCCTTGACGATGGGGTACCCCGAAAGCTTGCCCTCTATCAGGCCCTCAGCGAGTCGTGTGTACGCTGTGGCCTCTGCACTCTGTGTATTTGATAGTGGATAAGTTATGCAGAATTCAGTAGACCGGCGGGCACACACCTCTGTCATAACGATTCTCTCTAACCCAGAAGAGCGCGCAAACAGGTGAACCAAAGTCTTGCTGGTGTACTTCGTGTTCAAGAACTTATACTGCATCTGTTGAGGCTTCTTAGTGGCCTTCTGTATGGCGACACGGAATGCATGCGACTTGAGAACGTCGAGGCACTTCCAACAGGCTGACGATCTTGGGTTAGACTCCTGGACCGGCCCGCGAACGAACTTGACACATTCTGTTGAATAAACTGCACCAGCGAAGATGTCATTGCGCCAGGTGCGTTTCTGTATCTGCGTGTTATCGACTATCTTCTTGGACTTGGCCCCAAGCTTCGTGTATGGTTGATGATAGAGACTCCTCGCAATGTGAGTGACAGATTTCGATCCAGCACCGGACACCAACGAGCGGCGCAGGTAGGTTTTAATTCGGGGATCGATATGAGCAGTGAGACCGCCGCAACCTGTAGGAGTCTTGGGTTGCGGGTCATCCGAGCGGTTCAAGTCGCCAGACGTGTGAATTGAAGCGCTGAGAGAACCTGGAGGCAGCGCCGACGTAGCCAAAAGCGCCGAGCGGTCTTGAACAGTGACATGCATCGTCGCAGGAGCTTCCCTCGCCCATCCTTCTTGCTCTGCTCCCTCCTGGCCATGGACCACCCCTCCATCCTCCTCTGCTTTCTGCTCAGGCTGGTCTCGCACCCGACTTGACATCCGCACCCAGCCCAACTTCTGTGCCATCGCGTCCAAAGTACTAGTCCTTGTCAGACTCTGCAGAAGCTTCTTCGGCTGCTTGAGTGTCTTCGCGGCGGCCGTCTTGATCGCGTTCTTGGTCTCGACTGTCAGCAGCGTACTCTGCTTGAGCTCTCGAGCTTGTGGTACCGGCAGTGGATCCTTCCGAGTCTCGGCAACCGGGGGACGTTTCTGAGTGGTCCCGCCATGGCAATTGTCGACGTGCTTGAAGAACATCTGGGAGCTGTACGGACCTCGCATCGTATACCACTTCCCGCAGCGTGAGTGGAACACTTTCGTCTTCCCATCTGCGTCTCGTACTTCTGCACCGCGATCTACCGCCATCAACTGGTCTAGAAACGCGTCCGTTCGCCCAGGGTCGCGCTTGAACTTCCCGTTATTCCGGGCAGCCTGGAGCTTGCGTGAGGCTTGCTGCGAACGGCTGAGACCCACAACCCCCAAAGACAGCTCGTGCTTATTCAGGTGAGTGGCATTAGCCTTCGTCGAGGGTGGCGGATTGTGGACGTAGACCGTCCCATGAGGACTCGGAGCACGATCCTGAGAGTCGGACTCCGAGTCAGGTGAAGTATCCGGAGGGTGTTGAGGACCAGCAGGGTTACCGCCGTTGGGGACAACAGACTTCCCACATGCAATCTTTTTGGAAGGGGGCACGTCGGGTGTGTCGTCCTCCATGGAAGGAGGCCGCGGACGAGCCTTGAGCTTTGCAGGTGATTGGTCCGACCTGATGGTGTCCGAGGTGGCTGGTTCCAGCTCTGCCACCCAGGCTGCAGCGTGCTCGAGTACCGCGCCTTCGCTGTGTGTGTTCTTTACCTGCATGGGTGTTGGTAGTGTCAATACCGTGAAACTACCAACGACCTGTGGTCAGATCACGTACCGGCGAGAAAGTCCCGCAATTCCCCAAACGCACAAAGTACTCGAGGCGTAGTCGTTCGCGGGTTGCAGGGGTGAACAACACGTCACCGAATAGATGATGTGCAATCGTGTTGACAGTGCATATACCGCATGAGAGATCGTCGCGCTGAGCACCATGGGCGAGAGCGTCCCCATTGTTACGGAAGGTCTGCTTAACAGCTGTCTTGAGCCAACGTATGACCGCTTTGAGGATGCGGTTGATTCCGGTCGTGCCGGAAGATGTCATTGAATCGCCTGAGCGAACCATTAATACCGTGACACAGGCCCGGGGGGCAGTGACACTGTGACTTATGCTACTCACCGTATGTGATACTCTTCTTCTCGAAGTCGACGAGAACGGCGACCCAGTGGTTGCCGTTAACGTGGACAGGGAAGAATAGTCGCTGAATGCGACCTTCGTGAGCGTACTGGGTGTAGCGGCTGACAACACGGGATGGTGTCTCGTTAGAGCTGTCTGGTCCGTATGCCGCGAGAATGCCATGGATGAATGGGAGGGTTGCGACAGCGTCGGGGGATCCACTCGGTAGGCGACCTCGCAGATCCAACATGAGCATATCCATAACCTCGTCGTCGAGCCAGTCATGCGACAGCAAGCGCGTCAGGTTGTCCGGAGCCATGTGCAGGTCGTCCATTCGTATTTTCCTCCCCCATGCGAGACGGTCCATCACGTCACGCACATCACGCTTCAACTCATCGTCTCCCACTCTCTCTACCCACCTCGTAGCCCAGGCAGCACTACTCTCCCAAGCCGCACGCTTCGCCAACACTCCGGACATCTCGTGCCAGTAGGACAGGACGTTCAACGGCAATCGAGAAAACTTGTAGCGGAAGTCCTCCACAGAGCGCGCACCATCAAACCAGGCCTGACCGAAGCTCTCGTGAAGTGACGCAACGTATCCCTTCGGGGGAATGGACCGCATCGCGAAGTCGCGTCCTTGAAGTGTTTCGGTGGGTTCGTCTTTGCTAAACGCTAGCTCGGCCTTTTCATAGCCCATTGCCATAGACTGCGAAGGAAGCCGGAGTCGGAGGAACATGGTGATTGGGAGATCCAGATCAGGCAAGAGACTGGTGTCGGTCAGAGAGGGCGCGAGAACTGCTCGCCGGGCAGCGAGTACAACAGGAGGAGGGGACTTATACAGCTTGTTCTGCCCTATCCACTCCGATTCAGACCAATGGCATAGGAGGTCGACATCGTCTTCGACTTCGATGATTTTTGCGATGTCCATCCGGAGTGCAAGAAGAGCTAGGGGTGTGTAGAGGCTGACAGGAGCTCGAGGTTGGGTGTGTCAACGATGCCAACGGTTTGTTGTTTTTTTCACATTTACTCTGCTCAGAACGCGAGCCACATTGTTGATATTATGACTGGCTACTTACAACTAGGACTCTATGTAATCAACTGTTACAGTTATAAACAGCATTTAAGGTCAGATATACCAGTCAATATCGGACGAGATAGGGTGGATAACGTCTGATATTGTCGTGACTGAGCGCTGATGCAATATGATGCTTGACAGTACTAGAGAGTACTAGTAGCCTCATGTGTTGAGCCGGTTGCTCCTCTGCCCTCCATTGGTCATCGACACCTCCAGCCTAACTATGACCGGACAGGAGATCCGCCCGACCGTCTCAGACCAGGTATTTGTCCGGACTCCATCACAGGCCCTCCCGGTTTCGCAAGCCTGATTTGACCGGATGCGAGACGGCACAGGGGGGTCTTGACGGCCAAAATTTGACCGGATGGGGGTCCTGGCCTCCCCACCTATTGTCGGGGGTCCTCATTACGCCCCTGCAGCGAGAGGACTCATCAGGGGCATCGCCTCAAGGTTACCGTACCTGGGAACTTGGGACGGACAGATTCGGAGCGCGAGAACTTGCAATGAACCATTTCGATCACGCCCGCGGGATTTCTCGGCCACGTGGTTTTAGCGTAAGTGTCGGTGCATACGGAGGAGTGCATCTCAGAACGAACTAGTTCCTGTGTAACCAGAAGCTCCAGATAGTAGATAGTACCGCGGGCCCAATTGACTGAGAAACGGCGCGCATGTGCGACCCTTGACCCAGTGCGGTACGAAAAAAGCCAGTCGATCGGCACATGCTTCTGATCTCCAGGTTCAAACTATCCCTGTGTGAACAACATACCAAAGATAAATTCCAAAATTTGAGAAGTATACGACACTGGTATGAGGGTTTTGCGCGGAGCCCTTATACAGCACGCGAGGCGTGATGTGATTAATATGCTGTGAGCAAGCTGATAGGAGGGGTATACATACCAATGCTCTCAAAGAGTTTCGGCCTTGCACATACAGCGATATGAAGGATGCGGAGTGTGAGAGAACCCGGTGTAAGTGACGAGTTCTGGGAAAGGATCCGCGCCGTGGAGGATGGACCTGATACCGCAGTCTAATCAAGGAGCATGAGGGTATATCGCAATCGCGCTCAAGATGGAGTAGAAGCTGTGGGCGGTGCGTGAGCACAGGCACGCAATTGTCGAGTAGATAGATCTCATGGCACACGCACCGGCGAGTGTGCATTTGTTTCCGGTGTGGAGAGACTCGTTTCTGTCGCAGCGAAAAGGATGAGAGTGCGATAAGAGTAAAGTTGCATCGCCCTCTGAGCGTTCCGACGATGCTATCATGCGCCTGACCTCTGATCCGTTAACACAATGCACTGCGAGTCCGGCGGAGAAAGCATGGCTGACCTGAAAAGAGCTACAGAGATCCATGCATTGGCAATAGGCACCTTCCTAAAGCTCCGGGTGACGGGTCGACCTCGAGATCGCAGCCACGGTTCTCAAACCGCATGCCAGTGGAGAGTCTGCCAGTGGGATATGCACAGTCCCAATCGCGCCGATCAGGTGAGGTCAATGGAACGTGCATACATCATTCCTCTCTCAGATCTCATCATACCTCCTCACACGGATTCGTGGCGTGCGGTCTTGAGAAGCTCGTGAAACGTCCCTGCTGGCAGTAAAGTTCAATAAAATTTAATAAGTGGCGGACTGAGAACGCTCACCGTTTGAAGAGGCTACGTACCCATTGTTATTCTCTTCATGATCACCAGTGCACTCATTGGTAACTAAAGTGCGGCAGCGGATGTTATCGGAGGAGAAGAGGCCTCGGACTCCGGAGGAACGAGGCGGACAACTTGAAGCTGAACGTAAGGCGTACTAGGCTACCGCGTGACTGTTCTCTGTTCGCCTAATTTGGCTACTCTGACATCTTGACAACTCACCATCATTACCTAATACCCTTTTGCGACTTATCGACTCTTATTTATCGACTTGTCCGAGTCTACACAGGGCACTTGATAGTACAGTGCTTAGAACACGTCAACTTAGTCAGTGAACTTTTCTGAAGGTACGACAGAGGCAGGCCCGGGACTGGCATATAACGACCGTTTACAGTTAGGGCTTGAATCGTGAATTCCGACTCTGCCATGCGCAAGATTCCAAATCAGAGCGTTCACGAACTCAACGACATATCACTGTATCAGTCAAGTAGCATCTTTCGGACCCAGGCCTTAGGGTATACTGCAGTTGGCTTCGTCCACAGCATGCCACCACTGGGCGCGCGGCGGCATCGCGCTGCCTTCTCACATCTCCGACTTGCCGCTGTGACCGCTGTCTGTCATGGGTGTACAGCACCCAAGGTCCTTCTACTGGAATTCCGAAGTGAAGAGCCGCTCGCTGAAAATACCCTGTTCGTCGATCCCATACGGAAACTTGAGCTCCTTGGTACAGATAGGCAAATCTGAGCTCCAGCAAGCTGCAATGGTGTATAAGGTTCTCCAAGACCACCGACCACTCGGAGTCGGAGAAATGATTTATGCGTGGCCGACCCATATTACTTATTGAGTATCAACACACATACTTACCCCACTGTCGATGAGGTTGTATCCCGGGTCAACTCGTTCCGAAATGGTCCTATGATTGCTAATGTTGTATCGGCCGCCGGTCAGAGACCTCAGGCAAGTTCTGCCTTGTGACCTACTATTGGAACTCGTTTCATGGTACCTCCCATTCTTCCTACTCCCGCTCTCCCTACCGACCCATGCGGAAGCACTTGCTGACCGTTAACCATCCTGCGCCGCATGGGTAAGGACCGGGATCCGAGAGCGTACGGTGACGGTAGCGGCGTCGGTGCACAGCCATAATATGGTCGGCGATCAGACTCGTCAATGTTCATGCAGACGCCCATGATGGCGCTAGCAACGCCCCCGGAAAAGAAGACCCGACGGGCTTGCTTCCTGCTTTCATCCATCCGATGTCCTGCCTAGCTTGGTTTGTGCACGCCAAGCTCACAGTTTCTGCCGTCTGCTCTTGGGTTAGATGTGCTGTCGGCTCACGATCTTGTACGCGCCATCTAAGCTCAAGTTCAATCATGTCACGATACGGATACCCCCCTCGCCTAGCTTTTTTTCCCTGGAGTCTGTGGAACCGCAATCTGTATGTTGTCTCAGTGTCCTGAAAGCTCTGTACTCTCCGGAATGTGGGGCTGCAGGGAGGAATTTCCTGGAATTTCCCTCGCGGCGATGCGTGCGACCGAGTCATGACTCATAGTCGATGAAATTTTGCATGTACGCACGCCCAGCCGGAGACCAGAGGCGTTAGTGTGTGGTTGGTGCGTAGCCCACTCCGAGCTATACGTTTAACTCATGAATGTCCCTAGCCTTCCTACGTGATTGCGGTATCCCGTGGCCTATGTCTGCAACGACAACTGGAAGGTTTAAGTTCGGAACTCGTTTGTACGTACGATGCTCCCCGAAACGGTCCTTGTCCCTTCTCACAGACAGCCCGAGAAGGTCTAGTCCATATGTGCATATGTGCCTAAGTCCGTGCCGCGGCGTGACGGGGGCATAGGACAACGGAGACCCTATACACCAGCGTTCCGATCCGAAGCCGCAAGCGTGCGAGGATATGCCAACACCCATCTTAGGCACCCAATCCATCTCGACTATTGTCGGTGTCACTTTGATGTATTGGGCTGCGCTGTACACCTGCTGCTGCTGCCCGAACTCCTACGTATCCACCCACAGTCGATGTTCTCCCTTGGCAGACGCACTGGCGGTCACAACGATCAAACTTCCCGCCTTCTTTTAAGTTCTGCGAGGTCTGATCCCACCTGCTCGTCACCTCGTTCCCATACTTGGAGTCATACCGGCTTAGCACCGGCGGATTCCCTCCGCCTGAAACACATCTTCCTCCCCGCCGAGACAAATCATAGGCGCACCCCAAAGCCACCACCTTTGCTCGAGGACATAGTACTAACCTGCACGCCGCACGGCGTCCCAGTACCTCTTCTCACGCTTACATATCGCTACTCTGGGTCTTATTGCCTTTTTTTCTTTACTCGTCGGAGTCTCAAGACCTTGACGCGCTCGAGGGTGCTCATGTTGCCGAGATGCCGTCTTGAAGCTGGTCAGTGGCCCTGTCCTGGTTAGTACTTGGAGGCATGTTAGGCTTGGCTCGCAGCAGTTTTCATCATCCGGCCGAGTACAACGTGTCTCGCACGAGGGAGGAGATTATACTATCTCTCGGAGCTTCCGGGCTGAATGCTCGCTGCGGCTGGCGACTATGCGTCCGTTTTTAGACCAGCCACCGCCGTGTACCCCACACTGCTTTGCCACTTCTGCCCTTTCGGAGGCGCCTCGGGAAGCGCTGTAGTCAGAACTCAACAGTACATATATCACGCTACGAGTCACTCTCGGTTCTTCACCCCATCCTCCAACCGCCCTTCACGGGCAGCAACAGCCCCCCTTCTCTCCACTGACTCATTTCTCGTCTCTCCCATACGCCACACCACATATCTCCGCAACACCTCTCGCCGTACCGTATCAGGTGTGTTCAAACTAAGGATCTCATGCGCCCGACTCTAACATTCTCTCCTGTCATGCTGCTCGCTAGACATATGCGCATGATGGCGGCCTCCGACTCTGGCAGCGCATCTGGTGAGGAGACGATCTCGCGATCCACAATCATCTACATTGTCGTCAGCATTCGTGCGTGTCTCCATCTCTCTCCCGTTCCGCATTCCCGCCGACCTAGCACCTCCATCTCGCTACAGTCCTTTGCGCTGCTGGATCATTCTGCATCTATCGCTTCGTCATTCGCGACCAGGGCTGGCTCTGCACCGCCCGCAATGTCTCACTCCCCATCCCCGCGACCGCTCGCCGGCGTGTCCCTACTCGGCGTGGACTGACCTCTCCCGTCGCTTCCGTCCCCCGCACCTTCAAACCCGCCACGGCCAAGGCCGCGACCTCCGACCTCAAGAACGACTACGTCCCTCCGTACTCGTGCGAGGCTGTGCAGGCTCCCCCGCCACCATACCCCGTCGCGTCTTCCGGGTCCGAAGGCCTCGCGCGTTGCCCATCGTACCAATCTGAGCTCGGGTACACACCTGCTCATGTCGCTCTCCCTATCATCCCCGTATCTCCCTCCCGTGTGTATGTCGCGCGCAACAACAGGGACCGCGTCTTGCCCGTCGCGGGGCTCGCACTGCATGGCGGGAGGTCGACGCGGCCGACCGCTCGCCTGTAACGCCTGCTCCCTGTCCACCTCCGTCATCGGCATCGTCGCTCTCGTCCAACAGTCCCTACTGCTCTCCGCTCTCCTCCCTCCGCTCCTCCCTATCCTGTCTGGTATTGGCACGCTGATCGTGCCGATCGTGTTCGCTTCCATCATGCCGCACTCTTCGTCCTTGCTTTGCTTCGTTTTCGCCACGCGTCTCCGCTCCTGATCATGCCCCCGTCCGCTGGACGAAGCGCTGGACGTGCTCTTGTATCTGCGTTTGTAAGAATATGACCCTGCCTGTTTGTAATGATGCCCCCCCCCCCCCTAGCCAGATGAGACTACTTCGTGTACATAGCTTAAGTTGCAACAGTCCCTCCTCCCCCCTTGCCGCCTCTTTCCCTGCCTCTTCGTGTTGTCATGCTTTGTGGCGTCCAGGATCGGAATATGATGTAATGAATGTACGAACAGCCAGTCGTCGCCAGCGTGCATGAGGTACGAGTCTGAGCGAAATCGATGAAACGGTGATAGTCAGTAAATGCCCCGGGAACTTAGTACCTCCCCGTGGGTATCCTATCCGTGCTCTATCCGAACCCCGGGGCAAGTGCCATGGGGCTCCGTGTGAAGTCACGTACGCATGTGAGTAGGGCGTGCGCTTGTCCTTTTTGATTGATCTTCGCTGCCAGTGGGCGGCTGCGCAGCTACGCTCTCTCTTCCAGCTACCTTCACGCCGCCTTGCGGCCGCGCGTTACGTGTGCGATGTCCTCGTCAGCGCTGAGAGCGCCACTTTATGAGATGATGTCGCAGTTCGGTGTATCCAGGTGCGGACTCCCGGCCTGCGAGTGTGGCCATTGCCAGTGGCGGCACAGTGCACGACTCTAGCAGTGACTCGGAGTAGCGCGGCTGGATGAGCCTATTCATGGCTGGATATTCCCAGTCGTGATGCTCAAGCACTGACGATTTGCATTGCCAGAACGCTATAGGCACGGTACATACGGCACTTACTGACTATTACCGATTCATTTCGGTGCTGCGCTGCATGGATTTGATCCACCTTCAAATTCCCGAATCGGAATCGGCCCGACATATCGAAAACGTCAATTTGACACGAGTCATTCAACCCTTGAGATGATGCAGGTGAGTACAGTCATCTGGGAAACCGACGACGCGGAGCTAACGTTAGTGAGTGCGTCTACAGAGCCTCGATCCAGCTCACAACTCTACAGGTCTTCTATCGAGAATACCAAGTCGTGAGCGGTCGTCGTAGTTCTCAGTCCGGTACCATTTTCGTGTTTCAAGCCGAGTTTACACGTGCAAAACGTGATCTGGGTATCTTAAAATGAGCTGCGGTGACGTTCCTGCACCGCTGTGTTCCACTGGCAGTCAAAGCATGCGTCAACCTCCGCCCATCTTACAGACGACTGACACGACTGCTACAGGTGACACCGACACGATCTGCCTCATGTCCCTGGCGGCGAATGTTAAACGCGCCACGGACAGGCACTATAACTATCCAGATATCCATTTCTGCCAGTACTTCGCACCCCTGGAGGTCATTTCCATCTTATCCGATAACTTCCATTCTAACATCTTCGCAGCAACTTTCGACCGGCGCAACCACTCAGTGCCGAAGTTCGGGCTGTTGGATCAATGGCGCCGTGACTTTGGTGAGATATTTGCTTGCCTATTCTTAAGATGAATGCATCATGTCCTACCGCAGCATTACACAACTCGGCGATGAGTTTGGAATGCCGCAGTGTTTCATAGGGCTGGCGCGCCCCGTGTGAGAACGGCTATAGAGGTGAACCCCGGGTCTCTGAGATAACTGACTATGTAGTGTGCGGACCTCCGAGGGTCTCTCACACTATAACGAGCGTGAGTTTCTTTCACAGGACCAGACAAAGTGTCTAACCTCAATCGGACATATCGACAGTCTAACTAAGCAACGAACTCGGTATGTCAGAATGCTGGGAGATCGTGGAGCAGACTCACCGTGTGAGTTGTCTTTTGACCTTGTCATCACAGCGAGATATCTCGATTGATTGGCTGCAGGGTTCAGACGGATAGTAGGGGAGTGGCAGTTCAATACATATCTTCTTCCGCACGCCTCGATATCCTGAGCCCCATGTCAAAATCATCTACACACGATACTCAGTCTTATGTGGTCCGGGCTGTAACAGCACCCACAAGAACGACAATATGTCTTTCGCCGATCCATTCGTGATTACAATCAAAAGAGTCTCCGGCCCAGCGGCACCCGAATAGCCCGAAATACCATCAGGTCCAACATGGCATGGCGCTACTGAAGCTGTTATCGGGGAACGTTTCCTACGCTCATGATCAGCCCTGCGGCCCTATGTACCCTCTCTCTATCCCGGTGCGAACTCAATGCTCAAGACCCGCGACGCTTGACAACTGTAGGCTTTTCTTCGCCATACCTTGCCCCAAATTCTGAGATACTGCTGTACCCGCATAAGCCTAGTGTAATCTCAAAGTCGGCGAGTATCCTCTTCACTAGGGCCCGGCGCGACACCGTATCTGTAAGAGTGCCCGACTGTGTCCACCACATGCATCGTGTCAGTACATGGTTCAATGTGGTCAGGGCCGGAGTTTCGAATGCACATGATACACCCTGTGCCCTCTAGGGCCATAGCAAGATTCTTCGAGATACCCGTCCTCGTCCTCATACCAGAGACGGCGAGTGCCGTGAGCATTACACTCATCTGTGCTTCCTTGATCGTTAGCGACGTATTTCTTCTCGAGAGCAAAGATCGCGGGGATTGCCCCGTCAATTCGGCGACCGCCATGGTCCGAGATTGCGATGGCGTCCTCAAGTGGTCTGTGACCACCTTGGCGTCCTGCCAGCGACAGCCAGCGACAGCCAGACTGCTCAGCCATCACTTGGACCTGGGCGGGGACGCCACGGCCTGCACACTCGGGATACCCTTCACAACGAGCAGCACCTCGCAGTGTTTCCGGATAAACTCAAGCTCGCCCCACGTACGGCACACCGGCTCCGCAAGTTGTCCCATCCATTCGTGGCCAATCCGCATTATCTCCCAAGTCTCGTCATCGCTGCGGCGCACGCGTTCATCGGACTCCTGAGAGTCGTACGGAAATGCGGGGACATCTTCGTAAGCGTACGGCTTTGGCAGTCCATACTTCTTCATGAAGTCGGGACCAGTACTAGTAGTGGTATCCGGGCGCCTACCGCATGGTAGAAGGGAAGATAGGCGGTGTTGTGCGGCCGCAAGCCCAGAGACACAGTGGTGTCCATCGCAGCCACGAGAACAAGGCGGAAAAGGGCACAGCAAGCTTAGTCAGCACGACTTACTTATTCGGATGGAACGTTGATCGTGCACGGTGTTGACGATGTAGCGGCCGCAGGGGCGTCACTACTGGGCGACAGCCTGAGCCTGGATGTAGCGATTCGAGACGGTCCAGCCCGAGACTCGTCAGGTGTCTTTGCTCGCTGCTCAAGTAGGTAGCTTGGGGTCGCGATGTCGCCCTGCGAACTCGTCCGAGGGGTTCCTGAGCCGGTTGACGATCCGGGCTGAGGAGTGTCACCAGTACTATCGACACCGGCCGCCTTGGGTCGAAGACTACTAGCCAATGCTCGTCCATTACGGACATCTTCTGCTACAAAATCGACAGCAGTATTAGTTTTGTGTGGTAGTATTGGCAGGTAGGTGTCAGACTCACGGAATATCGCTCTCGCGAACTGAACGTGCGGACGGATAAAGTTTTCAGCAAATCCTGGAGTGATTTGCGCGAAGGTATGTCCGAGTTTGTTGGCTCCCTCATGCACACTGCGAAAGCGAGCATCAGGATCGGACATGTGCAAGAGAAGGACAACCGAGCTACTCACGCGAATGATCCAATTGAACCGCCATCTTCAGGCACTGGACCGCTCACGATGATAGTATAGATGCACCCTGTTGTGGCGACGATGGGTGCGAGCGCACGGCGTATCATCAAAGGCGCAGAGTTGATCGCGCTAGATAAGTGTACAGGTAAGTCACCGAAGTCGGCAGTCAAACACGAGGTTGTGTACGTACAGTTGATAATCCTCGGGAGTGCGCTCCCCAAGAGCAGGAGTCGAATTCTGGTTCTTCGCAGCCTCGTTGATTACACGAACACGGTCCTTCTCCTCGACAGCTGCGGCCGCGATTTCAGCTTTGACCTCGGCACTCTCGTTGTCAAAGGCTTCCCGAGTTCGCCTTCGGACCACTTCAAGACGTTCCTTGCTAGGAATGGCGATGCCGTTTCGCTGTGCCTTACGAAGCTCGAGCTCTGCGTCGACGACGGGCTGGATCTTGTCTGCGTAGTACCGTTTGGAGTACAGTTCGATTTCCTGCCGAGCATGTGTGCTCTTCGCCCGTGGTACGAAGACGACATGTGGGATAGATCCCTTCAAGCCAGTGTTCTTGCCGTGGTTGTTGTACCAGACTTGGAGTTGCTGTTACGCATGTCAGTTCGATTGATTGTAATCGATGACCGTTCTAGCACCCATCGGTCCACATGACGAGGTTCGACTACTTACTATATGTCGGCGTCCCACTTGCAGCGCGAGCTCTGCAGCTTGCTCCGGCGTGATGGTTTTCGGCCGCTGCCCCATCAGGAAAAAAAGGCTTGACTAAGTAGTGCTCAGTAGTCTACATAGTTCTGGTAGTTCTTTAGACAAGTCCCCTTTTTGGTAGTCGCCGTAGCGCTCACTTGCATCTATGTAGCGCTGTGTAGTTGGCCTGTAGCGGCCGTAGATAGCTGGTCTCAGCCTTCCTGCCGGGGATTTCTTACATGCAGCTATACACGGGAGCACAAAGGAGTCATAAGGATAGCAAACAATCAAATATATTGAACAACGGGCGATAGACAAGTATGAGATAAAACATCTATGACCGTATACTACACAATGTCTACAGATAGTATTAAAACCCGGGCGCATTTAGGATACACATGAGCATCAACACTGCTATTACATGTAGCTCATCACCGGAAACTGAATAGGGAACAGTTCTCGGGACTCGGGGGATGCTAGATGCAAGCCAGGGATAGGTTGTCATGAATGACAATCGGGCCTAATCGACAATCGAGTCGAGTAGGCCCAAAAATCATTCAACTCTCCATAACCCGGGCTCGCAGTTACATCGCCACTTGCTAGGCTAGCAGACAGCACACAAATTCAAGTGACATGGACATACCTTAATGAGCCCAGCAGAGAGGAGGCCACAGAGTAGTACTAGTCGCAGTAAGCAAGAGGGCCCGGGGCAAGCTTCAAGTTCACAGTGGCAGATAGAGTCCCAGTGCAGCCAGTTGGCAGTCCTCACAGTATGCAGAGAGGGTGACAAGAACACAGAGTAAAGAGGGGCAGCTAGACATGAGCGTAAGGAGGAGGAGAGGAGGAACGGACTTTGCGAAACGACGTGAGCTGGCACTCAGCGCTGGCTCCGGTGGATGACTGTACAGTTCCCACGCTTTTCTAAGCCCACGAAAACACCTCTAACTACTGTCTGATATGATTATAACTTCAAGGAGGTGTTCTAACATGTATTTACGGTTTATAGATGTATCTTGTAGCACAGTTACAATGTTCGTGATTTCCTGATGCTACAGCTAGCTACGGGGAACTACAAAGGTCGTGCGCGCGGCTACTCCAGCTACGGCCGCTACATAGCCACCGCTGGCGGCTACGTCGATTTCCTTTTTTCCTGATGCCCGGCCCCCAGAACACGTCCTCCTCGGGGTATTCGATAAACCAGTCGTGAGAGGTCTGGATGAAGAAGGATGTTGTGTCTCCCTTCTTCTGCGCGTCGCGAAAGTCCGCAGATCTATCGGAGAGCCAGTCCCATTGAGCGGGTGTCGCCCAGCGTGCAGGTGCCATGTCGAGCAGCGAAAAGGGGTGGTTGTTGAAGTTGAACAGGCTCGTTCGAGCTCCAGTGAAAATTTCTTTCCCCAGCTGTCCATCATTTCTTGGCTTACATACTCCGGCGGATTGTGGTGATTTCTAGAACGAATAATGAGGATCAGCTGTAGAAGACACTAGCTGGCCGCACGGTACGCACGAGAAGGAATGGCATAACCACTTAGAGGAGCAACAGCGCTCGGTGATCGTTTCGGGATACCGGCGCTAGATTCGACATTAAATACCCGCACCTCGGAGTCGTCGAATCCCCACCGCCCTCTCCCACAATGTCCTCCGAAGCCATCCCCCAGGTCCTCGATGATGCGCTCTCCGCACACATCCCTTCCTTTACTGCTGGGCAGCTTGTTCGTGCTCTCTTGCTTGTCATCGCAGAGGACAACAGTACGTGTCCTACAAAGTGCATGAACTTGGGTCTCCACTCACTATTATCACAGGCCGTCCCGTCAATCGCAACCGCGACGCACGTGCCGTCTTGTGCGTTGGATGTATGGACGGTGTGTTGAAATGTATGTGACTCTCGAATGGCAGTCGCTCCATTGTTTCACTCTTGGTACTGACATGTTACACATCAACAGACAACCAGCAAATGGCTTATGCGTACCCGGACCCCGACAACGATGTCGAGCAGGGTATGATTGCTCGACTCCGAGACACACTCGCGCACCCTCGGCCTCAGCACCGACAGCATCACCCTCAACCGGCTGCCGCTCCCGCCGCTAGCACGTCTGTGTCCGGCGTGTCTGAGCCGAGCGATGGTACCGGGCTGCCTCCTCCCTACACTCCGGCTTCCTCCCACTCCTCGGTCTCCTCCCTCCCCGCCGACCTTGAGCACGACATCCGGGCTGAGATTCAGGAGCGGCGTGAACGCATCCCTGACTACCCTCGGCGCATGTTGCATCAGGCCACTACCCCTATGGAGGATACCGTGATCGTCGATGGACACAGACGTGGCCGTGGACGTGGCTCTGCTCAGGCTCGCGCACGCATTCATGCTGCAGGTGCCGTTGCACCATCCCGCGCGAACAGTCCGGTCGGCGGAACGGTCTCGGACTTGGCAAGCTTCGAAGATTGAGGTAACTCTAGACCGTATTGTCGTATGTATCTTATCATTTCCCTTTGACGCATGATTTGACTAAGCTCGCCCTCAGATGATGAGACCTGGACGCCGATCGTCACTTTCTTGAAGATATATCTCGCAGTGCTTGCCTCGAAGTGTGTATGACCACGAGTTGTAGTTGTACTATCGTCTATCATTGTTGTCTCTCGTAAAACCTGCACTCTTGTACGCCTATTTGTCTGTCCATTGCTTTTGCTCAGAAAACACTTGCTGTCGTCGACATCATTGTACCGTATCATTTAGGAACCGTAATCAACTCACGCGCTAATAGATATGTTGACTTGCGCGATGTCTATACCTTTCACTGACCACCGCCACCATCATCATGGGTCGACGAGCTCGACACTTCACCCTAGCAGAGAAACGAGCTGCACAACAGATAGCTCACAAGAAGTACGCTCAGTCGTCTCGGTAAGACATTTAACACACCATATTTGCGAGGTAATGACTGTGATCTAGGGGTAAAGCTGCACGCGCATCACGCAACAAGAGAGACTACTCGGCACGTGGAGCTCTACAACGAACATTTCAAGGAGTTGAATTATCAGATGATATATTCAGCTACTCGCGCACATGGAAGACGATTGCACTCGCCTACAACGGAGCTCCTGAGCTCGCTTTAGGGCTCTGGAGCCCACCATACGTCTTCACGGAGCCAGGCGACAGTGCGTGCGAGGACCTCCATCAGTTCCGAGCCGAAGAACATGTTGCACCCTCTCAAGTTATGGAGATCATATCGCAGAGGCTGAGCTGCGTACAGCTTGACGGGATGGTGGAGGATGGGAGTGCTCGCGCCAAACTCTGGCGTGTCACAGCACTGAATATGGAGGAAACTCAGGAGGAGGTACGGCAGGAGGTCTTACGGCGGCGAGATGCATGGGTAGCGGCGAGGGACACCGGAAGGAATGACTATGTGCTATCCGAGATATACCTCTGCTGGGGTGCACGCGCGATTGTTTCTCTTATTGAGGAGTGGGAGATACGTATGAGCGGGATAGATAGGTACCTTGAGATGTGGTCTGCGAGAGCTTTACCATGGCAGAAAGCTCGAAAGCATTTGATAGCGACTGCGAAATAAATTATGTATTGGCACACGTAGTATTGTGTTCTACTATACTAATTCAATGCCACTGAAGTAACTCTCATCAAGCGATGTTGAGGCGGTGAAGAATACTACTGGCAGGTACTAAGCGACTGCTTCAAGCCTGAACCTCATCAGTAAAATGGACAATCTCTGCGACCTCTGGGCGCTCAAGCGCCCAGCTTCCGCCCTCTGTGCACCTCGCCACACAGCGAAATCCGGGTCGCGAACGTGCGCAGATGCTAAAAAGTTTAGCCTACGAGTACGAGAAAATTACTCTCTTCGAGGTCAGGCGAGGTCCCGGGGAGAGCTCTGAGCTCTGGGACCTCTGCAGACCTCTGCAGACCTCTGGTGCCTCTGGGCCAGAGGTCGTCAGAGGTCTGCATGTTTTACTGATGCTTGGCTGGTGTGGTTCATTGTGGTAGCATATATTCGCCCACTTTCAATATGGCGTACCGCCCAGTAGCTATTCAGATATGGTGCCCAGTGAGAGAAGAAACAGTCCCACAAAGTCTTGACACGGTACGACTTAGAACTCCCTATGAAATCCTTTGTTCGTGCTATGTCAGACATTTAGTCACATCGATATCTAGCTTCTGATTGGCCAACGGACTTTTCCGAAGCCTGACTGCGGCCCATAGCGCTCACTAGACTAAGACTGCCACCTCATCGTTCCCTACTTCGACGCCAACCTATCTACAGTTCTCACTCTCCTACTCTGACTCCTCTCCCACCGCTTGTCGTACCTCTCTACTAAGTACTAGCCAGGCTCAACAGATCAGCTTCAAGTGTCGAATAGGCTACATCTCGCGGAGAATGGTTGATGTTCGGGGCGGAGAACTGTAAGTCATGTGTTTCAACTCGTATGGATCTGGGTGTTCAATATCAGTTTACATACAGAGTCACCTTGAGTTTGTCATGTGTCTCTCGAGCTACTGTATTGAATCCATATCACGGTGTGTAGTATCCTCGTATCTCAGAGCCCTGTGCCTCAATGCCCTCACGCCAGAACAAAAACGACTAGACAAATCCCCCTGTAACTTCAACATCCTCACACCCCTTGCCAGTAGGCTTATATCACTTCTGTGAAGAGACCTGCATTGACACATGTCTAGGACTCTCGAATACCTGCTGACCCCGCCGTGTATCACACAAGGCGACAAGGTCGCCATCTCCGCACCGACCGTTGTTCATCTCCTCAAAGACTCCGGTATGTGGACCTTGAACTCTAGTTGTTGTCCGGTAACTTACACAGTCAGTCCCTTAAAGCTCTCGCTTGCACCCTTCAAAAGCTCCTCATCGTGCTCACCATGGGTTCTCTCAAGCGACGCGTTCGACACTGGGTCAGCCGCATCACCACAATGATGAAGCAGCGCAAGGACAAGCGTGGCACTACCCGCTACACCTTCGACGACGAGAACGATACCCTCCCGCCTACCCAGCAGCCAGATCCTCCCACTGAACGGCACCGCCATACCGACTTCTCCTTTCAGTCTACTCGACCATCCAACCAAACGACATACATCGACCTCCCTGAGGTGCGCAAGCGTCCGTGTTCCGACTCTACCCCTCCACCCAGTTCTGCTGCTCCAGAACAGGACGACACGCAAGAGGACGTGCCGGAGTTTCAAGATGGCGTCGACATGCACTATATCTACCATTTTCTGGAGTCGGTCGATGGTGTCAACGAGCCCCCAGCTTCTCGTCGTCGGACTGCAGGAGTATGTTGCTCTCTGTCCATGTCACCGCCTTCGTACTGACATCCCTTATATTAGGACCGTCCTCTGCTCACCTGGAGATCGTACATCGACAAGTATCTGGGTGAGCTCCTGCGGCTCGAAGGCCGCGGTGAGCATACCTCCGGTACTTGCGCTCGTTGTCACGACCACGAAATTGCCGCCTACCGCTGCGACGACTGCCATTCGCAGGCTCTCTATTGCAGAGCATGTGTCGTCGACATTCACGCAAATACTCCCCTCCATCGTGTCAAAGTAGGATTCACACTTAGTGCTCTGCGTAGATCGTCACTGACGAGCATATTAGCACTGGGACAATGGGTTCTTCCAGCATGTCTCGCTCAAGACACTCGGGCTTCGCGTCCAGCTTGGTCACGAGCCCGGCGAGCGGTGCTACAACCCCAAGCCTGCTTTTGGCGACGACTTCGTCTTGCTCGACACTCATTGCATCCACGAGATCGGTCTCGACTTCTGCAACTGCCAGAAGGCCCTTCCCCACATGCTCCAGCTTCTCCGTGCCCGGTGGTATCCCGCCACTTCGATCGATCCCAAAACTGCCGCAACATTTCGTCTCCTCGAACATTTTCACCTCCTGTCTACGCAAAGCAAGATATCTGGCTGGGAGTTTTACACAACTCTTGCACGCCGGACAGAGAACACGGGTGTTCACCCTGCGAAGGTACTTACCGTATGCTATCTTAGCTCGAGTGGCACGAACACTCACTCGCTCTATATAGGACCGTTATCCATCGTTTATGCTCATGGTTCGGCAATGGCGTCACTTGAAACTAATGAAACGCGGTGGTCGTGGCCACGATCCCAACGGCGTAGCTGCGACCGCGCCGGGAGAATGTGCGGTTCAATGTCCTGCGTGCCCCGAGCCCGGGAAAAACCTTCCTGAGGGCTGGAAGCAAGCGCCAGCCTGGCGACGGTATGTTTGGGGGGCCTGCAGTTGTCTCAATCTGTTTGATCGTTGACATACCCGTCAACAGGTGGCTGTACCAGCTCTTTCTGGCGATGGATGCGAACTTCCGCCTGAAGCGTCGCAAGGTGTCGACAGAAGAGCATGACCCAGGTCTGAACCACGGGTATGCATACGTGGTTGAAGAAAACGAGTACAAGACATTCTTGGGTGCGACTGGTAATGTAGCCACGGAGAAACATTCGCACTGCAACAACCATAATGCCGTTAAGCTCGCAAACGTCAAGAACGGTGTCTCTTTGGCAGCAACGGGTGTCGGCGCGGTTGATTGTGCGCGACATGGCATGAGACGTCCTTGTTCGGTCGGCGATCTGCAGAAGGGAGAGAGGTACTATTCGAAGCTTGTACTTGCTACATCTCCGCTCAATGTAATCGGTCTCGTCTAGATACGTGAACATGGATTATCTATTGCACAACTCGCTCCTCCACTCCTCGACTGAGGACGTCACCGCGTCGTACGACATAGCATGTCAGTATGGGGTGAACATCCACAATCGGTTCGAAACCTATGGCTACTCTACCCTCGACAGACATTCGTTCCGCTGGGCTATACCCAAATTCCATATCAATGCCCATCGTGAGCTGTGTCGAAGCCAGTTCTCATTACACTATCTCCCGCTGTGCGGTCGCTACGATGGGGAGTCTATCGAGCGAAACTGGGCTTTGATCAACTGTATGGCATCGTCGACGAAGGAGATGGGACCCGGTTCTCGCCGCGACCTCCTTGACGATGCTTTCGCTGACCAGAACTGGCTCAAAATCACGAGAATGTGTACGTTTCCGCGATTTTGCATATTGTCGTATCATTCGCGGCTGACGTCTAGATTTTTAGCACAAACGTTCCTGCAGAAGATCAAGACCGCTGTTATCGAACGCGACAAGCAGAAGATCGCTTTCGAAGAGTACACAGACGCCCTCCCATCTGAACACTGCCAGGTCGCGCAATGGACAGCTGAAGTCGAAGCTTGGGAAGCTGATTCAGCTCAGCCAAACCCCTTCCTGGCGACGCGGCCAAGTGAGTCTCCAAGTTAAATTACTTCACTACTGTTCTAACTCTGAGCTTCTAGCTATTAGCGAGACTTCGATTCGGAAGCGGCTTTTGGAAGAGGACGCTGAAGCACTCCGGCTTGGTCGAGCCGTAGTTCTCCATGAAGACTTCTCTAGCAGCACCATGCTGTCGGCGGGCATCGACTTGGAGGAGCAACAGTAAGTCTCGAGTCTCGACTATCATTTGGCCGCTGCAGTGACTCACAAATGGTATGCAGACGTGAACATTCGGCAGAGCTCGCGGGACTACATCAACACGCCACGGACCTCGCTCGGGCCAAGGTTCTTCAACGGCAGAATACTCTGCACCGAAAGCTCGAGGGTTGGTTCAAGATTCAACAGTTGTTTATGCCTAGCGTCACTGCGCGCCGTGCCCAGCTCATGGCTTCCTCCTCATCCCAGTTGCCTCATAGAATCCCGCTCCTTCTCCCCAGCGCTACCTTGGACACCTCCGATGTCAAGCTCCTTGAGCAGGAGTGGCACCTCCGCGAGGCTCAAGCTCACGACGCTTTGGCAAACCTCCGCGGTTTCCTCGAGCTACGCGCCCACTTGTACAAGGTCAAGGATCGCTTCGTTCGAGGGCAATCATCCAACACCCGTTCGATGAGTGCGATTTCGACTGTACAGTACAAGATCAATATGGCAGCTAGTCGCTATCGTGTCGCATTCGACGTACTCGCCAGCCTTTCTTCGCCTCTCAACAAGGACCACGCAGGATGGCGTGCCGTGCTCCGCCCGCTCATGGACTCCGATATACGACATGTCAACGAGGACGACACTGTCACCGAGAGTCACCGTGTCGCGTCGTGGATCTGGCTCGCATGCCCATCCGCCGAGGACGCCGAAGCCGGCGGGGCACAGGCTCAGCAAAGCCTACAAGAATGTATGTGCTTTATAAGTCGTGTATGGTGCTTCAGGATACTTACACACTTGTTTTACCAGCCCTTCGCATCGAATGGTGCAAGGCGAGGGCACGCTGTTGGGTGCCCCACAGGCCCAGCCCTGTATTTTCGAGCCTCAGCGGCCATCGCCGACAGCCTGACCGCCGACGCCACGGCGGTAGGACCAGCGCCGACTCGCCACCGACGGAGACGTGGACCGCGCACCCCCGACGGCTAGCAGTACGGAACGAGGCTGGGACGGCGCGACGCGGAAGCACAGCCACCGTCACGACGAGAAGGTTGGTAGGCGCTGGGGCGAGGTTTAGGGCCAGGGGACGCAGGGTCTCAGATAGCGGCGGGTTGTTAGTCAGACGGCGGGTTGTATCACGCGGGACCGGCCGTTCGTCACGGCGGTAGTACTTAGTTCGCGCAGTAGTGTCTCGGAATTCAGTTTTGGTTTTCCCCTCCAGAGTACGGATTTCGGCGATGTCGGGAACGCCGACTGTCGTCGTCGACGCGCTCTTTGGCCTCTACGCTGCGTTCTCTTTAGTCTGGATCGTCCGTCCTGCTGTCGCCTACGCTTCGTCGCTCTACGTCCGTCTCCACTCGCACAAACTCGCCCGGCGCCCTGCCGTGACTCCCTCAGCGTCGTCCTACACGGTCGGCGCGACGCCGACTCTCGGCGGTCTCCTCGACGTAGTCGTCCGCCTCTTGTCCCTCCTTGACCCGTCGACGCTCTCTCGGCTCGCCGCTGTGATTGGGAATCGACTGGACTCCCCGCCTTTCTTGTTCTTCTGTGGTCTTCTGGTTGGTTTCAGCCTTAGATCTACAGTCGACGTATCAACGCGCAAACCGGTGGCGCGAAGAATGCGAACTTCTCGAGGAGGAGATGCGACGCGTCCTCGCATTCCATCAATGGTCCGCGCAGCAATGGGAGGCTCGCGTCGACAAGGTGTTCGTCAGCCCAGGCCAGGAAGAATATTGCGAGGGTGCGAAAGCGTATGCCCTTCGCCAAGCAGACGTTCGTACAAGAATGAAGACGTTTTGCGAACATTCGTGGAGGTACGTCAAGGCCTGGCTTTGCCTAGGATCACATCAGGATAGCACCGCTATGGACGTAGACTCTCTCCCCGACCTCACTCCCATTCCGGTGGGCGAAGATGATGATTTGGATTAGGTGTATCCTTTCTCCCTCCTTCCCTTCTTACTACATGTTGTCGACTATGCCGTTGTACTACTACCCACCCCCGCCGCACCATCTTATCTGTACTATTCATATTCAAAGTCTCTGCGATCACTGGTCGACACCGCCCGCACACCATCCCCGAACGTTCGTCTGCTCGTTATCAATATACCTGTTCGCCCTCACCTAGTAGCCTCATAACCGACCGCCGGTACAGAGCTAACAACCCCGGTAGCGGGGACGCTGTCCGGGCGCGCGTTCTAGGGCGCGCTATTCGGCGCACACCGTCGGGTCCAGGGCGTACTGGTACTGATGGACGCAGCGCTGCCGGACGCGCTGTTCGGGGTACGCTATGGGGTGCGCATTGTCAGGTCGAGGGCGCGCTGGGCGCATTTGCGCGTGCGCTGTCGAGATGGGTTCAGCGCACCGGGCGCGCTGTTCGGAGCGTGGCATTGGGTGTGCGCTGCCGGGGCGCGGCATTGTGCACGCGCTGTCTGGTCGAGGGCGCGCTGCACGTTTGCAGACGTGCTGTCGAGGGCTTGCTGGCGCGCGCAGTATCCCGGCGCGCTGGCGGGGTGTGCTCACGGACTGACTGCCAAGGATGTGCTGCCAGGCGGCGCACCGTCGGGGGCGCATCTTCGGGGGCGCACCGTCGGGGGCGCATCGTCGGGGGCGCACCGTCGAAGGCGCGGCCGCTTCTGTCGTGTCGCGCTGTCAGGCAGCATCCGCATTGAATAGATAGCAATAAACAGGCTCACCGAGGGAATATCGGAGTTCGAACGAGTGTCCTACTCTGGGAGGAATGTTGAAGGCTTGAACGAGAGGTCTCTCTTTAGGCAAGGGCGGGGGAGCGCTATCGTGTCAGCAACCAACGTCTCTATTAGGACGTCGGCGGGGGAGCGCCTACGGTAATCCCAAAGGGAGCTGCTACAGCGCCGGCCATTGATATCTGCACGGTAAGCAGAGAGTCCTGATAGATGACGGAGGCCTCTGACGAGAGGCATTGATACATAACCACCTGTCACTAGTCAGTGTAGCTGATCTATCACTCTGCCAGGCATTGGTGGATGCGTCGAAGTCGACGGGACTGTGATCACCACTGCGGCGACTTGTCATAACTCAGCATGGTCCACCTCCGAATTCGGACAAAGCTCTAGAGCCTGAAACCCAAGAGAATGTGAGTCATGCAAGTGCGCGTCCGCATGGAATTTGTACATCGACTGCGACTTTGATCTTCTGGCGCTTCTAGCCGATCCCCGCGGTGAAATGCAATGCCTTCCAAGCAGCCTCACACAATGGACCAGATACACAGACTCGTACCACTCATCGAACATACTGCGTGACTCTCGTGGCCAGCTGCGCAGCCACCGATGTTGAAGAAGCGCAGCTGCGTAGGCGGGGACCTGAGTGGAACATCGCGCGCGCAGCAGCGAAAAAGACTGCGGCGCGCGTATGGCGCCTAGGAGGAGGGTCGGGGGAGGTCGGGGGCATCGATAGACATATGCGACGCTCCAGGTGATGTTAGAGACCGCCGGTCAGGTACTGGTGCGCGGTAGATTTGCGCAAGTGCCGGTAGCGAACCACGCGCGCTGGTCAAGCGGTCGCCGCCGGCGAACCTGGTGGGACCGGCAGGGCTGGGGGTTTAAAGGTGGGGCCAAGTCGGGTGAAGGGAAAGCACCAACCACCCCTGCTTACTCCCACCCCCACCGCACCGCCGAGTCTCACCTCGTACATGCAATCCCTCGCCCGCCTCTTCACCATGAGCAACGACGCCAGTACCGACGATAAAACCGCCGCTCCGTCGGCCTCACCTGGGCCCGCGAGATCGAACGGTCAGACGGCACCGCTGAAGGGACAAGCCTCTGATGGTTGGTGCTCCACTGCGTTCTCGAAGTCACAGCCTGTTCGAGCTGACTTCCTGCCCAATAGCCCAGTCTGTCATGTCGGACACGGCGACACTATGCGACGCCACCGATAGCAAGAAGAAAGACTCGAAGTCGAGCTCATCGAGCGGTACGACTCTGGGCTCGTCGTCGACGGCGTTCGCGAAGAAGGCAAAAGAGCAGGGCTGGGCCGCACCTACTGCGACGCGGCCATCTTTCGGCTGAGGATCGATGGATCGAGCACAGTGGAACCTAGCTTGTGAGTCGAGATCAACCACCGCGACGTCGACCGTTGTGCTGACGACCACAAAAGGTCAGGCCCCATGGCCTATCCGTACATATATCCACCGTATTCCTGCGCCGATCGCATCCCTATGACTCGTATCATCAGCATGTAAATCTGTTTCCCCTACCTTCCTACATGAAATCGTCCATCATCTCCTGAACGGACTGCTTCTGCGGCCCATCCTCATCATCCCCGCTGAAGAGGTTGTCGTATGAGCGGGCGGCCTTCTCTGCCTCCCGGGCGCGGGCAAGCTCCGCGTCCGCTTTTTTCTGCGATCTGTCAGTCCGCGAGTTTCGTGGGATGGATAAAAATTTATCACCTTCTGTGCAGCAGCCGCGCGTTTTACCGCATTTTCCTGCTTGATCCGCTCGGTCCGCTCGACTTCATGGTCGACTTGACGCTCGACTTTGGTCTTGTTCAGCCGGTTGACGATGAGGTTCTCGCGCTTTGCAACGTGTGCTGCAGCTCCGGGAGTGAGTCACCTGCTCATTGGACATGCTAAGGCGGTCAACGCACTCCGCTTCACCTAATTAGATAAATCGGATTAACGTGTATCTTTGAAAGGGTTTAGCGATAGAACCCACTCGCTTGTCGTTGTGGAACGAGACTTGTCCGACGGCCATATCCCCAGTTTTCTAATAGTGAACACGTGAGCATGCAACGAAAGAGAGTCTCGTACAGCGAGAAGCTGTGAACAACCTTGAGGTTATCCGCCGGCGTCCAGATAATGGAGATGTTGTCTTTCTTGTTGCCTAGAGGTCTAGAGGTATTGGTTTCCGATCAACAGCTGATATCATCGGGTAATTACACACCCTCGATAGAATTAGCCTTGACCAATTGAGCACAGTCGATAAGAAGAGGTTCCGGAATCGTGTCCCATGTCATTCCTTCGGGCATCCGAAGGTAAACGTGCGCCGAGGAGAGCTTGTCGACGTGGAACCAGACATCCTGCGGCCATGCGTACTTGATCAAATCTTCATCTGTCAAGAGATTGCATGTTAGTGATCATCTCGTGAGCTGCACCATGTGTACTGACTTTCAAATTTGTCCTTTCCCATGTAGATGACGACGGGGGGTTCGTTCGCTGTTAAAAAGTTGAATGTGAGATTTCTAAAAGCATATGCGTGTCGCATCGTATACCTGACGAGGTAAAGAAGAGCACCATTCTGATGAATCAAGATGTTGGGGGTTAGAGCTAGGGTGTTGCTCAACGTCGACACGGTAGTTGCGAGTCGAAGAGTCAAACACGGAGAGTCGAACGGCCAGCAGGAGAAGCGCCCCACTACCGGTAATCCGGACCGCCACATTTTGGCCATTTTGGGGTAAGTAGAGGAGGTGGCGCCTGGTATTTTCGGAAAATAGACTTGATCTCCTCCCGCCGCCCGCGTTGGATTCTATGAATCATTCTCTCTACTCAATCACCGCTCTGAGGCTCGACAAATCTCGACCATGAACAGACAAGACTCGCCTGCTCTAGCTAAACTTCCCTTTATTTGGCCCTGTTATTGTTTGCATAGACAATAAGACTGCAGACAAACGCGTTCATCCTAGCTCTCGCTATAACTCTATCTTCAACCTCTTCTACGTCTGAGCTCACTGACCACCTGAAATGCTCCTTCTATATAGCACACTCGCTGCTGTTGCAGCGTGTGCTGCCTACTTGTTCTATCTGGCTGTGCTCGAACCGCAGCGGAACCCGCTGCGAAGACTACCCGGTCCACCAACTCGTAGTTTCTTTGGGAATCACATGGGAATGGTGTTAGAGTGAGTACTTCATCTTGAAGTTGCTGTCCTAGACGTCCTCTTCGTCAAGCTGCACCCTCAGCTCTGCTGTATGATGCCTTGGTTGTCATTCGAACACACGGGCGCCTAGCGGTACGCTAGCTTGGTGTCAAGTTGCGAATCGATCACTTGAGAAGAGGGGCAGCATTCTAGTGCTAGCACGGGTGGTGCTATTGCATGCACAGAGGGACTGAAGGCCACACACAACCAAGCGATTTGGGGATGTTCTAGAGATTACGAGTTATTTCCTAGTCGGATACTAACTACATGATTAGCCCTTCCAGATCGCCTCGAGTTCACGAAGCATTCGTGAAACACTATGGACGCAATGTGCGAATACGTGGCTTTCTTCCTGTGAGCTCTCCTACGAGTCCTGCACCGCCGTCTCCCTGACCCCGTGATGCAGTGGGATCAACGCCTCTTCACACTCGATCCCGTGTCACTGGCCCATATTTTGAAACACTCTATAATCTATGAGAAGCCATGGCAATCTCGTGCTCTCATCTCCAGCCTCATTGGGACGGGCATGCTGGCTGCGGAGGGCCAAATGCACAAACGACAACGCCGCGTCGGCATGCCTGCGTTCTCCATCCAGAACATGCGGGCTCTGATACCTGTCACCTTCCAAAAGGCCGTTGAGCTGAGGGACAGATGGATGGCTCTCGTCGAGGATGCTCAGATCGAACTACAAGACGATAAATGGAGAGGGGGGGCACGGTTGGACGTGTGTCATTGGGTTAGTCGAGCGACGTTCGACGTGATTGGCCTTGCCGGTATGTCGCCTTTACTTTCTTAGCTCTGCCATCATTACTGCACAAAGTCGTCGATGTCCTGCGATCCCGACGCGAGTTACACAAAGCGGTTTGTCGTCAGAATTGCGATTCTAGCAGAGTCATATTGAGTTCTCGTTGCACCTCCGTCGCCGCAGCGACGCGATTTCGATGGTCGTGCTTCTAGTCTGTTTCTATTTCATACTCACCCGGTTCGTTCTGCCTTCCGAGTCGCTTTCTATGAGACCCACTCATACGCGGGCGGGGTTCACAGTTGAATCCTGGGACGATTCAGACGACAAAACCGCATGGAGAATTGTGTTGAGATTCGTCTGCAATATCCGACACTGACCGTCTCATACAGGCTTTGACTATCAATTCAATGCGATACATGACGAATCGAATGAACTCTTCCTGGCATACAAGGAGATGTTTGAGATCGCTGTTTCGCAACAGGGAGGAGGCCTCTGGGAACTGGTCATACTGTACTTCCCCTTCTTGGACAGGTTCTCGGTACGTGATCCTCTACGGCGGTTCGCTAATTGCTAACCCGTTGTTGCTGCAGCCCGGAGACCGTTTCAAGGTTATTAGAGAATCACATGACACAATCAAGCGTGTTGCGGGTCGGCTCATCCAAGAGAAGAAGAGAAAGATCGAGGAGGCAGAGAAGGCAGGCAGCGTATACGGAGGCAAAGATCTCCTGAGCGCACTGCGTAAGCGTTTCACCGCCAGATCTGGTCCGCCAGCCAGCCTAACTTGCACTCTAGTACGCTCGAACGTCGCCGTCGACCTGCCTCCGGACCAGCGCATCTCCGACGAGGACATCTTGCACAACATCAACACGTTCATGTTCGCCGGGTCGGACACGAGCTCGCTCTCTGTCACATGGATCCTCTACCTGCTCTCCGTCTACCCCGCCGTGCAAGACCGCCTGCGCGCGGAGCTCCTCTCCGTCGCGCCCACATCGCTCGATTCCCTTACACAAGACGAAATCGCATCGCTCTACGCGCAGGTCGCCGAGCTGCCGTACCTCGAGAACGTTGTGCGCGAGACGCTGCGGCTCATCCCCCCAGTGCACTCGTCCATCCGCGTCGCGACGCAGGACGACGTGATCCCGACCGCGACGCCCGTGAAGCTGCGCACGCAGTACGGGGACGTCGAGGAGGCGAACGCGTTTGTCATGCCCAAGGGCAGCTGCGTGCACGTCCCGATCGAGGCCTTCAACCTCGACCGCGAGGTGTGGGGCCCGGACGGCTGGGCATTCAAGTACGTCTCTCCCTTCCTCCCCGTTCATTTCGTTATCGCACGCGTTCCTGCATCTCCGGCCGCAGCGCGACGTCCGCGATGTCCATGTGCTGACCAGGCGCTCGTAGCCCCGATCGGTGGGACCACCTCCCAGACGCGGTCAAGGCGCAGCCGGGCTTGTACAACAACATCCTCACGTTCTCCGCAGGCCCCCGGGTGAGTCGCGTGTGGCTCCGTGCGCAGTTGTGTGTGCTCCCCGATACGATATCGATATTGACGATGAATGTGTACGTGCACATGCGGTGCTGCGCCGCTGCGACGCGCAGTCGTGTATCGGCGTCAAGTTCTCGATCATCGAGATCAAGATGTTCATGTTCGTGCTCGTGACGCACTTCAAGTTTGCGGAGTGCGACAAGGTCGGGAAGGCGAACGTGTAAGTCGATTTTTGTTTCTGCGACGCGCAGCGAGCTGATGCCGGTTGCAGGGTACTCACGAGGCCGTATGTCATGGGCAAGCACAAGGAGGGCAGCCAGTGTCCTCTTCTCGTCACGCCGTTCGTTCGAGAGGCCTAGGCGTGATCGCTCTCTATCTCCTCTAGCTTGGGATCCCATCAATCTGCATTACTCATATTGCATCTTGAATTTGTACATTACAATGTATACACTCAGCATACTGATGCCACCACTTGGAATGCGTCTCCAGAGGGATAGACTATCTCGACGCGATATCAATGGCCATACGTTGCTTTCAGTCGCTCCTTGACATAGTCGCCCGCGGTTACGACTTCGTATTTCGGCGGGCGCTCGGGCGAGATGCAACTCGGGATGGGCTGGATAAAGTAGGAAGTCAGCTATGCTAGCAGCAGTAGCAAACGGGAACATGACTGGCTTCGAGCTTGACATCGTAGTCTGTGCCGAAGAACAGAGGGATGGAGTATCGTCGGGCCCCGCTCCTGTTGATAGCGCGGTGCACGGTTGACTTGAAGACGTCGTCTGCAGAAGTGTCAGAATAGTTCAATCGGGGTGCAGCATGGTCGCATACTGGTCCATCGCGCGAATTGATCGCCCAAGCTAGTCGATGATTAGCATGTGATGTGTGTCATGGTTGACGAGATAGACGAGGGCTCACTTGACGACAAGTGTGCCAGGAATCGGAGGCGCGTCGATCCATTGCTTCTGCTTGTTCAAGACTTGCAGGGCTTGAATGCCCGGCTCTTGCCAGAGGATCGTGAAGCACTTCGGGTGGCATCAGAGCGCGACGGTCACGAATCGCCTTACGAACTTACCTCAAAGCTATAGATATGTCAACACGAGTTAGACGGAGAAGTAAGTGAACAGAGCTCAGGAAGAGGGTGGGCGGTACGCACTCTGTGTGTGCGCCAATACCGATCACTCTGTCGTCGATCGGGCCCGTCTGGGGCGGATAATGCAAGACGCGCATAATCGCCGCAGCGTTCTTCGTCTGCGGCACGCGTTCAAGTTCGCAGGTTGTGCTCAATTGAGATGATACACGCAGCTAAAATCATGCGAACCTTGTCGTCGTCGAAGTTCTCTGGAAGATCCAGCGCGAGCGCGAACAGTGGAAATAGCTTCCGACCCAAGGTCACTGCTGCGTGGCTGCGGTGTGAGTCATGGTCGGTTTCTATAAGTCTGTAAAGCTTCTAGATGTAGATCGATCAATGCGTACTAGTAGCGGAGAACGGCTTCCCGGAAGCCAGGGAGTTCCGTGGGCCACACATTCGCACCGGCCATCGCACCGTCGTTCGCCCGTTTATTGTCGTCCACCTTCGCGTCAAGCTCTTCCCAGCCGAACTCGAAGCCCTCATGGAGGTCTCCATCATGGGTAGGGTCGTTGTTGCTGGTTAGAATTGCGTTGTACCCCTTAAAGTTCCCGGTCTTGCGAATGTCTAGCTGCGCTTGTTCCCTTATCAGAGTCTGTGCCGCAGTGAAGATACAAAGTACCAGGGCACCTCCATCTTCTTCTCGTCAGGTAAAGAAAAGAAGTTTTTAGAAGCTGCTAGGGCCTTCTCGGTCGTCTCTTCTGGGATGCCATGATTCTTCACTGCGCGGCACATATGAGATAGATTATCCATTAATCGCTGGCAGCAAGCATACCGTAGAGAAAGCCCACATTCATGCACGCTTCGCGCACTTCGTCTGCCAGGGCTTTCCTGACAGCTGCATCCGAGTTGTTCACGTCTTTCAGATCTCTACCGGGAGGTTCACGAGTCATGATCAACAAGCCGAGTGTGATTGCCAATGTTGGATAGTGTTACATGATTGGGATACGGTTGAAAGCCTCTTCAGACTCAGCATTCTGCGCAGCTTGAACGAGAGACATTGCTCTGGATAGAAGATAAGAGCAATGAGTACGTCGTGGTGGATAGTGCACAGAGGAGGCTGTTGATGACGGCACCGCACAGACCTGCACAGACATGGCCATCGGACCAGCGGCCGCCGGAAGGATCGCGCGTCACATAATCTGAGATTTGCTGCGTCACGCTCCCAAATGGGGCAAGATCGATTGAAACCGCAGTCACGCACCACTGGCACGAACGCTTTCAAAAACGTATTTGATGAGCAACGCATCACTACCATGGCCACTGCGCGTGATCTAGAAATAGTACTTTATCCTGCTCAAAACAGCTGGCCTACCGGATATCAGTTACCCCGAGCTCTGACAACGAGTCTGATTCTGCGCAGCCTGAGTGCCATCGGACGCCGGCCCGGGGACCGTCTGTACGAGTCATTTCACTATTACAGAGGGAGTCAGGCTGCGCCGAATGACATTCAATGATCTTCATGACAAAACAGCAGTGCATGCTGTGACCGCATTTCATTCAGATGCCAGAAAGATATCCGTACACTAGTGCCAGCGAAATAGTATTATGGTCCGACAGAATTACTAGGTCCGAGACCTACGGCAGGGAAACCAGATATCACAGCGGTAGACTTGACCAGTTGCATACTACCTGACTGCACTAGCTACACATAGGGTCCCAATGCAAAGTTAACGGCTGGCGCACTGTAAAACAAAACTCGTCGTGCATATGATATCAGTGTGAGATTAGGGCTGTATCCCGCGTCCTTGCCACGAATTTCAAGCATATTGCCGAGCGACTGATACAGGTGGAAGAGTGACCCTACCTTCGGCGTTTGCGCAGGGGTTATAAGTGATCAAGCGGCCCAGAGTCATCCCCTCCCTAACTTCCGCACATCTCACGCCCCACTTCTCCCTCCTTTCCCCTCGTCCACACAACTCACAGCCATTGACCTGTTCATAATCCATAATGTCGCACCCCAATCCTTCTGCATCGCTCGTCTCCCTGTCCTCCACCTCGGATGATATGTCCACCACCCCACACGCCTCAACTACCAACCTCATCACACCCGTACGTGCCACGTTCTGATCTATCTTCCGCCGTCCGTCCGTCTGTCCCTCATATCGTCGGCCCTCTTCACAGACTGCGACAACATCTCCAAAGTTATCGGCAGTCTCGCACAACGCCCCCGCCGCGCCCCCGCCGGCGAGCAGGGTCGTCAAGGACTACGAGAGCGCATTCGCCGCTCTGTCGTCCTCATACGGGTGGAGCGGGCACGCACCGAGCAGCACGCCGAAGAGCGCGAGTTCCACCGCCGGGGAGAAGGAGAAGAACAAGAAAAAACAGAAGCAGGGTGTGGCATCGAAGAGTGGGGAGAGCAACGCCAGGTCATAGTTGACATCCATGGTGAGTGAGTACTACTTGATAAGTCATTCCCGATGCTGGCAATAGCTGGTTCTGACGGTGCACAGGACGTACCTCAGCGGGCGTACATATAGGGCATAGCACGGGTCGGGTATACCCGCAGCGGGTGCGGGTGAATACCCGTGCGGGTGCGGGTAAGGGTAGAGGTTTGTGGACCCGCACTGTACCCGCGCCTACCCGTGTACCCGTGGGTGTATATACTCAACGCCGCTCGGCTCTGCGAGTATCTCGTCGGTGTTCCACATTAGGAAGAGAAATTATATAATCATCGCGTGATCTTTGTGGTCTTGGGCAGCCAGCACTGCCGGTGCAACGGGAATTTTTCTGCACCTACTGTTCACATCAGGAAAACCCTCCCTTGCTGATTCTCACTAATTTTCGACATTGTGACACTAATTCGTGATACTGTGCTATTTACAACTATTATAACAAAAATGTTGTAAACAGTTGAGCGACTTAGTACTACTCGAAGAGCCGTATATCTACTGCGCTATTACTTGTGTTATTTCAGCACCAATCAATGACACCGTGTCGCCAGATGTTCACTACTGCAAACAGGGTTTTACACAAAAGGCATTGCATTGGGTATTGTGTTCGTACATGGATACTATAGAGCAAATGCTAATGTCGGACGAAACGAAACGGACCTGGTTCATTCGCAAATCTCGCTTGCACAGATCGCATCCCCGGTGTCGCCTGCACCGCCCATATGTCCACCCTGCGTCCACAGTCGAGGGATGGCAAGAACAGTACGTACCTTGTCGTTTCATACACCCATGCACGGCTGTTGACCGGTATTGCGTGTAGAGGACGTGTTAGGATGTGAGGACGGTGGATGCTCGCCGTGAATGAGCCGGTTGTCGTGCTGGGCGGGTGTCGATGCACGGTACATAGTGCACTGTGCGTAGAGAACAGTGAGTAGGGCTGTATAGAACGCGAGGGGAGAGACGTCGCACTGAAGTGTTGAGAGCACAGTGAGGGTGGATAGAGCGCGAGAGAAGGGTCGAGGTGGAGCGGGGGGTGCAGCCAGTGAGAGGTCTGTGAGAGTGCGGCGCGCAGACATTTGTAGTAGTGCACGAAAGGCGCGGCCGCACAGCGAGCATCTGGTCGTGCAGGAGGGGCCAGATAGGTGTAGAGCCGCAATGAATGGCGGGAAAATGCCAGCGGGACGTCGTGCGGCCTGTGAGGGTGTCCAGCGTGAGCCGAGAGAACGAAAGGCCGGTGCAGCGTGCAGTAGTTGAAGTTGAAGTTGAAGTTGAACGTTGAACTTCAACGCGTCGACGGGAACTCGGATGAGCAAGCGCTGGCGCGGCATATTCCGGTCGGAGTCCGAAAGAGGTGCCACGTCGTTGTGAACCTTCGCAAGGCTGCCGCTCTCCCACTACTTCCTCCTCTTCCTCGTTCTCCCCGACTTAAGTATGTCCCGTAAAGTCTACTCAGGTAGTTCATCATTTACCAGTACTCGACGCTTTACTGATATGCTGTGCGACCCAGCAGGCTGTTCGCTCTCGAGCAGTCCAATGAATGCAAGGTCGGCGGCACTCGCCGACTCTCGAGTATGGACTGTGAATCCGTGAACTCTCGGACCCCAAGTATTCCCCGATGGCACGCAGACACTGACTCAGGCCATGATGTACGTCCATGTCCTCTCTCCTCCCCCCTTCCTCATCTTCAGAGCTACTTCGATGGGTCTTGTATGCGACACTGACCTGCTGTGTTTCATGACTGACATACCAGTCAGCATTGGAATTAGATGTGTGTGTGTCTACAGCCATACAGAGCTTGTCTTGAGGTGCGCTCTTTACCTCTCCTTTCCCCGTGCGTTGACTTACTTGGATAATCAGCCAGTTCCCGCGGCGCTATAGCTCACTAGGTCAACGGTGAGTTGTCCTAGGCTGTTACACTTTGCTCACTGGGGGCGGCAGATCATCCGCAAGGCTGCCCCACTTTCTTCCCTTCCGTCTCCCGCCTTGAAGAGCACAGTTGTGCGTCCTTCACAGTATAGTATAACTCGCTCTTTGCAACACCCTTCACACCTGCTCGCCTCCCCTGTTGTTTCTCCACTTCCCCGTGATGTCGATGTGTAGTATATGTCTTTCTGTACAGTACCATAGTCACAATCAATATTGATTTCAATGAAGCCGTCAATGGTGGGAAGCATATCGTGAATCTGCGGTGGCAACTGGCGTAAAACATGACAACTAATAGTTAAGAATACGTGCTACTTGAATGCTACTGTGTTGCTTAATGATACTATTCCTGCTATGTTACAAAGGGACCGATCTAAATCGTACTACTGCACTACTAGGCGATTATTATGACGATTGTGACCATTTATCCCTAATATGCAGGGGAGGGTTTTCCTGATGCACGACATCCGACCTCTGCCTTCTTCGAACACGAGCGGCAGTGTGTTGAGATCCGCATTATCCATGACTAGGACATCTTCCAAGGTTGGCAACTCTGCCGCCCGCAAGCGCAAAGCGGCCCAGGCAGACACCGGTCCTCAAACGAATGCCCCGCTGACGAAGAAGGCAAAAGGTGAGCAGCTTATCTTGTACCATTATAGCTCCATGGTCACATACCTGTACTCTCCGGTGGACTCTACCACCAGGGAAAACGGCTGCAAGTAAGCCGTCATCGGAGGGGGAAGCTGCAGATGACTCCGAAGTTGAGATTATCGGTGAGTCTGCATATTCTGGAACATATTGTGAGCAAAAGTCTTAGCCTTATGCATCTCTACTGCCATTTCGGCTGTCGTTGTCACGCGTGCTCTTGAATAGAGCCTCCAAAGTCGGACACAGAGGGAGGAGGGAGTGGTGAGACACTTGATGAGGAGCTAGGTGCGTCAAAGCGATCCTATACGCTACAGTAGATGGCTGATCACAGTATGTATATGATAGCACGACTTCGGAAGCGATGGTCGGCACGGATCTATGGCCTGTACAGCACCGAGGTCAGGGCAGAGCTCATCGGCGGCTCGCCTTTTCACATCTTTAAGTGTATCAAGTGTCAGCATACTATACAGCGCAACCTGAAGACGACGGACCGTGGTTCAACCAGTAATCTTCGAACCCATGCCAAGGTTTGCTGGGGGAAAGACGTTGTCAAAAAGATCAGCAGTACACCCAACATCAATGAAGCTCGCAAGGCTGCGAAGGGGTTCATCAAGACGGGTAAGCTCACCGTCTACTTCGCTGCTGCCATCAAGAGGGGTGCACCCCTATACAAAGAGCAACTCTCGAAGTTGGAGAGCCGGTGAGTGTGATCCGTAGTCGTCAGATGTGCAAGGGCTTATGAGGTGATGGGCGGCGTCAGGGTGTGGATCGTTCGATGGGTGTCAGAAGACTCACGCCCATTCAAGATCGTCGATGACCGCGGTCTTCGGGTGCTTTTGACGGCAGGCCGCCCCGGTTTCAAGCTCCCATCTCCATCGACGGTGTCACGGGATGTCAAGGCTGTTTTTATGCGGACGAAGACGCGTGTGGGAAGGATGCTTCGAGTAAGTACAAATCCTTCAGTCAACCGTGGCAGAGCACTCACTATATGCGGTTACACTTACTACAGCGTATCCCGGCGCGGTTGAGCTTCGGTACAGACGCTTGGACATCTCCGAACCACCGTGCATATATGGCAGTCACTGTTCATTACGCTATGGAGGGTCACCGCATTGAGATGCTTTTGGATATCGTAGAGGTTGCAGAGGTACGTACTTCATATGATCATGTTCAAGGCGAGAATCACCGTGCATCTGAGCACGCTGGAAACAGTCGCATACCGGAGCCAATCTGGCCAGCACGTTTGTGTCTATCCTAAAGGACTTCGGAATCGAGCGGAAGGTTAGTCTATACATGCTTTGACTGGGATAGTGTGCTCGATAACTGATCAGACACCTACTAGGTCCTTGCGATCACCTGCGATAATGCATCAAATAACGACTTGATGATTCGTCACATGGAAATTGACCTAGACGACTTTTCCGGTGATGCATCTCGTGTTCGATGCTTCGCTCATGTCATCAACCTCGTCGCAAAGACGTTGATTCGTCTGTTTGATGTTGGAAAGGGCTCAGATGCGCGTGATCGTGAGTTACAAGCGCTGTCCGAGGATGCTGAAAAGGAGGAGCTTGTCGCTCGGATCGAGGCGTATAAGGACAGAGGAGCGGAGGCAGATGACAATGAGGAAGGTTGGGTGGACGAGCTAGCTGGGCTTTCTTCAGCAGAGCTTGATCAGTTCGCTTCGGAAGTGCGTCCAGCTAAACTTGTGATAGCAAAGGTTAGCTCCGAAGTTCAGCCCCGGTATATCACCTCTATCCACTCACATGTCTGCCATGCTGCTGTAGTTGCGCAAGTTTGCCTTCAAGATCGTCAACTCCTCGACGAAGCTGGGCCCTGCCTGGCGCGAGACGTGTAGAGATCTGAAGCTTGGGGATCGGATGATACCCCGTGATGTGCGTACGCGCTGGAACTCCACGTACGACATGATCGTCGTGGCGATCCAGTACAAGGACGCCATCAACAGGGTGTGTAGTGAGAAGGAGAACGGACTGTGAGATCTCGAGTTGGATGAGGATGAGTGGGTCGTCGCTGGCCAGCTTCGAGACGCACTCGAGGTACGTCTACCCTTTCTGAGAGACGTGGGAGCTAGTCATGCTGACGGCGCCCACATGTCATCACAACAAACTTTATATCTGATTCAACCAATGCTCTGTCCCTCACGGGCTCCTCTGTCCTTTTCGTCTCTCTGCACAGATTCTAAAGTTCGCCACCGAGTTCTTTTCACGCAAGGATGCTACTGTGGCGACCATCGTCCCAGCTATGGAGCATATCAAATCCGCATTCGCTGAGCCGGACCCCAAGTACAACCTCGCCATGCGCATCGCTTTTGGATATGCCAAGAAGACTTTGCTCCGGTACTACCACCTCACGGACTCATCAACGACCTACCGGATTATGATGGGTATGTATCATCCCATGTGCCATCATCTCTACGACTCAGAACATGCTTGTTAGGTCTGCATCCTGCCTTCAAGCTGCAGTTCTTCAAGAAGCCACTCAACTACAGCCGGCAATTTATCGAAGGGACACGGAAGCTTCTGCGCGATGAGTTCAATTTACGCTACGCCTCGATGGACGTGGGAGACTCTCTCTCTGACGAGGAGGTTCACGAGGACACTGTGGATGGACCTTCAGATCGTCGCGAGGTGCGTAGAGTTCAAACTTTTCCCGGTCAACAAACTAACAACAACCTGTTACAGACATCCAATCCGTTCGACAGAATTGCCACAGGGGACCTTGAAGGTAATGGAAGTTCTCGTCAACGGCAGAAGCTCGATGAACTCGACATGTACCTCAAAGCTGAACCGGACAAGACAGTGAAGGACCCTATCGAGTGGTGGCACAAGCATCGTGACGTATATCCACGTCTATCGCGAATGGCAATGGACTATCTGTCTATCCCGCGTACGTGTTATCTCTACTTCTGCTAATGGGGCGGGACCGCGCTAACATGTAGATCACACGCACCGTTAGCAACATCCGTCGAGGTTGAGCGGGTCTTCAGTGGTGGCCGCCTCGTGCTATCGCATGTCCGGAATGCGCTCAGCCCTGCGTCAACACGTGCACTCCTTTGTCTGGGACAATGGAGTCGCCTCGAGCTTGTTCGCGATAGTGACCTGCAGTTTGTTGCGAAGTTCCCGGAAGTAGAAGGTGACGATACTGATGGCGAGTTTGATAAGAACTGGGACGTTCGTAGTAGCTCATCCGAGGAATCTGACTGTGACTAGTCTACGCTACTCGTACTCGCCAACGTCACAGTATCAGGTACACCTGCAAGGTGCTCGTGCATGTATTTTTGCGACCCCGACTCGGGTAGCTTCGTCAGCATGTCTCACTGTGGCAGTCTATGTGATATAAAGTGTGCTCGAGCCGTTGAGCATGAAGAACCATCATGATATCATGTCCAACTCTCCCCCACTTCTCTCCGTCTCTCTTGTCTCGGACTCCTGCAACTCACTGCGCCGCGCCGACAATCTGTTGGATGGCCATAGTGGATCACCCACTTCGAAACCGTTTATGATGAGAGCCCTACACGTCTCCGGTATGGTGTCCAGTGGGTCCTCGACCAGTATATTCGTACGTGGCGATCATTTGTCCCTGTACCAGTAGACACTCAAGTGGTGCGCACAATTCTTTGCAGGTATACCTCCCGACAACACCAGTAGAAGCCGCACTATGGTACAAGGCTGTCCGGCTCCAGCTCGGACCAGTGTCGGTCTACCTGTCGGATGCACAACGGAAGGAAATCAACATTCTGACCAATATCTACTCGTACTATGGGTCAATGAACAGTATTGCAGTCGAGCAATACATCTCTGCGCCTTGGGAGGGATTCAAGGCACACGTTGATCATCTCACTGAACAGATGCATCTTTCGGAAGAGGCACAATTTCAGAGCATCTATGATTGGGCCTCAGAGCGACTACCGGTATGTCTATCCATCAGCTCACTTATCATCTCATTCTGAACTGATTTGAATGACAGGCAAACGCATCTTCAAAGCTCACTTATAACATGGTTCATGGGCCGGCTGGTTGGAATGAGAACACTTTGTAACCCTACCGCGTACGAAGTGATCCTCATCGTTATACTTGTACACAGCTGTCCAACAATTTAGCCTACTAGACTCGGAGTGAGTCTAAGTCTATCACTTGAACGACACATATCGTTTGGCTCATGTTGGCTGATGACCCGCGGGTGTACCCGGTATTATACCCGTACCCGCACATACCCTCACCCGTAGTCACGGGTACCCTACCCGTGCGGGTGCGGGTACGGGTATAGGTCAAAGTACCCGTACCCGACCCGTGCTATACCCTACGTACATATGATGGACTGCCCCGATGACTCGACGTCGATAATACCCCCATAGTATAGGTATTTCCGATCCTTAGAGCGGCGGATTGATTTTGGAGATCGTGTTCGTGGAAACCCCTATCGTCGTCCTTGTCCGAATGTCGTCTTGCGCCCCGCCCCGATCTAGTGGGAGAAAATGCTCAAGGATCGTCACAAGGACAGACCCCAGAGGCAGCTATGCAGGCTCTCAACCAGGGTAGATAGAGAGCCTTGCCCAAGCCCTGCTTCATGACAAGGCGGCGCCCGACGGCGGTGCCATGGCACCGTAGGGTGCACAAACCCTGGGTCAAGGGTGCCGCACGTGATTGATCATGGCGGCGGTCCAGTAGCTCCCCAAGAAAGGACGGCTTAGACGAGGGGACGCCTAAGATGCCTCTGGCGGATGATGATTTTCCGAAGGCGCAGCGGTGTGACCCAGGGGAACACGGCCGCAGCCGGCGAACCACATCCCACATGGAGTTTGACACCGTATGTGATCAAAGACGATATAAAGGAGCGTTCCAGAGTCTTCCATCTCGCTCAGCGCAGCTAAGGCTCCGCAGACGGCGGCAGTAGACACTGCACGGAGTTATAACATGATATGGCAAGGACGCACGTGAGTGAACGACCGCAGTGTGCGCATACCCACGCTGTCTATCATTCGAGTCATCGGCTCCATGACAGCACAGGTCTTCCTTCAAGATACAGCACTATGATAACTTCTCTGTCGCGCCTGGACCCTTTCCTTTATCACCTTGTCATGCAATCAGCGTCGTTCTTCCCAAGGCGAGCCGTGGAACAGCACCGCACCTACATCGACCACATCTACCGCACTTTGTAGATCTGCACGAAGACATCGGAAGCGGTCGCGGTCTCCTCCGGTTCCTTGACGGTATAGTGGATCTCGACGTCCAGCTCGCGCGAGTTGTCCTCGCTCTTCTTGCACTTGAACGTTCCCTCGACGACGGTGCCTGCAGTTGCGACGAAGCGCGTCGTTATTCTCTCTCCGACATTTGCACATCATCGACAGGGACGAACCTCCAGCAACCGATATGGGCTCGCGCAAGAAGAACACGGTCTGCTTCCAGTGCGTCGGCATCGACGCGGGACCCGTGCTGAAGCTCGTGACCTTCGGCGGGCCCTTGCTCCTAAGTGGGTCTCCCGAGCTCATTCGGCGCGCCTGGTACGGCCGGCCACCTAGCGGCCACACCTCAGCGAGGATCGGGTCACCGTCCTGCACAACGTAGACGTCCGTGTCCGGGGGGAGCGGCTCGCCCGTGTGCGTGAAGAAGGTGTCGAAGTAGAGCACGAACGAGTGGACTTTAATGCGCTGGTCCGACGTCGAGACGAGCTTGAAGGGCGCGGAGAAATTGAGCTGCTGGGGGGTGACGGTGCCGAGGTAGAGGTCCTTGATCGTCACGGGCTCGCTGACGACCGTGTTGGGACCGACGACGTCAACAATTGCCTCATCGTACACGTGGGTTCCCATCGTCGACAGGTCGAAGCCTGGATACCGTCAGCGCTTGCGGGAGAGATTGCAGCCCCCCACTCACCGTAAACATCGTTCCAGAAACCGATGCGTTCCTTGAAGAGCTCGCTCCCCTCGCAGAGAGCAAACTTCATTTGGGTCTGACTCGGGGCCATAATCCCGCCCTCGCGCAAAAAACGGTCTCGCGCGTGCAGCACCGAGTCGAGCATAGACTCGTACAGGAGAGCGTACCCCATCCACTCGGAGACGATGATGTCGACCTTGTCGTATCCTTCAGGCAACTTGATGTCTTCTACTTTACCACGGATAACGCTGCAGCATTGTTGTCAGATGGATTGCACGAGTTAGGACAGACCGATGTCTTACGTGACTACGTTATCCAGCTCATTGTCCTTGACGATCTTCTCGGCCTTTGCTGCGATATCGCTTGCATCGATGGCAAACACGCGCTTCGCACCAGCCTTGGCAGCGAACAGGGAGAGTATACCAGTACCGCAGCCAACGTCCAACACAACGGCATCCTTGAATGCCTGAGAGTTCGAAAGGATGAATTTCGCGTAGGTGGCAGTGCGAACTTTGTCATTGATCATGACCGAGTGAATGTCTGCGCGGAGAGAAAAGTAGTCATTGGCTGAGATCAGTAGGACGATAAGACGAGGCGGAGCGTACCGTTCTCAGCGTAGCTCTGAAAGTAGTGGGAGTCGTCATCGCGCAACGGCACGGATACGTGAGTCGCCACCGAGCCTTCGGCCTTTTGAGGCTCGTCGATAAGTCCGGCGAGGTTAAGGCGCTCGCTAACAAATTGCCGATAGTAGACGAGGTCATTCTTAGCCTGGTCGAGCTTGCGCTGGAGAGCTTTGATGCGACGTGTGGCCGTCGCAAGGTCCCGAGGTGCTTCCGGCTTCGATACATCGTCCTCTTCGTCAGAGTCGGAGATATCATCGGGTTCAATTTCTATCAGACGAGTGGTTAAATCGCAGCACTCAATAGGTGTGTACGAGCGACGCACGGAGGTACGGGTCGTCTTCTATACTCGGCTTGAGGTAGTCATCCGAAGTGAAGAACGCTTCTGAACCATCGAGAGAAGCGACGTCCGCGGATGACGGATGCTGGAAAATTTCAGTACTGTTATACAACCCCAAAATGTTGTGGTATACCTCCTTCCTGATCCAGTTAATCAGACGTATGCGTTTGTACAGGTCTAATCCTGCGCGATCGGTTAGCTTCCAGTGTGACTTTATAATATAACAGGAGAGTCTACCTAAGCGAGCTGAAATTGCCTTCAGACTGAACTTGTGCGTGTTGTCGTCGTATAGCATCGCTTCCTGCACGGTGTCAAAAGTCCTGTTCTCAAAGAGAGATTTGCATGGGCGCTTTGTCAAAGAATCGGACACCCAGTCGTCCCAGGTCATGTCCTCATCATCCTCATCAGAGCTGGACTCCTCCGGTCGATCTTCGTGATCATCGGAGTCGGAATGGTGATCTGAATCGATGATATGAGACCCGGTAAGTCTGAGCGCCATTGGTATGCAAACTTCCTAGGAGGTGTTTAGATCGAACTGGACAATCACGTAAGAGTGACTAGAGAGGTCATGAACCTACTTCAGTAGCGGCGCAGAGAAGAGCTGTGTAGCCAGACGGTGGCGCAGGCAGAAGAGCGTTGAGTAGAAAGGTGGTAGAAACTTGGAGAATTCTCGCAAAGTCGTAAGGACTCACAGGCGCTCGTACGGGGATTGCCGGTCGGGGGTGGAAACGTGGAAGACGAGTGTGGAAGCGCGCTGTGGGAAAGAGGTCCTTCCGAGTCCTGGGTCCTTCACTACGCCAACTGGCAATGCCATGCTCGCTCTGTCCCTTCCAAATACCACACCAGTATTCTGAAGACGGCACACCTGTGTGTTAATCTTCGGGTGGTGGGCGTGCCCGCGGTGGTCCCGTCGACTTCAGGTATGTGTCTAATCACCACTGTAGGTTGACCGTCGAACAGAACGCCAACCATACATGCGTAGACACCGCTCGTACGATACAGTGCACAAGAACGCTTCTTGTGCGAGAGCATCCATGTGTCATTAGAGAACCGAGGAGGGGTCGAGTGCTCTCTCTCGTTGCTTACCAGAACACGTTCACAGCTGATCTAGTCTAAACCAGCCTCGCCCGAATGCGCGAACGAAAGTCGTCCTATGTCCACAGCAAGTGTGCCGGCAGATAAGTCACTTACAATCCGAAGAACAATGGCATTATACTCAGTAACGACTCCCTATGTGGACTACCATCCATTGGTCAGTACATAGATGACATACGTTTACGTTCTGATCGCTCATTTCCACTACAGAAGAGGCGGAGGTGGCTACCACGTGCGCAAGCGCACCAACCTTCTCAACACGACTTTCTGCTCGGCAACAACATCGATGGCCCTGCCTACGGTATCGTTCCCGAAAACCGCGGGTGCTCAACATGTGGCGGTACCACCTCCAGTAATCGAGATATCGTTACTTGTGAAGTGGTCGGGCTACGCTAAGTGGTCGCGGAAAACAGCCGGATCAAAGCAGTCGCACGTCTATACCCTGATCTCGCCGCTCCCGCAAGCAGTCACAGAAGGTACACAGGTCAAACTAGTCGCTGTACCATTCACCACAACCGGGCCGTCCAAAGCCTCTTCTGATGGAGTGTGGTACGACCCGCATGTCCAAGGATCCGTGGTCAGTATGGTGTCGGAGCCTTCTGGGCGGACCGTCGCTACCGTTGTGAACGAGTGTCGCCGGAGTGCCGTGGAATTGGTAGAACTCGAGATATTACCATCGTCGTCAGCTACGTCTCCTGCTGAAAGAGCTACCGCCGAGGAATATGCGCCGGTCGAACACAACCTGCACTATCCTCCTCCGTCGTCGCCCAATACACCCATCAGTGTATGCGGCGGTGCAACCTGACCACTCTCTCCGTACGGATCTGTCGATATCTGCAAATACGAGTTGGCCGACAAGTGGTCGTCCGACGAAGAAGAAACCACTCAAGAATCTTTTCGCTGCTCATTTAGGCCAGGTACAAAGCGCGCTCGTCTTGGGAGTCATCATGAAACCCGAGTCCCGAGAAGAGATGGTAGGACTGCGAAGAGAAGCAAGATGGCCAGTTGCGGATGGATATTGGAGAGACCGGGGGGCAGTCGTTACCACAAGTGAAGGGAGTTGCCCTACATTAATGGTTCACACCACCCCGTTCTTGATTGAAACTGCTACCGAGAATATTTGATATGGTGTGGTTCACCGCTTACATCACTCAGTAATTCGACATACCGCGCCATCCGAACCGGATGTGAGCTACTTACCTTAGTACCTATCATACTTATGGAGACTTATGGTACTGCCAGGTGCAAGAGGGTGCAAGTCACACGCGGGAGCTTTCGGCGGAGATTAGTCGGACAGTGAATATGCTTGAACCTCAAGGCGCCCTGCGGCCCGTGTTTTCCTGCCTCTTGTCTTACCACGACCAGACCACGACCCATTCTCTTATCTCTTGGCAATTGCATCTCACCCCTTGCCCATCTTTTTTCCGTCTTTCCTGAGCTCGTTGGAAGTGCTCTGTGACGAGGTGTGTATCGACTCGCTCATAGTCTCAGATTGTCACTAACAAGAACCTGCGGGCATTCATTTTGTGTAGGCACCTCTACTCTACCGCAATTCTTCATAGTCTGGTTACCAGCGTATCAACGGATCACTTCCACGCCTGCGAGAAAACCCCGCGATGTCGCAGTCCATAGTTGGCTCTATCTTGGAGCGCAAACCCGTCTCGAAGCCCAGAGAATCGTCGGCACTTCACGAAGCCGCAGCTCGGACTGGTTTCCCTTCAGCGCAACACAGATCACAGAGCGCGTTTTCTCGTGCTCGAGGCGGTGCGCAGAAACGAGCACGGGAGGTGCCTGTCGTTGGGTCGTCTTCCAATTCCCGGATTAGCAACATCAAAGTGCCAATACGCGATCAGGGAGACACTGGATGGAGAGCCCAAGTCGAAGAGGAGAACCGACGTCGTGTTGAAGCTATGTCTGAGCAGGAGAGGGGGCAGGAGCAGGCAGAGATAGTGGAAAGGTTTGGACCGAACATCGCGGATGTCCTGAGGAAAGCTCGTGCCGCCAGGGAGACCAAGAAAGGCGAGGACGAGAAGGCAGCTGTGCACCAGTTGTCTTCAAGCATCTCGCAGTTGGATGATGAAGGCGGAGTAGGAGGGAGGCCGTCTTCCCCCGCATCTCCCTCTCGCTCCCGCGCGGGTGAGCGAGTGCGACCCTTCAGTATGTGTATATATTCGTGCATAATATATCCATGTGTGACCACTGATATAGCAAGCGTGTCGGGATCCTCTACTCCACCCACTTCCGCAAGCAGCACACGGCCGCCAAGTCGCGCAGACCGCAAAATACGCTTTGCAGAACTTACACCCGATGACGTGCATGTCTACGAGTCTGCTCCGCCGTCACCGAAGAGGAAAGCCCTGGCTCTTCCCTCCCCTTCAGCCAGCGATGGTCCCACCGTGTCTCTAGGTCAGTGGAAACCCTCTAGCATCTCCTCACTCGTAGCTCCTCTGGCATCTCGGAGTGCCGACAGCGCCGAGCAGGATGATGAGAAGGTACGAGCCATCGAGGAAGGAACTCCGGAAGACATCCGGTTACGATTCTTTCCAACTGCCCCTACAAATGATCCATCACTGCAGTGGATGCAGGGTGACAACTTCGACGCGGAGACCGACGCCGAGCCTGCAACATCCGCTATTCGATTCGACCTCAATGGCAATTTCATCCCCGCACGACTATCTGCATCCCTCCCTACGCATCTTGGGCTTCATCATCACGCCGAAGGCTCCCATGCTGGTTACACCCTCGAAGACATCTTCCTGCTTTCACGTTCAACAGTTCCTGCGCAGCGTGCCTCGATGCTCGGGATCCTGTCGAAGATAGCTCACAAGCTCGCCAGGACGTCCGTTGAGAGCAAGAAGGGCATTCCCGAACTCGCCGGTCAAGAACTCGCGCTCAGGAAGCGCATGATTGCTACTGCGGTGGAAGCTATGTCGGAGCGCGCCAGCGTCGGTGCGCGTGCCATAGAGCTACTCTGGGAGTGCACTTCTCAATGGGACGAAGAGGCGACTGTGCTAGACGGCGTCGAGCTCTTTGACCTCGATCGTGGAGAAGCCCTCGCTTCTCTGCCGCTCGACTACGTTCTTCCACAGATCTCCACTGTACTCACTGTTGGCGAATTGCCTCGTGAGAGCCTCTTGCAGACCTTGGCGGTACTCTACAGGCTCGCTCAGCATTCCAACACTACTGCGACAAGCATAGTATCCACCAAGGGTCTAATTGCGAACGTACTCCAGAGATTCTTACTCACTCCCATTCCACCGTCTGATGACACCCCCAAACCGGATCCTTCTGCACTGCGCTTCCTTCATGTACTAGCGTCTTCCTCCCGCGAGAACGCTACGGCTTTGGTCGACCCGGCCGACTCACTCCTCCGTTTCGTGATCACTCTCCCGACGGCGTCTCCGTTCCCGATTTCACTAGCGACCCAGCTACTCACCGAAACACTGCGCCTCTATGCAATCCTTGCCTCCTACGGTCTGTATGCGCACATTGCGACCACTGCGCAAGAACATCTCACGCAGTTGAACCGCTACGTCTCTTCCCCGCGGTGCCAAAACAGTCAGCTTCGGCGCACATGGCTGCACGTTCTGGAGGGCTGGACCATTTGTGCCCACGACCCGCATCGCACGACTCCGAGTCACGAGATCTTGTGGAGCCAAGTGGTCGGATGGGGATGGATCGAAGACATACTCGAATTCCGTGCGCGACTCCGCGACACCGACGACGAGACATGGGCAGCCCTCTGGAATAGCGCAGCCGCGTTCTTGGAAGGAGCCAAAGTCAACGGTATGAAAGGCGGCGAGGACGAGCGCGCTCTTGTCACAGCCGCGGTGAAGGACGGATTCACGAACGGCACCGAGAAGCGCGTTGTGGATGCTACGCTGAGAGGCGCGCGTGATGGCCTGAGCAGGCTGAATGAAGGCATGCGGCAGGCGATCCTGCCCTCCGATTTACCTGGGCTCCGGGAGATTGGGAAGCATGCAAACACCCTTGCCGCCGCCATACGTCTGTTCCTCGCGTGTACCCCCGGCTCGCCCCAAGATGTCCCCGACACTCCGCCGTTCCCGCTGCCTTTCTCGGACATATCCAATGTCGCAGCTGAGATCACGACGCACACGCTCTGGACGTCGCTGTACACGCCAGAGTCTATCCCTTACGGCCATATCTTCTGCCGGCCATTGTCGACTCTCCTGTCTAGCTACCTCCTCCTGTCGCGCAAGATGCCAGGAACTTCGCCGGACCTCTGGATAGCGCAGGCGTTCGCGATCATGTGTCGTCTCTACCCTGGTGACGACGACGTAGCACAGCGAACGGTCTCAGCGGTGTCGGAGCTGATTACCTCCGATTTACTGCAGACCCGAGGCTGGTCGGTACCCGACGAAATCTGGGACAGAGGCGGCATGGACATCATCATCCCCTTCTTGACGCAGTCATTGCGGCCAAAGACGGACGTACGCGTTGGTCCAATCTGGCCTACTCCACGATCCATATCGACAGCGACAACCCAGCGCCTTCCTCCGCTGTCGGCTCTCCAGCTGAACGACAGGCGGGACCAGTCGCTCCCACTGACGAAGGACTGGGTCTTCTGTCCTCTCGATCACCTGCTCCGATCCGGCGAGTCTGAGGTCTTCAAAGACTTGCCTTCTTCATGGAACGCATCCGAGGCGGAAGTCGTCCGAGCGACCCTTCTTTTCGCCAGGGTCGGCCAAGAGGTTCTGCGCCACCACCAGCTCCCCGCCTTCCTTATGAGTCGCGAGGAGGCCGCATTTGGATGCATGAAGGTCTTCATGCTCGAGCACGGGCAACAGCAGACCGACTCCTCCGAGGAAGTCTTCCGCGACAGCATCGTCGAGCACTTCATGTCCGCGCTCCTCGCCCCCTTCTCCGCGTCCGCCTCCGCGAAGTCCCTCAAGACGCCCCCGCCGTCGATCCACACCTCGGACAGCATCGACGTCGTCGCGAAGCGCTTCCTCGGTGCCTCCGTCCCATTCTACCAGTGGTACACAGACTTCGTCGCGCTCTACGACGCGGTCTCGTTCGCGCACCCACTCTTCGCGCGCCTGCTGCTGCCGCCGCTGTCGATGCGCTACCCCGTGGACTACCGCAAGTACCTCTGGGCGGATTACCATCACGTCATGCGCACGGTGCGCGTCGCACCGGACGACGTCGTCACCGGCAGCGTCGCAGACTATCTCTGGCCGTCCGAGACGGACGCGGAGATCGTCGCGGCATACCTTCGCGCGCTCGTCAAGGGCCCGTTGGACGATTTTGTGCGGCTCGTTGCAGTGCACCACGTCGCGTGCCGGATATGGCCGGACTTGGGCGCGGACGGAGAGGAGAAGTCTCGGACGCTTCTGAGGGCGGTCGTTGACCAGGGCGGGTTCGACACGGTGAGGGATGTGGTGCTGTACCGCCAGAACAGGGAGGGGACGATCGTGCTCCCGCCAGCGTGCTTTGAGCAGCAAGGAAGCTGGCGGGCGGGGAGAATCGAGTTTGCGGAGAAGTGCGGAGCAGAGTTGCAGGAACGTTTGAGGAGGCTGTTGGAGTGAGCTAACTAGATACTAGAAGAGCATTGTATGAGCTTATACGCCAGTATGATGTGCAGCTCAGAAGGGGTGTAAAAGGAGTTTGTACGATACCATGCAAACTTGTAGTACTTATATCTCACTGTAAGGCCACACCACAACGAGGGTGGAAAAGGTTCTATGTGTGTTTTATGTTTTTCTCGCAGTATGTCCGAAGATGCCAGAGCATCCTGTACCTATTATACGAGTGGGAAAAGTTGAGGGCAGATTTATACACCGGTAGCCGCGGTGGTGGGGTGCGGGCGATACACACAGTACGTCTGGGCACGAGACAACAACCGGTTGCAACCTACTCGTGGCTAAGTAGCTGAAAACGGGTTTCCTGGATTGGGATCCCGATTCGATCTTGATCAATTAGATAGGCGCTTTACCAACCTTCGCTATATAGCGCACACCGTTCGCCCGTACTTTACATTCTGGTTGACTTGATTCGACTCGTTCTAGGTGGCATGAATGTTCCAACCTTGTCTTGCTATATATCTCCACAGTAAATAGTCGTCGTAATTTCTAGTGACTATACAACCTGAACAATACGGACCGACTTGCTCACAGACACCGTGATGGACTCGGATCTGAGAACCGGGGCATGAAAATCTTGGGTGGCTTATGGAGGCAGAATATGGATGAATCATAAAGAATAAATGATGATGGAACACGCTGCGTAGGCGTCGTGAACCGGAAGCTCTTCTAGACTTGGGGCTGCCCGCGAGGAATAGGTGCGACGGGTCCGAGGGCCCGGGACGCCCTTTGGGGGTAGACAGCGCCGGTCGCGGGTGCTACGAGGCGACCGTGGAGCAGAAGACCGTTGCAAGTGGTAGACGGAGAGATAGAATGATATGATTGCGAGGGATAGAATGGGATGTTGTTCCTGACGACGGGCCTCGCACGCTCATAATGTGCGTTTGGGATGCTGCTCACCCACTGAGAGGCGATGTGAAGGCCCGGGGGAGCCCCTCCGCGACGGCGAGGGGGGTGAGTGTGAGGTGCATTGTTCCCTGACGAGGGTGCACGACGACGGGTGCAGAAACACTTGCTCCCAAGGAGGCAAAAGAGGACGACAAGGGCCAGAAACAAAACTGGGTGCGAGTAGAATTGGTAAATACTAGATATTCGAGAAAAATGAGCACATACAGGTAGAGCCCACAATCGTGACGATAAGCTTGGCCGACAATGTGTCGGCTACCGGTGAACTGTGAGAGGAAGGAGCCATGATAGCGCGGTGCTACACTTGTAGCAAGGAGGAGGTACGGAGATGGTAAGAACGAGCTCGGCTGAGGGGGTTTGAGGGAGTGGCAGGGGATGTGGTGTGCGTCAACCTGTACTGCTAAATATATGGGTAGCTGTATAACGGCGTAAGGTTTAGTACCAGTCAGTACGTTCTCCCCGATTGCTAAAAAGGTTGGAGTTTTGATTCTCAACGGCTTACCATCAGAGAGTTCCCGGGGTCTTCACCTTTGTGCACAACCGTCAGCGTGGTCTCTTGACCTGGGATTGAACCCCCCCCCCTAGACGGATTAAAGTAGCCATCAGATCGTGATGTCCAGGTGCGCCCGGGAATCCACGCCGGGATTTAGTCCCTTGACCTGGGATTGAACCCCCCCCCCCCTAGACGGATTAAAGTAGCCATCAGATCGTGATGTCCAGGTGCGCCCGGGAATCCACGCTGGGATTTAGTCCCTTGACCTGGGATTGAACCCCCCCCCTAGACGGATTAAAGTAGCCATCAGATCGTGATGTCCAGGTGCGCCCGGGAATCCACGCTGGGATTTAGTCCCTTGACCTGGGATTGAACCCCCCCCCTAGACGGATTAAAGTAGCCATCAGATCGTGATGTCCAGGTGCCCGGGCGTCCATTGACTTCTTCCATGGTCCGCCGCACGCAAGAAGAAGTCGCCGGATAGATATATCCGATGCATAGACCACAGTTCTTCTTGATGAGTATCAGGTCGACATAGACGGCTGTAACCATCGCTCTAGTATTATTACTATACCATCGCGCTTATGTCACACAGTCACTACATACGTCACACCTTCCTATTCCGTACTGTACTTCTTCTCATGGTTCGACCTGTTTGCTGCTCTACTCCGTACTCATCGCAGCAATCAGGTATGTTCCTCTAGCACCTCTGTATACTCCGTACTCATCGCAGCAATCAGAGAAACATTGTGCCTGTTACTTCCCGTCTGAAGTGTGCCCTCATCATCCGGGCTTACACTTTTTTTTTAACACCGCACAACGCACTCTGTCGTAACCGCCCCGAGTCCGAGCATACAACCACATCGAACAGTCTCACCCCGGAGAGCAGAAGAGGAGATTGCAGGACGCTTTTACACGGTTGCGTGTTCAAGACTGGCTGGGATTTCGGTGGGAATTGATCAAAAGGCTCGCCCCCTTTTTTTTCTCTCTTCCCTCCCACTTCTCTACGCTGTCGCGATACGCTCCGTCCGTTCCCTTTCCTCTCCAAACCCGCTCTCGCGCTCTCCCCGAGCGTCAAGAGACTCCTCCACCCCAGGCGCAAGGAATTGAGGTGGATAATCTCTCTGAGATATCTAGCTTGACTTCCTTATCACCGTCAACCACCCGCTCGGATTCACCCGTCACGGAAGGCCCATCGCGCAGAGGAGGCTCCAAGGAGCCCGTACAATTTGTCGACTCTCAAGACGAGCCCGACTTTGTGCGCATACAGTCACCCTCCGTGCGCGTAAAGCGTTCCACATCCGAACCCTCTGTACTGCCAAACCCGGCAGACATCCCTCTGCCCGACGACGAACCTGAAGCTTCGGCCTCCGTCACCACCGTTCCGGGACTATCGTCCACTACTGTCACTGCCGTTCTGTCCCCTGCTCCAACCAGGACCCGTCCCGTTCGTCACGTTCCCCGATTCCGACCATTGCCCGTCACTGTCACCACCACTCGCTTCGACTCTTCAGACTCAGACTCCGACCACTGTTCTCCTTTGCCAACTATGACGACTGCCGCCACCGCTGATATCGCTGAAGTCAAATGTGACTCATACAAGGACCTCCCCTCCTTGACCCCGGGGAAACTCACCCCCGTCGTCTATCACGAGTGGGTGGCCAAATGCTCGCAATATTTCGAAACAAAGAAGATTCTCGACGACAAGAAAGTCTTCGTCGCAATGTCTGGGATCCGTGACCCCCTAATGAAGGACTGGTACTATGCCGACCAGATTGCGCTACACCGTCTCAACTGGATCGACTTCTGTCTTAGATTCCAAGAACGCTTCCTTGAGAAGTACTGGGACCAACGAGTCGTGCAGGGCATGTCTCGCCTTTCGCAATCGGCCGATGAACCACTAGTTCGATTCGTCGAACGACTCGAACGGCAGAACGTGCTCCTCCGCGGCTCTGCGCTACGCTGGGACGAAGACCGTCTACGAGAACACCTCGAATCACACGCTACTGCCGACGTCAGGGCTGAAGCTAATAAGCTTATCTACCGGGCGGTCGTGGACTATCGGGTTTGGAAAGATGCGCTCTGCGAATTCGACGATGACCGTCTGCGTACTCGCGCGCGAACTGTCCGCGAGGTCAAGTACGTCCTCGCCCAAGAGCGCGCGTCTAACACTCGACGTCCGAGCGCGACTAGCACCCAAGCTGCCTCATCCACGACTGTCGCCACTTCGACCACCACAAAATCCCGCCTTCCGTCGCTCACTCAGCCCGAGCGAGACTACCTATACGCGAACAACGGATGCTTGAAGTGTCGACGCATCAACGTCGACCATCGGTCGACCAACTGTCCAAACGGTTTTCCCGATCCGGCTACATACAAGCCGATTGGACCTTCTGTCACCAAGACGACATTCTCCTCGTCATCAGCATCTGCACATCCTCGTCGCTCCACTGTCGCCGCTGTCAACGCCGCTGAGTCGACCTCTGCTGCTGAAGACGACGATCAAGACTCGTTGCACTCTGCAATCGCCTTCATCACAGCTGGTGTGGCAACGACAGGGATTCTTGATCCCGGCTCTTACTCTTCCTCTTCGGAGGATGAGGAGGACGAGTACGTACCCTCTTCGTACTCATCACCACACATCATGTGGAATGCGCATATCCGAACGTCCGCCGGTCTATCTGAGACTATGCCGATGCTGATCGACTGCGGCTCACCCCCAGTGCTCATTAACGCGCAAGTCGTGGACGCGAACAAACTACCCCGTCGATCGTTACCGAAGCCGTATCCGCTGTCAGATGCTTTCGGTGGAGGCCAGAAGGAGGCGACAGAATACGTTCGCATACAGATCGCCTCCCCAAACTCGTCCTACACGTCTGTTTCAGTCCGCGCCATGATTGTAAACTCGCTATGTGTACCTATCCTGTTGGGGAATCTATTCCTTGATAAGAACGACTTGCTCGTCGACGTCCGACGCCGTGCTGTGTGGGAAACCAGTACCGGTATTGACATCCTTGCACCTTCCCCTCCTCCCATTCCCCCCCCTCCTTCACTTTCGGATCGCCGTGAACGTCGTAAGACGCAGATGGAGTACGAACAACTCCAGATGCGCCTTCGATTAACGCAGCGTAAGGATGTATTGCGAGAACTACAGTTGGAGGTCTCGAGGCGGGAAGGCGAACCTCTTATAGAGGTTCCCGCCTTGACTATCGCCGCTATACGTTCTCGCATAGAAGACTTGGCTGAACTCGAGACCATGGCTGCTGAGGACGCAGCTATGAAGGACGAGTACAGTGATTGTTTTCCATCCGATATTCCTCATCTAGACGAACTCCCGACAGACGTTTACCACGAATTCAACCTGAAGGATCCAACTGTTCAGATAAAACGACGTACTTATGACTGCCCTAAGAAATACAGGGTGGTCTGGAACGACCTCCTCCAGGAACACATCGCTGCCGGCCGCATCCGCCCATCGTCTAGTCAATATGCCTCCCCCGCTTTCCTCATTCCAAAATCCGACCCCACCGCCAAACCGCGCTGGGTGAACGATTATCGTCAGCTCAACGAGAATACAGTTCCGGACGCACACCCTCTGCCTAGTATCCAAGAGATACTCAGCGACTGCGCTAAAGGTCGAGTGTGGGGGAAGTTAGACATGACAAATAGTTTCTTTCAGACCAGAGTTAAACCGGAACACATCCCATACACCGCGGTCACCACTCCCTTCGGACTGTACGAATGGACGGTAATGCCGCAAGGGTGCCGTAACGCGCCAAGCACCCATCAAAGACGCATGTTCAACGCCCTCCGGAAGTATATCGGGAAGATATGCCACGTATATCTCGACGATATAATCATATGGTCCAAGGACCTCGCAGAACACCGTCGTAACGTCGCGCTGATACTGGAAGCTCTACGCGCTAATAAACTCTTTGTCTCTCTGAAGAAAACTTCGCTTTTCTGCAAAGATCTGGGGTTTCTAGGACACCGCATCTCGCGCGACGGCATCGCTCCCGATGGAAAGAAGGTGGACAAGATAGTCTCTTGGCCCACTCCCCGCTCTGCTGGCGACGTCCGATCCTTCCTGGGTCTGACTAGATACCTGGCGAATTTCCTTCCGGCGCTAGCATCCTTCACTGCCGTCCTCACCCCACTGACGACAAAAGAATCCAATACGGATTTCGAATGGACCACTGCACACGCCGCCGCTTTCGAGTCCATCAAAACGTTGGTTACCAGCCACGAATGCCTAACTGTGATCGACCACGAGGACATGCGCGACAACCGCATATTTGTCTCATGCGACGCTAGCGACTATGCCACAGGAGCTGTCTTGTCTTACGGTCCGACACTGGAGACGGCACGTCCTGTAGCTTTTGACTCATGTCAACTGAAGGCGGCGGAACTGAACTATGCGGTACATGAGAAAGAGCTACTCTCTATCGTGCGCGCCCTCAAGAAGTGGCGCATAGACCTACTTGGAGTTCCGTTCACCGTTTACACGGATCACCGCACCTTAGAGAATTTCAACGTCCAGAAGCTCCTATCTCGACGGCAATGTCGCTGGCAGGAACTCCTCGGACAGTACGATTTTAAGATCGTCTATCTAAAAGGGGAAGACAACTGTATCGCCGATTCTCTCTCCCGTCTACGTCCTCAAGATGAGCTCGTCGACTCGCAGCCGGTCACGATTGCCCCAGTTAACGTCCTCCGCATCGCTACCGACCCTGCATGGCTAGATCTCGTCCGCGCCGGTTACCTCGAGGACCAATGGTGTCTGAAGCTCCTCAGAGGTCTAGCTGGCGACAACACTGAGCGATCGCTGGCACTCTTCGCTGCAGGTAGCTTGGATGGTAGATCTCACGCCGGGATTCGATGCACCGACAAGCTACTCTTCGTAGGCGGCAGACTGGTCATTCCTCGAATCGCTGACTTTCGCGAGGTCATCTTCACGCTCGCCCACGACACTCTCGGCCATGGCGGATTCGAGAAATCGTACGCGGCGCTGCGTGGAGACTACTACTGGCCGAACATGAGGAAGGAGCTAGAGACGATGTACATACCGGGCTGTGACTCGTGTCAGCGAAACAAGTCATCTACTCGACGGACTCCGGGTCCCCTCCATCCTCTTCCCGTGCCTGACGGTCGATGCGTCTCGATATCGATAGACTTCGTCGGTCCTCTCCCTCTTGACGGCGGCTTCAATTGTCTAGTCACTATAACCTGCCGCTTGAACTCGGAGATCCGCATCATTCCGTGCCGTACGGATATGAACGCCGAAGACTTCGCAGCACTCTTCTTCGAGCACTGGTACTGCGAGAATGGACTTCCTGAGTCCATCGTCTCCGACCGAGACCCACTGTTCATATCGGCTTTCTGGCGCGCCTTACATCGTTTGTCTGGCGTCAAACTGAAACTCTCCTCCTCCTTTCATCCGCAGTCCGATGGAGCCAGCGAGCGCAGCACATCAGTAAGTGTGTATTCGCACTGACACCCCTGGCAGCCCTGGCACTACTGACCAAGACGGGCTGACACCACACCGGCAATATCTTGGTGAGTTCTTGTCGCATTTGCCTGAAATTGTATATGCACCATGTGATGTGTCTTCTGTCTACACTGTACTAGTTTGCTTGTGCTCTGAGGCGAACAACAGTGCTGAATGAACACTTTCACCAGAAGCTCTGGTAGCGGCAGAAAATGAGCTATTACAGTATAATAACTGGTAATTAGATGCTCAGAATTTGTGTGTACATAGCTGTGTGTACTGGTAACATATTATATATATTGACATTGGGGTCACAGGGAAGTTTGCACAAACAATGAGCAGCAAGACGGAAGGGAGAGTCTGATAGCACAGCCACTACTGAGGGAGAAAGTCCTGAGGCAGTACTGACGCTACTGAGAGCCCTGCCTCAGGGCTCTCAGGAACAACGCAACTCTTCTGATGCAACAAAACGGTCATCCAGGCCTTACGTTACCATGTCGACCGCAAACAACGCGGCTGGGTCGCTGCACTACCGGCAATCCGTTTTCAAATAATGAATACGGTAAACTCGTCGACCGGATTCACACCCTTCCAACTACGATACGGACGCTCTCCGCGTGTCGTTCCACCCATCACAGCCCGCGACGTCACAGATGCTCGCGCGGATTTCCCGACCGGCGCCGACGCAGCTCGCGATGTCCTCGCGCGGCTCGAAGTCGACACGATGGAAGCCTCGGACAATCTCTTGATGGCCAAGGTCGAACAGGCCGACGCTGCCAATCGAAATCGCGCACCTGACCCTCGCTTCGAAGTTGGGGATAAGGTACTCCTTTCCACATTCCACCGCCGCCGAGACTACATGCAACGAGGCGACACCCGGGTCGCCAAGTTCATGGTCCGATACGACGGCCCTTTCAAGGTCGTCCAAGCTTGGCCTGACTCGTCGGCTTACACCCTCGAACTCCCAGAAACGATGAACATATTTCCTACATTCCATGTCTCACTACTTAAACCATACATTCCGAACGACGCGACACTATTTCCTGGTCGCGAGGACGCTGCACCCGGACCTATCGTTGGACCCGAAGGCGAAGAAGAATGGCTCATCGAGCGCATTCTCGATCGCCGACGCATAGGACGGGGTTTCCGCTACCTTGTACGATGGCATGGGTACAGTCAGGCGCATGACTCTTGGCTGCCAGGACGCGAGCTCAAGGAGTGCGCCGCTCTGGACGAGTACTTACGTGACAACGATCTTCCTGACGTCTGAATTTTTTTTCTCTCTCTCTCATCACACTCCCTCTCTCGTTATCTCTCATGCTATACTATATGTTACCCCTCACTTTGCTCTTCTCCGTGGATGGGTGAGAGTGTAACCATCGCTCTAGTATTATTACTATACCATCGCGCTTATGTCACACAGTCACTACATACGTCACACCTTCCTATTCCGTACTGTACTTCTTCTCATGGTTCGACCTGTTTGCTGCTCTACTCCGTACTCATCGCAGCAATCAGGTATGTTCCTCTAGCACCTCTGTAGACTCCGTACTCATCGCAGCAATCAGAGAAACATTGTGCCTGTTACTTCCCGTCTGAAGTGTGCCCTCATCATCCGGGCTTACAACGGCGATGAGTCACGTTTGATCTGTCGGCCTAGTAAATATTTACCTCTGCGAACCTCAAATACATCAAAATGCGTATTGTGCCTGGCAGTGAACGAAGCGAATCAGTACCATAATCCTCTTGGACGGTCCAGATGCATAGATATATGTGCGGGATGTGTTTGACCGAAGCTTTGTTGATCCATACTAGTGATGTCTAATTGACTGCCGCACACACAACGTTCGACGTGGACTCCCGGGCCACTTCCACGTCTATCGACTTCTGCCATGGTGCTGTCGCAAGTACCAAGTCTCCGGTGCGTAGACCACAGTTCTTCTTGATGAGTAGTAGGTTGACATAGACGGCAATGGGTCACATTCGATCTGTTGGCCCTAAGTATTTACGAACTTGAATCTCTGGGAACGTCAAATACATCTAAAGGTGTATTGTACCAGTGGGTAAAACGAATCCGTACCTGGATGTCTGTGCTGCGGATGTGTTCGACCCAAGATGCATGCCAGTGACGTCTCATGAATTGCCGCGCGATAGTTCAGCATGCGATGCGAGAGGAAGGCCTAGCAGAACGTTACTATACGTAGGGGCTATCCGTATTAGCTAATAAGGGCGACAAGATACTATAGGATGTAGGCGGACGTACATCTCATCTCATCCCAGGTAGTAGTTGGCAGGCGGGAATCCCATGCTCCCCGGACTGTGTGTCTCGGAGGTCGTCGAGCAGGCACAATGGATCCTTAAACCAACATGACCCCTAACACTGCGACCGCATCAGGAGCGAGGCGCTGACAATCCTGTGCTTGATGTTGTTTGAGTTCATGAGGACTATGGTGTATTGGTGCCGACCGCAGTTCACCGCGCAACAGTCATAAAGACTTAGGGAAGCCTACCACAAATGTGGTTCGATGCTGGGCGTCCGAGTCGGCCGTGAGAGTCGGTCGTGGCTTCAGTTCCGGCGCGTGCCCCCGGCACGGTGAACCCAAAAGACTTCGACAAACACGCATCATGATGGTCAGCTGTGAATTCCTCGGTTGTCAGCTGTGCGAGCAGCCAGGCCACCGCTGGCCTCTTCTTAAGCTTCTGGTCCCTCAGCTGTGGACTGGGGCGTCATATCAATAATCAGGCCAGTCTTCAGAAGTGATCGTGCCAGGAACATGCGGCTACGGGGGCGGTCCGCCCCGCAAAGAGGGCGACCCGCAGGTCGGTCTTGAGACGGGTCTGGTGACCGCGAAACCAGCCGGTTTCGCGCGGAATCCCGGGATGTTCAATCCATGTTGAATGTCTCCCAAAAACGAATCATCGTCACGGCCTCAGGCCGGTCGGAAACTGATCGTGACTACAAAGCGCTGTGCCACGGTTTCGAATTAAAGTGAGAACGATTGTTCTCGCCCCGGATATAGGCTAGCTGGTAGGTCTTGACAAAGTCTTGTTTCCGCTTTCTGCATGAGCTTGTCTGCGTGCTCTCCTAGCGCTCAGATTGTCGTGTATAATCATTAATGAGGGTAGGTAATTCCGACTTACTATTTTTCTTCCAGCAAGATTCATCCAGTCTCAGCCCGTCTCTTCGACTCCTCGGAGAGGACGCCAATACAATACTGCTAGCGTGCAAGTTTTCACAACTCCTCCGGATGAGGGTTCGTACTCGAAGCAAGGATAGCTGATTGAATGGAAAACAATTCTTTCCATGAGTCTCCGAGTCCGGAGGCCAGGAAGCTTCGAGTGCAACCTCGCATTCAGGATTCGACGAGTGATCGTGCGAGTTTGTGGGGTGAATGTTTGTGAGGTGAATGTCTGCAGTGTTATAGGATAGGACTAATGAACGTGACGGTACGACGCGAGGAAGATGACCTTCAAAGTCTGAGATACTTGGGCCTCTCTATGGGGCCGTTGCCAATGCTATCCGTAGTCTTCCCACGATTAGCTGACTTTCGATACTCAAAGTTTCAACTAGGACTTCAGTATCAGTGGATGTAAAAATGGGTCTCGATGACAGAGCAAGTACCTACTGCAAGGCCAAGTACACCCAGTCCATTAACTTCGCATACCCACTGGACTGCTTTTGATGACGAATCTCGAGTCGTTTCGCAGTATGTACGCAGAGTGATTCAGACCAAATATATATACACGAATAAACACAAGTTGCGACGGGCTGGCGTCGTGTGAGCTCGTGTGAAGTTCGAAAAGCCCACCGCACGCTGCACTGCAACAAGACCAAACAACAACTATCCGCTACAACGAGCTGTTCGTCGCCGCGACCGGGTACGTCCGCTCGCGCTCGTGCACATCCACGACCGAGTCGCACTCGGACCCATCCACGTCCGTATCGACCCACGCGTCGCCCTCGCTCGCGTCCCCGGAGCTCTCGCTCGGGAAGAGCGATCGCCCGCGCGCAGGCGGGGACGACAGGTCGATAGCAGCGGTCGGCCGCAGCGGGGACGGCTGTCGCGGCCGCGCGCCGTCGACCACGCGCCCCTTGCCCTTCCCCAACGTCAACGTCGCCCCCGTGTCCGACCGGCTGATCGCCTCCGGCAAAGGCAGGAGCAGCACCTGTGCCCCGTCGTCGCTGACGTCCGAACCGGTCAGCACATCGCCCTCAGCGAGGGGTGGGGTGCCGGCCGAAGAGGACGACGGGTCGGCGACAGGCACGGGCGTCGACCGCCCGGACGAGCTCCGTCGCCGCAGCGAGGCTGCGGCTGCTGCACTCCCGAGCTTCACCTCGTGCAGGTGCGCACTGCGCGCCCAGCGCTTCGCAGACTTGGGCACGGGGCCGATGCCCCCCAGTCCGAGAGAGATGCCGCCGGAGCTGGAGCGCTGGATTATCGGGCGGGGCATGAGTACGTGGTGAAGCGATGGCGACGCAGGGGCGGCGCGGTGGTGCGTAAAGTGACGACTCGTGGGTGTGCGGATTGATGTTGGCGTGTGTGCGCGTACGGTCGTCCGCCGAGTGTGACCGCCGCCCGCTACCCGCCGCGCCCGAGGGTGCTCGTCAGAAGTCTGGCCGTCTGTGGAGGGGAACGCGATTTCGCCCTCTAGTCCGACGTGAGTACTAGTGAGGGAGTAGGGAGGCGCGGAACACGTACCTCCGGGCTTCTGCCCACCCGGGCGGGGTGGCGTGGAGCTGCGTGTGCGCAGGCGGTTGACAAGCTCGCCACTAAAGCTGAGGGTACGCCGACCCCAGTCCCGGACGGATGACCGGGCGCCGCGAGGGGGCGCGTATTCCCCTCTAGAACCGCGGGTCAACGCCATAAAGACCAAGACTGTCAGTAAGAGACATAGTTGGGCGATTCCGAGACGTTTCTCTAGGACCACCTAAGAAAGGTGAGCACATGCATGAGCACGAGGCATGCAGCGGCAGTGCGCGGACTGACCTCATCAGCAAGAATATTCACGCGGGAGATGAGCACGCGCTGCTCATCCTCGAGCCGCTGTGTCTGCTTCTCGAGCTCAACGACGGAACGCTGATACAGTTGCGCCTGGGCCTTGCCCTAGGAACGGAATCAGCATGTGAACATGAGAACGTAGTCACTGCAGCCGCTCACGATGCCCTCTAAGCGACCAAGATCCTCCGCCAGCCGCCGAAGAACATCTCGCATTCCTGCGGTCTGTTCCTCGACATAGCGCGTATACAGGGTGGTATTATTCTCGAGCGCAGTGAGGCGATTCATGATAGTTCGGTAGATGGACTCGCCGCCGGTGGAGACGGGTGGCGCAACATACGAGGGCGATATGGTGGATAGGAAAGAAACATTAGGTGTCGCTGGGGATGCACGAAGAGACGGTGACGATGAATGCGAGTTAGAATGCGAGCCAGAGACAAGTTCCGAATGCTGATGATGCGAGTCGACCGATAGTGACGATGATGACGATAGGGGATGGGGGTCTGATGCCGGAGAATGAGCGTGCGAGGAAGAGGTTGATAATGATACATGAGTGTTGTACAATGTGTCGTGCGGTACCGAGTCCTGTGAAGATTCTTCGTTGGTTGTGTGTGTTTTGGATGGAGAAGTGACAAGTTCTCCGTGGTCGTGCGCTAGATCAGATGTCTGCGAAGTGTCAAAGGAGACAAAATGGGAAGACATGTCGTAATTTGAGGACTTGGGGTCGTCAGAGGTGACAGGTATGGATATTGTGGCAGCGCTAGACAAGCTAGAAGTAGGCGGTATGGATGCAATGCTACTTCCGTCTTCGATGTCGTTCGAGTCGGGCGATCGAGCAGGTTCGGGGGGCTCAGCAACGACCTCTACGGGAGAACTTGCTTCCTCGACGGATCGTTTCGCACGGCTCTCTGCTTCCCAGGTATCCCATTGCCACTCTTCGAGGTGCGTGAGGCCATAGACACGGAGAAGCGATACCGGGCAGTAGTATTCGTTGCCGTAATGCGAATGAAAGTCGATTCGTATATAACGGTAGAAGTCGCGTAGAGTCGGGGGCGGGTGAAAGGACTGGACACAATGCAATTAGCACGCAATTCCAAACACACGACACGGGGCAATGCCTTGGACTACAGCCGGCCGGCATGGTACTCGTCACTAGCTCCCATGATCATATCGTGTGCCTCTGTTGTGCTCCCCCTTTTCCCAATATCCGCCACCGTGCCACGATGCAAGGATCTACTCACCTGCACGCCCCTCACATTCCTCGCGCGGAACGTCCCCGCAGGCGTCCACTCGCCCGTGTACGTCTTCGCCACGCTGACCGAGAAGTCCTTGAACACCCCGCTGAAGAACTCGTAGTTCGCGAGCTGCACGGTGTCGATCCGGATGTCCTCGCACAGCTCGACGATCACGAACTGCTGCTTCTCCGCACACGGGCTCAGCATGTACCTGTCCTTCTTCGACGACAGGATCGCCGACGAGCTCTTCGCAGACTTGTGCGAGCCGTGCACCCGCGCTGAACAGTCGAGCGACGCGTAGTTGAACCGGTCCGTGATAGGGATCTGGAAGTGCGGGGGTAGCCGTTCGTGCACCCGTCCGTTCTCCTGCACGTCGACCGACATCGATCCCTGGCCATGGCTTGCAGGTTGTGAGGCGTCCGCGGGAGGCGTGGACTCGGAGAGGTTCTCTGCGGCCTTGTCCTGCGCTAGTACCCGGGCCCGCTCCTTCAGGTTCAGCTCAGAGAGTCGTCTCGCTTTCCAGTCCTCGAAAGACGGAAACATGTGCTCCTCCGCGACCGGCTCCAAGGGCACGAGAGGTCTGAGACAGCAGACAGGCTCCTCTGGCTGCTTGCGTGCATGCACTGCGATGGCACGAAGGGGGTCGTTTGGAGTAGTGGGCACCGAGAGCGCTAGTGAGGAAAAGAGGAGAGCCAGGAGGGACGTCGGAAGCAACGAGAGCATCGTCCTCCTCGTTGTCTTCGCCGACGGCCGCCACGTCGTAGTCGACAGTCAAGAATTAAGATGAGATGAGACCTGGAAGCGGACTCCCATACTCGTTACATATATATCTTATCACCTTAAAGGCGCCCAAGCCACGTCATTTTCATCAGGCACAGGAGTTAAACATGCACTCTGCTCGAACGAGGTGGTATTATATGTACCATACAGCACATGACTATGGAAGCGACAAGCAGTTCTGTGGTATGTGAGGGACTGCAACGTGGAACAGTGTCCAAGTGAGCAAACCATGGGCATGCTACGCTCTTTCCATGCTACAAACCCAGGACGAGCGGGTTGCTCATGCCGAGCACTGTAGAAGCGTGTTAGTACTTAGGCACCGGTCGATGAGACATGTTGCTTACGACGCCAGCAAGGTCACTAGCCCTCGAGTTCATGATCAGCGCGACGATGAGACCGTAGAGACCCAACACCTCGGCGAAGATGAGGATGAGAATCTGAGCAGACTGTAAGTGCCGCATTGCGTACTAGACACAAAGGACGCACCATGCCGACGAACAGCCTTGGCTGCTGCGCGGTACCCCGTACACCAGCGTCACCAACAATGCCAATGGCGAAGCCGGCAGCGAGACCAGCGAGACCGACAGAGAGACCGGCGCCGAGCTGGACGAAGCCTTGGAAGAGGGTCATCTCCATAGCGACTGCAACACGATCGTGAGCACTCGTTGGACCGTTGAATGGGGTGACAAGATGCTTACGGTTGCCGGAAATGAGGACGGAGACGACGAGACCGTAGATCTACGCGTAATGCCTCAATGACGAGGTACGCCTCGCGGGGTTGAACTGCACTCACAGCAATGATACCAGCCATGATAACGGGGATAACACACTTCATCATGAGGTCCGGTCGAAGGACAGACATGGCGGAGATGCCGACTCCTGACTTGGCGGTACCGTAGCTGGCCCATGGTTCAGTCTCCTTACGCATTTTGCTGCGACGCTTTGCTCACCTAGCACCGATGCCTGTTCGACGTCCGCTCAGCTCATTCTAGAGTCTAATTCGAGCGGCGGTGGTACTCACAAGTGAAGACGATTGCGCTGGTGCAGCCCTGGAAGCAGTGATTCGTCATGAGTCGTCCTGCTATGCAGCGACGAACGTACGCACCATGGCACCGAAGAAAGGCGCGTATACGGGGCAAAGCTCAGACATGATAGCGAAACAGAAAGACAGGAGTTGGACGTGGAGGACGGGGGGCGCGACGACGAGGGCGACGAGGTGAACGTTGGCTCGAACAGCGGCGACGGCCGCTAAGTTGGGGATCCGGATGTGGCAAATGCCGAAGCTCCGCTTCGAATCTTCACTCTCAGAGACGCTATACAGCCGACCTCCGATCCTACCTGTCATCACAGTGTCATCATGACTTGGCCGCCAGACCTCCCTTTTCACAACGCTAAGGCGTCACTAACTCGCGCAATGTTTCTCTATGGGTGTATACCAACGACCTCACGTCAATAGAGGGAAAATATCCAAGTCATTGCTTCACATATAAGGACGTGCCGTATCAACTCTGAGTCTTGCTAACCATGGTAGACCTATGTTACCGCCAGTGAGTCGCGTAAGGACATGCAATATACTTTTGCTTCGTTGACATCTTCATCTGATCTTTCTAGAGCGGCGCTCGAGTGAGAGAAAAAAAGTAACCTGGCTTTCCTATTCAACATCGACTCACGTACGGATCTCTACCAAGAAAGACCTCGTTTCAATGCACATATGTACTATCCGAAGCTATCTAGTACCAGTATGGCCGAGGGTCCGAGATCACGATGACATGCTGCTATTTAAGACACACAAAATCTGTCGGTGAGTATCGAGATTCTCTGCATCGTTAAGCATCGTCACAGCCGCACAGATATCCCAGATGTATGTCACAGGTGTAACACTGGGCGCATCTTCCGAGCCGTGAACGGTACTAAGCCCACCACCACGAACTGCGCTTTGCTGGGATGGTAAGACCTGAATCAACGAGAATGAGCACGAGATTAGGTCGTGATGTCTCTCAAATGACTGTGACCTCATCACATCCCTTCACTTCGCTCGCTTATGTCTTGGACCGCAGTCAGATGCCCAGATCATACGAGGTCGGTGAGAATGTCACGATGTGTTCTGAGAGAAACGGTATATGTACGTAGCCTGAACGCCCTGGGAACGCCACGGCGCCTGCGGTGTCGAGGATGTCGGATGCGCACACAAAGACAATCCGCGTAGCCGCGTCCACAAAGACAATCCGAGTAGCCGCGCCCACAAAGACAATCCGAGTAGCCGCGCCCACAAAGACAATCCGAGTAGCCGCGCCCACAAACCAGGTATGCATAGCCTTTTTATGTAGGATCTCGATTCTCTGACCGGCTGAGGTAACAATATTGGCTTTTTGCACCGAGCACGACGGTCACAAAACTCGCAATATTGTCCCATGTGGCAGGCCGCAGGAGGTCGCGCGCTGTCAGTTATACCATCCATTGTGAGCTCAGAAGATCCTATCGCAGGCCTGCCGACCATCCCCTGGACCAGTGCTGTTCTAGGTTCGGATCAAGCCACCTTCTCCGAACGAATATTTCGCGCTCCGCGCGACCTTCGGAGAAGGGGCTTGTGACAAGATCAAGGAAAACGGGGGGTACTTTGTCGACGTCATGTAACCATCCCTTCCTTCGTTGCCACTCTAATGATATACTAGAACATTTATTTCGATGTCTTCTAGCCCAGAAGACCAGGTTTTGGATCGATCCGAGTGCAAATGCTGATACTAGAAGCTGCACAAGTTGCGCTTCGAGCATGGATTCGAAAGGCGCACTCGTAAATTCTCAATTATAATTGGAGCTTACTGTGACACTGCTCTAGGCTCACTACTATGCTGATATACCTCTATACTGTGTATGTGCGCAGTCTCGGAACTATGTAACTTGTTCTCAAATGTTGAGGAGGCCCGCGGTAAGCAGGTACTTTCTGTCCCACGGGCGCCTCAGGTGCAATACACGTGACACGACGCGGCGCGCCTTTAGGCGCCCGTGTCCTTGTCCCTTTACTACGACGTTCGCGTCCACGCATGGCTGATATCCCGAAGACACTACCTCCCTCTTCCTTTGTTCTACCACGGATACATACAGAGATGCCTCAACGTCGAGAAAGCCCTGACTTTCATGAACCAGGCACCAAACCCTCCACTAGTCACCTCAGGCTGACTCCGTCGACCATCGGCAAACAGTTGAAGCTGAGCATCGAGCGCAATACCTGGCGGCTGGAGCTCATCTCTCATGCTCTGCGTGGGCTTGACACTGTGCTATAGGAAGCAAGAAGGAGGCCCGAGACCTCAGAGCGAGTCGTGACCCACTAGACCGACACCCGTGACTCCATGACTTAGCGTGACAACGTGACACTTTCATGCGGACTTCACCTCTACAACGAGACCTGTAGTCCATAAAATCCCAATAACTGCTACACATGTTTAGCAGTATCCGTAGAGCACGTGTACAAAGTATTAGAGCCGCAAAGAAGATGCAACACGCCTGAGATCAAATGCGCCTCTGGAAGGCGTGACACAGACTGACCCACTTGTACGAGGATTGAATGGCCACCAAGAAATGCGAAAAAAGCGGGATCATGTTCCGATACATCTTATTAAACACTCTAATTACAGGAGATGTCCTACAATGAATGTTGTGTAAGATGAGAGCCCGCTCAAAGTGGCGCCTATTGCGGCGACTTTGTCACAAGCCCCTTCTGCGAAGGTGCGCTGCGAAGCAAGCGCCGGAGCAAGGGCTTGCTCCGAACCTAGTGCTGTTCCCCCTTTCAACGGTGCTACAATTTCCCACGTACCCACAGATGCGAACTGGGCTTGATCCTATCGCAGGCCTGCCGACCATCCCCTGGACCAGTGCTGTTACCCCTTGACCGGTGCTACAATTTCCCACGTACCCACAGATGCGAACTGGGCTTGATCCTATCGCAGGCCTACCGACCATCCCCTCCTTTACCGGTGCTACAATTTCCCACGTACCCACAGATGCGAACTGGGCTTGAACTGGGCACATCGTCTATTGCCGCATTGCCTTCGGAGTAGCGGATACTCGATTCGTGCTTGGTGTGCCACTGAGCTGCATCCCTTGATTACACTGACCTGGGCGACTCGACCGGCATCTTCAATGCATCTTCAACTTGACCGCTTGTTACCCCGATTTGCGCGCTGGAATGGTCCGCATCGATCCTAGTCGGCGCCCAGTGCGCAATTTGTTTCACTAGCTCCCGGACGCCAGATGGGAGGAGGACGGTAGGGCTTGAACTGGGAGACCGGATCGTTCAATCACTGGACCGACAAGCTACTCGGTACTCCTCCGGTACAAGCTTCTGCGCGGTACTTCTTGACACCCACATATCGTTTGTCGCCCGTGAATGGATCCGGTGCGTACGCGCGCGCTCTGTCAGCAAACCTAAAGCCATTATTCTCTCCGTTCGTTCACTACAGTACTCGGGCGTATATAACCGCCGCTTCCACTATATGCGATGGACATCCCCACCCCTTTCCCTCAGACAAAGTCCTGTACGACCTACTCTTGACAACCTGAATCTGGCTAGTAACTGTGTGCCAGTCACTCCAACTCCTCCCCCTCAGCGACACCGTTGTATCTCATGATGGCCCCGTCCCTCAGCGAAGGAGAGCCTATGCGTGACATAGTCTCTACTAAACTCATCGTCACCATGACGGGATCTACGGGTGCGTAGATTCTCATATACCATCTATGTAGACGGTCACTGACCTCGCAATGTCGTCCAGTGACATTCCTCGCGCTCATCATCTTCCTATGCCTACTCGGGCAAAAATGCACCTTCGCCAATCGCCGCCGCACCTCGAGCACGATCGCATCCCTTGAGCATCATCGCCCCCGCCATGGGTCCCCCTCCTCGTCCCAATGGGTGCACCGTCTCCGCGGCATGCACCGCTGGAGCATGGACAGTTCCGACCGCAACTCCCGCATCACACTCACCGCTTCCCCGACTTCGACTCTTCCTATCCTTGCGCCGACGCGCTCTGACGAGGACGGTCCCTTCTTGCCTGAACGTGCCATCCCGGCGCTTCCCTCAGCTCTATATGTCGTCAGGGCCGTTCGCGGGCCTGTCGCATCTATCACCCACAATAGGCGCGGGTGAGCGGCGTGAGGCCCATTCTGCGTCCAAGACCATTGGCATGATCTCCATGCGAACTCACGATGCATACTTGCTGGCGGCTAGATCGTTTCGGTTATAGAGCTCTCCGTGCTCCTACCCTTGTGTTGGAGTTCCCACTATGGCACTACATGCTGAATTCTCAAGTTTCCGTAAGACTCATGTACTTGCACTTGTATTTGATGCTTTGGCTATGAATGTATCATGATATAGATGAAAGCTGAACGTTGTCCGGAGGGCACCATTTCAACTTTAAAGAACGGAGATTGTCTGCGAGGGATGTCATAGTGTGGACGTCGCATCCCACCAAGTTGGAACGTAGGTGAGTACATACATACTAAGTACTAAATACTGTACTCAGGGTCTTACCCTAGATCTAGAACGTAGGCCGCCACGCGCGCACCGCGATTACTGTCAATGGTAAGCAAGATTTCCTCGATATCACCCCTACTGCTAGCATTAGAGACATAACGGAGAGCTCGTATCACGCCTGTGTGATATATCATGTTATATGGGAGGCCTAACTATGTCCCAAGTGAATAGTGCGGCCCATCACTCGAAGATATCAGTTGCATATCGTCCGTTCATAATCTCCCCAAGAACCGCCGCATCGTCCACGCCCTTGTCCTCCTTGATGAAGTCAATGATTGTCTGCTTCACGGCCGTAGCAATCTTGCTGGATCCACAGACAAAGATCTATAGTGCACCAGCATCGTCAGAAGGCTAGACGTCTCCTACTTAGAAATGTCGTGCTCGCCTTTGCGCCAGCGTCGAAGGCCTTGATGACGTCCTCTTTGTCGTGTGAAAGTCGGCTGAACATGCCAGTGAGCATGGTTCTGCGCACACAATTATTAGGTGCAAGAGATAACGCACTGCTGAACGTAGCGGCAATCCGCCGAATCCCCCGACGAGCGCGAGAATGCGGGGCGGATATCAACCACTCCGAGCTTACTCCATGCTGCCAAGTCGGTATCCCCATACAAGAAGTCGTCCTTTGCAGTACGACATCCAAAGAAGAGCAAGCTCTGCGCAACCTCGCGGCCCGCGAGCTTCTGCATTGCCCGCTCCTGAAGGAAGCCACGCATCGGCGCGAGTCCAGACCCCGCGCATATCATTACGAGGGGCACAGTGGGATCTGCGGGCGGATGGAACGCCGCATTGGATGCGCGAACAGAGAGCTGGACCTTGTCGCCTGCACGTAGGCCAGCAAGGTACGTGGATGCGACACCCAAGTACGGCTCGTCGCGGCCCGACAGCGGGGGCGCGTCGACGACGCTGATCGTCAGCGAGACGTGATTGGCATTCCAGAGCGGAGAGGAAGAAATCGAGTATTGCCGGATTCGCATGGGCGGGAGCATCTTCAAGAACGCGGAGAGGGAGATGTCGATGTCCCCGTTCTCCTCGAGAACGTCAAGCACGCTGAGACGCCGCTTGAAAACTGTGTCCGCGTAGTTAGCGATGAGGTCTTTGAGGGCCTGGGTTGATCTCGGAGAGGACGTCATGGTGACAAGAGCGTCCAGGTCGCGGGTCGTGGCAGGCTGCTGCAGCTCGACGTAACCGCTGAGGAGGTTGTAGATGCTGATTGGCTTCTTGACTGGAAGTGAAGTAGGGGCGGAGGTATGTATCTCGATCTGAGAATGTAGCCGTGAGTACCTCAAGGCTCGTTTGCTCCACAAGCAACATGCTTACCTCTTGTTCGACTGACAGCCCGAGCCGCGCGATTGCTCGTCTCACGAGACGGTCTGGGTTCACAGGGAGGCTGCCGAGCTCATGTCAGCTGCGAATGCACGAGCATGTGACCGAAACCCACATCGCAAGGTAATCGCCGGTGCGGTAGGTCATCCCTTCAGGTAGCTCGAATTCTGGACAGCAGGATGAGCCGAGACCCCTGGAGGAGCCTGCGTTAACGTACCGATATGGCGCTTGGGCGGTGCCCCTGCTGCGGTGAGAACCCTGTTTTCGACGACCGTTCCGAGTGCGGTATCGGGCTGGCGCAGAATGTCGGCACGGGAGGTTCCAGACGAGACGGTCTTGACCTCGATGTCATTGGCATCCGCGGCAGCGACAGAGGGACCATATTCCTGTGTTGATGCTCACTCAGTCATTCATCGTCAAACTGTGTGGAGCAACTGACAGACCTTGCTCAGCGCCTCCCAAATTGTCTTCTCCCATTCGTCAAACGAGCCAAAGAACGCCGCATCGGCAGCATCTCCCTCACCACGAGTCACAATCCGGGAGCCCCCGCGCTGCTCGAGAAGCGAATCGATGAGCGTCGGGATGCGTTGATACGTATTCACCCAGTCGCGGTTCCCGCAGCCAAAGACAGCAAACCTCACGCCAGAGTACGAATCTCCTTGAGCGTTCTCTAAATGCTCAACAAAGTGCCGCGCATTGTCGGCGGGCTGGCCCTCGAATGAGGCGGTCACAATGAAGACTGGTCCGTCTGTGGGAATATGCCCGGAAGCCGAATCGAGCGTGCCGAGCGAAGCTTTGAATCCTGTTATTTAGTCAGTGATCATCGTCAAGGGGTAGTAAGTCAAGCACATTCCTACGTACCATACGCAGGTGCGGCGGATGCAAGTCGTTGTGCGAGAGACTCCGATGTCCCAGTGTTTGATCCGTAAAGAACGTACAGCGGGCCATTGCCACCCGCAACGGACGCAGTCGTAGTAGTACGGGAGTGCGAGACGGACGAAGAGACGTCACCACTGAGGAGCGTAGATGATGGAGGTGCGAGCAAAGAGTGTTTGCCTTGGCGAGGGACGGCGTGAATAAAGAACTTGTGAGGCTTGATCGTCAGCGTCTGCTTGAGCTCGAGCTCGTATGTCGGATCGTGCATGAGGAGGTCGAAGTGCTGGAGTACCGTGACGAGTGCTACTTGCGCCTCTTGCCATGCAAAGGGACGGCCCTGAGGAGGGAGGCTATAAGAGGTTCATTCCCGATATAGATGAGTTGTGGCACTCACAATGCAAGCACGCATGCCGAAGCCGAACGGTTGCCAGGAATTGGGCTGTTTAGTACGTCAGTCGCGACTCGACCATACAGATCAGACGCGGCTAGGATGTACCGGGAGACTCTCGAACTTGCCGTCCAGCATTCGTTCTGGGATGAACTTGTCTGCCTGATCGGCAGTCAGCCGTATACATCATCGAAGGGATCGATGGGAAACAACCTACGTCCTCTCCCCAAAGCTTTGGATCATGCTGGGAGCCGTATACGTTGACGAGTATAACGGTATCTTTCTTTACGAAGTATTTTCCCGCAAGTACTGTGTCCTCGCGCGGTGTGACCTGCCGGAATGGGGCAGTCGGGGCCAAGCGCATGCTTTCTCGCATCACCGCTATTGGTGGATTGGGATCAGTTCTGACGAAGCACGCATGGAGTTTCTGAGGTCACCTATAAGATACGGAAGCTTGTTCACATCCTGAACTGTCATCGGCCGATCCCCGATCTTGGTGTCGATCTCTTCGCGGAGCTTCCGCAGAGCCTCTGGGTTCTTCAAGAGGAAATATACTGTGAACGTGAGCATACCGGACGTTGTCTCATGACCTAATGAAGTAGTCCAAATTAAAATCCATGAGCCGGTGCAAGGTGCCACAATGCATGGGTAGGCTTACCGGCGATGAGGAATGTAAGAAGCTACAGAACAGCATCAGCGGCTGTGTCACATTGCGTACACCGTAGACACATATACATAAGTCATGTCACGTACATTGCACTTGATATTCTCTTCAGACAAGCCGAGGCCTGTCTCCTTATCACGACCAGTGAGCATAACATCCACGAGGTCCTGCTGCTCAGAAGGGTGGCTGCGATGATCGTTCAGAACTAACAGATAGACAGTATGGTCAGCTCAAGTGCCCGAGATCTTCGTTGGGATGGCACCTTACTTTCATCGACGAGCGAGTTCATAGTATCTATGTAGTGTTGATATCTCGCATTCGCTGACGACATCACCGCCTGAACAATTGATAATCGCCTGTTGCGACGCTCGCTTTCGGTCAGAAAGTCGGACATAGCCTCGACAAACGGATGCGGATTCTCCTATGGAGGAGCTCAGTACCCAGATACAACGGTAGACAGGAGGACTCGTCAGCCTCACCCTATAGAAAGAGTTCAGGCTGTAAACTCCGTCAGACCAGGTCCGCACTCAACATCGCGATGTAGATTTACCGATACGACATTGCACACAGCGAGATAGCATCCAATGTTAGGCGTGTGAAGTCTGCTACAGGATCGATAGTGTCGCGAGGCCCAAATCTACGAGTTGTAAGCGTCAAGACATGCATATTCCGAGTTCGGCACACATCGGAGATGACGACGCACCGCTGCCACTTCAAAATGAGTTGTGATGTGATATCCATCATGCCGTCGAACATGTTGTAAACGTTTGCAGTTCCAAAGCAAGGCATGAGCAAACGGTCTGCGTACACGAGTGAGTAGGTGGCGACAAAGTGGTAATGAAGGCATGCTGCGTACGGGCGATATACCAGTTCTGCTCCCCCGGAACGTGAGCCTGGCAAAGTCGTTAGCTGATAAATTGCCCATATAGCAGCCACACACGATGACAACGTACAGTGAACAGTCCGTCTCCGATGGCACTTCGAAGCACCTCCAAGGGCCCAGAGACGATTTTATTGAACCGCTTCTCGTCAGAGACTTCATTGAGCATCTCGTACGACGTAACAACAAGCTGCGATTTCGCTGCCGTCCTAGAGTATTAGCTCGGTTACCCTGTTTCGAGCCGTATAGCGACTTACAAAGAATGCGAAGTTCGTATATCTCTCCGTACTGTTTAGCGAGAAGGACGATCGAGCGAATGGGCAGTACCGGGTCGATAGATGTGACATGACCCAGGAAGGGTATTGCTGGAGGGACGGGGATCGGAGTGGTCATGGTAGAGCAAGAGGGTGCAATGTGCGTTGCAAACCGAGATGAGCCTGTGCAGGTATATATATGAGACCTCGTCAAGCAGGCACTGATGAAAGTAGGCGGCTGGAAAAACCTTGCCTACCAAGTCATAGCAGCGCAATCCTCCGCGTCTACCTCTGAGTACGAGGAAGACGTCTTCGACGAACGAAACATTCGTGCTAAGGTGCGCAGCGGAGCAAGGGGTTTGCTCCGAACCCATCGCAAGGTGACGTGTATTCGACACGAGTTCGGTCTGTTTCGGCTTCGTCGAGTCGAATCTGGAGCTCCACCTCCTCTAGTTCGTCTTTGCTGACAATGTAGATAGGCATCAGCATGTTCTGCGGAGAGGCACAGGAGAGATTGAATTTGATGAGTGACAAATCCCAAACTCGTAAGGAGGGCGGCAAAGCACTTGGACTATGATATCGCAGAGCCGGTGAGTCCGACGAATTCAAGAATGAACTCACCACTGAGAGCCATGCATCATGATCACTCCCACTACTATTGATCATCTAAGAAATAAGCCGAATGACACGTGAAGGAGTATGGCAATAGGATCAAGCAGATGAGTTAACTTACTTTCAAAAACACAACCGTGACTACGTAGGGCATTGTCGCGCTCAGAGAGATGGTAGCGGGAAACCGACCTCCTCGCGGACCCGAGACGGGTGCTTTCTACCGAGCATGAAAGATAGAAAGCGGCGGTGATCACGATTCCGATTCCTCTAAAGAATCGGTTTTACTCTCGTTTACAATATGGCGGTCACGTGCTGATCTGCACACCCGGTCCCTCCCGTACGCAACCCGAAGTCGCCCGTTCTCTGGCCTCGTTCGGCGTCTACCACCGTTATTCAACGCCGCGTGGAGTCGCGGACACTGCTCATCTGTGACTACAGGTAGATCCATGTAAATACAGTCATGCATGTCATGTTTAACCATGGGTGGAATCGGTCCTAGCGTGCGCAGCATCGCGATCACCTACCAAGTAAATCCTGATCGATTACGCACTTGCCTTGGGCGCCTCTGGGATGTCCCGATCGCGTATACTCGACCACGTGACCGTCGCGTCCGAGTCCCTTAACCTTTCCCGTACTTACTTTGCTTGTTATCCCCTTCCCTCTGCAGTCTGACGGCATTCTTCTTGTTTCTATGCCCTTCGCCCACGTCTCATATATAAGCGATGTCCTCTCACCTTCCACCCCCGGAAGGGTTGTCCCCTCCTCAACATCTAGCTCGCCTGCCGCCGACTCAGCATCGCATACCCCCTCCTCCTCTCGATGCCCAACCCCCTGGTGGATACATCAGCTTCATACTACTAGTCTTAACTCTCTGAACGAGATACTTGAAGCTACGCAGGAATGCGCTACATAGTATCATTGGGCGGGCGGAAGGTGCGCCCGAGTCTTTTACTCGTTCATCCACCTCTCAAGCTGACTATATGCGTCCCTCAATGCATTCTGTAGCGACTGCACGCGTCCTTACTACTGTGCATATACTCAACTGCATGAAACTACTGCGGCTGACGGTGAGCGGCATATCATGGCGCATACATGGACGTGTCTCTGGGCTGGCAGTCGTGGTGAGTACCCTTGACTCTACTCCTCTTGTTTAGCGACGCTTGCTCCAACGAGCAATATGTGTGAAGTGGCACAGGTAGGGCCAGGAAGCTCTCCCGGTTATATGCGACGTATGCTCTGGCTATGCTTTGGTTCTGGCTTGCCTTGAGGCTTCTGCGAGTAAGAGTTGTGCGTGGATTTGTGTTCCCGCCTTCTATTCTCGCTCTGGTCTGCTGTTGCTCGACGCTCACGCTCCTCTTCGTCTTCCTCGAGCTTGGAACTAGACTGCGCTTGTGAAGGCGGGTCGCCTGGAACTTGATGCGCTAGCCTTGATGTACGTGTTGAAGAGCTCTTCACGCAGGGACGACGACCCGACAGCGTCATAACGAGGATCTGACTCGGTCAAGTGCTTATTGATCTACACGGGGGCGTCAAACCAGAGGTCCAACAGAGAGATGTTTACCTCGACTCAGACGGCTCTTGCCAACCCACTGCCAGTCTGAGTGCCCTTAACTGCATGCTTCCGCTCGCGTCGAAATTGCCTACGGCTCTTCTCATCTGAATCTGGCCTGTCTTGTGGCTACCTCTACCGTCTCGTGCGGCGAGGATTTGTTCACTGAGATTTCGGTGGCTGCAGCCTAACATCTATGGTACTTTCCGCCGACAGTGTGTGAAGGTCGAGATGCCTCCGAGGGCCGGCTACTTGCTTCTTCGTGAAAGTCGCAGTGAGACCTCTAGCGGAGGAAGAGCGTTCCTCGAAACGTTCCGACGACAATAATCACAGGCAGGGTGCGTGAAAGGGCGCACTAGGGTCTGGCGACTCGACGCTTCGAGCTCCATTGGGTCTCAATATCCTATGGCTATGGCTCCCCAATATACCTGACGGTAACCCAAGCTAGTCCTGCTTTCCCTTTTACCCTAGGTCAACTATAGCTATTGTCTGCTGTGCCCCCGTTACGTGGCTCTGGTTGGACTTACATGCAGGAACAATTCCAGCGCTCAGTCAGATGTGTTCGACATCGACAATCCACTACTACGACACTCAACGAAGATACTTATGATGCATCGAGGACTTATAGGCCAACACGGTCATGCGGTGCGCGTGGTCCCCTCCACTCGATCTATTGTCTCACGGCGCCAGCATCTTTGACCACATTTCGACTTCATACTTAGCGGCTCTCGCCGCACAACAGACCCGAGGACTAGATTATTGTTATCGGCCCTAGCCCCTTAGCTCGGTTCCGTTTTCTATCCGCCCGTGTCTGGGAGGTGAATATTGCGACGATAACCTGTGGATTTCAGTAGATTTCCTGAGTCCAGACTTCGTGGCAACACTCGGGATCCGTGCTATCATTCGAGCGCAGGAATATCTTTGACGTCGGGCCTACGAGATCCCTCTGGCAAGGTTCAATGTGTCACCAGGATCACAGATGCAGATGCCTCTACTTTAATGTAGGTTCGTGGACACAGGAGCAGTGTGTTACGTTGTAGGACCGTCAATAGAACCTTCATCGTCTAGTGCCTAGGGGAGACTAGTGTGCTACTGGTCAACGTCAACTATCAATGGTAGATCCTGTAGCAGGCAGTAATCTAGTCACGTACCCTGCTGACAATTGAACGCGGCACGTTTCAGCACGGCGATAGAGAGTCCATCAACGTCGCATTGGCATTTCGGACGCTCTGATTGCGCGAGCGTTGGTGTGCGCCAAGGTCCCATCTGTTCGTGCATTCGGAATAAGGAGCAGGCTCCGTAAGCTCGGAGCGAACTGTCGCGCTGTGAGTGGCCAGAACGTCTTCGCGGTCAGTTTGTCGCGCATGTGCAGTGTGTTTGACAACTAGAACGCGGCGCCTTATTCAGCGCGACCGGGGCACGCAGTCACGTGACTGGAGGAGGAGGCTTAGTTAAGGTTGTCGTCTTCGCATCGTGACCGCGAGGGTAGGAAAGCTATAAGTTTGCTCGTCTCTTCTTCACCACGCTGCAGTCCAACATCCGTCTCCGTGCTCTCTTCAGGGCCCTCCCACTCGCCGCCTCCTCAGCCCCCTTTCACTCGCCCACGAGATCCAAAATGGCCCCCACCGTCCCCCCAACCACCGTCCCTCAGAGCAGTAAGATGCACTCGAAAGTGGTGAGTATCAGTCGCGAACAGCGGTACGATATCCTGCCTCTGATCATTGTATGATCTAGGTGATCATCGGCTCGGGCCCCGCGGGACACACCGCGGCCATCTACCTTGCTCGCGCGAACCTCAACCCTGTACTGTTCGAGGGGTTCATGGCGAACGGGTTCGCAGCTGGCGGTCAGCTCACGACTACGACCGATGGTATGTTTCTATACTTCAAACTCCTCATACCCCTATGCGTCCAAAGGCGTTCCTACAACTTCACCACCGAGCTCGTTAGAGGAACCGGGACATGCGCTCACTTCTACTCTACGTGTATTAACATATCGCCTTGCTTTCAGTTGAGAACTTCCCCGGGTTTCCATCCGGCATCCTTGGTCCTGAACTCATGGACAAGTTTCGCGCACAATCCCTCCGCTTCGGCACCAAGATCATCACCGAGACTGTTTCAAAAGTCGACCTTTCCGCACGTCCGTTCCGGTACTGGCGCGAGTATCAGGAGGACCAGGAGCCCGAGACCGCAGACACGCTCATCATCGCGACCGGCGCGTCCGCGAAGCGGTTACACCTCAAGGGCGAGGACATCTACTGGCAGAGCGGCATCTCCGCCTGCGCCGTGTGCGACGGCGCGGTCCCCATTTTCCGGAACAAGCCTCTCGCTGTCATCGGCGGTGGTGACTCTGCGGCGGAAGAGGCGACTTGTGAGTATTCTTTCCTCCACGCCCCGCCCCACTTCTCTATTGCTGTCACCCAAGCGCGTCTGACATCGTTATCGCTCCCCAGACCTGACAAAGTACGGCTCGCACGTGTACGTGCTCGTCCGCCGCGGCGAGCTCCGTGCGTCCAAGATCATGGCGAAGCGTCTGCTCTCGCACCCGAAGATCACCGTCCTCTGGAACACGGTCGCGGTCGAGTGCCAGGGCGACGGCGACCTGCTCAACAACCTCCGCCTCCGCAACGTGCTCACGGGCGAGGAGAAGGACCTGCCCGTGAACGGCCTCTTCTACGCGATCGGCCACGAGCCCGCGACGCAGCTCGTGCGCGGGCAGCTCCAGACGGACCCCGACGGGTACATCGTCACCGTGCCCGGGACGACGCAGACGAGCGTCAGGGGCGTGTTCGCCGCGGGCGACGTGCAGGACAAGCGCTACCGGCAGGCGATCACGAGCGCGGGCAGCGGCTGCATGTCCGCGCTCGAGGCCGAGCGGCTCATCGCGGAGGAGGAGGAGGGCGTCGAGGAGTGAGTGCGTGCGTGCGTGGTTGTTCCTCCGTTCGCGCGGGCGTGAGGTGGCCATAGAACGGTAATTATAGGGCTTTGTGTTATAGATTGTATACGTATCTATCGCCTTCGTGTCTTGGCTTTACGTCGCGATCGTCTATCCGCCTTGCGCGGTCGAACTTTCCCTCCGACTTCTTCAGTGAAGTTCAAAGCTAGATCTGGTTCAGCTCCGTGCGTCTGACTGACTTGGCTTGACAGTGACCGCAGTGGTTTTATTTGTGGCGGATACATGCACACGCAGGGGTGGAGTGAGTACCGTTGATAGCTCGTGACCTGTTCTACTACTCACGAATGCTTCTTAGGGTTTAGAATCCAAGTACGACGTCTAGGCAAGTAGATCGAGCTTGATCTTCTCGGGTATACGCACTGTAAGTATTGACTCGTGAACGTTAACTGAACCTTCTCGTAGAAAGGATGTCTTGACGAACTTGGACGCGCATCATGATCCCAGCGTGACGTTGCTGCCGTCCGCGTCATCCTCAAGTCCGCGTCATCCAGTGCGAGACAGGTGTTTCCTAGTAGGTTAATTCAGATCTACTTGATCTACTGCTTGCGCATCATCCGATTTTCATTCGTTGGACGGTCAGTGTTCAGTGCCCGATTCAATATTGTTTCCGCAGCGCACGTCCGACGACAGTCGGATCTGAGAAGGAGATGCACAGTTGCTTCGGCGATAATAGGTTACGGTAGGTTGCTACGGTATGGATACCCGGCGCATGCTGATCACGGTTACTCATTGTGTAGTCAATGGGCCACTGGCTAGAGATCTAGAGTTTAGTAAACGACAAGCTGCCTCCCATGTCGTTCAGTTACACCGCCAATGGCCATGCCAAGTATCTTCACTCTTACTTGGCCTGCTGACACGACTTCTGTACTGATCAACTTGAACGGAATGCGGTTTGGATGCGGCGGTCGCTACATATACTATGGGTTTTGAGCCTCGGCTTCGGGTACACTTTGTACTCCTTACGAGTTTTGGAATTGTCATTGATCAAAGATCAGCTCCTCCTGCCCTTCTCTGCTGCGCTCTGCAGAACATGCTGATGCAGGCTGATGCCCATTTACAGTCAGCAAAGACGGAAGAAGAGTTGGAACTTCGGTTTCGACTCGACGAAGCCGTAACAGGCCGTACCTCCCGTGGATACACGTCACCCTACGATAGATTCGGAGCAACGTCACCCCGCCGGCTTGTCAAGGTTAACTATCGAGTGCTCTCAAGGTGTGCATGTCCTCTAGGCGACTATCATCATGATCAGGCACACGTTTTGACGAGTTCACATATATATATGTGCACACGCGCTGATCTCGGTTTGCGACCTACATTGCAGCACACATCGAATTCTACCCTCTCACTCTGCTCTCACTCCACCATGACTACTCCGATCCCCGTCCCTCCAGCAATACCCTTTCTGGGTCATGTCACATCCATCGACCCGGAACTCCCACTTCGCTCGATAGACCTTCTCGCCAAGCAGTACGGAGAGATATACGAACTCCGCATACTCTGTAAGTTGCTATACGGCTCGAAACAGGGCACCGAACTCATACTCTAGCCACAGCGCAGTCGCAGCTCATTGTTACATCGCACGAGATGCTCAATGAAATTTCTGACGAGAAGCGGTTCAGAAAGCTCGTTTCCGGGCCCCTGGAGGTGCTTCGGAGTGCGGCCGGAGACGGACTCTTCACTGTACGTTGTCATCGTGTGTGTTTGCTATGGGCAGGTCATCAGCTAACGACTGTTTCCAGGCTCACGTTCCGGGGGAGCAGAACTGGTATATCGCCCGTACGCACTGCATGCGTCTATTACCATTCTGTGGCTACTGCTCACTCGTGTACGCAGACCGTTTGCTCATGCCTTGCTTTGGAACTGCGAACGTTTACAACATGTTCGACGGCATGATGGATATCACGTCGCAACTCATCTTGAAGTGGCAGAGGTGCGTTGCCATCAACGATGTATATGAACTAGTATGACTAGTATGAATGCTGACGCTCACGACTCTTAGATTTGGGCCTCGCGATACCATCGATCCTGCAGCAGACTTCACACGTCTAACCTTGGATGCTATCTCGCTGTGTGCAATGTCATATCGGTAAATCTACATCGCGATGTTGAGTGCGGTCCTGGTCTGACGGAGTTTACAGCCTCAACTCTTTTTATAGGGTACGGCTGACCTGCTGTCCACCCTTTTATCTGGTGTTGAACTCCTCGATAGGAAAATCCGCATCCGTTTGCCGAGGCTATGACCGGCTTTCTGATCGAGAGCGAGCATCGCAACAGGCGATTCTCCATTGTTCAGGCAATGATGTCGTCAGCAAATGCGAGATACCAACATAACATAGATACCATGAACGCGCTCGTCGACGAAAGTGAGGTGTCGTCGCAACGGAGATCTCGAGCATTTGAGCTGACCGTTCTGTCTATATGTCAGTTCTGAACGATCATCGCAGCCACCCTTCTGAGAAGCAGGACCTCGTGGATGTTATGCTTACTGGTCGTGATAAGGAGACAGGCCTCGGCTTGTCTGAAGAGAACATCAAGTGCAATGTACGTGACATGACCTATGCATATGTGTCTGCAGTGTACACACTGACAAAGCCGCTGATGCTGTTCTGTAGCTTCTTACATTCCTCATCGCCGGTAAGCCTACCCATGCATTGTGGCACCTTGCACCGGCTCATGGATTTTAATTTGGACTACTTCATTAGGTCATGAGACAACGTCCGGTATGCTCACGTTCACAGTATATTTCCTCTTGAAGAACCCAGAGGCTCTGCGGAAGCTCCGCGAAGAGATCGACACCAAGATCGGGGATCGGCCGATGACAGTTCAGGATGTGAACAAGCTTCCGTATCTTCTAGGTGACCTCATAAACTCCATGCGTACTTCGACCGATCTGATCCCAATGCACCAATAGCGGTGATGCGAGAAAGCATGCGATTGGGCCCCACTGCCCCATTCCGGCAGGTCACACCGCTGGAGGACACAGTACTCGCGGGCAAATACTCCGTCAAAAAAGATACCGCTATGCTCATCAACATATACGGCTCCCAGCGTGATCCGAAACTTTGGGGAGAGGACGTAAGTTCCCTTTTCTTCGCGTCCTTCCATGCCAGTGGTATGTGCGGCTGACTGCGGTTCAGGCAGATAAATTCATCCCAGAAAGAATGCTGGACGGCAAGTTCGAGAGTCTCCCGGTACATTCCAGCCGCATCTAATTTGTATCGTCGAGTCGTGACTGACATATTAAACAGCCTAATGCCTGGCAACCGTTCGGCTTCGGCATGCGTGCTTGCATTGTGAGTGCCACAACTCATCTATATCGGGAATGAACCTCTTATAGCCTCCCTCCTCAGGGCCGTCCCTTTGCATGGCAAGAGGCGCAAGTAGCACTCGTCACGGTACTCCAGCACTTCGACCTCCTCACGCACGATCCGACATACGAGCTCGAGCTCAAGCAGACGCTGACGATCAAGCCTCACAAGTTTTTTATTCACGCCGTCCCTCGCCAAGGCAAACACTCTTTGCTCGCACCTCCATCATCTACACTCCTCAGCGGTGACATCTCTTCGTCCGCCTCGCACTCCCGTACCACTACGACTGCGTCCGTTGCGGGCGGCAATGGCCCGCTGTACGTTCTTTACGGATCGAACACTGGGACATCGGAGTCTCTCGCACAACGACTTGCATCCGCCGCACCTGCGTATGGTACGTAGGAATGTGCTTGACTTACTACCCCTTGACGGTGACAACTGACGAAACCACAGGATTCAAAGCCTCGCTTGGCACGCTCGATTCGGCTTCCGGGCATATTCCCACAGACGGACCAGTCTTCATTGTGACCGCCTCATTCGAGGGCCAGCCCGCCGACAATGCGCGGCACTTCGTTGAGCATTTAGAGAACGCTCAAGGAGATTCGTACTCTGGCGTGAGGTTTGCTGTCTTTGGCTGCGGGAACCGCGACTGGGTGAATACGTATCAACGCATCCCGACGCTCATCGATTCGCTTCTCGAGCAGCGCGGGGGCTCCCGGATTGTGACTCGCGGTGAGGGAGATGCTGCCGATGCGGCGTTCTTTGGCTCGTTTGACGAATGGGAGATGACAGTTTGGGAGGCGCTGAGCAAGGTCTGTCAGTTGCTCCACACAGTTTGACGATGAATGACTGAGTGAGCATCAACACAGGAATATGGTCCCTCTGTCGCTGCCGCGGATGCCAATGGCATCGAGGTCAAGACCGTCTCGTCTGGAACCTCCCGTGCCGACATTCTGCGCCAGCCCGATACCGCACTCGGAACGGTCGTCGAGAACAGGGTTCTCACCGCAGCAGGGGCACCGCCCAAGCGCCATATTGGTACGTTAACGCAGGCTCCTCCAGGGGTCTCGGCTCATCCTGCTGTCCAGAATTCGAGCTACCTGAAGGGATGACCTACCGCACCGGCGATTACCTTGCGATGTGAGTTTCGGTCACATGCTCGTGCATTCGCAGCTGACATGAGCTCGGCAGCCTCCCTGTGAACCCAGACCGTCTCGTGAGACGAGCAATCGCGCGGCTCGGGCTGTCAGTCGAACAAGAGGTAAGCATGTTGCTTGTGGAGCAAACAAGCCTTGAGGTACTCACGGCTACATTCTCAGATCGAGATAAATACCTCCGCCCCTACTTCACTTCCAGTCAAGAAGCCAATCAGCATCTACAACCTCCTCAGCGGTTACGTCGAGCTGCAGCAGCCTGCCACGACCCGCGACCTGGACGCTCTCGTCCGCATGACATCCTCTCCGAGATCAACCCAGGCCCTCAAAGACCTCATCGCTAACTACGCGGACACAGTTTTCAAGCGGCGTCTCAGCGTGCTTGACGTTCTCGAGGAGAACGGCGACATCGACGTCTCCCTCTCCGCGTTCTTGAAGATGCTCCCGCCCATGCGAATCCGGCAATACTCGATTTCTTCCTCTCCGCTCTGGAATGCCAACCGCGTCTCGCTGACGATCAGCGTCGTCGACGCGCCTCCGCTGTCGGGCCGCGACGAGCCATACTTGGGCGTCGCATCCACGTATCTCGCTGGCCTACGTACAGGCGACAAGGTCCAGCTCTCTGTTCGCGCATCCAATGCGGCGTTCCATCCGCCCGCAGATCCCACTGTGCCCCTCGTAATGATATGCGCGGGGTCTGGACTCGCGCCGATGCGTGGCTTCCTTCAGGAGCGGGCAATGCAGAAGCTCGCGGGCCGCGAGGTTGCGCAGAGCTTGCTCTTCTTTGGATGTCGTACTGCAAGGGACGACTTCTTGTATGGGGATACCGACTTGGCGGAATGGAGTAAGCTCGGAGTGGTTGATATCCGCCCCGCATTCTCGCGCTCGTCGGGGGATTCGGCGGATTGCCGCTACGTTCAGCAGTGCGTTATCTCTTGCACCTAATAATTGTGTGCGCAGAACCATGCTAACTGGCACGTTCAGCCGACTTTCACACGACAAAGAGGACGTCATCAAGGCCTTCGACGCTGGCGCAAAGGTGAGCACGAGCACACTTCTAGGTAACAGATGTCTAGTGCTGACGATGCTGGTGCACTACAGATATTTGTCTGTGGATCCAGCAAGATTGCGACGGTCGTGAAGCAGACAATCGTTGATTTCATCAAGGAGAGCAAGGGCGTGGACGACCCGGCGGTTCTTGGGGAGATTATGAACGGACGATATGCAACTGATATCTTCGAGTAATGGGACGCACTATTCACATAACGTTGGGCCTAGTAGTAGATTCGTTTATGTCGAGCCCATCTTGCGCTGGACCTGCCTTGTTCCTGCAAACATCTCTCGTAGAGTCTGACTAACTTGCCATGTCACGTCGGGAGCACAGCAGACAGTACTAGTGGTTAATCTAGAGAGAAAGAATCAGCAGCACTGCTTTGTAGCAACAAGCGGCATTGATGTCTGCGCATAATTGCTCCTCTCAACTATCAGAATCTACACTCTGCATCATCTAGGACATACTTAAGAGTATATCCGAAAGTGAAGTAACTTGCCGGGATATCATCGCGCTGCGGCGCACACTCCTCAGAAGTGGGGAACAAAGTGGGGATTGCCGTTCAATACGAAGAAAGCAAGATCCTACGAACCGCAAATTCATAAGGAGACAGCCTTGTGCAAAGATGATCAGTAGCCTCCTGTATCATAGTCATAATACCTCCTGTCCTCCCGGAACACACCGCTCGTCGGGGCTCTCGTCACCCCCGGCCGCGCAACACCCCGAACCCCGCTCACGCTCAACGCCTTCATGAGCACCGCCGCGTCCTGACGCACGTCCTCCCCGCTCAGCCGGTACCGCCTGGGCGTGAGCCCCTTCCCGAACGTCCGCGTCACATGGTTCGCACACAGCAGCGCGACGAGGATATTCGCGATGTGCACCGGCACGAGCGCGAACACCGCGCTCCACACCGTCGCAAGCCCCGCACGTTCGACGCGCCACAGCGCGCCCTTGCACCCGGGCAGGCCGCTGCGCGGGTAGCACCGCGCGCTCGGCGAGGCGGCGTGCAGCGGCGAGGTGAAGCCGCAGCACCCGAGCGCGTCCTGGATCACGCGCCGCCCGAGCGGCGTGTACCACTCGCTCCACGCGCGCGCGAGCTTGCGGTCGAGCGCGAACGCGTACCGCTTGTACGCCGGGTAGCCGACGGCGAGCAGCGAGAAGAGCGCAGGCCAGAGCAGGAGCGCGTACACGGCGAGCAGCGGACGCGAGTTGAGGAGCGCACCGGAGAGGCCGACGAGCGCGGTGAGGAGGAGGATGCAGGACGCGAGCGTGAGGAGGACGAGGATGTCGTGGTCGGCGACGTGCATCACGTCTGCGTATGCCCAGCCTAGTACGTCCACGTCACGGGTGAGCGGGTGCGCGTACGAGAGAACGAGGCTGGGGACGCACCTCGGAACCAGGTCAGAAGGGAGCACACCAGCCCGGCGCCGGCGTAGATCAGCACGGTGTACACGGACAGTACGAGGCACCACTTGTGCAGCGTCCATGTCCCGACACACTCAATGCCCAGCCCGTGTCTATCCTCTAGCACCGACGCCAGTGGTACGTCCGAGAAGCTCAGGCCCTGCATCGTCCGCGGGCGCGGAAACTTCTGCGTGAACTTGTCCGACATGCTGAACTTGGGCACCAGCAGCGAGCGCTTGTCCTTGAACACCGTCGGAACGTGGGTACGGTCGGAAAATGAGTACGGGGAGACCGCACCGTGGTAGGACACCGCGGTGCTCCCGTCAGAGATGCGCGTGCATGTCGAAGCCTCGGAGTTCGTCCGTAGGGCGGAGGGAGGGCGCATGCGGAACGACGGGAAGTGCTGAAAGTACGAGCTCATTCCCCTGTGCGCATTGCCAGCCACGCCCGCATTCGGAGTGTAGCTCGGTGTAGGAAGCCTGGACGACTCGGCAGAACTGGCCACCAGAGTGCGGAAAGAGTCTGACCGATTGCGTTCGGTGTGTGCAGGTCGCGAGGAATACTGTGGTGTCGGATCGGTGTCTGGTGCGTTCGAAAGATGTGATAGATCATGACGCTTTTCAGCCTCGCCCGCGCCCTTGGATGGCATATGGGGTAGTGGCAGGAAGTGTTCCTGGTATATGCGGGCGGATACATCAGAGGGCGAGACGTCATGATAGTTGCGGCTTCCGTGGGTCGACCGAATTGTCCCTCCACTGCGTTCGCCTGATGAGTCTTGAGGTTGACTGTGATCATGGGGTCGAGGACTGAACCCGCCGGATCGGTGTCGGATGCTTGAGTGGATGTCACTTCTTACGCCGGAGGAGGTGGAGGGCACCCGGCGGCCCATGGTAGACCTTGGTTGGCGGAGAGTATGAGATCAGCTGTCAGCCAACAAGAGCTTTGACGCATGGTTTCGAGTCCGCCTGTAAGCAGTCACATAGGTCAGCCTCTACGGATCCCCTACCGAGTCCGTAGCAATGGCCGTGTAATGTCAGCACGCGAAAGACGCAAGTAGTCCGGTCCGAATATGATAGCATACGTTATTATCAGATCGGCACAACGAGATGCATGCAGATGTGGGTAAGGTCCGAAAATTAGTCCTTCTGTCTGCAGTCCAATGCGTAACGAAGAGAAAAATAAAGACGGTCAAACGAAAGTGGGGGGTACACTCAAACAGAATTCAGCGGGAGCTCGATGGGACATGCTGCATCGTTAACTGTCGTCGATACGCTCTTGGTCCCGATGAGACCAGAGATCTCCATATCGAGAATCAGTCGGAATTGCACAGCTATTATGGGATAGAACATTCAGAGATCTCGATGGGCGAATGGTCAGCTTTGAGTGTGCATACCTGGCCGCTTGTTGTCGACGTAGTTGCCCTTGTTACGGCAGCTATTGTACCAATTAGTCCCTGGCACAGCGTGCGGTCAGTAAAGTGTCAGGTCAGACCAATGAATTAACTCACAGGTTGTGTCTGAGTCGTTGATTGCGTTGTAGGTGAAGTTCAAGTTCAGGCTAAGCACGGGGAAGTCATGCGCAGGAACGGTGAGATGACCCGTGTCTCCCTGTGCGACTTGCTTGTTCGTGTTCAGGTCGAAAATGGTTCCGTGGATATTCTTGAACGTGAGAGGGAGGAAATTCGAACCGGTGTCGGCCTGGAGTTTCATCGTTCCTGGGAAAGAGAAGTTGGCCGGGGCACGGCTGAATTCTGCAGGAATCGTATCGGCAAAGTCTTTGTCAGATGTTGAGAGAGGCTCCGCCTGGTTCGTGCTGAATGATGGCACTCGGGGAACGGTGAACGCCAAGACAATCGCGATGCTGCAACATAGTTAGTTCAGTCAATCACAGAGCGGCCGGTCAAACGATGCGTACGCTGCACAGAGGCCGAAGATGAACCACGCAGTAAACCTCTTGGTGAAGTAACTTCCGCAGAGGCCGGTCTCCCCTCGGTTCCACGTCTTCCACTTGTTTGACATGTTCTCCATCTTGTCCTCTCTCTTCGCCTTCTTTGACATGCCTCGCAGCTCATCCGCCTTCCACTCCGGACCAAGGGCTGGCACGGTCACCATCTCCACATTCCCTCCCGGCGTCTGCTCCCCGGCGTGAAGTGATTGTGCAGAGCCTGCCGCCGCAAACCTGAGGTAGATAGACTGAGTCGCCAGCAGAGGACTCACTTGGTAAACTGACTCACCCTGCACCTTGTGGGCTATATGGTGTCGGAGAGGGCACCTGACGATAGCTTCTACAGCATGAGCCCACACACGACGATACCCTCAGAGCACATATCACAACATACCCATTATTCCCCATCCCAAATGCCGTTGAGTACCTCGGTCCCGCGTTGTTGAAATCCGCGTACACGTCCCATGCCGCCTCCACGTCCCCGCTGCCCTTCACCGGCTCCGTGCGTCCCTGGTCAAGGTACGAGCCCTGGTTGTACCCGGCGGTCGGTGTGTCGTACACGTCAGCCCTCGAAGCTCTGTTGGCGCCATAGAACGAAGACGTCGAGTCGACACGAGGTCTTGCTGCTCCGGGGGGAAGATTGAAGTCGGAATTTAGAGCGTCACCGCTGCGGCGCCCGCCGTAGAACGATGACACAGTGGATTTACGGTCGTAATCCATGTCGCCGAGCCGTTCCTTGTCGTCAGAGAGTGTGCAAGGTATCCAAACTTAAAGGAGGGGACTTGTGGTAGCTGCTGCTGCTGAGAAGGCCGGCTAGGGGATGAGGCGGGCGATGAGGAGAGGGATGGTGGGAAACAGAATCTCGGAGAAGGAGGCGCCCCGCCAGCGATACCACGCCACGCCTCGGTGGCCGTCATATTCACCTTCTCTGCAGTCTGGACATATCTGGCATTTAGTTTCTGAATTCTAGCGGTCGTACTTGCATCGCATCGCAACGGTATGATCTTGGGACTGGTGTTCTTTCTTTGCTGTCTCGGGTTCGGACAAGTCGTTAGCCAGATACTTGGACTACGCCGAAGGAATGTCAAGCATCGAGAGGGGCTGTTCATCGACCTGGAGGTTAAGGATGCAGGAGTTAAGAAGATAGTGGGGTTCTTTCATCCCTATTGGTGAGTATTACGGACTGTAACGCGGGGAATGTGCGTCTCATCTCACGTAGCCTTGACAAGTAATGCGGGAGGTGGAGGCGAGCGTGTCCTCTGGGCCGCCATTTCCGCCATGCAAAGAAAGGACCCGAATGTCATTTCCGTTGTCTATAGCGGAGACACGGACACGACGAAGGAGAAGATTATCGAGAAAGTCAAGGTCGGGTGAGCTCTTTATAGTCGAAAGGACGAAGGCTTATACCCTGCAGGCACGGTTCGACATCGAGCTATCCCCGAGTACATTGCACTTTATCTTCCTTCAGTCCCGCTATCTAGTGGAGGACTCTGCATGGCCGAGGTTTACTCTGCTGGGACAGAGTCTCGGTTCGATGTACCTTGTATGGGAGGCTATGACGTACCTTGTACCAGATCTGTTCATTGGTAGGTGTCCGACGATATCTTTCCGGTCTCGTCTCACGGCTGAGACTGTTGCAGATACTATGGGCTATGCGTTCACCTTTCCCGTCGTCTCGCTTTTAGGCAACATTCCCGTGGGCGCGTATGTTCACTACCCTACGATTAGCACGACGATGCTATCACGAGTCAAGTCGCGAACGGCAGGTGTCACGAACTCAGCCTCTATCTCCTCGTCGTCTATATTGAGCAGTGGAAAGCTACTGTATGTCTCAATATTCTTTCCCATTCTCACTGCTAATCAGTGCATTGGTCCAGATACTACCGGATATTCATGTACTACTATGCGCATTCCCTCCGCCAAGCCCGCTTCATCATGGTCAATTCCTCATGGACGAAGGGCCACATCGACTCTATTTTGCAGCACAACGACCCGCTTCTCGATGCAGTGCATCTGCTCACTCCACTTGTAGTCGTAACAATTCTCTCCCGGCGGCGTTCTGAGTGTCCCACATCCGCACAAATTGTCTACCCGTCATGCGACACCCGTCAGATGGCTGTACTTCCCCTCTCAGGTCGCGGACGGGTGATACTGAGCATAGCACAGTTTAGGTCAGTCGCTCCGTGACGTCATTGTTAAGGGTTAGGCGTTGATTCATACAGAGCAGACCTGAGAAGGACCACGCTGCGCAACTTCGCTCTTTCCACAAATTGCTTGAGCAGCATCCGGAATACAAGGGGCAGGGGCCAGCCTCCGTAAAACTGGTGCTTGTCGGCGGGAGTCGGAATACCGGAGACGCAACGCGGGTGGAAACGCTGCGGACATTGGCTCGCGAGCTCGCCATACAAGTGCGTCTGCTGCTCGTGATAATGCAACAGTCTCTAATCGCGCGATTCGTATAGGACCAGGTCGAATTCGTAGTGAATGCATCGTTCCCGCAGATACTAGACTGGTTATCGCGGGCGAGTATCGGCCTGAGCACAATGGTCGACGAACATTTCGGCATCAACGTCGTAGAGTTTATGGTACGGCATTGCCTCCATCTGCGCGGCATCATTATTCACATATTTATCCCTGGATCCAGGCTGCCGGAGCCATCCCGGTAGCGCATGCTTCTGGAGGGCCTCTCCTCGACATCGTGGTCCCCTTGAATGGCGAGCCAACAGGATACCACGCGACGTCTCCCGAGACATTCGCGGAGGCTTTTCACACCGTCTTCATGCTCTCGCCCGAATCGGACCTTGCGATGAGGACACGAGCACGAACATGGGCAGTGCAAAAGTTCTCCGCCGAGGAGTTTGAGAAGGGGTGGGACGAGAGCGGCTGGCGGAAGTGGCTCTAGATTTTCGAATGCACAAGGATTTGCAAACGCGGGGCAGCGGCTGTCGGTTTGTATATCGATCGCGACGCGTAACATGATGGATAGAAGCAGGAAGCATAGCGCCACATGTCAGCTAACGCTTTCGACCGCCTCATGTTGAGAGTGTCGAGAGCTCACCTGACGACTATGTGTATCCGAACCCCGTTGTCGGCTAGGCGAGAAGGCACGGTCACCGTTCTTCGCCGTGTGTGGTCTCGTACCCATGCGTGTGGTGAGTTGTGTAGTGAGATTCCAATATAATGGCACTTATTTGCACGTCCGCGCTGTTTCGCAACGGCTAGTAGTACGTCAACGCGTCAACCATACTGCGTGGCTTGGGGTTATCGTTTTCAACGTGACAATAGCAGCCAGTGTAAGTGCTCGAGTGAGCCATCCGGGAATGTTTTCCTTCCGACTTGCTGCGTCATTTTGTTTGACTCTCACTGATCTGCGTGCTGCCGGAGGCGAAGGAGGCGCATCAACTTACACATCGAAATGAGGACACAATGCGATGCCGAGGTTATGGGGAAGTCCTTACGAGCACAGCCTCCGTCATCGGCCGGGGAGCGCCGGCAAAGTTCGACCGCCGCCGCGACTTTGCTACCGCGGCAAAATGAAAGGCTCCTCCGAGGCTCTCCTACTTACTCTCTACAGCTACAACATTGGAACAGATTCTCCTTGGTCTATCGGACTGGTTGAATGGCCTCAAATGCTACAATCTGCGAAAGTTGTACGAATGCTTGTAGAGAAGCATGCTAGGGGATAACTAGTATCGTGACTTGGAGCAAGTACTACTACTTACCTCTGCAATCAGGCGGTGATTTTCGGTATGCTGAGTCTACTTGATGACCCTTGTTTGCGATACGCTTACATCGTTTCCGCTCATCCAGTTCATATTCCATGTCGTGACAGAACGCGCGAAATTTCCGGCTACCTCATCTCTGGCGCACCGGTAGACGACGGATGCTTTCAAACGCCGAGTCAGCTCCCGGCAAAGGCTCCAATGGTCAACTCCCGTCCCGGCCCTCAGAATACAGGAAATGCCCCATTCCGCCGAACATTACGTGTAGATGAGAACTCGGAGCGAAACTCTTTGCGTTCTCCATGAGACCGTTGACCGCCGGATTGATCAAAGGCGCACATATTGGCGTATAAAGCAGACCTCGCCAGACCTCCTCCTCCCTCAACCCCTCCCCTCCTCTTGCAGACCCATCCCTCTCTAGATACCTCTATGACTATCCCTATTCCCAGCCCCCCTGCCGTCCCCTTCCTTGGGCATGTGAACGCGATAGATCGCTCACTGCCCCTCAAGTCCATCAACCTCCTCGCTCAGCAATACGGCGAGATATACCAGCTCTCTATCTTCGGTGAGCAATACGCTTGGAACGACTTGACGATGCTCACGTCAACGTTCAGGGGAAAAGAGAAATTTTGTCTCCTCATACAAGTTGCTCAATGAGGCCTCCGACGAGAAGAGGTTCAAGAAGAAGGTCTCCGCTGGTCTGAAACAAGTGCGCAATGCAGCCGGGGACGGTCTATTCACCGTACGTCGCAGAACACTGGCTGCACTGGCTGCACTGGGATGGTGTCGTCTCATACTACTGGGACTCTGTAATTTAGGCCTTCGTTCCCGAGGAGCAAAACTGGTACATCGCTCGTACGTTCGTTTCTCCCTCACCCGGTCTCCGTCTTTGAAAAATTCTGCAGACCGTCTCCTGATGCCGTGTTTCGGAACCGCAAGCATTCACAACATGTTCGACGGTATGATGGACGTCGTCTCCCAGCTTGTGCTGAAGTGGGAGCGGTCAGTTGGTTGCCAGTCTCCTATCTATGTTCTCCGCTCATGTTGCTCTAGGTTTGGGCCACGCGACGTGATCGAGCCCGCCGCGGATTTTACTCGGCTGACGCTAGACGCTATCTGCCTGTGCGCCATGTCCTATCGGTACGTTTGTCGCTCTGTCCGATGATGCGTCTGACCAGCCGCTGAGAGGTCAGAACGGAGCAAGGGGACAGAGCGATCGAGTCCGTCCGGCAGCCAGGCAGTAGGAGGAGGAGGAGGAGGAGGAGTAGAGGAAGGAGTGGGATCCCTAACCACAGGCGTCGAGAGCAGAGACGAGAGAGACGAGGACGTGAGGCGCAGGTCGAGAGTCGAAGTCGCGGGGCGAGGGGCGAAGGACGAGCGGCACACGGTAGATACGAGGGGAGCACAAAACTGACATTCTCGGTCGGAAGCACGGTGCCTATGTACGGTAAAGAACAGGAGCTATCTAGCGTAATACTAGGCTGGAGCAGTCAGCAGATCGGCGACGTACAGGAGTAAAGCTCGGAGCATGGGCATGGCGAACGAATGGGAAGTCAGAACGAGGAAGAAAGGAGGCGGACGCGTCAGCAGGACGCGGTCACGTGAGCGCGTCAGTCGTAGTCGGAAAACGAACTGAAGCGGAAAGGCTGTAAAAGGGAACAAGTCAAGGGCGGCGGCGTACGGCGCATAGCCTAGACCTGCGGAAGACTGTGTATGGAAGAGGATGTCGCCTCGGACGCCGTGGATGCGCCAACCTGCCCAGACGCAGGGGCTGCCCATCATCCCCTCCCAACTGAGAAATGGACCGTCCTCGGTCCAGCAAGCAGCGGGATGAATGATGTCGGTGAAGTCGAAATCGAAAGAAGTAGGTGGGTAAGAGTGAAGTTGAAGTCGAAAGAAGTCGATGAGGGACAGTGAGTCGTAGCTGGACGGGAAGTCACAGCTCTGGCTGTTCTTCCTCGAGCTGATGGTCGTGTGCGTCGCCGCCGAGACTGTCACCGTGTGGCTCGAGTGTGTCTTCGTCGTCGTCTCCAAGGGAGTCCGACGCTTCCATCTCGCGGAGCCTAGACGTAGAGATGTCGAGGTATTCGTCCGCGTCGAGCCATGGCAGTTCGATGGACGTGCGAGCCAGGTATGGAAGCAGTCGGAATGCGGCCATAGGGCGGTCGAAAACGGCTCCGTTCAGCTCCGAGACAATGTAAGCACCACCTCTGTTGCGCGAGATGACTACGAAAGGCCCCAGGTACCTCGGCCGCATCTTCCGGTTGAGAGCCTTCTCGATGGCGGTGTTTCGGACGAGAACGAGGGCGCCGCGGGCGAAATCGAAGTCCCGGATGGTCGTATGGTGGTCTCGTTCGAATTGTCGCGCAGTGTGAAGTCGGGCAGCGTACACATCGGAATGAATGCGGGCCAGATCTTCTTGCCGCCGGGCGAGAGCTCGGGCACGTCCACCAATAAGGTCTGTGGTAGAGAGCATGCCTTGGGGCGCAGGGAAGAGATATGTTGCCTCAGTGATGTCGAGTGGGAGGATAGGGTGGCAGCCCGTGGCTGCGAAGAACGGCGAACAGCCTAATCGACGGCGTACTGTGATTCGATCTGCCCACAGGACATGGTGGAGGTATCTGGACCACTTCGACTGATCGCCGTTTGCGGCCTTGAACAGAGCTTGTCGGACGTCGAAATGCGGGTGTTCGACGAGCCCGTTTGCGCGTGAATTGTAACCAGATATCCGGATGTGTGTGATTCCGTGCTGCCTTTCCAAGTGCGTGAGCGCTTTGACAAACGGTGTGCCGTTGTCTGATACGATCTCGCACAGGGTTCCCCATCTACAGAGGACGTCTTCGAAGATCCAATCGGCGAGTGCTGTGCCTGTCTCTCTACGTACTAAGAGCTCGAGCTTCTGGGTACGAGGTGAGGGAGCAGCGTCCATGGACGATGTACTTGTACCCTGCGGACGTTGGTAGGTGCATGGTGTCGACATAGATTTTGGTGAACAGAGGTGCGGGAGTGGCCACGATGGGGGGTATGGAGATTTGTCGGAGTTGTCGGGATTGGCAGAGATGGCAGGTACGAACATACCAGGCGACATCTGCTTGGAGGTGGGGCCACCAGAAGCGCTCCGAGAGGAGAGCATTTGTCGCGTATATGCCTTTGTGCGCGACGTCGTCGTGTGCTTGCCTCAGCAGCTCGAGACGTTTCTCGTGGCCGATGACTAGCTTGTCTTGTCCAGCGGGGTGGCGGCGGAACAGTCGGTCGTTCTTGAGATAGAAGCGGGCAGCTTGGCGTGTAAAGGTCTGGCGTGCTTGTTCTGAGAGAGCCGATGGCATGGAGAGGTCTCGTAGGAATTGTATGATGTCTTGCAGACGTGCGTCTTCGAGGTCGGCGACAGCTGAGCGGGGGATTGTAGCAGTAGGGACCGGCGCAGACGGAGGGTCGGGAGCGGGCACATTCTGGCTAATGGGAGCGAGGGAGAGAGTCGGCGCCGGACACGAGTACGGGACAGATTTGGAATTAGGTTTGATGAGGCCATAGGCAGGGGGTTTATTGCCGATAGTAGAGATGTTAGGATGGGTAGAGTTGCTAGTGTGTGCCGTTGCGAGCCAGAGTAACTTTGTCATATGTGAGAGTGCAATGGGTGAGTCGGTGGACTGGGAACTACGTAGCAGCTGAGGGGGGACACGGTGTGCGGTTGGAGCTACTCGATTGCTTGTGAGGTCTAGCGGGGATAAGGTATGGGGTGCGGGATTAATAATGTTCATGAGACCGTTGAGATGGTCAATCCAGTCGTCTTCCGTGTCCGGAGGGTCTTCTCGGTCGTCTGGCTGCGCTGGTCGGCGTGACAAGCCATCGGGCCCGTGCATGGCGCCCGGAACGTGAACTAGTCGAAAATGAAAGGTGAGTATGGTCACAATCCACCTGTTCATGGACGCGCTCGGTGCTTCGTCCGGGTTATTGAGCATTCCTTTGATATATTTTGCGTCGACCTCTACCACAAGATTCCTGAGACCGATGAGTAGCCTCTTGCACGCCTTGAGGGCACGGTACAACCCATACAGCTCCAGCTTTGGCTGGGAGTACATGGATTCACGTGTGTTGAGGACAATTGATCCGAACCGGGCAAAGTGTCGGCGAGAAGGGTCGTCAACGTCGCACTGAGCGAGTAGGAAACCGACAGCGATGTTGGATGTATCGACAGCTAGAATGACTTCTGCGGGGGAGGTGTAGTCGAGTGGTCGCAGAGCTGGGCAATGTATGAGCGCGTCTTTGAGGTCTTCTTGTGCCTGTATTTGCTCAGGGCCCCAGTGGAAGATTGCCGCTTTGTGTGTGAGTTGTGTGAGTGGTGCGGCCAGCTTCCCAAAGTTGCGAATGAATGCGCGAGCTACTCCAGCTGTCCCGAGGAAGGCTCGGACTTCAGAGACGTTTCGGCAGGGTCCCCAGGTGAGGATTTTGTCGTAGTTGCTCGGCTCCGGTCGACGACCTTCATATGCGCAGTAGTGACCGACGACGGGTCCTTCGGCAATGCAGAGGAACGCTTTCGGGCCTGAGAAGGTGCCGTGACAGTACTTCATGCGTTGTGCGATGCGGTTGACGTTAACCAGGTGTTCCCAGACGAATCTCCGAATTCCTGGGTTCTCCGGGATTGTTTCGAAGAATGGCGCTTTCGGTAGTTCGTACCGAGTAGCAGGTCCCCGGATTGGTACGTCGTCGATGAATGGGATGGTGACATGTGGAACTTCGTCCTGCAGGATGTAAGTGACATCGTCGTGGAAGATCGGCACCGAATTCGTCCAACCCATTGGCAGGGTGACTAGTCGTCGAGCTCCGAATGGCGTCATGAACGTTGTTAGGTCCCGGTATTCTTCGGCAATACGACGGTGGTCGTAGCCGACGAAAAGGTCGAGGAGTCCCAAGTAGTGTTGTGCTTTGCCCGGCCTCAGGCCCTCAGGCCGGCAAAGCCGGGCCCGCACAGGCCGGGCCAAGCCAGGCCAGCCAATAGGGCTTCGGACGGCCTGACGGCCTGGCTTGCAGCTCATGAGGCCCCGGGCCAGGCCGGCAAGCCGTGGCCCACCTTGTGGGCGCTCCGAGGGCGCTTATGATACTGAATCTGGCCGGAAAGGGGTCATTGACCACATTTTTTGTGCTCGGTGTCACAGAAATGGGTTGATTCGGTCCGAGAAAGCAATATAAGTGGTGTGTGAACAATTAAGTAATGTGATTTGTCAGCACAACTAACTAGTACTGATATCTATCTATCCTTGTGGCCGTGTACCTCAGGCCCGGGCCTGAGCCAAAGCCGGCCGGGCCAAGCCGTGCCATACGGCCTACGGCCTGGCCTGACCCTTCTGGAAGCCTAGGCCGGCGGAGGCCGGGCCAAAGCCCCGGGCTTCCAGGCCAAGCCGGGCCCGCACAACACTAGTCCCAAGCATGCACGCCCGGCGAAATTATCGGCGAGTTGATCTGTGAATGGTGGTACCCCCGAGTGTTGGATCGTGACTGCGTTGAGCGGTTCGAGCGAATGCACCATGCGAAGCTTCTTTCCGTCCTTCTTGAGTACGCAGAAATGTCTAGAACGGTAAGATGAGTTTGATGGTTCGTAGACTCCGGCTTCTTCCTTCTGTCGGACGATTTCGCACATGGCCGTCTGCAGGCCGGGTGGCGGAGGAAAGTTCTTAAGGACCCATGGCTTGTGTGGAATGGTAGGGATGGGAACGTCCGGAAAGAAGTCGCGGCGAAACGTTCCGCGCTCCGAGTCGTCCCATGCGAACGCGTCGTTCTGTAGGCACATGAGATGGTGCAGCAGCGCGAGTTCTTCTTCCCAAAGGAAGCCTCCAGCATGATTCTTGTCGATAATTGCTTTTCGATCCACTGTGTAGCGACCGGTCGCAGTGAACGCAGGCGGATGTGATGGAAGCTCGGGCATCTCGGCGAGCGGATTCCCGGTGATGTTGCGAATGATACGGAATTCGGATGGGAGCGGTGCAAGGACCGGTTTTGTTTTCTTGTGGACAGGTTTATACTTTTTCTTCGTTGCTGCAAGGACTGGAATTGTACCGGTGGGAAGAGTAACTGGAAAGTGAGACGACGTAACAGGAGGCGATATCGGAGTCGAGAGATAGGCTGGAACTGGATACGTATTGGCGGATTTGCGAACATGGGAATGGATAGAAAAGATCGGGATGCAAGCACGAGGCGCAGAGTCGGTAGAAGTGGAAGGCGTAGTCGGGATTGGGCCGGTCATATATGGGTTTTGTGCATAGTGTGAGTGTATGAAGTCGAAGTCTGGCGAGTAGTTGTAGAACGTAGAGTAAGGGAAGGAGGGGTCGCATAGAGTGTCGGTGCCGAGTAGTGAAGGGTCGCAGATGGAGAGATATAGCAGATCTATGGTTTTGTCGTTGTGTGGAGAGTCGAGGATGGAATAAGCTTCTATGGTGGGTTCAGGGTTCTCGGACGAGTAGGTGATGATCACTGCGACTTCTCCCTGATCTGAAATCAGATCCTCGAGTTGCAAAAATCCGCTGGCGACGTTGTCTCAGACGTCCGAGTGTTGCGCGTGAAAAGCGGCTCTCCGCGCGGTGAGGTAGGTAGCACACAGTTCTTGCCAGTGTTCGGATCGTTTATGGTGACTGTTGAGGAACCATCTCGACGAGTCTGTATGAGGCTCTCCACGAGGATGTCGAAAGGCCGTCCGAGGAGCACATCGTATGCGGGTGATTGAAGGACGTGAACCTGAAGATAAACAGTGATATCTCCGAAATGGACTGGGACGTTGCGAGCGAGGCCGAGCGAGAAGTTGTTGGTGCCATTAGCATTCTCCATTTCGAGACGAAAGTCCGGGTCGTATGCAAGACCGCTGTGGTGGCAGAAATCCTCGGACATGCTGATAATTGCGGAGCCCGTGTCCATGGTGCATGGTACGCTGATATCGCCTGGAAAGACCCCCTTGATTGATTGAATAGCGGCGGATGTTGGTGCAGCGAGGAGCCGTGGAAGTGCCTGACCAGGCGGGAGCGCTTTGAGGTATTGTTCCGCGGGATCCTGGATTACCAAAGAGCCTGCGGGGGGAGTCGTGGGTTGGACCGTCGACCGCGTACTGTCCTGATTTGGCGGATGCATAGATTGCTGGAACGTGTCGGGCATGTGTGCAAGGAATGTCGCGGCGCGGAGAAGGGTCTCCTCTTTCTGCTGTAGCGTCTCCTCCAGATCTTCGTCGGAGAATGGCAGAGTAACTTCCTGAAGCAGTAGTGTTGGCTCGACGGGCAAGCGACGCGACGTTACCGCTTCTCGAACGGCCTGACGAATCTCGGGGGCGAGGGCGAACAGCTCCTCTTGCGAGAGGGATACTGGAGCCTCTAAACAGCGTTTGAAGACGTTGATGGCATGTTTCGGATCGTAGATGGGAGCCATAGCGCGGTACGCAGTCTCTGGTTTCTTGGCGGCCGGAACTTTTGGTGGAGGCGCACCGAAGTTTCGTTTATATGGCGGCGCGTAGGTCGCATCGCGTACGGACGCGAACGGATGTTCAACGGGTCCCGCTTCGATAGGGCGAGTCTCCTCCGCACGAGAAGCAGTGTTGAGAACCGCCTCATGTGGGATCTTGTTGGAGTTGTCGGGCCCTTCAGCGTCAGGTACCTCTTCGATGCGTGACTGAGATGCGGGCAGGCGTGCCTTCTCCTCCGGCTCGTCGAAGCGTCGCTGACGACGCTGCGCACGCTCTGCACGATCTGTTGCTGCCTTCGCGCCGTCCTGGCTCATCTGGAAAAACCTCCCTTGCAAATTTGCAATAATGTGTGCAAGTGTTACACATTTTGCGCATGTGTCAAACTTGTACATATTTGCAAGGTGGTCCAACTATATTAGTATAACTAGTAGAAAAAGTGTACTAATCCAGAGCAATATATTGACAAACCTTTTATCAATTTGCAGCATCATCACATCCTGCTCTTACTCTTAGACCTCTTAAACACTCTAAAAGTGGGGTTAGATGGTGAATTCAATGGTCAAGAATGAGGTATTGCCCCGGGTAGAGCAGGGAAAAATGCGAAATAAAAATGAACCCACCAGGATTTGAACCCTGGACATTACTGGCCTCATCACCTGACCACTGCATCCAACCACTACTCCATATGACCTTGATATTTCAAGGAGATACATCGCAGATATACCACTCCTGCATGGACTTAGATGTTTTTACTCAAACTTACCTCCGGAAAGACTGCTGTGCTCTGTAGCCAAATGGCTGTATACAGTATACTCTTTTGATCTACAGTCCACTCTACAATATATGTGCTCAGGATTATGTTTAAATCAGCTATAGCTCACATTAGCAGTAGAGCACAAGGGTTTTTCGGGAGGTGAGCTTGAGTAAAAACATCTAAGTCCATGAAGAAGTGGTATATATGCGATGTATCTCCTTGAAATATCAAGGTCATATGGAGTAGTGGTTGGATGCAGTGGTCAGGTGATGAGGCCAGTAATGTCCAGGGTTCAAATCCTGGTGGGTTCATTTTTATTTCGCATTTTTCCCTGCTCTACCCGGGGCAATACCTCATTCTTGACCATTGAATTCACCTTTTAAGAGGTTTCAGAGCATGAGGAGGGTCTACTCATGGCACCACTCATACCACATTGCTACTATTATGGTGAAATTGTACCACAAATTAGTACCAATTTGTACTAGTATTTTGACCCCCCTAGATATATCTGACATATCTGACACTTATGCAATTTTTGCCATTGTAGTACAAATTATTGCAAATGTGCAAAGGAGGTTTTTCCAGATGCTGTGTCGAGCGGTCTGTGCGAACATTTCCGCGGCGTCTGCTGTGTTCGTGCCTCCTGCACGCGAAAGTACGGGTTGACACTCGACGACATTGAAGAATAGTTGAGGAGTTGAGGAGACTTTGAGAGCGGCTGTATCGTCGGCTTCCGGATGTGTTCGGTAGTGCTCCCTCACGCGTTCGCGCAGGTTGACCCCAGTAGTCGCGTTGGGAACGAAACGTCCAGTCCGCAGTACGACTTGGCCGTGTTCATTGCGCACAACTAAACCTGCGGCAATATCTTCGTCCACAGCTGGACAGTACCGGATACCGTGCGGACCACTGCAGTAGATACATCCGTCGGGTGGTCGCGAAGTGGGGAAATGTGGAGGGTTCTGTCGAAGAGCGGGTGTCGACTGGGAGACCTGAAGCTGGATGAGCTTGTTGATGGCTTCAGTGAGCTGCTTCGTGTCGGAAACCTGGCTAGATGCCGATTTAGCAGTGGAAGCCTGCTGCTGCGACGTGATTGAAGAGTTCTGATTGCTCTGGGCGTCGAGAACGTGAGTGGCCGCTTCGGTGACATTGTCAATGGGGTACGGCTTGCGCGGATATTCGATATCCGGGCACTTCAGTTCTCGACGGCGCAGAACTTTCTCCCGGAGGCTTGAGGGCAGTCCGGAGAGAAACAAGCGGTCGCGTTCGTCTTCACGCAGGTTGTCGTTCTTGACGAGATAGTTCCCTACGTTCCTGAACTTCCGGCTATACGCAGAGAGAGCGGAGGCGGACGTGAGACGTCCCCCTGCGGAAACCCGGACGATTTCATGCAAGTCGCTGATGGCATATAGACGCCTCCCATTGCTTCCTAAGTATTCTGCTTTGACGGCGGTCTGGAAATCCTCGTAGTCGGGTAGAGTAGCCGTTGCGGAAGGGAGGTCTCTCCACACTTGTTTCTCTTCGCTGGGTGCATACCGGATGGCATGGGCAATGCAGGCTTCATCGTCCGTTCTGCTGGATAGCTTCGCTTCTTCGAGCAAGAAGTTCAAGTCTTCGAAAAAATCCCGGATAGTCTGCGGTTTGTCCGGATCGAAAGAGGGTGCACCGGGTGCCCCACGCGGCGGCATACGGAAGTCGATGGCTGCGGGTGTAGACATAGTTGCCACAGATGAGTTCAGAGCTCGGATGGTGCGTTCACGTCGTCGTAGCTCGTCGAGTACTGTGCCGAATAGGGGCAAGAATGAGGGAAGTCCGTCGATTTCGAGTGGGAGGTCTATAAGCTGTGAGGGGGATAACACGAGATCGCCAGTGTCGTCCGATTGGAATGGGGTAGGTGTGTCGGATCCGCGGGCAGCTTCTTGCGGAAGCTCTTCGTCGTCGGAGTCCACCTCAGGCTCAGCAGTCCAGACAGCGGTACGTAGTCGGAAGAGGTTCTCGGGTGTGGTCACTGGGTGGGAATGTTGCGGAGGTGCGAAGGGATCCGTGGTGAAGGAAGTTGGGGGGGTGTAGAAGGGGGGAAAGGAAGGGTGCCTAGAGGCTGACCGGGTGCGGCTAGACTTTTGAAGTCTGAAAACCCTCGCGGTGGGCTCCAATAATGATGCGTCTGACCAGCCGCTGAGAGGTCAGAACGGAGCAAGGGGACAGAGCGATCGAGTCCGTCCGGCAGCCAGGCAGTAGGAGGAGGAGGAGGAGGAGGAGTAGAGGAAGGAGTGGGATCCCTAACCACAGGCGTCGAGAGCAGAGACGAGAGAGACGAGGACGTGAGGCGCAGGTCGAGAGTCGAAGTCGCGGGGCGAGGGGCGAAGGACGAGCGGCACACGGTAGATACGAGGGGAGCACAAAACTGACATTCTCGGTCGGAAGCACGGTGCCTATGTACGGTAAGGAACAGGAGCTATCTAGCGTAATACTAGGCTGGAGCAGTCAGCAGATCGGCGACGTACAGGAGTAAAGCTCGGAGCGTGGACATGGCGAACGAATGAGAAGTCGGAACGAAGTAGAAAGGAGGCGGACGTGTCAGCAGGACGCGATCACGTGAGCGCGTCCGTCGTAGTCGGAAAACGAACTGAAGCGGAAGGGCTGTAAAAGGGAACAAGTCAAGGGCGGCGGCGTCGGGGCATGACCTAGACCTGCGGAAGTCTGTCTATGGAAGAGTATGTCGCCTCGGACGCCGTGGATGCGCCAACCTGCCCAGACGCAGGGGCTGCCCATCACCGAGGACCTATGAATGGTTTTAAACGTCTCTCATCTGATGGCGGTACATAGGCTGAACTCGTTCTACCGGGTGAGACCCCAGCGACCCTTGCGTATTCACAAAGTGTTCTGATCGTGCGATACAGGAGGAGCCTCACCCGTTTGCCACAGCTATGGCGGACTTTCTCATAGAGAGCGGACTTCGTGCCAACCGATTGTCCCTCGTACAGAACATGATGTCGGGCACGAACGCCAAGTATGAGGAAGACAGACGCATCCTCGCTTCACTCGTCGAAGAGAGTAAGTCCGACCATTGCTACACATTCAAACACGATCTGAGGTCGGTTAATCGTTGCGCCAGTCTTGCAGGACCACCGTGCCCACCCGCCTGAGAAGAATGACCTCGTGCAAGTCATGCTGACAGGGCGTGATAAGGAGACGGGTCTGGGATTGTCAGACGAGAATATCAAATACAACGTGCGTGCAAGGTTTTCTTATCTACGTCTGTCAAACTCACTCTGCACCAGCTTTTGACTTTCCTCATTGCCGGTAAGTGGGAGCCCAGAGCCTTTATGGGGGACAATGCGCTGACTTCCGCCGGTGTGTAGGCCATGAGACTACGTCCGGTTTGCATCCTTGTTTCAGCCTCATGGAGATACGCCCAGTCGCTGACATGGCTTCTGCAGGCATGCTCACGTTTACCCTGTATTATCTCCTCAAAAACCCCGAGGCGATGCGCAAGCTGCGTGAAGAGATTGACAGCACTCTCGGCGACCGCCCTATGAGCGTTCAAGACGTAAACAAGTTGCCTTATCTTCTTGGTGCGTGCCTGAACACCGAGATGTATTGTGCATGCTGACCACGACAGTGTAGCCGTCATGCGCGAGAGTCTTCGCTTGGGTCCGACGGCGCCTGCACGAACGGTTACGCCACTCGAGGACACACTCCTTGCGGGCAAATACGCTGTAGAGAAGGACGAATCGATAATCCTCAATGTTTGGGGCGTGCACCGTGATCCCACCGTCTGGGGCGAGGATGTGAGTGCTATTATCTTCTTCCCCAAGCGTGAGGAACTGAGCGGTGGTTAGGCGGAGAAGTTCCGTCCGGAACGGATGATGGATGGCAAATTCGAGGCTCTTCCGGTACGCTTCGCCGCCATTCTAGTTTCTCCAGCACTCACTTGATATTCACCCCAGCCCAACGCTTGGCAACCGTTCGGCTATGGCATGAGGGGATGCATCGTACGTAAACTATTATACCTTTTTGCTACTGACACATGACGGTTCCTGGACTCTAGGGCCGCCCATTCGCATGGCAGGAAGCTCAACTCACCATCGCGACAATCCTCCAGCGGTTCGATCTCGCCCTCGACGACCCGGCGTACGAGCTCGAGCTCAAACAGACGCTTACAGTCAAGCCTCACAACTTTTACATCCACGCGCACCCGCGCAAGAACAAACCTAGACTTCTCGCCATCCCGTCGTCCACCCTCCTATCCAGCGACGCGCCCGGGGACCGTGCGCTCTCAAGTGGCGCCACTGTCACCGCAGACGGGGCGAGCCTTCCGCCGCTTTATGTGCTGTACGGGTCGAACACCGGTACATCGGAGTCATTCGCGCAGCGTCTGGCTGCTGCTGCTCCTGAGCACGGTTCGTCTTCGAGTTTTCAACGCCATCTGTACATGAAACGCTCATGTTTGATCTCGGTGCCAGGTTTCCGAGGGTCGATCGGCACGCTGGACTCCGCCGCCACACACCTGCCGAAGGATGGGCCCGTGTTGATTATCACAGCGTCTTTCGAGGGACAGCCCGCGGACAATGCCGCTCATTTCGTCGAGTGGCTTGAGAACGTCAAAGACGACACGTTCGACGGGGTTAAGTTCGCCGTGTTCGGCTGCGGAAACCGCGACTGGGTGAACACGTACCAGCGGATCCCAAGGCTGATCGACACGCTTTTGGCCGAGCACGGTGCTACTCGTCTTGTTGAGCACGGAGAGGGCGATGCCTCCGAGGCGCAGTTCTTCGGGACCTTTGATACGTGGGAGAAGCTGGTCTGGGAGAAGCTCATTGCAGTGAGTTATTCGCTCTCTATGGAAGTATATTCAGGCAACAACGTATGTCAGGAATACGGAGCGACGGCCGGTGTGGCAGCTGCGGGAATCGAGGTCAAGACTGTATCCGCTGGTACCGAGCGTGCCGAGATCCTGCGCCACAAGGGTGCTGCTCTCGGCACGGTGGTCGAAAACCGGGTCCTCACTGCACCTGGTGTTCCTACTACTAAACGACATATCGGTAAGTCGTAGTGCAGGCTTACTATTGCTATTGTTCTGCCTTACACATCTTGTCAGAGTTCGAACTTCCAGAAGACATGACGTACAGAGCGGGCGACTACCTAGCAATGTGAGGAATGCCTGCCTACATTCCACTCACTATTGAATTAACCTTACTCGTCCTAGTTTACCTGTTAATCCTGAGCGCGTCGTGCGCAGGGCCATTGCTCGATTTAGCCTATCTGCAGAGCAAGAGGTATATTGTCGTTTTCATACGCAGGTGGCCTCATCTGACGGCAAACGATGTGCTCCTAGATACAAATCAATTCCGCGGCACCGACGTCTCTTCCTGTCAACAAACCTATCACGGTGTTCAATCTACTCAGCGGCTATGTCGAATTGCAGCAGCCTGCGACTACCCGCGATTTAGACATCCTCCTCCTCAAGGGCAAGAACTCGGAGGAATCTACCAAGGTTCTGCAGGATTTAGCTGTCGATTATGCGCAGGCCGTCTTCGAGAAGCGGCTCAGCGTTCTCGACATCCTCGAGCAGAACAAGGACATTGACCTGCCCTTCGCCGCGTTCCTCACACTGCTGCCCTCCATGCGTATTCGCCAATACTCCATCTCTTCATCTCCGCTCTGGAACGCCCAGCATGTCACACTCACCATCAGTGTTGTCGAAGCTCCAGCGATCTCGGGCCGCTCGGAGCCGTTCCTGGGAGTCGCGTCCACGTACCTTGCAAACCTTAAGCCAGGCGATAAGGTCCAGATGTCCGTGCGCGCTTCGAATGCTGCATTCCATCCGCCGACGGATCCGACTGTCCCGCTTCTCATGGTTTGCGCAGGTTCGGGCCTTGCACCAATGCGCGGCTTCCTTCAGGAGCGCGCGATGCAGAAGCTTGCGGGTCGCGAGGTTGCTAAGAGCTTGTTGTTCTTCGGCTGTCGCACACCGGGCGCGGACTTCCTGTACGGCGATACGGACCTGAAGGAATGGAAGGAACTGGGTATTGTCGACGTGCGCCCTGCCTTCTCGCGCTCTCTAGGCGACTCGAACGGCTGCCGCTATGTCCAAGAGTAAGTCTCTCCTGGTAGATCATAGTCCACGCACTCACAATGTGATGGCGGATAGTCGGATGCGTTTGGACAAGGAAGAGGTGACCAAGATCTACAGTGATGGCGCCAAGGTACCTGAACGTCCTCAGCTCGTTTGCACATACCCTGACGACGTTGCGGCCATGCAGGTGTTTGTCTGCGGAGCTGGTAGGATCGCTGCAGGAGTCAAGGAAGCGATCGTCGGCTTCATCAAGGAGAATAGGCAAACAAACGATGCAGACGCCCTTGCGGTCTTCGACAAGATCATGCACGGCCGTTACGCGACCGATATCTTCGAGTGAGCTTGGTACTCCAGGCATTCAGTATCTGCTGTAACATGGTGTACATCTCTGGAATCATATCCTTGTAAGTAGCACGCACTCGTCGACTCGGATCATAACACGTCTGAGCAGACTGCAGTGCCCATGAGCAAATTCGGATTTCGGAGGTCACTGCGTCAACGACGTTGAGATGGTCAATGCACGACTCCTCTCATATGATACGAAGTTCAATCTTCCGACCTTCTGCGGTATCTTGCAGGCCGATAATACCGAAGGAAAAGAATGCTGTGGTGACCGGGAACAGTTAATTTAAAATCACAACCATGCCGCCGAGGAACAGCAAAGCGATCCCGAGTTTATCGGGGGGAGGCTCGGAGCACAGCCTCCGAGAGTTGCCGCATTACCGAGTTAGGGCGCTCCGGAAAAAAAACTCTCTCTCCTCCTCCGCCATGACATGTATTTCGTTCGACGTTTGTTTTCTACAAAAGTATGACTCTCCGAAACCAGCACACAAGGAAGGTAAATGGTGCAACTATGTTGTGGTATTGAGCTTACAGAGCGTCTCAAGATCACAGTCTATAGATGCATGCATCGTTAGACGCCGGCGGTGTGTTCGGTATGCTGAGTGTTGTTGCTTACCACGCATATGCAGTCCACTTGCCATTCCACACCGATCACTTTACTCTGCTTGGAGACGTGCTTCAACTCTTGTTAATCTCCCGTTCACCTCAGTGGCTGGCGCAAGTTTACCGGTGACTATTTCGCTGCCAATGGCCGACTACCGGTAACCGATCATGCCTTCCGGGCCAAACATAGCTCTCGGCCCACTAAGGCTCTTACACCTCCGAGTCTCGACTCGACATACGCACTCATACAAGTGGCACATTACGCCGAAGATTACGTGTAGATGCAGACTCGCGCATCTTTCGGGCCTGGCAGTCTAAGATGTCACCGCCGCCATGCGGATGCACAGCCGTGCGCCTGACACTACGGTAGGAAAAGTCCTGTAGCCTCGGCATCTCTAGCCAGGATGGATCTCATATATAAATGCCCTCATGCTTCATGCCCTAGTATACGTACATTCCCCTTGCAAGACGCACTCATGACTACTCCCATCCCCAGCCCACCTGCTGTCCCTTTCCTCGGACACGTCAACACCATAGATAGAGCTTTGCCTCTGAGATCCATCAGTCTCCTTGGCCAGCAATATGGCGAGATTTTCCAGCTCTTCGTATTCGGTGAGTATTGTATCTCGAAAACTCTCATACTTCCTTTGACGAAGGCGTAGGCGAGCCGAGGACCTTCGTCACGTCGTACAAGATGCTGAACGAAGTGTCGGACGAGAAGCGGTTCGCGAAGAAGATCTCAGGTGGCCTAAAGCAAGTGCGAAATGCGGCCGGAGATGGTTTGTTCACTGTGAGTTGCATACTGCCTGCCATTATTCCGCTGACCCTCACGACGAGGACGGGTATCATCAAAGGCTTTTGTACCAGAAGAACAGAACTGGTACATTGCTCGTACGCACTTCCCGTATTATGAGTTATCTTGCTCTTCGTAGCTCACATACTTTGGTAGACCGTCTGCTGATGCCGTGCTTCGGGACGGCAAACATATACAATATGTTTGATGATATGATGGACGTTGTCTCTCAGCTGGTGCTCAAGTGGGAACGGTGAGCTAAATGTCCTTCCCCACCTTGACTGTGTCATTGATCATCTCCGTCTTGCAGATTCGGTCCACGCGACGTGATTGACCCCGCTTCCGACTTCACTCGTCTCACCCTAGATGCTATATGCCTGTGTGCCATGTCTTATCGGTGCGCTTGTACTTTTGCTACGTGGGAACTTCAAACTGACTCAAAACGCTTCTTCGACGCAGTCTTAATTCATTCTACCGGGTAAGACGGCGACGCCCGTAATGTACGCAAGCATTCTAACATGCTCATTAACTATATATGTAGGAGGAGCCGCATCCGTTCGCAACAGCTATGGTCGACTTTCTTATTGAGAGCGGACGCCGTGCCAACCGTCTATCTATTGTTCAGAGCTTAATGTCCGGAACAAACGCCAAGTACGAGGAGGATCAACGCATACTCAACTCGCTTGTTGAAGAGAGTAAGTTGATGCGCCTTGAGTCCAAATCGTGTACTGAAGTTAGCATTGCCCCACGTAGTTCTGCAAGACCATCGAGCCAACCCGCCCGAAAAGAACGACCTCGTGCAGGTTATGCTGACAGGGCGCGATAAGGAGACTGGCCTGGGGCTGTCTGACGATAATATCAAGTACAATGTACGTGTCGTGTCTGCTCACCATGAATACTCGTACTCATTCCTATTCTATCTACAGCTTTTAACATTCCTCATCGCGGGTAAGTGGAGATAATTGAAGTGTATGTGCAAGAAAACGACTGATCTGGAATAAACCGTGGTTTAGGGCACGAAACAACCTCTGGTGTGTATCTCTATCGGAATTGTGTATGAGTACTAAACGCAAGTCAACTCGCTTACAGGCATGCTCACCTTTGTGATCTATTTCCTTCTGAAGAACCCCGAGGCAATGCGCAAGCTGCGTGAGGAGATAGACAGCACGCTCGGTGATCGACCGATGAGCGTCCAAGATGTCAACAAACTGCCTTACTTGCTCGGTGCGCTTTCCCCTATCAAACGTCATACTCAGTACATGCTGACACATGTACAGCGGTTCTGCGCGAGAGCTTGCGTTTGGGTCCCACGGCGCCGGGAAGGACGGTCACACCCATCGAGGACACAGTCCTTGATGGCAAATACGCTATAAACAAAGGCAACTCGATTAACGTCAGTATCTGGGCCGCCCATCGCGACCCGAAGATATGGGGTGACGATGTGAGCTTTCAGTTTGCCGTATCATTACTGTGCGAATAGAATTGACGAGGGATTAGGCAGAGAAGTTCCGCCCGGAACGTATGATGGATGGCAAGTTCGAAGCTCTCCCGGTGTGTACCTCAGATAGGTAATCAAACATCAACTGAAAAATGCACCCTAGCCTAATGCGTGGCAGCCATTCGGGTTCGGGATGAGAGGATGCATTGTACGTTCTGCGCGCGTGCCTGGCTTACCCAATCATATAGCTGATGAAACAATGGTGCTGCAGGGCCGCCCCTTCGCCTGGCAAGAAGCACAGCTCACTATCGTGACCATCCTTCAGCGATTCGATCTGGCTTTGAACGACCCGGCGTACGAGCTCGAGCTCAAACAGACACTCACAGTGAAACCGCACAACTTCTACATTCACGCTCACCCGCGGAAGAATAAGCCCCGACTATTCGCCATCCCATCCTCTGTCCTCCTTTCCAGCGACGCACCGGGGAGCCGTGCACCTTCGAGCGGCGCCACTGTTACCGCAGACGGCGCGAGCCTTCCGCCGCTGTATGTATTGTACGGATCAAACACCGGGACTTCGGAGTCGTTCGCGCAGCGTTTAGCTGCTGCTGCCCCTGCCAACGGTGCGTACTCTTTATCTGATTAGTAGGCCGCTTAGACCCGCTTCATGGCGTATACTGCAGGTTTCCGCGCATCAATCGGGACGCTGGACTCAGCAACCACGCACCTGCCCAAGGACGGGCCGGTTATTATCGTTACTGCCTCCTTTGAGGGCCAGCCCGCCGACAACGCCGCTCACTTCGTTGAGTGGCTCGAGAACGTGAAAGAGAGCCCCTTTGACGGCATCAAGTTCGCGGTGTTCGGCTGTGGGAACCGTGACTGGGTCAACACATACCAGCGGATCCCGACGCTCATCGACCGGCTACTGGCTGATCATGGCGCTACTCGTCTTGTCGCTCGTGGGGAGGGCGATGCATCTGAAGCGGAATTCTTCGAAGCTTTCGACAAGTGGGAGAAGACGGTCTGGGAGAAGCTCACAGCAGTCAGTGATATATGTATGTCGTTGTCGCTGAAGTCGCTCATAGTTCGGCCTTCAGGAGTTCGGCGCGACGGCGAGCACAGATGTGGCAGGGATTGCGATCAAGACAGTCTCCGCCGGTACTGAGCGTGCTGAGATTCTGCGACAGAAAGACACCGCCCTGGGCACTGTTGTCGACAACAAGGTACTCACAGCGCCTGGTGCGCCGACAAAGCGCCACATCGGTAGGTCCAGCTGCCTTAATGGCGAAGCCCCAGCTCACTTTCATCAACAGAGCTTGAACTCCCAGAGGGCATGACGTACAGGACAGGTGACTATCTTGCAATGTGAGAATGTTTAGATTTGGATGACTCGACGTGAAGCTGACGCAAATGGCCGTTCAGACTGCCCACCAATCCTGAGCGAGTGGTCCGCCGGGCGATCGTCCGCTTTGGTCTCTCCGCAGAGCAAGAGGTGAGTTCGGAGGTGCCATGGACATCCGAGCTAGTACAGCATCTTGACGATGACCACCCATTATCAGATCGAAATCTCCTCCACAGCACCGACTTCCCTTCCTGTCAACAAACCTATCAGCGTGTTCAGCCTTCTCAGCGGATATGTCGAGCTTCAACAGCCTGCTACTACGCGCGACATAAATACCCTCTTGAAATCGAAGAACTCAGAGCACTCAACGAAGGCTCTGCAAAGCCTTGCTGCTAACTATGCGGAGGCGGTGTTCAAGAAACGTTTCAGCGTCCTCGACATCCTCGAAGAGCACAAGGATATCGACTTGCCATTCTCTACGTTCCTCACAATGCTCCCGTCCATGCGTATTCGTCAATACTCCATCTCATCCTCCCCGCTCTGGAACGCCCAGCGCATCAGTCTCACCATCAGTGTCGTCGACGCCCCAGCCATCTCAGGGCGCGTCGAGCCTTTCCTCGGCGTCGCTTCCACGTACCTCGCAAACCTCCAGCCAGGCGACAAGGTCCAACTCTCCGTGCGCGCCTCCAATGCGGCGTTCCACCCGCCCTCGGACCCGACTATCCCGCTCCTCATGGTGTGTGCTGGGTCAGGTCTCGCCCCGCTCCGTGGGTTCCTTCAGGAGCGGGCGATGCAGAAGCAGGCCGGGCGCGACGTCGCCAAGAGCTTGTTGTTCTTCGGCTGTCGTGCGCCAGGCGAAGACTTCTTGTACGGCGAAACGGACTTGAAGGAATGGAGCGAGCTCGGCATCGTTGATGTGCGCCCCGCGTTCTCGCGCTCTTCAGGAGAGTCGCAAGGATGTCGCTACGTCCAAGAGTAAGCCCTCATCACATCTAAACTGACTTTTACTAAAGTGGCGATATGCAGTCGTATTCGTCACGACAAAGAGGAGGTGGTCAAGGTTTTCACTAGCGGCGCTAAGGTACGGAGTCCACAATCCACTGCGACGGCTCAAAGACTCATCTCCTCCCCCTACTAGGTGTATGTTTGCGGTGCAGGAAGGATCGCCGCGGGGGTAAAGGAGACGATCGTCGCCTACATCAAGGAGAACAGGCAGATAGACGACGGAGGAGCTCTTGCTATCTTCGACAAGATCATGCAAGGCCGCTACGCGACCGACATCTTCGAGTGATGACGCACGATCACGGTAAAGCTCTGAGCTGGTATTGAGTCGTGGACTTTTGCTGTAAAGTGTTGTACTATAGTGCGATGTACTGCGAGCTAGGCCGCGGAGGACTTTTGGTCTGTGAAGATCGCAGCGGGGTCCAAGGAATGAATCTCGAGTGGATCAAGGAGAAAGGAGACGGACTAGTGCGTTTGCGGTCGTTACACTGCCGACATCTTTGCAGGATTGCCTCCCTTCGCTGTACATGTATGTCCTAGGTTCTCGCTGCTGTTAAAACAATCATACTGGTTCTGATTCGTTTCGACTCGGACGATCGGTGATCCTGAACGAACGGTCCCTTACAAGGGCGAAGGGTGCAATGGTCATTAGCTAGGGGGTCTGCCAATGTTGAGAATGTATTTCGATCCATCCCGCAATGTTTGGTACGACACACGTTGTTTCTAGGTCGGAACCTTGATCATGATCTCTGCGGCTCTCCCCTGTATATCGGCGATGTCCTTGTATCCCGCCAAGCCGAGCGTTAACTCGAAATCTGCAAGAATACTCTTGATGAGTGACTCTACGCCAGCCTGCCCGGCGACCGCGAGCGCATATGCGTAGATGCGGCCCACTTTGAATCGAAAGCGTCAGTTGACAGCGCCCGGTGGACGGGACCTTGAGTACTTACGGAGGACGCCCTGAGCCCCAAGGGCGATTGCGCGGAAGATGTCGGAGCCGGTGCGAATTCCCGAATCGAAGAGGATGGTCAACTTGCCGCTCGCCTGCGCTTCTCTGACCTTCGAGCTCTGCATGATGTTCTCAAGCGCAAGCAAGGAGGAGATTGAGCCGTCAACCTGTCGTCCACCTGCCACGAACGATTAGGTCAGTGCCATGCAACCATCAAATACATCGTGTATTTGGCGTTCGCTGGTGTGCGAGCGGCTCGAGCCGAAGCGGTACAGCGGAAGGACGTTGGTCCACGTATCAGGTGGCAGGGTGTAAGGTTCTGGAAACAAGACAACAACGTACCATGGTTCGATACAATGATCCCATCTATACCTTCATCTACCGCGATCTCAGCGTCCTGAAGAACATACATCAGCAGAGCTCGGAATTAGAGCGACTGAACAGGCACACCTCGGCACACATGATTCCTTTGACAATCAGCGGCCCCTCCCAGTTCTTCTTCAGGAACCGAACGTGCTCCCACGTCCTGAACACCCCGTTCACAGCCTGTCCGCCCCACGCCCCCGCCAACTGCACCAGCTGCTTCGTCTTTGCGTCTCCGTTCGCGTACAGCTCGTCAAATTTGCGCGGGTCGTACGGGAACTGAGGCTCGTCTGCCTCCCCGAACGGCTCCAGCCCCTGCGCCTTCATGAACGCTGGGTCCGAGAGTGCAATCTGGCACCCGACACTATGAATGAACGGCAGGAAGGACGAGTCGATGTCCAGAGGCCGCCAGCCGACGGCCATGGTGTCGACGGTGACGACAAGCGCAGAGTACCCACTCTGCTTCGCGCGTGCGAGGATCGACAGCGTGAGCTCGTCCCGGACGGGCCTGTAGTTCGCGGTGAGTGCAGCTCAGTCGATGAATATGTGTCGCACCAGTATAGCTGGAACCAGCGGGCCCCAGAGCCATTCGCCTTCGCGATAGTCTCGAGAGACCGCGAGGCGGCTCCGCTCAGGATCATGGGTATACCAAGTGCTTGTGCGGCGCGGGCGGTGGCGACCTCGCCTTCCTCGTGCAGAATGATCTGCGTGCCGATAGGGGCGATGAGTAGCGGGGAGGGATATTTCACGCCAAACAGCGTGGTCTGCGTACACGGAGTCGGCTCGTGTTTCTATGTCAGCCAGCATTTGGTACGTACCTCAATGCTCCGGTGTGTGACATCACGTAGCATTCGCGGGACGATCTGCCAGCGCTTGAACGCGGCGCGGTTCGATATATAGGTTTCTCCCGAGCCCGCATTGCCAAACACGAAGTTGAATGACCCTGTTCGAGTAGGTCAGTGATCTCATTCAGGATCCTCCACGGTACCCATACAAGCTCGGCAACACACCTGGACTGTTTCGCAGCTTTTCGCGTGCTGCCTGCTCGATCTTCTCCGGATCGACCGACCCCAAAAGGGGCGGCTGCCTGCTGGTGAACAGCTCCCGCATGTATCCTGACCATCGCCCAAGCGCGGCGCCATACGTCCTTGGGAGCTCGAGATCCGCGTCGGTTTGCGTGGTCATGGTAAGGAAGGAGATAGTGACTCGGGGTAATGGCTTGAGAGCCCGATGGTCAACCGACCACGTCTATTTTGAGTCTCAGGAGTGAGGAATCCCACCGGACCGCCGCACTAGGCTGGGAAACAGCTTTTGACGTTCCGGGGATCACAAAGGGTAAGTAGTGTTCGCAACCTGACCTTTCAACTGTTCACAATTGCCCTGATTTGCCTAGCATGGCATGATGGCGTTAGTAGTGAACCTGTCACGACTCATAGGGGCAAATTCAGGTGCATTCCTAAACAGTTTCAGGTCAAACAATCTGATAGTTGTTGAGGATTTAGAAGGAGCACTGAGGATGGTATGACAGGTGTGGGATGCACATGTGACATACCTGGTTTCGTCAATCGAACATCTCGTCAGTAACCACAGACGCATGTCCATAGGGAGGTGCTCTGCATCCAGAAGACGAGCTGATTTATGACCGGGTGAGTTGTAGGTGTAATTAGGTGTCGACTCGAAGTGTTTGTACTGATCATCGCCGCCATGTGGTATGGATAGTAGTCCGAAGTCACGCGGTATACAACCCGGTTGCACCTGTTCGTGTCCAAGTTAAACGGTGCCAGGACGGTTGGAAGAAAGTAAGAACAGTCTCATACTCTTCGTGGATTTCTTGCACAGGACTGATAGTGGGTGAACCGTGAAAAGATGGTGGGCGTTTACATAAGATTGAATCAAGAATCCGAGGTTCCCCGCGGGATTGACCGTCACTATCCTTCCGGCTCTTCACGGTTCATTGCTTGACACCCTTTACACCTTACGATACTCTCTTGCTGCCTATATGATTCCTAGGCCTGACCACCCAACGCCATCACGGATAGAATCGAGTGGCACGGAGCTGAAGCATACCGGCCGGTCGGAAGTGAATCCATGTGGTGCCTATTGCAAAGCCGCCTCACCAGCACCGGTTGCACCAAACGCGACGTGCGTCTTACCATCACTGCTCGTCCCCTGCTCGGCCCATTACTCAGTCTTATATTCTCTTTCCCAGCATCGGGCTTTGTTTGCTTAAGGTAGGCCCGGGATCGGTTGCTGGTTCTCAAGCTCAAGTATCATCCGAACGCACCCTGAGTTTGCCTGTGCATATCTTCACGCGCACGACTGGACAAATATGGCCAATATCCAGATGCCCTCCAAGAAAAGGGTCAGGCGAGATGATGTAGCCATAATGCATCATCAAGGAAACTGTTCATGGAGCGCAAGGACTTGAAGCCAAGAGTGATGGCAGCTGTGCGTATATCCGGATGCCACGCAGCACAGACAAGGCGAGTAATGACTACATGGCTTGCGGCACATCCCCCCTTTCCCCCCAATTCGGTTTCATTATTTGGCCTACTATTTGCCTCCATAAATCTTCCATGCCCTCGTATTTGTTCGCCATTGCTCGATATCCGGGCTGCGCCTCTTCTCGAAGCTACCGGGGCATCCCTGCATCATGACAATCCTGGTTTCCTACTATCCCGGAGCAGCGCCATCGGTTCATCGGCACATTGACACCCCTCCACACCCAGCCTGCCAGTGCGGACATCGATGGACTGGTTGGCCGCGGATATCTGAAGGGTTCCGAAGCCTCTATCAAAGCGGTCCGTGATCACTACTTAAGTCGACCTCTATTATGCGGAGACTTGTCGTCAGAGCAGGAGCATACCCTACGATCCTGTATTACGAGGTGAGTACGTTGATTCACACTCGTTGGTCGCCCCTCCCAACCCGAGCACAATCCTCTCGTTCTACAGACATGACTTCCCTTCCCTCCGGCACACACTCCCAGATCGAAGGATTCCCAAAGAGTATGATTGTGCGTATCATCCTTGCGACAGGTACGTGCCATCTGCCACCTCGCCATCGTTGCCATTCGACTCAAGCTGCGGCAGCACTCTTCCTCTTCGTACTCCTGGCTCCCTTCCTGCTGTTTCGAAGGAGGTGTAGTCCTAGAGCACGCCGAACGAGCGGTTCCTCCTCGCAAGGCAGCAGTCGGAACGCCGCGCTCCTGCCGACAACCTCCGATCTGCCATATCCCCACTTGAAACGACCGGAATCTGCGCTATTGCGTTAGTCTCGCACACCAGTCCCCGACTACGGGTGATCGGCCGGAGCTGGTGATGTCAGGCCACTGACTCGGGCTGCAGCCTAGATTCATGCTTCTATGTAGTCCGAACAATCTCAAGTCCCATATGCCAATCATATCATTCGTGGTTTCCTCTAAAATGGACATCTGCAGTTGGTCTTAGTACCTCATCCGGGGACTCTATCCCCTTGACGTAGCTTCATGATCACCGAGACTCGTTGCAATCCAAGGGTTGCGCAATGAAAACGTCGGAACCTCACGCAGTACCCGAACATTGCCGCCAGATATCCCTCCCGATGGAGTTCAAGTTGTTACAGGACACGAGCAGTCGCTGAACTCCTGATGAAGATGGAACGGGACACGAACAAATCGGTGAATGTAGAGACGCCGGGCTTCGCTCCTCCGGTCCAGGAAAATGTTACAGCTTCTCTGCCCTACGGTGAGTGTCTCTGGCCGATGGGTCGGGTCTAAGGCTGACCCATATCTTCCCAGCGATCCATGTGTGTCAACGGCTTCGGAGTGAAATTCACGGCCTGTGTGTTCTCACACCTTTGGCAGGTTCGCACTTGAGCGAGGAGTATAAATACCTCCGACTCTCAACTGTTCACACCACAGCTGCAACACGCACCTTATGTCTCCCAAAGTCTGGCTCAGTGACTATTCCTCTGCAATTCGGACAATACCTTCGATTCTGACCACGGATTCCATAGTCACAGGCGCATCGACCGGCTTCGGCCGTCATCTCACTGATGTCGTTCTCGAACGTGGGGACATCGCAGTCGCCACCGCGCGCCGTCCCGAAGTACTTTCGGACCTTTCTTCCGAATACCCCTCCGACCGCCTTCTCGTGCTCAAGCTCGACATCAGCGTCCCCGAGGACATTGTCGCCACTTTCTCCGCCATAAAGGAGAAGTTCGGTCGGCTCGACGTTGTCGCGAACAATGCGGGATACGGCGTGGTCGGCGAAATTGAGCTCGTCAGCCAGCAAGACGTGCGCACGATGTTCGAGACGAACTTCTGGGGCACTGCGAACGTCACCCGCGAGGCGGTCAAGTTCATGAGGGAGGTCAACCCGAGTGGGGCTGGCGGACGTATCCTGCAAATCTCGTCGATTGCTGGCGTCCAAGGGATACCTGGTATGGGGTATTACTCTGCGACCAAGTTCGGTATGTGGTCTCAAGACGGTTGGTGTACTACTATCGATTAACAAGGCTGATTGTCGTCGCTAGCATTGGAAGGATTGAGCGAGTCCTTCGCAGCGGAGCTCGTTCCCACTTGGAACATCAAAGTGAGCACTCATGCGTATCTCGTCTAATGACACCGACGAGGCTGACGGTCTACAGATCAGCATCATTTCCCCTGGTGGGTTTGAGACATCGGGTCTCAGCAAGACTTACTGGCCTCCAGCACATCCAGCATACGAGAAGGCGACCGCACCAACTGCGATGATGCGTAATGCTTGGGACAAGCTTGTGCCGTCGGGTGATGCCAGAAAGGGTATGGAGGTCGTGTACAAGTTTGCAAGCCTCGAGGATCCTCCCTTGCATTTTCCACTCGGTAAGGATGCGGTGGAGGTCTTCAGCAAGAAGGCTACGCAAGTTGAGGCGGAGGCGAAGGAGTACGCGTCATGGTCTGATAACTTAGACAAGGCCGTTCAGTAATCTCGCTCATGATTTGGACTATATCTGGGTATTCCATAGTCTTCAGGGACGAGGTCAAGCCGTGCATCAGGTCTGCGACGTGCTGATGGGATTCCGGCTCTCTGACGAAGATGCACAAGCGATTTAGATGACGCATGGCCCGGATTGCTTGCATGAAGCGGGTATCGGCGAGATAGCAGGCGCACCTATGGATCTCCAGGCTACAAAGATTGGTAGCGCGCTCCGTCATCGTCAGGAGCACCTCGCAATTGTCAACCTCTTTCCGCATATAGTGTTCACACTCCAAATCTATGTCACGCAAGACCAGTGTCTTCAGGAGCGGGAAAGGGGGATTCAACTCGCCGGGAGTGAGCATGAAGCGGCCAGACGACTGGGCGCAGCGGTTTCCATGGAGGAGGAGGCATCCGAATAACATCCAGGTTGAGGTTGAAGGAGGAGCTACGGGGCTTTTCCGACACAGCTTGACCGGGGACCGCGCAACTATCATCATAGTACGACACACGGTTACATAGCATGATCGTCACGGTGCAGTGTCGGTACTATACTTAGTCACCATCGCTGTAGGATGTATTGGCTAGGGCTGAACGTTGGATGCTTGAGCTTTTGCTTGATCATGATAGTAATTGCACAGAGACGCCGCCGAGGCCCCACGAGGTGATAGGCCCTAGGGATTGCCTGGGGATACTCAGGGTTGTCACTGCTACTGACGAGTCGCCGGTCGAAGCTTGTCTCCCCTAGGCAGACGATGAGGACCTATTGACGGAAGGGAAGTCGAAGCAGGTCGAAGCGCGGGCTTGCCATTTTAGCTGCAGTGACCTCTCAGATGCGCAGACGTTGCGTAGATTCGCTGAGCAGATGTATGTGATACTGCTATAATATCGTCTGCCGTGAACACTACATTTTCCTGCCACGTAGCGGTTGTAGACTCATCATCGATTACAGAGGCTTCACCTTCAGCAGTCACAAGCTCTGCCATATATACTAAGCTTTTCCAGGACTAGTACCTAAGTAGTAACGACACCATGAGTCGTCTTCGGCGTGACAATGGTCGCGGCCTATAGGTCGTCACGAACGATGACACCGCCGTCGTCGTCGTAGAGGTCGTACGGAAGGTTGTACCGCTTCGACGGGTTCACGACCCGGCGCGGGGGGTGCGATGCAGCAGCTTTCTCGAGCTTCTCGAACAGCGCTTCAGGCAGCTTGTAGACTGCACGAACGAGATCGCATGAGCCGCCGTACACTTGGAAAGAAGGGCAGATGCGGGCTTACTGTGGTAGTTCTCCTCGACACGCGAGGGGGTCACGCTCTTCGGGAGAACGACGGTCTGTATGGATGACGCGTCAGTGAAAATTAGATTATAGAAGAGCAAGCATTTCGCCGCTTACACCGCGCTGTACGTGCCAGGAGATGATGGCCTGCGCGGGGGTGATGTTCAGCGCCTGAGAGATCTCTTGTACCACGGGGAGGTTGAGAGTGTCCTTCACGAGCGCGCCGCTGCCGAGAGGCGAGTACGCCTCGAGCAACAGCCCGTTGTCCTTGGACCACTGGATGAACGGCCCGTCAATATCTGAGATGCACTAGCAACCAGCGGTACTCACCTTGAGCAACTCGGGCTGCGGGTTCCAGTAGCTAAGCTCGACCTGGTTGACGGCCGGCCTGTACTTGAGCGGGTTCGCGGTCAGGTTGCGCACGCGCACGATGTTGAAGCTGTGTCCGGAGTCCGTCAGCACGGAAGCATTATCTCAAAGGGGAGAAGCACGTACTTGCTGATGCCGATGTTGCGGACCTTGCCCTTGTCGACCATCTCCTCGAGCTTCTTCCATGTCGGGTACGGGTTCGCCGTAAGCGCCTCGTCGACCTCGTTCGTAGTGCCCTTCTTCACGGCGATCGGGCTGTCCGCCTCCGTGAGCCAGCGGACGATGGGTTCTCGAGTGGGAAACGTACAAGTGGATCAGGTACAAGTCTAGATATTCGACGCCGAGCTTCCTCAACGAGTCGTCGAGTGCCCACTCGACGTCCTCGGGTGCGTGGAATTGACCTGCAAGCTAAGTGGTCGCGTTGGTCCATCGAACAGTGCCTCCTCAAAGAAGACAGCACGGACGCACCTTGGACGTGAGCCAGACTTCCTCGCGGGGGACACCGCTGTCCCTCAACGCCTGCCCGACCTCCTCCTCGTTCTGCAGTGGTCGTCTAGTCCGGCGATGATCGTCTCTCCGAAACGAGCACACGCACCTGGTACACCCACGCGTCGTCGATGTGCCTGTACCCGTGTTTCAGGGCGGCCTTGACAGCCTCTCCGACCTCGTTCGGCTTCGCCTGCCAGACGCCTGACAGTGAAGAAGCCCCGGATCCGCGTCAGGGGTCAAATGTTTCGGAACGCCTGACGTCATGCAGATCTGTACGTACCGAGCGCGACCGACGGGATCTTGTCGCCAGAAGGGAGCGTGTAGTGCGTCGGGAGAGACCCAACAGACGAGGAGTTTTGGCCGCGGCAGGGAGTGCCGATGTGCATGCGCCTAGGGGTCGAACGGGTGGCATGCTGGACTGCGAAGTACGTGCACTGGAAGACCGCGGCGGCGGCAAGGAAGACGAGGAGGCGCTTCCAGGTGAACCGGGACTTGCGCTGAGGAGGCTCGAGGTGCTCGAGCTCGCCGGCCTTGAGCTTGAGCTTTTCGATGTCGACTTCGTGTTGGTACTGGCGGGAGGACATGATGGCGACTGGGGAACATGGCGGGGAAGATAAGATTCGTTATATAGAAGACGGCTGAGGAGAGATAAGCACGATATTGCGTGCCGGATGAACCGTAGGAACATGCGGATATACTTCGAAGCGTGTATGTGATCTGTAAGCTCTTGTAAGCAAGATCATATGCCACCGGGCCTGGAATGTCGAAAACGGCACGACATATCGCACTCAACTAGTGTTTTATCCAAATGACAAGGTCGACGGCCATCTCAGCCAGAGACTAGGATTTGAGTTGAAGGATCATATAAGGACATACGATTGAGTAACCCAACGTAGAGAATCGGAAGAATGTCTTGCCCTTTCGGCTATCTCGGGCGACCAGCGGACCTCGGAAGTTATGAAGCCGACGCTCCCACGGTTCACAGCGTCTATATTACCTTAGCAGTGGCTGAACTAGTCCTCCGATCGCGAGTTCACCTTTGTCATTTCCTTGCTGGGTAGACTGTGGTTCATGAGAGAGGTCTTATAGACCTTGTGAGAAGTCTCGACTTCGCGGACACGAGAGATTATAGCACGAAAAGCTTAAGGCTTTCCATAAACGAATACACAAGGACATGGATCATTGCTTCCTAATGGCTTGATAGGCCTTCTATGCTCACTTCGCGACGAAGGGGAGAGATGTTGAGATGGATGAGTGGTCTGTCGGGACCAGTTGTTGAGGGTGGGAGGAACGATCGCTCCGGACCGCGCGCGTTAGGCCCCGTAGTGCGCCGGGATTGCCACACGAGCGCGAGCGGGTCCGTAGTCGTTAGAGCGCGAGAGAAACGGTGTGGTGTTCCCCACGGCGCTGGTTGGTCCAAACGCAATGGAGAGGTGGGTGGGTTGCGTTTGGAGGCCGAGAGGTCGGATGTGGAGAGAGGCAAGAAGCTGTGAGCGCTAACACGCGCTCGCGCCTTTCCACATTCGGCCTGAAGCACTCATTCGGGACAGCGTTAGTTCCTCGCTTGTCCAAACTACACGGCATGGCACTTGTGTTTTGGCTGCAGCTGCAGGGAGCGAGCCAGGGATGTGCGTGAGACGATTCGCGATGACAGTGTGCAATGCCATCCTTCTATCGACTCTTGAAGGACGCTGAAGTGCAACATGGGACATAAAAGGCTTCCCGTATATCCTATACATGAAAATCGAGCCTTTCATGCTTGGTGCTTCCGCAAATCATGTTGGTCAGCTGCGATGAGTAGTAAGTAGTAAGTACTACGAACCATGGTTATGCCAACTTCCATACTAAGTAGTGCTAGTACTCAAGACGCTCGTGATCTTAGATCTCGATCCATGCCGCGAAGCTTATCTCCACGTGGATCGCTTAGATCGTTAGGAGCGCTGGCGACGCGTTCTCAACGCTCTGCATGCAACCTCCACGACCATGTCCTCCCGAGAGTACCAGCTTCTACCCCAGAACGAAGCCGACATTAACATCGAGAAACGCACGCCGAAACAGCATCTGAAGGGCAAGTCCGTCCTCACCTGGAAGCGTCTCTTCATCCTCCTCGCCATGGCAATCGTCTTCCGGGCCACCTACCTCGCCCTCAAGCACGCCAGCAGCCAGGGTACCAGACGTCTGGGCACGCCCTGCCGGGGCGCGCTCCGCAACTTCTCTTCGGTTGCAGCGCTCCCCGCGCACTTCACCCTCCCTTCTGGGGACAAGATCCCGTCGGTCGCGCTCGGTACGTGACTTCGATGGTCGAGTTCATGACGTCAGACTCGAGCCCCGCAACCAACCTGATGATGCGCGTGTGCAGGAGTCTGGCAGGCGAAGCCGGACGAAGTCGGACAGGCCGTCAAGGCTGCGCTGAAGGCCGGGTACAGACACATCGACGACGCGTGGGCGTATGGGGTGAGTAGCCATGTTCGGGCACGACGGTCATCGCCGGACTAGAGCGGGTTGGCACTTGGCAGAACGAGCAAGAGGTCGGGCAAGCGCTGAGGGAGAGCGGGGTGCCCCGGGAGCAGGTCTGGCTCACGTCGAAGGTGCGTCTGGTCCGAGTCAGATATGCTATGTGTGTATCCTATCCCAATGGATGAACGCACCGCGCAGCTCGCTGGGCAATTCCACGCTCCCGAGGATGTCGAGGAGGCACTCGACGACTCGCTCACGAAGCTTGGCGTCGACTACCTCGACCTGTACTTGATCCATTGGTGAGTGGGTCCTTTCGCCCTGGCGAGAGCGTTTTTGAACGAGAACAAGGCCGATCGCCATCAAGAAGGGCACAGACGAGATTGATGAAACTCTTACGGCGAACCCCTACCCGACCTGGCAGAAGCTCGAGGAAATGGTCGACAAGGGGAAGATCCGCAACATTGGAGTCAGCAAGTGCGTCTTTATCCCTCTTCGTTCTAGGGCAGAACTCAGGTGGCTATGCAGCTTCAACATCCCGAGGCTGCGCAACCTGACTGCGAGCCCGCTCAAGTACAAGCCTGCTATCAACCAGGTCGAACTTAGCTACTGGAATCCGCAACCTGACTTGGTAAAGGTGTGCATAGCGCTCTGTACGGTTGTGCCAGTAACTCACACACCTGCGCACATATTAGTGGTCGAAGGACAACGGCTTGCTCCTTGAAGCATACTCGCCTCTCGGCAGCGGGACACTCGTTAAGGCAACTCTGAACCTGCCGGTGGTGAAGGAGATCGCTCGGGCTTTGAGCATCACGCCCGCTCAAGTGATCATTTCGTGGCACGTCCAGCGCGGGGTCAGTGTCTCACTGTCTGCTCTTGGTCCTGACTAACCCTTGTCTCCGCAGACCGTCGTCCTTCCGAAGAGTGTCACTCCGTCGCGTATTGAGGAGAACTATCAGAGTACGTGCATATTTTATCTTGCCATCATAGACAGTCACGACTCACACGATATCGTGCAGTTTACAAGCTGCCTGAAGGATTGTTCGAGAAGCTGGAAAATGCTGCTGCGTCTCATCCCCCGCACCGTGTGGTTAACCCCTCGAAACGGTACAACCTTCCGTATGACATCTTCGACGATGACGGAGGTGTGATTGTGCCAGACCCGTAGGTTGTTAGTAATATAACAATGACTGCCAGTGAGACGACGGTCGATCGTGTCCAATTCTAGATATCGTCTACTGGTTGTCAAATGATATCGTTTTGAAGATGAGGCGAGCCGCGACCGCGAGGTGGTAAGTTGTGATCACGTCGCGATGACTGTATCTGCTATGATGTCACCGGAAAATCAATATAGGTAGCGGATATAAGGGGCCACAATGGAAGCGACCTTAGTTGTCGACTTTGTTCGCCAACCGTCATCTCCTCTCTTACCACCAACCCAACTCCTCTTCTCGTCTTCAACCTCCCGACGCTGCGAGGTTGGAAGGCCGGTTTAAACTATACGCGGGATTAACATATGATTACGTAAGCTCATGTGGCGCTCTTGGCGTCGGGACTCCGACCCTTCCCGTGGTCCGTGGACCGTGCGATTTGACTATTCTCCACCATCTTCCCCTACCCCTCCTCCTCCTCCTCCCCTACATCTCTCCTGCCCTCTCAGATAGACCCGACCAGCAAAACCCGTATCATCGAGTTATATGCAATATACACGCCCACAAGGACGCCGAGACTCGCCATCTCCAACCATCCGCCCCAATGTCTTCGGCTACGAGCCTAGGACGTTCACCACCGCATACGAGGAATCAACAGGCGAGCTCCTCGACCAGGACCAGTATGTCTCGACTACGTGTGGTCTCTCCTTCTCTCCTCCTGTCTTAGCGATTTCGGAGCCTCCGCTGCCTTCTCTCTTCAGCTCTCCTGTCATCTCTTCTCTTCCCGTGGACGACCTGCCGGAGCCCGATCTGTCCTCGTCTCCTGCTGCCATGTTCTTGTCCGCTTTCAGCCCAGCTGTCTCGGAGATGAACCTCGCCCCCGATGACGAAGGGGCCACCGTCGCAGGCTACACTCTGGGCCCCATCGTAGGCCATGGCGGCTTCTCCATCATTCGTACAGCCTCCTCTGCTGGCGGGACTGTCGCTGTCAAAATCGTCCGGCGTTCCGACCTGGACAAGCAACCGGACCCTGCCCTGGCACGCAAGAGTCTTGAACGGGAAGCCGAAGTATGGGCCTCGCTCAGTCACGAGCACATCCTCCCGCTGTTTACGGTCACGCACACACCGTACGCCGATTTCTTCTTCACCGCATACTGTCCTGCAGGCAGCTTGTTTGACATTCTCAAGCGAGATGGGCGTCCTGCGCTGCCGCAGGACGACGCTGGGATGATGTTCAGGCAGGTGGTCCGGGGGTTGCGGTACATGCACGAGGTGGCGGGGTACGTGCATGGAGACCTTAAGCCGGAGAATGTGCTTGTAGACGACATGGGTGTCTGTAAGATTGCCGACTTCGGAATGACACGAAAGATCGGGCAGGTGGAGGACGCCGTCGCGAGTGACGAAGAAGGCCCGGCGCAGGAACGAGAGAAGATCACCGTGACCAACGGACCGCACCGGTCGCGCACGATTTCGCAAGCGCAGCCTGCACACCGTTCGCTCGGTAGGCAGGCCGGCAAGCTTCCTCATCATCCTCCTCACCTCCGCCGCCATGGCATGCCTACACGCCACCGAATCTCCAGCCCCTACCCCGCTCGGGTACGCCGCCTTCTGCGCCGAACCGAGGCTTCGCGCCTGGCTCGCTTCCGTACGCAGCGCCTGAGCTGCTGCTCTCGCTGTTACTCCGTACGCAGCGGACCCCGCACGAGATATGCGGGCGTTGGGTCGGCGAGGGCGCGCAGGGGTACAGCAAGCCCGTCGGCTTCGCAAAGGCGGAAGAGGGCAATCGAACCCCATCGGAGAGACAGTCGTCCGCACGTCCGGGGAAGACTGACGACTCAGAGTTGGAGCAGGAGAGGAGGGAGGCCCGGGAGAACTCGTACGCAGAGGTGAGTCCGTTCCGCGTCCGTCGCTCATCCGCTCTCGACTCTCTTCGACTACGATTCATGTAGTAGTACTTCCAATGAATATGATTTGCTAGTGCTCTTGCCCAATCCGTCCGCTGTGCCAACTGTCTGCCAACCTCCCGACCAAGTCCGTCCTCCCGACTCCTCCGCCTCCCGCTCTCTCTGAGTCTTCCCTGCAGGTAAGTCCTTCTCCCGTCGTACTCTGCCTGTCTCCCGCTCACGCCGTCTGACAGCTGCTGTGCTGCATTCGCACCGGCACGTCGCCCTCATCTCATGTCTCCCGGAATAGAGATCTCGACCTGCAGCACCCGTCTCTCATCCGATTCACGCGAAAGCGGGTGCGTCGGATAGCCCTCGACCGTCCGGACGAGGGCATATGCGTCGCGTCGCCAGACGTCGAAAGCTCGTCGACCTACGACCCGAACACTGTCCACCCGAGGACAAGAACCCGTCTCACCCTCGCTTCCGACGTGCGTTCCGCCGCAAATTATGACCACGAGCATCCCGTGAACGGTTTGCAACGCCTCCCTCATTCGCGCGGCGGTCCGACAAGTTTGAAATTCGCGTCAATTCGGGCGATTTCATTGCTTTCCGCCGGCCGTCCAGCTCATCCGCGAGTGCCTCCCCCAGTTCTTACCCGCTCGCGTGCTAACACATCTTCACAGAATGCGCTGAACATTTCGCGTCGAACACGCCTAGCCGCACCGCGATCCGTCGAGTTCTCAAAAATCGCTTTCAGCGCGATTTCATAGTGATTTCATAGGGTACGTTAGGAATTCCGCCATAACTCTTGCAGTTCTCACCCATCCGCGTGCGAACGAATGTTCACAGAACGCGATGAGCATTCCGCGTCGAATACACTCGGCCTCGACACGATCCGATGAGGTCGTAAAATCGCTTTCATAGCGACTCATCTCATGGGTACCGGAGGTGAGTACCTTCTCCCGTCTGAACGACGACACGCCGCGGCGCGCGACTTGCGTACGATGTATACACTGACTATGTAGGCCGTATACGACGCGTTCGCAGGTCCAGAATCCGAGTTCTGAAAATGAGCCCCATGGGCCCTCCCAAGACCGGTGAAGATGAACTCGCGATACAGGCAGTCTCGGACGGCGGGTGCAACTAACTATGACACGGAGAGGCTACTTGAACGTTGGACACTCGTTTCCGAAGCTGTCCGGGCCGTGGAAGAACGACATCGAGCTGTTCACGCGGGAGGGGTAGGACAGGACCAAGGCCGAACTCGCGAACGACTCACTGCCCCGCCCCGCAAACCCCCTCGTTTGTCTTAGGCACACTCCTTACGCCTGGGACGGCCGGGTTCATGGAGTTCGGGCCCGAAATGGTCACACAGGAATAGAAAAGGTGCGCATTTCCGCGCAAAATCGATGTATTTCGTACACTACTCACGCAGTACATATCTCTAGCCTACGAAACGTGCTGTACACGTCTGCCGCACCGTCCCCGAGCTGCCGACGGCCGCATCTCGTCGAGGGCACGCCGACGCCGTTCTCGGCGTGGTGCGAGAAGTCGCGGCCGGACGCTGCGAAGGAGCCGTCGCCGCCGCCCGTGCGCAGTCCGAGCGTGCCTGCGAGCACCACGGCCGACATCCCCCTGGCGGGACGCGACGGTGTCGAGTACGTCCCAAGGCGAGCTCATGCGTTCTCGCGCTGAGGAGGCCGATCGCGAGCGCTGAGTCGCGGAGCCCGTCGCCTCGCAGCGGCGCGCAAGACTCCCCCGACGTGTGCCAGCCCGTCGATCCCGTAAGCGGCGACGGTTGGGAGTGCGTACGGAGCCAAGCTCACTCCCGAGTCACGCAGCCCATCCCCGGTCACCTCGTCTCGCAGCCGCGTGCAAGACCATCGAGCCCGTGAGCGGCAAGTCCGTCGGCAGTGCGCACGGAGCCAGGCTCGCAGCAAGTCGTGCGCGCGGGGAACGTTGAAGCCCGCCAGCCTGCGCTCGAGACTCGGATGCGGCCGACTCGGAACCCCACCGCCAGCCTCTGCCGCGTACAGTGTACGACGCCCCGGACACGTCGCGGCCACTCGCGCTCGTCTGCTCGAGTGCCGAGACGGTCGCGAGTCCGACGGAGACGGGCGTGCAAGACGTTGCGCAGCGTCTCCGGGCGGGAGAAGCGAAGCCCGCCGGTCCAGGCTCGAGACGAGGCCGTCGCGCGGCGGTACCCCACCGCCGGTCTCGTCGTCTCGCAGCGGCGCGAACGACGTCCGGGACCTTCCGGGACGCGCGCCGGACGGTCGGACCCGTCTGTGTGAGCGGCGCGACGGACTCCGGCCATGGACCTGGTGGGCGGCGCTGTCGGGAAAAGGTCAGTAGCACCGGGCAGGTCGGCGCGGGTGGGCAGGACTACGGTATGTACTACAGTATACAAGTTGAAATATAGTGTTCTACTACTACTACGCTGCGCTGCGCCGTGCGCGACTCGGACCGCGCGCTGCGCGCCGAGTCCCGCATGAGAAGACAGATCTGCCGGAGATCAAGGTGAATGTCAGTATGGCAGCCGGCGTGAACTATGCTGTGCATACGCACAGCGCGAGTCCTGTAGATCGGAGTCGAGCCGGCACTGCGGACGCGAGTCTAGAATAAGATGTATAAGTCAACAAAGGTACAAATCAATGTCACGCGAGGGACGTACACTGACTGAGCTGGCAGTGAACGGGGGTCGCGACAGTTGCCTGCGAGTACAGAAAAGTCAGTACCCGAGGAGAGACAGTCTGGCATGAATCAGCAACTCACTCGTCATAGCATGACAGTTGTTCGCGCTCCAGCACGCAAGTAGCAGCGGCGTACGCGGTGCGCGAGCGCAAAGCACTCGCGTCGAGTCGGAACCTCCACGGAGACCTCGGACGTGCGCGAGAACGGCTGTCAGCGATGCGGATCATCCGGGCACATACTCAGCGAGATTTACCTTCGCAGTGAGTCGCACTGGCAGCAACACACCGACTGCGATGGGTGTACCGGACCCGACGCTTCCCGAGCATGCAGAGACTGTCAGCTCCCCGGGCCGGCTGGGAGGGCCTGCAATAGTGGCTATGTCAGATAGCCCCCGCCACGCGAATGAATAGGATACCCACCTGTCTGCGGGCAATGGCAAGCACGTCTAGCGTAGCGTACATGAGCCCGAAGGGGAAGAGCGAGAGAAGAGCGAGGGGGGAGGGGAGGGGAGGGAAGAGGGAAGGGGAAGGGGGGAAGAGAGAGGTGGGGAAGTGGTGAGTGCTGGGGGACTTGTCGAGTTTGCGGGCCTACTTGTATCTCACGGGCTTGGTCTGTGCGCAGTCCCCACGGTCAGCAGACCAGACCGTGAGGAAGTGACAACAGTTCACTTCGCACGCACCCTTCGAACGTGGCGGGAGCGGGACCAACCAGAATGCTGCACGACAGAGGACCCTGCCCGTGTGGACGGGCACGCCGCAGCTTCCGAGAACGGAGGAGCATCGAATGTTCTCCGCTGTCTTCGCTTATTGGCGCGGGCGCTCGGCTAATGCCTGATGCAATTTTCCCTGAGATGCCGTTGTAAATTCGGGCGGAAGGGGCGGGAGGAGAGGGTCCTGCACGGATAACACCGTCCGGACTATTTCTGGCTGTTTCGGCGGAGTTGGGCTCAACAGAGACGTGTGTCTTGAGTAGTACACACATTTAGGCTGCTAACTAGCATTCATGTGGTCAGTACTGCGCCCATGGCCCTGTAATATTCACATATCAGTCAGCAATCTCGAAGTTTTGAGTCCAAACATGATAATAAGGTACTTATAGTGCAGGAGAGTGGACCTCTTCATACCTGCAGCTTTCCAGAGCTTATAGCAGAAGATCAATTTGACTCTAGTCTTGCTGTCATTCCTCCTGGACGGAATGCGTCAGTTTTCTTGTCAGAGATCGGCGGAGGAAGAGACTCGGAGATAAACGCCGGGCGTTGAATATGGCCGTCCGCATTTGGGCATTGGCTAGCGCTCTTCCCGCGCTTCCCGCGCTTGCCACCTCCGCCGCTCCCGCTTCGTCAACGTCCGCGCGAACTGCTAGGCTGACCTTGCACCCGCGTTGTAATGCTCGGGATCTCGCAGGCTATACTATAAGTATTCACTACCACAGTACAGGTGCACTGAGACTCGAGCTTCAAGCTCAAGTTCAGACCGGGTATACAGTATACTCATACTTCCGAGTCACTCTGAATAATTATTCTGGCCGCTACATACACTACGAATATGTGCCGTTTCTCTGCACAGTGCAGAAGAAACTCTTCAGCTCAAAGGGACTGTTTCGGCCGGTGTTGCTGAGCTCCAATGGACCGGCACAGGAGTCTCACGGAACTACCCGGTTGCTTGCAATAATATTCAAGTTCGCCGCTCCGTGCGAGCATCGACGTCATTCCGCGCCCAGAATATCCTCCAGGCACTGACGCGAACAGGATAATGGGCGGCGAGCTCTAGACTCGGCATTCCCGGCCACGCCACTATTATTTTTGAGTCTCGACTGATGTGCTACCTTGCTGGCACAAGTTCACATTAATATGAGGACTGTGGCCTCAGTTCTCTCTATGTAGTCACTGCTGTCTTGCCCCACAGAATTATACAGTGAGCTACTAGTAGAGCCTGGGGGATTCGGATGTCGCCCCGACGGCTCCAGACACAAGGAATGTTCTGAGCGGTGACGTAGTTACCTCTCCAGCGGCATGAAAATTTCGAGCTTCCATGCCCATGTAACTCCGTGAGAGTGTGCTAATATTATATGTTCCCCAAAGCTCGAAACCCGTCCACCGTTGTGCTCATTATTATCCAGAGCTCACTGCATAGTGAGCAGCCTTGCTGCACACAAGCCTGAGTCTCAGTGTGCTCAGTGTGCTCAATTTCTGCGCCGGGCAGGACGTTCGAAGGTTCTGCCGCGGTGGGAACGCTCAGCGGCACGGATAACCCCATCATGGGCGCGCCCGAACAGGGTCTCAATATTTATCCAAATTATTTGCGGAGCGCTCGCCCATTGGAAGACTGGGAACGAGTCGGGCCCAGACGTCTTACAACCATCACACAACAGCGGCATGTATTGCTCTTGTCTACGTACTACACCCTCTCTTCCTACTCGCCGCTGCACGTCGCGACCGCAACGTCGACACCCGTCTCCCCATTGTCCTCCACCCTCAGCACGCCGTGCCCTTCGATCTCCACCTCAGCTAGCACGACGCGACACCATCCACTGTCCACCGTCCACCGGCCGCGTCGCCAACGTGCCTCCCCCGCGACACAGCAAACATCACCATCTCCGCCACCCCTGGACACGCCCACCCGCCCCGTCGTCCCCGCCGACAAGCTCCCATCCCGCACTGTGGCTCGGATGCTCGTGGTAAGTGCCTCAATCTTGGGCTCACGGGAGCACTCGTCGCTGACGACGCGTGCAGACGAGGCCCCCAGCACTGTGCGGACAGCGGGGACACGCAGACGGCGGGCCCGGGGTCCCTGAGCAGCTCGAGCCGGCGTGCTCTACACGCTCGTGAGTGCGATGCTCGTCCACGCACCTGTACGTGCCGACTAACTTGAACACCGTTCTCGCAGCCGTCTGGACGCGTCCTCGACGCGTCCTGCCATCCGGTTGACTCGGAGGCGCCCCCCGCTGCGAGCCCTCGGCGTCGAGTCCCGGGGCGATCGACGCGGTCGCGGAAGGGACCTGAGTGGCGGGTGATATGCGCACTGTGCGGACGGCGCGGATGCGAGCGGACGGCAGGTCCCGAAGCGGCGGAGGCCGGCGTGCTACACACACTCGTAAGTAGAGGTCCATACACGTACCTGTAGTACGCACTGACCGACATCGTTCTTGCAGAGCAGCGTCGAGCGAGGACCGCTCATCTCGCAGGCCGTCTGGACGCGTCTTACGCGTCCTGCCGCCCCGTCTTGCGCTCACGGGAGAAGCCGTCGCCGCGCGTGCCGACGGGACAGCGCAGACGGCGGGTCCCGAAGCGGCGGAGGCCGGCGTGCTCCGCACACGCACCTGTACATGCTGACCTCCGCCGTTCGTGCAGATCCGCGTCGAGCGAGGGCTGAGGATCTCGCGGAACCGTCTGGACGTGTCCGGACGTCCTATCGAGGTGCCTCCCGGCGTCGAGTGTGGGGTTGGGGGATGCGGCTGCGGACGCCATCTTCGGAGTACGCACTGCCGTATATAGTCGCGCATGTACTCCGTCGCTAACCGATCCGCATCCCGCCCACAGTGTCACAGGCGCGCCGCCGCTGTCGTGTCCGCGAACAGCGTGCTGCATGGCCGGCGTCGGAGGTGCGTACCATGGGCCCCAGACGTCTTTCGGGAGCTCACGGCGAGTCCTGCAGGACGTTCGTCAGTGCCCGGACAAGAGAGCGCGACGTCCGGCTCACCTGCGGCGCTGGACTCGGAACGACGGCTCGGCGTGCACTACGCCGTCGCTTGAGACCTCGATAGGCCTCTCGAGCGCGGCGAGTGTCGAGGACGTCCCTCGACGCTGTGGATCGTCGCAGGATCGAGTCGCGGAGCGGTACGTACCTTCACGTGGACGGCGGTCGAGTCGGTCGAGTCTGACAGACCGTTTCAGGTTCTTGCAGTTCCGATGCAACTCACCTGCTCGGTCGTACACGCTGCGCTCGTCGTCGCGGTCGTCTGCTGCGTGCTCGTCGGCCGACGCCTGTGTCGTCGACGCGTGCGGACGGCTGAGCCAGGAGTCGGACGGGCGGGCAGACCGTCTGCGTGGCAGGAAGTCGTTGGGTGACGTCACGCGTGCGGCGTCAGACGCGCGGGTGGGATCGGATCGAGGCGTGTCGCGTGTCGTCCTGGGTGCGGGGCGATGGTGGACGTGGACGCGAGAGTTGTGGAGGGTGTCGGGTGTGCTGCCGGCGGTCGGGCGGTCGGGGGAGGGGGAGGGGAGGGGCACGGGTTGACCGCGGCGCGAGAGACGAGAGACGGCCTCGACGGACGAGGACGCGAGAGTCGCGGAGGGCGTCGCACGTGCTGCCAAGTGCCAGGTTTTCGGAGCCCGGACGTTCCGCCGTCCACAGCGTGTTGTCCGAGGTGAGTGCTGGTCCGTGCGCGAGGGCTGACGCGGACGAGTCGGAAGTGCGCAGCTCCGAGTGGCGAGAGCAGCAGCAAGTGCAGAGCGGGGACGGGAGGTGGCGGCGACGGCAGAAGTGCTGGCGGGTGGAAGACCGGTGCGTGACGGTTCCGGTTCCAGGCAAGTCCGGTAGGCGCCCGGCTGCGGCGAGTCGCAGAGCGGCAACATTTGCGTAAGTACCTTAACGGTGGTTAGTTTAGTGAGCTAATCATAGCGCGGCGTCGGCGTCGACGACGATTTCGGACGTACCTAGATGGGAGTTGGAGCTCTGGAGAGCCACGGCGGCGCGGGATCTTGTCCGGGTACGTACCTCTGCGGCAGGTGACGAGCTCGGGGTCAAACTGACCTTTCTCGACAGCAGGCTCTGTGCGAAACGTTCAGATAGTCTTGAGGCGGAGTGTATGGCGGGCGGGAGACGGGATCGGCAGACGAGGACGACGAGCGTAGAGTTGGGGTTGGCAGAGGCAGAGTCGGGGATGGCGAGCAGGAGGTACGTTCTTGATCAATCCCGGCGTTCAGACGCGATTCGAGCACAAGCCAAGCAGTTGAAGTCGCCAGCATACGAGGCGGCGCAGGCTCAGATTGCGGGAGGACGGGAGGTGGTGGTTGCGAGACAAGCTGTGTCTTCGCGCGCCTGTCCGGAAATGGACATGTAGGCGCCGGGGGCTCTACTGACCGCCGCCGACGCGACTGGGGGGCAGAGTGCGATCTGGAGGCGGGAGCGGTCGGCTGGAGCTGCAGAGCTCGTATATGCGCGAGTTCTGAGGTGTCTGTCTCCCGATTTGAGTGGGAGTGTCTGTAGCTACTGCCTGTCCCGGCTCCTCCTCCCCCTCCCCCTCCCCCTCCCCCTCCTCCTCCTCCTAGTACCGGCTGTGCACTCGAGCTCGATGTATGCGTGATACGAACGAATATATTTGTGTATGCACACTATGCGGCCCCCCACCAAGTCCCCCCCAAGTCCCCCCCACCATATACCCCTGTGCACCCTCGACACCTATACAGCCCAGAAAACACCCTATCTCCTGCTTTATTTCTCTGGTGGGCAATCCGTCGCCATCACGGGCATCAGCGACGCCCCGGGACCGCCCCCCGGAGCCGGCAGCGCGACGCAGATCGGACAGCGGCGTGGCATCGCGATCGGCGTGGAGCGGGGGCTGGGCGTCGTCGGTGAACGAGCTGGGCGTGCGTGCGTGCGAGTGCGTGCGTGCGAGTGCGTGCGTCTGGCTGCGTGCGAGGACGAGCGACGAGGTGCTGCATCTGCTATGATGTCACCGGAAAATCAATATAGGTAGCGGATATAAGGGGCCACAATGGAAGCGACCTTAGCTGTCGACTTTGTTCGCCAACCGTCATCTCCTCTCTTACCACCAACCCAACTCCTCTTCTCGTCTTCAACCTCCCGACGCTGCGAGGTTGGAAGGCCGGTTTAAACTATACGCGGGATTAACATATGATTACGTAAGCTCATGTGGCGCTCTTGGCGTCGGGACTCCGACCCTTCCCGTGGTCCGTGGACCGTGCGATTTGACTATTCTCCACCATCTTCCCCTACCCCTCCTCCTCCTCCTCCCCTACATCTCTCCTGCCCTCTCAGATAGACCCGACCAGCAAAACCCGTATCATCGAGTTATATGCAATATACACGCCCACAAGGACGCCGAGACTCGCCATCTCCAACCATCCGCCCCAATGTCTTCGGCTACGAGCCTAGGACGTTCACCACCGCATACGAGGAATCAACAGGCGAGCTCCTCGACCAGGACCAGTATGTCTCGACTACGTGTGGTCTCTCCTTCTCTCCTCCTGTCTTAGCGATTTCGGAGCCTCCGCTGCCTTCTCTCTTCAGCTCTCCTGTCATCTCTTCTCTTCCCGTGGACGACCTGCCGGAGCCCGATCTGTCCTCGTCTCCTGCTGCCATGTTCTTGTCCGCTTTCAGCCCAGCTGTCTCGGAGATGAACCTCGCCCCCGATGACGAAGGGGCCACCGTCGCAGGCTACACTCTGGGCCCCATCGTAGGCCATGGCGGCTTCTCCATCATTCGTACAGCCTCCTCTGCTGGCGGGACTGTCGCTGTCAAAATCGTCCGGCGTTCCGACCTGGACAAGCAACCGGACCCTGCCCTGGCACGCAAGAGTCTTGAACGGGAAGCCGAAGTATGGGCCTCGCTCAGTCACGAGCACATCCTCCCGCTGTTTACGGTCACGCACACACCGTACGCCGATTTCTTCTTCACCGCATACTGTCCTGCAGGCAGCTTGTTTGACATTCTCAAGCGAGATGGGCGTCCTGCGCTGCCGCAGGACGACGCTGGGATGATGTTCAGGCAGGTGGTCCGGGGGTTGCGGTACATGCACGAGGTGGCGGGGTACGTGCATGGAGACCTTAAGCCGGAGAATGTGCTTGTAGACGACATGGGTGTCTGTAAGATTGCCGACTTCGGAATGACACGAAAGATCGGGCAGGTGGAGGACGCCGTCGCGAGTGACGAAGAAGGCCCGGCGCAGGAACGAGAGAAGATCACCGTGACCAACGGACCGCACCGGTCGCGCACGATTTCGCAAGCGCAGCCTGCACACCGTTCGCTCGGTAGGCAGGCCGGCAAGCTTCCTCATCATCCTCCTCACCTCCGCCGCCATGGCATGCCTACACGCCACCGAATCTCCAGCCCCTACCCCGCTCGGGTACGCCGCCTTCTGCGCCGAACCGAGGCTTCGCGCCTGGCTCGCTTCCGTACGCAGCGCCTGAGCTGCTGCTCTCGCTGTTACTCCGTACGCAGCGGACCCCGCACGAGATATGCGGGCGTTGGGTCGGCGAGGGCGCGCAGGGGTACAGCAAGCCCGTCGGCTTCGCAAAGGCGGAAGAGGGCAATCGAACCCCATCGGAGAGACAGTCGTCCGCACGTCCGGGGAAGACTGACGACTCAGAGTTGGAGCAGGAGAGGAGGGAGGCCCGGGAGAACTCGTACGCAGAGGTGAGTCCGTTCCGCGTCCGTCGCTCATCCGCTCTCGACTCTCTTCGACTACGATTCATGTAGTAGTACTTCCAATGAATATGATTTGCTAGTGCTCTTGCCCAATCCGTCCGCTGTGCCAACTGTCTGCCAACCTCCCGACCAAGTCCGTCCTCCCGACTCCTCCGCCTCCCGCTCTCTCTGAGTCTTCCCTGCAGGTAAGTCCTTCTCCCGTCGTACTCTGCCTGTCTCCCGCTCACGCCGTCTGACAGCTGCTGTGCTGCATTCGCACCGGCACGTCGCCCTCATCTCATGTCTCCCGGAATAGAGATCTCGACCTGCAGCACCCGTCTCTCATCCGATTCACGCGAAAGCGGGTGCGTCGGATAGCCCTCGACCGTCCGGACGAGGGCATATGCGTCGCGTCGCCAGACGTCGAAAGCTCGTCGACCTACGACCCGAACACTGTCCACCCGAGGACAAGAACCCGTCTCACCCTCGCTTCCGACGTGCGTTCCGCCGCAAATTATGACCACGAGCATCCCGTGAACGGTTTGCAACGCCTCCCTCATTCGCGCGGCGGTCCGACAAGTTTGAAATTCGCGTCAATTCGGGCGATTTCATTGCTTTCCGCCGGCCGTCCAGCTCATCCGCGAGTGCCTCCCCCAGTTCTTACCCGCTCGCGTGCTAACACATCTTCACAGAATGCGCTGAACATTTCGCGTCGAACACGCCTAGCCGCACCGCGATCCGTCGAGTTCTCAAAAATCGCTTTCAGCGCGATTTCATAGTGATTTCATAGGGTACGTTAGGAATTCCGCCATAACTCTTGCAGTTCTCACCCATCCGCGTGCGAACGAATGTTCACAGAACGCGATGAGCATTCCGCGTCGAATACACTCGGCCTCGACACGATCCGATGAGGTCGTAAAATCGCTTTCATAGCGACTCATCTCATGGGTACCGGAGGTGAGTACCTTCTCCCGTCTGAACGACGACACGCCGCGGCGCGCGACTTGCGTACGATGTATACACTGACTATGTAGGCCGTATACGACGCGTTCGCAGGTCCAGAATCCGAGTTCTGAAAATGAGCCCCATGGGCCCTCCCAAGACCGGTGAAGATGAACTCGCGATACAGGCAGTCTCGGACGGCGGGTGCAACTAACTATGACACGGAGAGGCTACTTGAACGTTGGACACTCGTTTCCGAAGCTGTCCGGGCCGTGGAAGAACGACATCGAGCTGTTCACGCGGGAGGGGTAGGACAGGACCAAGGCCGAACTCGCGAACGACTCACTGCCCCGCCCCGCAAACCCCCTCGTTTGTCTTAGGCACACTCCTTACGCCTGGGACGGCCGGGTTCATGGAGTTCGGGCCCGAAATGGTCACACAGGAATAGAAAAGGTGCGCATTTCCGCGCAAAATCGATGTATTTCGTACACTACTCACGCAGTACATATCTCTAGCCTACGAAACGTGCTGTACACGTCTGCCGCACCGTCCCCGAGCTGCCGACGGCCGCATCTCGTCGAGGGCACGCCGACGCCGTTCTCGGCGTGGTGCGAGAAGTCGCGGCCGGACGCTGCGAAGGAGCCGTCGCCGCCGCCCGTGCGCAGTCCGAGCGTGCCTGCGAGCACCACGGCCGACATCCCCCTGGCGGGACGCGACGGTGTCGAGTACGTCCCAAGGCGAGCTCATGCGTTCTCGCGCTGAGGAGGCCGATCGCGAGCGCTGAGTCGCGGAGCCCGTCGCCTCGCAGCGGCGCGCAAGACTCCCCCGACGTGTGCCAGCCCGTCGATCCCGTAAGCGGCGACGGTTGGGAGTGCGTACGGAGCCAAGCTCACTCCCGAGTCACGCAGCCCATCCCCGGTCACCTCGTCTCGCAGCCGCGTGCAAGACCATCGAGCCCGTGAGCGGCAAGTCCGTCGGCAGTGCGCACGGAGCCAGGCTCGCAGCAAGTCGTGCGCGCGGGGAACGTTGAAGCCCGCCAGCCTGCGCTCGAGACTCGGATGCGGCCGACTCGGAACCCCACCGCCAGCCTCTGCCGCGTACAGTGTACGACGCCCCGGACACGTCGCGGCCACTCGCGCTCGTCTGCTCGAGTGCCGAGACGGTCGCGAGTCCGACGGAGACGGGCGTGCAAGACGTTGCGCAGCGTCTCCGGGCGGGAGAAGCGAAGCCCGCCGGTCCAGGCTCGAGACGAGGCCGTCGCGCGGCGGTACCCCACCGCCGGTCTCGTCGTCTCGCAGCGGCGCGAACGACGTCCGGGACCTTCCGGGACGCGCGCCGGACGGTCGGACCCGTCTGTGTGAGCGGCGCGACGGACTCCGGCCATGGACCTGGTGGGCGGCGCTGTCGGGAAAAGGTCAGTAGCACCGGGCAGGTCGGCGCGGGTGGGCAGGACTACGGTATGTACTACAGTATACAAGTTGAAATATAGTGTTCTACTACTACTACGCTGCGCTGCGCCGTGCGCGACTCGGACCGCGCGCTGCGCGCCGAGTCCCGCATGAGAAGACAGATCTGCCGGAGATCAAGGTGAATGTCAGTATGGCAGCCGGCGTGAACTATGCTGTGCATACGCACAGCGCGAGTCCTGTAGATCGGAGTCGAGCCGGCACTGCGGACGCGAGTCTAGAATAAGATGTATAAGTCAACAAAGGTACAAATCAATGTCACGCGAGGGACGTACACTGACTGAGCTGGCAGTGAACGGGGTCGCGACAGTTGCCTGCGAGTACAGAAAAGTCAGTACCCGAGGAGAGACAGTCTGGCATGAATCAGCAACTCACTCGTCATAGCATGACAGTTGTTCGCGCTCCAGCACGCAAGTAGCAGCGGCGTACGCGGTGCGCGAGCGCAAAGCACTCGCGTCGAGTCGGAACCTCCACGGAGACCTCGGACGTGCGCGAGAACGGCTGTCAGCGATGCGGATCATCCGGGCACATACTCAGCGAGATTTACCTTCGCAGTGAGTCGCACTGGCAGCAACACACCGACTGCGATGGGTGTACCGGACCCGACGCTTCCCGAGCATGCAGAGACTGTCAGCTCCCCGGGCCGGCTGGGAGGGCCTGCAATAGTGGCTATGTCAGATAGCCCCCGCCACGCGAATGAATAGGATACCCACCTGTCTGCGGGCAATGGCAAGCACGTCTAGCGTAGCGTACATGAGCCCGAAGGGGAAGAGCGAGAGAAGAGCGAGGGGGGAGGGGAGGGGAGGGAAGAGGGAAGGGGAAGGGGGGAAGAGAGAGGTGGGGAAGTGGTGAGTGCTGGGGGACTTGTCGAGTTTGCGGGCCTACTTGTATCTCACGGGCTTGGTCTGTGCGCAGTCCCCACGGTCAGCAGACCAGACCGTGAGGAAGTGACAACAGTTCACTTCGCACGCACCCTTCGAACGTGGCGGGAGCGGGACCAACCAGAATGCTGCACGACAGAGGACCCTGCCCGTGTGGACGGGCACGCCGCAGCTTCCGAGAACGGAGGAGCATCGAATGTTCTCCGCTGTCTTCGCTTATTGGCGCGGGCGCTCGGCTAATGCCTGATGCAATTTTCCCTGAGATGCCGTTGTAAATTCGGGCGGAAGGGGCGGGAGGAGAGGGTCCTGCACGGATAACACCGTCCGGACTATTTCTGGCTGTTTCGGCGGAGTTGGGCTCAACAGAGACGTGTGTCTTGAGTAGTACACACATTTAGGCTGCTAACTAGCATTCATGTGGTCAGTACTGCGCCCATGGCCCTGTAATATTCACATATCAGTCAGCAATCTCGAAGTTTTGAGTCCAAACATGATAATAAGGTACTTATAGTGCAGGAGAGTGGACCTCTTCATACCTGCAGCTTTCCAGAGCTTATAGCAGAAGATCAATTTGACTCTAGTCTTGCTGTCATTCCTCCTGGACGGAATGCGTCAGTTTTCTTGTCAGAGATCGGCGGAGGAAGAGACTCGGAGATAAACGCCGGGCGTTGAATATGGCCGTCCGCATTTGGGCATTGGCTAGCGCTCTTCCCGCGCTTCCCGCGCTTGCCACCTCCGCCGCTCCCGCTTCGTCAACGTCCGCGCGAACTGCTAGGCTGACCTTGCACCCGCGTTGTAATGCTCGGGATCTCGCAGGCTATACTATAAGTATTCACTACCACAGTACAGGTGCACTGAGACTCGAGCTTCAAGCTCAAGTTCAGACCGGGTATACAGTATACTCATACTTCCGAGTCACTCTGAATAATTATTCTGGCCGCTACATACACTACGAATATGTGCCGTTTCTCTGCACAGTGCAGAAGAAACTCTTCAGCTCAAAGGGACTGTTTCGGCCGGTGTTGCTGAGCTCCAATGGACCGGCACAGGAGTCTCACGGAACTACCCGGTTGCTTGCAATAATATTCAAGTTCGCCGCTCCGTGCGAGCATCGACGTCATTCCGCGCCCAGAATATCCTCCAGGCACTGACGCGAACAGGATAATGGGCGGCGAGCTCTAGACTCGGCATTCCCGGCCACGCCACTATTATTTTTGAGTCTCGACTGATGTGCTACCTTGCTGGCACAAGTTCACATTAATATGAGGACTGTGGCCTCAGTTCTCTCTATGTAGTCACTGCTGTCTTGCCCCACAGAATTATACAGTGAGCTACTAGTAGAGCCTGGGGGATTCGGATGTCGCCCCGACGGCTCCAGACACAAGGAATGTTCTGAGCGGTGACGTAGTTACCTCTCCAGCGGCATGAAAATTTCGAGCTTCCATGCCCATGTAACTCCGTGAGAGTGTGCTAATATTATATGTTCCCCAAAGCTCGAAACCCGTCCACCGTTGTGCTCATTATTATCCAGAGCTCACTGCATAGTGAGCAGCCTTGCTGCACACAAGCCTGAGTCTCAGTGTGCTCAGTGTGCTCAATTTCTGCGCCGGGCAGGACGTTCGAAGGTTCTGCCGCGGTGGGAACGCTCAGCGGCACGGATAACCCCATCATGGGCGCGCCCGAACAGGGTCTCAATATTTATCCAAATTATTTGCGGAGCGCTCGCCCATTGGAAGACTGGGAACGAGTCGGGCCCAGACGTCTTACAACCATCACACAACAGCGGCATGTATTGCTCTTGTCTACGTACTACACCCTCTCTTCCTACTCGCCGCTGCACGTCGCGACCGCAACGTCGACACCCGTCTCCCCATTGTCCTCCACCCTCAGCACGCCGTGCCCTTCGATCTCCACCTCAGCTAGCACGACGCGACACCATCCACTGTCCACCGTCCACCGGCCGCGTCGCCAACGTGCCTCCCCCGCGACACAGCAAACATCACCATCTCCGCCACCCCTGGACACGCCCACCCGCCCCGTCGTCCCCGCCGACAAGCTCCCATCCCGCACTGTGGCTCGGATGCTCGTGGTAAGTGCCTCAATCTTGGGCTCACGGGAGCACTCGTCGCTGACGACGCGTGCAGACGAGGCCCCCAGCACTGTGCGGACAGCGGGGACACGCAGACGGCGGGCCCGGGGTCCCTGAGCAGCTCGAGCCGGCGTGCTCTACACGCTCGTGAGTGCGATGCTCGTCCACGCACCTGTACGTGCCGACTAACTTGAACACCGTTCTCGCAGCCGTCTGGACGCGTCCTCGACGCGTCCTGCCATCCGGTTGACTCGGAGGCGCCCCCCGCTGCGAGCCCTCGGCGTCGAGTCCCGGGGCGATCGACGCGGTCGCGGAAGGGACCTGAGTGGCGGGTGATATGCGCACTGTGCGGACGGCGCGGATGCGAGCGGACGGCAGGTCCCGAAGCGGCGGAGGCCGGCGTGCTACACACACTCGTAAGTAGAGGTCCATACACGTACCTGTAGTACGCACTGACCGACATCGTTCTTGCAGAGCAGCGTCGAGCGAGGACCGCTCATCTCGCAGGCCGTCTGGACGCGTCTTACGCGTCCTGCCGCCCCGTCTTGCGCTCACGGGAGAAGCCGTCGCCGCGCGTGCCGACGGGACAGCGCAGACGGCGGGTCCCGAAGCGGCGGAGGCCGGCGTGCTCCGCACACGCACCTGTACATGCTGACCTCCGCCGTTCGTGCAGATCCGCGTCGAGCGAGGGCTGAGGATCTCGCGGAACCGTCTGGACGTGTCCGGACGTCCTATCGAGGTGCCTCCCGGCGTCGAGTGTGGGGTTGGGGGATGCGGCTGCGGACGCCATCTTCGGAGTACGCACTGCCGTATATAGTCGCGCATGTACTCCGTCGCTAACCGATCCGCATCCCGCCCACAGTGTCACAGGCGCGCCGCCGCTGTCGTGTCCGCGAACAGCGTGCTGCATGGCCGGCGTCGGAGGTGCGTACCATGGGCCCCAGACGTCTTTCGGGAGCTCACGGCGAGTCCTGCAGGACGTTCGTCAGTGCCCGGACAAGAGAGCGCGACGTCCGGCTCACCTGCGGCGCTGGACTCGGAACGACGGCTCGGCGTGCACTACGCCGTCGCTTGAGACCTCGATAGGCCTCTCGAGCGCGGCGAGTGTCGAGGACGTCCCTCGACGCTGTGGATCGTCGCAGGATCGAGTCGCGGAGCGGTACGTACCTTCACGTGGACGGCGGTCGAGTCGGTCGAGTCTGACAGACCGTTTCAGGTTCTTGCAGTTCCGATGCAACTCACCTGCTCGGTCGTACACGCTGCGCTCGTCGTCGCGGTCGTCTGCTGCGTGCTCGTCGGCCGACGCCTGTGTCGTCGACGCGTGCGGACGGCTGAGCCAGGAGTCGGACGGGCGGGCAGACCGTCTGCGTGGCAGGAAGTCGTTGGGTGACGTCACGCGTGCGGCGTCAGACGCGCGGGTGGGATCGGATCGAGGCGTGTCGCGTGTCGTCCTGGGTGCGGGGCGATGGTGGACGTGGACGCGAGAGTTGTGGAGGGTGTCGGGTGTGCTGCCGGCGGTCGGGCGGTCGGGGGAGGGGGAGGGGAGGGGCACGGGTTGACCGCGGCGCGAGAGACGAGAGACGGCCTCGACGGACGAGGACGCGAGAGTCGCGGAGGGCGTCGCACGTGCTGCCAAGTGCCAGGTTTTCGGAGCCCGGACGTTCCGCCGTCCACAGCGTGTTGTCCGAGGTGAGTGCTGGTCCGTGCGCGAGGGCTGACGCGGACGAGTCGGAAGTGCGCAGCTCCGAGTGGCGAGAGCAGCAGCAAGTGCAGAGCGGGGACGGGAGGTGGCGGCGACGGCAGAAGTGCTGGCGGGTGGAAGACCGGTGCGTGACGGTTCCGGTTCCAGGCAAGTCCGGTAGGCGCCCGGCTGCGGCGAGTCGCAGAGCGGCAACATTTGCGTAAGTACCTTAACGGTGGTTAGTTTAGTGAGCTAATCATAGCGCGGCGTCGGCGTCGACGACGATTTCGGACGTACCTAGATGGGAGTTGGAGCTCTGGAGAGCCACGGCGGCGCGGGATCTTGTCCGGGTACGTACCTCTGCGGCAGGTGACGAGCTCGGGGTCAAACTGACCTTTCTCGACAGCAGGCTCTGTGCGAAACGTTCAGATAGTCTTGAGGCGGAGTGTATGGCGGGCGGGAGACGGGATCGGCAGACGAGGACGACGAGCGTAGAGTTGGGGTTGGCAGAGGCAGAGTCGGGGATGGCGAGCAGGAGGTACGTTCTTGATCAATCCCGGCGTTCAGACGCGATTCGAGCACAAGCCAAGCAGTTGAAGTCGCCAGCATACGAGGCGGCGCAGGCTCAGATTGCGGGAGGACGGGAGGTGGTGGTTGCGAGACAAGCTGTGTCTTCGCGCGCCTGTCCGGAAATGGACATGTAGGCGCCGGGGGCTCTACTGACCGCCGCCGACGCGACTGGGGGGCAGAGTGCGATCTGGAGGCGGGAGCGGTCGGCTGGAGCTGCAGAGCTCGTATATGCGCGAGTTCTGAGGTGTCTGTCTCCCGATTTGAGTGGGAGTGTCTGTAGCTACTGCCTGTCCCGGCTCCTCCTCCCCCTCCCCCTCCCCCTCCCCCTCCTCCTCCTCCTAGTACCGGCTGTGCACTCGAGCTCGATGTATGCGTGATACGAACGAATATATTTGTGTATGCACACTATGCGGCCCCCCACCAAGTCCCCCCCAAGTCCCCCCCACCATGTATCCCTCCGCACCCTCGACACCTATACAGCCTGGAAAACACCCTATCTCCCGCTTTATTTCTCTGGTGGGCAATCCGTCGCCATCACGGACATCAGCGACGCCCCGGGACCGCCCCCCGGAGCCGGCAGCGCGACGCAGATCGGACAGCGGCGTGGCATCGCGATCGGCGTGGAGCGGGGGCTGGGCGTCGTCGGTGAACGAGCTGGGCGTGCGTGCGTGCGAGTGCGTGCGTGCGAGTGCGTGCGTCTGGCTGCGTGCGAGGACGAGCGACGAGGTGCTGCATCTGCTATGATGTCACCGGAAAATCAATATAGGTAGCGGATATAAGGGGCCACAATGGAAGCGACCTTAGCTGTCGACTTTGTTCGCCAACCGTCATCTCCTCTCTTACCACCAACCCAACTCCTCTTCTCGTCTTCAACCTCCCGACGCTGCGAGGTTGGAAGGCCGGTTTAAACTATACGCGGGATTAACATATGATTACGTAAGCTCATGTGGCGCTCTTGGCGTCGGGACTCCGACCCTTCCCGTGGTCCGTGGACCGTGCGATTTGACTATTCTCCACCATCTTCCCCTACCCCTCCTCCTCCTCCTCCCCTACATCTCTCCTGCCCTCTCAGATAGACCCGACCAGCAAAACCCGTATCATCGAGTTATATGCAATATACACGCCCACAAGGACGCCGAGACTCGCCATCTCCAACCATCCGCCCCAATGTCTTCGGCTACGAGCCTAGGACGTTCACCACCGCATACGAGGAATCAACAGGCGAGCTCCTCGACCAGGACCAGTATGTCTCGACTACGTGTGGTCTCTCCTTCTCTCCTCCTGTCTTAGCGATTTCGGAGCCTCCGCTGCCTTCTCTCTTCAGCTCTCCTGTCATCTCTTCTCTTCCCGTGGACGACCTGCCGGAGCCCGATCTGTCCTCGTCTCCTGCTGCCATGTTCTTGTCCGCTTTCAGCCCAGCTGTCTCGGAGATGAACCTCGCCCCCGATGACGAAGGGGCCACCGTCGCAGGCTACACTCTGGGCCCCATCGTAGGCCATGGCGGCTTCTCCATCATTCGTACAGCCTCCTCTGCTGGCGGGACTGTCGCTGTCAAAATCGTCCGGCGTTCCGACCTGGACAAGCAACCGGACCCTGCCCTGGCACGCAAGAGTCTTGAACGGGAAGCCGAAGTATGGGCCTCGCTCAGTCACGAGCACATCCTCCCGCTGTTTACGGTCACGCACACACCGTACGCCGATTTCTTCTTCACCGCATACTGTCCTGCAGGCAGCTTGTTTGACATTCTCAAGCGAGATGGGCGTCCTGCGCTGCCGCAGGACGACGCTGGGATGATGTTCAGGCAGGTGGTCCGGGGGTTGCGGTACATGCACGAGGTGGCGGGGTACGTGCATGGAGACCTTAAGCCGGAGAATGTGCTTGTAGACGACATGGGTGTCTGTAAGATTGCCGACTTCGGAATGACACGAAAGATCGGGGAGGTGGAGGACGCCGTCGCGAGTGACGAAGAAGGCCCGGCGCAGGAACGAGAGAAGATCACCGTGACCAACGGACCGCACCGGTCGCGCACGATTTCGCAAGCGCAGCCTGCACACCGTTCGCTCGGTAGGCAGGCCGGCAAGCTTCCTCATCATCCTCCTCACCTCCGCCGCCATGGCATGCCTACACGCCACCGAATCTCCAGCCCCTACCCCGCTTCGGGTACGCCGCCTTCTGCGCCGAACCGAGGCTTCGCGCCTGGCTCGCTTCCGTACGCAGCGCCTGAGCTGCTGCTCTCGCGTTACTCCGTACGCAGCGGACCCCGCACGAGATATGCGGGCGTTGGGTCGGCGAGGGCGCGCAGGGGTACAGCAAGCCCGTCGGCTTCGCAAAGGCGGAAGAGGGCAATCGAACCCCATTGGAGAGACAGTCGTCCGCACGTCCGGGGAAGACTGACGACTCAGAGTTGGAGCAGGAGAGGAGGGAGGCCCGGGAGAACTCGTACGCAGAGGTGAGTCCGTTCCGCGTCCGTCGCTCATCCGCTCTCGACTCTCTTCGACTACGATTCATGTAGTAGTACTTCCAATGAATATGATTTGCTAGTGCTCTTGCCCAATCCGTCCGCTGTGCCAACTGTCTGCCAACCTCCCGACCAAGTCCGTCCTCCCGACTCCTCCGCCTCCCGCTCTCTCTGAGTCTTCCCTGCAGGTAAGTCCTTCTCCCGTCGTACTCTGCCTGTCTCCCGCTCACGCCGTCTGACAGCTGCTGTGCTGCATTCGCACCGGCACGTCGCCCTCATCTCATGTCTCCCGGAATAGAGATCTCGACCTGCAGCACCCGTCTCTCATCCGATTCACGCGAAAGCGGGTGCGTCGGATAGCCCTCGACCGTCCGGACGAGGGCATATGCGTCGCGTCGCCAGACGTCGAAAGCTCGTCGACCTACGACCCGAACACTGTCCACCCGAGGACAAGAACCCGTCTCGCCCTCGCTTCCGACGTGCGTTCCGCCGCAAATTATGACCACGAGCATCCCGTGAGCGGTTTGCAACGCCTCCCTCATTCGCGCGGCGGTCCGACAAGTTTGAAATTCGCGTCAATTCGGGCGATTTCATTGCTTTCCGCCGGCCGTCCAGCTCATCCGCGAGTGCCTCCCCCAGTTCTTACCCGCTCGCGTGCTAACACATCTTCACAGAATGCGCTGAACATTTCGCGTCGAACACGCCTAGCCGCACCGCGACCCGTCGAGTTCTCCAAAATCGCTTTCGGCGCGATTTCATAGTGATTTGATAGGGTACGTTAGAAATTCCGCCGTAACTCTTGCAGTTCTCACCCATCCGCGCGCGAACTCATGTTCACAGAACGCGTTGAGCATTCCGCGTCGAATACATTCGGCCTCGACACGATCCGGTGAAGTCGTAAAATCGCTTTCATAGCGACTCATCTCATGGGTACCGGAGGTGAGTCCCTTCTCCCGTCTGAACGACGAGCCACAGCGCCGCGCGACTTATGTACGATGTATACACTGACTACATAGGCCGTATACGACGCGTTCGCAGGTCCGGAAAGCGACTTTTCAAAATGAGCCCTATGGGCACTCCCAAGACCGGTGAAGACAAACTCACGATACAGCTAGTCTCGGACGGCGGGTGCAACTAACGTCGACACGGACAGGCTACTCGAACGTTGGACACTCGTTTCCGAAGCTGTCCGGGCCGTGGAAGAACGACATCGAGCTGTTCACGCGGGAGGGGTAGGACAGGACCAAGGCCGAACTCGCGAACGACGCACTGCCCCGCCCCGCCAACCCCTTCAAGTGTCTCAGGCACACTCCTTATGCCTGGGACGGCCGGTTTCATGAAGCTCGGGCCCGAAACGGTCACACAGGAATAGAAAAGGTGCGCATTTTCGCGCAAAAGCGATGTATTTCGTACACTACTCACGCATTACATGTCTCTAGACTACGAAACGTGCTGTACACGTCTGCCGCACCGTCCCCGAGCTGCCGACGCTCGCATCTCGTCGAGGGCACGCCGCCGCCGTTCTCGGCGTGGTGCGAGAAGTCGCGGCCGGACGCTGCGAAGGAGCCGTCGCCGCCGCCCGTGCGCAGTCCGAGCGTGCCTGCGAGCACCACGGCCGACATCCCCCTGGCGGGACGCGACGGTGTCGAGTACGTCCCAAGGCGAGCTCATGCGTTCTCGCGCTGAGGAGGCCGATCGCGAGCGCTGAGTCGCGGAGCCCGTCGCCTCGCAGCGGCGCGCAAGACTCCCCCGACGTGTGCCAGCCCGTCGATCCCGTAAGCGGCGACGGTTGGGAGTGCGTACGGAGCCAAGCTCACTCCCGAGTCACGCAGCCCATCCCCGGTCACCTCGTCTCGCAGCCGCGTGCAAGACCATCGAGCCCGTGAGCGGCAAGTCCGTCGGCAGTGCGCACGGAGCCAGGCTCGCAGCAAGTCGTGCGCGCGGGGAACGTTGAAGCCCGCCAGCCTGCGCTCGCGACTCGGATGCGGCCGACTCGGAACCCCACCGCCAGCCTCTGCCGCGTACAGTGCACGATGCCCCGGACGCGTCGCGGACAGTCGAGCTCGTCTGCTCGAGTGCGCAGACGGTCGCGAGTCCGACGGAGACGGGCGTGCAAGACGTTGCGCAGCGTCTCCGGGCGGGAGAAGCGAAGCCCGCCGGTCCAGGCTCGAGACGAGGCCGTCGCGCGGCGGTACCCCACCGCCGGTCTCGTCGTCTCGCAGCGGCGCGAACGACGTCCGGGACCTTCCGGGACGCGCGCCGGACGGTCGGACCCGTCTGTGTGAGCGGCGCGACGGACTCCGGCCATGGACCTGGTGGGCGGCGCTGTCGGGAAAAGGTCAGTAGCACCGGGCAGGTCGGCGCGGGTGGGCAGGACTACGGTATGTACTACAGTATACAAGTTGAAATATAGTGTTCTACTACTACTACGCTGCGCTGCGCCGTGCGCGACTCGGACCGCGCGCTGCGCGCCGAGTCCCGCATGAGAAGACAGATCTGCCGGAGATCAAGGTGAATGTCAGTATGGCAGCCGGCGTGAACTATGCTGTGCATACGCACAGCGCGAGTCCTGTAGATCGGAGTCGAGCCGGCGCTGCGGACGCGAGTCTAGAATAAGATGTATAAGTCAACCAAGGTACAAATCGACGTCACGCGAGGGACGTACGCTGACTGGGCCGGCAGTGAACGGGGTCGCGACAGTTGCCTGCGAGTACAGAAAAGTCAGTACCCGAGGAGAGACAGTCTGGCATGAATCAGCAACTCACTCGTCATAGCATGACAGTTGTTCGCGCTCCAGCACGCAAGTAGCAGCGGCGTACGCGGTGCGCGAGCGCAAAGCACTCGCGTCGAGTCGGAACCTCCACGGAGACCTCGGACGTGCGCGAGAACGGCTGTCAGCGATGCGGATCATCCGGGCACATACTCAGCGAGATTTACCTTCGCAGTGAGTCGCACTGGCAGCAACACACCAACTGCGATGGGTGTACCGGACCCGACGCTTCCCGAGCATGCAGAGACTGTCAGCTCCCGGCTGGGAGGGCCTGCAATAGTGGCTATGTCAGATAGCCCCCGCCACGCGAATGAATAGGATACCCACCTGTCTGCGGGCAACGGCAAGCACGTCTAGCGTAGCGTACATGAGCCCGAAGGGGAAGAGTGAGAGAAGAGGGAGGGGGGAGGGGAGGGGAGGGAAGAGGGAAGGGGAAGGGGGGAAGGGAGAAGTGGGGGAGTGGTGAGTGCTGGGGGACTCGAGTCTGCGGGCCTACTTGTATCTCGCGGGCTTGGTCTGTGCGCAGTCCCCACGGTCAGCAGACCAGACCGTGAGGAAGTGACAACAGTTCACTTCGCACGCACCCTTCGAACGTGGCGGGAGCGGGACCAACCAGAACGCGGCACGAAAGAGGACCCTGCCCGTGTGGACGGGCACGCCGCAGCTTCCGAGAACGGAGGAGCATCGAATGTTCTCCGCTGTCTTCGCGTAGTGGCGCGGGCGCTTGGCTAATGCCTGATGCAATTTTCCGTGAGATGCCGTTGTAAATTCGGGCGGAAGGGGCGGGAGGAGAGGGTCCTGCACGGATAACACCGTCCGGACTATTTCTGGCTGTTTCGGCGGAGTTGGGCTCAACAGAGACGTGTGTCTTGAGTAGTACACACATGTAGGCTGCTAACTAGCATTCATGTGGTCAGTACTGCGCCCATGGCCCTGTAATATTCACATATCAGTCAGCAATCTCGAAATTTTGAGTCCAAACATGATAATAAGGTACTTATGGGTACAGGAGAATGTACCTCTTTATTCTTGCAGCTTGCCAGAGCTCATAGCAAAGGATCGATTTGACTGTAGTCCTGCTGTACTTCTTGCTGGACGGAGTGCGTCAGTTTTCTTGTCAGAGATCGGCGGAGGCAGAGAGATAAACGCCGGGCGTTGAATATGGCCGTCCGCATTTGGGCATTGGCTAGCGCTCTTCCCGCGCTCGCCACCTCCGCCGTTCCCGCCGTTTCCCGCCGTTCCCGCTTTGTCGATGTCCGTGCGAACGGCCAGTCTGACCTTGCAGCTGTACTAGTAGTGTAATGTCATTATCTTGCAGGCCATACTCTGCCTACTGCAAGAGTACAGGCATACTTGGACTTGAGCTTCAAGCTATTCAGAGGTATAATACTTCAACACCTTCGAGTCACTCCGAATAATTATTCTGGCCGCTACATACACCACGGATATGTTCCATTTCTATGCACAATGCGGGAGAAACTCTTCAGGTCAACGGGACTCCTCCGGCCAATGTTGCTGAGCTCCGACGGACCGGTGGCACAGGAGTCTCCAAGCCGCGGAATTACCCGGTTGCTTGCAATATTCAAGTTCGCCGCTCCGTGCGAGCATCGACGTCATTCCGCGCCCAGAATATCCTCCAGGCACTGACGCGAACAGGATAATGGGCGGCGAGCTCTAGACTCGGCATTCCCGGCCACGCCACTATTATTTTCGAGTCTCGACTGATGTACTACCTTGCTGGCATAAGTTCACAATATGAGGACTGTTGCCTCAGTTCTCTCTATGTAGTCACTGCTGTTGTTGCCCCACAGAACTATACAGTAAGCTACTAGTACTATAGAGCCTGGGGGATTCGGATAATCACGCCGGTCGCTCCAACGGCTCCAGACACAAGGAAGGTTCTGAGCGGTGATGTAGTTACTTCTCCAGCGGCATGAAATTTTCGAGCTTCCATGCCCATGTAACTCCGTGAGAGTGTGCTAATATTATATGTTCCCCAAAGCTCGAAACCCGTCCACCATTGTGCTCATTATTATCCAGAGCTCACTGCATAGTGAGCAGCCTTGCTGCACACAAGCCTGAGTCTCAGTGTGCTCAGTGTGCTCAATTTCTGCGCCGGGCGGGATGTTCGAAGGTTCTGCCGCGGTGGGAACGCTCAGCGGCACGGATAACCCCATCATGGGCGCGCCCGAACAGCATCTCAATATTTAGCCAAATTATTTGCGGAGCGCTCGCCCATCGGAAGACTGGGAACGAGTCGGGCCCAGACGTCTTACAACCGTCACACAACAGCGGCATGTATTACTCTTGTCTACGTACTACACCCTATCTTCCTACTCGCCGCTGCGCGTCGCGACCGCAACGTCGACGCCCGTCTCCCCATCGTCCTCCACCCTCAGCACGCCGTGCCCTTCGATCTCCACCTCAGCTAGCACGACGCGACACCATCCACTGTCCACCGTCCACCGGCCGCGTCGCCAACGTGCCTCCCCCGCGACACAGCAAACATCACCATCTCCGCCACCCCTGGACACGCCCACCCGCCCCGTCGTCCCCGCCGACAAGCTCCCATCCCGCACTGTGGCTCGGATGCTCGTGGTAAGTGCCTCAATCTTGGGCTCACGGGAGCACTCGTCGCTGACGACGCGTGCAGACGAGGCCCCCAGCACTGTGCGGACAGCGGGGACACGCAGACGGCGGGCCCGGGGTCCCTGAGCAGCTCGAGCCGGCGTGCTCTACACGCTCGTGAGTGCGATGCTCGTCCACGCACCTGTACGTGCCGACTAACTTGAACACCGTTCTCGCAGCCGTCTGGACGCGTCCTCGACGCGTCCTGCCATCCGGTTGACTCGGAGGCGCCCCCCGCTGCGAGCCCTCGGCGTCGAGTCCCGGGGCGATCGACGCGGTCGCGGAAGGGACCTGAGTGGCGGGTGATATGCGCACTGTGCGGACGGCGCGGATGCGAGCGGACGGCAGGTCCCGAAGCGGCGGAGGCCGGCGTGCTACACACACTCGTAAGTAGAGGTCCATACACGTACCTGCCCGCACTGACGGACACGCTTCGCGCAGAGCAGTGTCGCGCGAGGGCCGTGCATCTCGCGGGCCGTGTGGACGCGTCTTGCGCGTCCTGCCGCCCCGTCTTGCGCTCACGGGAGAAGCCGTCGCCGCGCGTGCCGACAGGACAGCGCAGACGGCGGGTCCCGAAGCGGCGGAGGCCGGCGTGCTCCGCACACGCACCTGTACATGCTGACCTCCGCCGTTCGTGCAGATCCGCGTCGAGCGAGGGCTGGGGATCTCGCGGAACCGTCTGGACGTGTCCGGACGTCCTATCGAGGTGCCTCCCGGCGTCGAGTGTGGGGTTGGGGGATGCGGCTGCGGAAGCCACCTGAGTGGGGGGCGAGGTACGCACTGCCGTGTCTGGTCGTGCACGTGCTACGCTGATCCCCCGCCCGCAGTGACACAGGCGCGCCGCCGCTGTCGTGTCCGCGAACAGCGCGCTGCATGGCCGGCGTCGGAGGTGCGTACCCACTGCCCCAGACGTCTTCCGGGAGCTCACGGCGAGTCCTGCAGGACGTTCGTCAGTGCCCGGGCAAGAGAGCACGACGTCCGGCTCACCTGCGGCGCTGGACTCGGAACGACGGCTCGGCGTGCACTACGCCGTCGCTTGAGACCTCAACAGGCTTCTCGAGCGCGGCGAGTGTCGCAGGACGTCCCTCGACATCGCGGACCGTCGCGGGATCGAGTTCCGGAGAGGTACGTACCTTCACGCGGACGGCGGTCGAGTCGGTCGAGTCTGACAGTCCCTCCAGTTCCGAGGCGACTCACCTGCTCGGTCGTACACGCTGCGCTCGTCGTCGCGGTCGTCCGCTGCGTGCTCGTCGCTCTCGCTGTGGTCGTCGACGCGTGCGTCCAGCTGGGCCAGGAGTCGGACGCGGCGGGCAGACCGTCTGCGTGGCGGGAAGTCGACGGTGATGTCACGCGTGCGGCGTCAGACGCGCGGGCGGGATCGGATCGAGGCGTGTCGCGTGTCGCGTGTCGTCCTGGGTGCGGGGCGATGGTGGACGTGGACGCGAGAGTTGTGGAGGGCGTCGGGCGTGCTGCGGGCGGTCGGGCGGTCGGGCGGTCGGGGGAGGGGGAGGGGGAGGGGAGGGGCACGGGTTGACCGCGGCGCGAGAGACGAGAGACGGCGGCGATGGACGAGGACGCGAGAGTCGCGGAGGGCGATGCCTGTGCTGCCAAGTGCCAGCTCCGTGCCCGGACGTTCCGGTGTCCACAGCGTGTCGTCCGAGGTGAGTGCTGGTCCGTGCGCGAGGGCTGACGCGGACGAGTCAGAAGTGCGCAGCTCCGAGTGGCGAGAGCAGCAGCAAGTGCAGAGCGGGGACGGGAGGTGGCGGCGACGGCAGAAGTGCTGGCGGGTGGAAGACCGGTGCGTGACGGTTCCGGTTCCAGGCAAGTCCGGTAGGCGCCCGGCGGCAGCGAGTCGCAGAGCGGCAACATTTGCGTAAGTGGCATGTACCTTTACGGTGGTGAGCTTATCGTAGCGCGGCGGCGTCGTCGTCGACGATTTCGGACGTACGTAGATGGGAGTTGGAGCTCTGGAGAGCCACGGCGGCGCGGGATCTTGTCCGGATACGTACCTCTGCGGCAGGTGACGAGCTCGGGGTCAAACTGACCGTTCTAGACAGGGTCGAAGCGTGCAGAGTCTGGGCGGAAGGTCCAGAGCGTCGGGGAGCGGAGTGGAGAGAGACGGGGTCGACAGAGGAGGACGGCGAGCACAGAGTCGGGGATGGCGGGCAGGAGAGTCGGACCAGGTACGTTCACGTTCAATCCTGGCGTTCAGACGCGATTCGAGCACAAGCCAAGCAGTTGAAGTCGCCAGCCTACGAGGCGGCGCAGGCTCAGATTGCGGGAGGACGGGAGGTGGTGGTTGCGAGACAAGCTGTGTCTTCGCGCGCCTGTCCGGAAATGGACATGTAGGCGCCGGGGGCTCTACTGACCGCCGCCGACGCGACTGGGGGGCAGAGTGCGATCTGGAGGCGGGAGCGGTCGGCTGGAGCTGCAGAGCTCGTATATGCGCGTGTTCTGAGGTGTCTGTGCTCTTCGATCTGAGTGGGAGTGTCTGTAGCTACAGCCTCACCCGGCTCCCCCTCCTCCCCCTCCTCCTCCTCCTCCTAGTACCGGCTGTGCACTCGAGCTCGATGTATGCGTGATACGAACGAATATATTTGTGTATGCACACTATGCGGCCCCCCACCAAGTCTCACCCCGCCCCCCCACCATATCCGCACCCACCCCTCGACACCTATACAGCCCAGAAAACACCCTATCTCCTGCTTTATTTCTCTGGTGGGCAATCCGTCGCCATCACGGGCATCAGCGACGCCCCGGGACCGCCCCCCGGAGCCGGCAGCGCGACGCAGATCGGACAGCGGCGTGGCATCGCGATCGGCGTGGAGCGGGGGCTGGGCGTCGTCGGTGAACGAGCTGGGCGTGCGTGCGTGCGAGTGCGTGCGTGCGAGTGCGTGCGTCTGGCTGCGTGCGAGGACGAGCGACGAGGTGCTGCATCTGCGGTGATGTCACCGGAAAATCAATATAGGTAGCGGATATAAGGGGCCACAATGGAAGCGACCTTAGCTGTCGACTTTGTTCGCCAACCGTCATCTCCTCTCTTACCACCAACCCAACTCCTCTTCTCGTCTTCAACCTCCCGACGCTGCGAGGTTGGAAGGCCGGTTTAAACTATACGCGGGATTAACATATGATTACGTAAGCTCATGTGGCGCTCTTGGCGTCGGGACTCCGACCCTTCCCGTGGTCCGTGGACCGTGCGATTTGACTATTCTCCACCATCTTCCCCTACCCCTCCTCCTCCTCCTCCCCTACATCTCTCCTGCCCTCTCAGATAGACCCGACCAGCAAAACCCGTATCATCGAGTTATATGCAATATACACGCCCACAAGGACGCCGAGACTCGCCATCTCCAACCATCCGCCCCAATGTCTTCGGCTACGAGCCTAGGACGTTCACCACCGCATACGAGGAATCAACAGGCGAGCTCCTCGACCAGGACCAGTATGTCTCGACTACGTGTGGTCTCTCCTTCTCTCCTCCTGTCTTAGCGATTTCGGAGCCTCCGCTGCCTTCTCTCTTCAGCTCTCCTGTCATCTCTTCTCTTCCCGTGGACGACCTGCCGGAGCCCGATCTGTCCTCGTCTCCTGCTGCCATGTTCTTGTCCGCTTTCAGCCCAGCTGTCTCGGAGATGAACCTCGCCCCCGATGACGAAGGGGCCACCGTCGCAGGCTACACTCTGGGCCCCATCGTAGGCCATGGCGGCTTCTCCATCATTCGTACAGCCTCCTCTGCTGGCGGGACTGTCGCTGTCAAAATCGTCCGGCGTTCCGACCTGGACAAGCAACCGGACCCTGCCCTGGCACGCAAGAGTCTTGAACGGGAAGCCGAAGTATGGGCCTCGCTCAGTCACGAGCACATCCTCCCGCTGTTTACGGTCACGCACACACCGTACGCCGATTTCTTCTTCACCGCATACTGTCCTGCAGGCAGCTTGTTTGACATTCTCAAGCGAGATGGGCGTCCTGCGCTGCCGCAGGACGACGCTGGGATGATGTTCAGGCAGGTGGTCCGGGGGTTGCGGTACATGCACGAGGTGGCGGGGTACGTGCATGGAGACCTTAAGCCGGAGAATGTGCTTGTAGACGACATGGGTGTCTGTAAGATTGCCGACTTCGGAATGACACGAAAGATCGGGGAGGTGGAGGACGCCGTCGCGAGTGACGAAGAAGGCCCGGCGCAGGAACGAGAGAAGATCACCGTGACCAACGGACCGCACCGGTCGCGCACGATTTCGCAAGCGCAGCCTGCACACCGTTCGCTCGGTAGGCAGGCCGGCAAGCTTCCTCATCATCCTCCTCACCTCCGCCGCCATGGCATGCCTACACGCCACCGAATCTCCAGCCCCTACCCCGCTTCGGGTACGCCGCCTTCTGCGCCGAACCGAGGCTTCGCGCCTGGCTCGCTTCCGTACGCAGCGCCTGAGCTGCTGCTCTCGCGTTACTCCGTACGCAGCGGACCCCGCACGAGATATGCGGGCGTTGGGTCGGCGAGGGCGCGCAGGGGTACAGCAAGCCCGTCGGCTTCGCAAAGGCGGAAGAGGGCAATCGAACCCCATTGGAGAGACAGTCGTCCGCACGTCCGGGGAAGACTGACGACTCAGAGTTGGAGCAGGAGAGGAGGGAGGCCCGGGAGAACTCGTACGCAGAGGTGAGTCCGTTCCGCGTCCGTCGCTCATCCGCTCTCGACTCTCTTCGACTACGATTCATGTAGTAGTACTTCCAATGAATATGATTTGCTAGTGCTCTTGCCCAATCCGTCCGCTGTGCCAACTGTCTGCCAACCTCCCGACCAAGTCCGTCCTCCCGACTCCTCCGCCTCCCGCTCTCTCTGAGTCTTCCCTGCAGGTAAGTCCTTCTCCCGTCGTACTCTGCCTGTCTCCCGCTCACGCCGTCTGACAGCTGCTGTGCTGCATTCGCACCGGCACGTCGCCCTCATCTCATGTCTCCCGGAATAGAGATCTCGACCTGCAGCACCCGTCTCTCATCCGATTCACGCGAAAGCGGGTGCGTCGGATAGCCCTCGACCGTCCGGACGAGGGCATATGCGTCGCGTCGCCAGACGTCGAAAGCTCGTCGACCTACGACCCGAACACTGTCCACCCGAGGACAAGAACCCGTCTCGCCCTCGCTTCCGACGTGCGTTCCGCCGCAAATTATGACCACGAGCATCCCGTGAGCGGTTTGCAACGCCTCCCTCATTCGCGCGGCGGTCCGACAAGTTTGAAATTCGCGTCAATTCGGGCGATTTCATTGCTTTCCGCCGGCCGTCCAGCTCATCCGCGAGTGCCTCCCCCAGTTCTTACCCGCTCGCGTGCTAACACATCTTCACAGAATGCGCTGAACATTTCGCGTCGAACACGCCTAGCCGCACCGCGACCCGTCGAGTTCTCCAAAATCGCTTTCGGCGCGATTTCATAGTGATTTGATAGGGTACGTTAGAAATTCCGCCGTAACTCTTGCAGTTCTCACCCATCCGCGCGCGAACTCATGTTCACAGAACGCGTTGAGCATTCCGCGTCGAATACATTCGGCCTCGACACGATCCGGTGAAGTCGTAAAATCGCTTTCATAGCGACTCATCTCATGGGTACCGGAGGTGAGTCCCTTCTCCCGTCTGAACGACGAGCCACAGCGCCGCGCGACTTATGTACGATGTATACACTGACTACATAGGCCGTATACGACGCGTTCGCAGGTCCGGAAAGCGACTTTTCAAAATGAGCCCTATGGGCACTCCCAAGACCGGTGAAGACAAACTCACGATACAGCTAGTCTCGGACGGCGGGTGCAACTAACGTCGACACGGACAGGCTACTCGAACGTTGGACACTCGTTTCCGAAGCTGTCCGGGCCGTGGAAGAACGACATCGAGCTGTTCACGCGGGAGGGGTAGGACAGGACCAAGGCCGAACTCGCGAACGACGCACTGCCCCGCCCCGCCAACCCCTTCAAGTGTCTCAGGCACACTCCTTATGCCTGGGACGGCCGGTTTCATGAAGCTCGGGCCCGAAACGGTCACACAGGAATAGAAAAGGTGCGCATTTTCGCGCAAAAGCGATGTATTTCGTACACTACTCACGCATTACATGTCTCTAGACTACGAAACGTGCTGTACACGTCTGCCGCACCGTCCCCGAGCTGCCGACGCTCGCATCTCGTCGAGGGCACGCCGCCGCCGTTCTCGGCGTGGTGCGAGAAGTCGCGGCCGGACGCTGCGAAGGAGCCGTCGCCGCCGCCCGTGCGCAGTCCGAGCGTGCCTGCGAGCACCACGGCCGACATCCCCCTGGCGGGACGCGACGGTGTCGAGTACGTCCCAAGGCGAGCTCATGCGTTCTCGCGCTGAGGAGGCCGATCGCGAGCGCTGAGTCGCGGAGCCCGTCGCCTCGCAGCGGCGCGCAAGACTCCCCCGACGTGTGCCAGCCCGTCGATCCCGTAAGCGGCGACGGTTGGGAGTGCGTACGGAGCCAAGCTCACTCCCGAGTCACGCAGCCCATCCCCGGTCACCTCGTCTCGCAGCCGCGTGCAAGACCATCGAGCCCGTGAGCGGCAAGTCCGTCGGCAGTGCGCACGGAGCCAGGCTCGCAGCAAGTCGTGCGCGCGGGGAACGTTGAAGCCCGCCAGCCTGCGCTCGCGACTCGGATGCGGCCGACTCGGAACCCCACCGCCAGCCTCTGCCGCGTACAGTGCACGATGCCCCGGACGCGTCGCGGACAGTCGAGCTCGTCTGCTCGAGTGCGCAGACGGTCGCGAGTCCGACGGAGACGGGCGTGCAAGACGTTGCGCAGCGTCTCCGGGCGGGAGAAGCGAAGCCCGCCGGTCCAGGCTCGAGACGAGGCCGTCGCGCGGCGGTACCCCACCGCCGGTCTCGTCGTCTCGCAGCGGCGCGAACGACGTCCGGGACCTTCCGGGACGCGCGCCGGACGGTCGGACCCGTCTGTGTGAGCGGCGCGACGGACTCCGGCCATGGACCTGGTGGGCGGCGCTGTCGGGAAAAGGTCAGTAGCACCGGGCAGGTCGGCGCGGGTGGGCAGGACTACGGTATGTACTACAGTATACAAGTTGAAATATAGTGTTCTACTACTACTACGCTGCGCTGCGCCGTGCGCGACTCGGACCGCGCGCTGCGCGCCGAGTCCCGCATGAGAAGACAGATCTGCCGGAGATCAAGGTGAATGTCAGTATGGCAGCCGGCGTGAACTATGCTGTGCATACGCACAGCGCGAGTCCTGTAGATCGGAGTCGAGCCGGCGCTGCGGACGCGAGTCTAGAATAAGATGTATAAGTCAACCAAGGTACAAATCGACGTCACGCGAGGGACGTACGCTGACTGGGCCGGCAGTGAACGGGGTCGCGACAGTTGCCTGCGAGTACAGAAAAGTCAGTACCCGAGGAGAGACAGTCTGGCATGAATCAGCAACTCACTCGTCATAGCATGACAGTTGTTCGCGCTCCAGCACGCAAGTAGCAGCGGCGTACGCGGTGCGCGAGCGCAAAGCACTCGCGTCGAGTCGGAACCTCCACGGAGACCTCGGACGTGCGCGAGAACGGCTGTCAGCGATGCGGATCATCCGGGCACATACTCAGCGAGATTTACCTTCGCAGTGAGTCGCACTGGCAGCAACACACCAACTGCGATGGGTGTACCGGACCCGACGCTTCCCGAGCATGCAGAGACTGTCAGCTCCCGGCTGGGAGGGCCTGCAATAGTGGCTATGTCAGATAGCCCCCGCCACGCGAATGAATAGGATACCCACCTGTCTGCGGGCAACGGCAAGCACGTCTAGCGTAGCGTACATGAGCCCGAAGGGGAAGAGTGAGAGAAGAGGGAGGGGGGAGGGGAGGGGAGGGAAGAGGGAAGGGGAAGGGGGGAAGGGAGAAGTGGGGGAGTGGTGAGTGCTGGGGGACTCGAGTCTGCGGGCCTACTTGTATCTCGCGGGCTTGGTCTGTGCGCAGTCCCCACGGTCAGCAGACCAGACCGTGAGGAAGTGACAACAGTTCACTTCGCACGCACCCTTCGAACGTGGCGGGAGCGGGACCAACCAGAACGCGGCACGAAAGAGGACCCTGCCCGTGTGGACGGGCACGCCGCAGCTTCCGAGAACGGAGGAGCATCGAATGTTCTCCGCTGTCTTCGCGTAGTGGCGCGGGCGCTTGGCTAATGCCTGATGCAATTTTCCGTGAGATGCCGTTGTAAATTCGGGCGGAAGGGGCGGGAGGAGAGGGTCCTGCACGGATAACACCGTCCGGACTATTTCTGGCTGTTTCGGCGGAGTTGGGCTCAACAGAGACGTGTGTCTTGAGTAGTACACACATGTAGGCTGCTAACTAGCATTCATGTGGTCAGTACTGCGCCCATGGCCCTGTAATATTCACATATCAGTCAGCAATCTCGAAATTTTGAGTCCAAACATGATAATAAGGTACTTATGGGTACAGGAGAATGTACCTCTTTATTCTTGCAGCTTGCCAGAGCTCATAGCAAAGGATCGATTTGACTGTAGTCCTGCTGTACTTCTTGCTGGACGGAGTGCGTCAGTTTTCTTGTCAGAGATCGGCGGAGGCAGAGAGATAAACGCCGGGCGTTGAATATGGCCGTCCGCATTTGGGCATTGGCTAGCGCTCTTCCCGCGCTCGCCACCTCCGCCGTTCCCGCCGTTTCCCGCCGTTCCCGCTTTGTCGATGTCCGTGCGAACGGCCAGTCTGACCTTGCAGCTGTACTAGTAGTGTAATGTCATTATCTTGCAGGCCATACTCTGCCTACTGCAAGAGTACAGGCATACTTGGACTTGAGCTTCAAGCTATTCAGAGGTATAATACTTCAACACCTTCGAGTCACTCCGAATAATTATTCTGGCCGCTACATACACCACGGATATGTTCCATTTCTATGCACAATGCGGGAGAAACTCTTCAGGTCAACGGGACTCCTCCGGCCAATGTTGCTGAGCTCCGACGGACCGGTGGCACAGGAGTCTCCAAGCCGCGGAATTACCCGGTTGCTTGCAATATTCAAGTTCGCCGCTCCGTGCGAGCATCGACGTCATTCCGCGCCCAGAATATCCTCCAGGCACTGACGCGAACAGGATAATGGGCGGCGAGCTCTAGACTCGGCATTCCCGGCCACGCCACTATTATTTTCGAGTCTCGACTGATGTACTACCTTGCTGGCATAAGTTCACAATATGAGGACTGTTGCCTCAGTTCTCTCTATGTAGTCACTGCTGTTGTTGCCCCACAGAACTATACAGTAAGCTACTAGTACTATAGAGCCTGGGGGATTCGGATAATCACGCCGGTCGCTCCAACGGCTCCAGACACAAGGAAGGTTCTGAGCGGTGATGTAGTTACTTCTCCAGCGGCATGAAATTTTCGAGCTTCCATGCCCATGTAACTCCGTGAGAGTGTGCTAATATTATATGTTCCCCAAAGCTCGAAACCCGTCCACCATTGTGCTCATTATTATCCAGAGCTCACTGCATAGTGAGCAGCCTTGCTGCACACAAGCCTGAGTCTCAGTGTGCTCAGTGTGCTCAATTTCTGCGCCGGGCGGGATGTTCGAAGGTTCTGCCGCGGTGGGAACGCTCAGCGGCACGGATAACCCCATCATGGGCGCGCCCGAACAGCATCTCAATATTTAGCCAAATTATTTGCGGAGCGCTCGCCCATCGGAAGACTGGGAACGAGTCGGGCCCAGACGTCTTACAACCGTCACACAACAGCGGCATGTATTACTCTTGTCTACGTACTACACCCTATCTTCCTACTCGCCGCTGCGCGTCGCGACCGCAACGTCGACGCCCGTCTCCCCATCGTCCTCCACCCTCAGCACGCCGTGCCCTTCGATCTCCACCTCAGCTAGCACGACGCGACACCATCCACTGTCCACCGTCCACCGGCCGCGTCGCCAACGTGCCTCCCCCGCGACACAGCAAACATCACCATCTCCGCCACCCCTGGACACGCCCACCCGCCCCGTCGTCCCCGCCGACAAGCTCCCATCCCGCACTGTGGCTCGGATGCTCGTGGTAAGTGCCTCAATCTTGGGCTCACGGGAGCACTCGTCGCTGACGACGCGTGCAGACGAGGCCCCCAGCACTGTGCGGACAGCGGGGACACGCAGACGGCGGGCCCGGGGTCCCTGAGCAGCTCGAGCCGGCGTGCTCTACACGCTCGTGAGTGCGATGCTCGTCCACGCACCTGTACGTGCCGACTAACTTGAACACCGTTCTCGCAGCCGTCTGGACGCGTCCTCGACGCGTCCTGCCATCCGGTTGACTCGGAGGCGCCCCCCGCTGCGAGCCCTCGGCGTCGAGTCCCGGGGCGATCGACGCGGTCGCGGAAGGGACCTGAGTGGCGGGTGATATGCGCACTGTGCGGACGGCGCGGATGCGAGCGGACGGCAGGTCCCGAAGCGGCGGAGGCCGGCGTGCTACACACACTCGTAAGTAGAGGTCCATACACGTACCTGCCCGCACTGACGGACACGCTTCGCGCAGAGCAGTGTCGCGCGAGGGCCGTGCATCTCGCGGGCCGTGTGGACGCGTCTTGCGCGTCCTGCCGCCCCGTCTTGCGCTCACGGGAGAAGCCGTCGCCGCGCGTGCCGACAGGACAGCGCAGACGGCGGGTCCCGAAGCGGCGGAGGCCGGCGTGCTCCGCACACGCACCTGTACATGCTGACCTCCGCCGTTCGTGCAGATCCGCGTCGAGCGAGGGCTGGGGATCTCGCGGAACCGTCTGGACGTGTCCGGACGTCCTATCGAGGTGCCTCCCGGCGTCGAGTGTGGGGTTGGGGGATGCGGCTGCGGAAGCCACCTGAGTGGGGGGCGAGGTACGCACTGCCGTGTCTGGTCGTGCACGTGCTACGCTGATCCCCCGCCCGCAGTGACACAGGCGCGCCGCCGCTGTCGTGTCCGCGAACAGCGCGCTGCATGGCCGGCGTCGGAGGTGCGTACCCACTGCCCCAGACGTCTTCCGGGAGCTCACGGCGAGTCCTGCAGGACGTTCGTCAGTGCCCGGGCAAGAGAGCACGACGTCCGGCTCACCTGCGGCGCTGGACTCGGAACGACGGCTCGGCGTGCACTACGCCGTCGCTTGAGACCTCAACAGGCTTCTCGAGCGCGGCGAGTGTCGCAGGACGTCCCTCGACATCGCGGACCGTCGCGGGATCGAGTTCCGGAGAGGTACGTACCTTCACGCGGACGGCGGTCGAGTCGGTCGAGTCTGACAGTCCCTCCAGTTCCGAGGCGACTCACCTGCTCGGTCGTACACGCTGCGCTCGTCGTCGCGGTCGTCCGCTGCGTGCTCGTCGCTCTCGCTGTGGTCGTCGACGCGTGCGTCCAGCTGGGCCAGGAGTCGGACGCGGCGGGCAGACCGTCTGCGTGGCGGGAAGTCGACGGTGATGTCACGCGTGCGGCGTCAGACGCGCGGGCGGGATCGGATCGAGGCGTGTCGCGTGTCGCGTGTCGTCCTGGGTGCGGGGCGATGGTGGACGTGGACGCGAGAGTTGTGGAGGGCGTCGGGCGTGCTGCGGGCGGTCGGGCGGTCGGGCGGTCGGGGGAGGGGGAGGGGGAGGGGAGGGGCACGGGTTGACCGCGGCGCGAGAGACGAGAGACGGCGGCGATGGACGAGGACGCGAGAGTCGCGGAGGGCGATGCCTGTGCTGCCAAGTGCCAGCTCCGTGCCCGGACGTTCCGGTGTCCACAGCGTGTCGTCCGAGGTGAGTGCTGGTCCGTGCGCGAGGGCTGACGCGGACGAGTCAGAAGTGCGCAGCTCCGAGTGGCGAGAGCAGCAGCAAGTGCAGAGCGGGGACGGGAGGTGGCGGCGACGGCAGAAGTGCTGGCGGGTGGAAGACCGGTGCGTGACGGTTCCGGTTCCAGGCAAGTCCGGTAGGCGCCCGGCGGCAGCGAGTCGCAGAGCGGCAACATTTGCGTAAGTGGCATGTACCTTTACGGTGGTGAGCTTATCGTAGCGCGGCGGCGTCGTCGTCGACGATTTCGGACGTACGTAGATGGGAGTTGGAGCTCTGGAGAGCCACGGCGGCGCGGGATCTTGTCCGGATACGTACCTCTGCGGCAGGTGACGAGCTCGGGGTCAAACTGACCGTTCTAGACAGGGTCGAAGCGTGCAGAGTCTGGGCGGAAGGTCCAGAGCGTCGGGGAGCGGAGTGGAGAGAGACGGGGTCGACAGAGGAGGACGGCGAGCACAGAGTCGGGGATGGCGGGCAGGAGAGTCGGACCAGGTACGTTCACGTTCAATCCTGGCGTTCAGACGCGATTCGAGCACAAGCCAAGCAGTTGAAGTCGCCAGCCTACGAGGCGGCGCAGGCTCAGATTGCGGGAGGACGGGAGGTGGTGGTTGCGAGACAAGCTGTGTCTTCGCGCGCCTGTCCGGAAATGGACATGTAGGCGCCGGGGGCTCTACTGACCGCCGCCGACGCGACTGGGGGGCAGAGTGCGATCTGGAGGCGGGAGCGGTCGGCTGGAGCTGCAGAGCTCGTATATGCGCGTGTTCTGAGGTGTCTGTGCTCTTCGATCTGAGTGGGAGTGTCTGTAGCTACAGCCTCACCCGGCTCCCCCTCCTCCCCCTCCTCCTCCTCCTCCTAGTACCGGCTGTGCACTCGAGCTCGATGTATGCGTGATACGAACGAATATATTTGTGTATGCACACTATGCGGCCCCCCACCAAGTCTCACCCCGCCCCCCCACCATATCCGCACCCACCCCTCGACACCTATACAGCCCAGAAAACACCCTATCTCCTGCTTTATTTCTCTGGTGGGCAATCCGTCGCCATCACGGGCATCAGCGACGCCCCGGGACCGCCCCCCGGAGCCGGCAGCGCGACGCAGATCGGACAGCGGCGTGGCATCGCGATCGGCGTGGAGCGGGGGCTGGGCGTCGTCGGTGAACGAGCTGGGCGTGCGTGCGTGCGAGTGCGTGCGTGCGAGTGCGTGCGTCTGGCTGCGTGCGAGGACGAGCGACGAGGTGCTGCATCTGCGGTGATGTCACCGGAAAATCAATATAGGTAGCGGATATAAGGGGCCACAATGGAAGCGACCTTAGCTGTCGACTTTGTTCGCCAACCGTCATCTCCTCTCTTACCACCAACCCAACTCCTCTTCTCGTCTTCAACCTCCCGACGCTGCGAGGTTGGAAGGCCGGTTTAAACTATACGCGGGATTAACATATGATTACGTAAGCTCATGTGGCGCTCTTGGCGTCGGGACTCCGACCCTTCCCGTGGTCCGTGGACCGTGCGATTTGACTATTCTCCACCATCTTCCCCTACCCCTCCTCCTCCTCCTCCCCTACATCTCTCCTGCCCTCTCAGATAGACCCGACCAGCAAAACCCGTATCATCGAGTTATATGCAATATACACGCCCACAAGGACGCCGAGACTCGCCATCTCCAACCATCCGCCCCAATGTCTTCGGCTACGAGCCTAGGACGTTCACCACCGCATACGAGGAATCAACAGGCGAGCTCCTCGACCAGGACCAGTATGTCTCGACTACGTGTGGTCTCTCCTTCTCTCCTCCTGTCTTAGCGATTTCGGAGCCTCCGCTGCCTTCTCTCTTCAGCTCTCCTGTCATCTCTTCTCTTCCCGTGGACGACCTGCCGGAGCCCGATCTGTCCTCGTCTCCTGCTGCCATGTTCTTGTCCGCTTTCAGCCCAGCTGTCTCGGAGATGAACCTCGCCCCCGATGACGAAGGGGCCACCGTCGCAGGCTACACTCTGGGCCCCATCGTAGGCCATGGCGGCTTCTCCATCATTCGTACAGCCTCCTCTGCTGGCGGGACTGTCGCTGTCAAAATCGTCCGGCGTTCCGACCTGGACAAGCAACCGGACCCTGCCCTGGCACGCAAGAGTCTTGAACGGGAAGCCGAAGTATGGGCCTCGCTCAGTCACGAGCACATCCTCCCGCTGTTTACGGTCACGCACACACCGTACGCCGATTTCTTCTTCACCGCATACTGTCCTGCAGGCAGCTTGTTTGACATTCTCAAGCGAGATGGGCGTCCTGCGCTGCCGCAGGACGACGCTGGGATGATGTTCAGGCAGGTGGTCCGGGGGTTGCGGTACATGCACGAGGTGGCGGGGTACGTGCATGGAGACCTTAAGCCGGAGAATGTGCTTGTAGACGACATGGGTGTCTGTAAGATTGCCGACTTCGGAATGACACGAAAGATCGGGGAGGTGGAGGACGCCGTCGCGAGTGACGAAGAAGGCCCGGCGCAGGAACGAGAGAAGATCACCGTGACCAACGGACCGCACCGGTCGCGCACGATTTCGCAAGCGCAGCCTGCACACCGTTCGCTCGGTAGGCAGGCCGGCAAGCTTCCTCATCATCCTCCTCACCTCCGCCGCCATGGCATGCCTACACGCCACCGAATCTCCAGCCCCTACCCCGCTTCGGGTACGCCGCCTTCTGCGCCGAACCGAGGCTTCGCGCCTGGCTCGCTTCCGTACGCAGCGCCTGAGCTGCTGCTCTCGCGTTACTCCGTACGCAGCGGACCCCGCACGAGATATGCGGGCGTTGGGTCGGCGAGGGCGCGCAGGGGTACAGCAAGCCCGTCGGCTTCGCAAAGGCGGAAGAGGGCAATCGAACCCCATTGGAGAGACAGTCGTCCGCACGTCCGGGGAAGACTGACGACTCAGAGTTGGAGCAGGAGAGGAGGGAGGCCCGGGAGAACTCGTACGCAGAGGTGAGTCCGTTCCGCGTCCGTCGCTCATCCGCTCTCGACTCTCTTCGACTACGATTCATGTAGTAGTACTTCCAATGAATATGATTTGCTAGTGCTCTTGCCCAATCCGTCCGCTGTGCCAACTGTCTGCCAACCTCCCGACCAAGTCCGTCCTCCCGACTCCTCCGCCTCCCGCTCTCTCTGAGTCTTCCCTGCAGGTAAGTCCTTCTCCCGTCGTACTCTGCCTGTCTCCCGCTCACGCCGTCTGACAGCTGCTGTGCTGCATTCGCACCGGCACGTCGCCCTCATCTCATGTCTCCCGGAATAGAGATCTCGACCTGCAGCACCCGTCTCTCATCCGATTCACGCGAAAGCGGGTGCGTCGGATAGCCCTCGACCGTCCGGACGAGGGCATATGCGTCGCGTCGCCAGACGTCGAAAGCTCGTCGACCTACGACCCGAACACTGTCCACCCGAGGACAAGAACCCGTCTCGCCCTCGCTTCCGACGTGCGTTCCGCCGCAAATTATGACCACGAGCATCCCGTGAGCGGTTTGCAACGCCTCCCTCATTCGCGCGGCGGTCCGACAAGTTTGAAATTCGCGTCAATTCGGGCGATTTCATTGCTTTCCGCCGGCCGTCCAGCTCATCCGCGAGTGCCTCCCCCAGTTCTTACCCGCTCGCGTGCTAACACATCTTCACAGAATGCGCTGAACATTTCGCGTCGAACACGCCTAGCCGCACCGCGACCCGTCGAGTTCTCCAAAATCGCTTTCGGCGCGATTTCATAGTGATTTGATAGGGTACGTTAGAAATTCCGCCGTAACTCTTGCAGTTCTCACCCATCCGCGCGCGAACTCATGTTCACAGAACGCGTTGAGCATTCCGCGTCGAATACATTCGGCCTCGACACGATCCGGTGAAGTCGTAAAATCGCTTTCATAGCGACTCATCTCATGGGTACCGGAGGTGAGTCCCTTCTCCCGTCTGAACGACGAGCCACAGCGCCGCGCGACTTATGTACGATGTATACACTGACTACATAGGCCGTATACGACGCGTTCGCAGGTCCGGAAAGCGACTTTTCAAAATGAGCCCTATGGGCACTCCCAAGACCGGTGAAGACAAACTCACGATACAGCTAGTCTCGGACGGCGGGTGCAACTAACGTCGACACGGACAGGCTACTCGAACGTTGGACACTCGTTTCCGAAGCTGTCCGGGCCGTGGAAGAACGACATCGAGCTGTTCACGCGGGAGGGGTAGGACAGGACCAAGGCCGAACTCGCGAACGACGCACTGCCCCGCCCCGCCAACCCCTTCAAGTGTCTCAGGCACACTCCTTATGCCTGGGACGGCCGGTTTCATGAAGCTCGGGCCCGAAACGGTCACACAGGAATAGAAAAGGTGCGCATTTTCGCGCAAAAGCGATGTATTTCGTACACTACTCACGCATTACATGTCTCTAGACTACGAAACGTGCTGTACACGTCTGCCGCACCGTCCCCGAGCTGCCGACGCTCGCATCTCGTCGAGGGCACGCCGCCGCCGTTCTCGGCGTGGTGCGAGAAGTCGCGGCCGGACGCTGCGAAGGAGCCGTCGCCGCCGCCCGTGCGCAGTCCGAGCGTGCCTGCGAGCACCACGGCCGACATCCCCCTGGCGGGACGCGACGGTGTCGAGTACGTCCCAAGGCGAGCTCATGCGTTCTCGCGCTGAGGAGGCCGATCGCGAGCGCTGAGTCGCGGAGCCCGTCGCCTCGCAGCGGCGCGCAAGACTCCCCCGACGTGTGCCAGCCCGTCGATCCCGTAAGCGGCGACGGTTGGGAGTGCGTACGGAGCCAAGCTCACTCCCGAGTCACGCAGCCCATCCCCGGTCACCTCGTCTCGCAGCCGCGTGCAAGACCATCGAGCCCGTGAGCGGCAAGTCCGTCGGCAGTGCGCACGGAGCCAGGCTCGCAGCAAGTCGTGCGCGCGGGGAACGTTGAAGCCCGCCAGCCTGCGCTCGCGACTCGGATGCGGCCGACTCGGAACCCCACCGCCAGCCTCTGCCGCGTACAGTGCACGATGCCCCGGACGCGTCGCGGACAGTCGAGCTCGTCTGCTCGAGTGCGCAGACGGTCGCGAGTCCGACGGAGACGGGCGTGCAAGACGTTGCGCAGCGTCTCCGGGCGGGAGAAGCGAAGCCCGCCGGTCCAGGCTCGAGACGAGGCCGTCGCGCGGCGGTACCCCACCGCCGGTCTCGTCGTCTCGCAGCGGCGCGAACGACGTCCGGGACCTTCCGGGACGCGCGCCGGACGGTCGGACCCGTCTGTGTGAGCGGCGCGACGGACTCCGGCCATGGACCTGGTGGGCGGCGCTGTCGGGAAAAGGTCAGTAGCACCGGGCAGGTCGGCGCGGGTGGGCAGGACTACGGTATGTACTACAGTATACAAGTTGAAATATAGTGTTCTACTACTACTACGCTGCGCTGCGCCGTGCGCGACTCGGACCGCGCGCTGCGCGCCGAGTCCCGCATGAGAAGACAGATCTGCCGGAGATCAAGGTGAATGTCAGTATGGCAGCCGGCGTGAACTATGCTGTGCATACGCACAGCGCGAGTCCTGTAGATCGGAGTCGAGCCGGCGCTGCGGACGCGAGTCTAGAATAAGATGTATAAGTCAACCAAGGTACAAATCGACGTCACGCGAGGGACGTACGCTGACTGGGCCGGCAGTGAACGGGGTCGCGACAGTTGCCTGCGAGTACAGAAAAGTCAGTACCCGAGGAGAGACAGTCTGGCATGAATCAGCAACTCACTCGTCATAGCATGACAGTTGTTCGCGCTCCAGCACGCAAGTAGCAGCGGCGTACGCGGTGCGCGAGCGCAAAGCACTCGCGTCGAGTCGGAACCTCCACGGAGACCTCGGACGTGCGCGAGAACGGCTGTCAGCGATGCGGATCATCCGGGCACATACTCAGCGAGATTTACCTTCGCAGTGAGTCGCACTGGCAGCAACACACCAACTGCGATGGGTGTACCGGACCCGACGCTTCCCGAGCATGCAGAGACTGTCAGCTCCCGGCTGGGAGGGCCTGCAATAGTGGCTATGTCAGATAGCCCCCGCCACGCGAATGAATAGGATACCCACCTGTCTGCGGGCAACGGCAAGCACGTCTAGCGTAGCGTACATGAGCCCGAAGGGGAAGAGTGAGAGAAGAGGGAGGGGGGAGGGGAGGGGAGGGAAGAGGGAAGGGGAAGGGGGGAAGGGAGAAGTGGGGGAGTGGTGAGTGCTGGGGGACTCGAGTCTGCGGGCCTACTTGTATCTCGCGGGCTTGGTCTGTGCGCAGTCCCCACGGTCAGCAGACCAGACCGTGAGGAAGTGACAACAGTTCACTTCGCACGCACCCTTCGAACGTGGCGGGAGCGGGACCAACCAGAACGCGGCACGAAAGAGGACCCTGCCCGTGTGGACGGGCACGCCGCAGCTTCCGAGAACGGAGGAGCATCGAATGTTCTCCGCTGTCTTCGCGTAGTGGCGCGGGCGCTTGGCTAATGCCTGATGCAATTTTCCGTGAGATGCCGTTGTAAATTCGGGCGGAAGGGGCGGGAGGAGAGGGTCCTGCACGGATAACACCGTCCGGACTATTTCTGGCTGTTTCGGCGGAGTTGGGCTCAACAGAGACGTGTGTCTTGAGTAGTACACACATGTAGGCTGCTAACTAGCATTCATGTGGTCAGTACTGCGCCCATGGCCCTGTAATATTCACATATCAGTCAGCAATCTCGAAATTTTGAGTCCAAACATGATAATAAGGTACTTATGGGTACAGGAGAATGTACCTCTTTATTCTTGCAGCTTGCCAGAGCTCATAGCAAAGGATCGATTTGACTGTAGTCCTGCTGTACTTCTTGCTGGACGGAGTGCGTCAGTTTCTTGTCAGAGATCGGCGGAGGCAGAGAGATAAACGCCGGGCGTTGAATATGGCCGTCCGCATTTGGGCATTGGCTAGCGCTCTTCCCGCGCTCGCCACCTCCGCCGTTCCCGCCGTTTCCCGCCGTTCCCGCTTTGTCGATGTCCGTGCGAACGGCCCAGTCTGACCTTGCAGCTGTACTAGTAGTGTAATGTCATTATCTTGCAGGCCATACTCTGCCTACTGCAAGAGTACAGGCATACTTGGACTTGAGCTTCAAGCTATTCAGAGGTATAATACTTCAACACCTTCGAGTCACTCCGAATAATTATTCTGGCCGCTACATACACCACGGATATGTTCCATTTCTATGCACAATGCGGGAGAAACTCTTCAGGTCAACGGGACTCCTCCGGCCAATGTTGCTGAGCTCCGACGGACCGGTGGCACAGGAGTCTCCAAGCCGCGGAATTACCCGGTTGCTTGCAATATTCAAGTTCGCCGCTCCGTGCGAGCATCGACGTCATTCCGCGCCCAGAATATCCTCCAGGCACTGACGCGAACAGGATAATGGGCGGCGAGCTCTAGACTCGGCATTCCCGGCCACGCCACTATTATTTTCGAGTCTCGACTGATGTACTACCTTGCTGGCATAAGTTCACAATATGAGGACTGTTGCCTCAGTTCTCTCTATGTAGTCACTGCTGTTGTTGCCCCACAGAACTATACAGTAAGCTACTAGTACTATAGAGCCTGGGGGATTCGGATAATCACGCCGGTCGCTCCAACGGCTCCAGACACAAGGAAGGTTCTGAGCGGTGATGTAGTTACTTCTCCAGCGGCATGAAATTTTCGAGCTTCCATGCCCATGTAACTCCGTGAGAGTGTGCTAATATTATATGTTCCCCAAAGCTCGAAACCCGTCCACCATTGTGCTCATTATTATCCAGAGCTCACTGCATAGTGAGCAGCCTTGCTGCACACAAGCCTGAGTCTCAGTGTGCTCAGTGTGCTCAATTTCTGCGCCGGGCGGGATGTTCGAAGGTTCTGCCGCGGTGGGAACGCTCAGCGGCACGGATAACCCCATCATGGGCGCGCCCGAACAGCATCTCAATATTTAGCCAAATTATTTGCGGAGCGCTCGCCCATCGGAAGACTGGGAACGAGTCGGGCCCAGACGTCTTACAACCGTCACACAACAGCGGCATGTATTACTCTTGTCTACGTACTACACCCTATCTTCCTACTCGCCGCTGCGCGTCGCGACCGCAACGTCGACGCCCGTCTCCCCATCGTCCTCCACCCTCAGCACGCCGTGCCCTTCGATCTCCACCTCAGCTAGCACGACGCGACACCATCCACTGTCCACCGTCCACCGGCCGCGTCGCCAACGTGCCTCCCCCGCGACACAGCAAACATCACCATCTCCGCCACCCCTGGACACGCCCACCCGCCCCGTCGTCCCCGCCGACAAGCTCCCATCCCGCACTGTGGCTCGGATGCTCGTGGTAAGTGCCTCAATCTTGGGCTCACGGGAGCACTCGTCGCTGACGACGCGTGCAGACGAGGCCCCCAGCACTGTGCGGACAGCGGGGACACGCAGACGGCGGGCCCGGGGTCCCTGAGCAGCTCGAGCCGGCGTGCTCTACACGCTCGTGAGTGCGATGCTCGTCCACGCACCTGTACGTGCCGACTAACTTGAACACCGTTCTCGCAGCCGTCTGGACGCGTCCTCGACGCGTCCTGCCATCCGGTTGACTCGGAGGCGCCCCCCGCTGCGAGCCCTCGGCGTCGAGTCCCGGGGCGATCGACGCGGTCGCGGAAGGGACCTGAGTGGCGGGTGATATGCGCACTGTGCGGACGGCGCGGATGCGAGCGGACGGCAGGTCCCGAAGCGGCGGAGGCCGGCGTGCTACACACACTCGTAAGTAGAGGTCCATACACGTACCTGCCCGCACTGACGGACACGCTTCGCGCAGAGCAGTGTCGCGCGAGGGCCGTGCATCTCGCGGGCCGTGTGGACGCGTCTTGCGCGTCCTGCCGCCCCGTCTTGCGCTCACGGGAGAAGCCGTCGCCGCGCGTGCCGACAGGACAGCGCAGACGGCGGGTCCCGAAGCGGCGGAGGCCGGCGTGCTCCGCACACGCACCTGTACATGCTGACCTCCGCCGTTCGTGCAGATCCGCGTCGAGCGAGGGCTGGGGATCTCGCGGAACCGTCTGGACGTGTCCGGACGTCCTATCGAGGTGCCTCCCGGCGTCGAGTGTGGGGTTGGGGGATGCGGCTGCGGAAGCCACCTGAGTGGGGGGCGAGGTACGCACTGCCGTGTCTGGTCGTGCACGTGCTACGCTGATCCCCCGCCCGCAGTGACACAGGCGCGCCGCCGCTGTCGTGTCCGCGAACAGCGCGCTGCATGGCCGGCGTCGGAGGTGCGTACCCACTGCCCCAGACGTCTTCCGGGAGCTCACGGCGAGTCCTGCAGGACGTTCGTCAGTGCCCGGGCAAGAGAGCACGACGTCCGGCTCACCTGCGGCGCTGGACTCGGAACGACGGCTCGGCGTGCACTACGCCGTCGCTTGAGACCTCAACAGGCTTCTCGAGCGCGGCGAGTGTCGCAGGACGTCCCTCGACATCGCGGACCGTCGCGGGATCGAGTTCCGGAGAGGTACGTACCTTCACGCGGACGGCGGTCGAGTCGGTCGAGTCTGACAGTCCCTCCAGTTCCGAGGCGACTCACCTGCTCGGTCGTACACGCTGCGCTCGTCGTCGCGGTCGTCCGCTGCGTGCTCGTCGCTCTCGCTGTGGTCGTCGACGCGTGCGTCCAGCTGGGCCAGGAGTCGGACGCGGCGGGCAGACCGTCTGCGTGGCGGGAAGTCGACGGTGATGTCACGCGTGCGGCGTCAGACGCGCGGGCGGGATCGGATCGAGGCGTGTCGCGTGTCGCGTGTCGTCCTGGGTGCGGGGCGATGGTGGACGTGGACGCGAGAGTTGTGGAGGGCGTCGGGCGTGCTGCGGGCGGTCGGGCGGTCGGGCGGTCGGGGGAGGGGGAGGGGGAGGGGAGGGGCACGGGTTGACCGCGGCGCGAGAGACGAGAGACGGCGGCGATGGACGAGGACGCGAGAGTCGCGGAGGGCGATGCCTGTGCTGCCAAGTGCCAGCTCCGTGCCCGGACGTTCCGGTGTCCACAGCGTGTCGTCCGAGGTGAGTGCTGGTCCGTGCGCGAGGGCTGACGCGGACGAGTCAGAAGTGCGCAGCTCCGAGTGGCGAGAGCAGCAGCAAGTGCAGAGCGGGGACGGGAGGTGGCGGCGACGGCAGAAGTGCTGGCGGGTGGAAGACCGGTGCGTGACGGTTCCGGTTCCAGGCAAGTCCGGTAGGCGCCCGGCGGCAGCGAGTCGCAGAGCGGCAACATTTGCGTAAGTGGCATGTACCTTTACGGTGGTGAGCTTATCGTAGCGCGGCGGCGTCGTCGTCGACGATTTCGGACGTACGTAGATGGGAGTTGGAGCTCTGGAGAGCCACGGCGGCGCGGGATCTTGTCCGGATACGTACCTCTGCGGCAGGTGACGAGCTCGGGGTCAAACTGACCGTTCTAGACAGGGTCGAAGCGTGCAGAGTCTGGGCGGAAGGTCCAGAGCGTCGGGGAGCGGAGTGGAGAGAGACGGGGTCGACAGAGGAGGACGGCGAGCACAGAGTCGGGGATGGCGGGCAGGAGAGTCGGACCAGGTACGTTCACGTTCAATCCTGGCGTTCAGACGCGATTCGAGCACAAGCCAAGCAGTTGAAGTCGCCAGCCTACGAGGCGGCGCAGGCTCAGATTGCGGGAGGACGGGAGGTGGTGGTTGCGAGACAAGCTGTGTCTTCGCGCGCCTGTCCGGAAATGGACATGTAGGCGCCGGGGGCTCTACTGACCGCCGCCGACGCGACTGGGGGGCAGAGTGCGATCTGGAGGCGGGAGCGGTCGGCTGGAGCTGCAGAGCTCGTATATGCGCGTGTTCTGAGGTGTCTGTGCTCTTCGATCTGAGTGGGAGTGTCTGTAGCTACAGCCTCACCCGGCTCCCCCTCCTCCCCCTCCTCCTCCTCCTCCTAGTACCGGCTGTGCACTCGAGCTCGATGTATGCGTGATACGAACGAATATATTTGTGTATGCACACTATGCGGCCCCCCACCAAGTCTCACCCCGCCCCCCCACCATATCCGCACCCACCCCTCGACACCTATACAGCCCAGAAAACACCCTATCTCCTGCTTTATTTCTCTGGTGGGCAATCCGTCGCCATCACGGGCATCAGCGACGCCCCGGGACCGCCCCCCGGAGCCGGCAGCGCGACGCAGATCGGACAGCGGCGTGGCATCGCGATCGGCGTGGAGCGGGGGCTGGGCGTCGTCGGTGAACGAGCTGGGCGTGCGTGCGTGCGAGTGCGTGCGTGCGAGTGCGTGCGTCTGGCTGCGTGCGAGGACGAGCGACGAGGTGCTGCATCTGCGGTGATGTCACCGGAAAATCAATATAGGTAGCGGATATAAGGGGCCACAATGGAAGCGACCTTAGCTGTCGACTTTGTTCGCCAACCGTCATCTCCTCTCTTACCACCAACCCAACTCCTCTTCTCGTCTTCAACCTCCCGACGCTGCGAGGTTGGAAGGCCGGTTTAAACTATACGCGGGATTAACATATGATTACGTAAGCTCATGTGGCGCTCTTGGCGTCGGGACTCCGACCCTTCCCGTGGTCCGTGGACCGTGCGATTTGACTATTCTCCACCATCTTCCCCTACCCCTCCTCCTCCTCCTCCCCTACATCTCTCCTGCCCTCTCAGATAGACCCGACCAGCAAAACCCGTATCATCGAGTTATATGCAATATACACGCCCACAAGGACGCCGAGACTCGCCATCTCCAACCATCCGCCCCAATGTCTTCGGCTACGAGCCTAGGACGTTCACCACCGCATACGAGGAATCAACAGGCGAGCTCCTCGACCAGGACCAGTATGTCTCGACTACGTGTGGTCTCTCCTTCTCTCCTCCTGTCTTAGCGATTTCGGAGCCTCCGCTGCCTTCTCTCTTCAGCTCTCCTGTCATCTCTTCTCTTCCCGTGGACGACCTGCCGGAGCCCGATCTGTCCTCGTCTCCTGCTGCCATGTTCTTGTCCGCTTTCAGCCCAGCTGTCTCGGAGATGAACCTCGCCCCCGATGACGAAGGGGCCACCGTCGCAGGCTACACTCTGGGCCCCATCGTAGGCCATGGCGGCTTCTCCATCATTCGTACAGCCTCCTCTGCTGGCGGGACTGTCGCTGTCAAAATCGTCCGGCGTTCCGACCTGGACAAGCAACCGGACCCTGCCCTGGCACGCAAGAGTCTTGAACGGGAAGCCGAAGTATGGGCCTCGCTCAGTCACGAGCACATCCTCCCGCTGTTTACGGTCACGCACACACCGTACGCCGATTTCTTCTTCACCGCATACTGTCCTGCAGGCAGCTTGTTTGACATTCTCAAGCGAGATGGGCGTCCTGCGCTGCCGCAGGACGACGCTGGGATGATGTTCAGGCAGGTGGTCCGGGGGTTGCGGTACATGCACGAGGTAGCGGGGTACGTGCATGGAGACCTTAAGCCGGAGAATGTGCTTGTAGACGACATGGGTGTCTGTAAGATTGCCGACTTCGGAATGACACGAAAGATCGGGCAGGTGGAGGACGCCGTCGCGAGTGACGAAGAAGGCCCGGCGCAGGAACGAGAGAAGATCACCGTGACCAACGGACCGCATCGGTCGCGCACGATTTCGCAAGCGCAGCCTGCACACCGTTCGCTCGGTAGGCAGGCCGGCAAGCTTCCTCATCATCCTCCGCACCTCCGCCGCCATGGCGTGCCTACACGCCATCGAATCTCTAGCCCCTATCCCGCTTCGGGTACGCCGCCTTCTGCGCCGAACCGAGGCTTCGCGCCTGGCTCGCTTCCGTACGCAGCGCCTGAGCTGCTACTCTCGCCCACCGCTGTTACTCCGTACGCAGCGGACCCCGCACAAGATATGTGGGCGTTGGGCGTCATGCTGTACACCCTCCTCACCGGCAAATTACCGTTCTCTGATTCGTTTGAACCTCGGTTGCAAATGAAGATCCTCCATGGTGGGTACCTATTTCGCGAAGTAAGCTGTGTAATGAACGAGACACTCATCAACGTCCTTATCGGACAGGCGTCTTTGATATGCCTCAAGGCATTGGGCGCTGTGCAGAACAGGCTCTCCGTGGCTGCATTGAGCGTTCTGTACCCAACCGGTGGACGGTTGCCATGGTGGATGAAGTAGCGTGGGGAATTGGATGGGGTTCGGCTGCAGACGATGTAACACCACCGTCCGAGACAATGTCGCGCTCTCCATCGCGCGCCCGCGTTCAGCCAATTCAGGAGCAGACGGAGAGAAGGAACCGATCCTCATCTCGCGCCGCGCGCTCCTCCACTCGATCAACATCCGTTGTCCGCACCCCCAGTCGAAGCAAATCGCGTCCGCCACATCACCCACACGAAAACGCGCATCCTTACCACCATCCCCTCCTGCAAACCAGCGACCACGCGGCGCACCCCTTGCCCACGCAGCCGAGCCTGTCTTCTCTTACGAAAGCTATCCTGCGCACGACTTCTGCGGCATCGTCCGATTCGTCAAGCACGCACGCGTCCCCCCTCATCCTGCGACCAATCCTGACCAGCGAGACGGACGTAACATGTCAGCGAGGCCGGATGCCCCGACAACGCTTCCCCCCAGTCGACGTGTCCGTCTCCCGCTCCCGCAGCCCGCTCGAGATGCCCGCGACGCCGCGCGACGAGTCGATAGACCTTTTCCGCCGCCGGAAATCGCCGGCGTCGCGCGCGTCCCTAAGCATCCCCGATCTCGACCATCCCGTCCCGGAACTCGACACTCTCGAGGAAGGCTCGCGGTGGCAGCTCAGCCCGGACCTCGAGAACGAAAGCCCCAGCGGCCGCAGCCGCAGCCGCAGTCGCAGCTGGTTCCGCCGTGGCGACGGCGGCGGCGAAGGCGAGTCCTTCAGCTCCAACTCCCGCTCCCGCGGACGCGCCTTCTCGCGCTCGCGCGACGAGCTGCGCAAGGCGATGCGGAACGGGAGCATGCCGCCCGCGCTGTCCCCGACGCGGCCGTCCGCGTGGGCGCCGTCCGCGCGGGGGATCCTATCCCGGTCCTCTGGGGGCGCGACAGCCGTCGCGGGGCCTGCGACCCCGATCCCGATCCCCGGGGCGGCTCAGGCGACGCGGAGCAGGAGCATGGGCCCCGAAGGCCCAAGGGAGGGCCGCTTCCGGCCTGTCGTCTCGCACTCCCTGCGCGCGAAGTGAGCTGGGCCCCGCTTCTCGAATCTCGCTGGTGCATGTGTGGTTGTATTGGTTGTTTGCCTTGATGTCGCTCGCCCGACACACTGTATATCTCGACTGGTCTTCTGGCTCGTGCCACCTCTGGCACCCCCGCTCTCTCTCTCGTCACCTCATATTCCCGTGTGTGCATAGCACAGTCATCAGCGATACGCGTGGTATTTTCCCTGTAGTTGTACGTACGGTGTGTACTTGTAGCGCTAAGCAAGTGGTATTCCCCTCCTTATTCCAGTTACCCTAGTCTCCGATACATCTCTCGTGTTATTTCGCAGGTTAGTACTATGTAGTTGTTGATAGCTGAAGTGATGTACTCGATAGTACTCTAAATTACAGCTCGTTCACCTCTGAGGCGACGATTTCTGGATGGCAATATAGCTAGACATCATAGTGAGTCTGCTGCGCCGTGCAGGGCATCATCGATCTTCTCGAAGACGATCAAGCATTTCTGGCCCTTGGGCCGCGACGAGATCGTCTGGTCGTCCTGGGTCATGTCCGCGTCCATGTCCGGCGCGATGCGCGTGCGGAAGTTGGAGTAGACCTCCTTGAGGAGCAGCTTCATTTCCAGCAACGCCAAGCTGCGAAGGGAAGGCATGTCAGCAGCATTCCGTCGCATTCAAACAGCTCGCGCTCAACAGTCAGACTCACTGCTTCCCAATACACCCCCTGCCCCCGGCGGCGAACGCAAAAAAGAGCTGGTTGCGCTCCGTGGCGCCCTCCGGCTCCAGCCACCGCTCGGGCACGAACTCCTCCGGATGCGGGAAGACGCTCTCGTCGAGCCTATGCAGCGTGTGCGGCTGGCAGCTCACGACCGTGCCCCCGGGCAGCCGCACGCCGTCGACCGTCGCGCCCCCGCGGGGGACGACGCGCGGGAGGCTCATCGGGATCGGGCTGAACACGCGCAGGCCCTCCTTGACGACCGCGTCGAGGTACGGGAGCGCGTCGACGGCGTGCGGCGTGCCCGCGGGGCGCTGCGCGAGCTCGGCGCGTAGGCGCGTCTGCACGCGGCTCGCGGCGGGCGTCGGAAGCGACAGCTGGTGCAGCAGGAAGCAGAGGCCGTCCCCGGTCGTGTCGATCCCGGCGACGAGGTGGTCCATGCACTCGGACGCGGCGAGCTTCGGGTCGTATGTGTCAACGTCCGAGTCGGACTCGCCGATGTGCGCGGGTTCGGCGGAGCCTGAGAGCGCGGTGCGGAGCTTGAAGAGGACGGTCTGGGAGGCGACGGGCTGGGAGCGGACGTTGTCGAGGACGTAGGGCGCGACGAGGTTGCTCGAGCGCGGTTTTGGGGCTGTGAGCTTTGCGAGGCGCGGGAAGTAGTGACGGAGATAGGCACCTGCGAAAAGCGTTAGTGGGCCGCACGTGGATGCGGAGGAGGGTTCTGCGTACGTGTGACTCGTGGAGGCGTGTAGGTTAACTCTTCCATGAGTTTGTAGTCCTCATCGTTTGACAGAGAATGCAGTCCGCGAGGGTAGAAGAGATGGTTCGTAATGCCGTCGAGCGCGAAGCAATGCAGTAACGCCTGTGTTCGAGTCGGAAAAGCACGCAAAAAGATGGTCTGCTGCAGCACCCACGAAGATATCCTGACTGCTTCCGAGGTGCTCAGATATCCTCGTGACGAAAGCGGTGGCATGCTCTTGGACGACTGATGCGACATCGGGGCTCATGACGTGAGTCTTGCTGTATCGCTCTGAGAAGCGTTTTTTCTTGTCTGCATGCTGGATCGATACGAGGTCAGTGACGGCCACTTGGCAGACAGTGGACTAGTTGTCTGAGTACGGTACCTCTGCCCTTTCCACGGTCGAAAACATGTTCCTGGTATTCTGCTAGTGAGTCGGGTTTCCTATATACGGGGATGAACACTCACGATCTATCGAAACTTTCGAACAAGAGGTAGAATGTATGTTTGTCGAGCCCGCTGCCCCCAGACGTGTAGATATCCTTCACGGCCTCACGGGTCGCGAATGAGACCTCGTCAGGGGCAATGCGAACCACAGGGCCATACTTGAGATGCAGAGCGTGTATGAATCTACGTCGGTTGCCGTTGAATTCGTGGTACATGAGGGGTAGTCGTGTCAGTGCACATATCATAGGGCCAGGGAGTCGTCCGAGTGGGGCAAGCCATAGTCGATACCACACGAAGCCGACAAGAACTAGTCCGATGATTTCGAGGATCATGGTGCAAGCACAAGCAGTGCCTGGGGTACCTAAGGTTGGACGCTGTGAGGAGCAGAAGGGATGAGGACCTGCGGAAACTCGATGATATGGTGCAATTTACCGTTACGGAGCGGATTGTACGATAGTGGAAGCTCACCCTCGCAAAGTCAGCGATGACCAGGCTTGCAAATATCTACAGAGAAGTCAAAGGTCAAGGCGGGTGATAAGCATTGTTCCTGATGCTGACTGACGCTAATCTCACGGCGCCAGTGGCGGTGTGTGAGGAGATAACTCTTCGGATAAGCCTTGGTCACGATAGCACTACTACCAACTTCGAGTTCCTCCTCGAGGCAACTCGGAACCCGTTAAATACTCCAGCCGGTAGCAAATCGGTAGACAAGGGTTGTTCAAATGACAGACAAATTGAGTACAAAGAACATATGACGATGGAAGTGCTATAGAAGGCATCAATACCCTCGAAGACAGGCTCACGGCCGGTAGGTACTAGGGACTGGACAGTGCCTGCGTGATGATCCCGAAAGGAAAAGGTTCAAAACGACTGCTCGGCCAACACCTCTGTGAACTTGATCAATAGACGATCGACTGCCCATATTGCCGCAGGGAAGTAGGCCTTCATACCGTCGGCGCCCTTCGTGCGGATCGTTTTCCAGAGGATATCATATTCCTCTTCTGCATCCTGTCTCCTCAATCTGCATACGATGCTTCGTTTCTTGTCGTACACCATCATATCCCCGGCAAACTCCTTCCTACGCAGGGCTCCCGTATGGTAATCGATGGCCAATTGTACCTTCAGAATCACCTTCTTGATTTCTCCGATCTGTAGCTCTGGGACTTGCATCGACTTCAAAGTCCTCGACGGTTGCGGCGCGACGGGAAAGCCAAAATGTCTACGTTCAATGTCTGGGGTGTTCGTCATCCGCCCGAGATCGTTATAGAACGGTTTCACTTCGACGGTGGTGCGTTTGTCACCGAAAGGTACGCACTCCGTTTTGTGTGTCTTCTGCCAGTCCTCTCCTGCTGCGTGTCAGTTCTTCCATTTCAAGGAAGCCAAGTGTGGCATCCGACGTACGTTGGCATTCTCGTGAGCAATAGCGTACTGCATAGCACTTGGCGCAGACCTTGAGCGACACGTCACCCGTCCGCCCACATGCGCCACAAGTATCCCAATGAATCCAATCCATCGCCACCGCCGTCTCCCCCGCGCGGTTCCTCTTCCACGCCTCTACGCGCTCCGTCACATCGTCACCGTACTTGAGTCTGAGAGTGTCGGGGGTCATGCCATCCGCGTCCTTGACATCCAGGTCCGCGTGGAACTCCATGAGTACATCGATAACGTCCATGGCGCCGTACACGAACGCGCTCACGAGCGGCACACGTCCGAATCTATCCTGGTGGTTCACGTCCGCGTGGTGCTCGAGCAGAATGCGGGCGAGGTCTGCGCGGGGGCGCATCATGCAGGCGTGCGAGAGGGCGGTGTAGCCACCTATGTCGGGGACGTCGGGTGGCGCTCCGAGCTCGAGGAGATATCGGAGGATGCCTGCATGGTCGAGGACCATGTCCCCGAGCCCCCGCACGCGCTGTGCGCCAAAGACGGTGAGCAACAAGTAGCCGAAACGGTAAGGCGTCTCGGTACCGAGCAAGTCAGGAGCGTTTCCGCTCTCTATCGCCTAGTGGGAGGAATGAGCAGTCACTAGTCAGTAAGTAGTAGGAGCTCGCGTGACGTGGCGCACCTCGCGAACCGATGTGATGTCTCCGAGGAAACAGTGTTGAGCGAAAGAATTGAGTAGACGATGATGAAAACCGCTAGAATCTGTCAACACCGATTGGTAGGCATCATCAGTCTTTGTAGAGGTGACTCGTCGAGGGTAGCGTCGACGTACATTTTCTATAGAGAGAATATAGCTCCTGCCCTTTATCGCTTTGAAATGGCAGTGGACCGGGGCTGTCAATGAGCCTGCGCAGTCGTGGGGGGACGATGACTCCTGCGCTGCCTGGTTCCCCTACGACAGTACTCGAGTCCATGCTTGAAGCTGAAGCTTAAGTTCAGACCAGAGTTGCAGCACAGAGCACAGAAGTCCCACAAGCTTGATACGAGAGTGACACTAGAGCTAATGTACCAGGACCTGCCTTTTTGCGGCCAGTTTCAACCCCAGTTGCTAGTAGTGCGTGAAAGTCGAGGACAAGAGAGGTTAGCGCCCGCCGTGGCGCCCACTTTCATGCCATAGCGTCATCGCCTCCGTTCCGGATCCACCGCCGCAGTGCAGGAAACCTCCAGACACGAGTCCTCTGTTGGTTCTCTGCTGTGGCGTAGAAGAACAGACGCGTTCGTCATCAGCGGCGATACCAAATGAGTAGGTAGCAATTGAAGGTGCTAGCAAGTACATGATAGTGATACTATACAGCACAAGTCATAGGGACAACCACAAAATAAGCGCGATGTTTGCGATGCCCGGGTGTGGCGTGCGGGGTGTGTATGTAGATCAGATCGACCATCATCGACTACGTGCGGGGACAAGTGACTAGATTCGGATACTGACACGAATAGAGGAAGCATTTAACACTGACTGAGCAGAATAGTGAGAAGCGACGAACGTAGTCGCCCACAACCCAAGCACTATGCAGTGCCTGTCTCTGACTTCTTCCTAAACTTGGGCATCTGCGCGCGCGTCAGAGGAAGCTTGTACCACCCCATGCCGATAGCCTCCATCCGTGCTTTGAACTCCACCGGGTCACATTCCGGCACTTTGACTCGTGGGCGAGGTTCGGTCGCGGGGGTAGAAGGTTGAGGCTGTTCCAACGGTGATTGCGCACGGGGCGCGGGCAGGGATGAGGATAACGCTTTGGCGGGCACGGGGACTGGAGGATGAGAAGGACGGGGGGACTTGGACACAGAGGTCGTCGTGGAGACGTCCCAGGGTCGGGACTTGCACAACTTCGCGGGGTGCAGTGGGTAGTCCTTCCGGCGAGACGTACTAGTCTCATTTGTTGGCCGTCTCCGCATTATTGGTTTGGTGCCCTGCCTTCCAGTAACTTTCGTCACTGGAGCACGGTATTGCACTAGGCGTGAGCTACTGGGTCGAGGACAGGAGGTTGAGCGTGCTGATGGTTTGGTTACGATGTCCCTGCGGACGACGACGACGGTCTGCGCCCGCTGACTACTGGAAGGTGTACGCGCGATATTGAATCTCGCGGCTTTGGAAGAGGTATTGCTGGCGGTGGCTATAACCCGGATGGCTAAGTACTGGTTAGACACAAGGATAGGTTGGGTCGACTACTCACTGTCGTGCAGGTGGTTAGGCCGATCTGAATGATCGACCCATTGCCTTTTAGCAGGTCTAGGTTGAAGTTGCTGCGTGACATTGAGAATGGCGGATTTAGCGTCCTGGAGTGCTTCGCTGGTTCGCTTTGGGGGCATAGTTAAGGCTGGTTAAGGGTGATCGTCGGTGGCGGGGGGCCGGCGGGACGTCAGCTAAGTGGGGTGGAGAGGAGTGAGAGCTGAGAGGGTGTGGTGGTCAGAGTAGAAGTAGATGTGACAGGTAGGGTCGAGAAGTGGGTGGGTGGTTGGTGTTGAAGGAGATGCACTAGCCGGCCGGTCCGTCCGTCTTTTGTCTGGGGCGCTTATGATCGACCTCGGCTATTGCCCTCCGCTGGTACAGCTTTCCGAATTCTGAATGACCTATGTGTCCGGGCCAAGACTTACCTGTTTAGCGGTCGAGATCGTCAGCTAGTCGAGTACAGAGGGCGTTTCAAACATAGCCGAAAACATCTTTGCGAAGAGCCAGGGCACTCCAGACAATCGAATCACAACCCTATTATATCGGCCGATAGTTCTCGTTAATTGCGGCGCATCGGAATATCATACATCTACAGTCGAGTTCTGTAGGCTTTACGTACTTCACAGCTTGCTCAAGAGCTCTTCGTGGAGCTTCTTGAGCTCGTCCATGGATGGCTTCTGTGCGGGCCATCCGACCACGAGGCCTTCTGTATCGCCTGCAGCGGGCTTGGGAATGACATGGAAGTGAACGTGGTCCACCTCTTGGTGCGCAATACGACCGTTGTTCTGCGTTCGTGGGTATTTGGCGTCGAGATAACGATCGTAGGAAGAACGGACAGACGTACCTGAAGGAGGTTGTAGTTCTCGACATTCAGCGCCAGCGCGATCTTCTTCGCAGCAGGCAGAACATCCGCAAAGTATTCATCAGGAACTTCATGAAGTTTCTCTGCGTGGTCTGGGATGACCATAGAAATGCGGGGTAGTCATGACAGATGTTATGATGAGACGCACATTTGGGGATGATCAACGCATGTCCCTTGGAAAGAGGACCGATGTCCAAGAAGGAGAAGACCTTGTCTGTTTCAACAAGCTTGAAGCTTGGTATCTCTCCTGCAATCGTAATGCATGATTCACCACTTGGCAATCAAGAGCGATATTTGTACGGATCGTACCCTTGATGATCTTGCAGAAGAGGCAACTTGCCAGCGACCTATACAGACCATGTTGAGTAGACAAGAAATACCCGGCCAAGTATGCGTTCCTACTTAGCAGCCATGGTCGAGGGAAGGCAATACGAGACGGAGCAGGCAAGAGAGTCTTAGAGACAATGGCACTGGCAAGAGTCCGAGTTGGATAGAGTTGGATGGATCCGAATCTAAATCATGCGGGCGGCCCCTCGACGGGCCGTAACTTACGTAAGAGCTTCCGTAAAGGCATCAGTCACGTGCTCTCCTCCCCTGGAAGCGTTTGTGGCGGACTTACTGAAGTTAGTAGTAGACTCTTACTCTTATTGGCTTCCCCCATCTTCTCCTATCCTCTCTGGCATCCTTATACATATCTCGCGTTTGACGACATAAACGGAACCTCAGACGAAACATAACTCATGGCGCTGCCGGCCCAAGCCCAAGCGGAAGGTCTATGTCTGCGACTTCCTGATCCATTGGGACCACAACCTCAGCTCAGCCACGAGACCGCGGTAGGACTCCTCCTCCGCGCGATCAATCTATCACAAACCACCCCGTTTGTGTGGGGATACATCGACAGACCAACTGGTGCGTGTTTATACGTGTTGCAACAGGAAATGGGCCATGGAGTCATCAGTCGCAGACGGACAGATGTTCCTCATCTTCCAAACACCTCAACTCCCCTTCCCGCTCGATGGTATCGTATATCAGGACAGAGAACAAAGATTTAGCATGCCGGTTGGTGGTGGACGCGTGAGTACTGTTCAGATGCGGCAGAAACTACGGTCAAGCTCACGTTGATATCTATCAGGAACTCGAGGTGGCAGAAGTCAAGTTTGGGTTCATCCCGGGTGTTGATCAAGTCGCATTCCGTGTACGCAGACGGTACCGGCTGCAGAAGGGCGGACATCCCCAACTTGTTCTTGTTCACTATTCTCGTGGGCAGCCGAACCGTACGTCCCCTCGTCATTTGCATCAGCCCATTTCCCCTCCGTAACACCTCGTACAACAGCCATTATTCCTTCCATGAACCAACCTGCCCGCAACTACCCTCTACGACCTGTCAACGAACCTGCGATATTCGTCATGGGCGAGCGACAGGGCCAGAAGGTCTTCCCCAACGCCGCTGGCCCTGGTTCCGTATCTATCCCCCCAGCTGCGGATCGTCCAGGGATGAACTTTGGCATGCCAGGCATGGGCATGCAAGGTAACCCCCAAGCAATGCTTGGGCATCAGAACAGCAACATGGAGGCACTAGAACGACGAGCACAGCGTGACAGGGGCATGAGCATGGGCCAGGTCAGTAATCCCAACTCAAGGATGCACCTTTGGCTCATCGGCTCGTAGCGGCCAGGTGGACCGCGTATCGTCGAGGAAGATGACTCAGCAGGTGCGTTGAATTATATGCTAGTATCTTATGCGAGTCTGTGCCAGTATCTGCCTGCGGCTATCTTCCCAGAGCTGCTGGTGGGCCTCGTCACGCATGTCGAGAGCGACATATCATATATTACACCTACCTTCGGCCGCCCGTGCACCATTTGTCTTTGTCTCTCGTTCTGCAGATCACACCAGGGTATATCTCATGATACAAATATGCCGTTACTCCGTGGCCCGTATCCGCACTAGCCCTCTATTCATTAGTGCGGATACAGGCTGCGGGCTCATCTCCTTGAGTCTCCGTGATCTTACTCGGCTCGTCGTGGATCCAGTGACGAGGCTGTGAACATGGAAAAGGTCATGGATCTCCAGGACGAGGACGAGATGTTCTTTGACTGTCGGGCGACAGGGTCGTAACGGCAGCCTGGCTCCTGAGCCTCTCTTCTTGCTTCACCTGCTGTGTGCTGGGTCTCTCATGCAGTATATGCTAATACACTTCCCAGACGAATCTGAGACTATCTCGACGCGTACGCTCGCACTAACGCGCTATCGCCGTAACCATGAGTTCATGAACGAAGTGTTCATGTATGCCGCTTTCGGTATGTACCAGTATCTGAAAGCTGCGAAATAACCCGCCTGATTTTCTCGGTCAAACACAGGGGATAAGAAGGCGTCTCCGCCACCATCGCCGTTCTCGGTATTCAAGCTGTCAGATCTGGAAGACAGAGTGGTGCGTTTGAGATGTACGCTCGGTCACATGCAAACTAGCTGACATCTGTTGCAGGCAAAGCTGACAACAGAGGTGGAAGAGCTGAAGGCCAAGTCTGCCGCACGAAAACACGCCACCGCCGCTGCTGAGCGCGAACTGCGTGATGTTCCCATGGACGGCCTGGCGATAGCGGACTCGACGTCTCAGGTGATTCGTATGCTCTCTGTTGTACTGTAGTGTAGTCGCTTTTCGCTGTCTATGACCCAGCTTTCGTTCGCACCTAACCGACTGCGCTGAGAGGCGTCTCGCGCCAGCTCCAACGAGTCAGCAAGGTACGCATTGTGATAATCCACTGGAAATCGGCTGATCTTTGACGACATAGTTACATATTGGCCAACACTCGGTATGATCACGCCGTACTTGCTAACTTGATGGCGCCATGAAGGTTATGCTAGATATTTGAATCCACTGTTTCCTGCAGATACTAGACTACATCTCACGTTATGCGAACTCAACGTCGTTCGCTCAAGTACACCTCTTCCGTCGGTACTTCCTCGCTCTGAACCGCGTGTGTACGACAGTTCAAGTGAGTCCTTATCTTGCCACTACCACGCAGGTGAGCAACGCGATTAGTCCACTATACTTGACCACTCTCGTTTTCCCAGGATTACTACCCCCGACTCTCACATCCAGGCTTCGGGCCAAAGGAACAGGCAATTCGAGCTATTTGAAGTCAAACAGAGTGCTGTTCCCTATCTCCGTTGGCGTGCTCGTGTGCACCCATGCTGTCATGTGCGACTGAGTACCAGTACTCCGGCTTAGGCACTCGCACAGCGATCGCGGTATGCAGATTCTTGTCCTAATATATACAGACTCTCCCCATATTCTCACGCAGGCCGACCGCGGGTTGCAGCGACATGCGAGTCCGCGCGTCGCATGCTTCATATGTACCTCATGCTCCCTCTGCCCAAATGCCCATGGACGACGTCTTATAAACCGACGATAGCCGTCCAAAGGACCAGCGGAACGCACCTCCTCCAGGAGTCTGCGATCCTCAGCTCTCCGTCGTCCTCGTCCGTCTTCGCAACAGTACGCACGAATGCGCCTATCCTCCCTGACTTGGGCCCTGTCCCTGGCAGCACTCGCGTCCGCGGTGCCGTCGACCCCGGGCCGGCGCGCGAACTTCGTCACGCATGAGAAGCGTGCGGCGGACCCGCTCGACTGGGTGCGCGACCGGCGGCTCGAGCCTACGGCGGTGCTGCCGATGCGGTTCGGGCTCACGCAGAGCAACATGCACAAGCTCGAGGAGATGCTCATGTCGGTCTCGCACCCGCTCTCGCCGAGCTTCGGCAAGCACTTTTCCCCACAGGACATCGTCGACACCTTCGCGCCCAGCGACGAGACAATCACCCGCGTGACGGAGTGGCTGGAGAGCGAGGGCATCTCCAGGGACAGGTTGCGCTTGACCGCGAGCAAGGGGTGGATCGAGGTTAACGCTACTGTCGCGGAGATCGAACCGCTGATCGACGCCGAGTACCACGTCTACACGCATCCGTCTGGCGCGGAGCAGATTGGTGAGCACCGGCTATGGCTGCAGTAGGGCAGTCGCTGACACGAATTGTAGGCTGTCACTCGTACTCCCTTCCACAGGACATTCGCGAGCACATCGACCTCATCAAGCCCACGGTGCACTTCATGCATCGCCTGCCTAAGCGTGACCAGTTACAGAAGCGTTCGTTTGAGCGTCCGTCGCCCCACATCAAGTCTGGCCCGAAGAAGGACGGCTCGAAGGTCACCATCACGCCCAGTTTGGAGCACTGCGACGAGGAGATCACACTCGACTGTCTCCGTGCTCTGTACTCAATCGACTATACCCCTGTTTCTACAGACAAGAACACGTTCGGGATCCGTGAGTATCATGTCGTTATGTCATGATACAAGGCTCATATCATCACGCCACGCAGTCGAATTTACTCCTCAAGCATTCTTGCAGAGTGATCTAGACATGTTCTTCTCGTGAGTATTTAATATTGGGGACGGACGGCCTCAAGGAACTTACGATACATTCCTCCAGCAACTTCTCTCCCAGCCAGGTCGGGACGGAGCCCATCCTAATCTCTATCGACGGAGGTACAAGGATCCATAATTGCCGCGTCTGTAGATCCTCACGACATCCTATCTAGGTGTGGCGCAGACCGACGACCAGGGCTTCGACTTCAACGGAGAGAGTGACCTTGACCTTCAATACGCTTTCGGTCTTACGAACCCCCAGCCGATTCTCCTGCTGCAGACAGGAGATCTTGTTGAGGGTATGTTCATCATCGTCTCTTTTCTGATGACATGTGCTGACATGAATACAGGCGCGTCGTTCAACAACTGGCTAGACGCGGTCGATGGTTCCTTCTGCACCTTTGAAGGTGGAGATGATCCCGAGCAGGTATTCTGACCCAGCACCTGCGTGATGGCGATCATCTAACTTCACCACAGGATGGTATCTATCCCGATCCGCTCCAAGGTGGTTTCAAAGGTCGGTAGACTCAAACCTTACATTCGAGCAATCGTCTTACATGACATGATTCGGCGATAGGTCCTGAATCTTGTGGCATCCTTACCCCTCCGTTCGTCGTGTCGGTTTCATACGGCCAAGACGAATCCACAGTCACTGCCGCATACGCAGCCCGCCAGTGTGCCGAGTACGCTAAACTTGGCTTACTCGGCACGACCGTGCTCTACAGCTCCGGAGACGACGGCGTTGCGGGTGGCGGTGGGGTCTGCCTTAACGCAGCTGGTTTGTCTCCACTACCGTCTATACGATACAATCCTCCCGCTCATCGTGTCCGTTTATCCAGGGCAACCGTCCCGCCGTGGTACCAAGTTCAACCCCGACTTCCCTGTGACCTGCCCGTTCATCACTGCAGTTGGCGCGACGCAGGTCAACCCGGGTTCGACTGTTAACGACCCAGAGGGCGCGTGCGAGCAGGTCATCTTCAGCGGCGGAGGATTCAGCAACATCTTCGCGATACCGGACTACCAGGCTGATGCGGTCACGGGCTTCCTGACTAACCATCCACCGCCGTTCACGAGCGCTCAGTTCAACAACTCTGGAAACGTGAGCACTTCAGTTATCGCTGTGATTCGACTGAAAGCAGGCGTACTGAAACCCTCCTCCGATAGGTCCGCGCTTTCCCAGACCTATCAGCGAATGGGTGAGTTTGCATCGCGATCGCTATGTTGCTACGTGTTAACGTACGGACTGCAGCGCAAACTACGTCGTTGGTGAGTTACTTCGCTCCCACTCAGTAGGGGCTCTGTAGCTCATGTAAGGGGTTTAGCTGTCGCTGGCGAATTCGATCTTGTTTTCGGCACATCATGCTCGGCCCCGGTTGTTGGCTCCATGATTACGCTCATCAACGATGCCCGCATTGCTGCTGGGAAGGGCCCTGTCGGTACGTTTGGACATTGTGCAGTTGGATGAGCGCTAGCATGCTGAGAGCTGTTCCAACTGCCAGGTTTCATCAATCCCTCTGTAAGCGTAGCTCTGCTTATTTTGTGTCATAGTTAATAACCGAATTCTTCTAGATCTACTCTGAACAGTTCGCTAGTGCATTCCATGACATTACCACCGGAGGTAATCAGGGCTGCGGTACGTCTACGTTCTGCTGCTCCGCATCTGTCTCACTTACTCACTCGTAATCAGGCACACCTGGTTTCACTGCGTGAGTGCATTGCACAATGCCGTGAACTGACTGTTGCTGACGAATCTCATAGCACCGAGGGCTGGGACCCCGTCACCGGTGTGGGTACTCCCAACTTCACGGCTCTCTTGCCCCTCTTCCTCGACTTGCCCTGAACGTGGCTACACGAACATGGCCATGACTTAACTCTCGCACACAAGTCGAGTAGGCGATGATGACCCTGCTTCACATGACCGGTAGATTACGGCTCGCTGATCCTCGGAAACTGTACCATTGGCTGGTATTTCACTTCAACGATCCTATGAATGTCTGTGTACCCGGAAATACTCCACAGTAATTCCCCAGTACATCCATGGTAGGTTATAAGAGCTTCGGATGACCGTTACTAGTCCACAATCGACATGCGTTCTTCGCTCGATCTTTTCGGCGTCATCCTGTCATACGTCGCATTTGTTTTGGGGACACCCGTCGTGTATGATGGTCGCGCCCCGAGCAACATGACAAATGCAGACCTTGATTCTTCCACCGGACCGTTCCTCACGTAAGTGCAGCCAATCCCTGATATGCGTCTAGTGAGGCTTACCATAGAATATCGCCTCAGCGTTGTAAAAGGCTCCGAGGATGCAACTCATGTAACACCAATCATCACGAACTACCGCTTGACACATCTCGCTAACGCTTCTGGCACAGTACTCCCGTCTCCTTGGACACTCCGCTTCACCTACTCCTCTATGGAAAAGCAACCTGTCGGTTGCGCAAGAGCAAGTTATTTCGGTGTCGATCGACAACAGCTCAGTATTCGTGCCCGGAGGAAACCCGCAGTATGGCTTTCGCCGTACAGACATCATCGCTGCGGTGAACGGCGAACACACTGAACTCATCCAACTCATGGAGCAGAATACGACAGCATTCCACTTCTCTATTCAAATGGATCAGTCCCGGCCCTTGAACTACAGTCATGAGTACCAGATCGTCTTCATCGAGCCTAACGATGGGTCCCATGTCTTCGGCGTCCAACTTGGTACGTCGCTACAAGCCTAACCTTCTCGTAACTAGAGACATATTCTGACGCAATCATAGGGTCGCCTTTCACGAATCCCACGGGGCCACTTCCTGCCCCCAACGCGCACTCGTTCAAGGTCCTCGACCATGCGCTTAACGTCCTGTTCACTGTCCCCTTCTCGTCGCACGTCTGGCACAACTTCGCTGTTGAGGTCGACTGGAATGCACGCACGCTCGCGGTATGGTACTCTCAAAATGCCGAGTTCTTGCAACGCGTCACTGCAGTTGTCCCGAACCCGACCGTGGCATCAGGTCCCGATGGGCAGGGTGACTTCCACTTCGCCGTATTGAAGGTAGGCTCGCGGTTCCGCTTTTCGTGGCTATGTTTTATTGACCGTTACTCGATCCACAGCTACCCATCGTCAATCCCGAGGACTCACCAGAGGACCAAGGAGACGTAGTTCATCATGGGATACAGGAGGGAACCACGGAAGGGCTACTGTACTCTGGTGTGTTCGTGGAGAGTGCCGATGTCGGTATCAGTAGAGGCCGGGGAGTGATTATTGAGTGATGTACTGAACTTAACCACATCCACTACCCGGCCTTGATCGACGGAGACCGCTCGATTCTACAGGCTCTCTTCCACTCTCTCCCCCGACTTCAGCGCCAGCTCAAAACTCTTCGTCGTATCGTACTACAGCGCCTGACATGTCCTATACCACCATTCCAATTTCTACACGTCCGCGTCCTCGATCTCACGGTGACAGGATATGATAACATCATCAGCTTGGAGCAGTTGGTCCCCGTCTTTCCTAGACTCAAAGAACTGTCCATCTTAATGTACGGGTCGCGGCTGGCCTATGTCAATCACTCCTCCACAGAGACGGTGGCCGCCCGGAACACTAGCAAGCATCCGGGCGGGGGTGCAGGCTGGCCACGCCGAGTCAATCTGCTCAGCGGGTCTATATCCGACCTATACGTGCTGTCCGAGCATAGCGTGCCCCGTCGCCCGACTGCATCTGCGGTACTGCGAGCAGCACACGCTTACCGCGTTCAACGAAGTCATTTCCCGTACTCGTTCGAGACGGGTCGACTTAGATTTTGTCTGCTACCCATGTCGGGGCCGCGCAGCTGAACATCTTTGTGTATGGTGGTGAGGACCCGGGTGCGGTAACGCACTTGGTGGTGCGTTTGAGCATTACCACTCACCCTCCGGCGCCTTCGGCGAGCTACATGATTGTGCTGAGTCGTCTCCAAGTACACTCCGAGGTGAATTTCAGGCTCACCTGCACTTATGTATGTTGCCTTCGGCGCTTACAGGAAACGGTTGCCCCATACCTGCAGAACTCCCGAGTGGAGTATCTACACCTCGCTATAGCGGAACCGTAGTTCCCAAGGGGTGAGATCGACGGGGATTTTCTCACCCAGCACATTAAGTTCATGCGCAGCTCAAGACGACGATGGCCGGGATAGACGTTGAATACTTGATATCTAGTCTTCGGCCTGGCACAGCATGGTACTTGCAAGTCCCTTCGGTCTGTTAGGCCGGGGACTTACAAGTACCTGTGTATATACTACAGTCTCGTGGCCAGCGGGACGTGTCTCCGCACAGTCGTGCTCAGCCTGGTGACCCGCGACCAAAGCGTTTGGACGGTCGACAGAGTGGAGGGGCAGCAGACTTGGCGAAGGCTGGATGCATACGTGGGTAGAACGCTGATCGCGAGAGCAGAGGCAGCGGTGAGGTATAGTAGCTGGTAAGTTGCATCCTGCATCGCGCGCATTGCCAGCAGCCTACTGATTAGTATGCTTCATTTGCGGACATTCGAAATGGTTCTCAGATGATACACAAGGCAATGCTTATATACATGCTCAAATGCCCACGCTTACAATGCTTTCGCCGAGTCGAGTCCGTCGAAAGTCGCATCTCGCAGCTGGGATAGTACCCCAGATCAGTGACACGGAGAACAAGACGACGATTGCTGCCATGTCAGGGTCGAGTTCGGGGGGAGAGGGCAGCAAATCTGAAGAAGCCTCGATGTGTACACCGGGAGACAGATTGTTGCGCCGCTATGATGTCTCTATGCGGCCCTGCCGCAGGTCGACCGCCCATGATTCTTTCGCTCAAACCTACAGCCTCAAGGCGTACCAGAACCTAAAAACACACGCGGGCCTGTGTGCTGCGGTAGGTACAGGTATAGCACCCCGTACTATGCTTGCAGTATAAGTTGGACCCCTCTGTCTCCCCACTCCCACAGGCACACCACTCACTGGTATTCCTTTCCCCCACTTCACCGTCACCATACAGCAATGTCTTACTACTCAGGGTCGGGCTCCTACAATACTCGTGGGCGCGGTTCCTCCTACAGGGGCCGTGGTGGATATTCCAGCTACCGCGCAGCCACCCCCGTGTCCCTTCCACCTGACCGGGATCTCATGGAAGGCCTTAAACCGACGGCGGTACAAACGCTGTCCAAACCGACCATCGCCGCATCCGCTGGGGCAGCCGCTACCAAGCCGGAGAATCTGAAGTACATCGGCTCCTACAACTGGGTAGAGGAGGCGCAGCCCACGATCATCGTCCCAGGTGCACCTGCCCCATATCGCCCGCATATGGACACCAGTACTGACTGACGTCCATCCACTCCGACTCGGAACAGGCTCCCCCCGAGAGTGGATCGAGCGTCAATTCCCGTACCGCGTCGCGTTCGACACAGGTGTGCGCTTCGTAGACCAGAACGGGTACCGGATGGGCCGCGCGTCGTGTCTTCTCCCGCTCCTGCGCGCGGTCGATGTCGTCGCGGAGGAGAACGCGGACACATCCATGGACTGGGCCGCCCTCGACGTCGTCTCCGACCGGAATGGGCTCCGGAAGCTCATGCGCTGGCTGCAGAACGACGCGGCCGCCGATGCGGAGCCGCCGAAGGACTTCCGGATCGACCTGCAGCTGGGCGGGCGCAAGACGGTGCTGATGCACCGGTGGGAGAAGCGCACCAGGGAGAACGCGGAGCCGCCGCGGTCGGGCTGCGGGCTCAACTTCGAGAAGGAGAGCACGCAGGCGGCGGCGGGGTGCGCGCGGAGCACGGGTCATCACCGTATTGTGCAATACGTGAGTCGCGGCTGCATCTGATATAGATGCTCGACGGCGAGGGGCTGACCCTGCGATGCGGCTCCGCCACAGGACCTCGGGGGCTTGAAGATGGTAGTGCGGTTCGAAGTCGACGCATGCCTCCCGCAACCCGCTGGTGCTACCACTTCTCCGGCGCGGACTCAGCCAGCCAGCCCGCGCAAGTCGACGTCCTCCAACGTCGACAGCCTGACGGACCTGCTCTCGAACCTCGGCGTCTCCTCGCCATCGACCGCTGCTTCCAGCACGGAGAGCGCGAGCGCCGTCGCCGTCATCCGCGCGGGCAGGCAGGTGCCGCAGCAGTCGATCATCGAGCTGACGACACGGTCCGTCAAGTACATCGACGGATTCGACTGGAAAGAACAGTACCCGCAGCTCCTGCTCTCGGGCACCCCGCACCTCTTCCTCGCCGTGCACGACCGGGGCATGTTCGAGCGCATGAAGAAGCACGAGCTCGGGACGACCGAGCTCCGGCGCACGGTCGAGAGCAGCCCGCAGACGCAGAGCGCCTTCCGGAAGCTCGTCAGGACACTGAAGACGATCCAAGAACTTGTGAAGCAGCACGGTCCGCGGACGAGACTCAGCCTGGTCTGCAGAAACGGCACGCTGCAGGTATTCGTGCGCACAGGCGCAGAGGGGAGCTTGCCCGAGAGCGAGCTCGAGCGGTTCGGGATCTGAAGCTGGAGTGAGAACGAGTGTGCCTTTTTTGAACGAGGGCGGTCGGCGACGGCGGCGTCCTACTCACTATGCTATAGATTTGTAACGAGCATGTCCTGTCCGAGCGGTCGCATTCTCGCACCTTGTCCGCGGCTGTGGACATCGATGGTTCATCACATCAAGTAAGTATGCCTCTTCGGGGGTAGACCCGGAAATTATTGGGAGAAAGGGACGACGAACGCAATGTAGTTCACTTTCAAGTGCCCGATCTCCACCTCGCCAGATACACGTTACGCTTCCGCCTTCGCCGAGGACCCTGCGCAACAGAAAGCCAGCATGCTGACAGCTTAGCGACGCACGGGCACTCTGCAATCTGCGCAGTCGAGTCGTCGGGCACCCACTCCATGATCCACATCGCGGAAGTGAGTGCCATCACAAAATCTAGAACCCGTCGGTCGCCCTCGCGTTGTCGGGACGCCCTGGTCATCCATCCCTGCAGTTTCCAAGGGCAAAGCTCGAGCAGACGATCAAGTGTCCGTCAACAGAGCATCTGTCGGTGCCCTCCTATTAGCAGTCACTGGTATCGTTCTAACATCACCGGTGCAAGCAGTCTAGTACTACTAGTCAGTCGTATCCGACTTGAGACCACTAGCACTGAACTTCTGATGTGGTACGCCGCATGTGCAGCGCCGGTCACGTCGCTGTCCTTGCTCATCCGAGTCATGTGGTCATGGTGGGTAGTTACGACGATACCAAATGAGCTTGATTGCGCCGCTATCGACATAGCAGAGCTTTAGCTTGAGGGTCGCTGGAAAGACCTTGAACATACTAGATTTGAAGTGAAAGCCCGACAGGTGGAGGCCTGATAAGTGGATGAGGAGACGGAGGAAGGAGGAAGGAGGAAGGAGTCGTAGTATAGTAGTACTAGTACTACGACGAGGACTTGACGAGGACTCGGAGCCACGTCATTTACGTGGGCGCTTGAGATACCAGATCCGGACGAATGATGAGCGCCTGATCTGGAGCAGCGCGTCGGCGCGAGTCAAGCGCGAGTCATCCTCCGCGTCGCAGCCTTGTCGCTTTCCACCACGAGTCCTATCCTTATCTGAAGTTGTCAGCTTCCGCAGCATCGGTGCAGATCAGCTGAGACGCACAACTCCTGCACTCGAGCTCTAATCCTCACACGATTAACAAGGATAGGACATTCGACGCCGGGGCGGTGGGCAAATATCGATCTGAGCATAGAGCACTATGCCGCAACTTGTTCAACGACTTAAAGAGATGTAAGTATGCCTCGCGACCCTGATCTCGATGGTCCATCCGCAGCGAGGCTGTATACTATGCGAGGCCTGCCTACTGAGACATGCATGTACAGCATGCCTCGTTGCGACATGAGGTGTGTTCTGAGGCTTTGCCGTCCACGCCTTTAGACTCAAGTACCAGGATGCCCGCTGACACTTTGTTGAACACCCGTCTAGTTATAGTAAGAGTTTCTTTCTTTGTGGTCGCACGAGATATACCATACCATATGACTCGCTGCTCAGCCCACGACGTCGACACGAGTTCACCTCTAGGCTATCGGAGACATTGCATTGCTGACGTAATTCGTACCACACTCATAAATATCAATCCGTTGTCGTCGATCGTCGTTAATTCCTCCCCGCCAGATCTAGAGACCTCCGACGGATCCTCATTGAATATTGAAATCCGACTCGCACGCCGCCTCTATCACATCATGAGCGATACCGAATCCACGACCTTAGACCAGCAGATCGACCTTCTTCGTAATAGCATCACAGCTGGTCCCCCGTACTGCCAGGGCATATTGCCCGTCTCTGCCAAGGACCTTATATTGTTCTACGGAACTGTCGGGAATGCCGAGTGAGCGATATTGGCTTTAAGTTTTCATCGCCTCCCTGTCCTAACCGTCTCCCATCTCAGTCGCATCGATCTCACTACTGCAACTCTTGATCAACTGCAGCGCCTCGCAGACGCGTGTCAGCCTGCAACATTCGGCTACAACCAGGAGAATGTATACGACGAGACATATCGCAAGGCGGGCAAGCTGGATACTGAGGATTTCTCCCTCAAATTCGACGCAGCGAATGCTGGTCTACTCGACATCGTCCACTCCGAGCTCGCTATCGATCGTCTCGTGAAGGACGATGCGATCAGGGCCGAGCTGTATAAGTTGAATGTCTACGGTAGGCATTTTATCAGTGTGGATTTATCGTCTGATCGCTCACTGTACTCTCTGCTTGATCGTTCACGTTCAGGCCCGGGGTCATTCTTTAAGCCCCATGTCGATACGCCGCATAACGAGCTTCAGTTCGGCTCGCTCGTGATCGTGTTCCCGACTGCACACGAAGGTGGCGAGTTGAAGATCCGATACGCGAAAGACACGCCGCAGTCCCAGGCCAATCCCGAGGCATCCCCGGAATGGACGTTTGACTCGAACGCCCTCCTAGTGGGCTGCGCCGAACCGTCGATCGCGTATGTGGCGTTCTTTAGCGACATCGAGCATGAAGTGATGTCCGTCGTCTCCGGGTACCGCATTACCATCACGTACAACCTCTTCTGGGCAGCCCCCGAGGAGCAGGCTGCAGCTACCGGCTTCCCCACGATACCGCCCCCAATCTCCACCACAGAGGACTCGTTCAGGAACACGCTGCGCGTGCTGCTGGGCGACCCAACGTTCCTTCCAGACGGCGCGTACCTCATGTTCGGCATGACACACAAATACCCTCTCGCTGTGACACCGGAGCAGGACGCGGACGCTGCGCGCCAAGCGCTGGTGAACGTCACTACGCGGCTGAAGGGGAACGACGCGGTCATCTTTAAGGCGATGCAGGACTTCTCCCTGTGCGTGGACATCAAGACGGTCTACAGCATCAAGGAGAAGTACTCGGACGAGGTCAACTACGTCGCGTGCGACCGCGTCGTCCCGCTCGAGAACGAGGGCCAAATCGAGGGCTCCCTCTGGTGCCACCTCTGCGAAGCGTTTGGCGGCATCCTCTTGACGACACCGCAGTACCACTCACCCACTGACGAGCCCGTCCCCATCAATCCCCTCTGGGTCGTTGGCACCCCGGAGTTCACACACGTCAAGTCGGTTTGTATGACCTACGGCAACGACGCGTTGCTCGAGGTGGTGTATTGGCGGTTATATATGCTGGTCCGTGTAGGTCCGCCGGGGGATCGGGGCGGCGAGCCGCGTCCGGCCGAGCTCCCAAGCGAGTCAGAAGTGGATGAGCACGACGAGAGTAGGACTAGTTTGTTTTCTCCGGATCCCCCCGCCAGGGTGGCCCATTTCTCGCCGAGCACTCTGCCGGCGATTGGCACTTGGGCGGCTCATACTTGGTCGCCGATGCCTCAGTGAAGGGACTCGATACATGGTTAAGAATGATATCAAGACCTGTTATACCTCGCTGTTCCCAACTACCATAGTTAGCAGTTTCCACAAATGAGGCTGTATCGAGCTCGGACATGCAGCCCTCGCCAGTGTTCGAGTCATAATCACAACATACTTGTATCATGGGTGCGACGCGAGTATGAGCAAAGATACTTCTATCTGAGTCAGACCATATGACGACGATGAAAGATGTGACACATGTCCAGCGTACTTATTCATGAGTGATAATTGTTCCGAAGGGCCTTATCTCCCCTATGCAGACGATGAGGACCTACTGAACAGGGGATGGACGAAGGGCTACTTCCGGGTCTAGTGGGTCTAGTATCCTAGGATGAGCTAGTAACGATAGTCGGTGACTAGATAGTAGCAAGCGTCGTCTTTGTCCGGCTAACCGTGACGTCAATTGAGGGTTGCAGTTAGCGGAATCACGACACATACTTCACGGCCTCTCAGTCCCACAACATCCGTCGGTTGTTCGACTTCAAGCTGTACTCCTACACAAGCGGAAGTGGTTAGACACCACCCGCTTGAAAATCAGATTTGCGTCTATTCGAAGGAGACTCCAGGGCCACTACATACTAGTGTCACACTGAGCGTCCGAGAAGTGCAGATGATACAACTGGACGAGCTGGATGCATAACATCATGTAACAGTACCCACCTTCTGCTAGTTGATCTACGTGAAGTCGTGGAATGAAAGCAAGTTTAACTGAGTTCACCTGTAAGCGCCTCGCTACTCCGGCTGTTGCCGGGGACGACCGTTGCCGGGTTCCGCCGGAAACACAAGTTCCTCTCTGCGACTCAGCAATTGCAACATCTACATCCACGCCGGCTGAGGTGTGTATGTCCCACTGTATACTCACACCTCGACTCACCGAAATACTCTACCCCCTACCAGCCGCAGGATCCTAACCTGGGATGGCACCTTCGCTCACAAGTCACTACTACTGGTACAGGTAATTGTCAGAAAACGACAAACTTGAACGTTGGACGATGAATATCGAGGACGTGATTGGTGAGTCTGATGTTTAGTATATTTAGCAAGTATGGCTACCGCGCGCGCTGCGAATGGAGCTGCAACATGCTATCATGTTTTTGAAAGCGGCTCATCTCCGGGGTTCAATCAGTCCGAGACAATCACAACCGAAAGCCTTCGTTCCAGAGGCGTAGAACCTGCTACTTCGACGCACATCCCCCGGAAGCTGGGTATTCCACCGTCTTATTGCTCGTGCAAGCTAATATAGTCGAAGATGGAACCCTAAGCTATTTTGAAACCTGGACACATGAGAGGCTCGAGGTTGCCGTTCCTGTCGCGGACTACTTAGTAGTAGCTCGCCAGCCTTCCGATGGGTTGCTTACAGAATAAGCAGAAGAGATAATCGTCAAGCGGTAAGGCAACCATTCTCATCTCGCAATCTCATGACTTTCTGCGGACACGTTAGGAAGTGCCTCTCGTGCTGCAAAGAGCCTATATGCTTTCGAAGTCGTCATACTAGACAGAGGGTCCCTTGGTGTCACGAGTACTACGGATCACACAATCACACATGCCACCGCCTTTCTCGGTTCTTCCGTAACTGGACCCGTCCGGCGGCCCACTGGCACGCATGCTTCGACGCTCACAACACGGGCACACCCACAATATCCCGATCAGAACTACCCGTGACAGCACCCTAAGCTGCCCTGGAACGTGCAGATAACGAGCCCTGCATTCGCCGCCGATGAATGCGCACGGCGCCACCCCCAGACATCGCCCGGCAGCCCCCTTCTCGCCATCGAGATCGCAATACATACCCCCAACCTCGGAGGATCTTGGATACCTCGCAGCCCGCACGCATTCTCGTACCATCCGTCACCTGTCTTCCGACCTGCGATCATCGTCTCGAAAGTGGCAGGAAGAGGGCACAGTACGCGAGCTACCCGCTACGAGCGCACACCATCGACCCTTCCTGAAGGGCCGCGTTCTTCTGCTCCGACTCGTCCTCCTCCTTCCAATCCCCATCTCTTGAGCTTGAGCTCGTCAGCGGTTCATATGGCGCGCAACTCCCTCACCTAGCGTTAGACTGCGCATGGGTTGCTGACGGAGGTGCGTCTAGGAGCATTGTCGCGAGCAGGGCTTACGAGCCCCATCTCGACGTCCCGGAGAAAACGCGGACCCACTGCCCGCCCGTTTCCCGTTCTCTCGCTTCGCACCCGCCGTCTGGCATTCACTCCCGAATGCTTCGCAGTGTGCTCTCGGCTGCTCTGGACATGATGTGTGAAGGTGCTGTTACGAGAGGGTCTGAGGCCTGTCCGCTGCGAAAGCTTCCAGTAGAGCGTACTAGTGGTAAACCACAGGAGTTGCCTTTTTGGGACACCGGTGCGCTACGATATGCATCTCTCGGAATAACCTGCACTCAAAACTACCGAGACTGTTCCTTGAATGGGACTAGTTTGATATAGTCTCTGGTGCACGTCTCCTACTGAGCAGATCCGTTAGATGAGGACTCGCAACGTTGAGCAAGAACCCTTATCGCTGTGACATTATACCGCAGCTCTCCGTGTGGTAAATCACTGTTGCAGCACTTGATATGCAAGAAGTCCTCGTCTAGGCCGCTAAATTACATTAGAGGTAGTCTACAGGTGTCCCAGAGCAGTAAAATATCTAGCTAGTCAACGTACTGGTCCCATATGTGTATGATGAACAGAAATCGGGTATCATCCAGACCGCTCACTGTGCCCCGCGCTGTCCCCGCGTCGTGCCAATGAAAAGGTCCTTGCCCTTGATCGTGCGTGTGAGGAAGTCACCGAGGGTTATGCCCCCGAAGAAGCTCAAGTATCCAGCGCCACCAGACTAAAGACCCGCCGTCAGCAAACCCATCCGCACCATACACACAATCAACTTGTTGCACACCTTTCCGAGCGGTATCACCATGAGCTCCGGGCTGCCCTTGTATGGCTTCTTCGGCGGGGCGCCTGCGAGGAAGCCAAGGAGGTTCTCCGCTACGGTGGGGGCGTGCTCGGCGACCTTCGCGGCCTGCTTCTGTTCCTTCCAGTCGATGATGTCCCCGATAGCGTAGACGCCTGGGTGTCCGGAGACCTCGAGGAACTCGTTTACTTTGACGCAGCCGGACGGACTAAGAACGCCCTCCCCGAGCGACTTGATGCCTTCTGTGTTGGGGCGCGATCCAAAGGCGGCGACCTGGGCATTCGGAAGGGGTCAATGTGGATCTAGGGCACAGCAAGGAGCGCTGGCAGGCTACGCACGACGAGGTCTGCATCGGGGATGCTCTTGCCGTTCTTGGTCGTGACGCCGGAGACGACCTCCGTGAGGTCCTCGATGGCATCACCCAGGATCACGTCGATATTCCTGACGCGCAGGCGGCGTTCGATGTCTTTGCGGAACTTGTCGGGGTATACAGAGTTGATGAGCATGTTGTCGCGGTGGATGAGCGTGATTTTCTTGTCCTGCAGATAATGTCAGCACGGCGGTGGGATGCACCTCTCAAAACTGACACGCACAGGGTAAGCGTAACGGATCTCGCCGGCAAGCTCTGCGATGCGCACGCGCCGCGGGTTCAGACAGAGGTATAGCGGGTAGACGAGTGATAGTACTGCTCACCGATGCCCACTGCACCACCACCAACGATGACCACGTGCTTCGCGTTCTTGAACTTCTCGCGCCAAGTGCTGAGGTGCACGGAGACCTGGTCGCTCGTGTTCGGAAGCTCGATGTACGAGGGCCACGAACTGCCCGTCGCGAGGACGAGCGCCGCGTACGGTATCCTCTCCCCGTCCTCGAGCACGACCTCCCCGCCCTTGCCCGGCGCCGGCTCCTCGATCGCGGTGACTTTGCCGATCTTCACGGTCCCGTTCTTGTTGTAGAAGAGGTTGTCAAACCCAAAGAGCGCCCTGTCCTCGAGCTTGTCCTCTGCGGAAACGGGCATGCGCGTCATGGCCGGGATGTGCACGAAGAACGGGCGGGGCGTGACGAGGATGAGATTGTACTGTGCCGCGTTGAGCTTCTTGGAGATCAAGCGGGCAGCGAGAGTCCCTGCGTGGCCGCCGCCGACGACCACGACGTTTTTCTTTGGTCCCTTCTCGGACATGTGTGTGTAGTCACTGCTGGTGAGGTTGAAGAAAGCGAAGAGGGAGATGAACCAGGACCAAAGGGAAGTGTTGCGAGCCGTGTCGTCCGACGGCATGGCGTCGTTTCCTAGCTTTTGTACGTGAGGTACTTAAAATATATGTGCCCACTGCCAGCCCAGGGCTATGCCGACGCGTCGGCAATCACCCCCTGGCATTGTCGGGGTTGCCATATTTGGGCACTTTCAGGGGGCTGAGTGAAGATCTGTGTCATTCCGGCTGACTTGCCCTACCACGCCCGGCGCGCTCCTGTCTGCTCCTGTCGCTTTCTAAGGTGCAAAATGGTATAATGTCATCGCGTTTCGATCATCGGTCATCCCATTCGCCGCTCTTCCCTGAAATATCGCTCACCTGTCCTGAGCGTTTCTGTGCTCGTTCCCCTCCTCCTTTTCCCGCTTCAAACCCACTCAAGTATCTTCGTACACTCTATACGAGCTCGACAAAAATACTACCTAGTGGACTCCTCCCTCCGATGCCTCAAAAAAGTAGTCTTAAATTTACCCTTTCTCGTGAGCGCTAAGCCTTTTTGTGATGGGCGCTAGCAACAACCCAGCGCCTCCTAGACATATTAGCACTAAGCGCTGGCTACCTCAGTCCTTTCGGAGGGGTAGGGTACTCCTTCGAGACATCTAATCCGTCAAACAGTATTTTTCTTCAGCAAGAGGGTGTATTATCTAGCTGCTGACACAGTTCCGAGGTCTGTACACTCCCTCTTCACCTCTCTATAGAAGGTCAGGACAGATGATCGATTTCTCGGCGGACAAGAGGCGGCAAACACCCGGACCGGATGACTCTTTGTAGCCGGACAAAATGTTGATATTTAACGTGTTATTGTACTGACTTATCATTGGACCGGATATAACTTCTGGATTACCGATAGCTGAAACCGGATGACATTATACCTACTTGCTTCTAAGGTAAGTACCTCTGCTTGCTGAGTAATAGGCCCGGATCAATCATTGATTCATCCAACATTGCTGTCTCGATGTCGATGAAGACTAAGACCAACTTGTATAGTGAGTATGGTCAAAACCATGACTATCCACTGTAGCAGCCTTACTCATGCAATCCAGGTCCAATTGATGATTCATCGTATGCCGGCGTGACGCGTCGCGCGGCTCGCTGCGAGTGACCTCACACCAACCTCACACGGCTCGAATACCATCGAGTCCTCCTCCACATAGCGTCTTCAAGCGGTAGGGTTTTGAAGGGCTAGAGGTTACAATGCTTGCTCGCGTGCATGGTTTGTCAGCCAGGCCCGTCGACGTCTCACGTCTTTTCATCACGATCCTCATAACAGCAACCTGCATGTTACCTAACAGCACCTAACAAGTGGTCTCCGGATAGTAGCTCTAGACATCGACATGGACGCGACAAGCGTTCTATTCGCTGCCGCTAGAGCTCTGACAAGCAATCTTTTTTAGAGCAGAGTACCGGGTCGAAGTGACAAGGAAAGGGAAATAACCAAAGAGCAGTCGCAGGTCCTCTTATCCTAAGTCCTTCAAGATCCTGGTCGTAGGGAAGCTCCTCGCGCCCATAATCACAAGATCAGGGACAGGTGAGTGATGGTTTTCTCTGGACACCGATGCAGTCGATAAGACTTTATGGAACCTAGGCACCCTTTGTCTGGTATCTTTACGACGTCTTGTGCGGGGAGAAGTGGTCAGCAGTTCAACGTTCACTAGTACTATTCCTCCCTCAAATTGTCGTCGACACTCCGTCTTTTAGGTACGCCTTCGATAAATAGTATCATGCACCTCTGGTCAACTGACTATCCCCTATCACATAGTACTATCGCCAACACCGTATAGAGCCTCTCATATCTGCAGAGGAAGCAACGATACGCACTGACCGGTACTGAAGCAATCTCGGAAGAACTCGTTCCTTTCGACAGTGGTCAGAGATAGGACTGGTCCCGCACCACACTCACCTGCATTGAGGACCACCCTACCCCACGACCATCGCCATCGGACACACTTGCCGTTGCTCTTCTACAGTGTCCGCATCGAACGGACTACCTTCGCGCACCCGCGTCCGCGTTTTTCAGTCCTGCAGGCAGGAATAGCACACCATGTCGCGTACTGTCCGGGAGGGACTCCGCAATGGCCGAGCTTCCAGATTCCCTCGCAGAAATGCCTCCCCCGCACCCGTACCTCACGCATGCCCGCGCCCTCCCTTCCCTCCATACCCCACACCGTGTCCTGGACGGCGATAGCGACACCGGACGAAAGAACCGCGCTTCCCCGCACGCCCCAGGGACCGGCGAAATCATCCCCGCACACAATCAATGCTTCGAAGCAGGAAGCAGGAAGCACCGCGCTCGCTCAGGTTCCGCGGGCATACGGCTGCCCGCTCTCCATACACTCGCCCGTCGACGTCTCACAGACACACAGACACACAGACCGCAGACGGAGTCCGCGTCTCTTGTCGTCCTCCTTGGTGATAAGCACCGTGCCGGCGGATGCGCGACGTCATACAGTACTCGGGACCCGCTAGCGACGCCCGACGGCCGCGCGAACGTGGACGCGATCGTACACACTGATTTGTCCGGAGCACCCCCGCGGAGCCCCGGCGCAGACGGCCCTGCTCCTGGACTCGCTGTCCCATGAGCGAAGAGGTGGGCAAATATCCGGGAAGCACTCCCCGGCCGTCCAACATCCAACGCTGCGATTCGAGCGAGGGCGGTCTTTCGCACCGACCGGATGCAGTGTCGCTTCACGATGAGGTAAATTGTAAGTGCGGTCCGCTACGTCCGACGGTGATGACTCGGCTCGAGACTGGAGGGGCTGGAAGTGTGCCCTCTCGAGGATGCGAGCCTGCTTTAAACTTTCCGATGCAGAGGGATGCACACCTGCCAAGCCGTTTGTAAAGATCACAGCGGAGCACGTTCTCGTTATGTTTTGATCCTATCCCTGCAGGAACTCGCGGGCAGCACTGGCACAGCAGTTCACTTCGCGATCACGGACCCGGGCCTATACGTCGAATTCGCGGTCAGATGACCTCACTGGGGTGAGTCGGTGCCTCCACGTCTGTATGCCTGTCTCTGCCTCTATCTCCATCTCTATTATGCATGTGTTGTCATCCTGACATCTATCAGCACCATGCCTCATGCCGGCCGGACTCGGAGCTTCTACAGCTTGCTCTCGCTCGTCACGAGCAACTAGCACGACGCGCCCCTCGGCCGCAATATCCGACACTAGTCGACGTCCCCGTGCGGCGGTACCATACCACACAGTGTAAGTGCATGTGTATACCAGGCTCCCGTCGCACGCGTCCTGGACTCAATCTCGTCGATATCTATCACCCTCTCTCGGGGCCTCTTCGAGCCCAATACAAACACGCACGCGCACCCCGCGCGAACATTCTCCGAACTGGACTCAAAGGACCCTGGGGGCCGCGGCGCCGCCACCCCCGCACTCAAGCCGCTTCGCGCTCCCACCGCCGCGTCCGAGTCCTCACGCGCGCGCGTCGGCTCCCCGCTCTTGTGTTATATATGTATGCAGAAGTGGCGAGGCGACGATCAGTACTGACGAGTGATAGAAGAAGCCGACGGCCTCGAGGCACAGGTGCCATTGAGAACTCGACGCGTTTTTCCGAGGTTGCCGGGCGGATTTATCCTCTTCACTCTTCACTCCTCACTCCCATAGGCCGACTGCAGGATCTTGCAAGCTTGAAGCGAGAGGCTGGGAGATTGTGTCACGGGGCTGTCGCATAAACCGTGCAGCTAGTCCGAGCGGGCCCTCGAGGCTCGACGCAAGTATTCGCGAAGTTCGATGCGCATTCGCAATTCTGCTGCTTTCGTGCATGTTCCACGAAGTCCCAAGGTCCCAAGGGGAGTTGCTAAGTGTGCAAGTTTGACCGCTCGGTCCGAGTTGTACTAGTAGTACACGCAAGCGGGCTCTAGGCTCTAGAAGACCAGACAACCAGACAACCAGACATGGCATGTGCCACACCTTCACCACACGGTCTCATGTCCGCTTACCTCCCGCGCGGATCCCAAGCATACTGTACATGTCTAACTGACTGATCCCAAGTCACTGTCCAGTCGCTCCTAGACGTTACACCCCTTGCCAAAGCCCACGGACGAACTCATGACGGGAAATCTGTAATGTGCTAGGCCCCGATCTTGTACTTATGAGGCGACAGAAGGCCAGAGCCTGGTCCGCGAGTAACATGTACACACCATCACGTCCTCAAGGCTCCCCCAAGCGGATGCCTCTACTTCCTGCATCAGCAAGAACCGGACGAGGTTCAAGTTCGGAGGAAACTCCTCCTAGTGACTAAGCTGTACGTTCAATTATACATTGCATCGACTGGTCCCAAGTCGTTCATAACTATCACACTGAAGGCTTCGAAATCGCGACGGAAAATCTGTAGTGCGCCAGAAGGCCACGGATCTGGACTGACGATAGAAACTCCGTAGCGCAGACCTCCTACATAATTCTGATTCGTGTACTTAGCCCTCCTTAGCGTCAGCTGTTAGTGTCCAGGAATATCCATAGATCTAGAAGGCACGCCGCGCGCTGCCCCATGGTAACACACACCGTGGTCCATCACGTCCTTGCGACTGCATCAGTAGAGTGGGCCGGACGAGGTTCAAGTTCGGAACAAACCCCACAGGTCAACCGGTCACATGTCACAGCGCCGCGAGCCGCGAGCGTGGTGCGCCACGACGCCGTCGGCAGACCCAATTTGGACGTCGACGTGCGCGCCGCCTCCTTCAATACCCATGTATGTCTGCCCCGGCGTACGGGGACAGCGACAGGGACAAGACCAAGATGTACGTTGTTAATTGCATTGCTTCTAGTCGTGCATACACAACTCGAGGAGACGTGGGGAGAGTTACAGCCGGCGACGGCGAGTACTGGTACATAGATGTGGATTACCCCCGCCGCGCGCACTCTATGGGGAGCTGGGAGCCAGAGGCATGCGGACTGCCCGCTGCGGGAGGACGGAAGAGCGTATGGACACAGACGACGGGGTACGTTATTCGAGTTCGGATGTATGATGGGAGTGCGGGGTTCGGGAGTTGTTGTTTGCAAAGCGGGACGGGCAGCAGCGGGTTCAGACGGCCACGCTCGGGGCTCGCGACGAGCCCTCTTCGAACGCGCGGACGGCAGCACACACGGCAAGAAGAAAGAGATGGAGGATAGAGAAGAAGCGAAGGTCCATTGAGACACGCTCAACTACAGCCTAGTCCTTCTTGAGCTCTCTCCGGACGATGAACATCCGGTCCCCGTTCGGCTGCGTGCTCAGCTCCTGCACGCCGCGTATCGCCTCGAGCCCCTGCGGACTCCGGCCCTTCGCGACGACGACGTAGATCTCGAGCCCGTCGCCGACCTGCGCGTGCGCGGGGACCGGTTAGCCGTGTGTTCCCCGAGAACAGAGAGAGGGAGACGGGACGCACCTCGATGTGGCGCTCCGTGGCGCTCGTGAACGAGTCGATGACGATCGAGAGAACGTCCGACAACGGCAGGTGCGAGGGATGTGAGGTCCCGGGTGCCGCCTTCTGGTTCTTGAAGTATATCTGTCGGGCGTGGAGCCGGGCGGGTGCAAATCGGAGAAGAGTCGGCGGGGGAGCGAGGGAGAGGATGAGCGGGGGCACGACAGTGGATGGCGAGAAAAGCACTTGCCTGGTTGTCCAGGAAGGGCTGGACGAGAGATTGTGCGGCGCCCGCCGCTCGGCAGGCTTCGCGTTCGTATGATCCTACGGGATCGAAGGAGTATACGGCGCCAGTGCCTGTGCAAACGAATGGGTGTGTGAGCGTCTGCGGCGTATCACTGATACAATCGGTGGATGCGGAAGGCGGAGAGACGGACATCATCTGCTGACTCGTCGCGTCAGGAGACACGCTTCCTACCCTGGCGGGCACCTTGTTTGCATACTGGAGTTCGTCGTGATTTGCGCAAGTATCCGCAGCTAAATCGATCAGGCGCGGGACTTGGAACGCCACGCGTCGCGTCGCGACTCCGAAATCTCACTGAAGAGCGAGGTCCCAGTCGGATCCAGAAATTGGACCCATGTCAGTCCCATCAGGGTCAGACCCTGGGTCAAAGTCAAGCTCCACACCCGGTCCACACCCAGCTGGTGGGGACAAGCCACTTTCGAGTGGAGGGGCGCAGATCAGAGATGGGCTTGTCGGAACCAGTCAAGAGGGTCATACCCTGGGTTAAAGGCAAGCTCTATACTGGTAGGGACAGGCCCTGGACTGGGCGGCGGCTTAAACCAGAGATGGGCTTGACCCTGCGTCGGACCCGGACAAGCGGGGTCGGACCCAGGTCAGACCGTCAAGTCAATAGGGTCAAGGGGTTTGACCCGCCCATCTTTGGTTGCAAGCGTAGAGAGGCGAATGCTAAGAGGTGCGGAGGCAGGGAGCGTCGGACGCCCCAAGCAGCGTCTGCACCTATCCGCATTCGGCCTCTCGCGCTTACTCGCAAGCTCGTATGTCCCATCTGCAAGGGGGTACACGCGTCGCCCTTCTAGACGCATCCGGGATCGCGCGCCGTCTTCGGAAGATGATAGACAAGAGAGAAGAGCCGGGGATAATAGTCGCCGGATATACGGGGTATATACCGGCACCAGGAGAAGTGTGGGGACGCGCGTTCGAGGTGGGGGCGAAGACTTACCGTCTTCCTCGATGCCGCCGAGGATGTTGTAGACGTAGTAGGGGAAGAACCGCTGGGCGTAGAGCATTGTTTGGATGAGCCGGGCGATCGCGCGCAGGGGCATGTCCTTTGCGTGTGCGTGTCGGTACCACTGGATGGATGGGGATACAGTGAGCTCGGTGAACGCGCACGGACCGCCGCCGCCGCCGCCGTTACGCACCTCTAGCCGCTGCTTCACCTTCTTGACGAACATGTTGCCGTCCGCTGCGAAGCCATTCACCGCGAGCACGGCGCGGTCGGTTCTGCGCACACAAACACGATTAGTGGGAGATCGTGGGCGGGATCTGGGAAGTACGAACAGACGGAAGACCTTTGGGGCATAGCGGGTCTGGATGCTGTAGCCCTCGCTCTGCCTGGTGTCGCCTGCGATGACGGTGAAGTCCGCACCGGCGATGGCGAGGATGGTCCCGCCGTTGTCGGTGTACGGGTTGAACGAGCGCTGCTGGGGGTGTGCGAAGGAGCCGTCGGGCATCGTGGGCGGGATTTGGGGTGAGCGTGGATGTATGCGTGGACGACGACGTGCGGAATGTATCGGACGATGAGGAGGGGCGAGTGGGGGCAGAAAGAGAGAGAACAAGCGCGTATATGAAGGGAGGACGAGGAAGGCCGCGTCAGTTTCACGCAGGACGCGCACATGGGCGCCTGACGAGCGGAGTTGGAAGATGGGGAAATCCCGAGATTTCAGCAGACGCTCTTCTCAGTCACAGGCACCTGTCACGTCCCCGCCCTCTTCCTATCCTATCGCTACCTCCCGACATTAGTCCGCCCAATCCACTCTGCCGCGCCCCCCGCCGCTCGAGCTCGAAGCGGCATCTGCGCTACACGTCGCCCGACTCAATGCGCACTTCAGCCCGCTTCGTATTGTCTATTCGACCGAATGTCGGATGTCTGCTCACCTGCCCGCCCTCTTTCTTTAGCTCAATTCGCCGGCTGGCAGCACTGGGAATACACCGCTCCCACTACTGATAGCCAGATCCCGGAAGGTGTCTATCGTACACGGCCGTGAATAGCCTCCTCCTCCCTCCAAGCTCACGCCCGTGCTATTTGCGCACTGTCTCAGACCCTCTCACGCCCCGACTGCGACCGCGACCTCGGCTCCCACTGCCCACATCCGCTCGGAAGCCCCGGTCAATCCGCTGTCTAGGGCCCGCCACGCCCGAGATGGACAACAGTTGCTAGGCGCTCCGTCCCCGACCACGTTTTCGACCGATTTCGGTCGCCCGCCGTTAACCCCACTCACTCTTTCATTTTTTCGCCCGGCAATTCTCCGTCCCCCGCCGGCCTTTCTGGCGGGCCGTCGGCGACGTCGCTTCTGGCGTGCACGGCGTGCGCCTCCGACAAGGTCGGTGATCGCCCAGCGGCGGCGAGGCTATTGCTCACTCCGAGTCGGTGATCATGGATCCACTGGCAGAAGCACTGTTGTGATATCGGAATAACTCTGACACCATTAATGTCCGCCATCTATGCTACGCATGTTCTTGTTGACATCACTACAAGTCGCTGCCGGTTTTGTATCTGTGGCAACCGGCCGGAGCACAACCAATATCTTATCATATGTGAGGCAGTCACTTGGGATCTTCGGCATTCCAAGTTGGTAGCCCACAGCTGCCTGCATGTGTTGAAATGTATGACCCTCATGGGCACATCAGTACTCACTCTGCATGCTCAGCCCCCATGAGGTCGGGAGCCGCAGAAGTGGAGAGCAGAGCCGCTCGGCTCGTCAAACGTAAGGGCGTACACGTTGGTCCAGTTGCCGCTAGGCTCTGTGACACATAGATAGCATAATACTATACGTACCAACTGAGCTTTATGTATCGAAGTACGGGTAGAAGGCAACTTATCACTTGCGCAATGCAGTTTCCCCTCGCCCACGTCCAACAACGAGTCGAACAGCAGCCCCCACGCTCGTCTAATCAAGAACTGAGAAGAATCGATCAGAATAAGACGGTAAGATCATATATATCTTTCAGCCGCTGATGAGCAGTACGTCGCTATTATTCTGCGCAAAAATCCAACATGCTCTGACGCTTTGGCGTTCAGTACGATCGCTTACCCAATTCGGTTACATAAGCGCTGGGTGACCGAGACGGCTTCGCATGCCAGCACCCCACCGCGTTCTCCAGAGCTTCCTCTCGCGAATATTGACATCTTCTACAGCGGAGCTCTTTTTGGTGCGTGTTTGACGCGTCTGTAGTGCAGGATTACTCACAGACTCACGCTCTCTCAGGAGCAACAGACCAATTCCCACCCCTTCTGAGTCGACCAGCACCGTCCTCGGACCACCCTAGGAAACACGGCGTGGCAGTTTACCACATTCTATCCGAGAGTTTGTTTTGCGCCCTTCCCGAGGCACGAAGGAACGAAGCCTGGCTATATTCCTATAGGAACAAGCTCGCCACACCCTCCCGCGAAGTACGTACTGTACGACCCGGACCGCAGCGACGGATGATGGATCGCCACTGAGCCATCCATCGACAGTACTTAAGCGCGTCGCTCTTGCCGCAAAATGCATCTTCACTCACTGCGGGACGGACAGGGGCCCAGCATACAGCGCTGCAGATCCAGATCGTCTGCGACCGACGAGCGCCGTTTCTCCGGCCGCGAGCAGCGGCGGAGGTGATTCTTCGGACTGCAGATCCCCGCACAACCCTGCTCATTAAAAATTAACACATTGACGCAGAAGGGCGTGCTAACCCTAGGCTATGTCGCCCATGCGTGCCGGCAGAATACGCCCCGTTCCCAGCATGCATGCAAGCACCGATTCGCATTCGCCTTCGTCTTCGCCCTCTTCCCATTCGCGTTCACATCCGCGTATGCATCCGCATCTGATTCTCCGCTCCCATCCCCATCCCCATCCCCATCCCCATTTACAGCGGCTTCGATGCATCTCCTGCGTGCATCTTCTTCCCGCCAGGGCTGGACAAGGCAAGGCAAGGGATCTACGCACACGGGCGACGGCGTCTTACAATCTCCCGCTTGCCTGCAGATGACCGTCGCGCTCGCATTCCCACCGCACGCTTTGGCTTTCGCTTGGGCTACCGCACACCGCACACTGCTTACCGATCAGACCGCATCTCCTATCTCCATCGCCCATCTCCCATCGCCCATCACTAATATGCATCTCGCCGCGCGAGCGCAGCCCGACGACGCGGATGCGGATCTCGCGGAGCACCCAAGCCCTGCCGTGAGACCTGAAGATGAACGCTGAGGATCGCGCGCTGCTGCTGAGGTTTACTACCGATATCTCGCGCCGCCTCGATGCGCTAGCGCGGGAATCGCACGTCGCACCCAACGGGCTGCAGCTGACTTGCCGCCACGGACACCCCGTCGTCCCATGCTCTCGCTCGCGCCTCAGACCTCTCAGTGGACGGTCAGTGTCGGTGCGCACCCTTCGGCTGCATGGCGCGTCAGGGTTCCTGCATGCACATCTCCGCGACGCACGGGCTTAATCTCCACGGACATAGCGGGCAGTACATACAAGTCGCTACCAGATGCTGCATCACAATGGCGTTGCGACCCCGACCATGCCACTCGACCGCACTGCGCGGAGACTATCCTGGGTGCGCCGGCCTCTTGTGTGCGCGACCCGACCGGTGGTCACGAGCCCGCGCAGACGTCTGCGCAGCACAAATAGACTTGACAGGTCGTGTCCCCCTTGCGTCCGCGGCGGACGGGGACGTCGCCCTCCCACCTTCATCTCGGTCTTTCGGTCTCTTTGTGTCTCGGCGACCCGGGGGCTGATGAGCTACGCAGGCAGTCGTGGCCCTGCCCGTGACAGTGGCCAGGAACCGCGAACCCCGGCCGTAGGATGTCGAACGTCGAACCCTGGACGTCGCACGTCGCGCGGCACTGCTACTACCGTTGAGGCCTTGAGCTCTGAGGCCCCCTGCGGGTCTCCGTGCGGCGTGTCGATGCGCTCGCCGTGCGGTCACGCCACCGCGTCCGCCCCGCACGACCGCGCATGCGCACTTCGCATTCCCGCGCCCCGCCTTCTCCCTTGAACGTTTGAACCTTCACGTTCGCGCGCGCAGCTTCGCTGCTCTCTATCGCCCCACCTGCAGCTGCTCCCGTCCCTCCGTGCGCCCCTCACACAACACACTGCACGCGCGCGAACTCGAAGCGGGCAGTCGGGGCGTTCGCACGCGCACGCTGTAGCTATGAATATGCGCGCGCTGGGAGTCGAGAGTGCGGCCCCGGCTATCCATCACGTCACATTACCCCATCCGGAGGCGACAATCCCCTCGTCGACGCCCGCGATGCGAGATGCTGGAGCTGCCGCTGGAGAGGATTCTGAGGAAGCGTGCAAACGGGGTTCGTCCGCCCGCCTCGACTCGACGCTCGCGGCCAGACCTGCATCGACGTCGCGGCTGCGCTCAGGTTGGAGTCCACAGTACTTCCTAAACCTCCGCCTTCCGCCGCCCTGCGAATTCGACTTGGTCGCGCGGAAAGACCTGCCTTGATGTGTACTTAGGAGTCAGTAGGACATGAGTAGGACGCCCTCGTCGCGTCGCGTCACGTCACGGTGCTCAAGATAAGTCACTGCACGTGGGCGTGGCACCCCGTGTCCTCTTGTGACAAGACACCGTCGGCTTCCCCTTCCCCGTACCTCGTCCTCCCTGTCTTCTCCTTCGACGGACTTCTCTTCCGGACGCAGACGGCGCTACAGCGGCGTGCCTGATATACGCCCTCCCGCACACTGGCACTATGACTGCAAAACGATGCACCTGCGACCGTGCCAGTGCCAAGCCGACGTCCTGCCCTGGCCAGCAACATGCTTGCATATCCATCCGTATTTGCCCGCCTCTATCGTCGTTTCGAATACTCACGGGTACAAGCTCCTGGCAACACTCGTCTCGACTCTGGGCCGTAGGACCCGCCGTCGAGCTCGCCTGCAGTCGTCGAGGTCGGACCGCACTCCAACGGCCTCTCTCACTGCCCTCTCCACCGGCAGTTCTCCTCCCCCTTTCGTCGTTGTCTTCTCGTCGGCTCTGGCGCGTCGGGACGCGGGGCCGTTTGCTCTGAGGTCATGTACCGACTACTATTGTCACCGGTACTTGGCACCGACAGCGCTGTCTGCACGCGCGCCGTGACGCATCTCGGCGCATCCCCGTCTCATATCCACCTCGGGTGCACAGCGGTCCAGCGATGCCTGCGCCGCGACTCCGACTCTGCATGTACTAACTACGTATGTCTGCGATGTGCGCGTATGTCAGGTGTTGCGCATGCGCGGGCTGGCTTGGAGCTCCCACCAATGCCTCCGCGTTCTGCGGCCGTGGTCCCGGGCGGACTGCAGGGAGCGGGCTGCCCGGCAACTATCCCCTACAGCGCGCGCGGCGTCATACCCAGCGGGTGCACACGGTTAGTCTGCGTCGTGGTCGAGGGTCGAGAAATCGCGTTCGCGCTCAGGTTCAGGTCCCGCGGCGCGGGAGCTCGTGTTCGAGGCCTGGCTACGTGTCCCTACCAGGCCGGCGCGGGCACTGGCAGGACTGGGGTGGCTTCTCCGAGTCTTCCGACTGGCTCAGCTGGTGCTCCCAGCAGGGTCCTTCTGCTGTGCACTGCTACACAGACCTCCGCTGCCTGCCACGAGCCCGGTGATCATGCTCAATAGCTCGAGTGTATTGGTAGCACGTCACAGCCGTCAGCCAGGGCTAGAGGTGTGGCACGTGCCATGCCAGTGCGACAACTTCGTGCTTCGTGATGTTCTGCTGTATAGCACATACACGCAGTACTACAGCGGACAGCAGCCCGCGAGGGCCTCGACCCAGATCGAATGCCATATCGATTGAATGCACCACCGCGCGACCCGCTCCCCCTTCCGTTCCGTTCGTGCGTTCTGCGGGCTTGGGACCCCACGATGTCGCAGCGCCACCGCATCGCGAACCCTCGCCCTCCGCCGGCACCACTCAGATCTATACCCTCGAGCTCCCGCCATACTTATCACCCTCGGAAACAATCGTCTCCGTCACCCCAGACGGAGTGGTCTAGCCCGCGCCTGGCATACCTTCCTCGCTTTCACCCTCACCCTCACCCTCGACATCGACATCGATCTCGCGCTCACCCTGGCCCTGTCGTCGCTCGGCGCTCGGCGCGCAGAGCAGCGCTCCGACGCGGACGAAGCAGCGATGCTTGCATGTCTGCCCCCTCATCGGGACCCGGATGGGGCGCGAGAGCGCTGGCGCGGCGGAAACCTCGGGCTTCTCATGCTCGCCCCAGACTGCCCGCCGCCCGCCTGGTTTCGCCGAGCGCAGGCGTCCCACCGCTCGGTGTCCGACTTCCCTAACTTCCATTCCACTGCCAGGTCCTGCTCTCAGTGCTCTGATTGCGGTCGCGCTCCCCGCCTATCGCACTCAGTAGGCCGTAGTGCGCGAGCCGCTCTCCCTCCCCTCACGCGCACGAAGCATGAGGCCTGAGGCCTGAGTGTGTGCAGCCGCGGTCTCTATAGACTATACCGGCTCTCCGAACCAAGCCTCCTCTATCACACCCTCGCGATTGTCGTGCAGAGCCCGCTATCTCAGCGCTGGGGCGGACCAGTTTCTCCGCTTTCCCCGATGCGCATCGGAGGGCGTGGTGGGTGGTGGGTGTAGAAGGAGGTGGAAGGGCATTCGGGAGCACATCCATGCTCGCATCGTCGGGGCGCAGGCTCGAGTGCTGCCCAGAGCCCGGCACGGAAAGTCACACTGTGAGCGCTGCTTCGGGCCCAACGTCCGTTGCGGTTTCCCAGAGGGTCTGCAGCGTCCCAGGGTGGCGCGGGAGCCTGCGAGTTCCGCTGGGAAACGGTGACCACTCACGCATCTCCTAACGGACTCGGGAGGCGAGCGCATCCGGGGCCGGGCGGGAACTCATGCTGGTGATGGTCATTGCAGTGTCAGTCACAGATTCTACTCCACTGCGGAAGTACGCGTGCTGACTCTGTTTGTCTAGAGCATCGTGGACATGAGCATGTCAGTGAGTATGGCGACGACATATAGAACTCGAAGCAGGTACGCTTCTGGTGACGAGGGCGACGGTGGCCCGCAGTCGGACGCCGACTGCGAACGCACGCCGCACCACCATGCTCCAGTCTGTGCGGACTTTCCTACTCGGTGATGTCGGGTCTCACATCCACACGGCAGGCGTGCTGCGCATCCCACTCGCGCAGCGTGGTCGTGACGAAGGAATGCTCGTGGAGGCCGGCGCATTCGGTCCACTATGGCGGGGCCTCTCGCGGCTCGTCAAGATCAGTCACTGTAACATGCCAAGATCAACATGCTTCCAAGCTCCTCCCTCTGGAACAGTGAAACGGACCACCATCAGAGCCCGCTCGTGTGACATCTTGCAGTTGCGCCATGGACAGTGCGCAACCTTGTTGTGTGTCTCATCATTAATGGTGCTATTTCTCCGAAGCCGCTGCCTCGAGTCGATACGGCGTCCCCGGATCCACACGTTCGTTGTCGGCTCTCCGCAGGGTGCGTATCTCGCTTGGGTAGCACCATCTATAGTACGTATCTTATCGTCGATGACCCTGCATGCTGTGCTCCAATCGCTACCTTCTCATAGATCTGTTCAGAATCAGAGTCACAGTCACAAAGCAAGGCAGCGAACTTGTTCGTGCACTACCCCCCGTGTGCCCTGATTAGTGTTAGCACGTCGCCTCAGATGCTTTCAGATAAATCATGCACCGCGTACACCGACCGACCCACTCCACTACGCAAGTTGAAGATAACACGGGCGTCCCGACGACTCCCCGGCGGCGGCGACCAGGTCCTGAAATGGCACTCACTTCCGCGACGTGGATCGCGGAGTGGGTGCTCGACAACTCGACTGCGCAGATTACACAGAGTGCCCGTGCGTCGCTAAGCTGTCAGCATGCTGGCTTCCTGCTGCGCACGCTCCTCGGCGAAGGCGGAAGCGTAACGTGTATCTGGCGCGGTGGAGATCAGGGCCCTGGAAGCGAGATACATTGCGTTCGTCGTCCCTTTCTCCCAGTCATCTCCGGGTCTACCACCGAAGAGGACTGCTTACTCAGTGATGTGCTGAACTATCGATTGTCCACAGCCGCGGACAATGTGCGAGAGCACGACCGCTCGGACAGGACATGCTCGTTACGAATTTAGGGCATAGTGAGTAGGGCGCCGCCGTCGCCGACCGCCCTCGTCACAAACCGGCACATTCGTTCTCACTCCAGCTTCAGATCCCGAACCGCTCGAGCTCGCTCTCGGGCAAGCTCCCCTCTGCGCTCGTGCGCACGAATACCTGCAGCGTGCCGTTTCTGCAGACCAGGCTGAGCCTTGTCCGCGGCCCGTGCTGCTTCACAAGTTCTTGGATCATCTTCAGTGTCTCGACGAGCTTCCGGAAGGCGCTCTGCGTCTGCGGGCTGCTCTCGACCGTGCGCTTGAGCTCGATCGTCCCGACCTCGTGCCTTTCCATGTACTCGAACATGCCCCGGTCGTGCACGGCGAGGAAGAGGTGCGGGGTTCCCGAGAGCAGGAGCTGCGGGTACTTGTCTTGCCAGTCGAATCTGTCGACGTACTTGACGGACCGTGTCGCCAGCTCGACGATCGAGTGCTGCGGCACCTGCCTGCCCGCGCGGATGAGGGCGACGTCGCTCGCGCTCTCCGTGTCGGAAGCAGCGATCGATTGTGAGGAGACGTCGAGGTTCGCGAGCACGTCCGTAAGGCTGTCGACGTTGGAGGACGTTGACTTGCGCGGGCTGGCTGGCTGGGTCCGCGCCGTAGAGGTTGTAGCACTCGCTGGTTGCGGGAGGCATGCGTCGACTTCGTACCGGACTACCATCTTCAAACCCCCGAGGTCCTGTGGCAAAGCGGCATTGGAGGGTCAGCCCCTTCGCAATCCAGCATATCTGATGCAGCTGCGACTCACGTATTGCACGATGCGGTGATGGCCCGTACCTCGCTCGCATCCTGCAATCGCCTGCGTGCTCTCCTTCTCGAAGTTGAACCCGCAGCCCGACCGTGGCGGCTCCGCGTTCTCCCTCGTGCGCTTCTCCCACCGGTGCATCAGCACCGTCTTGCGCCCGCCTAGCTGCAGGTCGATCCGGAAGTCCTTCGGCGGCTCCGCATCCACGTCCGACGCGTCGTGCTGCACCCAGCGCAAGAGCTTCCGGAGCCCGTTCCGGTCGGAGACGACGTCGAGGGCGGGCCAGTCCATGGATGTGTCCGCGTTCTCCTCCGCCACGACGTCGACCGCGCGCAGGAGTGGGAGCAGGCTCGACGCGCGGCCCATTCGGTACCCGTTCTGGTCCACGAAGAGCACGCCCGTGTCGAACGCGACGCGGTACGGGAACGGGCGTTCAAGCCACTCTCGGGGGGAGCCTGTTACGAGTCGGGGTAGATGAACGTCAGTATTGTGGGGTCCATATGCGTGGAGTATGGGACCGGCGCACCTGGGACGATGATTGTGGGCTGCGTCTCCTCTACCCAGTTGTAGGAGCCGATGTACTGCAAATTCTCCGGCTTGACAGCGGCTGCAGGCCTGGCGGATGTGGCGATGGCCGGCTTAGACAGTGTTTGTACCGCCGTCGGTGTAAGGCCTTCCATGAGATTCCGGTCAGGGGGAAGGGATATGGACGTAGCCGCGCGGTAGCTGGAATATCCAGTACTGTAGGAGCCCGAGCCTGAGTAGTAAGACATCGCTCTGTGGTGACGGTGAAGTGGGGGAAAGCGATACTAGTGACTTGTGACTCGAAGTGGTGGGCTTGTCTGAAGTAGTGAGCCAGAGGGGGCCAACTTATACTGCAAGGATAGCGCGGGTGGGTGCTACCTGTAGCTACCGCAGCACAGTGCACACAGACCCACGTGTGATGTTTGGTTCTGGTACGCCTTGAGGCGCCGGCTGTAAGTTTGAGCGAAAGAATCATGGGGGCGCCGCCGACCTGTAAGTCCGCATGCAGCATAGAGACGTCATAACTCAGTTGCGTACGGCCCTGACGACGTTTGAAACGCGCCGAGTACGATCGTGCGAAGGTCCGTGACGCTTCCGCCGCAAGACTCAGCACCAAAGCCTCGGTGTTTGTGACAGCGATCATCGACTTGTTCTTCATGCCATTGGGCTGGGGTATCCGAGCTGTGAGACGCGACTTTCGACCGACTCAACTCGGCGAAAGAATTGTACGCGCCAGGTTTTGAGCATGTAATAAGCATTGCCTGGTGTATCATCTGAAATTATTTCGAATGTCAGCAAATGAGGCTATTAATCAGTACGCTGCTGGCACTGCGCGCGATGCAGTACGGGACTTACCAACTACTCTACCTCACCGCTGCCTCTTCTCGCGCGACCACCGTTCTACCCACGTATGCATCCAGCCTTCGCCAGGTCTGCTGCCCCTCCGCTTTGTCGGGCGTCCAAACGCTTTGGTCGCGGGTTACCAGGCTGATCACGACTGTGCGGAGGCACGTCCCGCAGGCCACGAGACTAGATATCAAGTATTCAACGTCTATCCCGGCCATCGTCGTCTCGAGCTCCGCATGAACGGCAGTGGGCGAGGTGAAAAAGTCCTCGTCGATCTCACCCCTTGGGAACTTCTCCGCTATAGCGAGGTGGAGATACTCCACACGGGAGTTTTGCAGGAAAGGGGTAACCGTTTCCTGTACGCGCCGAATGCAACATACATCAGTACAAGCGAGCCTGAGATTCACCTCGGAGTGTACTTGGAGACAACTCACAAGCATCTTGCTCGTCGAAGGCGCGGGAGGAGAAGTGGTAATGTTTAAACGCAGCACCAAGTGCGTTACCGCCCCCGGATCGCGTTCACCGCCGTACACGAGGATGTTCGGCTGCGCGGCCCCGACCTTGAACCATGGGGAGCAGATGAGATCTAAGTCGACCCGTCTCGGACGAGTACGGGAGATGACGTCGCTGAACGCGGGATGCGCGTGCTCCTCGTAATGCCGCAGATGCAGCCGGGAGACAGGGCATGCTATGGACAGCACGTATAGGTCGACGATGGGACCGTTGAGCCGGTCGAGGCGTGGCCACCCGCGCCCGGATGCTTGCAAGGCTGCAGCAGCGTTCCGGGCGGCCACCATCTCTGTGGAGGGGTGGTTGACATCGGCCAGCTGAAACTCGTACATTAAGATGGAAAGTTCTTTGAGTCCAGGGAAGAGAGAGACCAGCTTCTCTAAGCTGTCAGGCTCTGAACTGCGATACGAAGAGTTTCGAGCTGGGGCTGTAGTTCAGGGAGAGAGTGGAAGAGAGCCCGTAGAATCGAGTCGTCTTTGTCGATCGCGGCCGAGTACTCCATAGTCTTCAGAAGCGAGGTCAAGCCGTGCATCAGGTCTGCGACGTGCTGATGGCATTCTCGCTTTCCGACGAAAATGCACAAGCGATCTAGATGACGCATGGCCCGAATTGCTTGCATGAAGCGGGTATCGGAGAGATAGCGGTCGCACCTATGGATCTCGAGACTACGAAGGCTGGTAGCGCGCTCCATCATTGTCAGGAGCACCTCGGAGTTGTCACCCTGGTTCGGCTTGGAGACCATATGGCGTTCCCACTCCAAATCTATGTCGTCCAAGACGAGTGTCTTCAGGAGTGAGAAAGGGGGGTTCTCGCAGGAAGTGAGCATGAAGCGGCCAAAGGACTGGGCGCGGCGGTTTCCAAGGAGGGATACAGGGCGAGAGACGATCTCTTTCATGGCCTCGTCTCGGAGCTGGTGTGAGGCGAGGCTGATCTGGAGGAGGTCGGATGCGCAACAGAAGCTCAAGATCATCCGAACGACATCCAAGTTGAGGTTGGACAAGGAGCCACGAGGCATTTCTGGAAAAGTTTGCCCGGAGACCGCGCAATTACTACCATACGGCGGACGGTCAGCATGATAGGGCAACGGTAGCGGCGTAACCATGAACTATACCTTTTTCTTGCTCCCTCGTCGCGCCTTTCCATCGCTGTAGTAAGATCGAGGTATTAGGTATACTACTCACGGTTGTTAGCTACTGCAGGCTACTAACGAGTTGCTTCATGACGGGACTCAGAGTCACTATCCGACTTGAAGTTGACCCGCAGCTCAGCGCTCAGCGCTAATCATTCGTCTAGATCGGGTAATGCAAGCGCCGCCACAAATGGGCGGATTCGCCTCCTTTCTCCTCAGCCTTTTCCACTTGTCCTCCATATCAAATTTCAGTTTGTCCAAGATCCTCCGCGAACCTCATACTAAATCTTGCTTACGTCGATAGAGAAGCTTATCAAGCTCATCTAGCATCATGACTCGTCTGTCGTATAGTAATGATCCACCATGGTCGTCCAGCCTGAGTACATCATATGGCGATGAGCAAGAACAGTCACACCGTCGCTCCACATTGCGTCCTCTCTCAGAGGTACGTGTAGTGTACCGGAGATGATAGAGCAATAGTAAGTGCTATTCATCTCGCAAACTGCCACCAAGTTGACGCTAAAGGTCATCTTAAGAGTTGTACAACAGAAGGCCGCCACCGAGCGGCCGGGTGGCATTTAAAGCATACTCTCAAGCTAGAATGCTGATGTAATCAGTGACACCCACAGTGCTCTACGGAAGCGGAGGATGGACGCTTTTATCTAAGCAGGCTACCACCGGTCATCTCACCACTTCGTCTGGCAACCGCTCCTGCACAGTGGCCATGCTGAGGACTAAAAGATATTATTATATTATTGTAGTCGGAAACCATGACGCAAACCGGCTAGCAAGCACTGAGGTTTCTGGAGAGCTGTTGTCTAAAGTGGCGAGGACGTCGTTGTCTCTTCATCTAGACGTCATCCTCAAGGCACGCCCCAGCGCGTCTGACAACTCAGGTCACTGACTCGACGTCCTATGTGCACGCCTCACATCCGGGTGAGTACATCCTTTTGTTGCACATGCTCCTGGTGATTGTTAGTGCTTGCTCTCGAGCGATTGCGTTCATAACGTCAACGGACATGAGGTGGTGCGGTTCTAAAGAGCATATTCCTGGAGACCGCAACATCCAAGCAACATCGGGTACCACAATTAGCTCACGCTCTTGGCAGATCTATATAAGAAGAGTAAAGTTGTTGCCAATACGATGACTCTCACCTCACCATGGCACACGCGAAATCTCATACCCACCGCGTAAACAAGATTTACGACTCCAGCCAGTCGAAGACTCAACAACTCCTCCAGCGTGTTAGTAAGTAACATCGATATCTCTGCGTTCCCTACTATTGCTAATTGACATGAATAATGCAGATCGGGATGAGGGCTCTGAAGGGACCTCTCTCATCTCGGGGCATGAACTAGCTGTATGGGCAGGACTCGATGACATGGAAGCTACCCTCGAAAAGAGGGACTCCCCTCTTACATGTCCTCCGGCATTCAGTGGCGAATCTGACCCACCTAGCTTGGGTTGTGCCGAAGAAGTTGATGTCTGGACGCAGACTGCCCCCGATACTCTATTCAACACATCTGCAAGACCCGATACGCCTTCATCTCCTACCGAAGAGGAACTCACGGACGGCGCTACGGCAACGTTATGGTCGAGCGAAGAATACGAGAATGTGACCCATTCTATTAGTTGTGGATCCTCAATTAACGGCAGCGACATCAGCGATCAAGAGCAAGATATGGATGTGCGCACGCAGTCCTCAGACGAGACAGCGGAAGACGGCCAAGCTTCGGACATGTTGCAGGAGTTTGCAATGGACGACTCCGAGAGTCGTACTGCTACACCGTCAAACAGGGAGTCTGACTCGAGTCGGACCCTGTCCGATGACGACACGATGTCGACCTTTGACTCGGACGATGATGAAGGAGATACCGACTTTCTGGAGGAAGGTGACTCGGAGACTTCTGCATCCGAACCGGACGCGGAGGCTAAAGGTGAGCATTTCCCGCTCGTGATGGTGTCGAGATCTCACATTCGTCTTGGCCACTTTTAGTGGTAGCTCCTATCCTCACTTCTCCCTCCCTTGTCGGCATCTCGTGTCTAACAAGTCCGCGACTTCCTGCTCCAGCTGAGTCACCTTATTGTCTTTGGGGCTACTACGACGAAGGTGTAGACTGGAACTCCGACACGGACGAGGAGGATAAAGAAAGCAATGTTCCTCAAGGGACAGCGACCGCAGCAGCCCGGCAGTTTACGCAACACCTGGAAGGTGTTGACGAGTGCGGTGCCGCCAGCTCCCACCAAGACGACGCGCTGTGCCTTCCACCTGCCGGTAACTCAGACGACCCTGGTTGTACTGGATACGGGATCGACAAGAACGCCACCTTGCAGGATTCAGTCGGCGACTGCGTCAGCATTACCGATATGTCTGCGACGGACATGTTGCCGTTCAGTGCGAACCTCCCGGGCTCCGAGTCTGGCCTCTCACCCTCCTTCGACTTTATCGACACGAACACCGCTCTTCCGGTCGGCCTGGACTGTGGAATGCAGTGGGATGAGGAGGACCCGAAACCGGTGCACATTGCTACTAGCTCTGATTCACTAGCAGTGCCAGTGTCCGCCACCGTTGACGGCAGTACGAAAGGTCGGGTCGAGCTGTGCAAGGAGATAGTTTGCGCGGTGGAGTCGACGAAGCAGCAGATATTAGGCGGGCCCGTACCGTATCCCGCAGAGATACAAGTGGCGGTGGATACGGAGCTTCTGGGGCTGGTCGAGAAGATATGTGGCCTGCTCCGTCGTTATTCAATGACGTACCACTAGCGGAGACGAGCTCGAGGTCTCACTCATTTGTATGGGTCACGGACAACACTGGCAGAACAGTTCAGCGGGTGCTCTCTCCGAACGGACCATGATAGCGGAACACTGTGCCATATTATACTTCGAACGTATCTTACTGTGCATCTGTACCACATTCTGAAACTAGCAATAACAAGTGCGACAGCCACTCACATTGCTAACGCAGCCTTAGAAGGATCATCATGATTACAGCTTGAACATGAACTAATACTATGATGGCGGGCGCACAAGTCACCGGTCGCCAACGTTGCGGGGCAGGTAATGCAGAATGTTACGAACGATCAGAGAACAGGGCATGATAGCTTGGAGTAGCATCGGGCGCATCAGAGGCGTCCTTCAACTTGGCTGGTGCTCCTTGACGAAGTCCTCGATCCACTTCCAAACTTTCTCGCCGTACTCCTCGTCGTACATCTCAGGTCTGCAACGACCGAGACGAGCGAAAGGGATCAAGAACTGACGAGATATTAGTGCATGAGGTTAGCGTGATACCGTGTAACGCAATGCAAAACGTACCTCGCCGTTCATGTTCAAAGCCTCTGGCATGGTCCCAGCGTACAGCTGAGTGAGCGCGCCCAGGCTCACAGGGTAAAGGCCGAGGCCCTGTATCACGGACCGATCGTGAGTAACCTGCATGTAGCTTGGTCAAACAACGCACCGCGATCATCTGGAAGAGCTTCGACTTGTGCCTCATCAGGTCGCTCTCGATGTTACCAGGGTTGAGGGTGATGGAAATAATGCCCTTTTCGGCGTACCGCTTCGCTATCTGTCGCGCAACAATGGCGTTACCCTGCCAAAGGAACGAATAATTCAGTTTGAAGAAACCGGCAGAGGAGCAGAGATCGCCTTACGAATTTGCTCTGAGCGTAAAGATCAAGTGGATCCATCTTGGCCCGTCTTTTGGGGCCGTCCTTCAACGTATCGAAGTCAACTGTTGTCATGTACGCGCCACTAGAAGATGTTGTGACGACGCGAGCGTGATGGTCGGGTGACGACTGAGCTCCAGCGATGAGCGCGGACATGAGAAGCTCCGTGAAGTACCAGTGGCCAACGACGTTCGTTCCCCACTGAAGATCGAGACCTTCAGGTGTCAGGTGATCCATAGGAGAAGACATCACTCCTCTGGACACACTCGTAAGTCGGTGAAATGTCGATAGGAGCTGTGTACGACTTACGCGTTGTTGAAGAGTATGTGTAGTTCCCGCTCCTTACTCAGGAACTCCTCTGCAGATTTCTTTACAGACGCAAGACTGCTGAGGTCGAGCTCAAAAAATATAGCCTCTTTACCCGTCGTCTCCTTGAGGGACGCAATTGCGCTCTCGGACTTGGTCCGACTCCTCGCGGCGAGGTACACCTTCGCGTTGTGTTGCAGTAGTACCTGCGAGCGACGGCGACGTGAGAAATTTCTCGCCGTTGGGAACGTTGTTTAGGTTGACATTCACTCACCTTCACTGTCTCGAGTCCAATACCTCCGCTTCCACCTGTCAAGCGTCTTGTTAAGTCACCTCATGAAGTTACAGTCGCTATAGCATATGAAAAACGAACCGGTGACGAGTGCGACTCGACCTGTCAGGTCTGGGATTTGATCCGTGCTGAACTTCGACTTGGGTGGAAAGGCTTGCATTATCACGGGCCAGGAACCGTAGTTTTTCGATGGCAGGCCGCCCATTCTGATAACGAAGGAGGAGGGGCTGGAGCAGACGAAGCAGGTTTGGAGACGCAAGTTGAAGGAGTTGGCTGTGGACCTGCTGGTGCGGCAAATTCAAGGGCAAAGTTATCGCAGTCGCGAGACGGTGATATGGTGTGGTGCAAGCAACATAACGGTATATATACCTTCTCTGTACCCACCTCCTCTTCAAAGTCAAGATTACATGCATCATGAAGTTCGGTGGTTGGTTAGTAGCATATGATGACTGATCTTTCGCCGAAAGGTCATCGGTGATCGGTCAGGCCGAATACGGAGTACCTCAAGCGCTCGAACCGGCGTCAACGTGAGTCGTCACTGCCTTATAAGTATATTTGGCCAGCCTCGCGGCTTTGGGCTATTAGTACTAGCCACCAACTTGAAGCATACCGCAGCTCTATATGTCGTCATTGAAAATACGTTCAGCAATGCTATCTTTGAATCTACACACTCACTGTCAATGTAGCACTGTCTCTGCAAGCCCTTAGCCTGAGCCTTCAACTTGAATTGAGTCTCGCCGAGTCCCGTCGGACTCGGACAGAGGCTCGAGAACAGTAACTTGAAAGCAGTAAACTTGAAGAATGTATTGGCATCCACTGCCACCATATTACACCCACTGCTATGAGATGAACCGTCGACGTGTGTCCAACGCCGTGGCCAATCGTCCAGTCATAGATCGTGCTAGTTGATATAGTAGGAAGGCCATTCATGTTCAATGTCGCGCAACCGCCAGTACTTCTGCGCTTCTGCGTCATTCCATAACTCGTGCAGCTCGAACCGATGCGGCGGATCGGGAATACCTTCCTGAAGGGGGGGTGCGAGCTCAACGCTATACTCGCAGCCGTGCGCCATGAGAGGCGAGAGAGCGGCCGAGAGCGACCCAACGTCGGGTGTTACTTCGACAAACCGTCCATGCGCGAGATCCATGTCGTACGTGCGCCGTGCCTGGAGGCCCAGTCGCTGGATGGGACAGCCTGCACGCAAGCGGGCCGCCGCCACATCGATGATATGTGTGGGGTTAAAGAAGTCGTACGTTTCTTCTCCCTGGACTGCGAGCTCCTGCAGCTCCGGGCAGAGCGGCCCCTGCCCGTTCGCCCCGCCGAGCGCAGAGTACAGAGCCGGAGGCTTGTCGACTCCTGTCTCCGAGCACGAGGGATCGCACACTTGGACAGCGAGCACACGGAGATGCGGAAGCAGAGCGACGATCGCCCCCAGCATGTTCGCATGCACAACCGAAACACGCAGGTGGACGACCGAGGACGGCGATAACATCGCGAGCAAGTCGACGGACGGGTCAGGGGTGTGGGGAGACGGCTCGTCTATCCCGTGCGGCGTCCATACTGAAAGCGCCCCCCGTTTGGCATCATCGCGCGCGAGAAGGGAAAGGGAGTGCAGGTTCACGTTCAGCTCGACCCGAGTGATGGTAGCGATGGCGTGGAAGGGGCGGATAGGCGATTCCCAAAGCGCGACTCCCTGGTTATCGTCGGGGGAGTGCACATCTTGCCCGACAAATCGTACGAGAACCTCGTCGTGGAGATCGAAATAATCGAGGAGATAGAAGGGGAGCGGGGTGATCTTGCTTGTGATGGAGAGGTGGCGCAGGGATGGGAGGGTGATTTTCGGACCGGTATAGCCAGCTGGCGACCAGGAGTGCTGTTCAAAGTACAGGTATCGAAGATTGGACGTGGTGGATAGGAGATGCATGAAGTCTTGGAGGAGACTCTCCCGACGAACTTCCTTGATGAGCAATAGGTAGAGGTGAGTGAGTCGGGGGAAATCATTAGCGGGCAGCCAGGATACGGTATTCACTATCGCGAGTCCCTGTAAGGAAGAAACCTTCTTGCCGAACAGAATTGGGGGCCTGTCGATTTCCTTGAACATTGGCCCGCTGACCGTGAGGACTTCGATTGAAGGAGCAGGATGTTCAAGGCAGCCAGGAAGGATATCGTCCGTCGACCTCCAGCCTAAGCCTAGTTCAATACGGCGGGTCCGCCGGCCGTATCGCTTCAGGACCTCGTCTATCAATTCGATCCATCCGATGTGGCGCCGACATGGGCCTTCATTCTCGGGATATAAGAATCGGGCAACGTTGCGGACTCCGTCCAGATTAGTCATAACAATAGTAAGGGGAGCCGATTGGGATCTCTGGAGGTATTCCTGGATAACATTTGGATCCCATGTCGCGACGAAATACGCCCAGAGAGTAGGGTCCGATAGACAGATGCGACGCCACGTGTGGCAGACATGGGTAATTGTAAGGAGAGGACGACTTGACAACTGAGGAGTTTCCCATGGGCGTGCATCCTTCAGCGGTTGGCCAACAGTGTGCCGGAATATCAAAGTCAGGACCTCTGCTGGGAGGTTGTTGATGAGGGTGAAGGTGTTGAGCTGCTTGCGTATCGCGACAACGATGTCGGCGATGCCAGAATGCAAAGATACGAGCTGCGTAGGTGAAGAACATCAGTAAGACGTTCTATTCTTGACCATTAATCGCGACTTACATTCTCTCTTCTACGTTCGAGTATGTTTCGTGAGCATCATGATTTATGCTAGGTCCACAACTAGGAGGGCGCGAACCTCATTTGCGACAAGTTATCCAAGACAAACGACCGTAGTTCTTGAATCATGACGTCCGACGTTGTCTCCAGCTTGTCTTCATTGGATTTCATAACAGATCTTAGACTGTGTAGTGTCGTTGATGGAACGGTTGTGGTGAATGGGAGGAGGTAAAAGAGGAGTGCGCCGCGCGCGCCTCTGTCGCTCGCGGCTCTTGGCGCTTCTTTCGGATAGGCGCTTTAAGGCGTGTCGACTATCAGAGAAGAGAAAAAGTGCAGTTTACTCAGACACCATCGCAGTCTAAGAGATTGCTACAGCTTTGGTGGTATCGTACCAGGAAGGAACGCGTCCCCGCCCTTGTTCGCCTCATACCACACATAGTCATGCGCAAGGAGAACCTGCACCCGATGTATGTCCAACAGCTCCCTCACCCGCTCGATATGCTCTACCGCTTTCTCCTTGTCCGTGTGCGCGCACACCATGTGTCCCGCCCCGTCAAACGAAAACGCGACCTCGCGCTCCCCTGTGAGGAGCTGCATGTCGTGCGCGGTGTCTCCCGCGAGGTAGATCCACGACCCCGTCGCGTCCGTGCGCGCGAGGATGTTGATATGGCCTGGGAGGTGGCCGGCGGCGTCGACGACGTACATGCTCCCGTCGCCGAAATAGTCGTACGCGCGGGGGAACGGGCCGATGGACTGGGAGAACTCGGAGGCGAGGAAGCGCGTGCGTGAGAGCGGGATGGAGGCCTGGAGCACGTTGGAGGCCGGGTTGGCGGGGTAGGTGTGCGCGAGGAACGCCTCGGCGTCGCCGCCCATGATGAATGTCGCGTTCGGGAACGCGGAGCTGTCACCGACGCTGTGGCACTGTGTGAGGCGAAATGGCACGGAGGCCGAGGTTGCGGATACGCACTGATCGTAGTGTAGATGGCTGACGATGACTGTCTTCACATCCGCGGGGTCTATCCCGCCCTTGCGGAGACTTTCGTCGACGCTTTGTGGGGTAGTGATGAGGCGACCCGCGATCGACTTCTGCACGGCGGGCGGGAAGGCGTCCATATTCTTCCTGATCCCGAGATCGAAGACGAGATGCTCGTCGTTGACAGAGTGGCGAAGGGAGAACGCCAGTGAAGGACATATTGTCGAGTCTCCGGGCTGTGCGCCTGCTATGAACTTTTGGAGGATGAGCTGCAATATGCCCGCCTCCAGCGCCGACACTCTGATGTACGGCTGGTTGGGCTGTGGGTCTGGGAGTGTGTACCTCGAGGGCATGGCTGTCCGTAGCTCTTGTGGACGCCTCTGCCTTCAGGAATATATGAACCTGTGAAGAGTAAAGTTCAGAGACCACGTCATTCTAGGTTCGAATGACCTACCTTCCCATGAGTAAGGAGCAGCTGTGTAGTTGTATTCAGTGTATGGGAGATGACTATGTTTATCGCATTCCATTCCTGTCACGGCGAGCCGTCCAGTGCCAGATCGTGCACGAGGCCTGCGAGGATATCATGGTGTTCATTCCACTCGTTATACGCAATCGGTAAGAAGAGTGGTAACTCACAGATAAATAGCCAGCCCCTACATCCAGTAGAGTCATCATTCGTGGGCTAGCTCATCACGTCGAGGGGACATGAAGCTTCTTAGTGGTGTCTTCGTAGTGAGAGTACGTATGCTCGGCCTCCTGGAGGCAATCAAGACGCTTGGTGGTCTTCGCGGATTTGTGACTGGTTGACCGTCGACGATTCACTGGCTAGTACTGATCAACACTCCCTAGTAATAGGCACTGCGTATATTTGCGCAATTGTACACTCACTGCCATTGCAGACGGCTCCTGACTTGGCGTTTGGTAGTAGGAAAACAGGAGGAGAGGCGCGTCCGCGCCACGTCCTCCTGTAGCTCCACGTGATCCGTAAAGGGATATTTGTCCGTAGACTTCAAGTTCAAGCTCACAACCTCTCCTCCACCCCCACAACCCTCGCCGCGTATAACATGGCAGAACCTACCAAGACTGAGACTGAGCAGGTTTTCAAAGTGCTGAAGGCGCAGAAGGGAAACAAGGTGTGTTTTGGCGAGTTGATTGGCGGTTAGAACTAATGACCGGGCAGATGTGTTTCGATTGTCAAGCTCGCAATCCGACCTGGTCAAGCGTCACTTTTGGCGTGTACATATGTCTCGACTGCTCTAGTGTACACCGTAACATGGGCGTGCACATCAGCTTTGTTCGGTGAGTGACTTTTCATACACCACGCTGGGGGACATCAGGTCGGGTGTTGAGGTAGACGTCCCCCGTGAAGGGTACGTTGGCTAATGAACTCCAAGATCTACAAATCTAGACAGTTGGCAGCTCAACCAGCTGCGTACGATGAAGGTTGGCGGGAACGCGTCCGCAACAGAGTTCTTTACAAAACATGGCGGCACCGCCCTTCTCAACGACTCTGACACCAAGAAGAAGTACTCGAGCCGGGTCGGGGAGCTGTACAAGGAGGAATTGGCGCGTAGGGTGAAGGAGGATGTTGCAAAGTGAGTTCAGCTCTCGTAAACCATACTTTCTCTGTGTGAATAAGTAATTAGGTTTCCCGAGAAGATCGTAGTTGAAGGTGCGGAGGCCGCCGCTGCCTTCAACACGCTCAAGACAGGTGGCGGCGACGACGACGATTTCTTCGCTTCTTGGGACAAGCCTGCCACCCCCAAATCCCCCGTTACCTCTTCCAAGCCTGCCGCTCCACCCGTCATCGGTAGGTCGGCTAGCGCCGGTCCAACTGGTCCCCGAACAGTCAGCTCTGCATCTCTACGATCCAACTCGACCACATCCACTGCATCACGACCAGCGTCCAAGCTCGGAGCCTCCCGCCTGAACTCTTCCACACCCTCCGTTGCTAGCACCGCTTCTGCTGGGCTCAAGAAAGGCAAGCTCGGAGGTCTCGGTGCGAAGAAAGCTGCACCAGTCGACTTCGCGGAGGCAGAACGGAAGGCTGCGGAGGAGACCGAGAGGATACGGCAGCTGGGCTACGATCGCGAACGCGAGAAGGCCGAGGAGGAGGAGCGCACCCGTCTCGCTGCAGAGCAGGCGGCGGCGGCGAAAGCAAAGGCCCCGATTAAGAAGTCTACGCCCGTCGCCGCCCCCGTCACCGCACCAAAGGGCAATGCCCAAGATATGGAGAGGCTGGGCATGGGCATGAAGCGGCTGGGGTTCGGAGCGGTCCCTGTAGCGGCGGCTTCGAGCAGGTGAGTCCCACTTCACGCATCAGCCAGTGCTACTGTGGTGCCGTTCTCCCGGGGATGACGCTGAGCCCATTCTTTCTGCAGCACGGCCGCCGCAGGCGAAGAGGCCCCCATGTTTGCGCGCGAAAAATTCGGGAACCAGAAGGCGATCTCGTCCGACATGTACTTCGGGCGCAACTCGTACGACCCGAATGCGATCGCCGAGGCGCAGACGCGCCTGCAGTCGTTCCAGGGCGCGCAGTCCATCTCCTCCAACCAGTACTTCGGTCGGGACGAGGAGGAGGAGATGGCTGCCATGGGACAGGGTGCAGATGGCGGCTTGCTCGGTGACGGTACTCTCGCTGGGCTAGAGTTGGTCGCGAAGGATGCTATCTCGAAGGTCCTCGCCAACCCTGACGTGCAGAACGTCGGGGAGAGCATCCGTCAGGGGGCGATGAAGGTGCGTTCGATACAACGACGTCGGCTTCGGCTTCTGCGGGTTCTGAAAAGAGTCTATTCTTCAGCTCTCCGACTACCTAGCGCAAATGTCCGAACGGTAGTTTGTTTTCCTGCGTGATGTTGGTTTCGCTGGTGCCACTGGGTCAGAGGGAAAATGTTGGGTATTCCGCACGTCATTCTGTCTTCCGAGCCCGAGGCACAGTATGCCTGGACGTGAAGTTGTACCCTCGACTTTTCTGGTTATTTATCGCTTTCAGACGGAGTTCGACGCGACGCCGTGTGTGCAGGACCTACATCGCAATATGGAGAGGCGGTCGCCCACATGATGTACGTCCTCGCTCGCTTTGCTCTCTTCCGGACCTATTTGTGCTTGATATGATTTAGTTTTGATGACGCAGGATCGCGCGTGCGGCAAGTGCATGTTGCGACAACTCAACAATGACATGTCCGCGACATACGCCCTCACCCGCGGCTCGGCGCATCGTCGGGATTCGCACCCGTTGTTGTTCCTGCGCTCCACCGCGCTTGCTTACGCTCTACAAGTCGCGTTCATGGCCGGTTCCATCTGCGCACCTGCCGCCCTCTGCCCCCTATGCTGGTGTAATCTGCGGGCTTACGCGAGGCTGATCGTCACCTGTCGGGACAGATCGCTACGCCGTGATGGCCCTCGAGACCACGGCGACCGAGCTTGGGGTGCGCACGGGGTTATGCCGCGTATGGAGTGGCCCGTTTTATCCGACGTGCATCCTCTCGCGTGCTTCTTCTTTGCGCGCCATCTTCGTCAAAAGGCCATATGTTCTCCCGTCGGCTAGGGGCGAGCGACGAGTCGGCGTTCGCGAGGGAGAGTATATAGGGCGCAAGGACGGGCGGAGTATCTAGTCGCTCCAACCCCTCGACCGTCACAGGAACGACTTACACAACAACAATGCGCTCCTCGACGCTCTTCGCCCTTGTCGCCATCGCAGCCTCCGCGGGCGCACAGACCCTCACCGGGCAGTATGACTGCCTGCCCGCGGGCGCATACACCCTCTGCCAGAACCTCTGGGGCAAGTGTGAGTGGTGCACTTTCTCCCGTCCGTCTGAGGTGTAGTGTTCTGACACGACCGCGACGCGCAGCGGCCGGCGTCGGTGGCCAGAACTCGACGCTGATCAGCACGAGCGGGAACACCATCTCCTGGCGCACGGAGTGGACGTGGCAGAACGGGCCGAACAACGTCAAGAGCTACGCGAACGTCCTCAGCAACTCTGCCAAGGGCGTCCAGGTGCGGCTCTCTCGCCGTGCTCGTCGCGGCAATGTGCTGACCGCGCGAGACAGCTCTCGGCCGTGAAGAGCGCACCGACGGTGTGGCAGTGGAGCCAGACCGAGTCGTCCGGCATCCGCGTTGATGTCTCGTACGACATCTGGACTGGGGTGCAGCCCTCTGGTAGCCCCGCCACCTCCGCGTCCTCCTACGAGATCATGATCTGGCTCGCCGGCAAGGGCGGGTGAGTCTCCTCCTCCCTCTTCCCCTCGTTTTGTTGTCCGCTGCTGACTCGCACGCCTCTGCTGCAGCATCCAGCCCGTCGGCTCGCAGATCCTCAGCGGGCTGTCGCTCGCCGGCCACACGTGGAACCTCTGGAAGGGCCCGAACGCGAACTGGCAGGTGCTCTCGTTCGTGAGCGCGGACGGGGACATCAACGACTTCAACGTGGACCTCAAGGAGTTCTTCGACTACCTCGTCCAGCAGCAGGGTGTCTCTGCCTCTCAGGTGAGTAGTGTTCTTGTCATTGTACCTCGCCTATGGAGCTGGCTGACGCGTGCTGGGCGTGAACGTGCACAGTACATCCAGGCGATTCAGTCCGGCACGGAGCCATTCACCGGCAGCGCGAACCTGCTTACGTCGAGCTACAGCGTCGCCATCAACCACTGATTCGCAGGACACTGAAGCAGGATTATAGTCGGTTTGTGACCGTGCAAAGATCAGAGCGGCTGTACATACAGAAGTCTTGAATCTTCGGTTCTGGTGGAAACCTCGCAATAATATTCAATCGAACTCCAACGTCAGCTCTCGGTTCATCCGAGGCCTTGCTTCGAGTCCACTCCGACGTCGCGCGACAAGGACGTAAGAGCCTGTGTTCCGCCACACCGAAATTCCTCCCCGTACTATGTGACACTGATAATCATTCATCCCATCTTTACCCGATTTTCGAGCATCGCACAAAGCGAGTCATTTAGTGAGTGTCAGCTCTTCGGTGTTTTTGAGCTGGTTGTTTGTCACTAACCCATAGCCTTCAATAGATTATGTCGCGACTGTTATTCGTCTTCCGTCTTCACTACGACACACACTCTCACACGGAAGCGTCCGGTCTGCCGTAGTGGCGCGAATAGGTGCGACAAACATAGAGTTTTCCCATAGTGACTAATGAGAATAGTGTTCAAGCACGACGACCGTGGTTTACAAGTTAGGAGGGCAAAGGCACACATGCGTGGCTTCTGCCTCCACGTAGAACCCATTTAAACGCATCGCGCTGCGAGGCATTCGCAGCAATACAGCTATAGCCATGTCCACAAAGTACGCCCTCCCAGAGCCGAAGCCCGACCAAGTGTACATGGAAGTGTCCGCCTTGGAGGCGGGCATCTTGCAGCTCATCCTCGAAAGATTCATCGCCGGCGCCGAACCGGGAACATCCATCATGTGTCCCTCGCTCGCGTTCTCCCTCCGCCATTCTGCCAGCAAGGAGCAACTCGTGTTCGACCTTGGTATTCGGAGGGATCTGAGTGTCTTCTCGCCAGGTGTCCAAAAGATCATCGCGGGCCGCGTTATTACGACCCCGCAAAGCGTCGACGAGAGTTTACGCCATGGAGGCATCGATCCAGCACTGGTCAAAACGGTGATCATCAGCCATCTGCACTATGACCAGTACGTGTGTCTGAGTTCACAATTTGCATTCACTCGGCCTCACATCGCTCTTGCAAATCTTACCAGCGTCGGCGACGCCTCAGCGTTCCCAAATGCTACCTTCATCCTGGGCGGTGAGGCGGAAAATCTCCTCGCGCACGCCTACCCTGTCGACGACGCCTCCACCGTCCTCCAGGCCTCCGTCCCGCTCTCACGCACGCGCTTCCTCACCTCCGAGTTCTCCCAGTCCATCGGCCCGTTCCCCCGCGCGTACGACTATTTCGGCGACGGGAGCATGTACGTCGTCGACGCCGCCGGCCACCTCCCAGGCCATATCAACATCCTCGCGCGCACGGACGCGACGGGGTCGTGGATCTACCTCGCGGGAGACACCGCGCACGACATGCAGCTCCTCACCGGGGAGCGGGAGGTCGCGTTTTCGTTTGACGGGGCGGGACACATGGTGTGCGCGCACACGGACAAGGAGAAGGCGGTGGAGCATATCGGGCGGGTGAGGGAGCTGTTGGACATGCATCGGGTGCAGGTTCTCCTTGCTCATGACTATGTGTGGTATGAGGCGAACAAGGGCGGGGACGCGTTCCTTCCTGGTACGATACCACCGAAGCTGTAGCAGTCTCTTAGATTGCGATCGTGTCAGCTAGGCGTCTGAGTAACCTGCACTTTCTCTTTTCTCTGATGGTCGAGACTCCCAAAGGCGCTCATCGTCAGTAGTGAAACGCGCGGGCAACAGGCTGCAACAGGGCGCGCTGCGCGCTACGCCTTCTCTTCTCCTACCACCACCATTCCGTCAACACACAGTCGAGGATCTGCCATGAAGTCCACTAACGACACCCTAGAGCCAGTGTCGGACGTCATGATTCAAGAACTACGGTCATACGTCCTGGATAACGATAACGTGTCCCGAATGAGGTCTGTTCACGTCATATTAAGTTATGGACCTGGCATAGTACTCACAAACCGTGCTCGAACGTAGAAGAGAGAGTGTAAGTCATGATAGATGTTCAATAGTAAATATCAAACTCATTGCATCTACGCAGCTCGTATCCTTGCATTCTGGCATCATCGACATCGTTGTCGCGATACGCAAGCAGCTCAACACCTTCCCTCTCATCAACAACCTCCCTACGGAGGTCATGGCTATGATATTCCACTACACCGTTAGCCAACCGCTGAAGGATGCACGCCCATCGGAAATCTCCAAACTGTCAAGTAGTCGTCTGCTTTCAATAACCCATGTTTGCCACACATGGCGTTGCATCTGTCTATCGGACCTGCTCTCTGGGCCTATTTCGTCGCGACTTGGGATCCAAATGTTATCCAGGAATACCTCCAAAGATCCCAATCGGCTCCCCTTACTATTTTTATGACTGATCAGGTCGTCCGGAACGTTGCCCAAGTCGTGTACCCCGAGGATGAAGGCCCAGGTCGTCGCGAGATCGGATGGACCGAATTGATGGACAAGGTCCTGAAACGATACGGCCGGCGGCCGGACGATATCCTTCCCGACTGCCTTGAACATACTGCTCCTTCAATCGAGGTCCTCACCGTCAGCGGGCCAATGTTCAAGGACGTCGATAGGCCCCTTTTCTTTATGCGAACATGATGTATCGCGCGGAAGAGAACAGCAGGCGGAGGCGCTGGCGACGCGTCTCGGACGCGTCGTCCTGTAAGTATACTGTGTCAGGCAGTCTGTTTACGCGTGAGTAGGGAAGGGCGAAGGAGGATGGCATTGGGCGCGCGCTCGCGCAGCGCGGACCCGACATCCAGATCGCGCTACCGCTCTCTCGCGCGACTGGGAGGGGGTCGAGCTCAAGCCGGCAGATACGAAGTATTACATGCACTATCTATGTGTAACGTAGCTGTAGCAAAGAGTGAGTTTTTTCGATCGTGGATGTGAATGAGACGGAGATAAAGCGGAGAAGGGGGACTGAGAGACATTGGAGTTGAAGTGTTTGAAGGAACTCGGAAGAAGAAGGGAGGCGTCGGATGGGTGGGTGAGAAGAAACAGAGCACTCGAAGTCCGGGGGACTTTCGAATACGCGGGTGAGGAAGGAGGAGGAAGAAGAGGGACATAGACGCGTAGGGGAGGACGCGAGCCAAAGGAGCCATAGTGACAAAGCAAGAGGAGAGGAGGCGCGACGCGAGCGCGTCGCGCTTGGCACGTGCTACTCACGCAACACAAACATGTTACATAGCGCGCGCTGATGCGTCCATCGTGCCATATCTCCTCCTCCTCCCGCCAATCCCGCGGTGCGTACAGCACAGCCCGCCCGTCTACAGACGGGCCGCCGGCGGGCCTATGTGCATACGTATGTGTGGTCGGCTCGATGCCGACAAACTCAGCAGTAATTGAAAGCAGACCACCCCAAGTTCAAGTTGGGACTCGGAGTCACCAGTGCTGCCAGCAGGTCACCGTCTTCAAACCCGCTTCGTCTGCTCGAGCCCTCCCCTCCATTATCAGAATGGGCGGCATTTTTTCGAAAGACTCCGGTTCCTGGCCCGTGATGATGCAAGCCCTTCCACCCAAGTCGAAGTTCAGCACGGATCAAATCCCAGACTTGACAGGTCGAGTTGTACTCGTCACCGGTTCGTTTTTTAATATGCTATAGCGACCGTAATTTCATGACGTGACTTAACACGACGCTTGACAGGTGGAAGCGGAGGTATCGGACTCGAGACAGTGAAGGTGAGTGAACCTAAACAACGTTCACAACGGCGAGAGATCTCTCACGTCGCCGTCGCTCGTAGGTACTGCTGCAACACAACGCCAAGGTGTACCTCGCCGCGAGGAGTCAGACGAAGTTCGAGAGCGCGATTGCGTCTCTCAAGGAGACGACCGGTAAAGAGGCTATATTTCTTGAGCTCGACCTCAGCAGTCTTGCGTCTGTGAAGAAATCTGCAGAGGAGTTCCTGAGGAAAGAGCAGGAACTACACATTCTCTTCAACAACGCGTACGTCGTGCACACTGGCCCCTATCTACATTTCACTGACTCACGAGTGTGTACAGAGGAGTGATGTCCTCTCCGATGGATCACCTGACACGTGAAGGTCTCGATCTCCAGTGGGGAACGAACGTCGTTGGCCACTGGTACTTCACGGAGCTTCTCATGCCCGCGCTCATCGCTGGAGCTCAGTCGTCGCCAGACCACCACGCTCGCGTCGTCACGACATCCTCTAGTCGCGCGTACATGGCAACAGTAGACTTCGATACGTTGAAAGACGGCACCAAACGACGGGCGGCGATGGATCTACAGAGTCTTTACGATCAGAGCAAATTCGTAAGGCGATCTCTGCTCCTCTGCCCGTTTTTGCAAACTGAATCATCCGTTCCTTTGGCAGGGTAACGCCATTGTTGCGCGACAGATAGCGAAGCGGTACGCCGACAAGGGCATCATTTCCATCACCCTCAACCCTGGTAACATCGAGAGCGATATCATGAGGCACAAGTCGACGCTCTTCCGGATGAGGGCGGTGCGTTGTTTGACCAAGCTACAGACAAGTTGCTCACTACTGGTTCGTGATACAGAGCTTCTTCCTTTACCCTGTGAGCCTCGGCGCGCTCACGCAGCTGTACGCCGGGACCATGCCAGAGGCTTTGAACATGAACGGCGAGGTACGTTTTGCATTGCGTTACACGGTATTACGCTAACCTCATGCACTCATATCCCGTCAGTTCTTGATCCCTTGGGCTCGTCTCGGTCGTTGCAGACCTGAGATGTATGACGAAGAGTACGGCCAGAAGGTTTGGAAGTGGATCGAGGACTTCGTCAAAGAACATCAGCCTTGAACGGCGCCTCCCGAGGGTTAGACACACCCAATGCTACTCAAAATACCCTGTTCTCTGAACGTTCATAGGATTCTGCAGTCCCTGCCCCGCAACGTTGGTGACCCGCCTCCTGCCGTCGTAATAGTACTAGTAGCCACGTTCAAGTTGTAATCATGATGACCCATCTGAGGCTGCGTTGACCAGTGTGCCCTAGAAGTCTTCAACATGCATTTTCGTCTACGGGAGGGACGAGCGCTCCGCCTATGCCCCTGGCACCTTTCGCTTGACAGCCCGATTCCTACGGATTGGGTTAGGGTCAATTCGCTTCGCCTAGTGACCAGCCCCAGAACTTAGCTCCCCACTTGTATTTCTGCGGGACATGGTACGGGCCCGCCTAATATCTGCTGCTTCGTCTCCTCCACCGCGCGAACTATCTCCTTGCACAGCTCGACCCGACCAGTCATAGGGCCGTCAACGGTGGCGGGCCACTGCCAGTGAGGCTGGCAGTCGAAAGGCGAGAGGCCAGGGACGTTCGCACTGAACGGCAACACATATGTCTAGAGTTGCAGATATACTGGTGATGCTGACGCAGTCGCCGACTGAATCCTGCAAGGTGGTGTTCTTGTCGGACCCGTATCCAGTACACCCGAGGTCGTCTGAGTCACCGGCAAGAGGGAGGCACAGCGCGTCGCCTTAGTGGAAACTGGCGGCAGTGACCGCACTTGTCGACACCTTCCAGATGTTGCGTAAACTGCGGGGCTGCTGCGGTCGCTATCCCTTGATGATGAGTTTTATGTCTTCTCGCACCTTACTCAGGTCTTCCATTGGCAGGCACGGTGGTACGGATACTGCAAGTATGTAAAGTATGCCAAGCCTCATGCTTCTCATAGTCGTCATCGAAAACTGACGTGTACAATAGAAACGCGACACTATGAAGTCATAACACGATGTAGAGCTTAACTTAAAGAACCGCTGTGCGCTGCGAAGTCCGCGGAAAGCACGAGTACTCAAGTTGAACAGTGCTCCTGATGCACCAGGATCTCTTCGCACTCGAATGTCACGGGGAAGAATATAGCCTTCACACAAGCTCACGACAGGTGACTGCGGACTCCTCTCGTGAGTAATAAGTTCATCATTCCTCGAGAGGTGCCCTTGCAGCGGCGGCCGCGACAACTTAATCTCTCATGTGGGTCCTGTCCTCGGTTCTCGAGCTAAGCTATCTGAAGCCTTAAGCCTGCAACAGATGGACGCTGTCGGCGAGGGCGGCCTGATGTCATAGTCAGACGAGTAACGACCTGTCACGGCTATCACCCTCACGGCTCAGCTTTGAAGGTGAGCTTAGCTTCAATAATGAGTAGCACCTGTCCCGATCCCGGGCCACTCTGGCACCGGTACATTTGAGGCTCTTAAATGAATGTGTTGATCTGTCCCAGAATTCCCTTCTCATCGACATTGTTAGCGGCTTCGTCCACGAAGAGGAGGCCGAAGATATTCGGACAGCGCGCGGATCACCAACTGCGGGGTAACTTGTCTGCTCGAGTCCTAATCGGACGTAATCTCACATGAGTATGGGAAGTATCGAGGTACGCCTCTCCACGTGCGCCTCGTTCAGACTTCCTCGGCGCCCATCCCTACATTGAGGCTGAAGCTAACCTCTGCCATGGTACAGTGCATACCCTCGGAGCTTGCAATTTTACGCGCTCGCGCTCTCGAGCTACCGGTACGTCCCAAACTTCCGAGCAACAATATACATGAGAGCTCCAACACGTTCTCCGCCGACAAGGGTAGAGGCGGCGTCCCCCAATTTGTGGATCTTCCTTGACTCTTCTTGGCCTTAGACTCACAGGTAAGACTTGACAACAGAGCCCCACCTTCGGAGTTCAGTACCCAATCGGTCCCGAAATCTATGCCCTGGTCTTGACATGTAGAACATTGAACAAGCTTATAGCGTCGAGAATAGTACGAAAGGGAAGAGCTCGGTGTGTTCGCTTTATAATCTGTATTGTCATTTCAATGCACAGTCTGATCGTCTTGTGGTGACTTGCTGACCAAGTCGCGCGGAATTACGATACGGCACAAATGACGCCGTTTCTGTTGCGCTCGTAGCCTTTACCTCGGTGCCGAAGACTGGGGCTAGCCACCGGATACTCATTCGGAGAAATTCTAAACGACGATGTCCATCGGAGAATCGCTTGTGGCACCCTCGGCATCTTTGGGAACTTCAAACGCCAAATTTCTCAGGCCTCAGCATGGCGGCCGACAAGATCGAGTTGTCATCTAAGAAGGCGCATTCTGCATTAGTTGGCCGCCTTGGCTTCGAGATCACTGGAGAAGTCGCCTACGGAGCATGTCGCTACTATTGCGATTACTGGTAGACCCTCCCCTCGTCCGGGAACTGATCGGTGCCCTGAGCAGCTCAGGAGTCGATGACTGAGCTCATTGAGTACAGAGTCTATCGTTGCCATCTCAAGACCGGGTCGACCGGATGCGCCGAACACGCCGAACGCACGCGAGAGCCACGAGGCTCACATGGCCCGTACCGCGGCCCCAGAATAGAACGAGCCTACTACGTCCGAGATACATCTTTGACTCCGCCGACGAGGAAGGGAACGCAGGTTCTACTCGGGCAGGCGAGCGCACATAGGTTCGCACTGTACCAAGCCAACAATCATGCCACAGATGATGTAAGTGTCCTGCCGGTGATCCTCCAGGGAGAATTCCGAATTGCCCCCTCCTCAATCTGATAGGCCGGCTACACCCCCGCAAAATGAATAAAGAGCGCCGACACTCCCTCGCCCTGGCCTCAACTCGCGGATTCCTTGGTACATCCCTCCCCGCTGCCCCGCTCAGGCGCGGAGCCGTCACTTCCCGTCCCTCCTTCGATTACTCCGGATGGTGACTGGAGCATCGCGTGGCCGAGGGAATAAGTGTCAGGTATGACTTCATTGTTGCGGCGATCTACGCTGTCCACTTGATGAGCTGAACTTCGGTCCCGCGTTAGGTCTGAAGTCTATCGACTGGGCCCATATCGAACGTGCCTTGAGACTGTCCCGCATTCCACATACGTATTGCATGCTGAACGCGTGCCGCAGCAAGCTTCGCTCCCTCATACACGGTCAGTGCCCTAGTCCTCTGCTCCTGCCTCTCTGACCCTGGAGTAGATCTCTTACGATTGCGACGAACCGACCTCAACACAATTCTTGACTGTGGACGACCGAAGGTACGACATCGAGCTATGATGCTGGTCTTCAACATGCTGACAAGAACGGATAGCGCCCTCTTAGCCTATTACTCACCCGATCGTGAGTTCCCGTGTCCATAAGGTCCCGAGGTAAGGACCCCGAGACCTCTTAAACTAGACGTTGCTCAAAGCGCACTAGGTATCCCCTCCGGATCGATGGCCTTACCCCCCGACGCCTGCAGCCTGATTGTGAAACATGTGGCGGACTCGAGATCGACCCTGCTCTCACTCTGCGTTGTCTCAAAGCAGTTCCAGTCAGCTGCTGAGCGCGCACTCTACAACACTCTACACCTACGCGGATATGATCACACCATCTCAGTATGCGACATCCTCGCACACACACCGCGGTTGGCCATGCTCGTCATCGCGCTCTCTCTATACGGACAAGATGAAGATAGCGATGACGAAGAGGCCGAAGATTACGACCCTCCGGAGGAGTACTGGCAGACACTCTGCTTGGCACTCAAGCGCACAACGCGGTTGCGCTTCCTTAACCTACACATCACCGGCGGAGGTCAAGTGGACAGCGCCTGGATCCTCGACGACTGCACCTTCCAACTACGAACATTCCACTGCGACCTCGCGTGGGACCAGCACCTCGCATCCTTCCTCTCGCGCCAGATACGTCTCTCGGACCTCTTCCTCGCCGACTTCCGCGAGCCAGAAGCGGCTTCCGATCCCGACGGCACGCCCCATGCGCGGGTTCCAATTTCGAGCCCAGGGTATCTGCCGAAGCTCGCGCTCCTGGAGTGCACGTTCTCTGAGGCGGCGGTCGCGCTCGTACCGGACCGACCGGTCGTGCGAGTCAAGACCTGTTTCACGCACAGCAAGCTCCAGGAGAAGCGCGAGGAGCTCCGCAGCATCGTCGGCGCGTTGCGGCGGTCAAAGAAGCGGCCCCGTGCGCTCGACATCGCGGATTCGTCGTACACGGCCGACTTCTCGCTCGAGCTGCTGTCGGCGCTCACCGCGGACAGCTTCTTCTGCGGCGACCTGCGGTACATTGGCACACTCGTCCTGCCGGTGGATGGTCCACAGGTAGGTCAGGCATCCTATGCCCTGAGCATGGCACCAGAATACTGACGAGCGTTGCCAGAGATTAGAGTTCTATGGGCTGCTCATGCGTCTGCCTCAGCTCCGCTGTATCGAGGTCGATGTCTCCGAGTGGGATCCCCCACCAACCCATGCTGCTGCTCTGCGCGCGGTAGCGTATGAGGTTCGGCTGTACTGCCCGACCGTGGTGACGATTGTGTTCGTGTATGAGTTCGAGCGACACTTGGTGCGGGTCGTAGGTGGCTTGGCTGTGTACGACGAGGATGCCATCGCAGAAAATTTATGGCGTGAGGTTTGATTCTCCCACTGGTGAGTCCCCACCTCTTCAATAGCTGAGCGTTTCTACTAACTGACAACATTACAGATGTGTCCCGTCTCTACTTACTTTCTCTAGTCGACATTGTTAATCATACTGTATCTTTAGCCTTACATTACTGTATCCTCACGCACACTGGCAGATCCCACTGGCATTAGCCTCTTGTTTACGAACCCGAAACCGACACCATCCTTTGCCCCTTGAACTTCCGTGTTACTTTCTCCATGATACCGATACCCCGCCCTTCCGATGTATGCTACCGTATATGGACTAGATGGACTGGACAATGCAGTCTACCACTGCACACCGTTTCTCTTCCACTACGACCCTTACCGCTTCCTGCAATACGCCCACCAACTCGTCCACCTTCTCGACGCGCTTTCCCCATGCACCTCCAGCAGCGACTGCGACCTGAGCATAGTCGGGCATCTCGGGACCGAATCCTACTGTCAGTTGTCGTCCGGATACAGTGCTGCCGAGCCCTTCAGGGTACACGCCGAGCATCGAGTTCTTCGGAGACTAGTATAGGACGATGTCCAATGAGTCCGAATCACCCGGGCCAGATGTGCACTGGAGCTCACCGCCCAGCCACCATTATTCAGAATCACAGTGAGGAACGGCTGATGAGGATGACCGCACTGAGCCGATGATCTGAACCGGATTATGTCGTGCGCTCACCGTGTTGTACCTCCTCGCGATCCAGTACGCACTCGCCGGTATTCCAAACAGGTATGTGCCGTCCCCGACCACGGCTGCAATGAGGTCATACCCTTTCCCCGCGACGACCCCACCGAGATACGCCCCGATGCTCGCTCCCAAGGAGTACCCCAGACTTGTTCCGCCGGAAGCGATCATACTTCCCGGCTGCTCCGGCTTGAGGTGAGTCCATGCGAGGTGGTAGCTGCTGATAGACTCGTTCACCCAGAGCACTTTGTCACCTTTGCTCGGGGTCTCTGCTGATACGACGTCCCGCAGAGTTTCTAGAACGTAGGGTACAGTAGGCGCGATGCCATCCGGAGAGAGCGACTTGACCTGTTCATCGGCCGCCATATCGTTGATCCAAGTAGACCTGAGCTCTTGGAGACGCGCTTGACGAGCCGGCAGCGCATCTGCAGCGAGGGTCTTGAACTCGGGGTTGTCGAGGGCCGTGATGAGTTGCGTCAAGGCAACCTCGGGATCTGCTTTGCAGATCAGGTCGGCGTCGACGTGAGACCATTGGAACGTCGTCTTGAGCGGGTCATTGTCGATGACGAAGACACGAGCATCATCCAGAGGCTTGCTCCCCTTGGTCTCGATCCAGGGAATGTCAACTTCGAGGAGTATGAGCAAGTCGGCTTGGTCGAGGAGATCGTTCTTGCCACTGAAGGAGGAGCGAATGTAGTTGGGATGCGTCCAGGGTATGCAGACCGCGGATTGACACGAGGTGCACACGCCGATGGCGAAGAGGCTGGAGAGCTCGGCGAGCAGCGGGACTGTCTTCGGGTTCCGGCCGGAGTTGGCGGCGATGATAAGTGGGAACCGTGCCTGGAGGAGGGCGTCCATTATCGTGGTCAGCGCTGTCTCGCAAGTTAATGTCAACCGTTATTTGGCAACGTCCCTTAATAACGAACCTGCTGCCGGCAGCCCTCCCCCTTGGATAGCAGGCCACTTCTGAACTTTCAAGTCGCCGTTGAAAACCGACGCGTCGACATCCTCTTCTGTGGTCTCACGACGCGCCCACAGGTAGACTGGACCTTTCGGCTCGCTCGTCGCGCTAAACACATGCAACATGAGCCGATTGTTCAGATACACATTATCAAATGTGCACGAACATCTGCAACGCACGTAGGACCATCGGCCCAGCGTTCATCCCACTCTGGATCTGGGCGGTATACCTCATGTACTGACGAACGATGGACGGCTGGTCCGGCACATCTGCGGTAGACTATGAGACAAACGTGGGAGCAATAATTGAGAAGACGGCACCTTGAAGCCACATGGGCCACTCATTCTTCGTGCCCTTGATGCGGCGGTCAGAGGACTGGGGCGCCGCGCCAGCAAAAATGAATACAGGCGTATGTCCCCTGTCGACGTTGTGCACTGCGCCGGCCAAGCCCTAGGTGAGAACATGTTAGTTACCGATGAATGCCGTGGGTGCCATATCACAGCGCGTCCCGAGGACATCCCGATCTATCGACTCGAGCTCACCTGCGTTCCAACGTCGACATGCACAATGACAGCCGCCGGTTTTCCGGTGACCTGTGCGTATCCTTGAGCGGCACTGAGGGCGACCATCTCGTGTGGGCATGTGACGATCTCGATGACGGTTTTCCCGCTCTCGACACGCTCTCTCTCCAATTCTTCCAAGAAGGCGGGGTGGTCATTGCCCCAGTTTACGAAAGCGTGAGTGACTCCCGCTTCCGCGAGGGTCTTGAAGATGATTGAGGCCGTGGTGTACATGTTCGATACCGATGTCGTGCTCTAAGCTGGTGTTGGGGAGTGCAGGAGCTGAAGAGCAGAGGCACTGGGAAACCCACACCACTTTAGAGTCCGATTGTGCGAAAACAGCTAAGTCGTGTGAAGCCTCCGCGACTTACTATATCCCGATCCGAACGACTATCAGCCTTACTAGTAAGTTTCAAAGTAAGTGTCATGTGGAAGATCAGTGGAAGAGTATTAGAAGTAGCAAGTATCTTCGATACGATATATCGCGAACTGTGCCAGTGGTGGTGGACATTTCAAACGAACATGGTTTGGCAGCTGCATAGCTCGGATCTTGCCGGAATGATACTCAATCTGAGTCTCGACGGCAACGGGAGCCCTACCTTACCTTACCCGGGCTCTCGGAGGGAAGAGCACGACGAACATTCTAGGTCACTCATTAGAGGCCTGTCTCCGTATATGCAACACTCGTATCCAGACGGCACTAGCCCAGAAAGCGGCGCCACCGGCAGCATCTCGTCTATCCAGCATCAACTATGCATCAACGTGCAACCGCGAGTCAGTCACTCCGCTTCCAGCCCGTCCGACCACCGCTCGTACTGGTCCAGCGACTCCGTCCAGACCGCGATCTTCTTCCGCGCCGCCTCGACCGCGTCCTTGCCGACCGCAATGCGCAGCGGCGGGTCGGGCAGCACGCCGCTGCGGTAGAACACCTCCGCACACTTCCGCGTGTCTTTCCACACCACCATGTCGCCGATGTACGTGCTCCGCATTCGGTTGCAGGGCAGGTCCGGGTTGCTGTACGCGGGGTGCGGCGCGGGGAAGGACACCTTCGGGAGCATCGCGCTGTGGATCCAGCCCGGCTCCAAGAGCGTGACCTAGAAGGGCAGAGAGTGAGCCGCGTGCGGAATGCGCGATACAGTCGCTCGACGGATATCATTGAACATATGTACCTTGATGTTCCACGCGGGATCCAACTCGGCAGCGAGGGTCTCCGTCATCCCTTCCAGCGCTACGTGGCGGCGACCCAGAAGATCAGAACAAGCCTTGCATATCCACGATGGCGCGCGGAGACATAAACAATAGCCACATACCGAACTTTGCCGCGTTGTACGCTCCACTGCCCGGGCTGCCCGTGTATCCGAGGTAGGAAGACATCTGCAGCAATCGCCCGCCGTGCCCCGGCGGGTTCGCCTCGCGGAAGAAGCTCACAGCGGCCTTGGAGACGTTCAGCGTCCCCCAGAAGTTCGTCTCCATCACCGCGCGGCTTATCGCCTCGTCCGTGGCCTCTATCTCGCCCAGCGTGGCGGTCCCTGCATTGTTGACCACGACGTCAATACGGCCAAAAGCAGCCTTAGCCCCCGCAAACGCGTCTGAGATTTGCTGGGGGTCGTTGATGTCTAGCGGGAGGACGAGGAGGCGGTCGGAGGAGTGCTTGAGGGAGAGGTCGGCTAGCGATGCAGGGTTGCGAGCGGTAGCGACGAGAATTTCGCCCTTCTCGAGGACGACTTCCCCGAGAGCGCGTCCGATCCCCGTTGATGTCCCGGTAACTGGTGTAGAAACCAATCACTCGTTAGAGGTTATTGCGTAGATCGTGGTGGCACAACAGGTGAACTGACTGAACCAAACCCTGGGTGTGATTGTGGCTGACATAGTGCGTTTGCGGGATCGGAGGCGTGTGTCTGCCATTTAAGAGTGGTCGATTGGAGAGACCGCTGACCTCATCGTCCGACTGGCCACACTGATGGGCTGGAGCGCGCATAAGTTTCAAATAGCTAGAGGTTGTCACGATAGGGGATAGAAGGGCTGCTGCGAAAGACCGGAGTTTGACGTCGACGCTGGTTGGACTGTGAATATTTCAGCGATGCGCCTTCTCAGGAGATAATGCAAACCAAGCGCAACCCAGTCCATGGGTGTAGTACGAGAACGTATCGCAGATGATTTGAATTTGAGGCCCCGTGTCCTGATGTCCTGACAAATAAATAGCGCTAAACCACCGTATTGTAGAAAGAGCGGAGCATTAGCAACATCAGACTGACCAAAGATCACGTAGGTCCCACGCTCTTTGAAAACAAAATGAAAAGCGCACCAGAACACAGCAGAGCGCAGACACGTTCTGTCAGCTACGTGCCTGGGCTCAGACTCTAGAGGTTGAAAGTTTCACGTAACAGTCAATGGTTAATCCCGAAACGGGCGCATAAACTCCTCGCAATCCGGAGCACTATTCGGGCCCGCGATTCCGGGAGCACAGCATGGACGATAAGTAGTAATCGACATTACTTATCAGTGGGTGTCTCATGAGGACGAAGTAGAATCCGCGTCCAGTCAAGTAAACAGCAGTGAAGTACAACAAATCATAAATAACACAATAAACGTACCCATCTCGACAACACAAGCTGGGCCCCGACCTTGCAGGCAGTAGCTTCAGCTTTCACCCGCCCCAGTACTGGCTAGGAAGGCCAGCTTCCACCGCCACCACAACGCGGGCTTGCAACCTTCAGCGGAACAACCTGCCGATCCAACCGAGGCTCCTCTTCTCCCGCTTCCTCCGGAGCGTCACCGACCCGTCACCGGACTCGGGCGCGCGCAGGCGACATTGCGTGTTGCCTGTGGTCCGCACGTTCGCGCCGCCAGCCGGGGCGGAGGTAGCAGTAGACTCCGAGTCGCCCGTCGATGTCTGCGCGGGAGACGTGTCGGTCGGGGACTCGGCACCCGTGTCGTCTGCGGTGGACGAGGGGCTGCCTCCGACGGTGCTCGGGCGCGACGATGTCGTCTGAGTGTGCGTTTGGGAGGACGACGGGGGAGTGTCGCTAGTTGTCGAGGGAGCGGGCGGAGACGTGGACACGTCGACGCTGAAGTTGGAAATGACGAGATCTGCGCTGCCCGTGAAGGGCTCCGTGCCGGCCTGAATGGCCTGTATGTACTGCGTCTTCGCGACGCCCTGCTTGCTGACCAGATACTCTGCAACAGGGGAGGTTCAGCGACAGCACCACGTTCGAGGGGGTCGGAGAACGTACGGAAGAAGTCGTTGAGGTCCGCCTTGAAGTCGGTGATGTCGCCCTCGGCGGTGATGAACGAGAACACGTCCCAGTTCCCGTTCGGCCCGTGGTGCAGATTCCAGTTGTGCCCCGCGAGCTGCAGGTTCTGCACCACTACCCCGCCGATCCCCCCAATGCTGTGTGCGTGTCAAACCATGCATCATCTGACGAGAGTTGAGAGACACCGACCCTCCGCGAGATGAGAGCCAGACCATGCTGTGGCGTCGCGTGATTAATTTACGCGTAGAACGCGAGCTGAAGACACCTTACATCTCGTACGACGACGCGGCGGAGGCAACGTCTCCCGACTGCTGCACGCCAAACCAGATGTCGTAGCTAGCGCGACGGTGATAAGGGATGTTGTCTGGTCGCAAAACAAGGAAGCGGCACGTACGACACGTCCGCTCTCAGATCGTCCGTTGCGGATCGGTAACTCCACTGCCAGGTGGTCGGGGCGGAGAAGACATCTTGCAGCTAGTGGGACGATGCGTGAGCGCAGCCCGGGGTCCAGTCGACCGAAGCTCACGCGCACCTGCATACCCTTCGCGGTGTTATGGTAGAGGTTCGGATCTTCCGATGCCCATGAAGTAGGTGTCACTCCGTCCGCCCATGCATAGAAAGAAACGAGTACTCACAACTCTTGACATTATTAGGGCTGTTCGCCCACGTATACTTGGTCTCCCAGGCGACCGTGTCCCCATCCGCAGAGTTGAGCGTAGTCGTCTGCGATCCTACCCCCGAGTCTTGAAGTGCCCGCCACCGCCACGGCCAGAACAGAACGCGAACCGCATTGGACTGATGCGTCGACTGCAGTCGAACGTGGATAAAACTTACCTGCGCCCCATAGATTCTGGCAAAGGGTGTACGCACCCGCCGCCGTGCAGTCGCTCCCCTGCAGCGTCTTCTGTGCTGAGCCGCCAGTTCCGTGCAGGCCGAGCAGCGCGAAGACGAGGAATACCCACTCGTGCGGGTGGGATGAGAAGGTGTGACGTGCGAGCATAGGTTCGACCAACAGGCGAGGAGAGTACCCAGGACTGACCGAGAGTGTTTGTGGATGAGGACGGGAGGAGGTGAGCGGAAGAACGAACGGGCTCCGAGGCCGGACACGAGGCAAAAAGTCTTGTGAAATACCGCCGGGGCGACGCCCACGCGGCAGCGCACGTACGCGCACGTTCCAGTTCCTCGAGGATGGCTATGAAACGGAGCGAACGCTTACCTAGTGCGTCTCTCGAGCAACATCGCTGCTATATTGGCCCGTCGTCGCGTCTAACAAAATTGTTTTTGCGGGGATGCACATGCAAGCACACATACCCCGGCAGATTCACATCAGCCCTCAGCGTTTCGAGAACTGAAGGAAGGGTGGTATGAGAGGATCGAAGACTTCGAAGTTTGACAAGCAAGGTAAATTATGTGACCCATCGACTGAGATAGGCATAGTGTACGGCAGGTGCCAAGTGCCAGTGAGGAGGATGAATGGTCGTCATCATGGTTGAGAGCAGAGAAGTTAGGCGCTCCTGCAGTGGTACGTACGAATAACCAAGTTTGTACTTACTCAGACTGCCGTGAGCGAATTCGTGCAGCATGTACAAAGCCATTTGCCAGAAGTTAGACATGGACGGGTCGCCGATTAGTTTCAGTAGTGACGGCCAACAGGCAGACGATAAGTACCCTAATTTCTGACCTCTGCTGCCTGGCACTGACATCTACTGACATGTACTATGTACTTCAACGGTGAATCTGGTGAGATGATGTATTTGTCTTCTTCGGTCATACCGTGGTGAAGGTCGGAATCCGTAGTGCTTTTGTAACCCCAGTACTGGTGGGTCAGAAGAACGTGTTCCCTTAGCTCGTTTATATCGCTTCAAGGACACATTCGACAACCGCACATCTCTTCTCCGTCATGACCACCCTGATCGCCTCCTTGAGAGTTTCCCGGAGATCGGAGGCACGCTCGACACGCTGAGCCCACGCGCCACCCGCAGCGGCCGCCACGCCTCCATAATCCGCGTTTTCTAGCCCAAACCCAATTGAGAGTTTCTGTCCAGTGGCTCGACTGCCGTGACCGTCCGGATGTACACCCCGCAGAGAATTCTTCGGACTCTGGAAACGGAGACAAGCGGTATCAACTCTCATGTCAGAGTACTATCCAGTTCGGCGTAGGATGAGCGCGTACCTGCCAGCCGCGGTTGTTCAGCACCACGGTCAGGAACGGCGTTCCATACCGCCGCGCAATCCAGTACGCCGCCGTCGGCACCCCGAACAAGAAGTTGCCGTCCCCGCTGAGCGCAACAACCAGCTCGTACTCCTTGCCCGCAACACCCGCACCCAGACTCGCACCGACGCTCGCCCCCAGGACCCATCCGAGGCTCGTGCCGCCGGACATCAAGAAGCTCCCGGGCACATGGGGGCGGATGTGGTTCCACGCCAGGGCGGAATGGGACGCGGACTCGTTCATCCACAAGACTCTGTGCCCGTGACTGTGCGTCTGGGCGTGCACGACGTCTCGGACCGTCCCAAGCACGAATGCAACCGAAGGCAGGACGCCGTCGGGGGCTAGCTGGGTTTCGGCAGCATCGAGGTCCGCGAGCCATGCCACGCGTCGCCCATCAAGGTCCGCTCTGCGCTCCTGGAGAGTCGTGGCGTGCACGGGCTCAGAGAGGATTACGATGGCCTCCGGGCTGCTGAGGGCATCGAGGATCTGAGACACTGCCGTTTCGGAGTCGGCTACACAGACCATGTCTGCGTCGACGTGCGACCAGCCGTACGTGCGCTTGAGTGGGTCGTTCCCAATCACGAACACCTTCGTATCGGGGCGCGGGGTGTTGTCCATGACGTCCACCCACGGAACGTCGGTGTCGACAAGGAGCACGACATCTGCGTCTTCCAGATGTGGGACTTTCCCTGCGTAAACAAAGCCAAGGTAGTAGGGGTGGTTGCATGGGATTGAGATAATGGAGCCAGCGACAACCAGCGTTCCAATTGCGAGGGTGGTCGAGAGTGACGCGAGGAGAGGCACCGCTGCAGGATTGAGACCGGAGCTGCCGGTGATGATGAGCGGGAATCGCGCCTCCCGGAGAGCCGCGGCGATTCTGTCCACGGCTGCGAGTATATTTAGCTGCCAGCATCTTCGCCATGGAATCGAGTGGGAGTAGACATACCCTGCGCAGATAGCGCGGGCGCAGTGACCGAAGGCCACTTATTCAATGGAAGTGTCGAAGTCATAGTCACTTCGTCGATTTCCTCCTCGGTGACTTCTCTGCGCGCCCAGAGATACACGGGTCCCTTTGGTTGGCTTGTGGCACTGGAGACATGCATTAGGAACAACGCAGCTTGGGTGTATGAGATCACTGACATCTGTAACGCACGCATGATCATCTTCGACGCATGCTTCCCACTCTGGATCTGTACCGTATATCGCATGTATTGTCGTACGATCGCAGATTGGTCAGGGATGTCTGTATGGCTTCATCTGTTGAGAGACTAGAGTAGCCCGCAGACCCTACGACGTCATCTACACACCTTGCAGCCACATCATAAACTCGTTTCGGGACCCACGCAGTTCACCGCTGGCGGTGAACGGCGACGATCCTGCGAAAATCAACACGGGAATTTGGCCTCTGTCTGCATTGTGAACCGCGCCGCCTAGCGCCTGCGACAAACTTTGTCACAAAGCCTGCAGCGTAGGTATCAACATGATCGAACCTGGGTGCCGACGTCGACGTGCACGATAACCGCAGCTGGTTTTCCGACAACGAGGGCGTATCCATGGGCAGCGCTGAGCGCGACGTACTCGCTCGGGCACGTTACGATCTCGACCAGCGTGCGGCCGTCGTTCTCAACCCTCTGGCGGGCGAGGTCTTCGAGAAAGGCGGGGTGGTCACTGCCCCAGTTGACGAACGCGTGGGTCACCCCGGCCTCGGCGAGGGTTTTGAAGAAGACGGAGGCTGTAGTGTACATCTCGTAGTCCGCTGTGGCAGAACGTTAATGAATTGACACCGAGGGTGACGACTGGCGACTTCTTGGTATTGATGCCGTAAGGAGACATGAACGCAGAGATCCGCGCACAAGAAGAGGGCGCGCACGACGAAGGGGACACGCCAAGGGGAGAGGGGTCGGGTTGGGCGCGGGTAGATGAAGGACTGGCAAGATGAGGGTTTGCGAAGGTGACACCTATGAGAGTCAAGTACCCTAGTGGGTGTGCCGCAATATTGGTGAATATTGCCTCCGAGATAAACTAAGAAGCCTTGTCGATGGAGCATACGTCGTCCGAGAGCCTATTCCTCGTCAGATGACGGCACAGTGGCCACAACTGTTTCTGTACAGGCAGTTAGAGTGTGAACGAAGGCAACCGGTGACATCCACTTCTGTCGAGACGTTCTCATGGTGGAACAATCGGGCTGGGAGAATAATGCTAAGCAGGGATTCTCCCTTGTATCACTAAGCAATCAAATTCCCGATTTCCAGTTGCTTGTATGAGTCTCTGGGACAGGAAATCAATATTAATGTTGTTGTCGCCCAGCAGTGATATGTGCAGCTCTCCGGTTTCCCCTCATTTGGCACAGAGGTTATCGCGTTGGTCCTTCTCTCTGCATCTGCGCCCGAAGTGACGAGGTCCCATCGTTTACAACTTGGCAGCGGCAATTTGTCCGACGAGATCACGAAGCCCGAGATACTGCTCAGACTGACGCGGGCGAGCTGCTGCCCGCGAGGCTGCATCCTGCGACGATTCGAAGCGGTGGGCACTAGGAAGAAGAGTGACTTGCTGTAAGTATGTAGAAAATTGCTTCACGCTGTATCGTATTACGTACGTATACCCCGAGAATACCATGTTGATTTAAGATGAGCAGGTCAACATTCGACGTCAAAATTTGTGCTTGTACGCTTGACGTCACCGCGAGTCTGCGACACCTTCGTAACTATCGCCGAAGAGTGGGCCTGGGTTGTTTATGTACGGCGGTCCCTGTCAACGCTGTTGATGGTTATCCGCATTTCTAGATGGGATCCACCGGCAGACCATGTCACGATGGCGATCAACCTCGTGCTCGTCGGAGACCACTGGACGTGGTGGCGTGGACGATCATTCTGAGGACGAGGGTTAAATGATGCAAAACACGCATGTTGACCCCAAGTGACAGCAAACAGTACTCTCACCTCGTATAAGGCGCAATGATTATACAAGTTGGGCACAGGACATTCAGGCCGACCCTGGACGCTCAGAGCGATGATGGAAGTTGTACTACTAGTAGTTGACTGCCAGTGTGAGACTTCCGGAATCCGCTAGCCGGCTCCTTTCAGATTGACTTCATATTGAATTTGACGGCGCAATTACAAGAAAAGCGCAGGTTTGAGAGACCCGGGAGTATCAGAAATGTAGAATGGTGGTTATGATCAACTTGAACGCTTTTCGCTGAGCGGCGCCGAGGTCAGGCGTCAAGTTGTCAACGCGTTCCGGGCGCTCTCGAGTCTCGACTTTGACCCCAACCACCACGACCGCACGACTTATATTTCTATCTTCTCATTCTGATCTGTATTGTCTCACGCAACCTGTATCAATATCAACACAAGACATGGATGCCCGTCTACGACGCGTAAACAAGGAGATCGCAGGTGCGTACGTTCAGGCCCGGTCGAACGCCATCCGCAACTCCCTGCGTAGACTGCAAGAACGACAAGTCGTCGAGGGTCGCCATAGATCTCGTCGATGACAGCCCATTTCATCTCATCGGGTCGTTTGATGGACCCGAGGACACGCCATACCAAGGTGGCCGGTTTCAAGTCGTGCGTCCCGCTACATCTCTGTTTGTGCCACAGCTCACCTCACCACCCGACTGCCCAACTGCAGGACATCGTGATTCCAGATAACTACCCGTTTCAGCCGGTGAAGATGAAGTTCATCACCAAGGTCTACCACCCGAACGTCTCCTCCGCGTCGGGCGCGATCTGCCTCGACATCCTCAAGGACGCCTGGTCGCCCGTGCTCACCCTTAAATCCACGCTCATCTCTCTCCAGTCCCTCCTCTGCTCTCCGGAGCCGCGCGATCCGCAGGACGCCGAGGTCGCGAAGCACTACATGACCTCCAAGAGCTCCTTCGAAGAGACCGCGCGCTATTGGACGATGATCTACGCGGGGGGACCGGGCGGCGCAGCAGCAGCGGGAGCAGGCGGGGCGGGGAGCAGGGCGGGATCTGCGCGAGACGAGATCGCGATGGCGGGGCTGGACAGGGCGCATGTCGCGCAGTTTGAGGGGCTCGGGTTCGAGCGGTCGAAAGTGGTGCGTCGGCGTGTGTCTCCCGCTCTCCCGTGCGCCTCGCGCCCTGAACGCCGAATTGTACATGCAGATCGACGTTCTCAGAAGGCTGAACTACCGCGGGGCGAATGTGGCGAATATTAACGACGACCGGGTGGTCGAGGAGCTGTTGAAATGAACTGTCTGTATCTATAAGTAAGAGGACCGTCCGGAGCGCCTTAGGTTTGTCTTTGAAGCTCGATCCTCACGGTCGCTACCTTCCGCCTGTGCTCTTGAACTTGCCATCCTGGCTGAAAGAAGGTGCGGAGTTCTCGATGTTTGTTTTCACAGCAGACATCCCCAGAGTTCAGTGTACAAGACACACTTCATCTATCTTACCTGCCACTAACTCAAACAAAGGATCCTTTGTCAGTGATTTGTCACAAACATATCACGTCGACTCAGCATCGTATCGAAGGGTTTGAATTTTGGGAATGCACGCTGCAGGGACCACACGCTCCTCCGGCCGAACCCTCCGGCATATAGACGCCCGGTTGAGAACGATATCGATCCAATGTCCTGCTCTGCGCTTTCATCCACCATGGCTTCCAATACAAGTGAGTCTCGTGCTGCATCGAAGCCATGCTATCGCTGAACTCTCTTCGCGCCCGCTCTCCCACAGAGCTCCTGATCCGTAGGATCACCCCTGAAGAGACCATCCCTCTCCGCCATTCCGTGCTCTGGCCCGACCATCCCGTCGCGCATGTCCTCCTGGCCGAGGACGCGTCCGGCGTCCACTACGGCGCCTTCCTCCCCGACTCGCCCGTCGCCGTCGCTGTCATCTCGCTCTTCGTCGACCCGCTCCCGTCGTCCCCATCCACGTCCGCACCCGCCCCCAGCGCGCAAGTTCGCGCCGCGCGCTTCCGCAAGTTCGCGTGCGACCCCGCGCACCAACGTAAGGGGATCGGCTCGGAGCTCCTGCGACGGGTGTGTGAGGCCGCGGCGGCGGAGATGGCATGCGGCGTGATTTGGTGCGACGCGCGGACGAGCGCCGCAGGGTGGTACGAGCGCAGAGGGATGCAGAGGTTCGGCGAGACGTTCTTCAAGGGCGAGATTGAGTATGTGCGTATGAGGAGGGAGCTGTAAGCCGCGACCAGGACCGTCTGGGTTCGCGAGTCTTAGGAGGGAGGAAGGTGGTGTTGATGGACGACTTACTGCACCGAGCTGTAAGGTGGCGTGCGGTGCTCGAGTGAGTGCGGTAGCCAGTAGCATCAAGTACGCGCATAGTACACTCAACTCACATCGCCTCATTAACTTCCGCACATCGGGGACGCCCCTACCCACCAGAGCACCGTTCCGATCGCTGCAAAAAACATTTCCGACACGGGGAATCGAACCCCGGGCTATCGCGTGAGAGGCGATAATGTTAACCACTACACCATATCGGACATATGTGGAGTAACCTATGACTAGTCTCATATGTATCACTGCGATATCTATTAGATGCAGTGTGATAATGTACCCCTAGTAGCTACTAACACTAACATCTAAGTGACGTCTATCCGAATAACCTTCCTCCTCCTCTTCCTCCTACCATGATCAGGTTTATTCTAGTACAAGTATGTGACTTGACAATGCTCCCGCACTACACTTTGCTAAACAAAGTATATCAGAATCGACAAGGCAAGACCCGATTGTCCAAATGGTACGTCCCATACGATGATGACGAGAAGGTCCGCCTTGTCTCATCGTTTGGTGCGCTCCGACGGCTCACAAGTCATGGTCGACGCCATAGGTCCGACTGCGTGGAGAGGTGCATAGGCTAGTCGCGCCCAGGGACCAGAAGTACCAGTCCAACTTCGTCGAGGTACGTCAACATCTTAGCTCTCAGCATGCAGTCTGGCCAAGCGGACGACCGGGTATGAGCAGTTCCGGAACCACAAGGTCATCTACCGACGGTATGCGGGCCTCTTCTTCTGCATCTGCGTCGACGCGAACGACAACGAGCTTGCGTATCTTGAGGCCATCCATCTCTTCGTTGAGGTTCTCGGTGAGTGGTCCTAAATGTATTCATGGGCGCCTCTAGGCTGATCACTTCTCCGAGTGAAGACTCGTTCTTCGACAACGTATGCGAGCTGGACTTGGTGTTCAACTTCTACAAGGTTTGTACCGCTCGTCTTTGCACATCGTAAATGGATTGCAGCTGACTATCCTCAGGTGTACGCTATCCTCGACGAAGTGTTTCTTGCCGGCGAGATCGAAGAGACTAGCAAGGACGTTGTGCTCGCTCGATTGGAAGAACTGGAGAAGCTCGAGTGACGCACCCCACACAACTCGGACGCTCACGGTATGATTGTCATAGGTCCTAGGTTGTCGACTCGCATCGTGTATTATACAACTCCTACTTTCACACCGCTACAACCTTTGGAGGGCGGATCGGACGCGAAGGACAGCGACATGCCAATCCAAATCACCCTGTCTACTCGCTGGGGAGTCTGCTTATCTGGCCATGATAATACCCATATAGAGATCTTCGTGGTCGACACGCTGCACGGCAAGTGCGTTGAAGAAACATGGGCATGTTTAAGTATTCTCAAGGGCGTCTCGAGCACGACTCTCAAGATCTCACGACTGACCATCACAAGGACGCGAGATTTCCTCCTGTAAGGTGAGTTTACAACTACAACTGAAGGGGGTTGTCACTGTGAGCAAATGACCCTATTATCTATGAAGGGAAAATTCTGACTGACTCACGTTTGCCCTTCAACGGAAGCTGAAAGGCAAAGTTCATCATATGTCCGCGGCAGGACCGCCCATCCCCCCGCTCAGTAGGTCATCATCGTCTGCCTAGGCGGAGACAATGTTCGCGGTATGATCACAGCTATTTGGTGTTTGTCCCCACAGTGTATTGGCTTCAGACCGACGCGTACACCACTCCACCGACGCGCAATCTTCTTGTGCCCTTTGGAAATAGAATGTCCTCCCTGAGCAGCCTGCCTAAGGACCCCCAACAATAGCGCCTGAACCGTGAAACGTTGGACCCTCTCCGAACCCTGTTTTGTCCGAAATCTCCGGCCAGTCTATTGTCGGGTCCTTTTGCCACTGCCACTGCCCATCTGTGCATATTGAGTAAGGGTGAGTAAGGGTGACTCGAAGTCGCCAAGCCACTAGGCTAATGCGGCTCAGATTGACAAAAGTACTGGGCTACTTACCGAACCGCTCCTCGCGCATAGGGATGGTCCCTTACAACGCTTACAGCCCTGGAACATGCATCTCACGACGGGCATCCCGATATTTTAGACGGATGCAAAGACGTGCAAAATCGGCTGCTTGAGGTAACCCTTTTCGCCCAAAGGAGCCTTTTGGACGACTTTTCTCCAACCGTTTGGCCCCGGGATGCCTTGTGTGGCTAACTTCGGACGCCTTTTCTCCCGTACAAAATATCCGGATGCCCGCCGTGTCTACATTGCATCCTCCTGATTTACAATCGGAGTGATCGGATTGTTTATATGTCATACTATGCATATAATGTACGCCGTACTGTGCGCCGTACATACGCCGTACTGTGAGCCGTACGTACGCCGTACGTACGTCGTACTGCGCCGTACGCCGTACTTGCTGCTCCATGGTGCTGTTGTTCTCCCCGCAGCCATCGCCGGCTGCGGGAAGCTCGCGACCGACGTGATTACGAACGGCACTCGGCCAAACTGAGATTCGTCGCGGAGATAAAACTCCCCACCATAAATCGGTGTGCACTTATAATGGTGTGCACATCCCTGCCTCCTGCCAGTGCTTGATCTTTGAACCACCGTCACTTGACCGTCACCATCCAGTGGAAAACAACTATGGGTGCCGCATTCTCCGAATTGAAGACGGCATTGCCGGCCGTCGCACAGATGTACCCGCCCAAGCCGAAGTTCAGCGTCGACCAAATCCCAGATCTCACCGGACGCGTCGTACTCGTAACGGGTAGGTGGCAGCCTCTGTATACTCTCTTCCCAGTCAAGTCAGACTGACATTTTCTCTCTAGGCGGGAACTCCGGCATCGGATACGAAACTGTGAAAGTCAGCCATGTACTCCGTTCGTCGTTCAATCAACAGGATGCTGATGGTGTGAGGGTTCCGACAGGCATTACTGCAGCACAACGCAAAGGTCTACCTCGGTGCGCGCACCCAAGAGAAGGCCGATGCAGCTATCGCCTCTCTGAAGGCTGCGACTGGAAAGGAAGCGATCTTTCACGAGCTCGACCTCGGCACCCTCGCCTCGACGAAGAAGTCTGCCGAGGCGTTCCTCGTACGAGAGAGCGAGCTGCACGTCCTCTTCAACAACGCGTACGCCCCCGTCTCCGTCACCCACGCTAGGTTTTCTTGTGATACTCACTCAGAACAACAGCGGCGTGATGTGGCCGCCGATAGACTGGCTCACCGACGACGGTTACGACCTCCAGTGGGGCACGAACGTCGTCGCGCCGTTCCTCCTCACGGAGATGCTCATGCCCCTGCTTATCGCGGGGGTCAAGACGTCTCCCGACCAGCACGCGCGCGTCATTACCACGTCCTCCTCTGCTGCCTACGGATGCACATTGAGCTGGGACACGTTTAAAGACGGTCCTGCGCGGCGGAAGCTGACCACTGTAGACCTTTACTACCAGAGCAAGCATGTACGTCGCTCCGGATCCTACATATCATTTTGGCGTCCTCGCGGGCTGGAGATTGACATACCCGGGTTAGGCAAACGTCGTCGTCGCGCGGCAGATCGCGAAGCGGTATGCGGACAAGGGCATTATCTCCATCTCGCTCAACCCCGGTAAGCGTCTCACGCCAATGACTATTGTGCTCTGCAGCAGTGAGAGACTGACACATCCGCTACTTGCTCGTAGGCAACATTAGGACGGAGCTGACGCGTTACACACCGGCGATCCAGACCAAGATTTTCGTGCGCTTCGTCTCAGCTCTCCTCTTTGGCCGAACGAGTGCTCATCTAGTATCAATGATCCAGGATTGGTTTGTGCTCTACCCCACGCCGCAGGGTGCCCTCACGCAGCTCTTTGCCGGTACCATGCCCGAGGCATTGAACTATAATGGAGAAGTGCGTCCTGGTCCTCGTGTGTGACCGTACTGGTATTGACGGTCCCCGCAGTTCCTCATTCCTTGGGCGCGCCTGGGCAAGTGCAGGCCGGAGGCATACGACGACGCTATTGGAGAGCGCTTATGGACCTGGCTCCAGGAAGAGATCAAGGCGTACCGTTAATTACCATTACCTTGAACTTGAAGTTGATCGTTGCAGTGGTACTTATATGTTTTTCATTTTACACCCGACGCCGAGGAGTCGGCCGTGTCCATTACACTAATGTCCCACAAATGCGGACGCAGTGCCACGACATCAGTATGAGATGCTACTGAGTGTCGAGGCCTCAGGCTCGGACTAACTTGAATACTAATCACTTGCGCCGTCTCAAAACTCGAGTCTCGCAGTCACTAGTGAACACAGGAATAATAACGATATTCTAGCACTCCTACAGCTCGTGATCCCCCATTCTCCAAACCACACACGGCCTCTCCGGCTCGTCGCGTTCGAAGTTCCTGTTTGTCCTCGGAGGCGGTTGGCAGTAACTACTATTGAATTTACTACTAAAGGTGCCGGCGCCAGTCCAAAAGGTTCCCACCAGATTATAAATCCGCAGTGTGCACCACATCACTACTTGAACTTCAACCAACACTGTCACCAAGCAAGCAAGCATGGGTGCCGCATTCTCCGAATTGAAGGCAGCACTGCCGGCTGTGGCCCAGGTGTACCCGCCCAGGTCGAAGTTCAGCGTCGACCAAATCCCGGATCTCACCGGACGCGTCGTCCTCGTAACGGGTAGGTGGCGGCGTTTATGTACTCTCTGGCATCTGCGAACCACGCTAATACTTTCTCTGAAGGTGGAAACTCTGGAATCGGATACGAGACTGTCAAAGTCAGTCATGTCCACCAGTGTGCGCTGTACAAAGCACCAGGATGCTGATGATATGAGGACCGACTCCAGGCATTGCTGCAGCACAACGCGAAGGTCTATCTCGGCGCGCGCAGCCAAGAGAAGGCCGAGGCAGCCATCGCCTCTCTCAAGGCAGCCACCGGCAAGGAAGCCATCTTCCACGAACTCGATCTAGGCACTCTCGCCTCGACGAAGAAATCCGCAGAGGCGTTCCTCGCGCGGGAAACCGAGTTGCATGTCCTTTTCAACAACGCGTACGTCTCCGTTTCTCTCGCAACCTTTTCGTGTGGTACTCACTCAGAACTACAGCGGCGTGATGTGGCCGCCGATAGATTGGCTCACCGATGACGGTTACGACCTCCAGTGGGGCACGAACGTCGTCGCGCCGTTCCTGTTCACCGAGCTCCTCATGCCCCTGCTCATCGCGGGTGTCGCGACGTCTCCCGACCACCACACGCGCGTCATCACTACGTCCTCCTCTGCTGCTTACGCGCGCACACTCAATTGGGACACGTTCAAGGACGGCCCTGCGCGGCGGAAGCTCACCACAGTAGACCTCTACTACCAGAGCAAGCATGTAAGTCGCTCCGGACCCTGCATGTTGTTTTTGCGTTCTCGCGGGCTCGATACTGACATATCGGGTTTAGGCCAACGTCATCGTCGCGCGGCAGATCGCGAAGAGGTATGCGGACAAGGGCATCATCTCCATCTCGCTCAACCCCGGTAAGCGTCTCACGCCAATGACCGTTGTGCTCTGCAGCAGTAAGAGACTGACACATCCGCTACTTACTCGTAGGCAACATCAGGACGGAGCTGACGCGTCACGCGCCGGCGATTCAGATCAAACTCCTCGTACGCCCTACCTTAGCTCTCCTACTTAGCTGAACATATGCTCATTTCCGGATCTAGAACCTCTTTGTGCTATACCCCGGGCCGCAGGGTGCCCTTACCCAGCTCTTCGCTGGTACGATGCCTGAGGCATTAAACTATAACGGAGAGGTGCGTTCTAGTGCTCGTGTGCGACGGGCACCCAGCTGACTGTCTCGGCAGTTCCTGATCCCTTGGGCACGCCTTGGCAAGTGCAGGCCGGAGGCATACGACGACGCTATTGGCGATCGTCTGTGGGCGTGGCTCGAGGAGGAGGTCAAGGCACACCGGTAGTACCCGAGTCGAACGCCACAACGGTGGTACATATATATCTCCAATCGCAAGTCTCTCGATTCTTTACTTAACTCCGAGAGGTCGGCAGTGTCCATCCGCTCGCTCGAGCAAATGCAGACGCGAAATGCAGTGCGACAAACTCAGTATGTCCGCGGGAGATGCTCCTGAGTATGTTTTTTTTCACGCGAGCTACCCCTGACGGAGTGGATCGTGCGCGGACTCCTCCTAACGTGCGGTCTCGGTACATAACCAGAGCCCGGTCTACCCTCTCTCCACCATTAGCTCTGCCACCACTGCGTTGAGCACATCTGTCCATGCCCCCTCAGCAGATCACGAACACCCCCATTGGCTGCGTCGCCGACCAGTCGCAATGGCGGGAGTCGAACGTCGATGATGAGGAACGGGTGAGCCCCTTTCTTATCTAATCATCGTGTTTTACCCGCACGGAGCTCACCACAGGCCGCTTCGCAACAGATCTGCAAGTCAAAAGCCATGGGGCAGTATAAACTGCGCGAGAAAGACCTTGAAGGGTTACAATTCTACAAAGCAAAGTGAGTTGCCAATGCGGCCCCCGCTCGTCGCCTTGGCTAACGGCACGCTTCACATCGTCAGGAGCACGAACTATCAGGGGTTCAGAGTGGAGACCTACCTGTACCGGGAGGTCGAGGTCGAGCAGCGCGCATGGGAGCGGTACGGAGGCCCAGACGCATTCGAAGCACTGTGAGTTCTGGTCCAGCAACCTCAGCGCTGGAGTCGGTCATGTCCGAGGGTCTGAATGTACATCTTCCGCCCCGCGCAGCCTGCAGCGCAAGTACGAAGAGCACCAGCAGAAGCCGCGCCCGCGCAAGAACTTCGTCCGCCCCGCGCAGTACGGGCACGGCCAGCTGAAAGCGAAGCGCGCGGCCCGCGACCGCCCGCCGCCGCGCACCGACCCGTACATCAAGCGCTCCCGTGCGCTCTGGCAGATCCGCGACGCGATGCCCGCGTGGCTGTGGGAGGCGTGCAACGAGGAGCTGAACCTGCACGACGCCGATGCGCAGTCAATGTCGTCGTCGTCGACGAATACCGCGGGGACGAGGGCGAAGAAGGTGAAGCCACAGTTCGACACGGACAAGAAGCGCGAGGCCGCGCTGAGCCTCGTGCTCGAGCTGCCGTTGTTCAAGGCGGGCGTGTACAGCACTCGCCCGGCGGACCTGATGCCCCTTTCTCCGGCGGTGGACGCGTTACGGAACGTCTTGAGTGAGGCGCCGCGCGTCCCGGACATCCCTGGGATGCGAGTCGAAGGACTCGCCATGGAGCACCACGCCGGGGACGGCTCGGGCGGTGGCATCCACATCTACGAGTGGGACCGCCGCTACCTCGATTCGCTGTGGCGCGCGAGCTACGAAGTCGCCCGTGTGCACGGCACTGGTGCTGGAGGTTGGGGGTTTGCGAAGTGGGAGGTCTACGACACGGTGCGTTTTTCGTGCTCTGGATTATGGAAAGCACTGCGGCTGACATTTCTGGCAGTTCGCTGAAACGATGGGCAGTCTCGTATATGTTGCAGATTATGGAGGAGGGGCCGGCCTGTGGTACGACCCTGCGTCCCAGTGGCTGGAAGATGGGCTCGTCGCGAGTGGATTCCGGAGGGAGGCGATGCCCATCATTCAGGTCTCTATGTGAGAGAAGTCGAGCGCGAACTGACCCCTAAGGCACGGAAAACGCTACAATTGTAATTGGTACAGTCAATTTGATACAACGACAATATATGCAGCACTCCACTTGCGTTCTCTACTTCTGCACCTGCGACGCGGCCGCGAGCCCGGCATCCCGGAATTGCTCGAGCGCACTCCACGCCTTGCCGGACGCGATGCTCTCCCTCGCCTTCTCCGTCCCCTCCTTCAGGTCCGCCGCGACCCCGGCAACGACGAGCAGCGCCGCGGCGTTCATCAGCACGAAATCAAGCACCGGCGTCAGCTTCGGAGGGATGTCCTTCCCGCTCTGCAACAGCGCCCTGAACGTCGCGGCGTTCTCAGCCGGGGTCCCGCCAGCGACCGCGGACAGCGGGTGTGCGCTCAGGCCAAAGTCGCGCGGGTGCAGGGTGCGCTCGGTGACGGAGCCGTCGGGGTGGAGCTCCCAGGCGTGGGTTTCGCCCGCGCAGGAGATCTCGTCGAGTCCCTCAGCGCCGCACACCACGAACGCGCGCTTCACGCCGCCTTCCGCGAGCGAGTGTGCGAAGGTAGGCCCGAGCTCCCGTTCGGCGACCCCGAGTACCATTCCACGCGGACGCGCGGGATTGATGAGCGGTCCGAGGATGTTGAACATCGTGCGGTGGCTAGTGGTAGACGTGCTCAGTAAGCGGCACGCAGCCTAAGTAGGGAAACAACTCACGGAAGAGCTTTCCTGTAAGGCGCGATCATCGCGAGAGCTGGATGGTACTGCGGGGCCATGATGAACGTGAATGGGATGCGCGCAATCGGGAGAGGTGTCTCTACACTCGGAGGAGTGAAGTAGCAACCGAGTGATTGGAGGAGGTCTGCTGATCCCGAGGAGGATGTCGATGCCCGGCTGCCATGCTGAAATGAGAGGCATGCGTGAGAAGGGTGTATCTCTGTAGATGTTCTATGCATATCGTAGGTGAAAGAGCTCTCGAACTTGTCATTCAATGCGCCACAACATAAGCAACCATATAAAGCTGCTGACGTCGCTCGAGGTCCTCAAGTCCTAGATATCACACAAAAACAAACCGTTGGTCTGCTGTCTTCCCAACTAGCGCGGTATCATCTACTACACACCGCCAGGTCCACTTCATGCAAACGACCTCCAATCGAGGTGTTACATCTCACTTCAAACCTTCCGAAACCTTCCGAAACACCTGCAGCAGACTCTCGACCCTGGCGTAACCAGGAACACTGCTACAGAAGTGAGAAAGAGTAGAAAGTGAAGGTAACACCGGGGGCGTGGACTGATGTAACGAGTCGATGCATTGCGATTGTAGCGTGATTAAAGGTAGATGTGGATATTGAGCACAATGTAACCACGATGTAACTGATCGTTACATCGCTCGATGCCCCCGATGTAGGTCATACGGGCTGAGTTCACTATCGGGCAGGTTGCCACTCTCCAGTGAAGTTGCCCGCCTCGTCCAGGCAGCGCGGTCGACGCTGTCGAAGCGGCATCCGGCCTTTCGACAGGATGACTTCTGACGGAAACGACACCGGGGTATGATTCAACATAACGAGCAGATATATGCTGGTCTTATCGCAGTCCTTGTCCTGCGTGATCACCGTGTATCCTGCTGGAATATACTGAAGACGAAGACATTTGACATATAGTGGTATATGTCAAATGCTTCATGGTTTCGGCATATATCCAGGTTGTATGACCTCAGTGTATGGGTGCCACATTTGCTCGATTGCGATATTACCAGCTCGAAGGCGACGTGGTCTCATGGCCAAGCGTTACGCCGTTTTCAGGATCATACGCGGTGCGCTCCAGCAAAACAGTCTCGAAGGCTGCAAGTATGCTATGCCCACGCCACGGCCAGAAGGCCGCCGTAGACATACCATCGAGATACTCGCATGGATGCGCTTGATGATGCCGACACACGCCCTGCCCCTGAGACCAGGGCGGCGTCGGACATCGGCCTTACGACACTGACAACATGGGAAGATGAACGAGACTCACCTTGACAACGCGAGCCCCTGCACCCGCAGCGACGATAGCAGCCGTCGTGCTCACGTTGAACGTGTTATGCCCGTCCCCGCCCGTCCCGACGATGTCCACCACAAAGTCCTCCTCGACTCCTTCAACGGCCGCCTTCAACGCGCGCGAGCGCAGGACGTTCGCGGCCGTGACGAGGTACTCGGGCCTGCGCTCGATGCGCTCGATGTGCATCGCGGTGAGGAAGGATCCGATCTGGACTGGGGGGACGACGTCCGGCGTGAACAGGCATTCGAGCGCGGCTTTGAGGTCGTCCGGGCTGAAGTACTCGGGGGTCTTGACGAGCCGTCCGAGCAGCGCCTTGAACGCTTCCTGCGAGACTGGGGGCGGTGGGGGCGACATGGTGGGAGATGGGAAGGTGAGTCGAGCTCGAGATGAGGGGTCGATGGCGAGATTGCAGGACTATTTGTACCTTCCGAGAGCAAGGTTCGTCGGCGTCGACCGCGCGTCCGACGCGAGGTCCGTCATCATCGTAGGCAAGCTCAGGCCGCCGTCGTCGTCTAATGAGGCATCGAGCTCAACAGAGGCAACATGGAGGTCGGAGGAAGCTTAGTTTGCCGGGTTGTGTGATGGATCCGCGCGCTGCGGCGTGATGTCTGCTCATCATCGGGGGCGTCGTTGAGAATGGTTTTTGACGCATATATCCTGCTAGCGCTGCCGCGCCGCCGGCGAGCCCAACAGAGGCAGCAAGGAGGTCGCAGCAAGCTCAGGGGTTGTATAATTCGGCGCTGCAGTGTCTGTTCGTCATCGGGGATGTCGTCGAGAGTGTTCTCTGGCGCATACAGCCTGCTGTCGCGCCGCCAGCGAGCTCATAGAGGCAACTCTGGGCAACATGGAGGTCGGAGCTCAGTTTCACGGGTTGCCACTGTCGCAGTATTCCGACGTTGTCGCTGGCTCCACGACAGCAGGCTATATGCCCTAATCACGTTCTCGACGACGACCCAGATAATGAGGCGAGCAGACATCATACTTCAAGACGCTGTATATATGGCCGACGCGCGCCCTGAGGCCTGAACGTCGTGTACAAGCGTGTACACCGTTCGGCGAGGACGGCGGGAACGGCGATAAAACGGCGACGTCGGGGGGAACAAGCGCCGGGGGGAAGGCAGTGGGAAAACTAAATTAAGTTTCAAACGGCGGTTGTTAGCAGTCGGAAAACAACAACAAACACGCTCTTTACCTTCTCCACCATCTCCCGCCCCACCCCCGCCCTCCTCGTCGTCCTCGCCCCCGTCCTCGCCCCCATCTTCGCCGTCGTCGGTGCCCGTCCTTACTATCATCTAATTGCCCACACGCGTTGAAGATCATGTTCCTCCCCCCTATCGTCGCTGTCGCTCTTGCGGCTTTCCCCGCCGCCTTCGCCCAGGACCTCACGAATATCGTCGGCACTTGGAGTTCGGGCGCGAAGAATGTTGTGACTGGCGCAGTAAGCTCTCATTACAATGGTCGGTATGGTGACTGCGAGCTCACGATCAACAGGGATTCGCCAACCCCGCGAACATGTCCTTCACTTATCCCCTAACAACTGGCATATCCTTTGCCTTGTGAGTTCGTTATATGCACCATCTATCGCTCGGTATTCCGTTCTGACGTCGATAATAGCTCTGAGGATGGGTTCTACGAAGCTGCTCGCTATCGGTTCAACAGCAACGGTGCGTGTTTCTGACATCATTCTCCTCCTTTCGCGCCTATTTTGCCGGTCTGCCATGGCGATATGTCGGTTGCGGGAATGGCGGCGGGGACGACGGCGAGGATCATAACGACGACGGAGAGCACCATCAAGAGGACGAATTCGACGGGTGCCACGCTGTCCTTGCTTGTCCCGCCATCGAGGATTGCGTCGTCAGCGTCACCGAGACCCACATGCCAAATTTAGAACACTGAGGTGCTGGGCGGCTCTTGGGAGGGCAGTCTCACCACCAGCCGTTGTGACACCTCTTCGTCTCTGTTCAGCGAGCAGAGAACGACACGGAGAGGTGTCCACGCCATCTGGTATCTGGCTCCTGAAAGTGTCAATCCATACGGCTATCGACCCATGTTCTCGCTTTTCGAGCCCAGTGAGGCAACCGCGAGTAACAAGACTGCAATTCCCATACACTTCTTTAATTGCTCAAGTGAACAGTTTTCTGATACTGTACATAGGTGCCGAGCCAAACTGCATTACTGGTCTGCTCAACTGGCACCATGGCAAATACACGAAGGAAACGAACGGCTCCCTGGTTCTCACCCCCTTCGACGACGGCTACCAGCAGATCCAAGATATGTGTGCAGCCGAGACCAACTTCGTCGAGACCTACAACCAAACTGAGCTCTACAAGAGCTGGCAAATGTTCTACGACCAAACCGACGGCCTGAAACTGCACCTGTTCCAGTTCGACGGCAGTCCCCTTGCGCCACTGTTCCAGGTGTACTCCACGCCGAATATGCTCCCTACCCAGCCCCTCCGGAACGTCACGCCGGCCATCGACACCGGCTCTGCGCTCTTCGCAGCGAACAACGCGGGCTCACGGTCGTGGACATCGACGACTGTCTCAGGCGCCGTGTCTGGCGCAATCGTGGCGGGCGTCGCATCGCTGCTGCTCTAGATCGGTGTAGCCTCGGACCACGATATATATTCCTGCACACTTTCTGTTCCCCGTTCGGCTTCGCCGTCTCCATTAGTCGCAGCACACACACCCACACTGCATATTGGCCCTTCATGCATCCGCGCACGCCCCACGCCGTTCCGTTCCGTCCATCATCGAGTACTGCGGGATAGCGTTCGTACGTACGCGGTTGCACTCGCATCACATTTTGACAGAGACACTTCCGTACATTCCATTTATCGTTCTGCTACACGTACACGTACACGATACCCCCGTACGTACTGCGCGGTTTGTCCACCAGGCGTATAGCGTATAGACGTGTAGGCCAGCGGGCTTGTGACCAACACGCATGCGTTTGTAAACTACGGTGACTTGCTGCGATCTGCGGGTGCCGTACGCGTACGAAGGTGAGCTTCTGTCGTCACTGGTCACTGCAAGCTTGGAGTCGGGTGGCCGGTAAGCATTGTCAGGTGCGTCTTCACGGTCTATCTTTACATTTATGTTTGCTGACGAGGACTCCCTTCTAGGTCGTGAGTACGTGCTGCGGCCGCAGCAGCAGCGTCAAGTGCGACTCTGCAAGTCAATGACGTACTCGTGCGCCCATGGCCGGTCTTTTGGTTCATCGAGTTGAGATTCCAGACCCTTCCAGCATACCTCGTCGACACCGTTTGTTGAGCTCCCTGTCCGACCGGATGTGCTGATTCGGTTTAGTACACAGCCAAACAGTGCTTGGGCTGCGAGCCATCGCGCTCAATTATAAGATGGTATGTGTTCGCGATATTGTTATCAGGATGGCATGTCTGCTGCTGTACCTCATCCATGTTTAGCTGTTACAGCGGAATAGCCAGCGGGCCTCCGAATATTCTCCCGGTTCTCCTTCAATCAGATCGCTCCTTCACTCCTACCACTTCGCGATCCCTGTCTATGCTGGCGAAGCCCGTTTACGCCGCCCACACCGTTCATCCTGGCATTCAGTATCGTTTCACGGCTTAGTCGATGCTACGAGGGCACTTTGCAGCAAGAGTAGACCGTGAGTCAACCCGGGAACCCGCTCGCCGAATATTCTCACTTACCCTTCTTCAGCCGCTAACCGAGGATTGCGGCCGGGGCTGCCGAACGCTAGTCTCCTTGGGCAGACGATTAAAGGACCCACCTTGATGGCGGATGGACGGCCCTACAACGACCCAAGCTTGGGCGCACTCCCGCGGCTTCGTCCACGCAAAACCGCGTTAAACCAGCCGTAGTAGCGTGCGTCCACCCCCGTGCCTTCGGTCTGAACCTACGCTCGCTGTCCGGGGTGGTAAGTGGGACTCCTCCGAGAATATCTCGGACATTGAACGCACGCCGTAGAGCGACCAGTGGCGAATTTTGCGTCTGCGCTCGACCGTGGTGTTGAAGAAAGCGGCAGTCTTGCTGGCGGTCTCCGGCTGGCAACGGAACTGGAGGACGCGATGGAGAAGGCAAGAGAGCGTCCCACGTTTGGGAAGCGCGGAGTTCGCTCGAGCTGTCCCGGGTGGCCGGGTTTGCGGCAGCCTCCCGGGCGCGGAAGTGAAGAAAGGAGCTGAAAGGAGTCAACTGTATGTGTATATCACTAGCTTTGATATCTGAACAGCACAACCGTCCAGAATCGCGCTCCTTATGGCTGAGGAACTTGAAGATGACGGCTTGACCCAGTGACCCTTCGTGCATTATGGACCATCATCGTCCGACTGCCTGCGTCTGCGAAAAAGGTACGCTTTTTGTACCCCGTTTCTGTTGCGGTCCCTGACCGCGCATGTGTCCAGTACTGCTCCCTGCACCATATGACGCCGCAGTGCTGCAGCACCTCTAAAGCTGCAGCACTCGCCCAGCAATGTTCGGAGACACTAGCGGATGCTGCGGTAGGCGAACGACAGGTATATCACCAAGCGCTGCATATCCGTACAACGCCAAGCTGAGCTGCACCTCAGAATATACCCCACCCACCTGTCCTTGTCCTCGTCGTCGTCGTCGTCGTCGCAGACGCTGTCTATCTCTCATTTCCCCCGATGCATCAACCCGCGTGGAACACGCACCGTCGTCGCAGCGCAGGCGCTGGACACGGTCCCATTCAACTTCGACCATACACCGTCACCCAGTCCACTGCCAACACCGAGCCCGACCTGCTCCCGGATGCAGACGTCACCGAAGGGCTCCTTCCCGAACCACTCCAGATTTTGTCCCTCCCATCGACGTCGTGCACAGACGAGGATCCCGCAGCACCGCCCAAGCTCGAGAACTTCAAGTGTATCGGATCGTACAACTGGATAGATAGTCCATACCCAACCATCCTCGTACCCGGTACGTCCTACGGTCTCCTCGTCGAACTGCGAACTCATGTCCAGCTTGGCAGGATCACCACGCATATGGCGAGACCGCGCGCTGCCCTTCCGCGTCCCCCTAGACGAAGGCTTCCAGATCTTCGATCCGAACGGCTACCACATGGGCTCGTCAGCGTCGTCGCCGCTCATCCCCATCTTCCGCGCCGTTGATGTTGTTGCTGAGGACAACGCGGACACGACGATGGACTGGCCCGCAGTCGACTTCGTCGCCGACCGCAGCTCCTTGCGCAAGCTCCTCCGTTGGATCAAGCACGCAGACAAATCTACGACCGACTCCGCTACACCCGGCCGAGGGTCGTTGCAGGGATTCCGCATCGACCTCCAGCTGGGCGGCCAGAAGACGGTGCTTATGCAACGATGGGACACCCGGACGTGCCAATACGCAAACCCGCCATTCTTCGGCTGTAGGAAGAACTTTGAGAAGGCGGCCACCGGGCCAGCCCCCGAGTGTGAATCCGCTCCCGACCACAACCGGATCGTACAGTACGTGAGTGTTTCTATTCCTGTCAAAACCGGTTGATGTTCACGTTCAACAATACAGGACCTTGACGGCCTGCGCATGGTCGTCCGCTTTGAGGTCGATGCCCGCGTGTGCCCGGAGACCGACTCCGACACCGCGAAAGACGGCTTATCCGAGCTCCTCGAAGGCCTGTCCATCACCTCCAAGGCGCCGATCGCCGAACGTAACTCACCACCCACGCCTCCCCCTATCCCCGACGACACCTCGATCGTCACCGTCGTCCGTGGGGGCACCCAGCTCCCGCAGTCCGCCATCGTCGAAATTACAACGCGCTCGGTCAAGGGCGCGGAACACCACAGCTGGGAGGAGACGTACACCCAGCTCTTCCTCTCGCAGACCCCGCAGCACTTCCTCGCTGTACACCGTGGGGGTACGTTCGCGTCCGTCTCCAAGCGCCCTCTTACCTCGCCGGAGTTCGGGCGCATCGCCGCGGGCGCGCGGATGCGGCGCCAGCTCCGCATGCTCGTGCTCGTGCTCCGCGAGATCCAGCGGCTGACGCGCGCGCATGGCGGCCGTGGGAGGCTCAGCCTGGTCTGTCGGGACGCGCGGCTCGAGCTGTTCCAGCGTGGGGATGGGAGCGACACGGGCTGCGTGCCCGATGAGGAGTTGGCTCGGTTTGGGATTTGAACGTTGAACGTTGCTTTGAACACTGATACACTACATCTTGGTGGTACTTGGCCCTGATGCCTCAGCCCGGGGGTAGGAGGCCGGAGCTCTTACAACATCGGGCGAAGAACGTTGAACTGACATTTGAACGCTGGTAATTACACCCGCTATAAATGATGAAGATGGCACATTAACACGAGCCGTTTGAACAGCATGCACTGTCAATAATTTGGATTCTAGCTAGTTAATGCACTCACACTAGTATTGATCGCTACTGCGATAGGCAGTGATTTTATGACATGTTTCGTACCCGACGTCCGTCTCCCATCCAATGCATCAAAGTTTACACAGGACCACTGCATGGCTTTCTTGCTGCGAACTTCATTAAAGATGTTCTGGATCGTGGTACATATGTGAGTACTACTACTACTAAGCAGTGCATGGTTCCATGGCGATGTAGGAGACTGACATGGTTTATCAGACCCAGTACATAAGATGGGACGCCGCATCACGCATCACGCATCATATCTCGGCGACCCACGACCTATGGCCCATGGGAGACTGGATTGCGCTTGGTACAAGTTGGTTTGTGATAGCAGACACACATAGAATATTGAAGAGAACCGCGAGCGTCGTCTTTAAGTTGTACACTCAATTCACTGAGTCTCCGCCAGATACATAGCGGACTTCAGGATGATTTGCTTTTGGTGAGTTCTCGGCGCTCGCTGATCCTAGCAGATTTTGATGGCAATCTTTAGAACTCGCGCTCATGCATCATGCACAGCTACAAAATGAAACACTCTAGTCTCTAAGAGACTGTGAGCGTTGATCTACGTTGATGCGCCAACCCATCGCTAATGCCGCCGCAGGGCGAATTGACAAAGTATCGGTGTGCAACCCCGAACTCGGCGGCAAGCCGGAAGCAGTGATGGCTCGTACGCGGGCCACCGGAGCGGTATATAAGCCCTGCGTCGATGTCCAGTCGACCTCACAGCTGGAACTTCTCTTTCTACATCACTTTTTACGCCGGGCGTACTTTGCACGACTTCCTCTTTTCCCGTTCAACCCGACACTCTTTCTAGCACCTTTCCTCACGCTCCTAACGCCGCACACACATCATCATCATGAAGTTCTCCACGATCCTCTTCGCCGCCTCCGCCGTCGTTGCCTCTGTCATGGCTGCGCCCGCGACCGTCAGCAAGCGCGACGTGAACCCTGCCCTCGTGCCCGACTTCGGTGTCACCAGGGGTGCCGGCCCTGATGGCTTCGGGTGAGTACTGCGAGTCTGCTCGTCCCCAATGCGCAGTCATCCTGACGTCGACATGCTTCTTGTAGCAACTGCACCGGAGTGAATGGTGTCAAGATCCCGTGCTCTTGCCCTCCGGACCGTGGCGCGTTCATTGCTGTACGTTCACATTCGCAGGCAGCAGCGTTCATGTTATCTCACCAAGAACCATCCTACAGCAATTGAACGCGAACGTTCGCGCAGGCCACGCCATCCACAACCCTGGGGTCGCGACTCCCTTCCCGACCGGCAACTCGAAGCAGGACCAGCAGCTCCGGATTGCGACGCTGCTCTCGACGCTCCAGAACCTGAACGGCCCTGGCGTCGGGTGTCCCGCAGTCTCGACTGTGTACGGGCAGATCCAGCAGCGCATCAACGCGCTCCCCTGAGCGGCGCGTCCGAGCGATCCGTCTTCTTCCTACGTGTTTAACTCTTCTCTTCGGGTTTTTGAACGGTTTGATGGGACCTCGTGCAAGGTTTCGTTTCATGGGTGTATCTCGCTAGTTAGGACCGTCATAATGACGGGTGCAAGTCACCCTTTTCCAGCTGTCTCTTCGTCGTGGGTGTGCTTGTGTGAACATTGCCGTCGGCCGGCGCCTCGTCGACGCCTGCGTAGAAGATCAATATCTTGTCGACGTCATTTCCGAGTCGGCTCACATAACTTTCTCGTGCGCACGCGACACGAATACCGAGGGTCTGGAGGCCTGCTGCAGCGAACTCTCTCGGAAATGACCCGCTTTGGGCACGCATATTGCCTTCTTCCGTGCACTAGAACGCCAGGATGCCTCGTGTACTCGCCGCGTTATGAACCTTCTTCAACAACGGCTGCGGTAGACTCAAGTGCTGCAGGCCTGCAGCTCAATATCCTCACCCATATGTACGAGGGCAGCGCGTTCTGAACCAGACGACAACTTCTCTCCGAGTCCGCTCAACTAAGTGCCTACCCAAACAGACAGCTTCAACTACCTAACATGAACACAATGTCGTCGAACAATCGAGGAGGTCGCGGCGGCTTTCGTGGAGAAAATCGAGGCCGAGGCGGCGGCTATCGTGGTCGAGGAAAGGGTGGGCGCGGTCGCGGTGGCGGCGGACCTGTCACGAAGACTCAAGTGGAAGAAAGCGCCGAGGTCCGTGCCCCATCTCCAGTCTCAAACGTCGTAAACAAGGACGCCGACGGTCAAGACGATTGGAACCTCCCGAGCGACGACTGGGGGGTCCCTGAGGCTAGCTGGGACGCTCCACCAACTTCTTCTGTTCAAGGAGAGCACATTCCCGGCGAGCAGGGCGCGGGTGCTACTAATGGAGGTGCCGTCGACGGGACGAGGGGTGGAGGTGGGCGAGGTCGAGGACAGCAACACGCCCAGCGAGCCCGTGGACGAGGAGGCAGACCAGCGGGGACTGGTAACGGTATTCGTGTCGAGGACATACCGAGCCCTACCGCAGACTCTCCAACCACATGGCCGGGCTGGACGGAATTCAAGAAGCGCGGACGTGGTCGAGGAGCATTTCGTGGCCACGATCGCGGTGACCGCAGCACTAATGGTGATCATACGAATCAAACACTCACGAACGAGCGCAACCTGTCGGGCGAAGATGCTGCGAACAACCTGTGGACCTCCAGCGTAGGACACGACACAAGCACGCAGAGCGCTGTCGATTTCAACGGGCGCGGACGGGGAAATCGTGGGCGAGGAGGATGGCCTAGCTGGGCCGATAGAGGCGAACGAGGATTCTCTGGCGATCGTGGAGAACGTGGGCGAGGACGAGGACGGGGCGCCGCTCCTACCCCCAGCAACGATACTAGCAGCAACAATGTCTGGGTCGCGCAAAACTCCGACGGAGGTGGAGACGGCAACAACAACTGGCGCGGCCGCGGACGAGGTCACCGGGGCGACAGAGGTGAAAGAGGTTTCTTCGGCGAGCGCGGGAGAGGACGAGGACGCGGCGAGCGTGGATCCTGGGGTGGTCGCGGCGAACGCGGCGGATGGGGCGGCCGTGGAGGACGCGGGTTCTTCGGAGGACGCGGCACGACCTTCGCCGTGCAAGACGACTTGCCCCCCGAGCGCGACATCAGGGAGAGTCTCCTCGTTCCCGCGATCACGCAGCTTGTCGTCCCTGAGGTCGAGGCGGACACCAAGGTCGTCATTGAACACTTCAAATGTCTTTCGTCATACTCGTGGGCGAAGGACCCCAACCCAACCATCCTCGTTCCAGGTCAGCGCGAGCTTTTTTCTCTCTTCCTTTCAGTGGGCTGACAGTTTGTGGACGACGGCAGGTGCGCCGCGCCAATGGCTTGAATGCCCGCTGCCTATCACTGTCTTGCCCGACAATGAAATTCGCATGTTCCACGAAGACGCGTTCCACATGGGCGGCGAGTCGACCCTTCTGCCTCTCTTCCGAGCTGTCGACGCCATACTCTCTGACGGCGCTCCCGATACCTCTATTTCGGACCCCGCTGAGAGCGCGGCCATCGACTGGACCACCGTCGACTTCGTCACAGACCGCAACAACCTTCGGAAGCTCCTGCGCTGGGTCCGAGAGCCCTACCCTCCTCAGAGTCCACAGCACGCGGTCGACACTCTCGCCGCAACCAGCCCAGTCAGCCCCACGAGTGCCGGTCTAGAAGGCGAGGTGACCAGCCCATCCAGCGAGTCCGCGTCGGTTGCAGTGGCGGAATGGGACCCGCGCAAGGATTTCCGCATCGACATGCAGCTCGGCGGCGAGAAGACGGTGCTCATGCACCGGTGGGCGCCGCGCGTCCGCGAGCGGATCATACCACCCAAAGGCGGATGTCGCTCGAACTTCGAGCGCGAGAGCACTGCAGCGGCGCCTGGGTGTGAGCAGGGCGAGGGGCACTATAGGATCGTGCAATATGTGAGTGAATGACGTGCACGAGCGTTGTGGTCGGTGTCTTACGGGGCCAATCCAGAACATCGGGGGCTTCAATATGGTCGTCCGCTTTGAGGTCGATGGCTACGTGCCTAGTACTACTACTTCACAAGGACTCGGACCTGCCGCTGCGGCTGTGGGGCAAGACGAGACGACTCCTGAGCCCGGTCTTCCCACTCGTGAGGACCAAACTTCTGACAAAGCCCCGAAGGCGGATGTCGCGGATGATCCTGTCGCCCAACCACTAGCAGAAGCGACAGGTCTATCTGAACATCATCATGTCAAAACGTTCAGCTCTTCGATCACGGCAGAGACGACGAACAAGAATGCGGACCTGTGGAACGTGCCCATCTCTGCTTCGAACGAATGGGGTTCTGCTGAAGCGACGGCACCGGCGAAAACGCTTCCCAATCTCGGCGTCGCTGAATCGGGAGGACTCCAGAACGATTCATCTGGATGGGAGGTTGACAACGATCCGGGGGCCTGGGAGGTCAAGGACGACCCCTCGGCGTGGGGCGCAAACGACACGACGTCTGCGATCTCCGAGTGGAACGCGAACGTGACTCCCGATTTCACCCAAACTTCCGCTTTCGTCCCCATCGCGGACTTCAAGGTCGTCCGCGCCGGAACGCTGCTCCCCCATTCGCAGATCCTCGAGTTCGCTACGCGGTCCGCACACTTCGTGGACCGGGTCAGCTCAGACGACACGTACTTGCAGATGTTCCTGACACAAACTCCGACGCACCTCGTCGCGGTGCATCAGCGTGGAACCTTCGAGCGCGTCATCAAACAGGAGCTGGAGTCCCCGCAGTTCACGGATATCGCGGAGAAGGAAGACATCCAGACGAGTCTCGTGCGGTTCGTCGCTGTGCTCCGGGAGGTGCAGAGGCTTGCGGTACAGCATGGACAGTTGGGCAGAGTGTCGCTGGTGTGCGAGAAGGGAAAGCTTGAGATGTTCGGTCGGGTCGGAGAGGACGGTCTGGTGCGTCCCGGAGAACTCGAACGTTTCATTTCAACTGCCTCGAATCTATGAGGCCCCGGGAAGAGTTAGCTATCGGTATCACGAGTTGACGACATAGGTTGGACATTAGTGTGCTACATAGTTGGATTTGTACTACGTTGACTGAGTCAGTCCCGGAAGTTCTGGTAGTTTGAAGGAAGTTAGCGCGCTTCCCATTGCTCGAGGAGGTGGACGTGTACCTACTAGCACTTGTGGATGTTGCGGAGATTGTAATGCCATTGTGATGACTGGAGGATAAGGAGTTGAGTAGGTTCTAAGGAAGAGTCGCTGCTGCTAAGTACTCGTGTCCGGCCAAAGATATTTCAATCCGACAACGCACGATCACAAGCACTCTCGAAATTCGCGTCAGCACTTGGGCGACTGCCATGGTAGCATGTACCGTCCATCACTGCACTGCTTAACCTCCCAGTATCTCTCCGCCTCCACCTCCGCCCCAGCCCACCGCTCATGGATGCTGAATGTCACAAGAGGTGCATCGTTTGCCCCCGAGTAACGTACCTCGTCCACGTATGCATCCAGCCTCGCAAACACCGCACCGAACAGCTCGCTCACACTCGGCCGCGGCGGGTCCCACGGGCGCCAGCCGAGGACCGCACGAAGCGCGATGCGTTGCAGGCGGCGACCGCATTGCGCGCGCACTGCGGCCAGGTCGACAATGCGGGAGTAGCATGACATGCACTCGGGGCGAACGTGTGTCTCGAGCGCGAGGATGCGCAGGCGTGGGCAGTACACGGTGTCCGACCGCCCGAGGACCGCGCAGAGGCTCTTGACGCACGGCTGCCATATGTCTCCACGGTGGTCTGGGAGGAGGACGCCGAGCTCAGTCAGGCGCGGCGCGCGGGGGAGGATGGACGAGAAGAGCTCTGGGTCCTGCACGCAGATGTGGAGCGTGGACAGGGAGGAGAGCGGAAAGGTCGTGTGCAGGGACAAGAGCCACGGCGTCCAGTCTTTGTTCTCGTGCTCAGGGTAGGTCTTCGCTTGGAGCCAGAAGCCTGCTGTGAGAGGATGGACGGGTGCGGTATCACATGCTTCGGCGGGGGCGGCGGCTAGATGGAGACTACGTTTGACAGCGGATAGCTCGAGGCGCGAGAGCGCGTTCAGACTGGGGAAAGGAGGGATGTGGATCGCGGGTGGATTTGCCGTGCTTCCATAGTTCATGTCTATCCCGCTGAACCGCATGACCACGGTTTCCGGCAGGTCGAGACAGTCGAGGAATGAGAAGATCATCCGCATCCCGCTCTCGATGACTATCAGGGAGCGTAGGTGGCTTAGCGTGACAGGTTTGCGCTCAGATGGCCGGGTGAAAGTTGAGTTCGCAGTGCCAAACGAGTCCCGAGCTTGCCCGACGTCCCTGAGCTGCAGGAACGCGAGCCGCGGAGTGTGTTCCAGTAAGGACAGCAAGCGGCCAAGGTGGCCGAGGAGCGCATTCCCGTGGTCGGTGGAGAAGGATAGATGGAGATGAGATAAACACGGGAAGTGGTTTCCTGGAAGCCACGCGACTGGCACGATCGCTAACGCCCGGAGCGTGGACTTCGGTCGGCTGAATATAGTCGGCATAGAGGCCGAGCTCGCCGAATTCGACCAACCAAACCCGCGACGGTCAGACTTCGAGATGATGATGCAGCACGAGAGCTTTGGTAGTTCTAGCTGCAGCGGCCGCTGATAGAGAGGGGGGTGCCTAGCGAACGGCGACCGCGCATCAAAGATGTGCAGGGTTTGGAGCCGGACGCTCGCGCCACTGAGAATGTTGTCAACTAGTTTGCGACCTTTGTTCTTGACCACCACGTTGAGGGTGAGGCCTGTATTGCGCGAGCGTTCCACGAAGAGCTTGAGCAACGACTCGTTGGACAAAATTGGAATGCGGCCCCAGAGCATGGAAGCATCAATGGCGATGTCGCGCCAACGGTGGCAGACGTGAGTGATGGTGATGAGATTGAGCAAAGGGCTGTGGTCGACCTTACGAAACACGGAACTGTCATGCAGAATGTCGTAGGAGGAATGGGTTACGTATTTGAAGATTTCGACGAGGAGCTCCACGGGCAGTTGGTTGATACACGGGAGGGCGTTGATATGACGGCGCAGGTCCTGGAGGAATTCGACCGTTTGGCCGTGCAAGGATAGCAGCTGTAGAATATCTCTGGTCAGAGGTGTGCGAGTAGAAGTCTGAACATGCGTTGACTTGCCCCCTCTCGGCTACAAGGTTGGCGCAGTTAGTGAGTGGCGAGGCGAACACAAACACCATACGGACCTGATGTTAGCCAAGTCGATAGGTTTCATAACCTGTGAATTCTCATGAGCCCCCTTCGGGTATCGTTGAGACATGTTGAGGACGGAGAGTCTCGCCCGTAGTTTCCTGCCGTGGTGGTCGAGTGGTGAGTTGGAAAGACTCCGCGGATGGCATGCGACGTAAAGCCACCTGGTGGACATCGACAAACGCCCGATCGTTCTGCGCCGCATGTCCCCGGCCCGAAGGGTCTAGAAGGGCAGGTGTATTACCGCACGAGATCGCGGACATCTTCATGAGCCCTGAAGCGCGGCAGCATCAACCAAAGTTTCTGGTTACTGAGAAACTGAGCGTGCCGAGGTAAGCAGGGATCATCACGATATCGAGATGTAGTAGTCAAATGGACTCCTTATCAACATGGCCGGATGTTCACCTACTGTAAAGTACGTGTGAGTGCGAAGTCGCCAGGATTGAATGCTTGCATGGAAGACTGGCATGCCCTGACCGCAACCAGCGCCTGCGATGGAATAGAGGGCATCTGACCGGGTAGATTCCGGCGAGCTGTAGTCAAGTCCCATCTCCGGAGATATGTAGCTCCTTGTACGTGCGGGTGCTGAATATTGCATCCCGCCTCTGTGGTTCCTGAGTCACGCGACATGAAGGACCGCTCACGACGAGGAGGAACGAATTTTGGGAACAATTGTATTAGACATGTGAATGCGATGTGGATGGGGGCACAGACGTTCGGCGTGTAGCCGTTTCCAGCAACTGAGGCGAGCACGCACCGGTTCCATGTCACTTCCTGATTCTTGTCAAAGATGCTAGATTCGTACCTGTGGCTGCACCAGATATCACATATCAGTAGATTTAGTGCAAAAGGGGCACTTGAGATCACGTACTCCGAAGATTATGAGCTGATAAAGAGCTGTGCGTCTTCGGGTGAATTGTCCCTAGATATTCCATGAGACCGATGTGATATAGTTGCTGCGCTTGGGCATCGGGGGCGGTGGTTCACGTTCAACTTTGGCCAGCAGGCCATACTGAAAATAATTGCCAATTATCAGCCAATGTTACCGGAGAACGACCGCACGTGTAGAACGATGAGTATCTGACCTTGTGTGCGAGAATTGTGTCCGCCCGACGCCTATGATAGGGTTCAAGATGAGGGTACCACAAGGTAGAAACCTCTCACATTGTCAAATGGACTTTGTACCACGTACCACCTCAAGGCCTTAGTCTTCCGGGAATATACACATGGTGGCAAAACCCATGCCTTCAGGGTGTGGACATCTTGCACGTACTATAATACGGATACGATCGACGGCAAAGTGGCGAGCGTCTCCATGTCCTGAAAAAGAGGATCAGGGGGGCTATGGACGACAAGGAGACTTCCGACCCTAACCTTCCTTGAATCCTTATGAGCGAGACTGCTGCCAGCGGTATCAACACGCAAGGTGGTGAGTACCGAGACGTGTTGTCGCGGGTGGACAGGCGCACCTGTCGGTAATCTGTCGACATCGAGCTTCGGAATGCAATCGAGGTATTGAACGGATCATACGGCCTAGGTGCCACTGTCGATGTCGATGAACGCTGACATGGAAGTACAAGATCAAGCAGTGCCAGTAGGTGTATTCAAGGCGCCCTACCGGCCATCGAGGAGACCGGTCAGGCCGAGGGGCGTCTGTGTACCCCGCACTCGGAAGTACAAGTTCCCGAGACCCGCGCTGGCTACACTTCCGGATCCGCGATGCATCCCTCTTTCGAGTTCTTCTACTACTCTACATATCCCTCTAGTCAGCTATGTCCTCCTTCCAGGTTGAGAGCCTCTTCGATGTCAAGGGGAAGGTGGTGTTGGTCACAGGCGGAAGCCGCGGTGTTGGGAAGATGGTGAGTCAGATGAACACTCAGGAGATACAGTATCTTCGACCATTTATTCAACGACATCTTCGAAGGATTACTGGTACTTACGAGTATGCACATACTGATCTCATGTTTCCAGATCGCCACCGGCTTCGTCAAGAACGGTGCCAAGGTACGGACTATTTTACTCCTGACAGGTAACTCGCCATTGACGCGAACCTACGACTACTCCAGGTGTACATATCCTCACGATCCGCGAAGGATTGTGCCGCCACGGAGAAGGAACTCAACGCACTCGGCTCAGGGAAATGCATCGCTCTCCCGGCGGACATGCAGAAGCTCGAGGAGGTGGACAGGCTCGTGAAGGAACTCAGTGCAAAGGAGCAGGCGCTGCACGTCCTCGTGAACAACGCAGGTGCGGCGTGGGGCGACTCCATCGACGAGTATCCGGTACGTACAGGCTGTGTGATTGTGCTGCAAGAGTTTGAGGCGCGGCAAGAGGCGAGCGAATGGGCTGACGCGAGACTTAGGACGCGGCATGGACGAAGCTCCTCACGCTCAACCTCCAACGAGTGTTCACCCTCACGCAGAAGTGTCTCCCTCTCCTACGCGCGGCTGCCGAACAGAGCGGCCTTGATGGCGGCGCATACCGGGATCCAGCACGCATCATCAACGTGAGATCTCAACTTGCTAGGTCACGCTACTCACCGGGGGGGCATCGACTGATGTGGCAAGTCGTTACTACATTGTGATTATAGCGTGGTCAAAATCCATATATGACTTTCCTTTGTCATTGTGTTCCATTCTAGATACATCGTGGCTATACACGACATCTAAATGTATCCAGGATGTAACACAAAGACACAGGAACATATTGAATGTTTCTAGTATGTTGCACCACGACACACGAGAGGTATATGTGGATTTTTACCACGATGTGACCGCGATGTAGCTGCTTGTTACATCGCTCAGTGCCCTCGGTGACTATCATAAGCCGCACAGTGTTAAACTCACGCTCGTTCAGATCGGCTCCGTTGAAGGTCTGACCGTCCCAGGGCACGAGACATACGCATACTCTGCCTCGAAGGCCGGATTGCACCATCTCAGCCGGAACTTCGCCGGTCGGCTTGGGTTCGATGGTATCACGAGCAACACGCTTGCGTGCGGTATGTGCCTCGTTGTCCACTTCCATATTGTAGTCACTCACCATCCATTGTGTACACTCAGGGCCCTTCGAGAGCAAAAGTACGCCCCCGTTTCCTCGCGTCCGCTACGCAACGCTCACAGGGCCTTATTGTACTATGAACAGTGATGGCCCACACCCTCCGCGAGCAGGGCGATATCATCAGGGCGAGTATCCCGCTCGGCCGCATAGGCACGCCCGAAGACGTTGCTGGCGCGTGCATCTTCCTCGCGAGCCGCGCCGGGGCGTTCGTCACCGGCGCCACGATCCAGGTCGACGGCGGGAGCATCGTGCGCATGGGAATTAACGCGCCGAAGCTCTGAGCACCCACGGGGATTGCTAGACGTCTTTAACTTCTGGCGTACTCGTTCTGTAAGAGATTGGCTTCTTATATCTATGTACTGATAGGGGGAAGGTGCGAGATAGATGCATAGAATGCAGCGCCACAAACATGGGGGACCGCGCGAAGGAAGGTCGCGTTGACGTAAGCAGCTTTCTTGCGCGCTCTAGCACGCTCTCCGTCTATCCGTGTGTTTTGTCAGGTAACAAGTCGGGCACGATGCGATACGACGACCATTGTCAGGCTGTTGTGCTACTGTGTAATGGAACAGGAGTCCCGAGAGACAATAAGAAGTCTATACTAATCATTCCGGCTAGTCGTAAGTGCAGCGACGTGCAGAAAACGTGGCCTGCGCGTCCTTTCTCCTTCGGTCAGAACCGGTTTGGTAACCGTCTCTCAACATGAACATCGAAGGCACTGTGCTAGATGTGGTGCGTCTGCGCTCGGCAAAATCTTGGGTGGCGGTGTTCAAACCCTTGTTCACCCTTGTCGTCATTTTTGTGTTCGCAGGTTGAAAAGTATCGACCTCGTTCCAGCAACCGTGGTCGCTCGCCCGAGGCTACTCTATTGTAAGTAAGTTGGCAACATTCAGCCGTATTCTATCTCCCTCAGCGTATAAATAGGTAATGCAGACGGCACTATGTGCTCTCACAACACACAGACTTGCCGGTATGCCTCCTGATCGGCGACAGAAACAAGTAAGAGGTATTTATCGATACGGTGCGAGAGCTAACATCCCTCATCTGGTTCGAAGGCTCATTCTCTGGCACAAGACCCCATCATCGACAAGAATAAAGCGCGCCGCTCAATTAAGTTTCATGGTACCCCGCGGTCGACAGCAACATCCTCTCTAACGCAGTCTGAGGATAATAACGGCCACTTGGCACGTCTTAACAGCCCTGCAGCATCTGTCCACGACTCCGACGAACCGACCCTCACTCAGGGTGCAGGCGAGGACGAGCAAGTCTCTCACCCTAGCCCGCCCTTGCTCGTCGATCCGTCTACGTCCCAGTGTCATGATCCCGAAACCTACACTCATACTCTACCGAGAACACCCGGATCATCCCCCCTAACGCAGCTTGAGGACGAATTGGAATATCTCGACGAAGCACCTCACCCGGTACCGCCCTCGTCCATTGATCCGTCTACCTTCCCACATAGCTCATACCCACTGGTTACTCCGTTCCCGTCAGCTGATGGAATGGAAATAGGAGACGACCGTGGAGAGCAGTTCGAAGCGGACGCGGACAGCCATTCATCTGCCTTGCCGTTCCAGGCCCCCGATGAAAATCATCCCATCATTTCTAGTTCCGAAGCGATTGCTACAGAGGACCCCGCCGAAGCACAATCGCCTCCATGTGACGAAGATCACCGTACAGCTGCAGCAGACCATACTGCAGCAGACCAAGCACACGCTTGCCAAGATACCGGGGGTAGCGGCGGTTCACAGGAGGAGGGCGCGCCACAGGATGGCAACGAGATCGAGCTCAATGAAGCCACCGGTCATGAGACAGAGGCGGAATGGACGTACTGCATAGTCAAGTTGGAGGGTCGACCAGTCACAGGCGGTCGGGGCACGTTTCAAGCGACGTCCTTCGTACTTGGTCCGGAGCAGAGCAAACACTTCCGAGTGGTATACCGCCACCCGGGACGCCTCGAGTTGCGCAATTCGCCGTTGCTCGGTGGCTACGAGTCGGAGGACGGAAGCGATACGGTGGACAGTGCGCCATCGGGGACGGGTCAGGATGTGTCTGGTCGTTGGGGCGGTCTCGGAGACCAAGTGTCCATCAGGTTCACACTGCATGCTCATCCTGCTTATCTGCCCCAGGCGACGGTATGCGCTCTTGCTCGAGGTGCCGCGATAACCTTCGTGGTACGCAACAGGAACAACCATCACATCGGATTCAATGTCACCCATCATCCCGACTTTTCCGGCCGTCACCATGATCCTTCTACCCCACTCCCCAGACACAGTGCCGTTGATTCACCAGTCCACGCCGCTAACGCCGGATCTTCTGGTCAAGTTCTGCAGTCCGACGAGTTAGGTGTCTCCAATGCCACAGCTATGAACAGTGACGTCGAGGACCGAAGCACACCCTGCGGCATACAGGACGCCCGCGACGCCGACGGTGACTCGCAAGAACCTCCCTATCCATCTCCCGATTGTGACCCAGCTCGTGCGGCGCCGGTCAGTGTGTTTGCACTGCTTGCTCAAACGCAAGTCCGCGAAGAGACAATGGACGGCAAGCTTGTTGACGACTACAACCCGGACGCAATGGACTTCTCGGTGGGCGACCTCTCCGATCTTGGGTCGATGTGTTTAGACACTCCGATGGGGGAACATCCTTCTCCTCACGATGAAGACCTCTACTACATCGATGCTAGCAGTGCGCTTGACGGGGAAGATCATCTGTTCATGACTTACGGCGACTCTGAGGATATCGGTCAAAACCAGTACAGTGGGCCATACGACGAGCAGGATGACCTCATTGACTATCAATCACCGGAGGAGCACGGCCCTGACGAGCTGTCGAACTCGCCTCTGCACCTGAACGTTCGGAACGAAGCTATCGGGACCGAGCCTGCACTTCGCGGGTCCAATACTGGCGAACACAGTATCATGCATTCTCCCGATACAGCCATCACAGCCGAGTTTCATACCAATCGTAGTGCGATCCCCATGTCCAGGCAAAGCATGGTCGAGGGAACGATACTCCCGCCCCCTGAGGAACATCTTCCAGTCGAGAACTTTGTTGAACGACTCGACGGGGCGAGACGAAGCATGATCGATATCACGGACATACCTAGTATGTCGCAAGCCGAGCAGCTGAAGAAGATAGAGGATATCATCACGATGTTGGCAGCCATAGCTACCGATATTCCGAGATTGGCTGCCAGTATTGGCCGTGACTGACACCTCGAACGATGCTGCTAATATCCGCGGAGCTCTCGATCGCTATTCCTGACGACGTGAGTGGCGTTTCGGACAATTCGAGCGTGAGACTATCGTGACTCGGAGACTTCAAATTAATACTGAGATTTGCGAGTAGTACTGTAGTGTCCTGACCAACTTGTCTGTGATTAGCACCCTATACTTAACTCAGTTTACTCTTGTCGTACCTACCTTTCACATCGCAATAAGTATTCCTGGACACGATCAAAGTGTACAGGTTTTGAAAACAAGAAAATCAAGTCCACTTCACGTGACTTTTGGCACCGCGACCCCTGGCACCCCTTAAATGGCAGGCATTCCCCGCGACGACATACATAAAGGCGAAGGTATTTCCGAGTCCTGTATGACGGACTGTTCGAGAGGAACTGGAAGACCATTGAAATGAGCCCAGGTATGTAGGAGCGGGAGTCGAGGGAAGTTCGGCGGCGCCGCTGGCCGAGGGCTGGCAAAGCCTGCCCAAGGCGCGGCGCCTTCGAACTTCCCGAATCTCAAGTTACTAGTTATGTGACTAGAATTCATAGCGGACCAATCGTGTCCAGGTCTGCCCGGAGGGCCCTACGTATGTACTATAACTTGAAGTAGAACTCCTCAAGGTGAGACGCAGATTGGTCCGAAGGCCGAGTAGACCGAGCGCTCGCTTCGCCGAAAATGACGTTTGCCATGGGCGTTAACCGTGACTCCTGTCCTCGACTGTCCTCGAGCCATCATGGTGCCGTTCTCAAATCTCATCCACCTGGCTAGGGTCTGTCCACGTAACAGCTTCGTACCCTTGACACCACAAATGTTTGGTTACTCCAGAAGTCGAAAAAGCCAATGATAGCGATACAGGACGATAGTCCGGGCGCGATGAGCCAGTGAGCCAGTGAGTCTACCGCATTGCTAGCGCTGGAGAACATGTCAAATGCCTCTACCTGAGGCACCCCCGTACTCATATGTTCGGAAACATCCATCGTTCAGCATTATTGCCCTCTAAGTGCTGTTATAGCTCCTGTAATTTCAACTCATACAGAAGGCCCGGGCTATTCAACCTCGTTGTGATTTGTGGGTGCCATTACCCACGCCGGAGTACAACTCATTGCGCGAATCACCCAAAAGAGTAAGACTTTTATAGAGCGTCGATTTCAACATGACTCACCCCACCGCGTGCAGTTCACCAATTGGGAAGCGTGGGCCTTACGATGCATGTGCTTGGCTCATGTCTCGAGGAAGTTGATGACATGTGGCTCGTTTTGTATGTGCTCGCAGACGATTGACCTATCGATACTCAATCGCCACGTAAAACTGCGGCAGTAGGCTATATATAAAGTGTAAGGTGGTCTTCTCTGCCTAGCAGCCCCCACCAACACTCTCATCCTACTCATATCGCCTGTTCTCGACCTACTCACCATGTCCAACCACACCTGGTTGAGGCGCGACCCCGAACTTGCAGACCCACAAATTACACTCCTCCACGAGAGTATTGTGTGCGGTCCCCCTTACTGCCAAGGCACCGTACCGGTATCTCCCAGCGACATCACGCTATTCTACGGGAAACCCGGGAGACTCGAGTGAGTCCTTGCATGTACCGTGACTGCCACGTCCAGAACTGATATCTGAGCATTTGCCACAGGCGCGTCGACCTCTCCGCTGCTACTCCAGAGCAGCTGCAGCACCTCGCGAACGCTTGCCAGCCTGCGACATTCGGCGTCGACCAGCAGAACGTCTACGACGAGACATACCGCAAGGCGGGGAAGCTAGATGTCGAAGATTTTGCTTTGCATTTCAACACTCACAACGGTGCTGGTCTCCTCGATGTCGTCCACACGGAGCTCACCACCGATCGTCTGGTCAAGAACGAGCCGATCAGAGCCGAGTTGTACAAGTTGAATGTCTACGGTACGTCGTGAACATTCTCTACGTGTAGTACAAGTACCTCATCTGAGCGATCATAGGACCCGGATCGTTCTTCAAATCTCATGTTGATACCCCGCGTAGCGAGCTTCAGTTTGGATCGCTCGTCGTCGTGTTCCCTACTGCACACGAGGGCAGCGCGCTCAAGATTCGCTACTCGGAGGACGTCAAGAGCCCAAACAATCCTACCACGGCCGGCGAGTGGATGTTTGACTCGGGCGCGCTCCTCGCAGGCTGCGCCGAACCATCTATCGCCTACGTCGCGTTCTTCAGTGACATCGAACACGAGGTTCTCCCTGTTACCTCCGGGTACCGCGTCACTATCACATATAACCTCTATTGGGATGAGGGAGAGCGATCGTCGTTCACCTCGTCTACGCTGCACATTCCGCGCACGATCTCGACGACGGAAGAGAAGTTCAGCAGCACGTTGCGCACGCTTCTCGATGACCCGATGTTCCTGCCTGACGGCGGACACCTCCTGTTCGGGCTGTCCCACAAGTACCCGCTCTCGCCCACTCCCCCGGGCCGAGGCCAAGCAGCGGCTGCCCGTCAGGCGCTGCTAGACGTCACTACGCGGCTCAAGGGGAACGACGCGGTGATATTCAAAGTCATGCAGGACCTTTCGCTCCCCGTGTTGCTGAAGACGATCTACAGTTCGAGAAAGCAGTGGGGGAACGGAGAAGTCTATCGCGTCGCATGTGATCGTGTTCTTCCTCTCGAGGACACCGCAAATGCCGAGGGTGATATCTACGAAACGATCTGCGAACTGTGGGACGGCCTGCCAGTCCTGTCAGGTTGTGATGAGTGGTTTACGTCGCAAAAGCATCGGCCCCTCCCGAACGTCCACTGGGTAGTCAGCGCCCCGGAGTTCACGCATGTGAAGACGATGGCCATGGCTTACGGGAACCAGCCATCACTACAGGTGGTGTATTGGAAACTGTATCTATTCGTCCGGGTAGGCCCAGTGGGAGAGAGGGGTGGAGAGCCGTGCGAACTCCCTCCACCTCCTAGGCCTAAAGGATGGGACGGTGAGGAGGAGGACGAGGAGGAGGACGAGGAGGAGGACGAGGGCGAGGACGAGGGCGAGGACAAGGGCGAGGACGAGGGCGAGGACGAGAAGAAGGAGAGGGAGGAAGAGGTAGAGAAAGAAGAGAAGGAGGAGGAGGAGGAGTAGTAGTAGTAGTTCAGGTTGCTCTTGTGACTTGTCACCCTATGTCCGCGTCGTCCACTTCGGTTCTCTCGATCTCAAGCGCCCCCATCTCTTATTCTCATCGATCTCTGCGTGTATAGATAAGTACTTTCACCGTCCTTTTCGCGACGCGCATCCGAGTCCTTTGCAAAGTTATCCGACAAGCTGTTCTCCTACTTACGCGTATGTGACGGCTGCGACACGGTGAGTCACGTATCACGTGGGACCTTGTCACGTATGGCGCACAACTTGAACGACCTCGGTGTCGACTTCGCACTTCGACGACCCCGTCTCACAACAGCTGCATCGAACGCGCTGCCCACTGACATGCATTTATGTTCTAGACGCTGCGCGCATCCTGATAGCGCTGAACTTTCCAAGGTCACTACCAGCTTCGGAAGCAGACTCCGAGTGCAAGGAGTCTCGGAGGTATATCATGATACTATCACCACCTGGCAGGCTTCCGCGGCTCTATGGCGACTTTAGATCACGAACTCGATACCTCACCTGAATGTCAAGGAAGCCTGAGCAACTCGATTGTGACTCATGTACAATGAATGGTACGGCAGCAGACGACGTTGTGCTAGCTGTCAATGGTTGTATGCGCGGCATTGCGCGCCGGTTGACTCCGACCCCAGGTTAGGAATTCGCACAGAATAAATACCAAGACTCGTGCATTCTCTCGTGCATGTGGAGTAGGAGCTTAAGGTAAGTATCGAACTCACAATGCTCGTTCGTTCACCGTAACAAGCTCACGCGGCTGTCACGGTCCACAAAGTTTCCATTGCCACGCATGCTACCCTATCTTGCCTCCACAATCTACACATCTCCTTACGCTGGACTTACCTCAAGATCGCGACTTCAAGCTTCTATTACACACCGCTTACGTCCAGCTTGCTGTAAGTGAGCACGTCTGCCAACCGATATTGATTGTACTATTAGTCGACGACCCACCCAAACGGAAACTATCGTGCCAGGCAGGTGAGCCTTCTCCTCTGTGGAACCCCTTGCCCCGATCTTCTTTCTGAAGCCTAACGCGCGCGTCGACGGCAGGTGCGTCTCCAATCTTCTCTCTTCAAGCATGCGCACCGGCAAGTAACTGCAGGTCCCAGGAACCCCGTGTCAACCGACGTGCGTACGCGAGTCTACCGGTGTCATGGGTGTCGAGCCACGACACGTCTTCTTCCTGTATCGGACCCGCAATCGCGCTCCCGTTCTTCGATCGCGAGTAGATTGCGTTCGAGCCGCAAGTTGGCGTGTCGAATCTTCAAGTGAATTTCCGGTCGGTACAGAATTGTGGGGTGATATGTCCCGAGGCCTGCCACCGTACGAGAAAGTAAGTCCGTCCTCATTCCACATACAGCCGCATCAACTTCATGTTGTGCAGGTCCTGCATCGTGCTGGATCGTCGTACCGTCTGCTTCGTGGCGGACGTGATGACGTACGGCGGCACGAGTGCCACTCTCTGCGGTTCCTGCTATCTTGACTTAGGACGCGTCCGAGTCAGAGTCCTCGCTGATAACTGACGGCCTCGGGACTGGACCGGGGGGCTGAAGAGCGAGGCTAACAGTGAGGACACCTTACCAGATAACCCGTTCCTCGCCGATATGCAGGCATGACGCGTACGTGCTTCGATGTCCGAGGGCTTCGTCTTCTTCTGCGGTGGGCGGCACACGAGACTTGCGAAGCGGTGAGGTTAGGTGAGCAATCGCGCTTCTGCAGCAGTCGAACCAGGGACTTTGCTTATCTCGCGCTTCGGAGTCTTCTGTGGTGTACTGACAGCTTCGTTGCTACCCATGGAATGGCTGACGCGTCTAGGGAGCATGGTAGACTGTGGGTATCAGCGAGGGTACGCAATCTGTGCGACGTAAACGCTAGCGAGGAGGGAGATGGAGGAGGAGGGCCGTAGGGAGCGAGTCACCGAGTACGCCTAGCCACAGGCGTCTGTCAACTTCTTTCGGATGCACAGCCAGCAGGCGCCCGCTCGCCCGCGACTCGCGACTCCCACTCAAAAGAATTCCCCAGAGGCTCAGGTATCCCCTCTAGAAGTCCCTTCGCGTTTTCCCTTCACTCTCCAAATCATCCCCCGTCGACGAGCTACTTGCCTGCGCTTTCTTACTTCTTACTTCTGCCATGGGTCAAGCCTATATGGACAAGAGTGAGTAGTGTCCCCGTCGTTCCCCTTCGTTACGAGTGCTGACATTTTCCCGCAGAGCCGTTGTTCCTCGCCGCCTGGTCTCGAATCCGGACACGGAGGACAAGAATGGCGAGCCCCTCTACGTCGTCGGCAAGTATGGCAACACGACCAATCTTACCTTGGGTCGCTACTCGGGTATGGACGCCTACACCTGCGACGAATTCGAACTCGAGCCTAGGCATGTGGTTGTTTATAACTATGACAAGACCTCTGGGGACTTCTTCCGCCCTGGCGACTCGGGCTCGCTCATTTTCACGGGCAACGGCGACGGGCTCGCCATCCTGCACTCGGGAATGCCTCGCGGAATGCATAACCACGTCACGTACGGCACGCCCCTTTGGTGGGTCATCAAGCAGGTCCTCGCCAAGTATCCCTTCGCCGAGTTCTACGGCATCACCTACAACCTGGACTGAGCGCAAGCATCCAAGGGCCGTCGTCGTCTTTCCCCACTCTCCTTTCTCCTTGCAATTGTCTTTTCTTGTCGCCCCCACCTGATCTTCCACTACCACGGCGTCGTCTCCGGCAACCGTTCAAAGCTCATGTGGCGTTCCGACCTCGAGACCTACCCGAAGGTCTGCTCACGCATCAGCTACGCTATTCCCATCTCTCCAAGCTGTATAGGTCTGCACCACTTCCGGCGTGATCTGCTTCTTGATGTTCTTCGCTGCCTCAACGAACGCACTGTGCGGAACCTGGACACATTCAAAACACCCCTCTTAGCGGCGGACACGGCAAGAGTGGCAAACATGAAGCAACTCACGAATGGTGCATCGATATCCGACTTCATAGTCAGCAGAGCCGCCTCCTGACATAACGCCGTCATCTCTGCGCCGGAACATCCCTCCGTCTGTGCGGGCACAAAAAGAGTTGAATGACCTGAAACATCAAGAGGGAAAAGAAGAGGGCACGAACCATCTGCGCGATCTGTGCTAAATCCAAGTCAGGCCCCACGCTCATTTTCCGCGTGCGAATCCGCAGTATATCTATTCTCCCTTGCAGGTCAGGGGGGCCAACGTAGAGAATGCGGTCCAATCTTCCTGGGCGCATGAGCGCGGAGTCCTGAAGGAGCAGACCCGGTGAGTTCCAGATGTAAGCAACAATCACGAGACGTACGATGACGTCTGGTCTGTTAGTTGCAGCTACGATTGTAACCCCGACGAGCTCCTGCACACCGTCCATTTCGTTCAAAAGGCTTGTCAAAACACCTTCGTGCGCACCACCTCCACTGTCGGTCGCCGTCCTCGAGGTAGCCAGCGCGTCGATTTCGTCCTAAGTTCATGTATCAGGGCGGAGTCCAGATGAGGATCTTCGTGGTACATACGAAGAATATGATCGAAGGCGCAGCACCACGAGCCTTGCTGAATATATCTCGAACAGCTCGTTCGGACTCGCCGACAAACTTGTTCAGCAACTGCACAAGAAAGCTAGTCAGATCTGTTAACGAAGGACAATATGCGACTCACCTCTGGACCCTTGACAGCTAGGAAATTCACACCGCTCTCTGTTGCACACGCGCGTACGAGCAGCGTCTTGCTACACCCAGGCGGACCATAGAGGAGCACGCCCCTGGGCGCGCGCACACCGAGCCTCGCGAACGCCTCCGGGTGTAGTAACGGCCACTCCACGCACTCGCGCAGCTTCTGTATCGTCTCCGCCTGGCCCCCGATGTCAGAGTAGCGCACTGGGACAGTGTCCAAGAAAAGGGAGCGCAGTGCCGAGGGTCGCACCGATGGTAGTGCGGCTAGAAGGTCTGCGAGCGTAAGTCGTGGAGAAGACTGGGACGAGTCAGCCGGGGCAGAGGCGAGCCACCGTTTGATGGCTAGCGTCCCGGCTTCGCGAACAACGGCGCTGAGGTCGGCGCCGACATAACCGTGGGCTTTCGCGGCGACAGACCGGAGATCTTCTGCGGCGATGTCGTGAGGCGCTTTGGCAAGAAGGACCTGTAGAATCGAGAACCGTGCCTCCGAGTTGGGGATGCCTGCGCTTCCATTAAATGTCACTCTATTCTGAACGTGTAAGAAATGGCGTACCAACTTCGATCTCCCTGTCAAACCTCCCCGGGCGCCGCAGAGCGGGATCGATTGCATTCGGCCTGTTCGTAGTTGCAACGACGACGACCTTGCCATGGGAGCCGTCTGTACCCTCGTCCTCCATGCCGTCCATGAGTGTCAGCAACTGTGCCACGACCCGCTTCTCGACCTCCCCTCCTGGCCCTTCCTCGCGGCGAGGACACAGTGCATCGACCTCATCGAGCACGATGATGCATGGACTGCGCGCACGCGCTTCTGAGAATACGTCGCGGATCTTGGCCTCGGTCTCGCCGTGGTAAGCGGACGAGAGCTCGGGGCCGTTCACGATGAGTACCGCAGAGCCCGTCGAGGCCGCGATCGCACGTGCGAGGTGGGTCTTGCCTGTACCAGGAGGTCCGTGCAGCAGGATACCGCGCGGTGGCTTGAGACCTGTCGTGTGTAGCGAAGGCGCGTTAAAATCGCCAGTGACAATGATCCGGGTGGGCAGATGTCGGACACCGGTGCAAGTCCATTGAGCAGAAAACAGCGTGAGTGCAAGAAGAGACGAAGCAGTGAGTCACATGAGGCTACTATGAGAGGCCGATGCGGGAAAGACGAACCAAATTGGCGAAAGAGCTCTGGGCGGGTGAGAGGGATCTCAATCAGGTCCCGAATCTGCGCAATTTGCTTGTCTAATCCTCCCACAGAGGTGTAAGCATCTTTCTCTACGCCGTGTTCTATGGCGTGGTCGGATGTCTGACCAGCATCGCGTCATGAGAGAAGGGTCAGTCTCACGATGCGCGTGCCTCACCTGGTGTTCCTCTGCGACGGTCTTTGAACTTTCGGAGTCGAGGATGACCGTCGTTTCCCAGCCGACAGACCAAAGTTTCGGCGGAGCATCAAGTAGAGATAAGGACTGAATATCATCCGCTATATCGGGATCGTGCGCTGCTTCGCGGGTAGTGGAGACGGATGAAATGTTGAACCGGCGAGGTTTTCCTTCGTACACGACCTCCAAGGTTTGGGTGGGGGTAATGTACGTGAGGTCAACTTCATGCAGCGCGAGGGGATGGCTCAGGTAGGAACGGCGGTAGAGTGGAGGATGGGCGTACTGAGTGCTTCTCTGATCAACAAAGTTAGCCAGTTCTTGCTTTTCCCATTTCCAGAATCGGCTCCTTTTGGTGAGGGTTTCGAAGTCGAGCCACGTTTACTCCTCTTTGCATCGAGAAGTTCCTTGACGTGAACTGTGTGAGCCAGCTCGGCATGCTGCAGGGATGGGACCCCCCGCGGTAGCTTCGGATCGTCCAAAGAGAACAGTTTGACCTTGGCACCTTCGGTCACCCTCGCGGTCAGAAGCAAGGGTTCCGAGACAAGTATAGCTATCAATGCAAAAGTCGGGTTTCAGCGTTGTGTAATCGAGTGCATGCGGCGTGTTTATTACGAGTACGTACATTCTTGCGGAATTTCTGAAGCTGGCCATGCAATGCCAATGGCTGTTGCCTATGCACAACAAATGAGTAGGCTCGTACTAATGACTGAAGCATCTGAACAAACGATCGCAAGGATCGTCACGATAAGACTATCTCGCTCACTTTGTGGCTCTCTAGCGAGACTATTGCGACAACATCTCCAGCGTACACGTTTGCTTGCTTGAGGATCTCAGTATTGATGATAATGCGTCGTGAAGCGCGGGAGATTGGCTCAGATGGCTCAGAAACGGCGACCTTGAACGCTCTCGTGCCAAAGGAAGTCATGCCGAAGATGGTAGTAAGATATGGAATGAAGAATAAGTTCCGTATCTGTTAGGTTATGTTGAGTGATTCGCTTCCTGGATTCTGCATAATACATCTAGAATCACTCACCTGTACAAGACTTGCCTGCTAGTCGGTGCCTGTGATGCTACAAGGCTGGGGGTCCACCTGAGGATGCGAGTGAGGCCCTACTAAAATGATCTTGGTTGAGAAATATGTATCGATCCTGATGTTGCGTTAACTATTCCACTCACCGAGATGAATGTAAGAGACATGAAATTTTAAATGCTCTGAGGACGCGCAAGGGTACTGGCTCAGAAGGTTGCGGAATGCGTCGTACGTGTGTGGCCTACTGCTAACTCCACGACCAGGTTCGAAATTTACCTGCACGATGAGGTTTGTCCGAGAGGTTGGAAACCTTACCGTAAGTTTGTTCGAACTTCTGTAAGTAGGTACCCGCCTAGGCGCTTGTTGGATGACGTAACCTATCCCGAACCACCATCTCCCTGCACTTCCCTCCCCCGTCTTCATCCTCGTCCTCGTCCTCGTCCTCGTCCTTCTCCTCCTTATCTCACCTCAAATCATTTTTGGAATATTATGCACTGGAGACTGTGCTGGAGAGCTGGCTTACTTCTCGTCTTGCACCTGGCAACAGTATCGGCGCAGCATGAGCAGTTCGACGAAGAGCTCAACCTTCGACCGCTTCGAGATGGCAAGCTTTCCGCGCGGTTCTCCTTCAAGACAGTGCTACAAGACGCCTCTCCAAGAGATCCAGAACAGTTGCTGAATGACGATGAAGGTAAGTTTTGATCTACATAATTCCATCGACGTGTCTACAGGTTGCAACTAGCGCAGCATTACACCCTCTTCCCTCTCGCGCTCGGCCAGATCCTGCGTGAATACGCGGTCACAGAGCTACATCTGACACTTAACGCCGGCAAGTGGAACTACGATGCGTGGGGATACCCAGAAGAACCAGGAGTTGGCACTGGCGCGGAACTTTGGGCGTGGATGGGCGACAGCGCAGCGACCCCGTACGCCTCCTCCTCTTCTCTTCACCGTACATTCCTCTCATGGTTCTTGAAGAGTTGATCGGCGCTGGCAAGGTCTACGAAACGCGCTCGCTGGTCTGTTCTGCGCATCTCTCGGCCACCTCGATGAACAGCGCACGACGTCGCCAGTCCTGACCTTCCAACCCGAAGGGAGCCTCCCCAACTTCACACACCCCCATCAGCTCCGTCACGCTATACTGCCTTCCGAGCACGTTTGCACCGAGAACCTGACGCCTTTCCTCAAGCTCCTTCCGTGCAAATCTCGGTCCGGAATCGCTAGCCTCTTGAACCCACATCGCCTGTTTGACGGAGACTGGCACGGCCTCGGTGTTCACGTCCGCTACCGGGAAGGCGCTGGTGTCGAAGTACGTCTAGCCTTTCAAGCGATATTGGATCCTGTCCGCTATTCAAACGAGAACAAGCGAGGTGAGTCCTGGACCAGACTGTGTTATCATTCGTATCCTTCCTTGTATCGTCCTGTGTACCAATGGGCCCTAATGTCTGCGCAATTAATTAAGCCTCCTCCACACATTAACACTAGAGACGGCTAGGGCCGCTAGGCTGTGATGCACCAGGTCATCTGCTACTTCGTTTGGATTCGAAACCGTGCTATTCTTTTTAAGGCGAGGTCCGGATGTTTCGACCAGAGGTAGGCTGGTCAAGCTGTGACCACGCCCACCGAGGTCTGGAGATCACTGACCTCCGGAGGTCTGACTGCTGTCCGATCCAGGGCCAAGCCTCTGACCCTGAGCACTACTTATATTCTTGTCCGAAGTGCTCGGAGTGAAAGATTGTTACTGAACGCTCATCCAGATTGGTCGCTTCGCTCGGTCTTCGAACGCGGTATAGCTAGTGCTTGTCCCGTTGCGCGATCTAGCAAGGTCCGAGTGGAACTACCTCGCGGACCATCCGCGTACTCGATAACCCCTGATCCGACCGCAATCAACGGGGGTGTGGCGACATATACTGTCGATGCTAGTGAGTGTTCAGTCCGTGCGGCTCGGTACGAGAGTTTACCGTGTTTATCGCAGAGAACGAGGCGCTTGATGTCTCCATGAACTGGCCCACAGAGTCCTCTTTCGAGTATCGTGCGTACCGCCACTCTGTGCCCATTTGCCGACTCTGATTCTGGAATTCTGCACGGTTGTACTTGCTCAGCGAACACTTCGGAAGTACCACCTCTTACAGACATATCGGTCCGACGGAACCTTAGAGGCATCAGCCAGGCCGAGGCCCAGCTAACGCTCGTCGTCACAAACAACTTGCCGGTGCAGGTTAGGACCGGCTACCTCGAGACCATGCCGTGGCACCTCCAGTTCTACCTGCATACGCTTCGTGCGCACATCGAAGGCACTGCACGTGGTGAGTCCCTGACCGCGCTCGGAGATGCAAGGCGCGAGATTCGATGCGATTGCAATCGTCATGAGTCCTCTGCCGATCGTCCCGCGCTCGATCCATTGCTGTGGCTGATGCGACTACCTCGTTTCCAGACGATCTAGTATCTATAGCGTCGTACACGCCCCCGGTGCCACACTCCCGGCCAGCGCTCCTTCAGGCCGTCCTGACCCTGCCGCCGAGCAGCACCCTTCACCTCACCATGGACGTCGTCAAGCCGTTCCTGCGCTACACGGAGCACCAGCCTGACGCTCAGCGTGGCTGGGACCTTCCCCCGGCCGTTCTCGTGCCGTTCTCGTTCGGAGGCGAGACGAATCTCACCACGCATGGACAAGACACGACTGCTCTCGCTGGCAAACGACGGCCGAGACGGATGTACACCCCAGTGCTGCTCGTCGACCTGGCCACACCGGACTTCAGCATGCCGTACAACGTGATCATCATGAGCTGCACACTCATCGCGCTCATCTTCGGGAGCATCTTCAACCTCCTGACGAGACGCTTCGTCATCGTCCGCCTCGGATCTGCACCCGAACCACCAGCTCAGGCCGGCCACGGACACGAGGCCGCGCAAGCCAAGCATGAACAGGAACGATGACGACCTGCTCACGTCCCGGGACTCCGCCACCCGGGTGTAGTACCAAGTATAATCAGGGTTCGTTTGCTTTGTGCATGGTGCATGGCGTGGTCAAGTCCAGGGCCTTCGCCGTAATTAATTTTCTCTTTGACGGAACTCTATAACACCGTGCTATTTGTGCCAACCGCCTCGTCCCGACATCATCGCTGCCCTCGCTGTCCGGATTATAGCACACCAGCTGACGTGCGTGGACCACCACGCGCACATCTTCAAGCATGCAAGCGTCCGCGTTTCGCGTTTCCACGGCTTCGGCAGGCTGCGTTGCCGAGTGGCGGCTTCCTCGGGTCGTTGGCACGTTCGTATTGACTACGCAGGTGCTTTGTCTATGGTGCTCCCTCGCGCAGCCCATGTGAGGAACGTTCCAGTAAGTCCTCTTCCCCGCATCTTTCGTTTCATCTTCCCAACGATTGATGACACGCCGCGCCATACAGCTGCTAGCATTGTCAGAACATGTGCGAACACCCCGGAAGCATGCCCCAGCGATCCCACGGCGCCCACGCCTGCCACGCCTGCCCAGAGCGGCAACGCTGGGCTGCCAGATATCTCTGGCTGTGCAGTGTTCCATATCTCTGAGTCTTTGTCCAGGCCACATGCGTATGTGGCCCCCCGCGTCGCCGATGCGGGAGAAGACCCCAAGACGAGCCTGCCCAGGAACCGGCACGCGGGCAATACAGTCTCAACTCGCGCGGCAGGCGATCCCTGGGCACGCGCGCCAGGGCTTGGTACGCGAAGCCAGGACATCGCTGAATTCACCGGCGTTGTGCGCGCAGCAAATCTGCGCGAAGACGCGCGCAAGCTTACCTAGATCCCTAGAACGGGATCCCGCCGGGCAAGAACGGGGCCACGCGCATCGCCCTCGCCGCACGCTACCGTCTACGGTGTGTGTTGGGATTCAGTCGCTGCCAGTGGTGGTTCCCGTGCGCGGCGTGCTACTGCCAGCGGGAGCAAAGCTGCAGTGACAGCGGCGCGCCGCGCATGGAAGGACCAGGGAGTTCAAGTCGGGCAATGCGATCCGTATGTTGCCTCTTTCGTCTCTGCCCCGTGTCCCGTCTTCTATCCCTTGTCGCTATCTCGCGCGGCACGTGGATACGGATTGCTGAGTGTGTTGGGTGCGGTGGGGATCCGCTCAGGCCCTCAGATTCCCATACCTGCCTTCATCGATGAGGAGGAATAGAAGCAACTCAGCAACGGAGCACCGCAGAGCACCGCAGACGCAGCAGATACTGTACGTTATGTGTTGCGCCGAGTTCAAGATATTGCCTGGTACTATCGATGAGGCTGACACGTACCGCCGAGGGCCGCCTCCCGGAGTGCCTGTTTTGTCGTCCTATCTACGCGCTGTGCGTATCGTCGGCCGTGGATTCGAAGCTCGTCTGAGCGAATCTATCAATTTCATACGAAAAAGTACTCATTGACGAGAGACGCGGAGCCGATAGGCGGACGGAAGAGAAGGAGGTGCAGACTTATCTACTCGCCCCGAGATCCGAGGCCGACTCGTCCATCGATAGATAACCACGTTTTATGCGAGTACTGATCTAAAATTAAGAGGCTTGACTATTGACTCTCGGCCGGCGACCCCGAGGCAGTGATTATGTAGCCCATTCATCGAGCGGAGCGCGTCGAGTAGCTCAAGCGTTTGGGCTATGGCTAGTAGGGGCGGGAGGAGCGCGCATGAGTCGACTGTCGCGCCGCAGCATCTCAGCCTAGAAGAGCAGCCCTCCGAACCTACACAGGGGACCCTTGGACGACCGGACACTGCCCTGGTCATCCATACGTATACGACATCGGCGGAACAGCGGCCATACTCGGTTTTCGAAGCATTTTCTGCGAATATACCAACATACCACACGGGGAACCAGGGGCCGCGCACGCGGACGTCCGTGTCCTCACGGAGAGGCGCATGAGGCGCGCTCTACATAGATAAAGCACACTGGCCATGGCAGTGGGAGATAGGCCAGGATCTGGGGACGGCTGATGCATGGACATGATGGCGCGCTTCTGATAGCTCCCGCCGCGCCTGCGAGTCGAACGCGAAGCCGACTCGCCTGCTTTTTGCGAAGCTTCGGACTCGCAGGTTCCGCGCAGACGGTGGGGCCTGTGCGCACGCCACCGCCTGACCTTCTCGCGCTGCCGTGGCTGCTCGGACTCGCGAGAAGCGTCATGTCCTATGTAGCCAAGTCCGGCGCGCCGCGTCTGCGCGAAGAACGTGCCAGCCGGTGTTGCGATGACGGAGCTGGCGCGAGATGTACGTATGATGAGCGTGCTCACAGGGGGACGCCCAGGGGATCAGTAGACGGAAGACGCAATGCTGTGCGCGGGTGCGCGTCGTGTACACGACAAATAGACATATAGTCCCTGGCGGCTTGGTGTGGCCCATATGCCTCCGCGTTCTGACCGTGCTTCTGTCTGGATGGGAGAATACTTAGACCAGGGTCAGGCCGGTGTCACATGGGGGTGCTCTAAGAGCTCATAACTCTCCTATATAGCATGCATCGTTGGCATACCTCCGTTAGCTCCCATGACCATTAGGACTAGGGTAGAATAGGCCTAGGGTAGATGGCAGATGGACGTCCGGACGAATACTTGGATTCGGAATATGGATTGAATTCGCTCGGTTCGGGAAAGAGTGCAATCATGGGCAGCTCGTCCGAATCTCACGATCTGGGCTGCAGCCACATGTCCGTGCGTGTCCTCGTCTTCGCGTAATTCCAGAGAAGTAACCCGCCGGCTGGGGCTGCGCGAGTTTTCGAACGGAAGGGGCGACTAGTTGCCGACCGAGAGGGTGGAACGGTGACCAGATGCATGGCGCAGTCATCTGTAGATGCCTGCTCCAGCGCTTCACACTCGCATAAAAAGACGATGGCCACACATCACCTCCGTTTATGTGACTCACCCCGCTTGTCTTTGTGCCACCGACGACCGTATATAAGGTCGCGTCGCGTCTTGATACGGCCTCTACGCCCTCCCATACCCGCCCCACAAGGACCTTCTATACCCCCATCCAGTCCTCCGTCCTCGTCGCGCACCTCGCCGTCGACACCTCCCCCTGCATACCCGCAATATCTCCCAGAACTTTTACAGCCCACCCGTTCGCCAACCAAGCATGTGCCAACGAATTGCGTATGTCTCCGTCATTGCGCGCTCTCTTTCGCGCGATCGCGCTCGCTGAACGTGATCTGCAGGGAAGGTACGCGGTGGTCCAAGTGTGGGGTAAGCCGGTTTCACGCATTCCACCGTCGCGCCGGTCAGCTGAGGACGCAACCGCCCCTTGTTTTTAGCACTTCCAGCGTCATCTGGTCGTCGCCATCATGGACTGCAACTCGCACAAGTGCGAGCGCAGCTACCTCCACCCAAAAGGATGTCGCGATGCGGCGTGCATTAAGGTGCGTTCCCTTTCTTCCGTCCGCGCTCGCGATGAGACAGTGGCGGCTTGGCGCGCATGACTCGGAGGTCGTCGCCGTCGGCGGATGCTCGAGGACGATATCACACAAGTTCGTCCTCAAGCCACCGCCGCATGTTCCGATGGACGAGCAGCCTCACGTGTCTCTGGCCTCCGTCATTGTTGTGATCGGGCCCCCGCTGACGTCGTCCTCCTCCCTCCTCTCGGATCTTTACTTCATCCAGAATTTCGGGCCTGATATTCAGAAAGACATCGACACCGTGAAGGACGACTGCTTCCAGTGTCGCGCAGCCGCAGCACGCCGTATCCCGGCATGAGCCCGGACGACCATCACCATGGGCTCGTCGTGCTCGCCCACCTCGAGTCATCCGCCCTGTCCTGGACGTTCCGAGCCAGACCGCGCTCGAAGCCCGCTGCTCCCCAATACCACCGCGCGCAGGGCGCGCCCCGCCATCCCATCGTCGCTCTCCTTCAACTGTACCATCTATATCTTCACCAGCCCGGTCTCCCGCACGGACACGCACGCGTACCCATAGCTAATTGCCTAGTATTGTCGCTGTCTGCTGCTCTTTCTTTGTTCCTGCACCCGCACACCTGTACGTACCCACACTGTATCTGTATGATTAGTCGCACCGCATGTCCCCCACAATCCAATCACCAGATGTCAAACAAGGATCTGTCTGTCCGAGTCTGTCTGTCCGAGCTCCGTGGGACCGTGTCGACTGTCGGACACGCTCCTGTCGGCACCCCTATGTAAGCCAGCGGCGTGCGTGCTGCAACACTCTGTCGTCATCGCCGCAGCCTCCCGCGCCCCACGTGAAGCGCGCGACGAGCGCGTCGACGACGCGGGTGGCGACCGAGGGTCAGCAGACCATCGGAGGACGCAGCGTGCCGTAACTCGCGCGGGGCGGACGTGCTGGGGCAGCCGTGGCGGCTTCGCTTCTCGGCACGCGCGGTCGAGATGTCATGGGTCTAGCGGCTCCCAGAGGCTAGGGCCACACACAAGACTCGCGCTGGCGACCCCAAGCTGTTGAACTGTTGCCTCGAGCCCGCGACGCGCAGGATCTGGGGTGGACGTCGACGGTGCGGGAAGGTTCCGGGGTGTGGCAGGATGCCAGTGATCATGCCTATGCACGCGCTCCGAGGCGGACTAGTACTAGTGTCGACACGAGTGCGCGAACTTGGCTCATCGGTCGCTTGTCGTCACGCGCGTTTGTCTCTTCTTCTCACTGGCACTAGCATGCATGCTGAGGCAGACAGTGATGAGCGACGACGGGCGTGCGCACCGTAGAAGCAAAGCCCAAGCCGCAAGGTAACGCAGGCGCGTCAACTGACACTGACAACGTACTGAGCACCCTCGATCGCCACCAGGTCGGAGAAGCACCGCGCAGGGACGCACACCGAGTGTGAGAGCGCTCTCATCCCCAGCGACCGCGCGCCGAGAGGCGGACATTACTCCACCATTAGAAAGCGTGTTGCTCCTGGAAGGCTGAGCTTGCCCAATTCCCAAGAAACGCCTGCGTCGTATTTTGCCGGAGTGAACCAGCTTCCGCGAATAGATCGTTCCTTCTAGACCATGTCAGGCGGATGTTCAATGGAAGATTTAAAGCGGTGGGAGACGCTGTGGGACTGACGGCCTGTCCATGAGAGGAGAATGGTAGTGAGCAAACCACGGCGAGACGTCTAGGCGAAGAATTTTCTGCCGCGCATGAGCGAGTTGCAATCCCTCGTTCCTTCAATTGCACCAGAGTACCATCATACTGGACCACGAGCGATTGATAACGCGAGAGGCGAGCTGTCTGGCGCGATAGGTCGAAGACGCAGGTGAGACCACAGCGAGTTCGCAGATAACGTGTAGATCGAAGCGGATGGGGCAATAGTGCGCATTACGCCGCGCAGACTGCGCACGCACTCCGTCGGACTCGCCGATAACCACGGTCCACCATGGTCCCTAAAAGCCGCGTCAGTCTTTCCATTAGTAGCAACGAAGCTGCCCGTGCACCATAGATGACTGCGCTCCGAAGAGCGAGATAAGCACAGTCCCTGGTTTGACTGCTGCAGAAGCGCGATTGCTCACCTAACCTCGCCGCTTCGCAAGTCTCGTGTGCCATCCCACTGCACAAGAAGGCGAAGCCCTCGGACATCGAAGCATGTAGGCGTCAGACGGAGATACGCAAGGGAGCACGCCTGCCTGCATATCGGCGAGGAACGGATTGTCCAGTAAAAGGTGTTCTCTCCGCTAGCCTCGCTCTGCAGCCGTCCGGTCCAGTCCCGAGGCCGTCAGTTATCAGCAAGGGCTCCGACTCGGACGCGTCGTACGTCAAGATAGCAATGCCAGAAACAACACAGAGAGGCACCCGTGCCGCCGTACGTCATCACGTCCGCTACGAAGCAGACGATACGACGACCGAGCACGATGCAGGACCTGTACAACATGTTGATGCGGCTGTATGTGGAATGAGGACGAACATACTTACTCGTACGGTAGGAAGCCTCGAGACACACGTCCACCCCATAATTCTGTATGGTGTACCAGCGGAGATCCATTTGAAGAACTCGACACGCCAGCTTGCGGCTCGAACGCAATCTATCCGCGATCTAAGAACGGGGGCGCGATCGCGGGTCCGATACAGGAAGAAGCCGGGGCAAGACACCGGGTAAGTAGACCGTTCGCGTACGCCGTACGCACGTCGGTTGACCAGGGGTTCCTGGACCTGTAGTTACTCGCCGGTGTTTGCAGATAGAAGATTGGAGACGCAACTGCCGTCAGTGTGCGCGCCAGGCTCCAAGAAGAAGATCGGGGCAAGGGGTTCCAAAGAGGAGAAGGCTCACCTACCCACGGTAGTTTCCGTTTTGGTGGGTCGTCGTCTAACATCGATATCGGTTGGCAGACGTGCTATGTAGCTCACAGTAAGCTGGACGTAAGCGGTGGGTAATAGAAGCTTGAACTCGCAATCTTGAGGTAAGTCGAGCGTGAGGAGACGTTCCGATTGTGGAGGCAAGATAGGGTAGCATGCGTGGCAATGGAAACTTTCTGGACCGCCGCGTGAGATTAGTACCGCGAACGGACGAGGATAGCGAGTGCGATACTTACTTTGAGGTCCTGTTCCACATGCACGAGAGAGTCCGCGGGTCCTGGCTTCCATTGTGCGACAATCCAAGACCGTTCCAACCAACTCAGAGCCGGAGTCAAGCGGTACGCATACAGCCAGTGACTGTGTCGTCTGCATATCGCAGCCTCTGTCTGCTGCACCATTCAATGCACAGGAGTCACAGTCACGTTAATACACTCACGTCCGCAGTATCTCTTGGTCTCAGGATCCAGTGCGTGAATCGAAGTCGCCATAGAGCCGCGGAAGCTTGTCAGGCAATGTTATGGACCTCCGAGACTTGGAGTACTGCTGCTAGAGGCCTGGGCGAGCGATGCATCACCAAGGTGTGTAAAGCATAGAGGAAATAAGTGCATGTCAGTGGGCGGCGCGTTCGATAGAGCTGGTATGGGACGGCGTCGTCGAAGGGAGAAGTCGAGGGACCAGGGAGGTCGGTGCGCGCCTGATGGTGGGGATACGTGACAAGGTCTCGTGATATGTGACTCACCGTGTCGCCGCTGTCACATACGCGTCTTGGGTAGCCTGGACTGAGCAGGAGGAAAGTAAGTTGGATTCGAGGTGGATACTGGGAAGTCCGGCGTCGGAGAAAGGCTGCGAGAATGTCTAGAATTGGGCCTAGGAGAGATGGGAACGCTTGCCAGTGAGGTTGACCGGATATACAAAGTGTCGGACGCCGACCTCCGAGGAGTCGCGGACTCGGACATATGGCCGAACTTGTAGAGTGAAGCGGGCGAAAGACTGTGCAACATAGTGCTAGTCGTGGTAACATGATCTACTTCCCCCCCTTCCTCTTCCTCCTTCCTCTTCCTCCTCCTAAGGGCGGGAAGGCCGCGCGGCTCTCCGCTCCTCTCTCCCGCCGGACCGACCCGGGCGAGTAGGTACAATTTCCAGTACACCACCTGTAGCGCCGGCTCGTTCCCGTAAGTCATAACCATCGTCTTCTCATGCGTGAACTCCGGTGCGCTGACTACCCAGCGGACGTTCGGGAGGGGCCGATACCATCCTGACACGGTCCGCCTGGCATCCCTACCTGACAAGAGCAGACCACCCCCTAGCTCGCAGAACCTCAGGTGGATATCTTCATCGGTACATGCGTTCTCGAGAGGAACAACACGATCGCATGCGACGTGATAGACCATCCCCACCTCCTCTTCCGAAGTGTAGATCGTCTTCAGCGACACGGGGAGTGAAAAGCCCTGCATGACCTTGAATATCACCGCGTCGTTCCCCTTGAGCCGCGTAGTGACGTCTAGCAGTGCCTGACGGGCAGCCGCTGCTTGGCCTCGGCCCGGGGGAGTGGGCGAGGCGGGTACTTGTGAGACAGCCCAAACAGGAGGTGTCCGCCGTCAGGCAGGAACGTCGGGTCATCGAGAAGCGTGCGCAACGTGCTGCTGAACTTCTCTTCCGTCGTCGAGATCGCGCGCGGAATGTGCAGCGTAGACGCGGAGGTAGACGACCGCCCTCCCTCATCCCAATAGAGGTTGTATGTAATGGTGACGCGGTACCCGGAGGTAACAGGGAGCACCTCGTGTTCGATGTCACTGAAGAACGCGACATAGGCGATAGATGGTTCGGCGCAGCCTGCGAGGAGCGCGCCCGAGTCAAACGTCCACTCGCCTGCCGTGGTAGGATTGTTTGGGCTCTTGACGTCCTCCGAGTAGCGAATCTTGAGCGCGCCGCCCTCGTGTGCAGTAGGGAACACGACGACGAGCGATCCAAACTGAAGCTCGCTACGCGGGGTATCAACGTGAGATTTGAAGAACGATCCGGGTCCTATGATCCTTCAGATGAGGTACTTGTACTACACGTAGAGAATGTTCACGACGTACCATAGACATTCAACTTGTACAACTCGGCTCTGATCGGCTCGTTCTTGACCAGACGATCGTTGGCGAGCTCCGTGTGGACGGCTTCGAGCAGACCAGCACCTTGAGCGTTGAAATGCAAAGCGAAATCTTCGACATCCAACTTCCCCGCCTTGCGGTATGTCTCGTCGTAGACGTTCTTCCGGTCGACGCCAAACGTCGCAGGCTGACAAGCGTTCGCGAGGTGATGCAACTGCTCTGGAGTCGCAGTGGAGAGGTTAATGCGTCGCGCCCTGTGGCAAATGCTCAGAGATCAGTTGTGAACGCGACTGCCACGATACGCGAACATGCAGCTCACTCGGTTTCCCCGGGTCTCCCGTAAAATAGCGTGATGTCACTGGGAGATACCGGTACAGTGCCCTGGCAATAAGGGGGGCCGAACACGATACTCTCGCGGAGCAGCGTCAGTTGCGGGTCTGCAAGTTCGGGGTCGCGCCTGAACGAGGCGTCCCTGGACATGGCAAGTGCGAAGGTCGACTCGAAGGATTAATATGAGGTCGAGAGCTCGGTGGGGCTGCTCAATTGACAGACTCAGCGGACCACCGTTGCCGTTACACTCTATATCTGACCTGGTGCGGCACTCTTACGTGGCGATCGAGAGTGTCGATAAGTCAGTCGTCTGTGGGCAATGGCACCCACAAATCACAATCAGGCTGGCAGCTGGCACCTGTATGTAATTTTGGAGGGCGTTTATGTTGTCAAGAGTGCAGATGAATCGTCAAGTGAATGACATTCCAGCGTAGCGGCCTGAGGCCTGGAGGCTGTGGCAGGAGGAGGAGGGGACCTGAGGCCCTGAGGAGTGTCACAAGTAACGATTTTTCGCCACCAGGAGGTTTGTTTGAGGAGGAGGAAGGTAGATTCAGTCGCATCAAGTATGTCGCACGCCCACAGGCGCGTTTCACACTGAGCGGCTACTTTGAAGTTGTTTGGAAGCGTAGATAAACAACTTTGTTGTTGTTTTGTGGCGCGCTACGCACCGTAGCGGCAGGCGTAGCCAAAGCTAAGCGCTAAAGACTCAAGTCCCGACTCCCTACCATTCACCTCTTGGCCAGCCATTGCGTTGAGCAGAACTCGAAACACTCGCGCACGTCTGAGTCTGACATCTCAAGGCTCACCAACTCTGCGTGGTATTAGCATCTTTAAAGACACCCTCAGCCTACTACACACAATTATCTGCTCGTCAATCTCTCCGAGTCGCCTCCATAACCAAGTTCAACCTGCGGCCACTGCAGACGCATATGTAAGCCATCTGCCACTCTCTGATTCTTTGAATAACTTATTAACTTCACATCGCCTAACACTCCATCTTAGTACGGCAGATCGTACATAGTCCACGTCTCTATCGATCTCCTCGATTGAAGCCCAGCATGCCTACTACGGATCTGGGTGACCCTCCCACATCTCGCATTAGACGAGATGACGAGTTTTGGTTTGAGGACGGCACCGTCATCCTCGTTGCTGGAGACGTCGAGTTTCGGCTGTACAAAGGCTTGCTCGCGAAGCAATCCCCAGTTTTCAGTGACATGTTCACCCTCCCGCAACCGAACACACCCTCAGAGGTCCCCTCGACTCCTTTATCGCCAGACGTTCCAAGAGTGCAGCTCGCAGACTCGCCTGAAACCTTTCGGGAGCTCCTGCGCGTCCTCATCCCGGACGTCAAGTCACATTCTGCTCAGTAAGTCAGCCGACCGATTCATTCTCTCATCGGCTTGCACAACATCGGTGTTGACGTTATTGTTGTAGTTTGCCGGCCACGTTCGAGACATCGCATCCAAGCTGTCTCACTATCGCCTCCTGCGTCCGGCTAGGCCACAAATACCAAATGGATGGCCTGGTGGACCACTGCATGCGCTACCTCTCCAAGTACTTTCCGACGTCTTTCTACAAGTTCGATCAACTGGAGAAATTTGTACCTCCACAATTCAAAGAGAGCGATGCAATCTGCGTGATTAATCTTGCGCGACTTACTGGGGCGATTTATCTCCTCCCTGCCGCTATATTGGCGTGCTGTGTCAAGCTCGACGCGGAGCAGCTTATCGACGGCTTTCCTTGGACTGACGGGTCACGAGAGGTCCTGTCACGTCAAGACTTGCTTCTTTGCCTTGCCGCCAAGACCAAACTCGCACAAGAGAACATTCAGCGCTTTCAACGCAAGTTCTGGAAGCTTCCTGCGGAGGATTGCGTATCGTCCCGTTGTATCAATCCTTACACCCTTCTCCAAGAAGTCGTGACGGAGGCTGTCTCCAGCGTCGAGCCGTACCCATTCGAAACGTATGTGAGGATGGAGGGGCTTTGCGATTCTTGCGAGAGGGTGGTTCGGGTACGAGATAGGGAGGAGATGGTTAGAATATGGGAGGATCTTCCGACTATTGTAGGTGTGGGACCAATACCTGGATGGGGCGAGTCTCTGCTTCTATCCTGAGCTCGACCTGAGTACTTCTACTTCTACTCGGTATGGTCTGTGCGTCCTGATCGACAATCTTTTGTTCTAATAATCATATGTAGCAGCATATACATTGTACTCCCAACCGGCGCAGCATGCCGGTTGCCGGATTTCCGATGTACCCTAGGTCCACAGCTGAATATACATAGCGCACCTCAGTGAAGCATGCCATAGTGGGCTTGAACAGACCGACGAATGTCAAATAAGCAGTGAACAAATAACACACGACGACCCCGCGTAGTGTCAATACGACCACTGTGACCAGTCACTCCGTAAACGACGCGACCACCTCCCTCTTAAGCTTGAGCCTCGGCCGTTAGCCATAGCACCTCTCGAAGTCCCCATCCCCGCTCCTCCGCGCATACCCTTGGCTAGCGACAAAGTCCTCGAGTGCGCACATCCTGTCCTCGCCTGCGCCGCAGAACTCGAGCGGCTGCACCTCGTCGTTGACGAGGATGCGCACGAACGTACCCTCCTGCCCGTCGTCCTGCGCGCATAACAGGCGCTCTGTCACCATCCGCGAGGAGAACGGCACCATGCGCGAGGCGACCCAGGTATGGTCCCGATTCTCCTCCCGAAGACGCGTCTGGCGTGCATTCAGATGTGCGTAGCCCGCCAACGGGAGGCCAGACTCGGACTCGGACGGCATCGTGCGAGGGTCGAGCGGCTGCGAGATGTTGAACAGCCCGAGCGCGGCGTAGACGGCGACCATGAGGTTCTCGTGGGTGAAGTCGGCGTAGATCGTGCGGTCGAGCGGGAACTCGAGCGTCGTGTTGTGCGTCGTGTGGTCCTGCACGGGCTCGCCGGTCAGGCGCGCGATGAGCTCGTTGACGTATCCGACGCCGCGGACGCGGCCGAGGGGGTTTCCGTATCTGTACAGTTCTGCTCAGTTGTTGTTGGAGGGAGATATAGGAGGTGGTAAACGGACCCGGTCTTGTAGTATTTCTCGAGGTCGCCCCAGTACTCGAACGCGCGGAACTCGTCCACCGTGAAGAGCGTGCAGAACGGGCTCAGCTTCTCCTGCGCGACGGATTCAAACGGACACATTGCGAACAGACCAAAGATGTGCGTCTGGTTGAGGTTTGCGCCGGGAGCTGCCTTGTTGAGGCGTGACGCCAGGGTTGGCGCAAAGACAGAGAGCCAGATATTTGTTTCATCCGACCCGTCCGCGGCGTTTGGACAATCTTGGTTGAGCGTGTTGTTTACCTGCCATGATGAAGTCGATGATCAATTGCGCCCAGTGATAGGTATGCTAGACGGTGATGCTTACCTCTTCGGAAATGACAACGTTCAGGTATGGCTGGTAACGCTGACCACTGGTAACAGCGAAGCCTGTGATGTATTAGCCGTGGTCATAAACATCTTCTGCTTTCAATTGGGCTCACCGACCGTCCAATTCGTAGCTGTTGAGATGACTCGAGGAGCACCTGCTGCTCTGACGAACGGGATACTGTGGAGGTCGACGAGGTCCTTGTACCGCTTGAATGCGATTCCGCCGGCCTCAAAAGACCTGATATAATCGTGTATGAGTTTAGGTTGAACTCTTATCTCTGGCTAGGGAAAGGAACCGTACTGCGCCGCGCCGAAAGGAACAAGATCATCTGCGCCAAGCTCGTATTCGTATCCTTTGAGCCATTTCATGCGCTTGTCTGAGAATTTCTGTGCCGAAGTTAGATGGGTGACGGCGTTGCTGTACATCTCGCCGTCATCTGCGTTTGGGTATCGCGCGCCATGGCGTTGCAGCTGGCGAGTCGTGGAAATAATGCGTAAGTCGGAATTCGTCTGTCGTGTCGGTCGTGCGGACGTACGATGTTGACCTAGACGATCGATAAGTGTCAGTGGACGTGATGATCACATCGTGCAAAAGAGAAGAAGGGGCGACGTCAGGGCTGTTCTAAAGCCTCTCATGACATAGGGCTTGGTCTTTCAGACTGAACATTCATAACTCCGGTCACACGACCAGGCTCGGGCAGTGTTTTGACCAGCTGGATGCGCGTTCCGTCCGCCAACGACCATGTCCGCCCAGTATCGGTCACTCTGGTGTTAAAGACAAACTCACCTGGGTGATATTGCATCCTGCAGGTGGCGCCGTGTAGTCGGCCAACGGATGCCAAGGTGAGTACTGCGCCCACTTTGTCTGCAGGCCCTTCGGGATTCCGAGCGGGGGTGCTCGTACGATTCCCTCCGCTCCAATGATCTCTCCAGCTACTGGCCGTCCTCCGCATCCCGCTGCCAGCAACTTCCCGACATCGTCCAGACCGTGCTTTAGGTACCAAGGCAGGGTCCACGCGATGTACGCCGTGAAGACGAGGACAGTCACAGTAGCGCGTATGCATCCTGTCGTGGCCCACGAGCGGCGAGCCTGGGTGGTTGCTGTCGAGTCTTCCCCGATAGATTGAGTAGCATCTGAAGAAGTCGAGGCGTGCGCAGCGACGACTGGGAGCGGAGGAAGAGACTTCCTCGCAGCGGGAGCCTTGCTCGACGAGCGGGTCATGTAGGCCTGGTATCTCTGGGGTCAGGGGGTATGAGCGATAGGGAACTGACTTCGGGCGCACCTTGGGCTAACAACTAATATATGTGGTTGTGACCATGAGTGTTGGAGCAGGGATAGGCAAGGGATAGGCGAGGACGATGCCAGAAATGATGTCATCTGCCTTGCGCTCGGAGATTAGCTGCTATAACAGACGCCGATTATTGGATCGCCTCCTCCCGTGTCCTCGCTGCCCTCATGGAAAGCCTGCATACAGTGAGTAAATGTTAGCAGGGCTCAGATACGTGAATACCAGATTAAAAAGTAAGACCTGTCAAGCCATGCCCAGCAATTTCGAGTGATAGGTAGATTGGTTGTTCAGATGCTCGAAGCATTATTACAGCTGTAACGGTGGTCGAGATCTTGAGAGCTGAGAGGGCAGACGGGTGGGAGGAACAGATACATATGATCCATGATGGTGGTAGTGGTCGAAGAGGATCTTTTCGCGCCCTTAACTTGAGGCTCAAATTCAATGACATCAGCGGCGCGACTGCCTCAAATACCGGATCTGGTACTGCAGCAATGGATGCCTTCGACCGACGATCGCAAGAGTTGCTGGATGTGATACCTGTCTGATTCACGGACAACGTTGACTCGTACACCAAGCAATAAGGTAATCAGGAGAAAAATGTCCAGGGAAACGATGTACAACGAAATTGAAAGCTACCGATATGACGAGACTTACAAGTACAACTCGCGAGTCATGCAAGAGAAGAGGCAAGATGACGACACATGGGGGCGATAGCAAGAAGAACGTGCGTGGAGGGTCCGAGGGGATGGTCAGATTGGGGCGATGCTCGAGCTCGTGGAAGGAGCGTATGGATCGAATGGAATGGCTTGGGCATGTTGCGTCTTCTTCGCAGCAGCCTTCGTCTTCTTTGTTTTACCTACGCGTATGTGGTCGGTGAGACGGAGGAGATGGAGACGGTCTGGAGAACATGGACAAAGAGCGCGATAGTACTCACGGGTGCGGCGTTTGGCAGGGATCTCGGTCACCATCTCCTCGAGCTGGATGAGCTGACGCTCCAAGCTCTTGTACTGCGTGGCGAGCAACGCGGTCTGCTCGCGGAGAGAGACAAGGGATCCGCACGACAGGCACGTGCACCCGGTCTCCTCGTCGCCCGCCGCAGCACGGAGCAGCTGCTGCTGATAGTCCCACCGCAGCTGGTCGACCTCCGCGCTGAACATCTTCATCATCACCCGGCCTGCACCCACGCTCTCTCGGAAGTGGGAAGCGTGCTCGACGAGCGGATCGGAGTGTTGCTTGGTACTCTTTGGCTTGGACGCCTTTGTCGTCGCCTTTGTCTGCTTCATCGGGCGAGAAGGCATGGGGTATTTGTCCATCGCACGCTCGAATGAGACGAGTGCTGCGCGGGCGATCGCGTTGGTGTCGTCCGGGGAGACGCCATCGGGAACGTCGACGTCGACAGAGAAGTATTGGAAGTAGGCGGAGAAGACGTTGGGGATCGTGAGCTGCTCACCGCGCTCGATCACGGACGCGATCGCGTAGTCGAGAGTGGTGAGTGTGTTCATCGAGTCGTGGGGGTGTGCACGAGACGAGAGAGGTGGTGACTTCGAAGCTCCAGGTCAAAGAGCGTCGAAGCTAAAACAGAGATGCGAAGGAGCTATATAGCCGGCGAAGTGAACAAAGGCGATAGAATAGATCACTTTGTATGGGCGTTTGGATTCGGAGACAAAGGCTGATAGCGCCCAGTGCTTCGTGGCCTTTGCGGATCGAGCACAGACCAGATCAACAGCTCACAAGTATTTGGTTGAGCAAGTACCAAATGCATGATCTTCAGCGCCGAATGAGCCTTAAGACGGGATGTTCCAGGTCGGAGAAGGGCGATGGTAGGGAATTTGCCTGTCCTGTCGAGGCATGTTTTCGGCTATGAAAGCTGGGGTAAGCAGCCGTCCGTTTTATTTGATGTGTGGCGAGGACTTTAAGTGTGATCTGAACTCAGAGCTTGTAGGCGAGGAGGAGGAGGAGGAGGAGGATGTCGAGATGAGGGTTAGAGGAAAGGTGTGGTCCCTCCTCCTGCCTCCTCTCCTGCTAAGTGTCCGAAGGCGGCGCTTGATAGCATTGGCTACAAATTCAATAAGATCCAGAAGTTCTGACAATCCGGATGTGTTATGTAGCTGGCGATTCTCCAAATACAGCTCCTACCTTTTGCTCACAATCTCCGAAACCCAGGTATTTTCGGGAAACTCAGTCACGAAGTAACGATCACGTGTCTCTGTCACATCGTTTTCAACGACGGCTTGCCAGTCTCGAGCTTTTTCTCTCAACCACCAGGTTCAATTGGCTCGCTGAACGCTTTCTCTCTTCGCTCGCGATGCCTCATTCCCCTGGCAGAATAATCTCCTCTGAAGCGCGTTGTCCGCGAGACAACGCGTGTTACGACACGAACTCTTTGAAGAACGGGTCGCGATTTAGGGGAGGACATACACATTTGCGAAAACGAGGTGAGGAGGCTTGCAGGAGGCTTAGGGGATGTACATGTCACGTCGTGAGTGTAAGATACTTGGTAGGTGATCGCGATGCTTCGCACGCTAGGTCCGATTCCACAGTAAGGAAACAACTAGCATGCATACGTAGAGCCCTCCGAACAGTCCTGGACACGATTCGGACTGGTACGCTTTGCAGTTTATTAGCGGTAAAATTATGATCCTAGCCCAAATCTTGTATCTCCTAGGCAGACGAGTCAATGTACAGGATCCCTTACTGAATGGGGGGGAGAACTGTCTCTACTAACGCCGCTCGAATTCTACCTTCGAGGTTTACAGATTATGTATGAGATGACCAACCTTTCTAAAGTGCGGCTGTCTGGATGTACCTCTACAATGACATACATATTTTATTAATTCACATTTACTAGCACCGTAAGTCGTTGTAGTCACTTGTAGGCTCAGTCTGAGATTCGTATGAGCCTGACTCGTCGGAGGGCGCCGCGCCTCGGGCAGGCTCTGCCAGCCCTCGCCCAGCGGCGCCGAACATCTCTCATGTATGGGCTCATTATAGTGCTCTGGCAGTTTCTAGTGTACATGTACTCACCGCTGGTTCAACATTCAACGTTCAACGGTCAACAGGGAGTTCCCGCTCATGTTAAGTACAACTTTTGGAGCAACCTACATCTGGAGGTGCCAGGGGTCGCGGTGCCAAATGTCACGTGAAACGGACTCCTTTCTGGCTTCAAGAACGGAGGAGAACGGGATGGACATAGGATAAACCCGGGTGCCAGGAAATTCACGTGACGCATGCGAGCCACGACAAGAAGAAGACCGATTCTTTAGTGGAATCGGAATTTCTACCTCTTACTTACAGTCTGCTGGCAATGTATACCCATTTGAACTTGCCAATGTTCAATCATTCACCCCACGATCGGAGTTCTTCGTCATGACCCAAGCAGATACGCCTAGCCTTCTATAGAAGCCCGGATGTGCGTGCACGGTGCGGGAATGAAGTCTATCCGGGACACCCGCCGCGTCTCGTCTAAAGCTACTCGCGCGGGGGCAAAGCTCATCCAGCGGTCCGTCCAACCCGTCGATAAGACCCCGTGCCAGCGTTGGGCAATCTATGGAGGGATCTGTCGTCTAGGATGAGGATGATCTCACCCTCTCAGATTCGGACCACAACCATGTCGGCCAATGTCTCCCCCATTTCTCAAAACTGGTTGTGGAAAGAGCGCGACCTCGCCGTCGCGTCCGTCGTCGATGAGATCAGCGCGACCTCCTCCTGGACGACCGCGACTACGTTCCCATCCGAGGTCCACGTCGAACTCCTGAAGGCGGGTCGCATCCCAGACCCTTTTCTCGGCTTCAACGAGCACGAAGTCCAATGTGAGTATTCCCTCGTCGGGTCGTGAGGGGGGGCACAAGATGACTCTGTATCCGATATCTGCAGGGATCGGAGACCGCGAATGGTTGTACTACACCAAGTTCGACGTCGCGGATCAGGAGCGCGGGTGGAAGAATGCCGAACTCGTCTTCGAGGGCCTGGACACCCTCTGCGACGTGTACCTCGTGAGTCTCATGTCGTATGAGTTCGCTCCCATGATTGCAGCTCATGCGCGGTGCTTAGAACGGGAAGAAGATACTGTACGCCGACAACATGTTCCGTACCTGGACGGTGAGCCTCTCGTTATCTACATTCCATTCCCGCCCTATTGCTACTTGTTCTGTGCAACACTTCTCCACACTTTCCTCGTGAACGCCCATCATGCTGCAACGATAATCTCTGCGTACATGCGCGTGACTTATGCATATGACGCCGCTGTCTCACCTACTCATCTTTCACGCGGGAACAGTCGTAGCATCTGAATTGTAGACCTGCTCATCGCGAAGGTTGAGCGCTGATCGTGAGCCGTTTATAACGCGTGGTGACGCATTGCATGCGTTTGGCGAGAGGGCATTGACTGGGATATATAACGGCCGGGGTTCATCGAGCCTTCTCTCCAGTATCTTTCCTCTTGATCTTTCCTACCCCCAACATCGCCTCTCTGCATTCCAGCACATGGAAAATGTCCACAATTCAGGGATTGACTCGTACGTGAAATCGCAGTGCCTGCGGGGGGTCATCGGGCGACAGCATCTTCGCGAAGCGCATATACCCACATTTCGAGACTTGGGCCACCTTCCTTCTCTTGTTCTACGTGTCGTGGGAACTGCGCACAACCACTGACATCGCACTATCAGGTCCCGCTGTCGAAGGGAAACCTCAAGGACACCGATAACGTCCTCCTCTTACACTTCACCTCCGCGAAGAAGCTCGCGAAGGAGCTCGAAGGTCAGTATGGTCGCGTCAGAGCCGGCTCCTGCAACCTCGGCGACCCGAGCCGAGTGTACGTCCGTAAGGCACAGTACGGCTGGCGGTGAGTTAGCAGGCGATTTCTACCGCGGACGTAAGTGCTGACGGTGGACGTGCTCAGATGGGACTGGGTACGCTGAATCCTGTTACTTTGCTCGCCTTTTCACCGACGTCCTCGCAGGGCCCAGAGCTGATGACCTGTGGTCCATATCGGACGATTTCACTGATCACCTACAACGCTCGCATCGAGAGTGCGAACACCCGCGCGGCTGTTTCAGCTGCCCCCGCTTTATCGCCATCGCTGAAGGTCGATGTATCGGTTTCTGGCGATTTCACCGCCGTCAAGGAAGTCAAGGTCGTCCTGAAGGAGCTCGATGGAACTATTATTCATGAACAGCAGGTCTCGCAAACGGCAGCGCTGTCGTTGTTGAAAGACACCATCAGTTGGGACCTGAAAGACAAGGTCGAGTTGTGGTGGCCGGTCGGTTACGGCAACCAAAAGCTATACACGGTCGACATCTACCTGCTCGGCGAGGTACGTGCCTGCCTCTACTGCGACCGGGTCCGCGGAGCTAACGGTCGTGCAGAACGGTGCGGTTCTTGACAGCCTCACAAAAAGGATCGGCTTCAGGAGCGTCGAGATTATCCAAGAACCCCTTGAGGAGCCTGATCGGTACGGTAAGGGTACGACGTTCCTATTTGAGGTGAACGGTGTACGGATGTTCATGGGTGGTATGTCGTCATGTCACGATCCGAGTCGTACTTGCGCAAAAATGATAACATCTGTTAGGCTCGAACTGGATTCCCGCACATAACTTCCTGACGGCATTGACCGACGACGATTACCGCGCTTGGCTCACTCTCCTCCGGGACGGAAATCAGAACATGGTCCGCCTATGGGGCGGAGGCGTGTATGAGCCCGACGTGTTTTACGACTTATGTGACGGTCCGTCATCTTCCTCGACGTGCAATCAGTTGATAACTGATTGCGATGCGTTCGCGGTTCGGGTCCGCAGAGCTCGGCGTCTTGGTGTGGCAGGACTTCCAGTTCGCGTGCGGCGTGTATCCCGCGTTCGACTCCTTCGTGGAGAATGTGCGCAATGAGGCGGTCGACAACGTGAAGCGTCTCAGGCACCACCCTGCCATGGCCATTTTCTGCGGGAACAACGAGGGTATGTGCCGAATCTGGACCGTTCGGCAAGAGCTCATGACTGTCTAGATTACCAGATGGTTCTTCAGTGGGGAGGTCGGGCTGAGCAGCACTGCTTCGTTACTTGTCGACCCTAACCGCTGCAATTTATAGGCATCGCGGAGCTTCCTGCGCGGGTCCTCTATGAAGAGGTGTTCCCGGCGGTCATTGCGGAGCACTGCGATCCTCTCATCCCTTACCACCGCGGATCTCCGTACGGCGGAAAGGGTTGGGACACTAGTGACCCGACTATCGGTGATGTTCACCAGTGGGACATCTGGGGCGGCAAAGAGCTGCCGTGGCAGGAGTACCCGTCTCGCGGCGGACGCTTTGTCAGGTCTGCAGTTTACCCGTGTCTTGGCTGTCTGTGCGCTGATAGTGCTTCTCGAATAGCGAGTTTGGTATCCCGTCATTCCCCGACATCAAGACCGTCGACTACTGGCTGGACGGTAACACGAAGGACCGGTGGGCGCAGTCGAAGCTCATGGCGCAGCACGACCGCGCAGGCAGTCACGAACGGCGCTTCGCGATCGTCATGAACGACAACTTCAAGCTCACGAGCGACCTTGAGACGTGAGTCTCCGACTGTCGCCCCTGCTCCTATGCTGTGTGCTGTGTGTCTGATGTAGGTCGTTTGACAGCCACGTCTACAACAGCCAGCTTATGCAGGCCGAGGCCGTAGGCCTGGCCTACCGCGCGTGGCGACGTGAATGGCGCGGAAAGGGCAAGCAGTATGTGCGTCTCCGTCATTAAGCTGGCTATGATGTGTGGCTCACAGCAGGTCTAGACCTCTGGTGTGCTCGTATGGCAACTGAATGACTGCTGGCCTGTCGTCTCGTGGGCGATCGCGGACTTCTTCGTAAGCACACCATTGTCAATGAAGCACAGTTCACTTTCGGCTGACCGTTCGGCAGCTTCGCGCGAAATCTGTCTACTACACTATTGCACGGGAGCTGAAGCCAATCTCAGTCGCGATGGCCAGGACGGTGAGCGTAGTTGACGTCGGTGGCCGCCGGATCCACCTCTAACGAGGCATCCTCTTACTAAAGGTCGCGCAAAATCGCGAGAACGACCGCCCAAAGCAGGTAATGCATGCTCTTCACACACGGTAAATTGACGTTCGCTGACCTGCCGCCGCGGTAGTTCTACGAGTTTGGAGCGTTCCGCTCCGTGTCCGCGACCGTAGACATTTGGGGCCAGAACAGCTCGCTCGAGCCGCGCGAAGTCCGGCTCGAGGTCTCGTTCACCGACCTCAACTCGGACTGGAAGGAGGCCCAGACGATTGACGCCACGCTCCTCCCGAATCAGTCGACGGAGATCGCGTCACTCCGCGTGCCGGGCCCGCCCCGCGCGTCAGAGAACGCGGTGGACCCGTCGTACTCGGTCGTTGTCGGCGCGCGCCTGCTCGACGCGGCCTCTGGTGCGGTTCTCGCGCGCGCGGCAGACTGGCCCCAGCCGTACCGCCTGCTCGACGTGCCGGACCCGAAGCTCAGCGTGCAAGTCGAGGGCGAGGAGGTCAAGGTGACAGTCGAGCGCCCCGCGAAGGGCGTGTTCTTCTCGGTCGACGAGGCTGGGGAGGGCGCGCTGGGGAGGCAGGAGCGTGTGCGCTGGAGCGACAACGCCGTGGACGTCTTCCCTGGGGAACCCGTCGTTTTGGAGGCGCGTGGGTTCAAGGGTCTGCACGCAAATCTGCGGGTACAATACCTTGGGAATGAGCATGGCTCTGTTGTCTACCAGCAGTGGTAGGATACCGTTGTGTTCGGGTGAGTTGCCTCTTGCGCTCATGAGAGGCCTGTGTCTGATATAAGATGTGGAGAATCGCAGTGCAGCCTGTACATATTTGTAAAACAGTGAACGCGGGGCTAAGCGGACAGCACCCCTAAATGTATCCGAACGTCAAGGTTTCGGTGATACGACAGTATACTGTATGTTGCTGGACATCTTCCTCGGACGCATCACTCGTTATGCATCCTGCGGTCTTCTAGTCAGTGCTCGACAGTATAGTTCTGGGGAAGGCTTCCACGACTCGTCTTCGAGTATCGGATACCCGATAATCAACAGCTCGTGCCACGGAGGTAGGTCTCCCAGCCACTTCGAACTTCGAGAACACGCAAGACGTCTGGGCCCTAGTCATCCGAGAACCAAGGACGTGTAACACCGTTCCGGCGCTCTGGCACGCGCGGTGACGGGCGCGCTCGCCGTTCATGCTCAGCGAATCGCAGCCTTGCACCGGGTTAAGCCCGAATCAAACCTTCTTCTCACGGCCACCGATGAACCGACAAGTCGTTCCGGATTGCAGTCGGAGGGCCGACGTCGCGGAGTTGCCTCCATTCCAAGCAAGACAAGCTCTTGTATTAATCTAGGTATCATTGTGGGTTCACTGACATCTACTTGGTTGTAGGGTTTGTGCCGGCGGGCCGCTGGACGCTGACTTGACCCTGTGCCAAAGCGCGCCGCTCGCCCTGAGCAACTTCTGAGTAGAGCTCGAATACAATCTTGTTGCCGATTCTCTCGCGCAGATACTGCATAGCCTGAGTGAGAGGTGAGCTAACATGTCTAGTGCTGAGGGGTCAGTCATATCCACTCACGGCGTCTCCACTGCGCGCTACGATCTCGTCGTGGGTACTGATCTGCCTTTGACAGGCATGTGGACATCTGTCTGTCTTTCGACTGGACCACGAGCCGTTGAGCGACATTCCCGGGACGTTCCGCAGCACGCGACAAAGCGGAAGAGCTGCAGCAACAGTCTGCAACCGTGTTCCCGGTGACTTCGTCTTCGGAGGACTTTATGGATTCCGAAGCCGTTGAAACGCAGACGTTCCCATCTACCGGTTCCATGTAAGTTTACTAGCATTTCTTGCGATGTCCAACAGTCCGTGGTCGACGGATGGGGCATTACAGGGCCGAACGTCAAATTCCCTCATCCACGTCCATTCGTTGCGAGTAGGAAGTTCCGTTACTTCACTTTACGCGCTCTGACGTATCTCGATCTGACAGGTGCGGTGCCAGGCTGGACGAGGTGAATGAAGTGCCACTACCCAGATGTACCTTGCAGCGAGAACATCATTGCGCAAATTGCCTTGTTGTCGCGATGAACCTGATAGATCGCATCGTCGAGGCCATGTGGCAAGCATCAAGTTCACTGGCAGATTGTAGGTACTCATATTTACGCCAGCGGCCAGTCATTCCTCGAGTCCGAGCTGACAACTTCTCCGAGAAGGCGGACAGCTTGGGCGGCATATGGCTTCCAATCTATCCCCGATTCGAGATTCACTCACGCGGTTCTCACGTTGGACGACACCGTAATAGTCCGCACTTATAGTTCCGGTGCCCTGACGTGCTGCATTCCGCTCCGTCGCCACGCTCCCCACCCACCGCGCACCTCGCGTGCACCTCCCTGCTCTTCCTCCCTGCTCTAGATCTCCCTCGATGGCCGATGTAGAGAAGAATTTCGCGAAGAGGTCGACAGATGACGAACTCAACTACGAGACCGCCACAGCGGTGACCACTAGGGAAAATGACGCTACCTCCGAACACAAGGCGACTTCGACTGCGGCTGCGCCACGCGACGCGTTCCCGGATGGCGGCATGGACGCGTGGCTCACCGTCTTCGGCGCATTCCTCGCGTTGTTCTGCACATTCGGGCAGCTCAACGCGTTTGGGACGTTTCAGACATGGTACGCCGAGCACCAGCTGAGTCACCTGCCGCCCTCTACAATAGCATGGATCGGGTCGATTCAACTATGGATATTCTTCTTCTCAGTGAGTGGTCGCACGTTGTATTTCATCTGCGCCCTCCGCTGACAATTTTCCTCATAACAGGGCGGCTTCATCGGGCGCATCTTCGATTCCTACGGGCCGCGCGTAATCATGGTCCCTGGCACTGTTGTACTGGTCTTCAGCATCATGATGACAAGTCTAGCTTCGCAATACTATCAATACATACTTGCGCAGGGCGTTCTATTCGGCCTTGGTGTGGGCATGATGTGAGTCCATTCTCGCTGAGATCGTTCAGTCCAGTAATGTCGTCCTAGCTTCTACCCATCCCTCTCTGCTATCTCGACATATTTCTCGAAGTATAGAGGAACAGCACTTGGTATTGCTTTCACAGGTTCTGGAGTAGGTTCGTGCCATGCTTGACTACGCGAGAACCACTTCCGCTCATTGATGAGCAGGTGGTGTCGTGTATCCCATAATGTTCCAACAACTGTTCGCCCGAGTCGGCTTCGCGTGGGCTGTAAGGGTATCTGGATTCATATCCCTCTTCTGTTGTGTCGCTGCCGTGTTCACGGTGACGAGTCGTCGAGGTCCTGCGCGCAGCAGTGCACCATGGCTTGATACCAAGATCTTTCGAGATACTCCGTTCATGCTCGTGGTCATAGGAAGCATCCTCGTGTGTCTTGGTAAGTGGCCTATTTATCAAGTACCACTAAGTAGCGCTGACGGGAGCCGCCCAGGACTCTTCATCCCTTTCTTCTATATCGCCGACTACGCCAGGGCCCACGACATCTCCGCGAACACGGCGTTCTATATCATTTCAGCAATGAACGGGGGCGGCATCATGGGACGCCTCGCGCCGCCGTTCGTGTCAGACCTCGTCGGCCGTTTCAATGTCATGACACCATGCGCTTTCCTCCTGGGCCTATCTACCCTCGTGTTCTGGGTGTTCGCGAAGACTCTCGTTAGCATCCTTCTCTTTGCGATTCTCTATGGCTTCCTCTCGGGCGCCTTCATCGCCATGCTCATCCCGTGCGTCGCCCAAATCTCCGAAGGGGAGAAGATCAAGGAAATCGGGACGCGGATTGGGGTCTTGTACAGCATCATCTCGTTTGCGTGAGTCACACCCTTCTTCCCCGGCTTTGTGGCGCTCCGCATGCTGAGACACGGTCGTCTGGACGCTTTCGGGCACAGTGCACTAGCAGGCGGACCTGCAGCAGGTGCGAGCCTTAAGGCGAACCACGGTTCCTATACCGGGATGATCATCCTGTGTGGAGTCGCGAACATTGCAGGGTCGTTCTTCATGCTGTGGTCTCGGCAACGAATACAGCCCCGGATCCTGGCGCGGGTCTGATTACGAACTTATGGACTTCCGTGCACGGTGCGCCGCTTGTGCTCTAACATTGTAGACTACTGTATCATAGCTGCACGCCAAGCAATCCTTGCATTCTCTATTTGAGTCGCACGGCACCACCATATAGCAAGCTCCTGCCAGTACTCGACCGGAGGGCCCCCCTCGACCTCGGCCCTCCTGCGCCTGAGTCTGGACGCCCGCATGGGCGGCTAAGCAATTGGTGAGTTGCAGCTAGCATGCATGACGGGTCCTCGACTTCACACACGCTCCGCCGCATTCAGGTCCTACAGCGTTCGAGATCACCTCGGCACCGAGCGTCTGTACGAGAATCATGGTCCATCGTGACCACCCTTCTATTATGAAAGGTCCGGGAAGGGCTCCAGAAGCAGTAACGGAGCAGTCATCGTGGGCCTCGAGTACGTTATACGTCCACCACTAACAATACCTGCCCGTACAAGTGTACCTATCTCCGGCCACACACCTTCGATCCATCGCGCACAATTGGTCGATGAGAACGCACTACACATCGTGATTTTAAGCAGGTATTTCCTATTCCAAAGGGGTGTAGTCGTATATTTGCCGCCCACTAATATGGAGCGAGGTTCTCATACAGACACAATTCTATCAGTCGCTCTGCAGGCGTCATTGATGACTTCTGCCTCGCGTGCGCGTCATGGATCCGTATTGGCCTGCGACGGCCCGCGTGCGAGGGCAAGTGTCTCACTGTACTTACGTGTGGCCAAGTCCAACTTTGGAGCACTGTGTCCTCCGTTCGCGAGAGCTAAAGGCCGCTATATAACCGGCGGGCAGCACCGGCTCTGTGCTTCGCTGCACTCTCGAGTCTTCCTCTCCTCTCCAACTCCAACCTCCTCCCTCGCGATGTCTGAGCTGGAGAAAGCGCTCTCGCTCATCACATCTTCGTCGAGCGACCAACACAGAGTCGGCACTCCGGATAATGCATCGTCCTTGCCGGTCGTCGCCGCAGACATACCCGTTCAATCCGCCGACTACACCCTCTGCCAGGACAGGGGTGCGAAGGCCTGGCTCACTGTTCTCGGCGCAGCAACACTCCTCTTCTGTTGTGGACAGCTCACCGCGTTCGGAGTGTTTGAGACATGGTACTCTGAACATCAGCTCAGCGACGTAGCGCCCTCGACCATCTCGTGGATAGGTTCGCTCCAACTCTGGATATTATACTTTTCGGTGCGTTCATCGGTCTTTCATAACTTGGTTCATCGGAGTGACCAGTCTCCGAAAAGGGAGCGTTTCTTGGCCGGATCTTCGACGCCTATGGCCCGCATGTTATCCTCATTCCTGGATCAATTCTGCTCGTCTTCAGTACTATGATTACGAGCGTATGCACCAAGTTCTATCAATTTCTGATCGTCCAGGGTCTACTTACTGGGCTATCATATGGAATGCTGTGAGCTTTTCATCGCTCTTGCAGGCTGCGCGCAATGCTTATAGGGATCGAAGATTCTATCCGTCCTTTGCTTCAATATCTACACACTTCACGAAGCTTCGAGCTACCGCTGTGGGAATCGCGATTGCCGGTTCAGGAGTAGGTAGGTATCATCATATCCTGATCGTATATTCATTTCAAGGCTAACGAACACAGGCGGTGTCGTGTTTCCAATTGTATTTCGACAGCTATTCATCCGCATTGGATTCGGATGGACGACGCGAATGTCCGGGTTCCTCTTGCTCGTACTGTGCATAGTCGGGAACTTGACGATCACAAGCCGGCTAGCGCCTCAACGCAAATTCATCTCTCCTTTGCCTGATGCAAAGATATTTCGAGATACCCCCTTCGTGCTTCTTGTAGCAGGATGCTTCTTCGTCAATTTCGGTATGTCATTCTCGTCTTCGCTCGCCATCATCCCGCACAAGCCCCTGACGAGAAGCACTTCCGCAGGACTATTTATTCCGTTCACTTATGTCTCAACCTACTCGGTCACACACGGCATCCCGTCTGCGACATCCTTCTACATAGTCTCGGCGATGAATGGGGGCAGCATCGTCGGGCGGATCGTCCCTGCTCTCCTCGCCGATGTTATTGGCCGCTTCAATATTGCAGCACCCTCCGCCCTCCTCATGGCCCTTCTCGCGCTCGCCTTCTGGACGGCCGCGCGGTCTCTCGTGCCCATTGTCGCATTTGCGGTCCTCTACGGATGCTTCGCGGGCGCATTCCTCGCTATGCAAATCCCATGCGTCACTCAGATCTCCGACATGAAGGAGGTTGGGACTCGGATCGGAGTCCTGTACAGCGTCGCTTCTTTCGCGTGAGTGCGCCTGTGTTAATCATACGCGTGAACCTTGTCCTAACCCTTCAACTTCGGTACTTCCAGGGTGCTGGCTGGTAGCCCGACCGCTGGAGCCGTTTTCCAAGCCGGTGGTGGGAGCTATATCGGCATGATCGTGTTGTGCGGTTTGTTGAATCTCATCGGCTCCTTGCTCATTCTGTGGTCCAAAATGCAGGTCAGTCGACATATCCTTGCACGTGTATGATTGTTTGCATCATTGTAAACTGCCATGGGGTAGTAGCACCAGTGCTCGAAGCGTCCGGACCTGAATCAATATTACATTTCTCATGTCTCATTGCGCCCAGTCATTGTCATGAGCGGCGTTTGCCGATGTTATCGATTTTCGACATTTGACGGAAAACAGAGTGGCTGTGTGGTTTTGCCGCATTTGGATTCGCCGCTTGCGCATGCCGTGTACGTACAACAGTACTACTTAGTAACGGGCATGGCATGAGCACTGAGCAGTCTCTAGGTCTCTTCTAAACATCGTACCACATCCTCCGTTCCTCATACTTATTTAATTAAAGGCATCTCATGGCTCAGCAGAACGATACTCAGACTCAGGTCGCTGCGGCGGCGGTACAAGAACACATCAAGCTGCTCCGTGACAGTATTGTCAATGGCCCTCCATATTGCCAAGGCATTCTACCGGTTCTTCCCAAAGATCTCACCCTGTTCTATGGAACGGTAGATCATCCTGGGTCAGTACTCCGTAAACATTGAATGTTGAAGCGCGAGCTAATGCTGATTTTTTTCGCAATGTGACTGAAGGAGGATCCAACTCTCTGCCGCCACATCTCAGGAGGAGTTGCAGCGCCTTGCTACTGCTTGTCAGCCTGCGACGTTCGGCGTTGATCAGAAAGACATATACGACGAGACGTATCGCAAGGCAGGAAAGCTCAACACCGAGGATTACGCTCTTCACTTTGATGCCACACACGCTGGACTGCTCGACGTCGTCCATTCCGAACTCGCCATCGATCGCCTCTTAAAGGAAGATGCAATCAAAGCTGAGCTCTATAAGCTGAACGTATACGGTATTTGAATAGTCATCGCTGCTCTTCTTCCAGTGCTCATTGTCTCCGCCATGGCCTTATAGGACCCGGTTCCTTTTTCAAGTCTCATGTCGACACACCACGCAGCGAGCTACAGTTTGGATCGCTCGTGATCGTGTTTCCCACAGTCCACGAGGGAGGAGAGCTGAAGATACGCCACGCCGACTCTGAGCACGCAGAAGAGAGCGGGAACGACTCCACTCTGACCCGCGAGTGGACGTTCGACTCGAGCGCGCTCCTCGCGGGCTGCACCGAGCCATCCATCGCGTACGTCGCGTTCTTCAGCGATGTCGAGCACGAGGTGCTGCCCGTCACGTCCGGCTACCGTGTCACCATCACGTACAACCTGTACTGGTCCGAGGCCGGTCGATCGGCGTCCGCGGGGGCCGCTTCCTCAGCTCCACAAGTGCCGCACCCGCTCTCGACGACAGAGGAGACGTTTAGGAGCACCCTGCGTGCGTTGCTTGACGATCCAGCATTCCTTCCTGACGGCGGGTATCTCATGTTTGGTCTTTCCCACAAATATCCGCTCTCGACCACGAGCAAGAAGGAGGCTGCACGCCGGGCGCTGCGCGACGTCGCCACGCGGCTGAAGGGGAACGACGCGGTCGTCTTCAAGGTCATGCAAGAGCTATCGCTCCCCGCGGCGCTCAAAACGCTCTACTCTCCCCGTGACTCAAGGTGGTCCAGGCACACAGTTTCCGTTGCATGCGACCGCGTCCTCCCGCTCGAGCAAACAAATCAAGTGGAGACGCCTTTGCATCGCACGTTTTGTCGTAAGGAGTGGGGAGGCCTGCTCCTGTCGCGGCCCGCGTCTCAATCACCTTACGAGAAACGGTATGGGCCGCGTGTACTCCCGAACGTCCAGTGGGTCACTAGGGCGCCGCAGTATACGCACGTGAAGACGACTTTCATGGCGTACGGCAACGAGGCGTCTGTAGAGGTGATCTACTGGCAGCTCTACTTACTGGTCCGTGTCGGTCCGCCGGGGGACCGAAGCGGCAACCCCCTTGACGTCGTCGTGCCGTCGGAAGATGACGAAACGTTGTAAAGTAGGGAGGAAGGATGGGGAGTTGAATACATACCGCTAGGAACATACGCATTTGGGGAAAGCATCGTACGTGATATGTATGTACGTCTTCTATTTCCTCGAGTGATAATACGATAGCACATGAAGAGAAGGAGTCTACAATGATGCAGCCTCAGCAGAACATACTTCGGTCGACGGTCGCCGTGATGTCGTAGTACCAGTCCACAAAGCGCATTACAAATCTGTGTACCGAGATCTAAACGATATTCTAAGAACCCCATCGCACTTGGTCTTCGAAGACCCGGCGTTCGGCGTCCAACACATCAAACTTGATCTTCCGCGCTCTTTTCGCGACTATGGTGTGCATCAATCTCTAATGGGTCCGATGCGTCCGTCCTTTCCATCTTGGAGACGTCCTCGCTCGCCGAGCTGTTCTGTGCCTTCTCCTCATCGGTGTCCGTAGGAGCGCGCTCACTCTTCAGCTGTGCGAGCACCCGACTTTTCCGCAGCTCGAACCCACCCTGCCACCCTATCCACGTGTATCGGGGACAGTGCGGCCCCCGCAGGAACAACACGAAAAGGGTCCAGACTGTCCACGCGAGGTTGAGAGAGGCATCCGCGCGCCAGCCATGCTCAACAAATACTTTCGAGCCGACGGCAGTGCCCATTACCTGCCCGATGAATAGCTACTCGGTCCATTAGCATCATTCAGAAGGAGTACGACGATCGCACGTACGGAGAGGATGAGGACGGCGTTCAGCCGGGACCGCGCATTCGCGTCGAGCCCGAGCACTGCGGTGGTCAGCGAGACCTGCTGGGTCTGCCGGAAGATGTCCAGCCCGATGCACACGATGACGACAACCACGACGTGTAGTCCGACTGCGGCAGTTTGGATCGCGAATGTGATGAGCAGCGCGATGATGGCGACAAGAGTCGCCGACCAGGGAACGAGTCGGTCAATCATGCGTCCGATGAGCGGGGCCATGGCGACTCCCAGCATCCCGACGAGCCCAAACAGTCCGATTCCGACACTGTGTCGAAGGGTCAGTGCTGCTCGACGAGTAGGGAGATGTGTACCCACGTGGAATAGTTGTAAGGCGGGCCGCCGAGGAGGAAGGTGAGCGTCACCCACCAGTTCGTGAACGTTGCGCTTGACGGTATGTTGATAAGAACCGCTTGTACGAGCAAGGGCTCGGTGACCACGAATTTGCCCATGCTGTACAGGATGCCGAAGTACGTGGCGCCCTTGTTCTTCGCGGGGTAGTCGGGAAGCATCCAGTAGAGCACGAAGAGGATGCCGTACTGTACGCCTATCGCGATGTAGTACACAACGCGCCAGGTGACAAATTGTGCAACCACGCCAGCGAGCACTCGAGCGATAAGTACTCCGAGCAGAAGACCCGATAGAACGATCGACAATGCGGAAGCCCGGCGTTCCGGGGGTGCAAGGTCGGCTGCGAGGGGCATGAGAATTTGGGGGACGACAGTACCGACGCCGACGAAGAATGAGAGGATTTCGAACACCAAGAGGTTGGACGTGACGGCGAGCCCTATAGACAGAGACCCGGTGATGAAGATGAGAAACAGGATCAATGGTCGCCTTCGCACAAGGTCTCCTAGCGGCGTGATAAACAGTAACCCGACAGCATAACTAGACAGTCCGGTGATCAACCAATGTACGGAAAGATGAAACTGCTACACTCACCCTGCTTGTATCAGCGTCGGAATATTTGCGACCTCTTGATAGGTAACCCCGAATGCGATAGAGAACTGGACTGTGGGTTATGTTGTTAGACCCGGTAGATGAGAAGGTGCATGGTTTGTATTCTGGCCTCTCGTAGACGACAGAAGTCAAGAAGCTTGATACTCACTGAGAAGTGGCTGGCAGTAATAGAGATTGGAGACGACTGAAATAAATGAGCTCCTAGCTTATGGTCAAGCAAGAACGGATGTTGTTTTCCAACGTACCGAACGTGCTCGCAACTCCAAAAATGACGTTCATCAACAGTCCGAAGTGTGCTGGATGCTCTGGGTCGTACCGCACACGCTTCGGAACTGGTATGAACCCAAAGTCTTTTGCCGAACTGATAGCTTGAACATCCTCCTTGGTCTCTTCCGTCATCGGCGTCGGTGCGGGAAGTGTTTCTGCAGTCGATGTCGGGCTTGATTCGCGTTCACGGCGTGTGGTCTCATTACGAGACATAGTGGACGAGGGGTGAGCCTGGTGAGCCTGGCGGGGCCATGATGCTGAACGTCCTGCAGTGCAAAAATAGCACACGCACAGATAGATTTGCTCACAAATCACAAACCGAAGTCCAACTTCTCAACCTGCGCGCTCCGGTTCGGCGACCCGTTTCCCACGACCTAAACCTGGCAAATATCGCACCCCGGCCGCTGATGCAAGGACCGTGCCCTGTGCGCGTGCTCTCAGGACTCCGGAGCAACTGCAGCCCCTCGCGAACGCTTTGAACATCGAAGATATCGCTCTGCATTTCAAGTTTTTAACGCCCAAAGTTCTAGTCTGTTTGCTGTCGTCCACCGTGTAACGGAGCTCGCCAACGAGGTTAATAGTACGATCTAATAGTATATGCTACAACTAAGAGAAAGGATTGACGTTCAAGACGCACAGAATATACCAAGTAGAAATACCTAGGCCGACCTCAGGATGGCGGAGGCTCGTTGCGTCGGTCATTCAGGCTCGCCCCATCCAGATATTGACCCCACCCCTATAGTAGTCGGAAGGTCCTGCCATATCCTAACCATCTCCTCCTTATCTCGCACCCAAGCCACCCTGTCACAAGCATCGCAAAGCCCCCTTGTCCTCACATACGGTCGAAATGGATACGGGGTAGTGCTGCTGATGGCGTCTGTCGCGACTTCTTTGAGAAGTGTGTAAGGACTGATGCAACGGGACGGTAGGCAATCCTCCGCAGGAAGGTCCGAGAACCGGGATTGGTAGCGCTGCACGGTCTCTTGTGTGAGTCTGCTCCTAGCGGCAAGGCAAAGGAGCAAGTCTTGACGTGACAGGACTTCTCGTGACCCGTCAGACCAAGAGAAGCCGTCGATTAGCTCCTCTGCGTCGACGCTGACACTGCACGCCAATATAGCGGCGGGTAGGAGATCGGTCGCCCCAGTAAGCCGTGCGAGATTGATAACGCAGATTGCATCGCTGCAGTCGAATTTTGGGGGTACGAAGTGTTCCAGTTCATTGTACTCGTCCAAAGAGGTCGGAAAGTACTTGCGGAGGTAGCGAAGGTAGTGTTCCACCACGCCATCCATTTGGTATTTGTGGCCTAGTCGGATGCAAGAGGCGATGGTGAAACAACTTGGATGCGATGTCTCGAATGAGGCCGGCAAACTACAACAATAACGTCAGCACCGATGAAGTTGTGCGAGCCGATGAGAGAATGAATCGGTCGGCTGACTTACTGAGCAAATCGTGAGTTGACGTCTGGAGTAAGAATGCGCAAGAGCTCCCGAAAGGTCTCGGGCGAGTCTGTGAGTTGCACTTTTGGAACGTCTGGCCAGAAGGGAGTCGAGGGAATCTCTGAGGGTGTGTTCGGTTGTGGGAGGGAGAACATGTCACTGAAAACTGGGGATCGGCTCGCGAGCAAGCCTTTGTACAGCCGGAACTCGACGTCCCCAGCCATGAGGATGACGGTGCCATCCTCAAACCAGAACTCATCATCTCGTCTAAGCGTGAGAGGGTCCACAGACATGTTCGGCCTCAATAGCGTGAATTGCCGCGGAGATTGATAGAGACGTGGACTATGAACGGTGTGAGTTAGTGAAGTACTCAAAGAAACAGATGAGTGGCGGGTTCGGAGTGGCTCACATCGTCTGCAGTCACCGGCAGGTTGTGGAGGGGACTCGGAGAGATCGACGAGCAGATGTTGCCGTGTAGGCTGAGGGTGTCTTGAAGGATACCGAGACGAGCTAGGTGAGTGGAGAGTTGGCGCGCCTCGAGAAGGCTGGAGATCTTGGACGTGAGCGAATGCTCCGCCGCGCCTACTTAACGTGGTCGGAGGGGTTAAAGTCCTTTGGCTGTAACGCGACACACACGTATGTGGGCCGGGAAGCAACAACAAAGAGGCTATTCAATGCTCGGTCCAAACGAGCCAGAAAGCTACGCTTTCAACGGTTTTCAACGTTTGACGCATGATAGTAGTACTACGCCATGTGGAGCTTGCACAATCAGTTGGTGGCAAGCGGTGAGTATCGCGCGTTGTTAGCGGTGAATGAGCGACGTAACAATCTCTTTACCACGCTCGCCGAAGCCCCTCCTCCTCCTCCTCCTTTCCTCATTCTGAGTGTTTTGTCAAGGCTTCGGGTAGATGTACGTCCGCTTGTACGCGTATGAGCCTGCACTAGCATATTAGTAAGTACGTATGAAAATCTCAAGACGATACAGGTTGAACCTGCATCGGATATAGTAGCCGGAGCGTGCGATGGCAAGCCTGACCAAGACATGTTAAGAGTCACGACTCACGAGTTTATTCCGTGAGGGTGCGCCCAGGAGAGATGATATCAGAAGGAGAGTCATGTGGGGATTCAGCTCGAGAGCGACGGTCGACCTGTGGGTCATGTACAGCTTGTGCAATGGGCGTGTGACGATGTTGCGTCGTAGTGGAGACGTGCGGGCTAGAATAACCGAGGGGAAGAGGAAGAACATCTTGCGAACTGAACGGGATGTGCTTCTCGTGATCCTTCTCGTCGTGCAATGGTAAGTCAACGGAGACTGGGGAGGTCGAGCGCAGCATATGTCCGGGGATAGATACGGGAGCTCGAGCCTCAATCCACTCGTGCCCTGCGACTAGTATTGCGTCAACGTCCTGGATCTGAAGCGACACGTTGAGATAAGCTGCAGCTCACCGTTTTGACGGGAAGCGAAGAATGGACGGAACTTAGAGAGGCCCTGTTTCCGTGGACCTGGAGAGCTACGTCCAAACTGAGAGTCTATTCCGCGTAGGTGCTCTATTTCAGAGCCGGGGTTTGGATGACTGGAATAGGGATTACGCACCATCATCGTCATAAGAGGTACGCCGGTATTGATGTTGCTGCCTTCTCCTCCACCAAAAAAACACAGCTCCGCATAACAGAACAGTCAGTGCGACCGCACCGACGACTGCGCCGACCGTCGCCCCAACGGACGGGCCTTGAGAGTGCAAGGAAGAGGGGGTGGGAGAGCTCGACGGAGATGATGTGATCATTGTGGTGTTCGTAGTGTCCTCACCGTCCCCGGAATCGGAGCCTGACAGCTGAGACAAGAGCGCGGTCGGGATCCCCGTCTCTATTCTGTGGAAGCAGAACTGAACGTCGGAGCTCGCCTCCACCACCCGTATCTCCATAGTGTGGTTTGTTGCCTTCATAGATTGCAACGAAATTAGCTCCCATCTGTGCCATATTGACTGGTCGTCTGAGGTATGGGCTGGAGCTTGCACCGGCGTCTGCGTTTCGTCGACAGTGATAGACAAGGTCGGCAAGTCGGGTGCCTCGGGAAGGTAGAGGCCCCAAAGGATAAGGGAGACATCTAGCAGCGCATATATGGGTTCTGGAGGTACTCGCGACTCAGGCTGAACGGGACGAACGTACATTGGGATGTGAACGATACTGTCGAGCCTGGAGTCTCGGAACAGCGTACGCTGTAAGCAATGCCGGACACCGATAACGTCTGAACCGCCCAGCCTCCGATACTGTACTGAAACGCGGCGTGGGTGTTCGTGAAGACGACGGTGGCCATTTGGGAGGACATTTGTGCGGGCAGCGATTGAAAAGATTCGGCGCGTCTTGAGAGAGTACTTGACTAGGACAAGTTATGTATTTCATCAAGGCTACCAAGAAGTTTGATGCCTGTCCTGCTACGTTGCGTGGGCAATGGAAGAAGTCGGACATGTCAACTGATCGCAGACAGCTCTTTACGCGAGATAGGATCGCTGTGAGTCGATGTAGACGAGAAGGCTAGATTTAGTAAGGTGTGGCCCGATCGAATGGGGATACTAACTCACGTTGGATATTCGTGACCAAAATGCTTTCTTCAACGTGGATGTCTGTGTTAAAGAAAGCTCTTGATCAGTTGGGCCGAGGGAATTGTGAAGAGCCCTCTGATGAACCACGACTCTGTGAATTTCGCCTCAAGGCACTTTAGGTGCTGAAAATGCTCCAGCAGCGCGACCCAATGGTAATGACTTGGACAGCCTGTGGGAAGTCCATCTTACTACTTACATACATAGTACTGTACGTATGCCACGGTCCGCTTCTGGCATCTGCGAGTATAGTTAGGCACGCGAGTACAGCGCCGCGCGTGACACGTTATGAAATTCAGAGATGGTGGCAGTACGTGCTATACTGGTACCTGTGCAGTAAATGGTAGACAACCGACTCAGCTGGTAGTACAGTTTTGCTAATCGGCTGGATGATCGGATCCAGCATCGCGTACTGGACGGAGAGCTTGGAAACTGTATTGAACGTCCGAGTATATGTGACAAGAGCGGAATGCGCATATGTCCGAGTGTGCGTTGATACGAAGAATCGCAAGTTCGGTAGCAATAGTCTGGCCTCTGCGAAGAAAGCTCAGCTTGAATACTAAGTAGAAACCATCGAGTTCGCGCACCATCGCCAGATATGCCAGTTCGTCGATGCGATGAGTTGCAACTGTTACGACAACTTTGAGGGACTCGACGGTGGTGACTGCAGCCGAGGAGGCTTCGACGGAGCATCTACCGGAGAGGTTTGTTCTGCCTTGGGTAACTGCACGAGTATCGGGCCCCCCATCGAGTCGGAATATCCATACTTCTTCTCCGAAAGGTCGGAATCCTCTGAGCTACGTGAAGGCCAAGGGTGAACTTCCGAGTCTCCATCGGTGGGCGGAACCTGGAAGATGGTAAGGTCGTCGATGGACTTCGTGTCTCCATCGAGAGGCGATCGACGGAGAATAGACACCGGTCCACCGCGCGCCTCCAGGAACTCCGCCCTCGTCACTGGTTCTAAACTTTAGCATCATGGCGTGATGTCGGGAGACTGCAGGGACCTACTTGTACTCCGTGGTCGAGGCTTCGGCCTGCTACGGAACGGAAGGGGAAGGGACATGCCCATCAGGGTCATAGTGTTGGAGGAGCCGCGAGGACGAGCTATGAATGGATTAGAGGATGTGAGCCGTGGTGTAAAGAGCGACCCATCGCGCGCACATACCATCTTCGTCGACATTCGATGTGCGGGTGTACCGGTGTTCCCGACGCCGCTTCATCCAGAAGAAAAGCCCTCCACAGATCAGGAGGATCAGAGCGATCCCACCGAGCGTTCCGCCCACTATAGCCCCGACCGGCGTCTGCCCTTTCGCCGCTGCTCCGCTCTGGGCGTCTGCTAGCGTCGTCCACGAGTATGTAGGAGCATTAGCATCCGTTGTGGTTGAGGCGACGGATGATGTACTGTCCGATGCGATCGTTGTCGAGTGACTGACCGCTGCTGTTGAGTGGGTGGCTGAATTGCTCACGATCGTCGTCGAGTGTGAAGATGAACTGCTGCTCGTCAGGGATGTCGAACTTCCTGGCGTCGTAGTCCCTTCTCCATTACCATCCATGTTCATATTGGGCTGCAAGATCTCCAACGCGAACGATTCGAAACAGAAGGGAGAGGTCGGGGTGGCGCTGTCCACGCGAACTTCGAGGGTATGGTTCTGTGGGACTTCAGACGTCGGCGTCACGTCACATACTACCCATTGTTTCGCAACATCGTGGAGAGAGACGGGGGGCGGAAAGTTCGAATTGGATTGAGGTTTCCCATCGAGTAAGCATGTCACTTGTGGGCTGGGCCCCGGGGAGATGTTTTCGTACAAGTAGAACGCGACCACCTCGGCCTTGATGACTAGAATGGTGCGGCGTCAGCTTGAAATATGGCCAGACAGTATGCAATGAACGTACAGGGGGCCGTGAAGTTGAGCGAGCCTGCGCGCGTGGCACAGCGCACACCCTCTATGCCCACAATGGTTTGAGCCGCATCCCAAGCACTCGCGCCGTAGTGTATTGAGGAGTCGGTGGCTGGGACGGTGGTTGGCATGGAAGGAAGCAGCGTAAGTATGCGGGGAGGGCAGACGGGGGGCGAAAGGGTGAGATGCAGAGTTGGCGCCGCTCATAAGGGTATCTTGCTGGTCTCAAGCTGTTCATAGAAGAGAAGCTGCGCTCGCGGCAGTGAAAGGGAATCCCGGGGAATGTGGTATTTTAATGACAGCTGGGTCGTGTGGCCGGCGTCCCCGTTGGCAGATGGAAGTGAAGACCGCGGCGAATCTTGAAGCCTGTTACATCTGACAGACAAGCGCCGATGTTGGGAAGCATACTGTTCTGAGCGACCCACCGCCGAATCCAAGTAATGCAACTCGAAGAGCTTGCCAGCAACAGACAATACGGTCTCAGCTCGTCTGTTCGTTCTTCAAATTCAGCTCCTTAAGGTCGCACTCGCCGCCCGTAGAAGTGTAAACACAGCCCCGTTCGAACCCAATCAACCCAGTGGGCCCGAGGTTCGCAGAAGGTGTGATGCATCTCACGGTGTAGCATGTTTCTCGCAGTGCCTGCCATGCATTCATGGTCCCCCGTCGCCTCATGCTGCGCCGCCGAATGGTCCGAAAGCGATGCTACGCAAAAGCGGGCCGGGTATTCCTGTCGAGGGGTGCATGGACGGTGGTCGATAGAATCCCACCAGGCCACGCCAGCAACAGATATCTTCCATCAACCTTGCTCGTTGCAAGGGAAACTGGTGCCGTGATGAGTTTCGCCACGACAATCAATGAGGAGCATGACGTACCCTTCACGGGTCTGTCGAAGTGTTGTAATGAAGGGCACAGAAAGAAACAATCTGTCCGAGATGATCCAGGAGCAGACCGCGGAGCGGCGATGCCGAACATTTGTCAAGATTAGCATGACCCATTATATTGGCGAGGCACCTGAGCCTCAGAGCATGTGGGAGGTACGATACACGATGTGCGGTTTCTTCGAGTCCAAGTCTCGCCCACAGGGAGCTGCATCGCCCAGAAAGCTAGACGCAGGTCACGGAGGCGGCGACGGCGACGCACGACGAGCGCTTGTGTGTGTGGGCGAAGAGAGAGGCAGCGGCAGAGGCGACTGCACCAGGCCGGGCGCACGGAGCTCCTGCTCGACCTCCACCTCCGCCCCCGCCTCGAGAGTCCCCAGCCGCCTCTCTGTCTGCGCGTCCACAAGATCGGGAGAGTGCCTGTGCGCCCGTCGAGCGCCGTCCGAGTCCGCGTCCGCATGTGAGTCTGTGCTCGGGTCGAGCCCGAGCTGGGCCAGTGTCACGGTCGCCTGCGAGGCCCTGTCGCTCTCGCGCCGTGCGCGGGTAGCTGCGACGCCTTGGGTGGACAGCGGTCGGGGCAGGGCAGGGCGCGGCTGCGACACGGGCCCGCGCGTTTCGAGCCACGCTGATTCTGTCGTGGGGAGCCCAAGGGTGGATTCTGGAATGCGAATGGACGCGAGCATTGTGTCAGTACAGTGCGTATGCAAATTTGTGGGGGGTAGAGCAAGAAGTGGGGGACCGGGACGCATACGTACCTTCGCGCGGCCGTCGCCGGTGTCTTCTGAGCCATGAGTTGAGCCAGGCGGTGGACCCGGAGGGCGTGCGTCGGGATTGATCTGGGCGAACGGGTGTCAGGGACTACGCTCATGATTATGGATGTTAGAAACCGAGCGAGGGAGGGGGCGCGGTGCGAGATTCGAGCCATGAAGTTGAAGACACGCACCGTGGTCGTCCTCGCTCGAGGTGCGCTCGTACCGGTGTGCGCGCTGCTTCCGCCGCCGATACCAGAAGAACAGGCCCCCGCATATTGCGAGCGTCAGCACGATCCCGCCCACCGTCCAGCCTGCGATCGCCCCAACCTCGCCCCGCCTGCCCGCGCCAGTCGCTGGTGCCGTAGTCGCTGCGGTCGTCGCGCTGGTGTCCGTCGGCGTCGTCGGGGAGACTGCGGCGTCGAGGTTCGCGGCGAGCTGCGACGTCCGCAGCTCGATCTGGTCGAAGCAGAACTGCGTGTTCTCGGACGCGCTGGACACGCGGACCTCGAGCGTGTGTTTCTGCTGCGCGAGCGTCGTCGGGGTCTCGCATACCAGCCAGGAGAGCCAGGAAGCGGCCGCGGAGCCGTCCGCCGCCCTTGGCGGGTCGCTCCCGTCGATGGGGGTCGTCCCGTCGATGACGCACGTGAGGCGCACCGAGTCGCCGCTGTAGTAGTACGCCCACACCCCTGCGTAGTTGACTGTTCCGCACACGAGGCTCGTTAGCGTGGGTTTGCATGTGGGATTCGGGTTCGGGCAGGGCGGAGATGTGGGAAGAAAGTTGGGGTTGGGGCGAACACGTACATTCTGCGGTGAAGTTGAGGAAGCCGTCACTAATGGCGCAGTGGACGGACGCGTCGCCAATATGACGCGTCGCGGTCCAATCGTTCTCGCTGTACTGGATGAGCGGGCTCGTACTTTCGATGATGATGCTCGCCATGGCGGGGCGATCGAAGAGGGGAGAGAGACGAAGTTGAAAGTCATCGGGATGATCATGGGCCACGGGTTTTTAATGCCACGCAGGCATCTGGTCCACGAAAGGGCCGTTGCAATCCCACGAGGATCTGTACAGTGCAGTGCAGGATTCACAGGCGAGGGTCTTCCACAGTTGACAGATTGGAGCTGGGGTACCGCAGCTTGTTGTGAAACCACAATGCGACAGACAGGCGCCATGTTGCTCCCTGGGCGATGAGTAAGAACCACAAATTGCATGTGCATATAGGCGTGTCCACATGAACAGAATAGAAGGCTGAAGACTACCTGTAGGCCTGGCCTAAGACCGCCGACTGCCATTCGAAATCCACTGCGTTACCGATGCGATGTGTCAGTCCGACCACGCCCGTGTTGTTCGGAGAAGGCTTACATGGCATACCGCAGGTTCATTTGCAGCTGGATAAACCGACGTGTCGACGAGACTGTGTGCAAGCCGCGCATGCAGTACCTGTTGCTCAATACAGCCGAGTTTGACAAAACCCAATTGAAGACGTGGCTGATGATGAATGATGCCCGACTGCCTGTACGTGAGCTAATGGGAGTCTAATTAGCCTTGAGAATATGTGTACAGAACGCGAGAGAACACTACCCAAGACACTGTCCCGCTTATCCGACAAAGAGGCTTGATGTACGACTCCGGGGGCATTGGTGATTCGTGAGAAATGCTTGACTTTATTCCTCCCTTCGTCATGGCAGGCAGCCCTAAATCCACGACCTCAGTAGACAGCACAGAGCGACCTTTTCCAGCAGCGCCTGGGTGTACCGGACCCCGACAGAGCCGGATCATGCCATCGTGGACGTCATCGGTGGATGTCTAAAGCCATGGTATTGTGAGTACGACAACATATCGACGGAGGAAGCAGCTGAAGAGCCAGATGTTCAGATGATGAAGTTAAAGGAACGCTGTACGAGATACATCGGAGCGCGTGCATGTATGCAGGACTATCCGCCGGAGCGTGTCGTCTGCACGCACGGCGGCAGGGAAAGGACTAGGTGGAAATTATACGCGTAACGCCGGTTTTCCGACACTGTATATGCTTCTCTCTTCTCGTGATCGGGAACATGTGATGCCTTAAGGTCTTAGAAGGTCTCTTCTTCGTCGACTCCGCCTTCTGGCACTTCGAAGCCCTCCTGTCGATAAGACGACGATGAGACACGAATGGAGACGAGCCTAGAACGAACACGAGCGCACCTCTGTGGAATATAGGATCTTTTGGACCTCGCGCAACAGCGGGTCGTCCTTGTCCTCGGCCTGCAGCGCCTCCATCTGTTGCTGAACGATAATCTCGATGTCGCGCAACTGCACACACACCCGTCAACCATCGTGTCTCGCTATCGTCCACTAGACGGTTCCCCATCACGGGTGTCCGAGGATGGGGCCGACCGAGCCACCACTGAAGCCGGCGACTCACCTTGGCGAAATAGAAGTCGCGCTCCTTCTCGAGCCCCTCCAAGTGCGCGTTCATCTCCCTCAGCTGCGTCTGCAGGTTCTGGATGGCCTCATTCGGCTGCGTCGACCCTGCACGGTGCCCGGTGACCGGCGTACGCCCTCCGGCTCGCGCTGCCCCGGTGTGGAGGCCGCCGGCGCTCCGGGAACCAGACGGTGCGAGAGGGGCAATGGTTGCGGGGGTGTCTGTCGGCACGCCACGTCGACGGGAGACGGGGTCGTATCCCTGACCACCGTAGTTGGTCTCCCAGAAGCTCTTCATCCACTGGAGGAACTCGAGGTTATCCCTGAGGGTTCGTGGGAGGTGAGGTAGTGTGACACCGATCGGAGAGGGTGGACACGTACTGCATCTTGCATTTCACTAGCTTTTCTATAGGAATAGGCTACGGAGAATGAGACAGAGGTGGTAGAAGGTAGGAAAACAACGACATACCTTCTCGATCTTGTGGTGACGGAAAGCGTTCTGGAGGATCTTGAAGTTTGCGATAAACTCATACTCGTGCTTCGCGTTCATCTTCACGCGAGCCATTGGCACATCGCCTGAGCACACATAGAGCACACTATCACGGTTACCAATATGCTTTCAAGAGGATATCGAGGAGAAAAGTACTGACCATAGACCGAGTCAATGACCTGACAATACGCGCCACCCGTCCCGCATTGCTCAACCTTCGTGTAGTTGATCTGGAGGAGGTCGTTAAGCCAGGCGAGGAGCTCAGTGCGAGAACTCATGATGAAGACGCGTAGAACAACGGTCGGCGGGGCGGGAACGGCAGCAGATGGTGGACGATGAGGAACAAGTCGCGAGCCAGTGTATGCTGGGACGCGTTCGGCACGGGCGTCTCTCAATATTAAATGTGGGCGTCTGAGATACAACAGATGAATTTCTTTATCCTCCTGGCCGAAATACACTCCTCCTCCTTGCCCTCGAACCTCCTCTGCACCCATTTCAGTCCTTTACCCAAGCACTGAAACCGGCATTAAACAAGAGAAGAATTGCAATCGCTTCAATACAACGCTCAGACCAGTTTGGTGCAAGCGTCGTCCACTGTTTCTGACCAGAAGTATAATCTAGGATATCGACACTGTGAGTTATGCCCGGTCCTCAACTGTTTCTAGTCAGAACCTGAGAATGCGCGCGCAGTAGCAGGCTCTGTGGGCCTTAGATCTTCAACCTGCCTGATCAACACCAGGATTGCCCGCAAACTATTGTGGCGTACGATTCCGACATATATAGGTACGTGTGCCTGAGCCTCTACTAGTTTCCTCAGGATGGTGAGCTTTCGTCAAACATCTACCAATCCGCTCCTTCGATGCTCCAAGTCAACGCACCGGATGACTTGCGAGCAGCGGGGTTTGAAGGGCAGGTGCTATGCGAATGGCGTGCAGTCAATTGCAATGATTGAGGGCGTGAGCCATCATTTCTCCGGAGGTCGTCGGTCTAAGTCCGGTCTCGACGCATATGCTTCACCGTCACCAACGCGTACGACTCTACTGGCGAGGAGGCATAACCACCCATGGTCGAGCGCTCACGTTTGGCGAGCGGTGTTGTCAGCTATATGCGCCTAAGTCATACCATAGTCTTCTACACAGACGTGTGGGTTCGATGCGTGGATGCAACCTGTATCAGGGGAGGTCAGTGGCGATTCTGAGGCGATCTGGACAGCTTCTTGGGAGGCGATGTTTGCAAAATCGCTTTCGGTCCGGCGCTTAGGGCGATTTTGCTTGTAATCGCGCATTCTTCAATCCGGAGGAGCTGTTGCGACCGAAAAGCGCGATTGTGCTTTTCAAGGTACTCGAAGGGACTGAAAAGACCTCACAGCAGATTTCATAATCAGCTCTTGGCACTAGAAAATCGATTGGGGAGGTTAGAGTAAGCCCCGATTTTGAGTGCTGCTTTTGCTTTTAATCTCGCCAAAATCGCCCACTCTGACCTTCCCTATTTTATCACCCTGCTGGTATATCACGTTATTCCCAATTCGCATCGCGCACAAAGTCTACGGCATGTTGGATGTTGGTCGCTCTATCATTACCAAAGGGTGTGCAGTCACTGCAGGATCGCTGCCTATGTTCGCTTCCCTCAGCCATGGGTCTGACTCTCCTTTATCATCCTTTCTACAGCAGCCGTTTCGCCATAAGCTCGACCTGTGCGTTCACGAGTTTCTCAATTCGATGTTCTTTTCTAACTCCGGTGGCGAGGAACTGTACGCGATGTGGCTTTCTGTGTCGCCTTCGAAAGTGGCGCGTAACAACGGTTCATAATCACTGATGCCATCTGGCTGGTGGCATGGCATGGTCTCGTACTCATTCGTCTTGAATTCGCCCGCCCCCCACCACCGCGGATAGCCAGACGGATGGGCACGAGACCAGCATAACAGACCTGAGAGCTGACCCGGAGGCGATTGCTCGCCACGATGACCATAATCCCCGTGTCTCACCAAGCACCCTTCTCTACCTCCCGTCGACCGGTGCAGACGCTTATACAACGTTTGTTGAGCAAGTGCAGGTCCAAGCGACATACAGGGTGACAGGCTTCCCATGTCGTATATGTATAACGACGATGCAAGACGCTCTAGGTATCCTGTGCCTGTCATTACCCCTCGCTAGACTCAAGCAGAGACTCGGCGACATGGGCACCATTCCAGCTGATGTATATCTGCCTCTAAGTTTCTGTTCTGCGTCATGACATTTGCGGCTTGTGCCTGCTTCGATGCATCAATCATTGGGTACTTTTTGACGTCGGCCGTTTTACACAATTTGTGGACGTCGCTCCCCTCGTCACTGCATCGTGACGTTCTCTGCTGACTCTAAGTCTTGTTATACACATAGTCACGAATAATAACTCAGCGGACCATTCGGATTCTCAAACACCACTTCGAGGACCTCAAAGGACGCTTGGTCGATAGCAAAAGTTCTCCTTACCACCTGCACAACCTGCCAAGGATGGCCAACCTCCCCGCAGAGGCCTTGAGCATGGTCGCCTCCCATCTAGCCCCGCCTGACCTCCTCAGACTTGCGCGAACCTCTCGCGCGTTCCAGCGCGCGGCCGAGGTCCGTTTGTACGAGTCCGTCGTCTTCCGCGACGCGTCCGCCGCCTTCTTCGGCTGCCACGCGCTCACCGTCCGGAACGCGTTCCGCGCGCCCTACGTCCGCCGCTTCATCCTCTACCAGGACCCGCGCCGGATGCACCCACGCAGTTCCTTTGCGGCCGTGCCCCCACAATTCTGGACGACGGTGCAGGCTGCGCTGCGCGTGATGGTTAACCTCGACTACATGGTCTTCCACGACCCGAACATCGCGCACGCGTGGATCCTCCCCACGCGCCCGGCCATCGACGAGGAGGACGAGAGCGAGGGGCTCTTCCAGCTCTCCGAGGCGAACGTCCGCCTCCCCTGGGACCCCGCCCTCGTGGCCTTTCTCGCGGACCAGCGCGCGCTCCGCGTGCTCGTGCTCGGGCCCGACGCCGACCTGCGCGGGTCCGACTCTGGGGACGGCCCGCTGTGCCCGCTGCCCCCGCGTGCGCTCCCGGCGCTGGAGGTGTTCAGCGGGCCGCTGCTCGTCGCCGCGGAGCTGCTCGGGTGCCCGCTCACGCGCCTGCAGATCGCGGTCGACGAGGACACGGCGGTGCTGCTCCCGACGGTCGTCGCGGACCTGGCGCGCACGGTGCCGACGCTCCGCAAGCTGCACCTCGTCGGCGTCCCCGAGCCGGTGTCGCTCGAGACGCTCGGGCTCGCCGCGCGCGGCGTGTTCGCGGCCGGCCTGCGCACGCTCGGGGTGCTCCCGATCTTGTTCCACGACGTGAGTGCGCGGCGGCTTTCGTGCTCTGGAGTTCGCGGCATCCACTGACTGACTCTCGCCCGCGCAGCTCCCGACCGTCCACCGCCTGCTCATGGAGCTTCGCGCGCTCGAGATGATCGAGCTCGAGGTCACGCGCTGGGACCCGCACCCGCACGAGACGTTCCAGCGGGCGCTCGCGCTCGAGCTGCGCATGTACTGCCCCACGCTCCGCCAGGTCGTGTTCTGGCTCGGGAACCACCGCTTCCTCTGGTGGGCGCGCGACGGCGAGGGGCGCGACTGGACGTTCGTGCACCAGCCCGGGCGTTCGCCGCTGCACGACAACATGTGGCGCAGCTGAGTGGTGGTGCATGGTGTATACTAGTAGTGGGCCTCTGGGGAGTGGCTACAGGGCACGGTGGGGCTCGCACGCCGACCAGAGCCGAGAATAGTAAGGAACGCAAAGGCGATGGGCAGACTACAGTAATGATACGGACGGGCACACCTCGGAGAATCACACTCGTATGAACTTATAGCTGTCATGCATGCGTATTTTACAGGCTGAGGACATACAGTACACACGCTATACGGACACCTCGGTGCGCATCCGGATATCCGGACATTGCGTGGACATACTGAACGGATCTTGCTCTCGCTCTTGAGCTTGATGTCAGCTCCTTGAAAGATTTGCCGAAGCGAGCTACCAGGATAAGCGGCGTGAAAATGCTCGTGCTGTTCATGAAAACCCGCAGATCCATTCTATTCAAGAAGAATAAGTATTCAGACCGTTAGCTGTTTGCCTGACCGCGTTCTAAATCAGGGAATGTAAGCGCTGGCAGACGAGGGGCCGTATAAACATGCCGTCAGCACCTGCTCAGTCCTTAGGCCTTAGAGGTGCACAGAAAGGTTGCGAAAGCAGTATAAGTGTACAAAAAGGCAATAAGGAAATAATATGAGACAGGCTATCAAAGCTGGCACTCCTGAGTCGGGACATTCATGGACTCGGACTCCAGGGAGAGTTGAATTGGATACATTACCAGTATACAAGATATACAACCTCTACTCCGAATACCAGCCTCACAGACTGCGGGTTCAGGTTGGACCTCCGAGTCGCAGATATCGATGTACACATGTGTGGATGAGGCACGCCCCACATGAACACCTTGGCGCGCATCCGAATATCTGACGGGCATTGCGTGGAGATACTCAGTGAACGGATCTTGCCCTCCCTGAAGAAGTTCGCCCTCGGAAGATCTTCCAGTGCATATGTCGGCTGATGAACGGAACATGCAACGAGTCGGCGGTCCATGGGGATTGGCACGTGTTGAGAGGCAACTATGCCTACCACAAGCTGATGTATTCGGGCCACTGCAACCGGGTGCAGTCACCGCACCGCAAGTGGTGTATACCTCAGCTATGGCCCGTGTCTAGACTCAGACTAAGCCTATCGATGAGCGAGTGGCACACAAAGCCGTGCCACGTTGATTTGAACCCCATAAGATCGGTGCGTTCAAGGATGCCGAAACCGACGGTCGCGTACTGACGAGGCGAGACGAGGAGGCGTATGAGGTGCAGGCGTGAGGATGTCCGAGTGCGCCTAGAAAGACGACGTTCAAAGGCATTAACGAGCAGAAAACAAAGGATGACTACTCACATGTACTGGGGGAGGACCTCGGCCTTGTGGAAGGTTGGCGTGGGGCGGGCCGTCTGCCAGCATAGCTGCGACACCTGCGTATCTCAGCGAGATAACGGAGCTTGACCTGCGCGTTTAATTAAAGCCTTGAGGCGTGTACGCTAGAGCTGTGAGCTACGCATGTGCCTCCCGCGCACGGACGCTCGCACGCTGGGACGGCGGCGCGAACCGGCGGACGGGCGCATCGTCGTTGCCCATCTGGACAACATGGTCTGGTTTTCGTGCGTGTGCGTCGGGTCTCGGGACCGTGGATTAGACTCGAACCGTGTGATATCGATGATAATCTGCTGGATGACGATACGGGCGAAACAACGGCGTGTGTCGTGATTTATCCTCGGCGTTTGAGGGCGAACGTCCCTGGGAGGTGACTGTTCACATCCGCCAGAGTAGCTGCGACTGCTGCGACGTGGTCGGGGGAAAGAGGACAGGCGACCGCCGAAGTGGCCTGGAACTGCGCGCTGACCGGAGAAATGCGACGCTGCGAAACGGAGGTGACCAAGTGGCAGTGTCCGGAGAGGCCGGGGCCCAACGGACCGGGCCCAGATAACCATAGACGGGAGGGAGGAATAGAGCGCGAGACTGCGCGAGACCGGGCGGTGAGGCGGACTGAGCCGTTCTCTCAGATTATGTTGCTCGTCCTGTGCTTTCGAGGGAGGACAGAGCGGGCGTGGGCGAATGGGTGGCTGGGTGGCGTCTCTTTCATATACGCCCGGCCATCTGCTCCTGCTTTGTCCCTTACACGCCCCACGCCCGCCCGCCCACCTCCCATCGCTCCCAAAGCGCTGCGCGTACGCGTCTCCCCACGAGCTCTTGCCTCGCCTCGCGACAGACCATCCAACTGTCATAAATCTAATCCCTGCGTCAGACCTGCGCCATGGCCCTCCCCATGCCCGTCCCCTGTTCTAGCCCCGCGCCATCTCCCTACTCGTTCTCCTGCTGTTCTTGTTCCTCCTCCTCGCTTTCGTCCACTGCCTCGAGTTCCGCGTGGCCATCCCCTCTCCCACACCACTACCACGAGCACCTCCACCTCACTTCATTGTGCGTGATGAACCCGCCGAGCAACCCGTCCTCCACCCCGCGCGCACCCGCGAGCAGGAGCAGCATCGCCTCGCTCCCGAGCCTTGCGCATTCCCTCTCCGCCTTCCCGACGATGACTACAGTGACGAACGACATGGTACACTACAGCACCTTCGTCCGGACAAAGGACGCGAGCGACAAGGTGCGCACTCTTCTCGCTTCGCTGCTTCTCTCGCTTGAGACGGTCGGCGTCGGCTGCGTGTACTGGATGGCCTACGCGTCGTGCTCGTACGTCGGGTCGACGCCACCCGCTGTGGTCGAGAGAGGTGCAGGCTGTGCCGCGCAGCTGCTGACACCTCTTTGTCCCCGCGCCACAGTTGAACTCCGCCCTGCTCGTCACCCGCCAGCGACAAGGCGTGTCTGCGAAGCCAACGCCAATGGTCAGTACTCCTCGCGTTCGCACTGTGGCGCGGAATGCAACACTGACCACTGCCATGGCATTCCTAGGCTCCGAGTGCCCCCGCGCCACACATGCGCTACCCCGAACCAGACGAAGACGACCTGGTGCTGCTACTCGTCCCGAAGCGGACCAAGTCCTCGTCGTCCTCGTCCTCCGCGTCCTCTCACGTAAGTCCATTCCCGCTTTCCCCATTCGCTCCCACTCCGCAACCACGACCACGACCACCCGCGGTTGGTGGCCCGCTGCGTGTAAGTGACGTGGGCGGCGGCGGGCGGCGAGCGGTCCAGTCCGGGCGGGGCGCAAGGCGCGGCCACCCCCGAGACCAAGCCATGTCACATCATCACCATACCATATCATACACGCCTTGAGCTTACCTGACTGACCCGTCGCCGTCCCCACAGGCCTCGACGCGTTCGTCATGATCGTCCGGCCCACCCCGCGGAGTCCGGGGCACGTTGTGGCGAAGCCTTAGCCAGCTTGGTGCTCGAACATGCGCCGCCACGCCCCCGCGGGGCCCGCACGACAAGTTTAGCACATGGCCACGCATCACGATCTGGATGCGCACAAGCACCGACCACGCACCGGAGGCGGCCGTCAAACTCTATCACCCCAGCCTTGAACGTTGAACGTTGAACGTTGAACGCGAACGCCTGCACAGTGCAAGATACCATCGCTTCGGCCTCCCTATTCCCTGCGCGTCCTGTGGCGTCGTTCGACACATCCATCATCCACATTCCGGGCTCCCAGCTTTCTCGATGTCTTGTTCTTTGGGTTCCCTTTCCGCTGTACTCCTATTCGTATTCGTATTAGGCTTTGCTTGCATCTTGCCACGTCCTCGTCGCTGCTATCTGTCGTCCGGGGGGGTTGAAAGGGTAATGGAAGGAAACTGAAGAAGAGAGAAGAAACGCAATTGGATAGCTTATCGTACCATACGACATATCTTACTGTACTAATACTTAACACTCTGAGCACACCACACACGAGCAGCGGAGCAGGGTACGATAGCAGTAGCAGAAGTAGCAGAAGTGGAAGCACACACTGTTGTAGCACCAGTCATGACCAATAACTTGTAACATCATTCGCGACTTTCGGTGGGATTCCGATGAGGACGCGCAGTCGTGCAAGAGCGTGGGGCGAGCGTCCGTTCGTACAGCTTCATGTAGCAGGTGGGGGAGATAACATCGCGACGGGACTCGAAACACTAGACAGAGATGGAGATGGGACGGAGATGGAGATGGAGATTGAGACGAGGATGGCGCGCGTCCGAAAATCAGCGAAACAAGCAACACCGACAGCACAGTCCGCGCGGTCCTGGGTCCTGGCGACCAACAGATCCACGCCACACCGAGTGTCGGGCTGGGCGGGCTTGGGGGAGGGCATATCGTTCATTCTCCGGCGAACAGCCGGATGAGCATGTACGTCGACGACCCGATGAACCGAATCACTATCCGAAAGCGTATTAGCGACCAGGCTGCACCGAGGCAAACTAGAAGAAATATGCGAGTGAGACAGACTCACATGCAAGGCCGGCGACGGAGAACAGGATGAAGGCCATGTATCCATTCACAGTGTTCTTCGCGCCCTTGTCCGCTGCCTTGCCCGTCGCGGTGCTGTATGAAATCGGCGGACATTCAGTCGAAGAACTCAAACTAGGCCGGAGCCCAAGCCCAAGCCCAAGCCCAAGCCCGAACACGTCTCGGAGGAGACGTGATGGGGTGTGAGCGGAGGGAATGCGGGAGTACGTACACGATGATTGCTGCGAGCAGAGCCTGCCATCATCGCTCGGTCAGCGCAACGGGCATGGGCGGAGAGCGCAGCAGCGGACACTCACATTCGACAGCGTCCACCAGAGGAGCACCTGTCCGCGAAAGCAAACGCATTAGTCAGTACCAGCACGCCCGAGCGAACCCCGTCCAATTCATTTCCGGCCGGGCACTCACGCTAGAAACGAACGAAAACCACACAGGCGTCAGTCATCAGTCATCGCCCCGGCTTAACCCGATCCAGTATATCTGGAACGAGCAGCGGAGCAAGCAGGTGGGGCAGACGCACTTTGTCCTGAAGTTCCTGTAGTAGTCCTCCTGCTGCGTCTGCGGGTCGGGCTTTGAATCCTCCTTCGGCGGCTTGGTCGACAGCATGTGAATCGCGTCCTCGTACGCCGCGTTAATGTCCGTGTCTGTCGTCGGTACGACGACTTCGACTTCATTCTTGTTCGGGCCTGTCTTCACCACCCCGAGGTCAGTCGAGATCTTGTTGTCGCCCTTCGTGCCCCACGAGACATCGCTGCGTGGTGCGGGGTGTGCGAAGAAGCGCAGCAGGTAAAGGTGCGGGGTGAGCAGCACGCAGGTCAGTAATGGGCGTCAGGCCGCAACGTGGTGGGTGGGTGGTACGCACTGGACGTTCGCGAACTGGATTGTGGATGGAGGCAGGGAGTGTTAGTGTGAGAATGGGAATACACAGCGGGAATGGTCACGCACAGCATAGACGTTCAGGACGGAGATGTACGAGGGCGCCATGAGCAGGTACTGAATGAAGGACGTGATCATGTGCCATGGCTCGAACTGCGCGGATTAACAGAGACACGCGACACAGAGACACAGCCATCTGTCAGCAGCGAGCGGATATCGCGCGTCAGGAAACACGACGCACGAAGATCAGCGAGGCGGCGAAGTACAGCCCGAGTGTTGCCAAAAGCGAGATGACGATGTTGCGGAAGATCGAGTTCGTAAAGAGCGAGTTGGGCGAGAGCGGCCCGTCAGTGTGCTCAATGTTCTCGATCCCCTTGAACGCCAGGAAGAACGCGGCAATCTGGAAATTTGGCATCAGCACGTTGTGCTGATTGGACTGCGCATCAGACGCAAATGAGAGAGACCGCACCGTCATGTAGACCGTGATGAGTGCAAAGCCGACGAACGCAAGCGTGTAGCCCCATTTTGCACCTTGAGGCCGGTTACCGAGTGCGAGGATGTAGCACAGTATGATCAGGCCGAGGTAGAGGTACTCCAAGATGACGTTGACGATGTGAATGCCTTTCAGGTGGAACGAGGGATCCTCGAGGGACTCGCTCAGAATAATAAACGAGATAAAGTAGTTGCCCTATTTTTGAGCTTAGCACGGATTACCACGCGAGTCACGATCGAGTTGCCACGTACCAGCGCGAACCAAGAGAAGAACAGGTTGAAACATTGGTATACCAACTCGACGTGGATCCAGAACTTGCGCATGAACGAATGCGACGACCGGTAGATGTAGTGGAACTTGACGATACTGTGGATCGCCGCGAAGAACGAACCGTTCAACCACCGACGCCGCTGACTGATGAGTTCTGGAACCTAACACGATCGACGACGTCAGAGAGGGGGCACGCGAAGGACATGCGGATGCGAAGCTGACCTGGTCTGGCACATCAGTTACTGCGTACGCAGACTTGACGTAGTGCAAGATCCACGCCTCGTTGCGTTTCGACACGAGCTCCCAGCACAAGATTCGATCTTCGGCAAGGTACATATTCGCAGTGAAGATGTCCGCGCCTGCTCCATGCATTGTCTCTCCTAGGAAGTACTTCTGCAGAGGCCCTTGCCCGGTCGCGTCGTTTTTGAGCGCAAAGTACCGGTAGGCGCTGAACGCTCCTGGCAACACAGTAATGTACCCGAACACGGACTCGAGCGGCTTGTCGAGGATATTCGACATCTTGTACTCGAAGTTCTGCGCCGCCACCAGTGGGTTGATCAGGTTCTGCCCATACTTGCCCTTGAGTGCAACGATCTCTCCGCACGCGCCGCCCACGTTCGAGTTGATGTCGAACGACTTCCATAAGTGGTAGATCGACGTGGGACCGGGCATCGTGCCGACGTCCAGGAGGACGCAGACGGTGGGCTCGAGGATCGGTCCGAAGGCATTGAAGAACCACCGATGTGAGTTGATCTTCTTCTGGTTCTTCTCCTTGAGACAGAAGATGACCTGCACCGGGACGATCCCGCGTTCCGCGCCCTCCAGCTTCATGGATGGCGTGACCGAGACTATTCCGAGCGTTTGAGCGTCATCGAAGGGAGAAAGGCGGGACGGAACATACTCTGCGTCGTGTACTCGTAGATGTGTGCGGTCACGGGCTTGCCGTTCACGACGTTCTGCCGGAAATTAAGCGCTTCTGGACGGGCATGGGCACGGGGAACATACCTTCGCCACACCGTCCTGGTATGCACCCATCGCAGCGATGACACTCAGCGTGCGCGAGTTGATCTTCTGCCGCCCATCTGACACGATACATACGACGACCTTCTTCCACCCTTCCTTGCCCCACGTCTTACTCCTATCGCGCTTGCACAGATGCGCAATGTTCTTCATCACACCATGCATGGACCGGCAGAAGAGCTCCTCGTCCTCGTTGTACATGGTCATGACGATGAACAGCTCCGTCTTCCGCGGCGGGTCGTAGTGCACCTGGCGCAGGGTGAAGCCTGAGTCCTTGAAGTCGTTCGGGTCGCACGTCGCTGCGGAGTAGCGCATGTGCGTGAACTCGCGCTCGTTGCGTTGCGCGCACATGCTCAGCAGCTTCGAGGGCACCGCAGAGTCGAGCACGAAGTTGCCGTGGAAGAGCTCGACCTTCTTGATGGTCTTGTACCGACGCGGGACGCGTTGCGGTATGCTGCCGTAGCGGATGTTGCTCTCCGGGTCGTCTGGGTCGCCAGGGCCGTACTGGCCAGGCATTGGCATCCCGGACGAGCTCCCGGTAGGTCCGTCGCGTCGCAGGAGTGGCATGTCACCGGTGTCTCCGAAATCCTCCGGACCCTCGTCGTGGAGCTGGAAGCCAACGTGTGACGAAGGCTGGGGTGCTACCGGATCACCAAGAGGTTGGGCGTAAGGATTGTACTCGCCACCGCCGATGATAGGAGGAGAACCCGGATGGATTGGCGGGGGAGAATGCGGTTGAGGAAAGCCGGATGGGTATGGATCAGGATAGTTGGACTGGGGCGGCAGCGCGAAACCACCAGGTTGGTCGCCTTGAGGTGTGCCAAAGGGATCGAGATGGAGAGGTTGGTAGGACTGGTGTTCGTGTTCGTAGTTTGGACTTGGGGAGTGATGGATCGGCTGTTGGTGTTGGTTGGGGTAGCTCAGATAGGGGGAGTATCCATCGTTGTAGTTCCCGTGCTGGGCTTCATCGGCCTGACAAAAACACATTAGCAGCAATTCGGACAGTACTCTGAGTATCTTGGGCCCCAAACAGTCGCTCGCAGTCGCAGAGCAACAACTTCGAGCAGGGTCCACACATGGCGCGCACGCTGCAGGACCATCGTCACTTGGATTAAAACTGAAGAGTGGTGGCGCAGAAGCTCATTCGGTTCTTCGACGACGACTGTGCTGTCTGCGAGTATCGTAAAGCGTACCCGACGTGCAATAGCGAAGCTTTAGGACTCAGAAATTGAGCAGGAATTGGGTTGCAAGAGAGACATTCAGGCCAAATTTCCAGATATGTCATAAAGCAGGAAGGTTGTCAATTTCGATCCCTGCTTGTGAATGGGTGGTTGAAAAGATAACTGAGTCCTGTAACCGGAAAGTGTTATGGCAATGGCCTGACAGTCTTCGTGTCCTATCGTACAACGTGGCAGCGGCAGGATACAAACATGATACGAAGACCGTCAAGTCACTTTCCGGCCAGTGAACCCCGTTACTTGCCCAACCTCCTATCCACAGGCTGGGAAAACCGTCCCAAACAGAAGAGCTTCCGGTGCTTGGAGATCTCTCAGAAATCGGCCGGAATGTCTCATGTTCCAACCGATTTCCCAAAGATTCCGGACCCTTGAAGTCGGCCATTGTACGTCGTGGAGAGAATCACCGTCGCGCTTGCGCGCGAACCATAGTAATGCCCACCATCCATCCCTTACAGCAGTTTTTGGGAGATGTGTATGCTCCTAGCGAGGTCTGGGGAGTCCACCGTGCAGCTTCTCCACGACATGCTGAGGCGCCATCTCTCTGCGAGGCTATCATCCATCGCCGCGTTCGCTCACCAGCGCGCGATCGGAGAGCCCTTCTCGCGACGGCTAGAAATTGACGGGACTCACCTCAGGATAGCGAGACATGGTAGTTGAGGTGGAATTGTCGACCGCGCGACACAGAAAGCGGAGCTTAAGGACTACTGCGGCGAGGGGATGCTGTGCGAGAGCGATGAATAGACCGGCGATGCCTTGCCGCATAGCGAACTCACCCGTCAATTATCCCGATAATTCCTTCACTCGATCCAACCAGTATTCCCAATATACGGGTATGCTCCAGTCGTTGACTCGTTGCTTTAGTCCGTCCAGTCGGAGAATTGCTCAGGGCCTCAGGCGATAGGATGGAGACACAGAAAGCGACAAATGAGAGGAGCAGATCGTCCAGAGTGCCGTGCGTTATCGTCGTCGTCGTCGTCGTCGTCGTCGTCGTCGTTAGGAGAGTTGGAATTTGGCCGACGTTAGGAGAGTTGGCCGCGCGGATCCACAGACGCCACAGTTCCTAAGACGCCCAGAAAGCTGATGGTAATAAATTTCGTACTACATCAGGAAATCGGCACAGTACATGGGCATGGATTATCAAGGTGGTAATTATCTGTAATACTGGTAGAGACTGGTCATTTGTTGATGAAAGCTGTCAAAGATTCATCTTAGGCTGTAATGCATGCTAGAGGAGACCGTGTGAGTCTGACATGCTCTAGCATAAGCCGCCGGCGCTATGATCATGGGTCGTCTCGTACGATCACATTCTAGCACTCACGATGGGCATTATCACCTATGACAGCGTAATACGAGCTGGGGCGGTGGTCGTTAACCTCAGGGCTTGATTCAGGTAGGCATGGACGATTCACATGGAAGGAAAGACAACGACAAATGACATTCCAACTAGTAGTATATGTAGTGTACAGGGATAGTATATAGTAGGTACAACATAATAGACAACGCAGTGTCGACGCCAGTCGCCATCTCGGCCGTGTCCTACCTTAGTCCTTCAGCATGGTGCTGTCACGTTGACCATGAGCAAAGATTGGGAGGATGCAAATAAGAAGCCGGGACACATACCTGAGTCATGCATCCTCCATGCATTGCCACGTCGTTGTCGTGCAGGTGCTTCGGAACCAAGAAGGGCTCGATTGACCAGGAAACTAGAACAGCGAGCCCCCATAGATCGAGCAGAAGCCTATCCAGCATAGACAGCAGGTAGAGTAGAAGCCCCACAGCAGGCAGAGTAGAAGCCCCACAGTAGCACAAGAGAAGCTGCCTAGACACAGAGAACAGTCGAGGGCACATAGAGGGCAGCCGCAGAGAGAAGTAAGAGGGAGACTTGGGGGACGGTTGCGAGGAGACCAAGTCCGAAGTCGAACATCGGCGTCAATGTGACCCGGAAACTACCGCGTTGATTTAGGGCAGGCATGATACACTGCACTTTGATGAGCGCTGGCCAGATAGTCCGAAGACACGATCCCGTTATCCTTGGCGCAAATGCACCTGAAGTATGAGGTAGTACTTACTTACATGAGTGCTACTGCTAGCCTAGTAGTAGCACTTCTGTCTCATAGCTTCAAATCTGTAGAGCTCTATATAATTTAGTCTTGCTTGTGCTTTAATCTACCATAGATTACCATTAGTCGACGGCCAAGACCACAATTTACCAATTATATGTCCGACACGATCACTCATTACCGTAGATGATCAAGCCCCGACGAGCGCTACGGAAGACTATCACTCTCTACCATTGTTCGTAGTAGGTTATCATCCTCTACCGTACAGTGACCATTTTCCTGATGTATGTAGTAACCATTTTGAAGTTGAAATTTAAACCTTCCGCTCTCCGTCTCGCTCGAGTCTCGACGATCTGGGAAGAATCACTGTCGCTCGCTGGGCCGCTCAGCTAGCTTCAGCTTCTCATGGGAGAACGCTTCAGGGAGCTTGAAATGATTATAGAACGTCAAAAGTTGAGTCGATATGCTAAGGAAGTTTGTGAGGAGAGCATGGGCAACAGAGGGTTCCCGTTTTGTTGTGCTGACAGCTGCGATTACTCACTCGAATGGAGATTCATGTACATAGGGATCATGTGAGTTATGCGACACAATATCCATTTCGTCAGTACTTGCTACGCTTAGTTGGAGTCGTCGGCTCCTCCCCTTCCCGGTTTCGTTTCCTTCCAGTCTGGCTTGATGCCCCAGGAGTGGATGGACGCGACACTGCATGCGCAGGGGCTGCCAAATCTACTGCACCGCTCGACGAGCTGTCCCTCAAATCCTCGAAAAGGAGCCGCTCCACCATCTGTTCATCCTCCATATCTGACATGTCCGTCACCATCCACTCGTCCGAGACTTGACTCGTCTCCTCTTTCGCGGGCACCATCATCCACTCCTCTTCGTGTTCCGAAGTTTTGTCAGCACTCTCCTGCACGTCCCCCTCTTCTTCATCGTCATCTTCAAGTTCCGGGCCGAGGTCCGCCTCTACAGGCTGCTCGACGGGCTGCCACTCGGCGGGAGGAATGACGTACTCCGCAACGTCCGCGTCCTGCGCGAAGTTTTCGGGAGGATGCCACGACCCCGAAGGGACGGGATCGCCGCCAGGCACGAAGCCTTTCCTCGGACGCTTGTCTTCGACCTTGTCGTCTTCTGGCCAGCGCACGGTCTTGAGCGCGTCGTAGAGCAGACATGCCACCGGCTCGTGGATATGAAGCTTGTTGGCGAGCTCCGTCATACCGGCAGTATCCTTCGCCTGACCACCTGGACCGCTCTGGACGCTGAGCGTTGAAGGCGCCTGCGCGGTTTTGGTCGTATTGGGAGCAGAGGGATTGGCGGACGAGTCAGGAGGAGCGTCGTGGGCCTGCCAAACGCTATGACGCTGAGAACGAGCACGCGAGCGACGTCGCCGCGGGTCATCTGAGGCATTCACAATGGGAGCCACGGCATTGGAATGATCGACCGTAGCCGGCTGCGTTGGGACTGGCTCGTCAAACGAATAATGCGCTCGGAACCAGCTCAGCATTGTGTTCACGAGCTCGTTGAGTGGGTGCGAGTAGTCCGGAGGGTTCTGAGTGATATCGTCGGATGATTCGGAGGTCCCGGATGGCCAGACAAACTGCAGTTTCTTGTTGTAGGCCGTCAGTTTGGGGTTGTACGATATAAGGTTTATGGCGCCCGTAGTGACTGCGTGACGTTTTGCCATACCAGAACGTGTGCCAGCCGAATGGGTCGAGTAGTCGTCGAAGTAGTCATGTAAGAATCGTCCGACATTCTTGTCGTCTAGACTGTGTCGAAGATATCGAACGCCATAGAAGATTAGGACGTGGAAGATGGATTCGAGCTCGTCGGGGATGACGACAACTCGCGTGGGTTCGTCCTGGACATGAGCGGACATGAACTGCCATGTTCCCTGGCCGATGGCGTGAGCATGAGCGAAATAGAACATATTTTCTCTTGGAGAAAACTCACCGTGCGCTCCGGTTGACCAGTCTTAGTGACATCCTTCGCGAGCTCCCAGTCTGTGAGCATACCTTCCCACATCCCGGTCTCCTCATTGAAATAAAGCAGGATATTGCCAGCACTGATGTCACGGTGAATGAACCCGGCTTCAAAGGCACCCTGATGAGCTGATTGGACGAGCTTTGGTTAGTTATGAAGAGAAATCTGCACTCGTGATTAGACGCACCAAGGACACAGTGCAGCAGCGCGGTCACCAACTGGCTGCTGTTTTTGAAGTGAGACAAGGGCTTCCCGACCTCCTTGACAACGATGCGGTAATGCTGATGCTCTTTGAGAGGGCATGGTGTGTTGGGATGGAGCTCCTTCCACCGTCCCGGCGATTGCGTGACCTGAGAAGGGAGGTCACCGTGGCACAGCAGAGTCGGGATGTACTCGACGTCGTTGTCGTTCAGCCGCTTGAGAGTGGTGCCTTCCTTCTCGATCGCTGGGTGCTTAACCCGCCAAGCGTCTTTGAGGTAGACGAAGCGGTCCCCGAGTGTCCCGTCGCTGTTGAGGGGTAGGGCGACGTAGCCTCGCGTACCACGTCCACGGACTCCTGGGGCTTGAAAATGTGGCTTGCCCGCAACGAAGGACTGGATAGTCCCCGTCAGCTCGTCATGGACTTCAAGCCTCCACCATGGTCGCTTCTGGTCGAGGGAGTCTTCGAAGAGTTCGGTGATATAGCTCGAGTCGTGGCTCGCTTGCTGTGGTTGAGGGGCGTCATCACCGTCGTCTTCATCGTCCGAATGTTCGGTGGGTACGTTGGAGGCGTTACCACGAGCACCGGCATCGGCAGTATGTACATTGATATCTGCGGGGCGAGCACCACCGTCGGTGGATTGAGCATCGGGGACGCCGGCCGCGGCCGCGGGATCAGCATTCACATGCTCTCGATCGGGGTGAGCATTGCGCTTAGCCTCAGCAAGCTTCTCCCGCATCGCCTTCGCAAGAGGGTGGTGAGGGTCGATCCGCTCCACAGTTGGATCGTGACCGCGCTGCTCCGGAGACAGACACGAGTACCGCCAGAGGAAGTCGGTAAGCTTCTTCTCGTCCCTCACATAGTGAAACCTCTCCGTGACGAAGATACCCGAGCGATCAATGCGTAAAATACGCACGTAGTGGCCGAGGAACAGGATGAGGAAGTGGAACATGCGGTGCTGGTTAAGGAAGAGCAGTTCCGAGTATGAGAGGACCTGGCCGAGACAGCTCTTGCGACCTTCAGAGAGGGGCTCACCACAAGGCGTGTTCTTTTCGAAAGGATCAACGGTCGGGTCGCGCTTGCACTCAAGAGGGATCTCGAGGTAGGGCCATTCGGTCCGGCCGTAAGGTGTCTTCTCGTCCGTGACCGGTACGTGATCGTCGGGATAGATACCGCCGTCGGGAGCAAGAGTGGAGCCTGCGGCTTTGTCGCCCTTGTGTGGAGTAGCAACAACGGTGAATCCATGGCAGTACCGCTTCTTCTTGTTCAGTCGGGCTGGCTAGATGATGGTTAGTACTCAGGGTCGCGCCGTACCAAACCAGCGCACTCACAATGTCGTGATACATCTGCTGCTCGTTCTGAAATATGCGAAGAGCCTTGAATACACTCCTCCTGGGTTTTCCTCGGCGAGATTTGGGGGTAATGGGGACAAAGAAATCCATGAACGATGAGTGTTTGACGACGACGATCTTGTGGTGCATGCTGTGGCGGAGCTCGCGGTGATTATCGTCACGGGTAGTCTTTGAGCTAGTGTGCTGACCCTTGCCCTTGAGCGCCTGAGAGGGGCTGTCAGTGCCAGGAGCGAAGGAGACTGCGCGCGATGGCATGGTGGAGAGGAATGGTGGTAGTGGTGAGCAACATACCGGTGGTCGCTGATGTTTTTATACGGGGATTCCTAACCAGAGCCTCGTGGCAGAGACGGATATTGCCGCAGTAGTGCTATGGCCGACTATTGTTGGCCGAATTGAGGATTCCAATACAAGCTCAGCAAAAGCCAGGTGGCGGTTAATGAGCAAGTTGAACTTTGTGAGCGCCCATTAGGTGACGAAGCCGGCGTCAAAATCCACAAAGGTTCTATTGCCCCCTTGCGCAATAGGCAATCTACTACAAGTTGCTATAGATGCTACTACTATGCTAAGACCGAACGTGAGTCAGCCTTCTCAAACGTATGAGATCCAGACCTACGCACTAGTGCTGGCATGTCGAACTTCTTGCAGTCGCGCGGCTGTGGCTGTGCTAACTCCTGCATAATCATCTCCTGCAATGACTGATGGTTCATAGTACAGCGTCGTGGTTACAGCACTTGGGTTAGATTGATGTGCTCTGTAAGACTCGCCCTGTACCACCAGTAGTACTACTTCCGATTGAGATTCTGCGATAATGCGTGATGCGCAAGATACACGCGATCATGCCATGAGGTTGATGTGACGCGTCAACGCGCGTCTACCAAGCTCTCATCTTGCTACCGTGTCAGTAGTGCAACACTCCCTCAAATGTCTGCTTGATATGCTTGCCACTGTCTCTGAGGCTACAGATACTGGGTGATCTAGACTTTAGCTTGATGAATTGCGCACACGGCCACACGCGATGCGGGGGACCACTGCTTACCAGGAGCCTATCACATCGCCGTCTTTGCACTACCTCATCCTAGATGAATACTAGTGACAGGAGAGGATTATGAATCCCGTCGTCATGCGGTCCTGCACTGTTCTGATGCAGTGCAATATGTGGATCCCTGCGAGAGAGGCGCAAAATCCCTTCAAGCTCCGCCCTCTATCGAACATTGAACGAAATTGAGTTCTGTGCCGTTGTTCGTCGCGCTATCGCCGAGCAGGACAGACGAGATTGGAAGGCGAAGATTGTACATGATGATTATGGTCAGATTCATCTAGCGAGACAGACGAGCAACTTGATGGTCAAAAGAGAGAGGACGAGGGCCTGAGACGAAACGGCGTCGGCGAGACGGGAGTACAGGAAGGTGAGCGGTCCGGTATACTAAGACTTGACCGCGGAACCCGTGGCGCTACCTAAACAGTACAGTAGCGGTGATACAGTAGCGCATTGTGACGAAGGCGGCGGGACCGTGGAAGTCTGAATAGGTGAGTGCATGGATGACACCGCGGGCGGGAAGAGTTAAAACTTAAACTATAGCGAGACACAGATACGAAGATCCATGTGCCACTGGCAGCCGAGGGTGGAGTCCACGAGGCTCGGCGTGTGATGGCTGGTGCCTTCTGGTGCCATTACAAGTCGATAACGTTAACAAGCTATTTGAACAAGGTGAGAAACATCATTGACAGTATACGCTTTGAGAATCAGAAATCTATCTCCTAGAGGATTACATCCTGCCGTCCCTCACATTTTACGGCGTGGACGCTCATGCCAGAAGCCCATCCATCCCTTTCTATACCACCGCGGCTGCTGTGGCATCGCGCAGTGACACTCAGCGCAACCTATCTTGGCGAGCCAAGCCTCTCTTTCCTTTTACCTGCTGTTGGCCTGCTGACTTCCAAACGCGTCGGCGTCCGTGTCCGTGTCCGTGTCCAGAATGCACTCACGCAGCAGATTCCAGCCTCTCCGAGATGAAGATAAGTAGGTACCAGCTCACCCAAAGACGTATATAACTCCGAGACGGTGTGTCATCCAGTCTGTCAAACTCAGTCACATGGTATGGCAGTTCTTCGGGCCTGTCTGATTCTTCTTTGATACGTCTCTTCTGTACGCAAGACGTTTAAAAGACACTGGTCACGGAACTCGAGCCAGTGCGACTGAAGTTTCCCAGACCAGACCTCACTGCCGGGACTCCATACCACCCCGATCCTCAACTCACCACCTCTCCCTTAACGCAGCCTAACATCGACCATGAGCGTCCCCGAGTCTGCTGTGCCAAACGTCAACTCTGTGCGACGTGTCGCAATCGTCACCGGCGCCGCAGAGGGGATCGGGAAAGCGATCGCTCTCAGGCTAGCGAAGGACGGATTCGACCTCGGACTCTTCGACCTTCCACGCTCGGAGCAGAAGCTCGACGACGTTGCAGAGAGCTTGAAGAAAGATTTCGGAGCGAAGGTCGTGAAGGTTCTTGGGGACGTGTCGAACGAAGACGACGTCAAGCGCTTGGTTGAAACAGTCGTTGGAGAGCTCGGGAGTCTGTACGCGGTGAGTGCAGGGCTAAATGTGAATGGGAGCCTGCATACCGACCATGCGTTACACACATAGATGATCGCCAACGCGGGCATTTGTAGCCAGGGCGCCGTTCACGACAGTAAGAGTTGCCGAGTGGATTTACGAATGAGTCCAGGCTTGCTCATCACGGAGTGTTGTTAATATGAAGCGTCAACGGAAGTCTTCGAGAGAGAATTTAATGTCAACGTCAAGGGGACATTCCTCTCATACAAGTACGCGGCGATCCAACTCATGAAGCAGGGCACGGGAGGACGCCTCGTTGGCGCCGCTTCTATCGCGTCCAAAAAAGGTCCGTTCCCCTCGATATCTATGGTAGCACGCTGCGAATGTTCCTGACGGACTAGTGCGACTGTAGGATACGCGCAGTCTGCAGCATACTGCATGAGCAAGTTCGCCGTCCGGGGCCTGACGCAAAGTGCAGCTTGCGACTACGGCAAATATGGAATCACGGTCAACGCGTACGCACCTGGACCTACCGAGACGGCTATATGTACGCATTCTTCGAGTCCACTCGTTTCGCGAGCCATCATCGTTGACGTAGTGACCGGAACGCCTCGGCCTGCGATGGTTGCGGATGTGCTTTGACAGTGGACGGTCTGGACGAGTTCTACACGAAGCAGAACGGGACTCCTAAGGGATCGTGGGCAAGCGCAGTGCGTGCGTCTCAGAACGTTCACTGCTCGTGGTATTGAGGCCGCACGCTCTGGTCCATACGGTACTTGACGTAGGTCCCGAATTTACTGGGACGGCTCGGGAAACCCGGGGATGTCGCGAACCTGGTTTCCTTCCTCGTATCGGACGATGCTGCGTTCATCACAGGTACGCATCCTTTTAAGCCTGTAAGCTAGCGCATCATACTCAAGTGTCACCTACGCGGCCGTTGCGTGTCTCTTGCACACTCTGGTAGGACAATCGGTAAGTATATACCCGTTGTATGCCAATACCAACCGCTCACAGATAGGTTCTCTAGTACATTGTGGATGGAGGAACTGTCTTTGATTGACCGAACGCTCTTCCGAGTTACTACGTGAAGGTGTTAAGCCGTTTGCAAGTGGAATTACAAAGTCTACTCGGTGTATAGTAGTATCAGCATTGACTTGTACGATCGAGGGTGCCGCGCACCTTGCTAAGTGACAGTGCGTCGACGAAATGAAAGCCTTAACTCCTGGGCTGCGGTCGGACCGGAAGTTGTTGTAGCCGCGATAGGAGACTTCAGGCTTCATGTCGCAGGAATGTCCGAGAAGAAGTTTCCCTGCTTAAAATGAATGCTTTCAAACGAGTCTGGAGGAAGGAGAGCTTCGTTGAATCCTGCAGGGAGAGTTAAGGAGCGTCGTCGAGCCAGGAGTCGGAAGTCTCAATCATGCTGCGATTGCTCTTCGGAGATCTCGGCCCGCCACGGAGAGCACGGCCCGATAAATCGAGGGCCACGACACACCCTTACGCGTTACGCCCTTTGGTCTGCCAAATAGACAGTCATATTGTTTGTACTGTACTATGCGCAGGAGGGGGAGGAAAAGGGCTACGTACCACTTCCTAAAAACACGTTCATCTGAGACACGGAGGAGTCTCCTGAGTCCTCTCAACTTCAAGGTTGCCATCAGCCGGTCGAGCCCAGCGGGATGCCGCGAGGTGGTACATATGCTTGGAGGTGAGGCCTGGAGGCATAAAGGGGATGCAGGGGCACGCAACACATGCGAAGAAAACTCACTCACCCTACCACTGTGCGTTCCAGATTGTAGCGGATCTGCCGAAATCACCCAGCGGGATGGCATGAAGCGTATTCTCCTGCGTAGAGCCCGCCTGCATATGGTTGGTGTATGCACGTCAAGCCCCTGTGCATGCAAGCGTTCAGGTGGAAGGGGTAGTAGGAAGTCCGAACGGTGACTAGAGTGAGCGGAGATGGGCCGGATATTAAATACATACTGACCAACAGCTGCCGCACGCTGCTCCGGTCACTGACCAGGTCAAACGATGCAGCTCTTCGCACGGCTGAGGGGCTTGATATTCCTGAAATGGTGTATACAGTCGCACAAACGATCCCATAAGCTGCTTGGTGTTGGTCCCCCCAGCGAGAGCGAGCGGTGTGCCCTACGCAGCCCTAGCACGAGTTCGGGTCCTCTTCAAGTGAATAGAACCCTGAGGCCGCTCAGTGCATTCATCATCTACACAGACGAATCAGTATGGGCAGATATGAGCTGACGATGTAGAGCGGGAGCACCTTGGGACAGCTCCTTGGAGATCAAATGAATTGCGACCTAATAGTCATCATTTCCAACACACAGAGTACAAGGCGAACCTGCTGTGCGTGGAAGGCTGTGTATTTGTCACGACTTGACAGACTGCCGACTGAGTGATGCACTAAATCGTACCACGGCCTAATACCACGGCGTAATCGACTACTGGTTCAGTGACACTGAGAACAGTAGCAAAGAACGTACCCACAGTGAGAGGTAGGCAATTCATAACTCCTGCAGACTGGCACACGCGATTCGAAGTCTGTAGGACCTGAAGTTTGAGTTGAAAGAGGTACTGTAGCGAGATTACAGAACACACCGTAGGCCCGCCGATCCGCAGGTGGACCAATCGAATGTTGAAACGACTTGTGGTTGTGCGTTGCATTGCCGATACGTAACGAACAACTACAGAGGCTGAGCAAGGACATACATATCGACGAGGAGGCATAGCTTAGCTAGCAGTGCACTGGGGCATGGACAGATCCAATGGCAACTTGATGGCAACGGTCAATCTCCTACTCACTGACACGACGGGCATCCCGATATTTTCGACGGGTGAAAAGGCGTGCAAAATCGGCCGCTGGAGGTAACCCTTTTCGCCCAAAGGACCCTTTTGCACGACTTTTCTACAACTTTTGGCCTTGGAATGCCTTGTGCGGCCAAATTCGGACGCCTTTTCTCCCGCACAAAATATCCGGATGCCCGCCGTGTGAGTCACTCGATGTAAATTGCCGGGATCTCAGATTATCAGGCAACGGAAAATGCCGTGTGGGAATCGCCACATTGTTCAGTGACGATTCGCTTGTTGCCACGCTTTTTCGCTGGCAACCAACAGGACCTCCCTACTATTGACCCTTCTTCTCGGCGTACGAAATGGTTTTGGCCGACTCTGTCCCCGTCCTTGCCAGCCTGGCGTGCAGAAAAGTCCGAGAGGCCGGCGGCGGCGGACCATTACTTGCATGTTTTCATTCCGGAACGCTCGGAAGAGGCGTACAGCTCTGCTTCCACTCCGAGTCCCCATAGTCTCCCACAGTGCCCGCCCGGCATCGTTATAAGGATTTGCATTAGTGACGGTACGTGTCGGCGCAACGGGATATACTTCAAATTATATCCTAATGGCCCTAACCCACCGGAGCCAGCCTGTGTCCCGGAGGGGTTCTCACAGGTGCCAAGTGAAGACCTGATGGGCGCTGCCCCGTTGGTTCCCTCCGTCCTCAGCGGATGCCGGAAACTCACCAACGATTTGAATCGACTTCCATTCTTTGCCTGCACCGCGCCCACTTCGCACGAGGTTTTCCAGGGCTCTCCGCATCTGCGGTGCTCCAGGCGGTCGCGCCGATGCCTGCCTCGGAGGATGACAGACCACCCGACCTCCTCTTTTGACAATTCCAGAACACGACCGGCAACCATCGTCCTATGGGAGTCTTCGAGCACGGGGAACATATTGAGTCATGACGGCTTCCCGGGCAACAGTATGGATCGGGCCCACCTATGACATCCCCTGCTCCGTTCTCCCGTCGGTCATGCTCCCGAGTCCGAGGGCGGCGCAGTGTGCACAGCTCGCGCCCTTCATAAACTCCCTACATGTTTTCCTTTCCTCGCCCGACCCTCCCACTCTCCTCCCCGCAGCCAGAGGAGCTCAATACCCACCGCTCCTCTTCCACTATGGCCGACCTCGAGAAATGCAACACGCTGGAGCCTGTGGCACCCTATCGGGAGCGTAAGGATTCTTTGACGACATTGTCCGCGACGGCGGTGGACGACCAGCGGTCAATCCAACCATCCGTGCTCACTAACGGCTCCATCTTTCCAGATGGAGGCCCATGCGCATGGCTCACCGTTCTCGGTGCCTTCCTCGCCCTTTTCTGCTCCTTTGGGCAGCTCAACTCCTTTGGCACATTCCAAACATGGTATGCCGAGCACCAGCTACAGAACCTCCCGCCATCGACCATCTCTTGGATCGGGTCGTTACAGCTTTGGGTATTCTTCTTCTCGGTAAGTCGCCAATCGAACTTGCACTACGGTCTACACTGGTCTCACACGCGGGCCACCGTCAGGGAGCATTCGTCGGCCGTCTGTTCGATGCATATGGCCCACGGCCAATCATGATCGTTGGAACCTTGCTTCTCGTCCTGGGCACCATGTTGACGAGCATCTCGACTGAGTACTACCAATACATCCTCGCGCAAGGTATTCTCGTCGGAGTCGGTATCGGCACGGTGTACGTTCTCCCGCCTCCCGCTCCGGCTGCTATGCTCATTCGCGCCCTCGCAGCTTCTACCCTAGCCTCGCCGCGATCTCCACCTACTTCCAGAAATACCGCAGCACCGCGCTCGGCATCGCAATTGCGGGTTCCGGTGTCGGTGCGTGCTGCGAACTGTCATACGGGAGGTTGCTCACACGCGGCGGCGGATACAGGCGGTGTGACGTGGCCCATCATGTACCAGCACCTCTTCATCCGCCTCGGTTTTGCGTGGACAGTGCGCATCACCGGTTTTGTCACGCTCGCGCTCTGCATCTTCGCGATCTGGGCCGTCTCTAGCAACTTCGCCGCACCGACCCACTCCGCACCATGGCTCGACATGAAGATGTTCCGCGACACGCCATTTGTTCTTGTCGTGATTGGCAGCATGCTCATCTGCCTTGGTCAGTCCCTTGACGACCACACCTTTCAATCCATGCGCCCGGCTGACCGTTCCTGTAGGGCTATTTATCCCTTTCTTCTATATCGTGGACTACTCTACCGCACACGGGATCACTCCGCAAACAGCATTCTACGTGCTTTCCGTCATGAACGCGGGCGGGATCATAGGTCGTCTTCTCCCGGCCTTCCTCTCTGACGCGCTCGGGCGCTTCAACATCCTCGTCCCGTCCGCCTTCCTCTCCGGGCTCACCATCCTTGTCTTCTGGCCGTTCGCAAGAGACCTCCCCACGATCATGCTATTCGCCGCTGTGTACGGCTTCTTCTCAGGCGCGTTCAACGCGCTCATCATCCCCTGTATCGTGCAAATTTCGGACATAAGCCAGATGGGGACACGCGTCGGCATGCTTTACAGCATCCTCTCCATCCCGTGAGTACCCTCTCCGTCTCTTTGCCCTTTCCGTTTTTGGTTGCCTTTCCCTGTCCGCTTCCCCCTTGAGCGTCCCGCGGCGCGTCCGCGGCCACACGCCCGCGGGGCTGTCGGCCCCTGCCTACTATCGCTATTGTTGCGTTCATAGCGTACATGGCGGCAGAATGCTGATATTGAACCCTCTTTCTTTGACGTGCAGAGCGCTATGCGGCGGCCCGGCAGCAGGCGCCATTCTCCACACCGACGGCGGATCGTACCTGGGCATGATCCTCCTTGCGGGCAGCGCGGTCGTCGCCGGCTCGCTCTTCCTGCTCTGGGCGCGCTGCACACTCAGCCGACGCCTGTCGGATCGCGTGTAGAAACCCCCAGCGCGCATCGATCGTCTTCAGTCGTTCAACCCATGTCATCATCCGGTCTTCCTCAGTTCCTCGCGATCACACTTTCACTCACAACACCGCTCTCTCTCCGCTTTCCCTGCTCGTCTCCATCTCTCGGTGTCCTGAATCGCTCGCACTTGGTTCGTTGTCCGCCACTCTCATCCTGGTCCGATTTGCTGTATTCTCCATTGCTCTCGTGCGCTCGCATGTACATATCCCTTGTTTATACCCCGCACACCCGCACGCTCCCAACCGCACTGTATCATTATCTGTAAATACTAACTACTCTACTCACGACCACGACCTTGCCTTTCCCCCCACGTACGACAGCTCACTTGCTCCTTTGTCCATTCGGATTACAATGAATTACTTATAGTACGCATACTGTCTTGGACATTTATATCATTTATATACCTCACGACTACCTCACTTGTGTATACGCTCGTAAATGACATCTGACCATCCATCCGACAATTGTACTCCAGTGGAAACCTGATACGATTCTGGAACACTTCTGCAATGTTCAACGTCTGCGCGTCCCGTGCCATGGGTCGTGCGCGAGTTGTCCGCTCGCACGGCCGGCCGGCCTGTGCCTAGAGTCGGGAACTGAAGTCTAGTCGGAACTACTTCAAGAAGTACATGGGTACTTTGAGTGCGGATCGGGACAGACCCCCCGCCCCGGCGCGCGCAGTGGCGCAGTACTGGTAGGTTCGGAGAAGCCGGGCTTTGCGCGGTGTTCTTAGCTTCAGACCGGCGCCGGAGGAAATCAGACTGTAATGGTGTTGAGGGTGCAGTCGGGGCAGTCGAGTCGAGGCCATGACTCTGTCCAAGGGTTCCGGTTCTTCTGGATGTGCGAAGCCTACGATAAGGAACTTGGTGAACGGCGGGTGGGAGAGCAGTGGCGGGGATAGGCTGACGATCGAAAGATGATATCACCGTAGCGCGACTCGGCTCTTGATTGTTCGACTTGGGAGTGACTGAGAGGTTCCCGAAAGGTTACCACCCCTTGTGGAAGCTTGAGGTTCTCCCGCGCGTGATAGGAGGTGCCATTGGTAGCGATACACTATGACCATGTACTGCGCACAACATTCAGCAGGGCAGGAGTTAGACATCGGACTCACTTCGGCCACATTAACGTTAACGCAGACCGTCAAACCCTATGACGAGTCGAGCCATCATCGCCTACTATACAATCAGGCAGTTGCAATACTACCAACTCTGGGAGCTACTGTAGCTGTCGCGCTCATGGCGTCCTGAAATATACTTTTCGACTTCTCGCGCTATCTCCGAGTCGGAGGAAGCAAGTTAAGAATGCAAACCTTGTCATTTGAGTGCTCCCCCGGCCAGAGAACTTGTCTGAGTCGGAACACATCTTACGGGCCGTCCTCGGCCGCCGAGGTTACAGGTATAAATCCTGGTCCCAAGTGGGGTTAGTACATGGTACTAGTAAGGAAGGCTGACCGTGACGACGCCCCCAAACCTAATGTGAACGTTTCGGCGTGCGATCTGCACGACACGCTCTGAAGTAGGCCTGTCGAGCCTCTTGGGTAACATGAGCGCCCACAGCGCGCGGAGTCCGGGGCAGGAAGTCTTCGGAAGATGATCCATCTGAAGAACTTGACTCGATCCTGGATAGTCAACGCAGTCAACAGCCTGCAGCGCTATTATTGGAAAGCTCGAACTTCGTAACAGCGCCGCGGCGTCTAAAGAGCGCGGTTAACATTAAGGCGTGATCGAATTCGAATGGGGTCCGCGCGAAGTCAGAAGGATCGTTGTGTGTTCTGTTCCGATCGTGAATATGAGGGGCTCGAAGTCCTGAAAGCCCGTGCCGGATGATGGGCGCGGGGTAGTGATGGTACAACATACTGTGGAGTATCTAGGTACGGTGCAATTATCAGAATAGCAAAGCAGTTGAAGAAACGACGTGAGACTATGGAGAATGTATACTAGTAGTACGAGTAATATCGTTTGGGTGCGGGTATAGACTTTACACTTCTACAGTGCCAAGCAGCAAGGAAGCTTAAACACATACATATGAGATACATACACAGACGAGAGGGGACGCGCAGGCGGCAGGGTCAACCCGGCGAGTGCGGATTAAACGCTGCGAGTTCGTGCCACTCCGACGACGACGTCCGCGAGAAATGCCACTCGCTCAGAGGGCTAACACCGGACGGCGTCCGAGGTCCCCGTGGCACCCGCCGATGCGTCCGCGCCGGTGTGCTCGCGTCGCCGGTAACAGTAGGAGCAGGCGGAGCGATGGTCGTTCCCGGGGTAGCAGCGACTACGGGGACGATCGTGTCGAGGACAGTGCCGTGCATATCGGCGGGGACCCAACCCAGCCCGGAATTTGCCGCCGCCTCGACTGGGGAGTTGAGCGACAGGGTGCGCTGGAGGCGGAGCTGCTCCTGGCGCTTGCGGCGCTCGAGCTTGCGTTGGAGCTCGGGCCACTTGTACAGCGCGACCGTCAGGCTCCACACAGGGGCGAGCGAGAGCAGCAGGGCGGTGATCTAGATGCCAACAGTATGCCGCAACGTGGTATATCAGCGTTTTGTCGCAGTTCAGGGATTGTGGAGACGTACCTGTCCGAAGCTCATGATAGAGTTCTCACCGTCGAAAATGCAGTTCGCCTGTATCTGGATCTCAGACGCTGTGCACGGGACGGTCAGTACAAGAACAAGGCGGTGCACAAGAGCAGCACGCACCGATGATGTACACGAACCAGAGGAGGATGCACAGGACGTTGTACCAGAAGATCAGCTGCCCGGCCTTGACCCTCCACCACGAAATTGCGCTCCTTGCGGACACGAGCATTTGCTCGATCACGGGGCGCGATGACGCGCTCCCAGGCGTGCTCGACAGGCGCGAAGTTCCAACTGTCGAGACAGGCGTCGAGCGTTGTGTCCATGATCGCGCACGGACAGGACTCGTGAGTGCGAGGATGATGGTCATGAACAATGTGACCCCGAGCGAGAAGAGCAGCCACAGCACCCAGACGACCATGTACTTGTCGTTGATATCGCGCGCGGTGAACTGCGCGAGGAAGAATATGAGGCGCGTGTCCCCCGAGCACTCCTTCTGGCTGTACACGGGTGACACGAAGAGGACGATGCCCCAGGCCCACTGGAGGACTACCTGTGTGAGGAGCGCGATGGCGAGGAAGAGGCGTGCACGGCTCTGAGCGCGGACGATGCCTCGCTTGTGACCTTTAGTCATTGCTTCGACGGCCTGTCCGACCATACGGTCTTGATGACCCTCCTCGTCATTGAGGAGGTCGCGCGCAACCTGTCGAGCGTAGTACTCTTGTGGTGAGAGTCGCCAGATGGGCAGCGTTGGGGCCACAGCGAGGGAACCGATGCAGGAGAGGGTGGCGAAACTGTGGGTGATCAGATGTCAGCCACTATCACATTATGCGGTAACCACAAGATGGCTCTAGCTATAGAACGTATAAGAAACCATTCGGCCTCCTCATCAATCCACCGTTATAAGAAAACATTCTTCGCGCAGTAATAGTTGCCATCGGATCATTATTAGATGCATTCCGAGTAGAATGACACGGCTCATCGGCACTAGTTGTCAAAGTCGGCGGATACACCTTAGCGTTAGTGGGGGCTCCGATACTCCGTATCCTGTTTGGCCTTGAGCCTCCCGGTCTATGCAACAACGCAATGGTCGGCAGCCCGTGGCCCGTCCATTTCATCGTGGCCTATAATCCTTTCCTTACTGGCTCTGGGCCTACTGACCGCTTAGAAAGGGCGCTTTACAATGCATCGGCGAAAGTGCCGTGCATCGCAACTCGACCCTTCTGAGTCGGATGCTCCCAAGTTTACAGAGGCAAGCTGCTGTAGACAACAGTGGACAACCAGATGGCTGGACTGGTTCGCCCACCGAGCAGGCAATGCCTCTGACACCCTGGCTGACGGAGGTACCACGACACGGTGGCCCCAAGGTAAGTATGTCTTCGAGAGTCGGAAGCAAACACGAATATTCCGGATGTCAGAAGACATCCCGACGGCACTGAACGTTCGGCAGGCACCGTATGGAAAGTCGACGATGCGGGGAAGAAGGGAATGTCCGAGGTGAAGACTGAACAAACCGACTCACTTCATGGTAAGAATGGCATGGTGGAGGGTTATCGTCTGCGCCTGCTTCTGAACCATGGCGGCGATGACCAGAGAGCCGGTGAAGAGGGTTGCGGCCCATGTGCTAGGCACAGAGTCTCGTCGAGAGAACACAACGAGGAGAGCTGGGATAACGATGTCAGTCTCATCATGAGAGATGCAGACTTTCGGAGGGCACCGTGCTCATGAGCTCATCCCACATTCATCTCCGGCAATGACACATCTTGTTGCGCAGATCCTCGAAGTTCGTTGCATGAAACCGCAGAAGGAGAGAAGGACGACTTACTGTTCAAGAAGCTCTGTATGTAGAAGGCGCTTCGAACACCAACTCCGGAAAGGTCGGCATTGGGGCATATCGCAACGCACTTGCCTGCTGCACCGGCACCGCAGATATTGGCGGAGAGCGTTGTGTTTGTGAGAATGTCGGACGAGAGGTTGCACCACCACATTGGGCCGGAAGCTGGGGACTAGGACATGGAGGACGCGGGGAGGAGAGGGTACGAGTGCAGCGACGTGGGTGGGTCTTGTGTACTGTACTATGCCTCAGCTTTGGCAATGTCAGGACCTCAACCGATGATGAGATAAGCAGTAACGGGCCATTGTGGTCTCCGGCGCAGACGAGTACTAGTCAAGCGGCTTTCGAGCGGTGGCGAATTGTGGATGACATGGGAACATGCCTGGGGAACTTCCACGACACCCGCCTCGAGGGGATAGATTGCTGCTGATGGCGGTGTCGTGCACCACAGTTGGCAGCACTTGGGCAGCACATGTTAGTACAGCGCAACTAGTGTTTTAGCCGATGATACTTTAGAAGCATATGATAACAGCAGAACCAGTAGCTCCGGGGAATATGCTGAGATACCGGCGAGGAAGGGTGGACGAGGCGAGTTGGAAATGAGAAAGTGGAACTTCCAGGCTCAAAAGTAAATGTGCCAACGCCGGTGACTGCAGGCACAGACGCCCACACTGCCTCACCAGGTTCCATCATGCCACATGGGCTCCTACTAGCTTGAGGAGGACGTCATGCCCAACTTGAACGAGAAGTTGAAGGCAGGCGACACCAGCTGTCAACAAGCCGCAGCAGCACAGACTGTCCTGCATCGCCTCCACAGACTGCACCCGGCTTTCTTGACGATATACATCCATGACTCGGACCCGGGAGCTCGCATGACACGACATGACTTCTACACCACATCTCTTGTCTATCCCTCAGCGACACAGTGGAATATCGGAATCGACAACAGCTACGGCGGCTACCTTCACGCAGACGGACGACAAAGCTCAACTTCGGGAACGCAAGCAGAAGGTAGAGACGACAGATGGTCGTAGAGTCCGGATACAGATCCCGCCGCCTCAACTCTCCGGAAGACTATGGCCTCAGCAAGCGGAACGGATCGTGCAATTCCAGCGCAGCTGGGAGAGGATAAGGGCAGACCTTCCTCCCCAGCTCTCCCGCAAACATAGTGAGCGACTCAGATATCTTGACGACACCCTTTAATTGAACATGCTGACTCAAACTCCCAGTTGGAATGATATCGATAGGTGTGTACTTCGTCCGTGCTTCAGGTCGTTGAGAAGCTAGGACTATACTGGCCGCCTACCACCTCCGAGTCACCGGCGCCATGCATCCGCGTCTCATGTCCAACTCAACGCCTACCATGGGTGTCATTTCGTTTGACGCGACAGACTGCGCGAAGCCAGGTCAAACAATGGATATACTCAGCTCCTGTGACCTCTTTGAAAGACGCACAGCCAGGGACGAATTTACGGCCCATGGCAGTTCGGTTGATATTCGGAGTATAGTGCGAGCACGGCACACGGTTTGCAAGTACTCTCATCCTAGGAATGACTGGGAGCGCGTGGCGAACGTATAGTCCTCTCATGTTGACAACCGCTCATCCATAATCCGCAGGTGGTGTCATTGGAACAGGATTGTTCCTCGGGTCAGCGGTAAGCCGGCCAGCGCTCCATGCGACACAATGCTGACATGCATTTCGTGTACACAGGACGCGCTGCGCTATGGCGGCCCTGTCGGCGCGTTTGTCGGCTATTTCATTGTCGGAACAGTTGTATACTGCCTCTGCGTCTCCGTCGGGGAGATGATAGCTTTCTTGTACTTGTCAAACACTCTTCCATCAGACTGTGACCCCGCTGACCGCACATTTCTATAGGCCTAATGTCGGCGGAGTGGTGGGCTTGGCCGATCTTTACGTCGACCCTGCGCTGGGGTTCTCGTTGGGATGGGCTGCGTGGTACAACTGGAGCGTCACACTACGTAGGGTGCGCTCGTCTATATGTTTCGACCGTCGCTGATCTTGATGCAGCCGCGGAAATCACAGCAGCAGCCGTCGTCATCGGCTTCTGGGGCGACAGGTGGGAGAAACAGGTTTTGTAAGTACTAATCTTTAGGCCTCAAATATTCGCTAAGCGTGGATTGCCCTCGTTAACCGGCTTCTGACAGCGTGGCAGGAATATCCGTACTTTTTGTGAGTAGGATTTCATTGTGCTAGTACTCGCATTGACCAATGCTGTTGTGACTCTAGCTGGTAGTCGCGACGACAATCAACTGCTTCCCATCCCGCGTATACGGTGAAATGGAGTTCTACCTCTCCTGCTTGAAGGTCACAACGATTGTCATGATCAGTGAGTGTATGTATCCCCATCGCTCCATAGTCAGTCTCATATTGTACCTCGCTAGTCCTGTTCAGTCTCCTCATCGACTTCGGTGCATCACACCAGGGGTAAGCGCTCTCCTTTATTCAAGCTGAGTGCCCCGATGTTGATCGCAGTAAACACAGGCCGATTGGACTCCATAATTGGAAAGCGAAACCATTTCCTGAGACTTATCTGGGAATAGGCGGCATTAAAGGTCACTTCCTTGGCTTCTGGGCGGTCATCATGCAAGCGTCGTTCTCGTTCTTTGGCTCCGAGGTGCCCGGTATCGTGCGTAGCAGCCGGTCAGAATCTGCAGAGCGGCTCTGACTTGGCTGATTTCTACAGGCGGCGGGCGAGGTCATCGATGCGACTCGGGTATGGCACTCTCACATATCTGTACTCCAATGCTGACGTCTTGACTGACGCGCTACATCCGCAGAATGTCCCGCGTGCGCTTCGAAAAGTCTGGATACGAATGTTCGTCCATGCCAACATTCTCTCTGAGCAGCGAAAAAAGTGACCGGCTGCCTTTTTAGCATACTCTTTTACCTCGGCGGAGTCCTATGCTCCGGACTCCTCGTGCCCTGTGACGAGCCATTGCTCGCTTCCAATGACTCCACAGGCCGGCGTTCGCCATTCGTCATTGCATTCACGAACGCCGGATGGGCAGTGGTACGTCCACCTCTTTCGGCCCTCATCTGTAGTACTCATCAAGGCCCGGGTCCGCGCAGCTTCCACACGTCGTCAACGCCTCGATCCTTCTCTCCGCTTGGTCCGCAGCCGCTTCCGACATCTACATCAGCAGCCGCTTCCTCTTCTTCCTCGCGCGGCGCGGGCACGCGCCGAGCTTCCTCGCCCACCTCTTCCGGTACCCGCGCGGCCGCGCCGTGCACGCGAGCCGGAGCGACAGCGACACAGATGGACACGAGTCCGACCTCCCCGAGTCCGACAACGACGACAACGACGACAACGACGAGCGCGAGCACGAGGACGGGACCGGGCTCAGAGACGGCGAGCTGCTTGGAGGGAACCTCGCAGCTATGTCGGCGGAGAAACACACATACGTGATGCCGCTCGCCAGCGTGCTCGTGTCGGCGTCGGTCGGGCTCCTCACGTTCCTGAGCTACGGCCAAGGCGGGGCGGAGACGGCGTTCAGCTGGCTGGTGAGCGTCGCGAGCGTTGCGTCGCTGCAGTCGTGGGCGGGGATGCTGTTCACGTACATCAGGTGCGCTGTCTACGATGACTCTGAGTACATAGATGAGGTGCTGAACGATTCCCATGTTGTTCAGGTGGCACCAGGGGACGGTTCATTACGAGCGCAAGTACAAGGGCGATGATTCGCCGCTCGCGAAGGAGGCGATGGACCAGATCGCGGAGATTAAGAAGAACAGACAGTGGGGGCAGCCATACGTGAGTGCCTGTCCCTCGACGGACCATGGAGCGCTGTTGAGAACTTGCTGACGACACCTTAGCTCGCGTGGTATGCATTCACGCTGTGCATGCTTGTCCTCTTCACGAACGGATGGTACGTTGCATGTCACTGCACCCCAGCATGAATTTGAAAGACAGTGCGCGCTTGCTGCAGGGCTGTCTTCGTGCACAACGGCTGGCAAATCGCGGAGGTCGACGGAGAGCCTCCTCAAGAGTACGGCCCAAATCACAAGCTCGCGAACCCGGTCTCGCTTTTCCTCGCTGCGTACATTCCGCTGGTAAGCGAGCGTGTCGTCGGTGAATGAACAGCTGCTGAGCCGACTTATTTGTGACCTGTGAAGCCGTTTTTCTTGCTCCTGACTTTTGGCTACAAGCTTATCAAGCAGACGGAGATGATGCCGCTCGACAAGATGACTTTCCATCCCGGGCAACGACCAGCGTATGATCCGGAGGCGGATAAACCCCATGGGAGGTTGGAGAGGCTCCTGGCGTGGCTGATGGTGATCTAGTAACAAGGTTGGAGGTCGCTCGGAGGTTGACGTACTTACGCAGAAGCTTGCATTCACATCACCGTAAAGTTCAAGTTCGTAATTAAACTACTACGCTTTACCTCGAACTCTCGTAACCCCAGGGAATCAAGCTCTCAAGGGCATAGCGGACGGAACCCGTCTTTTGCCAAGCATTAATGGGGTAGTGGTAACCTGGGTCGTTGCCATCGACCCGCCGGGGGTTCGATTCCCCCTTAATGCACGTATATGAAGGCAATCAGTTTTTTGATCCTTAACACCACTGTCATGTATTTTTCCCAGCTTGTTCTCGACAAACATCCTCCGCGACCATAGCCAGACGATATCGGTTGACAGCTGCGTTGTGAAGTCGAACCCACGGTGCCTGATCTGGCAGCGCATGATACAATGCATCCGGCCCGACTCACGAAAGCGTGAGTATTACCGTACTCATCATGTGCCAACTTCCAGTATACTTGGGTGCATTGCGTCCGGGCCCTGCTGGTACGCCTGAGTTATAACGGTAGCTAACGGCCTTTTAAGCCCGGATCTGTGTGAGTCCACAGTGAGCGTTCACATCATCGTAACCCGCCACAATGACGCTCTTCGCTCTTGCAAGTTGTCTCTTCCTCCTGTCTCTGTCCTCGCTTGCCAGGACCCGTCCGCTCTCGTTTGTCCTCATCGGCGATAGCACAACGAATAATGGCACGGTGCTCAACAGCGGAGGGTGGAGCAACGGATTTTGCGCCTCTCTCGCGGGGATCCCCCTCTCGCACTGTATCAACACCGCGCACGACGGCGCGACGACGGGCTCGACCATCCTCTCTGGTCAGTTCAACACCTCGCTCGCGTTTATTCAGGGCGAGGTTGCGCAGGGACGCCAGACACTTGTCACCGTTCAGTTCGGGCACAACGACATGAAGATTGTTAGTCTTTGTCCTGCGTTGAACGACATACTCACTGATTCCGAATTGCACTCGGACACTTTTAGGCACCGCCCGAGTCCATGGGTGCGAACCTGACGTTCATGGTCGGCGAAATTCGCGCGGCAGGCGGGGTGCCTGTCCTGGTGACGAGCCTCACGCGTCGCAACTTCTTTGACAACGGCACGGTGGACGACGCGCTCGGTCCTTGGGCAGACGGTACGCACTATCCTTGAGTGTCTCGCGAGCTCGGCCCTCAGTGACAACTCGCACCCAACAGAGACCATTCTGATCTCTCAGGAGCAAGATACGCATCTGCTGGACCTTCACAAGATGTCGATAGAGTACGTCGAAGCTATCGGCCCGGACGCGGCCCACCGTTTGAACCGGTCGCCTGATGACAACACTCGTGAGTCGTCTTCGTCTTCGAGCATATTCGCCCCGAGGCATCCTGAGCTTACTTGCCTCCTTCGGCCGTGCCGCACCGTGCAGACCTGAACGCGAATGGAACAATCGTTTTCGGCCGGTGAGAGTCGTGTGATTTGTTTGAGCTTGCTGACGCGCTGGCTGACCGCTCTACTTCCAGGATGGTTGCCGACTTGATGGAGCGTAGCTTTCCCCAACAGATTCCGCTCGTACCGAACCCTGGACTGGACTTCAACATCAGCCACGGGATTGCCTCGTTTTGAACTGATATGTTCCTGCGGAGAAACCTGCTAGGCACTTGTGGAAAGCTCGCGTTGCTGTGAATACTCACTAGTATGTACCTGGGGTTTTTTGCATTATTTCGTAACGCGAAGAGATGTCATCGTAGTACAGCTTCCGAGTAAGCGACAAACAACTCGATTGACATCGTGCATCCTATAGTACAGTCTGTTATCACCTCGCTAGTTTGCAGTGGGTGAAGCAACATTCATTCACGTTCTCGGGGTGAATACCGGATTGTTCGATGCAATCGGCCCTACACCACCATCCAAAACTTGGTCAATAGAAAGCTCCAGCGTGGGCGAGACAGCAGTGTTGTTTGTTGCCCAAAGAGCGACCGCAACAGTGCTGACGGGTAAAAGGTGAGTCTCGACTCCAGCAAATCATTTGGGGGCACCTACTTTTTCCCGTTAGACTTCAAGATACCAGGCGGAACGGGGAACCTCGTCTGCGGTCCGACATCCGCAACACGCTATCCATTGAGCATCTCGTCAGCCTCGTATCCGAAACGACAGCATCGTAGACGAACCTTTCCGAACATCCACCCGTTGACGAACAACCGCGCCCGGTACGCCTGCGTGTTCTCAGTCTCAAACTGGAAGCTTGTGAGAATGTCCGTCCCCGCGGGGAAGTTCAAATTGAACGTCGTGACGAAGAACCCGACCCCGGCGGCGCCGTCGGGCAGACCTGCGGATAGGTCGCGTGCCGTCCAGCTCGAGGTATCAAACCCAGGAAGGTGCCACCCCTCGCGCTCGCCGAACAGTCCACCCTCGTTCATCACCCCGCGAACTTTGTCCGGGAAGCTGTAAGGCAATATCGAGTGAGTTCGCACGAGAAAGAATCATGGAGAGGAAGCGTACTTGGTGTAGCCGCCGACTTTGCCCTGAACTTTCCATGTCGATATCGTCCCACCGTTGAGCTGGAATCCGGCGATTCCACGCGCAGACTTCTCGTTTGATTCCTCGTCGTTGCCCATGTTGTCTTGCAGGACAGTGATGACGTTGTCCTGTCCCTGCAGGACGGAGCCGGAGGGGAATGGGAAGAGGGCGTCGATGTGGTCTGCGCCGTTGTGAACGGTACTGATGAACTGGTCGTTGATCCAAACAGAGGCGGCAAAAGCTATAGAGTCACATAAGTGAGCTACATGTGAGGGGGACGGTTATAGAAAAACTTACAGCTTCCGCCGTAAATGGTCAGGCTAACTGATGTCTCCGATCCGGTGCCATTGAAGTGACCGCGGAAGAGCACGTTGTTCTCGCAGCTACGTGCATGCGTCAGCGAGCAATTCATTGCGAATCAGGTCAAGAGCAGAAGTAGCACGCACAATCCATAGTCGCAGCCTACATGCACGCACATACGTGAGTACAAATTATAGTCATCGCGGAGGGGCGACTCACCGTACAAAACCGGCCCGCCAGTCAACGGCTTGACGCTCAGATTTGTCGTTGTCTTGTTCGCGACCGTCCAGCTAGAGTCGTCGAAGCCAGTCTGAATCTCGGGCAAACTGTCCTTGAACTTCCAACCGGTCAATTTCGGCACCGACACGTTCTTCGTCACCGCGCGCGGCGTTAGCTTCCCGGTCAGCGTCCCATGCCCTTGACTCTTGAGCGCGACTGATGCGCCGTTGAACGTCACCTTCTTCACAGCCGAGGGCGCGATAATCGTCAGCGGGACCGACGCGTTCAAGTCACCACGGAGGGCCAGAGTCTCTCCAGTAATCGTCGCATTGCGCACGAGGTTCGGCCCGCCGACGAGAACGGTGGTGTTCGTGCCGAACTGCCAGAACGTCTCAAACCCGGGCACTGTGTTCGGTGTCGCAGCCTTGACTGCGGGCGCCCAGAACGTCGCGGCAGTCACTGGATCGGCGAAGAGCACGAGCTGCGTCGTCGAGTCCCAGAGCGTGACTAGTCCCGTGGATCCGGGGCTTACGCTGACCGTTGTGATACCGCCCCCAACACTTGATGGAGCGAACTTGACCCGTGAGGACGTCGTGCGCGTACCAGCGCCGGTAAGCGTGAGTGCGAACTCGTGAGTTTGGTCGGCGTCCCCGAAGACGAAGAGAACGTCGCGCGCGCCAATTGTTCCTGCAAAGAAGATCGAGGCAGTGGTGAAGAGCACGGAGCTCTTGGAGCCGAAGGAGTAGTCCGTGATGATGAGCTTGCTCTGGCGACCGTGGAGCGCGATGCTGCCAGTCGTCTGCGGCAAGGTAAGGGTGCCTTTTGAGGTGGGTACCTGTAGGGTGAATGATATCATCGCGCTGTGGAGTCGTTCAAAAACTGGGAGCTTGGTAGCTGCTGCGGTACATACGTCGATGTAGAGTCTGCCTGGCGGACGATGAAGAACTGCGTGCTGGTGTCAGGATTCTTGAGCAGCGTTACAAACGCCGCGCTGCCGTTTACAGTGACTCCGGGGATTCCGGTGCTCGTGTCACCAATCCAGTCCGTCTTACGGAAAGATGGAGAGGAGCGTAGGAATAGACCTTGTCGTTTCAACTCGTCGAACTTGTCCGACAGCGCACGTGTTTCACGAATTGAAGAGCCATAGTCGTAGCTGCTCTCAAGGTCAACACAACATTTACACTCTGCCGCTGACGAGGGATTCACCTGGTGTACACGCCTGGGAAGGGGAATCCTCCCCAGCTGGTTCCTCTGCAGAGACTGTTGGCTGACGGCTCAGGAGATATCAGGGTCCATGCAAGGCTCACCCATATAACATATAGTACGAAATCAACTTGACGTTCGAAGCCCAGTTCTCTTTGTAGAACACGTCCTGGAAGTCTGGACCAGTGAGTAGTTCGCAGGCGTCGTAGCCGGGTCCACCCCACGGATCGAACGATCCTCCTGCATTTCAAAAGCAGGATTAGAATCGAGCGGGATCATGATCTATACCATGACTACCTTGGAATTCAGGCATGTACCATGGCTCTTCCGGGTTGTTTTGAATATGATATTGGTGGTAATTCGTCGTGACACCGTTCCAGTCTCGTGGGTTCGAGCAGTCGAAGAGCTGGGGGTATGAATCCTTGTGATTGCACTCGAGTCAGAAGGTACTATACAGAAGAGAGGTATCAAAGTATATGACTTACCAAGCCATAGATGTCCACAGCGCCCGTTCCGTTAATGAAGTTGCTTCCTTCTCCGGGATCATTGTATGTGCTATGAGTGACTCGTCAGGTCTGTATGTAGACACCATTCGTAAGACGCTTACAGAGGAACCACAACGCCGCCGCTGCGGTACTGCTCCTCGAGCTGTGCAAAGTACGCTGCATGTGCGGTAGTTTGCGAGAACTCGTTGTCTGCGAGAGAATTGTCAGGTTCGATACTGAATCAAAGGGACAAGATGCGGACCGATCTGTACGGCTGTGAATAAGACGTTAATGAATCATCAACCCGAAATCTGGAGACAGCAGACGTACCAAGCACCGGTCCACCGTTGGTGACTTGATTTGGGACAACAGCTTTGATGATACCATCGATGTACGGCTCATACGCGGCGGTCCAGTCGGCAGCGTCGGTTCTCAGCGTTCCAGCAACTTCGCTCGTGATCCAGTGAGCGATGCCTCCAGCCGTTGTCTCAGCGTTGATCTTTTGGATGTGTTCAGTATGCCGCAACGCATGTTCACAATGTCATGTCTCACATATGGTCCTAGACAACGTCATGAGCATCGACGGAGAAAAGCGATGATGATGAGACAAACCTGGGCGGAGAATTACGAATATTCCTGCTAGCTTGGCCGCATCGAAGATTGGCTGTAGAGCACGCCAATCGTTGAAGTCGAGTACTCCGCGCGAGGGATTCGTGGCCCCCACTACATCGACACATCGGTTTGACTTCTTCATCGACGCAGACGAGAGGGCACGTACTGTGTATATATATACTACGAATGGACGGTAAGTGAAAAGCGGGATACTTGTACATGCATAAAACCCACCTGACTCCATTAAGCCCCGCCGCAACCATCTTCTGGAAGATGTCGAGCCATAGGTCTGGCACGGGGAGGCGGAAGGTGTGGAACTCTCCGGAGCTGAGGATCATCGGCGGTAGTGAGCGCGGCGTCAGCAACCAGCATCTGTACTTACTGTAGGAACATGCGTTGATCGTGCAAAAAGAGGGTGAAGTTATCCCATTGTACAACGTCAGTTAAACCATTGGACTTCCGAGGAGGGTCAACAGCGGCTGCTCGAGTAGCGAGCTTGTTCTCCTGATTCGCCGAGCTTGTACTGGACGCAGTGAGCAAGCATAGTCCAAGTGAGAAAAGGACACGAGTGGCCCAGGAGGAACGACCCCAACGCATGATTGTGAGCCGTTGACGTCTGATGATGGAGGGCGGTCATGATCCCTGATTTTATATGCCCTGGGGGCTGGGGAGCAATGACGCAGTTACGAGAAAATACTTCTTAAGAAAGATGCGAGGAAGAGAAGCTGCGAGTTTCTGAGCGGGCCGCCGGTAGCTATTGCGTTCCCAGGCCGGGCGAACGACTTCTACGCGCGAGTCCTGACGAGAATACGGTCATCACGTGTGGTGACGCCTGACTGCTCGCATCAACCAGCTCACCTGGCTCCGAGGCCAAACTACGCTCGTGCCTTCGCATGTTCCCAGTAGGCGAGAAGAACAGAGTTTCTCCGTCGCCGCCGGTCGGCCCTCCATGCGGTTCACAACGACTGGTGACGTATCCATGCGACTTACTCGACAAAATATGTGATTTGGCAGATGGAGCCGGCGCTCGGTATCAAAGTGCACACATCGCGTTACTTTGACTTCTAAAGGATAGTCAATGAGATAATATAATCAATCATGAGTCGAGCTATAGACGTACCTTCAATGATTTCCAAAATCGCAGATGGTTGCACTGGAGCCATACTTTGGCGGCGAGCATGCCGTTCGGACTTACATCCTCTGTCTCGCTGCCTCTGCAGTATGGTCCAAGTATAACGGAAGTAGTGATTCCACCAGAACCAAAGGCATAGTGACGGTTAGGAATCAGGATGTAACGCCCAGCACATGCCACGAGAAAATCCTCGGCAAATGCCGAATACCTCTATATCCTCTGCCCACCATCGCGCAACTTGCAATTCAACAGCTGGTGAGTTGTCTATGGTCCCTCATGACATGAAATCCTATCGACGACTCTAATCACTGACAGAATGTTTCCTAGTGCTTTAGTCTGACTCCTCACCGAGCCTACTACTTATGCTACTAAACGATACAAGTTGGACTTATTAAGTTGGAAAGCGGGCCGTCTCTACAGCTGACGAGTTATTTTGCACGGTACGCACGCTACATCTGCGACTGATTGATCTCTTTGAGTTATGTATACGTTCTCCCCGACATCGACGTCTAATGCCCTCTACCGAAGAGAAGATCAGGTGTAAACCAACGTGACCGACGATTCCCCGTTACATCGCGCCTTCTGATCTTGTTTCGTAAAATTCCCGCTACCGCCTGTTTAGTCATGCACTACCAACATCTCACAGCGGTCCGCGTTGTGGGATCTTCAGGGCTCATGATCATCGCTCTACTGTGGAGCAGGGCCTGGACAACGAAGCTCGAGAGGACCCCAGGACCATTACGTCTTCCTCATTGCGGTCATAATAGTATGCAACAAGAGCGACAACCACCCACATGGAGCCCGTTCAATATCTCCGATGGGTCTACGCCCTTCTCCTTCTGATAAGGCTCACTCATTCAGCTGTGGCCGATTCTGACCCTCCTCGCAAGTCGAATGGACTGACAAACGTCGTGCAATGGGACAACTACACCTTGTTTCTGCACAACCAGCGTATGTTTGTGTAGTACGTAACTCACTCACTATGGTGGTTGCATCTAGCTCACCTCGAGACGGAACAGCTCGGGAGAGTTTCACACATTCCGTCTCCCTGTACCCGACCTATGGCTCGACATATTCCAGAAGATGGTTGCTGCAGGCATGAACGGCGTTAGGTGAGGAGCGAGATTCAACGAGGAGCCAGGAATATACCGTGCTCACCGTGATCTACAGCATCTACATTCACTGTAAGTCCCATAGTAAGCTTTCGGTGCGTATGGTGCTGATAAGTGGATAGGGGGATTGACGAACCCGGCTCCCGGAGTGCTTGACTTCGACGGTTGGCGCGCTCTACAGCCTGTCTACGACGCTGCCAAGCTCGCAGGCATTTTTGTCATACTACGGCCGGGTGCGTCCGAGGCTGTTCCGCCCTATCCGACAACTCGCTCATCCATGGTTATCCCGTCATCCAGGACCATACGTGAGCCATCCTTTGCTAGAGGCCTGAGATTGGCAGGTACTAAGATTGGTGCGTTGAACAGATCAACGCAGAAACCACAGCGGGAGGCCTTGCACTCTGGTCTACGAGCCTCGTTGAAGGCGCGGTGCGGACGAATACGTCGTCATGGAACGCCGCGTACATGCCCTATGTTTCCGCTATCATTGATTCTGTCAAGCCAAACCAAGTCACTGAAGGTGGTCCTATATTGCGTCAGTCGTTCAGAGTAACTCGCCGCACAAGTACGACACTCATGAGATCCTTCGCAGTGGTACAAATCGGTGCGCTCAGAGATGCCTCTTACGACGATATCCTTAAGATCATACTTCAGACAACGAGTATTCTCAGACGCCCAAAACCAACGCAGAGTATTTTGCCGACCTGGAGAAGCAGTATAGGACGAATGGGGTAGTCGTGCCTCTGTGAGCAAATCGAATTGCTTTGAGCTCTACTCATTAACCAGTCGCTCTGTCTTTAGATCTTACAACGACCCCGGGGAGCGGTTGGGATTCATCAACGGCACGGGAGCTCCCGACTTATACGGTCTGGTGCGCACGCTCTCAATAACAGGAGTTCTGCTGTCTAACCTCCACACGTCATGTTAGGACTTCTACCCCAACAATTTCAACTGCACAAATGGCTCGGCATGGAACCCCATTCCGAGCAATTTCCACGACTATCACACCACGAACGACCCGACTCGGCCGTTCTACATGCCCGAATTCCAAGGTGCTGACACCTCCTTACGCTTCTAGCCCCACCAATGCTGACTCGATTACTCTCCAGGAGGGTCTCACGACTACTGGGGTGGCCCGGGATACGACGCCTGTCGTGCACGAGTTGGGCCGGACTTCGAGGACGTGTTCTACAAGAACAACTGGGCGAGCAATGTCAAAATGCACTCCGTGTACATGTTCTATGGGTACGTCTCTCGAAAGTTGATAATCCCCCGTTATCTGAAATCTTCGCATCAGAGGCACAAATTGGGGCGGCATAAACTATCCCGGGGCGTATACGAGGTAAGTACCTCATTACTCCTTCCCCACCGTCCGTGACCTCGATTTCGGTTTGGAACAGCTACGACTACGGAGCGGCGATCAAGGAAACGCGGCTGCTCTGGGAGAAGTATGACGAAATGAAGCGACAAGCTCTCTTCATACGGAGCTCGCCACAGTTCCGCAAGACGGACTGGATGGGAGACACGAACAGCGGGATCCCCGGCGTCGCCCTCGACGGCAGCGCAGCGTTCGCAACCTACTTGCACAACCCCGACTCGGGCACAGGGTTTGCGATCGTGCGCCAGGCGAATTCGAGCTCTACGTAAGTCTTTCTTGACTCAAGAGAATGGTCGGCTGACTGTCACTAGTGAGAGCATCCAATTCAGAGTGACCGTCCCGAGCGCGCACGGACAACTAACGCTGCCACAAACGTTCGACGCAATCGAGCTCAACGGCCGCCAGAGCAAAGTCCTCATCACCGACTACTCGTTCGGCGCGCGGGGGTCTCTACTGCACACGACCGCCGCCATATTCTTCGCGGGCACGATCGGCGGGCGCGACGTGCTCTTCCTGACGGGCGACGCAGGGCAGTCCCACGAGACCTCGCTCGTCCTCTCCGGGCGCGGCACGCGCTTCACCGACCCCCACATCCACTTCTCCTCTGCACAACCTGCCGCCGCCGCCGCCGCCGCCGCCGCCGCCGCACGCGCGACGACCGTCACCTTTCGCGCGGGACTGGCGCCGGGGCTGGTGTCAGTCTGGGACTCGGACGAGCAGCTAGTGCTCTTCGCGGACTCACAGACCGCCGCAACGTTCTGGGCGCCCCCGATCCGCGCGCCCACGCCCGCGACGATCCTCGGGCTCGAGACGTTCTGGCAGTTCGGGACAAACACGACCGTCCTCGTCGGCGGGCCGTACCTCGTGCGGAACGCGACGCTTACGGGTGGGGACAGAGGGGTACTCATCCTCGCGCTTCGCGGGGACTTGAACGCGAGTGTGCCGCTGACTGTCGTCGGCCCGCCCGCGGTGCGGCGCGTACTGTGGAACGGGGACAACGTGGAGGTAAAGAGTGATGGGCGCGGCATGTTGACGGGCTGGCTGGACGCGAGCGCTAAAGCGAGGGAGGTGAGCGCGCCGCAGCTGGGAGGGTGGAGGTATGCGGATAGTCTGCCGGAGGTGAGAGCGGGCTTCGATGACGGAGGGTGGGTCGTCGCGGACCACACGTCCACGAACATCACTCAAGGGATGCTGTCTGGGGACGGGCGCGTTCTGTACGGTGAGTAACCTGTGCACGAAGTATGCGGCATCGGACGCTGACCTATCTGTTGTAGGCTGTGACTATGGATTGTGAGCTTCAACAGTCAAAAGATCGCAATGGCATGGACTAACTGTTATCTGACACAGTTGTGAAAACAACATCCTCTGGAGAGGTCATTTCAATGCTACCGGGGCGGAGACCGCGGCGAACCTGAGCATCAACGGCGGGACCGCGTTCGCCGCGTCTGTGTGGATCAACGACATCTTCATCGACACCATCTCTGCGGTTACGGCTGCGGGCGACGCGAACGCGCTCTTCTCGTTCCCGCAGGGTTCGATCCGACCTGGGCAAGATAACGTCCTCACGGTCTTGCAGGACCACATGGGAAACGACGAGGGCCAAAATCGTGCGTGTGCTGTGCATTTTGAGTCGCGTTCGTATCATCTCACATGCGAGCTCGCAGAAAAATCGGATCGTGGGATTCGGGGCTTCGAGCTTATCGGCGGCGTCGGGAGTTTCTCGACGTGGAAGGTTCAAGGCAAGCTCGGGGGGTACCTGAAGTGCGTATCTTTCGGTCTCCATATTCTCCGAACGGCCACACTCACCTATACATCTTCGGTGCCCCCAGCTTCCCTGACAGAGTGCGCGGGGTGCTGAATGAGGGGGGGCTGTTTGGCGAGCGCGAGGGATGGCATCTCCCGGGATTCGACACTTCGGACTGGACTGCTCGCGCGCTCTCCGACGGGCTCCCGGGCGCGAAGGCTGGTGTTGGGTTCTTCGTGACGACGTTCAAGCTCGACGTGCCGCGTGGGGTGGACGCGATGATGAGCTTCCAGTTCGGGGTGGAGAAGACGCCGCTGCCCTACCGTGCGCTGCTGTTTGTGAACGGGTGGAAGTTCGGGAAGAGAATCGGAGATATTGGACCGCAGACGCGTTTCCCGGTCCCGCCAGGGATTCTGAACTACAGCGGAGAGAAGTGAGTCTACCCTGTGGTCGTACGAGACGCAGCCGGCTGACCGTAGTTGCTCAGTGCCGTCGCCGTTGCATTGTGGGTCATGCAGAACGTCGAGGTCTATCCCACCCTGGAGCTGGTCGTGGATGGGGCGTTGGATGGCGGTGTTGGTCCGATTGCCACGAATAATCCGAGGTGGACTCCTCGGGATCATATTCTATAATGGATCGGGCTGGTTGATGGAAGGCAGCTGAAGAAGAGAACGACTAACCTAAGTGTGTCTCGTATGTTCTTCATTATATCCAAAGGAACACATACCATTTGTTAATGATTGGCTTGTTGATTAGCTTACGAGTCGCTGACTCTCATAGTCCGTCGATTAGCTTACCATCATGGGGCGTGTCGCAACCTCGGCTGCTCAGATACAATCTGAAGGCGAAGTTGAAGGATGGATCTTGGGACATATGGAGCCGAAACTGACACTGGCCAGCAAGGGGAGTCAGTGGGATTGGGAAGGAACGATCGCGAGTGCGGAAGTGCGGTCGGAGTCGAAGATCGAATGTCGTAGAACGAGAGTCGAAAGTCGGAAAACGAGAGTCGAACGTCGAACACGAACGAAAGCGAGAGGAAGAACGCTAGATGCTGGATTGCGAACGAGAAGGTGGTGGTACTTATATGAGAGCTAAACTAAGCGAGACGAAAGTACTCGGAAGTCCGTCGGCGTCTAGACTTCCTAATCCGTGACACATGCATACATCGTTGTCCCGAGAGGTGGACGTATGGCAATACTTAACTAATCACTGGCAGGCCTTGACCGTTCTGACAGCTCATTGCGTCACTAGGCACTTCCACTACGTCACGGTCATGTTGACTCCGACTCTTGCTCCGCCGCCATATATAAAGGCCATGTTTGTCGGCTCTTCTCCTTGTCTTCTCCCCTCTCTCAGCTTGTTCTCTACTACCATCTACGTATACCTCACCAGTCTTCCCGCCGTATGATCTCTGTCACTGCATTCCACTCTTCAAGTTGTTGCTCACTCGCACCCTCACTGTATGCGCGCATACATGCACATATTTGGACATTGCTAGACGCCGCCTGAAACTACCATTACTGCGACTCATGTGCACGCAGATCCGAGGCGGAGACCGTCATACCGCTCATCTCCGACTGGCTGGAGCTCGCGATCGACGCGTCGGACGAGCACGGCACGATGCCGGGTGGACCGCCACGTGACCGTGTTATCGCGCTGACCCCTGACAGTGAGAGGAGCGCGCCCATGGCCCAAGTCGCGCAACTTGCCTCCGACCATTTCGCTATGCTCGCTAACGACGATGCTATGGATCCCGCCGGCCAGCACAACAAACAAATCGGTCCTCATGACCTCTTCCCCGACATGAAAGACATCAAAGGGAACGTGCTGGGCTTCCCATCATACGTATATAAACCTCGGCGACGTCGTCTCAGGCTGCTCGACGACATCATGCTGCTCTGGCGTCGCTATCCTTCCTGGGTTCTGCCAGCCCTTCTCACCTTTTGTGTAGTGACTCTCTCATGGCCCCTCACGCCTCTTACTGGCGCTGCAGAGCCGCCTCGCAAGACCAACGGTTTCACGGACGTTGTGTCGTGGGACAACTACACGCTGTGGCTGCATGATCAAAGGATGTTCCTACAGTGCGTATCTGATATTTTGGCCGACATCATTCTTTGAACACCCTACTCGTACAGCGGCGGAGAGTTCCACAACTTCCGAATCCCTGTCCCAGAGCTTTATCTCGACATCTTCCAGAAGATGGCGGCTGCTGGTCTCAATCATGTCAGGTACGTGCTGCTGTCGCGCATATGTTCTCGGACGCTCGTATCTCGAGACCACAACCTTAACCTTGTCTCATTCATGTAGCATCTACGTTCATAGTACGTTTCATCACTTCTTCACTTGATCAGCAACCCCTATTAAAGTGACGTCATTGCAGTGGGCGTGAGCAACCCGGCCCGAGGCGTGCTCGACTTCAACGACTGGCGCGACCTGAAGCCCGTATATGAGGCCGCAGCTCAAACAGGCCTGTTCGTGAACGTCCGTCCTGGTGAGTGTGTCTCCTATACCCAGCGTACCGTCGACGTGACGACGAGAACACGAAACAGGACCTTATGTAAGTTGCGCTCGCCGCCGCATCACTTCGACCTGCTTGAACCTCATACGCAGATCAATGCGGAAACCTCTGCGGGGGGTATCGCGCACTGGATCACCGCCGAAGTCGCTGGTGAAGTCCGCACGAACGCGACGGACTGGACCGAGGCGTACGAACCGTACATCGACGGCGTCATCAAGGAGAGCGAGCCGTACCTTGTCACCAACGGCGGACCTATCATTGCTTTCCAACTCGGTGAGTTGGTTATCTCATCGTAGATGGCCACGCCCGAACTTCACTTGCGTTCTTCAGATAACGAGTATGATCAAGACGAAGTCCGTGGACAATACTTTGAACAGCTCAAGGCTCAATATCGCAAGGGCGACATCGTGGTTCCGCTGTGAGTACCCCCTTTCGCGCACTAAAGCACTACACAGGCTGACTTGCAATGAAGAACGTACAATGACCCCAACCAGCGGCGTGCATTCATAAACGGGACAGGCGCGGTCGACATCTACGGTCTCGACGGTTATCCACAAGCGTTTGACTGCTCGAATCCCACCGTATGGAAACCGGTCGCGCCAAACTACCATCAGTACCACGCCGAGGTGAACCCGAGTCAGCCCTGGTACATGCCCGAGTTCCAAGGCGGTGCCTTCGACCCATGGGCTGGGCCAGGCTACGACGCGTGCGCGCGGCTCACCGGCTCCGACTTCATGGATGTGTTCTACAAGCACAACTACGCGGCGAACACGAAGCTGATCTCGTACTACATGTTCTACGGGTGCGCTTGCTCTGTGCTCTTCTTTGCTCTCCTAACCGATCATTACATAGCGGTACCAGCTGGGGCGGTCTCGCGTTCCCGGGCGTGTACACGAGCTACGACTACGGCGCCGTCGTCCGCGAGAACCGCCAGCTTCGTGACAAGTACGACGAGCTGAAGCGGCAGAACATCTTCATCCGCTCGTCTCCCGAGTTCCGCAAGACCGACTGGGTCGGAGATTCTAGCACTGGCATCCCTGGCGTCACGATCAGCAACAGCGCAGCGTACGGCACTCTTCTCAGCAACCCCGACAGCGGCACGAACTTTCTCATTGTCCGCCAGACCGACTCGACTTCCACGTAAGTGTCTGCTACGGAATAACATCGCGATGCTCACGCTTGCACAGTGCGAAGACGAACTTCAATGTGACTATCTCGACGTCCAAGGGGGCCATTACGATCCCGAAGACGACGGACAGCATCGAGCTGAACGGCCGCCAAAGCAAGATCATCATCACCGACTACCACTTCGGGGACAACGGGCTGCTCTACTACACCACCGCGTCCATCTTCTTTGCGGGCAAGATCGGCGCCCGCGACGTGCTCTTCCTCTATGGCGGCGCGGACCAGTCGCACGAATTCTCGTTCGCGCTCTCTGGGGCTGGCATCGCCCCAGGGCTCTCGTCCCGCGTGCAGATGAGCGGCCCCGCGAACAAGGGCCTCACCACCGTCACCGTCCTCCCGGGCACCACCGGGCTCGTCACTGTCTGGGAGTCGCCTTCGCAGCTGGTGCTCTTCGCCGACCCGGTCACGGCCGCTACGTTCTGGGCCCCGGTCATCCGCAGCCCGACGCCCGCCACGCACCGCGGCCTGGAGAGCTTCTGGCAGTTTGGGTCGAACACGACGGTGCTCGTCGGCGGGCCGTATCTCGTCCGCAACGCGACGATCTCGCGCGGAACGCTCGCGCTCCACGGGGACCTCAACGCGTCGGTCCCGCTGACGGTGTTCGCGCCGCCGAGCGTCGTCGCGGTGGAGTGGAACGGGGAGCTCGTGCCGACGCTTGGGCTGGGCACGGCGGGGGTGCTGCAGGGGCACGTCGCGGCGAGCGCGAATGTCCGGAACGGCATCAGCGTGCCGGAGCTCAAGAACTGGAAGTACGCGGACAGCCTGCCGGAGATCCAGCGCGGCTTCGACGACGCTGCGTGGGTGCTCGCGGACAAGACGACGACGAACGCGGAGGTGAAGCCGTTGTTTGGCGACGGGCGCGTGCTGTACGGCTGCGATTATGGATTGTAAGTGTGTCACTGCGTGGTGTGTACGCTCGTCGCTTCGCTGACGAGCCGTAGCTGCGAGAACATCGTGCTCTACCGCGGACACTTCAACGCGACCGGCTCGGAGACGGGCGCGAACCTGACTATCTACGGCGGCGAATGTGCGTCCCTCCTTCATACCTGCGAGCGCGATCTGACGTCTTGCAGTCTTTGCCGCGTCCGTGTGGATCAACGACAAGTTCGTTGACAGCGTAAACAGCACGACAGACCACGCGAACCAGCTGTTCACGTTCCCCGAGGGCGCTGTCATTGCTGGGGAGGACAACGTCGTGACGGTCGTGCTGGACAACATGGGCCTCGACGAGGACCCGACGGAGAAGTCGACGCGCGGGATCGCCGGGTTCGAGCTCGTCGGCGGCTCGTTCTCCGAGTGGAAAGTCCAGGGCAAGGTCGGCGGATACCTCAAGTGCGTGCGCCTTCTCTCACTATTTGCCCTGTTCACACTGACACGGGCGCGACAGCTACCTGGACAAGGTGCGCGGGCTGTTCAACGAGGGCGGGCTGTTCGGCGAGCGCGAGGGCTGGCACCTGCCCGGGTTCGACACGTCGGACTGGGCGGCGCGCGAGCTGTCCGCGGGCCTGCCGAGCAGGGGTGCGGGCGTCGGGTTCTTCGTGACCACGTTTGAGCTCGACTTCCCGGCTGGCATGGACATCCACGTGAGCTTCCAGTTCGAGCCGACGAACGAGCAGCCGTACCGCGCGCTCCTGTTCGTGAATGGATGGCAGTTCGGCAAGGTGCGTGTGCAGTGTGGATCGGGCGGAGTGCGAGGCGGCCGTTGACTGTATTTGGGTGCACGTGTAGCGCGCGGCGAACGTCGGGCCGCAGACGAAGTTCCCTGTCCCGCAGGGCATTCTCGACTACAACGGAAAGAAGTAAGCGATTTGTGTCCTGAGGCGATGTCTAAGTGCTGACGATCGCGAACAGCTCGGTCGTGGTCGCGCTCTGGGCGCTGGATGACGCTGCGGTGTCACCCTCGCTGGAGCTCGTGGTCGATGGCGTGTATGATGGCGGTATCGGACCCATCGTGTCCAAAAACCCCACTTACTCTCAGCTGCGCGTGTGAACGCGCGGTGGCTCATATACGACGCCGAACAGTAATGCTAATTTTGTGCAGGCAAGCTGCGAGCTTCGTGCGGCCAACCGTGCGTCTGACCGGTTCTCATGATCCCTTGGGCAGCGCACGACGTATGTGCTGTATTCCTGTAGGTACGCGCTGCTCTATGCAGCGGTCATCTGCCAATGCGCGCGAAGGTTGCGTGATCGCGTTCTCTCCATACCCGGGCCTGCATGCGTTCGTCGGGTTGATTCTAAAGACCCCGAGCGTTGCGCCGCCGGCCCGATGTGTACAACCGTCTCCGTCGCGGCTGGACCGCGCCTGGTTACCGCCTTCTCCATCGCTATATATTCTGGCAACAGACTCTATCTCTTTCGTGGGTATCCTGACGACGTCGACAGCTGCCATGTTGTTGTTCTGTAGGGTCCCCTGGGCCGTCGTACCCTCTCTCTTGGCGTTATGCTTTACGCTGCTCGTCTGGCCGGTCGTCATTGCTGCTGACCCTCCTCGGCAAAGCAATAGTTTCACAGACATCGTACAGTGGGACAATTACACCGTTTTCTTGCACAACCACCGCATATTTCTCCAGTGAGTGCCGGGCCATGATCTCTGTTTACGATTTATTAAATACACTCAACCAGTGCCGGAGAATTTCATACGTTCCGTCTACCAGTACCCGAGCTCTGGCTTGACATCTTCCAGAAGATGGTGGCTGCTGGACTGAACGGCGTCAGGTTCGTACTCGTAAGCCTTTGTGCCTACGATAAGACTGAACAGGCTTTGTGCGACTCCGCAGTATCTACACTCATAGTGCGTCCCGCCGAATGAATATGTTGATGTGTCTCTGACTGTTTGCAGTGGGGACGACCAATCCTGCACCTGGAGTGCTCGACTTCAACGACTGGAGATCGGTGCGCGCGATCTACGAAGCGGCAAAAATTGCGGGCATCTTTGTCGTCCTCCGACCAGGTGCGTCACAGCTCTTGTCGTTTACGCGGAGCACTAAGCTGACGCATTCTCTCAGGTCCATATGTGAGCTAATGGCGGCGCTGCATGAGTGAAACGTAACTCACCAGGTAGTGTAGATCAACGGCGAGACTACATCCGGTGGTATCTCTCACTGGATCACGAGCCAAGTCGCCGGGACGGTCAGGACGAACGCTACTGACTGGACTGCAGCGTACCAGCCGTACATAGACGGGATCATCAGCGAGAGCGTAGACTATCAGGTCACTAAGGGTGGGCCGCTCCTCGGTGAGTGTTGTCCCTGTCATCCATACCATGAATTGAATCAGCTGATCCGTGCTTGACCTCTAGCTATACAGATCGGTATGTCCTCCCTCGCTGATAGGTAGAACACGGGGTGAACATTCAATGAACACGTTCCCAGACAACGAGAATCGAAACTCGCCGGACCCATCCACTCAAGAATACTTCGCAGCGCTGGAAAGGCAGTATCGCGAAGGCGGGATCGACATCCTTCTGTGAGTGTGTTGTGTATCGAAGACTTGTGACTGGCACTGATGTCTATTACAGGACGTATAATGACCCCGGTATGCGTTCTGGATTCATCAACGGCACGGGCGCGGTCGATATATACGGTCTTGTGAGCGAATTCGGTTGTACCCTGGTGAGTAGCTAACATGACCCGACTATGCACAGGACGCGTATCCAAACGGCTTCAACTGCTCGACCCCTCGATCATGGAGCCGCGTCACAAGCAACTACCACCAGTATCACGAGCAAGTGAATCCCAGCCAGCCGTGGTATATGCCTGAGTTCCAGGGAGGTTCCTTCGATCCATGGGGTGGACCCGGATACGACAACTGTGAACTCTTGACCGGCCCTGACTTCCAAGACGTGTTCTACAAGCATAACTGGGCGGCAAATATTAAGTTGGTGTCATATTACATGTTTTACGGGTAAGTTCGACGTGTTCCTAGCTGCTTCCCGACGCTCACTAGCACTCTAGTGGCACTAGCTGGGGTGGCATTCCGTTTCCCGGAGTATACACGAGGTAAGTGCAACTCTCTAGCACTTATTCGCGACCTTCTAAAACCTCCGGCAGTTACGACTACGGCTCGTCGATTCGCGAGAGTCGCGCGCTAACGGACAAGTTCGACGAGGTCAAGCGACAAGGGATGTTCATCCGCTCCTCTCCGCAATTCTTGAAGACGGATTGGATAGGAAACTCTAGCTTGGGTATCCCAGGCGTTACCCTCAATGGGAGCGCTGCCTTCGTCACTTCGCTGGTGAATCCTGACAGCGGGACATGGTTCCACATTACTCGGCAAGCGGATTCGACTTCGACGTAAGTTTGGAAAACTTCATAGTCACTAGATGCTCACTCAACTAGTTGAACTTCGTGCAGCGCGAACATCACCTTTACACTCACAGTACCTACATCACACGGGACGCTCACGCTGCCTCAGACTACGGACGGCATCGAAATCCTCGGAAGACAGAGCAAACTTATCATCACAGACTACTCATTCGGTGCGCGGGGCACCCTTCTCTACACCACCGCGTCTATATTCTTCGCTGGAACAATAGGCTCTCGTGACGTACTGTTCCTTCACGGCTTCGCAGACCAGACACACGAGTTCGCTCTTCCCCTGACTGGCAAAGGGATGCGCCTCGTTTCTTCTCGTGTGCAATTCGGCACGGACCGCCGCTCGAGTACAACAACCGTGACCGTATATCCAGGCACTGCTGGTCTGCTAACGATCTGGGACTCGCCGACACAGCTGATCTTATTCTCAGACCCTGTGACAGCTGCGACGTTCTGGGCACCTGCGATCCGTGCTGAGACTGCGGAGACTGTCGGCGGGTTTGAGAACTACTGGCAACTCGGCACGAACACCACAGCGCTGGTCAGCGGACCGTACCTAGTTCGAAACGCGACCCTCTCGCGCGGTGGGACGCTAGCCTTGCGCGGAGACTTGAACGCTTCGGTTCCGCTCACCATCATCGCCCCCTCGTCTGTGTCATCGGTCACTTGGAACGGAGAGCGAGTAAGTGTGCAGAACCATGGGGGCGGAGTACTGTTGGGACGGCTGGTCAAAACGGCGAACGTGCGCGATATGAAGGTGCCGGAGTTGAAGGGTTGGAAATTCGCAGACAGTCTACCGGAGATACAGCCCGATTTTGACGACTCGACTTGGACTGTCGCAAACAAGACGAAGACTAATATCTCTCATAAACCTGAGTTTGGGGATGGAAGAGTGCTGTATGGTACGTCTTAGGTATTTCTGCACTCCGGGCTTTCGCTCATATCATAGCAGGATGTGACTACGGCTTGTAAGATGGATCATTGTCGATCCAGACGTTCTGCGATCTGAACGACTGCTTCACAGTTGCGAGAACAGTGTTCTATGGCGAGGACATTTCACTGCGTCAGGCTCTGAGACTTCAGTGAACTTGACCATCTACGGAGGCACCTGTGCGTCGCTCGAGTAGCTCATCCTTCGCAGTCGATGACTTTACCCCGAACAGCGTTTGCATCTTCTGTCTGGATCAACGACCGCTTCATTCAGACTGTGACCAGCAGCTCTGACCACGTCAATGCTCTCTTCTCATTCCCGAACGGCTCTGTCATCTCTGGACAGGACAATGTGGTCACCGTTCTACAGGAGAATATGGGTAACGATGAGCAGGCGAACATCAAGCCTGCACGAGGAATCTCTGGGTTTCAGTTGAACGAGGGCACTTTCACGACATGGAAGGTACAGGGAAAGGTTGGGGGTTACAAAGAGTAAGTTCCGACGTCCGTCATCACATGAACGTCGCTCACTAGAGTCGTCGAGATAGCTTCCCAGACAAGGTACGCGGGATACTCAATGAAGGTGGGCTGTTCGGCGAGCGCCAGGGATGGCATCTGCCTGGGTTCGATGTGAGCGAATGGCCGTCCCGCGATCTGTCCGAAGGTCTGCCGGGAGGACAGGCCGGAGTCGGTTTCTTCGTGACCACATTCGATCTCGCATTTCCTCAGAACTCGGATGGATCTGTCAGTCTCCAGTTCGACGATGAAAACTCGCAGCCATATCGTGCGTTGTTGTTCGTGAACGGGTGGATGTTTGGAAAGGTGTGTGGCTCAGCAAACTGGGCCATGTTCGAGCTCTCTGTTTGACCATTCCGTTCCGCAGAGAGTGGCGAACCTTGGTCCGCAGACGAAGTTCCCCGTTCCACCCGGGATATTGAATCACCAAGGGGAAAAGTGTGTATACTCCTCCCTTCACCGCGACCGATATCGGTACTCACTTCGTCTCTGTGATAGCACCATCGCTGTTGCACTGTGGGCGATGAACAGCACCGTCGTCTCCCCGTCTTTGCAGATTGTGATCGACAATGTTTTGGATGGAGGCGTAGGTCCCGTATCGTCGAAGAATCCGACATGGGTCTCCAGGACGTAGAACAAGCTTGTGTTAGGTCGGCGATGGCAGTGCACGAATCGGAGAATGATATACAACGATCGGAGACTACTCTCGCCTGTGAGTCTTACACTCGACCCCGTCACTCGCGCTCACGGAGAGATTCGAAAAACTACATTCACAAAACCCATTGCCTATCTTCACAACTACAGCGTTGATCTTGAGTCAAATTACTGCACACGAACTATTTCATCGACTCAGCTTGGCCTGCATCCTCGACAGATTGTACGCCGCAGAAATGAGCGTGACGTGACTGTGGACAAACATACCCCATCAGCGATAATTCATAGGACGTAGCTCACACTTGTGTACGTACGTGAAGCCCTGGACTGCGTTGCCCAACCTAGGCCCCGAGCGCGCGTAAGCTTTCGTCACCCGTCCTCCAAAACAATTCAGAAGAACCAACGTACCCTTCTCCCGCGTCCGAGATTTCCTCAGTGCACAGCCCGAGGTGGTTGGTGTACGTCAGGAAGTCCTCGAACATCGCCACGGCCTTGTTCAGCATCGCCTTGTCGTACTCGCCCGCCCGCGCGAGCGCTTCGATGCACCTACCCCGCCAGCGGTCGGCATACACGCGAAAGTCCCAGGAGTAGAAGACACCTACCAGAGCGTGCAGAGACAGAACGTGCCCTCTTCTCCGCCGACGCCGTCGTCTGTCTTCGAGACGTCGTACCGGTAGACCAGACCCTAGGACATGATAGTTGTTGCCGTCTGTTGGGAACCATGCGAGTGACGTCTAGGTTACTCACGTTCGAGGTCAGGCCGCCCCTCTCGGGAGACTGCAAGATCGCCTTCAAGGTGCTCAAGAATTTCGGGTCGGACTACACACCACCCGGACAGCCGTGCCCCTACCTTAGCCACATCGCACGCGCAGACCTAGTCATAACTACGCACTGGGGTGGAGAAGAATACGAGCGGCATGATGAGGAGCGCAGAGTCGAGGATCTCCAGGTCTTCGTAGCTCTGCGCGAAGAACTTCTTGTCCGGGTTCCAGGCCTTCTGCATGATCTCTTCGTAGAGCTCGTCCCGCGCCGCGTACCACTCGGTGCGCCGCGGGCAGGGCAGAGACCGTTTCTCCGCGAGTCGGATGCCTGATTTGGTCCGTGAGCGGCTGGTGGAATCCGTTCGTCTTTGACTTGCTACTAAGTAGACACATACCACGGTCAATGGCAACCCTGTGGGGCGTTCATAGTGCATATGTGAGTCGTGCCACATCGCAATAGAATCAATTGAGCCTTCCAACTCACCACATCATAACCTAGGATGGACAAAGTCAAAATGCTGGAAGGTGTCAGTGGTACCTATCAATCGAGACCCACGAACCTTCGAATACTGGATACCGGAAAGCATACGTGAGTCTCGAGATGATCAATATCTGCGCAGAACTAAGGCACTGACCGTGAAATGTCTGTGGCGGTTCCGGACCTCCCTAGTGCATACGTTCAGCTTCGCACATTGACGGGGAGCTCAGCGGATCCATACCAAATCGACCTAGGGATGGAGATGAGCTCATGAACCATGAGGACTTCGGGGAGAAACTCACAAGTCCGGGTCGTGGACGTGTGCGATGACGTCTGTCCAATGGGGTGAGTCTACAAAGTCCTTTGGTACGAAATACCACGCTTACAATCAACACTGCGCGAAACAAAGTCAGCGCTTTGAATCCTTAGCGTGAGCATGGGGATAACTACTCACATCTCACGGATGGCAACCCTATGTGCGCATCAATGGCGGTCAGTAAGCTGAGAAGTCGCGTAAATCACGATTATCGCACCATGTGTCGTATCCCTGTGCACAGCAGCGGTCAGAGTTTGGACAGAAGAACGTCGTAATACCTGTAAACGCACCAACGGACGGCCGTACTGAGAGCGATGGGGGAAAAGACAGTCAGAACCGGTATGATGGCCGAACGTGAACCAGCGCACCTTCTGGGACAGGTAGATACAGTCCAAGCTAGGAAACAGAAGGTTCGGTTTAATGCCAGTTGATGCGTCAGACTGCGAATGCATACAGCTCGCCGTAGATATCCTGCAATTGAGATCAGCAATCAGCGATCATTATTTGAGAGAGATATTCCCGAGACGTACCAGCTGGACATGGTCAATGGCACCATTGCCAATGCTGTGAGATACCGTGAGTAGACCACGCATAGTAGGGGCGGATCGGTAGAACGATACGTACCGCACCGGCTTTGACCCTTTGTGCCCATCGAGGTGGTTCAGCTCCTCTTCCGGGAACTCCTTCTCACCTGGGCCAGCAATTTGCGCTCGAGGAGCACGACTTCGCGAACTGCAGACAACATACCGTGGATTGTGTACCTGTACGACTCCAGTAAGCACTATACTCGGGCGGACATGTATGAACGACGTGCATGATCTTCAGCGTTCCATCAGGGTCGCGGCAGCGTACACGCTCGAAGATAAACTCCATGTAGGCTGAATCGCGCGTTTAGCGCGGAATTGTCTGCGCAAAGCGCGGGAGCACGTACCGTTCGCTTCGTATGTGAAGCCAAGCCGGATGAGCGCATAGAGCGTGAAAGAGGAGTCGCGGATCCACGACGCGCTATTCCCGAGCTCAGCGCCGTGCGTCTCTGTACGCATCGTCACAGGGGTACGTACCGATAGTCCCTAGAAGGCTCCGTTATTTACAGCTGAGCGTACGTACGGCTCGAAGGGTCGGCTTACCAGTTGCGTGTGCCGCCGATGTACTCTGGCAAGCTGAACGTCGGGCTCGCGACGACCGCCCCCGTCGGCTCGTAGATGAGCAGCTTCAGCGCGAGCGCACTACGGTGCACGGCCTCCTTCCACGCGCCTTGGTACGTCGAGCGGCGGATCCACGCTGTCCAGTAGTTGTTCGTTTGCTGCGTTGTGGTGTCAGACCATCGCCAAGACGGGCGCGAGAGACTCGGATCGTACCTCTAAAAGCTCGCGGAGAAGAGTCTTCGAGGGTTGGGTCAGACGTGCTATACACCGCGAGCAGCGGCTTGCGTACCTTGGTCAGGATCGGATCGTCCGGGGGGCGCAGGTTGGAGGCACCGGCGACCAGCTCTGTGCGAAGTTTAGCACAGTCGGTCCACCGCATTCGAACCTGCGCTCACTCTCGTACGGGATGCCCATCTCCTCTGCGGTCCGGCGCGTCGGGTGAGCCTGCGGCGGGAGCTGCACGTTGTCCGGCGGAGTGCGCAGGACGAACGTCACAGCCTGGCCCTCCCTCAGCTCGATCTCCGCCCACACGCCGGTGCCCTTGTGCCCTTTCGCACTCAGGTCAATCTCACGGAGCTTAACGTACGGCTCTCCGATGTGCTCCAGCGACGACTCGGCGATGTACCGCAGATCGAGGGTGAGGCCCGCTTCCTCGGAGGTGAAGAGCGCCTTGTAGTGCCCGTCGACGGGGGAAGAGGGCGCAGACAGCGCGACTGAGGTGTCGAGCATGAGCTCGGTCGTGTGCGTGGAGCGGGCGTAGTTGAAGGCCGGTGCGCACTCGACACGCAGCGGCATTCTGCCACGGATGACCTGAGGAGAAGCACTTCATTACGGCTGGTATGCGGCTGGATACTGTTCGGGAATTACCTCCACGCGTCTGACAAGCCATGCAAGCAGCGGGCGGGCGGTCGCACTGCTGGGCTGACGGGGAAGGAAGTCTGAGAGAGGTCAGTTTAACCCAATAACCAACGGGCATGGGCATACCGGTCACTGTGGCGACGCCCTCCTCGTTGAGGAACCTATGAATATTAGCTGATCAGCGCTCAGCTGTAGGTATTTTTATTACGGATCTTCTCACTTGGTTTGTAAGATCTAGTACAGGGCGTGAGAATGCTTAGATGCGGAGGTGGAGGAAAGACGCACGTTTGAGTTGGGAAGGTAGCTCTGCTTGGTAGTGAAGGGGGCGGACGGGGTGATCGAGAAGTGGCCTCCCTGTAATATCCAATGAGTACGAGCTCTGGCGCTCCATGTATGAGAGCAGCGATACCTTGTCTTTATCGAGAATGCGAGCGAAGATCGACGGCGAGTCGAAGTTCGGAACACAGTAGCTCTCAACTAGGATAGAAACGGTTAACATTTCGGTAGCTTTGTGAACAGCCAGTCATCTCTAACTTACCTGAGCCGTCAATGCTGACCTGAGTAGCCCGAGCAGTAAAGAATCAGAGCGCATAGAGCCGTGTTATAAACGTTACCCACCAAAGCAGCGGTGCGCAGATTGCCGATCCTGTTAACTCCGAATAAGCCGATGTCTAATAGCACATCATATTCTAACTTACAGGCCATGGTCAGCGATGGCGATATACCCCCTTTCTCCAGGCTGAGTTTGGGTGACGTTCATTGTAAGTTGCGGGGACAGAGATGGTGGTGGTAGAGAGGAAAGATGTGTTTGCGCGATGGCCCATTTTGAATCAAGTCGGGGAGACACGCTGACTGTGTGACCCCACCGTGACAAATGGTCACGTGGTCGTGGCTCCACGGGCCGCGGAGCGCGCTTGACCTCCGTTCTCGTTCGTTGCGCTCTACCGTCCCGTTGACCGTCCGTCTCGCGTCGCCCTGGAGTCCCTCTTGTCGCCACTCTGCGGTCGCCGCTCTGCGGTCGCCACTCTGCGCCCAGGCCTCACCGATCTGGAGCCCTCGCTCGCCGCTGTCCTTCGCACCAAGAGCATGAGGGACGCATATATGCGTTCGGTTTCAGTCGCAGCACGCAGCTTACAGGACGGTCAGATCTCAGATCTCAGTCCTTCCTCTCTCCTCTCCCTCGACGTCCCCGCAACGCCGCCCGGCCCGTTCTCTCCCCTGCGCCGCGTACAGTCGACCGGGTCTGCGCGACCGGGTCTGCGCGACCGGGTCTGCGCCTGGACACCGCACTCGTCTGCTCCTCCCCGTCTCTCCCTCTGCGCCTGCCTCCGTTCTCCACGAACATCGCCCGCCCTCTGCGCCTGCCGTCCGATCCGTCCCGCTCGACCCACCTAGCCTGATCATGAACGTCCCGCCGCGCGACTACTACGGTATCTACCCCGATCCCGCCGTCTACTATGCTGACAAGCGCCGCCCGTCGCGCGCCACGGATGGCCAAGTGCCTGCCGCCGCCGCGACCGTGAGGGTTCTGTGAGAGAGCAAGGTAAGCACCACGCATATCGTCGCGAACTGAACTTGTGCGTACCGTAGTACGTTCACTGCGCATCCGACCGACGTCGCGAGCGCGAGAACGTGCGGCCGGATCACGCACAGGCGGGCGGCGACGTCCCCGCCATCGTCGCGGATCCGACCGACACCGCTGCCGGCGCCGTGCACGATGGTGAGTTCGCAGCACGCCTCGTCCGCGGCCGGCGCGCATGCGGTTTAGTCCGAATCTACGGAGATCGCGTGAGCCGTGGTGAGTCAATCCGAGTGTGATACCCACGTACTCATCTGCTATGGTGCACTCCTCATACGCGCGCAGCGACCTGACGGGCGGAACAGTCCGTCAGCTCCGCCCGCGCACGCGAGGAAAACGGCGGGCTCACCGGTACCAAGACGTCATGTCGAGCTCGACCTCGCGCCAGCCTGCAACGGTCCGTGTCAGTCCGCCAGCGACATCGATCCCCGCCGGCCGTGCTCACCTTCCACGGTACGCGCCCGCTGCTCCGATGGTCTCTGCGAGGGGAACAAGCTGATGTCAGTCGCCGGCCGCACCGACAGACCCCGGCAGAGCGTGCGTACCTCGCTCTTCTCGACGTGTGCACGCCGACGAGCACGTCGCCCGGCCCACGACGTACCGTCTACTATGCTGACAAGGGCCGTCCGTCCCAGACGGCCGAGTGCCTCCGCAGCGCTGCCGCCGTGACCGCTAGGGTTCTGTCAGACACCAAGGTCAGTACCACGCATATGGTCACGAACTGAACTTGTATGTACCATAGTCCGTCCGCTGTGCATGTGCCCGACGTCGCGGATGCGCGGATGTGCTGCGCAGACCGCGCACGTCGTTCCTGCGATCGCCGCGCTACTTGACGGCGCCGCTGCCGGTGTGCGCGATCGCGAGTGTGAGTAGTGGCATGCCTCATCCGTGGCCTGCGCGCACGCGGTCTCGTCCGAGTCTGTGGAAAAAGCGTGAGCCGTGGTGAGTCAATCAAAGTGTGATACACACGTACTCATCCGCTACGGTGCAGCCATCCCACGTGTGTACGCGCACAGCGACATGATGGACTGTCGACAGAACGAACTGTCAGCTTCGCCAGCGCAAGCGGGGACAAGGGCGGGCTCACCGGTACCAGGGACGTTGTGTCCGGCTTGGCCTACAACGGTCCGGGTGAGTGCGCCAGCCACATCGATCCCCGTCGGCCGTACTTACCTTCCACAGTACGTGCGTGTTGTTCTGGTCTCTGTGAAGCAGAACAAGCTGATGTCAGTTGCCAGCCGTACCGACAGATCCCGACAGAGCGTGCGTACCCTCCTGGACATGCGCACGCCGACGACTCGCTCTCCTGGACATGCGCACGCCGACGAGCACGTCGCCCGGCCATCTGTCTGTCGCTCTCGTCAGCAGCGTCCCAGCACACGAGGGACATGGCGTACCGACGCATCTCGCACGCCCCGAGTGCATATCGCGCATCCGACGACGGGCAGGCGCACGGCAGAGTGCTGGAGAGTGACGGGCGACGGGCGACGGGCGACGGGCGACGGGCGACGGGCGAGGAGTGGATGGCGAGGAGCGGGGGGTGCAGGCCTGCGAGTGCGCGACTCTGCAGTGCGCATTCCCCCGAGACAGGCCTTATACCCCGCCCGCCCGCTGCGCTCACATTCGCACGCGCAGGTCACGACCCCGCTCGCCGGGATGGCCGCTGGCCCGTGCGTGCGCGCTCGGGGCGAGGAATGGACGTCGGGTGGTCAGCCAACCAGACGCTGCCGCAGCATGCACCGTGCGCCTCGGATGTCTGGACTCCGGGCTCGCCACCGCCCAGCGGCAGGCGGGGATCGCGGTGGCGTGCCCGGGCTGTCGTGCGTTCGCACTTCGGCGGGCTGTCTGTATGTATCTAGCACGAATACAGCGCGGTTTCCGACCCGTATGTTTGTCTGAAACCGAGCACGAGTGCGGTGAGATCCAGTGAGTGAGTGCGAGAGCGGACTGAGAACATATCACCTCGACGATAGAGTGTGCACACGGAGGAGCGGGTCTGGCCTGTCGCACGGCAGATGCTTCCATGCCTGAAAGTTTTCGCCGGCCTGGACCGTCTGAGTACGCTCTTCGGATGCATGCTCATTGTCATTGGAGCGACACGGAGATCTACGGACACACTGCGCATATTCCCTCTGTGAATGGCTCCGTGATGAGCGCATATGACCTGGATACTGTAGCATCAGCATGAACCCAGTGAGAGGACGAAGCGGAACGAACAAACGGCAGAAACGGGTGGAGTCGCAGCCCACATCTTCTCGAGTCTGGACCTGGGAAAGCGGTCCCTAGAAACCGCTGGCAGAACCTCCGATATCTTCATGACCGGAGCCGAACTGCAAATTGTCCCTGACATTCCCAGGTGTTCGTCATCTGAAAATTTCATCAATATGTACTATCCTATCCCTCTCTAAACTCACCGTTTTCGCCACGGAGTTCAGAGAAAGTAAGCAGTAGAAGCGCAGATGGATGAGAGATAGCCGATACAATGCTCTGCCGCCCTTGTCGCATGCCAGCGCAGACGGCAGGGAGGACAAGCACGGTCGAGTGCGCCGAAACCGGCAGTCGATCACACCTGGCGTTCAGTACACGCACTGCCCAATCGAGGAAGGCCGAAATCGCCGGCCGGCCTAACGACGCTCACCCGCGCTCGCCGTCCCACCGACATCAGACGGAGAATGAGTGAAGATTTCCATTTTGAACATGCAGCTCGGGATCTCGGGGACCTTCCCAAGACGTCGACATGCATTCCTCGCGTCCGCATCTTCCCGGTGCTCGAAGGCCGCGCACTTGGCCCCGGCGCCCGCCTCTCTCTTTCTCCAACCACTCGGACACGCGTCCCCCCCTCCCGCTCCCCCGTCGTGCTCGCCGCCGTCGTCTGGCGGGCCCGTCCAGCTGTGGCTTCACTCCCCCTCAGCGGCCGACCGCGGTTACTCCTCCACCTCTTCGCGGACAGCGACTCGGAGCTGGCACAAAGGTGAGCACGACATCCCTCCGCTCGAACGACGCGTTCACTCACATTTGACTCGACAGAGATGCACATTCGGACAGTGCGAGCCGTGCACACGGTCGCTCGGAGAGCGCGACGCGTCAGACGCGTCTGAAATCGCCGCATGATGGTCAGCAGAGCACGCTGTGTATCCAAGCTGCACTCGTCCACGGAGGCACTCTCCCCAACCATCACACGAGGTGTGCTACGCGTCGCCACCTCCCGCTCCCCTGTCGTGCTCGCCGCTGCCGTCTGGCGGGTCTGTCCAGCTCTGGCTCGACTCCCCATCAATGGCCGGCCGCTGATACACCTCCACCTGTATGCGGACGGCGACTCGGAGCTGCATGTCATGGCACATAGGTGAGCACTGCATACCTCCGCGGCTCGAACGATGCGCTCACTCACGTCTTTCCTCGCAGCCACTGGCGTAGAATGCACGTCCCGGGCGCTGCGCTCCGCGTACACGGTCGCTCAGACGTCGCTCCGCGTCAGACGCGTCTGCCATCGTTGCATGATCGTCCGCAAGACGTCCCGTGTATCCGAGCTGTGCTCTTCCATGGCGGCACAGCCCCCGGGTCGTCATCCTACATCTCAATCTGGCGGGGATCTGGTGAGCTGGATACTCCACGAGTCATCAGGCGTGCTCCATCGGCTCACCCGGTCTTCAGTGCGGATACATTCCGGACGGCTGACGCATCGTCCCCCGCACCTATCCTTGTCTTGATTCTCCCGTGGTGGCCGTGTGTATCTCCGGCGGCGAAGATTGTTCTGCAGATTCAGATGAGCTCGTCCATATCGACACTCGGAATCCGAGCGTGTGCAGCGTGCACGCAACTGCACTCCGCCCGGCGGTGCACAGTTCCGACCTTGTGCAGTGTACGTGCATGTCCCTCGTCCTGCTGACTCGAGATCCTCACGCGAACATCTATAGGGTTACATCAGTCTTTCGTGGACCGCTGCCCGTCTCTCCGTCCACTCTGCACGTACAGGTGAGATCTCTGGCTTCTGGCCATCGTCAAGCTGAGGATGTGCAGAGAAGACGTCGGATGCGGAAGACTGCTCGCGCATCTCGCCGTTCCCACTGCTCCTCGTGTGCGGAGCACGCGTCGCCGGCGGACGGTCGTACGTTGACGGCCCTGGCAGGACTGGCTGCGTCACCCAGAGCACATGCGAGTCGTCCTTGTGGCGGCATGCTGCTCGTGCCGCGTCGTTTCTCTCTGGCTGGGGGGAGTCCGATTCTCGTCGCCAGAAGGTGAGCTGCTTCCGAACGTTTCCCGATCATCCGTCGTGGCTCACGGTTCTCCTCGCAGCCCTCCGGCGGTCGTCGCTGCCAGTGGCAGCCACTCGAGAGGCCCGGCCCGTAGCGCGGACTCTGTCGTCGCGTTTTGAACGGTCTGGGGGCCGCATTGACCGCAACGGCTCAGGCGAGATCTCGGACGCGAATGGCTGAGCCTGACGCGGACGGCGAAGCCCGACTCGAGTGGCAGGATCCTGGCGGTCGTTGTGCACATAAACTGAGGTATGTGATCACCGACTTCTGTCTCAGTGTAGAGCACTCAACGCTCTGTAGTACAGCTGTCAGCAAGCCCCTCGAGTGAGTAGCTGAGTCATACGCATGGATCTCGCCGTCTCCTGCGACACTCGAAGGCCCCGGCGGCCGATTTGAATCGACGTCCCGGACGACGTCTGCTGCGAGCTGTGACAGCCCCTTGATGGCTCCGGCCGGCTCAAGCACGAGAGATTCCGGATGCATGAGCGACGTACGCTCGCGCGGGACTGATCTGTGAGTGATGCGCAGTCATTGTCAGCGATCGAGTGTGCTCACCGGCTGCTCCCGGTGCAGGTCCTGTGAATTGACGGCAAGACGGCAGGACTGCAGGATGGCGGCTGCCTGCGCGAACTGGTGTGAGTGTGCGCAGTAAGTGTGCGCAGCATCAGAGTCTAGACGAGGACAGGTGCGTGCCTTTGTGACGTTGTGCAGTCCGGGAACGGGACGGGACGCACGGTGAGTCTGTCCTGAGCGTAGTAGTCGCGTGATGCGAGAGGAGTGCAGCATGTAAGAGCGGATGTGCATGTCATTTCGCGGTCATACCGGATGTGTCAAGCCAGAACGTACGTACCGGGACAGCGTGTGTCGTCAGTAGCACACAGAGGACATATGCGAGCATTCCTCGATACTGCCATTATATACGGTGTACAGACTGCCCTCCTGCTGAGTGACTCGACGCCTACCTGGCCGCCTGCTCGTGAACAGTTCCTGTGAGCAGTCTCCTGCCCATAAATACCGTCCAAATTCCGTCCCACCGCCTGTACAACCCGTCCGGATTCCGTCCCCGCTCTCGTATATACCGTCCGGATTCCGTCCCCGCTCTCGTACAGAGTTTCGACTTGCATCTCGCGACTTACATCTCGCCGATCTCGCCGCCGCACGCCGCCGCCGCCGCCACCGAGTCCGTCTCGGCCACACCCCGCCCGCATGCACCCGCGTCAGCATCGCCGCCCTCAGAGCGGACAGAGACCCACCTTCGCTGCGAGCTGAACTTGAACGTCGGGCTCGCGACGACCGCCCCCGTCGGCTCGTAGATGAGCAGCTTCAGCGCGAGCGCACTACGGTGCACGGCCTCCTTCCACGCGCCCTGGTACGTCGAGCGGCGGATCCACGCTGTCCAGTAGTTGTTCGTTTGCTGCGTTGTGGTGTCAGACTAGCGCCAACACGCGCGCGGGAGACTCGGATCGTACCTCGAGCAGCTCGCGGAGAAGAGTCTTCATAAGCCGAGTCAGACGTGACACTTTGCGAGTAGCGGCGTGCGTACCTTGGTCAGGATCGGGTCGTCCGGCGGGCGCAGGTTGGAAGCACCGGCGACAAGCTCTGTGCGACGTTTAGCACAGTCGGTCCACCGCATTCGAACCTGCGCTCACTCTCGTACGGGATGCCCATCTCCTCTGCGGTCCGGCGCGTCGGGTGAGCCTGCGGCGGGAGCTGCACGTTGTCCGGCGGAGTGCGCAGGACGAACGTCACAGCCTGGCCCTCCCTCAACTCGATCTCCGCCCACACGCCGGTGCCCTTGTGCCCTTTCGCACTCAGGTCGAGCTCACGGAGCTTGACGTACGGCTCTCCGATGTGCTCCAGCGCCGACTCGGCGATGTACCGCAGATCGAGGGTGAGGCCCGCTTCCTCGGAGGTGAAGAGCGCCTTGTAGTGCCCGTCGACGGGGGAAGAGGGCGCAGACAGCGCGACTGAGGTGTCGAGCATGAGCTCGGTCGTGTGCGTGGAGCGGGCGTAGTTGAAGGCCGGTGCGCACTCGACACGCAGCGGCATTCTGCCACGGATGACCTGAGGAGAAGCACTTCATTACGGCTGGTATGCGGCTGGATACTGTTCGGGAATTACCTCCACGCGTCTGACAAGCCATGCAAGCAGCGGGCGGGCGGTCGCACTGCTGGGCTGACGGGGAAGGAAGTCTGAGAGAGGTCAGTTTAACCCAATAACCAACGGGCATGGGCATACCGGTCACTGTGGCGACGCCCTCCTCGTTGAGGAACCTATGAATATTAGCTGATCAGCGCTCAGCTGTAGGTATTTTTATTACGGATCTTCTCACTTGGTTTGTAAGATCTAGTACAGGGCGTGAGAATGCTTAGATGCGGAGGTGGAGGAAAGACGCACGTTTGAGTTGGGAAGGTAGCTCTGCTTGGTAGTGAAGGGGGCGGACGGGGTGATCGAGAAGTGGCCTCCCTGTAATATCCAATGAGTACGAGCTCTGGCGCTCCATGTATGAGAGCAGCGATACCTTGTCTTTATCGAGAATGCGAGCGAAGATCGACGGCGAGTCGAAGTTCGGAACACAGTAGCTCTCAACTAGGATAGAAACGGTTAACATTTCGGTAGCTTTGTGAACAGCCAGTCATCTCTAACTTACCTGAGCCGTCAATGCTGACCTGAGTAGCCCGAGCAGTAAAGAATCAGAGCGCATAGAGCCGTGTTATAAACGTTACCCACCAAAGCAGCGGTGCGCAGATTGCCGATCCTGTTAACTCCGAATAAGCCGATGTCTAATAGCACATCATATTCTAACTTACAGGCCATGGTCAGCGATGGCGATATACCCCCTTTCTCCAGGCTGAGTTTGGGTGACGTTCATTGTAAGTTGCGGGGACAGAGATGGTGGTGGTAGAGAGGAAAGATGTGTTTGCGCGATGGCCCATTTTGAATCAAGTCGGGGAGACACGCTGACTGTGTGACCCCACCGTGACAAATGGTCACGTGGTCGTGGCTCCACGGGCCGCGGAGCGCGCTTGACCTCCGTTCTCGTTCGTTGCGCTCTACCGTCCCGTTGACCGTCCGTCTCGCGTCGCCCTGGAGTCCCTCTTGTCGCCACTCTGCGGTCGCCGCTCTGCGGTCGCCACTCTGCGCCCAGGCCTCACCGATCTGGAGCCCTCGCTCGCCGCTGTCCTTCGCACCAAGAGCATGAGGGACGCATATATGCGTTCGGTTTCAGTCGCAGCACGCAGCTTACAGGACGGTCAGATCTCAGATCTCAGTCCTTCCTCTCTCCTCTCCCTCGACGTCCCCGCAACGCCGCCCGGCCCGTTCTCTCCCCTGCGCCGCGTACAGTCGACCGGGTCTGCGCGACCGGGTCTGCGCGACCGGGTCTGCGCCTGGACACCGCACTCGTCTGCTCCTCCCCGTCTCTCCCTCTGCGCCTGCCTCCGTTCTCCACGAACATCGCCCGCCCTCTGCGCCTGCCGTCCGATCCGTCCCGCTCGACCCACCTAGCCTGATCATGAACGTCCCGCCGCGCGACTACTACGGTATCTACCCCGATCCCGCCGTCTACTATGCTGACAAGCGCCGCCCGTCGCGCGCCACGGATGGCCAAGTGCCTGCCGCCGCCGCGACCGTGAGGGTTCTGTGAGAGAGCAAGGTAAGCACCACGCATATCGTCGCGAACTGAACTTGTGCGTACCGTAGTACGTTCACTGCGCATCCGACCGACGTCGCGAGCGCGAGAACGTGCGGCCGGATCACGCACAGGCGGGCGGCGACGTCCCCGCCATCGTCGCGGATCCGACCGACACCGCTGCCGGCGCCGTGCACGATGGTGAGTTCGCAGCACGCCTCGTCCGCGGCCGGCGCGCATGCGGTTTAGTCCGAATCTACGGAGATCGCGTGAGCCGTGGTGAGTCAATCCGAGTGTGATACCCACGTACTCATCTGCTATGGTGCACTCCTCATACGCGCGCAGCGACCTGACGGGCGGAACAGTCCGTCAGCTCCGCCCGCGCACGCGAGGAAAACGGCGGGCTCACCGGTACCAAGACGTCATGTCGAGCTCGACCTCGCGCCAGCCTGCAACGGTCCGTGTCAGTCCGCCAGCGACATCGATCCCCGCCGGCCGTGCTCACCTTCCACGGTACGCGCCCGCTGCTCCGATGGTCTCTGCGAGGGGAACAAGCTGATGTCAGTCGCCGGCCGCACCGACAGACCCCGGCAGAGCGTGCGTACCTCGCTCTTCTCGACGTGTGCACGCCGACGAGCACGTCGCCCGGCCCACGACGTACCGTCTACTATGCTGACAAGGGCCGTCCGTCCCAGACGGCCGAGTGCCTCCGCAGCGCTGCCGCCGTGACCGCTAGGGTTCTGTCAGACACCAAGGTCAGTACCACGCATATGGTCACGAACTGAACTTGTATGTACCATAGTCCGTCCGCTGTGCATGTGCCCGACGTCGCGGATGCGCGGATGTGCTGCGCAGACCGCGCACGTCGTTCCTGCGATCGCCGCGCTACTTGACGGCGCCGCTGCCGGTGTGCGCGATCGCGAGTGTGAGTAGTGGCATGCCTCATCCGTGGCCTGCGCGCACGCGGTCTCGTCCGAGTCTGTGGAAAAAGCGTGAGCCGTGGTGAGTCAATCAAAGTGTGATACACACGTACTCATCCGCTACGGTGCAGCCATCCCACGTGTGTACGCGCACAGCGACATGATGGACTGTCGACAGAACGAACTGTCAGCTTCGCCAGCGCAAGCGGGGACAAGGGCGGGCTCACCGGTACCAGGGACGTTGTGTCCGGCTTGGCCTACAACGGTCCGGGTGAGTGCGCCAGCCACATCGATCCCCGTCGGCCGTACTTACCTTCCACAGTACGTGCGTGTTGTTCTGGTCTCTGTGAAGCAGAACAAGCTGATGTCAGTTGCCAGCCGTACCGACAGATCCCGACAGAGCGTGCGTACCCTCCTGGACATGCGCACGCCGACGACTCGCTCTCCTGGACATGCGCACGCCGACGAGCACGTCGCCCGGCCATCTGTCTGTCGCTCTCGTCAGCAGCGTCCCAGCACACGAGGGACATGGCGTACCGACGCATCTCGCACGCCCCGAGTGCATATCGCGCATCCGACGACGGGCAGGCGCACGGCAGAGTGCTGGAGAGTGACGGGCGACGGGCGACGGGCGACGGGCGACGGGCGACGGGCGAGGAGTGGATGGCGAGGAGCGGGGGGTGCAGGCCTGCGAGTGCGCGACTCTGCAGTGCGCATTCCCCCGAGACAGGCCTTATACCCCGCCCGCCCGCTGCGCTCACATTCGCACGCGCAGGTCACGACCCCGCTCGCCGGGATGGCCGCTGGCCCGTGCGTGCGCGCTCGGGGCGAGGAATGGACGTCGGGTGGTCAGCCAACCAGACGCTGCCGCAGCATGCACCGTGCGCCTCGGATGTCTGGACTCCGGGCTCGCCGCCGCCCAGCGGCAGGCGGGGATCGCGGTGGCGTGCCCGGGCTGTCGTGCGTTCGCACTTCGGCGGGCTGTCTGTATGTATCTAGCACGAATACAGCGCGGTTTCCGACCCGTATGTTTGTCTGAAACCGAGCACGAGTGCGGTGAGATCCAGTGAGTGAGTGCGAGAGCGGACTGAGAACATATCACCTCGACGATAGAGTGTGCACACGGAGGAGCGGGTCTGGCCTGTCGCACGGCAGATGCTTCCATGCCTGAAAGTTTTCGCCGGCCTGGACCGTCTGAGTACGCTCTTCGGATGCATGCTCATTGTCATTGGAGCGACACGGAGATCTACGGACACACTGCGCATATTCCCTCTGTGAATGGCTCCGTGATGAGCGCATATGACCTGGATACTGTAGCATCAGCATGAACCCAGTGAGAGGACGAAGCGGAACGAACAAACGGCAGAAACGGGTGGAGTCGCAGCCCACATCTTCTCGAGTCTGGACCTGGGAAAGCGGTCCCTAGAAACCGCTGGCAGAACCTCCGATATCTTCATGACCGGAGCCGAACTGCAAATTGTCCCTGACATTCCCAGGTGTTCGTCATCTGAAAATTTCATCAATATGTACTATCCTATCCCTCTCTAAACTCACCGTTTTCGCCACGGAGTTCAGAGAAAGTAAGCAGTAGAAGCGCAGATGGATGAGAGATAGCCGATACAATGCTCTGCCGCCCTTGTCGCATGCCAGCGCAGACGGCAGGGAGGACAAGCACGGTCGAGTGCGCCGAAACCGGCAGTCGATCACACCTGGCGTTCAGTACACGCACTGCCCAATCGAGGAAGGCCGAAATCGCCGGCCGGCCTAACGACGCTCACCCGCGCTCGCCGTCCCACCGACATCAGACGGAGAATGAGTGAAGATTTCCATTTTGAACATGCAGCTCGGGATCTCGGGGACCTTCCCAAGACGTCGACATGCATTCCTCGCGTCCGCATCTTCCCGGTGCTCGAAGGCCGCGCACTTGGCCCCGGCGCCCGCCTCTCTCTTTCTCCAACCACTCGGACACGCGTCCCCCCCTCCCGCTCCCCCGTCGTGCTCGCCGCCGTCGTCCGGCGGGCCCGTCCAGCTGTGGCTTCACTCCCCCTCAGCGGCCGACCGCGGTTACTCCTCCACCTCTTCGCGGACAGCGACTCGGAGCTGGCACAAAGGTGAGCACGACATCCCTCCGCTCGAACGACGCGTTCACTCACATTTGACTCGACAGAGATGCGCATTCGGACAGTGCGAGCCGTGCACACGGTCGCTCGGAGAGCGCGACGCGTCAGACGCGTCTGAAATCGCCGCATGATGGTCAGCAGAGCACGCTGTGTATCCAAGCTGCACTCGTCCACGGAGGCACTCTCCCCAACCATCACACGAGGTGTGCTACGCGTCGCCACCTCCCGCTCCCCTGTCGTGCTCGCCGCTGCCGTCTGGCGGGTCTGTCCAGCTCTGGCTCGACTCCCCATCAATGGCCGGCCGCTGATACACCTCCACCTGTATGCGGACGGCGACTCGGAGCTGCATGTCATGGCACATAGGTGAGCACTGCATACCTCCGCGGCTCGAACGAGGCGCTCACTCACGTCTTTCCTCGCAGCCACTGGCGTAGAATGCACGTCCCGGGCGCTGCGCTCCGCGTACACGGTCGCTCAGACGTCGCTCCGCGTCAGACGCGTCTGCCATCGTTGCATGATCGTCCGCAAGACGTCCCGTGTATCCGAGCTGTGCTCTTCCATGGCGGCACAGCCCCCGGGTCGTCATCCTACATCTCAATCTGGCGGGGATCTGGTGAGCTGGATACTCCACGAGTCATCAGGCGTGCTCCATCGGCTCACCCGGTCTTCAGTGCGGATACATTCCGGACGGCTGACGCGTCGTCTTCCGCACCTATCCCTGTCTCGATTCTCCCGTGGCGGCCGTGTGTATCTCCGGCGGCGAAGATTGTTCTGCAGATTCCGGTGAGCTCGTCCATATCGACACTCGGAATCCGAGCGTGTGCAGCGTGCACGCAACTGCACTCCGCCCGGCGGTGCACAGTTCCGACCTTGTGCAGTGTACGTGCATGTCCCTCGTCCTGCTGACTCGAGATCCTCACGCGAACATCTATAGGGTTACATCAGTCTTTCGTGGACCGCTGCCCGTCTCTCCGGCCACTCTGCACGTACAGGTGAGATCTCTGGCTTCTGGCCATCGTCAAGCTGAGGATGTGCAGAGAAGACGTCGGATGCGGAAGACTGCTCGCGCATCTCGCCGTTCCCACTGCTCCTCGTGTGCGGAGCACGCGTCGCCGGCGGACGGTCGTACGTTGACGGCCCTGGCAGGACTGGCTGCGTCACCCAGAGCACATGCGAGTCGTCCTTGTGGCGGCATGCTGCTCGTGCCGCGTCGTTTCTCTCTGGCTGGGGGGAGTCCGATTCTCGTCGCCAGAAGGTGAGCTGCTTCCGAACGTTTCCCGATCATCCGTCGTGGCTCACGGTTCTCCTCGCAGCCCTCCGGCGGTCGTCGCTGCCAGTGGCAGCCACTCGAGAGGCCCGGCCCGTAGCGCGGACTCTGTCGTCGCGTTTTGAACGGTCTGGGGGCCGCATTGACCGCAACGGCTCAGGCGAGATCTCGGACGCGAATGGCTGAGCCTGACGCGGACGGCGAAGCCCGACTCGAGTGGCAGGATCCTGGCGGTCGTTGTGCACATAAACTGAGGTATGTGATCACCGACTTCTGTCTCAGTGTAGAGCACTCAACGCTCTGTAGTACAGCTGTCAGCAAGCCCCTCGAGTGAGTAGCTGAGTCATACGCATGGATCTCGCCGTCTCCTGCGACACTCGAAGGCCCCGGCGGCCGATTTGAATCGACGTCCCGGACGACGTCTGCTGCGAGCTGTGACAGCCCCTTGATGGCTCCGGCCGGCTCAAGCACGAGAGATTCCGGATGCATGAGCGACGTACGCTCGCGCGGGACTGATCTGTGAGTGATGCGCAGTCATTGTCAGCGATCGAGTGTGCTCACCGGCTGCTCCCGGTGCAGGTCCTGTGAATTGACGGCAAGACGGCAGGACTGCAGGATGGCGGCTGCCTGCGCGAACTGGTGTGAGTGTGCGCAGTAAGTGTGCGCAGCATCAGAGTCTAGACGAGGACAGGTGCGTGCCTTTGTGACGTTGTGCAGTCCGGGAACGGGACGGGACGCACGGTGAGTCTGTCCTGAGCGTAGTAGTCGCGTGATGCGAGAGGAGTGCAGCATGTAAGAGCGGATGTGCATGTCATTTCGCGGTCATACCGGATGTGTCAAGCCAGAACGTACGTACCGGGACAGCGTGTGTCGTCAGTAGCACACAGAGGACATATGCGAGCATTCCTCGATACTGCCATTATATACGGTGTACAGACTGCCCTCCTGCTGAGTGACTCGACGCCTACCTGGCCGCCTGCTCGTGAACAGTTCCTGTGAGCAGTCTCCTGCCCATAAATACCGTCCAAATTCCGTCCCACCGCCTGTACAACCCGTCCGGATTCCGTCCCCGCTCTCGTATATACCGTCCGGATTCCGTCCCCGCTCTCGTACAGAGTTTCGACTTGCATCTCGCGACTTACATCTCGCCGATCTCGCCGCCGCACGCCGCCGCCGCCGCCACCGAGTCCGTCTCGGCCACACCCCGCCCGCATGCACCCGCGTCAGCATCGCCGCCCTCAGAGCGGACAGAGACCCACCTTCGCTGCGAGCTGAACTTGAACGTCGGGCTCGCGACGACCGCCCCCGTCGGCTCGTAGATGAGCAGCTTCAGCGCGAGCGCACTACGGTGCACGGCCTCCTTCCACGCGCCCTGGTACGTCGAGCGGCGGATCCACGCTGTCCAGTAGTTGTTCGTTTGCTGCGTTGTGGTGTCAGACTAGCGCCAACACGCGCGCGGGAGACTCGGATCGTACCTCGAGCAGCTCGCGGAGAAGAGTCTTCATAAGCCGAGTCAGACGTGACACTTTGCGAGTAGCGGCGTGCGTACCTTGGTCAGGATCGGGTCGTCCGGCGGGCGCAGGTTGGAAGCACCGGCGACAAGCTCTGTGCGACGTTTAGCACAGTCGGTCCACCGCATTCGAACCTGCGCTCACTCTCGTACGGGATGCCCATCTCCTCTGCGGTCCGGCGCGTCGGGTGAGCCTGCGGCGGGAGCTGCACGTTGTCCGGCGGAGTGCGCAGGACGAACGTCACAGCCTGGCCCTCCCTCAACTCGATCTCCGCCCACACGCCGGTGCCCTTGTGCCCTTTCGCACTCAGGTCGAGCTCACGGAGCTTGACGTACGGCTCTCCGATGTGCTCCAGCGCCGACTCGGCGATGTACCGCAGATCGAGGGTGAGGCCCGCTTCCTCGGAGGTGAAGAGCGCCTTGTAGTGCCCGTCGACGGGGGAAGAGGGCGCAGACAGCGCGACTGAGGTGTCGAGCATGAGCTCGGTCGTGTGCGTGGAGCGGGCGTAGTTGAAGGCCGGTGCGCACTCGACACGCAGCGGCATTCTGCCACGGATGACCTGAGGAGAAGCACTTCATTACGGCTGGTATGCGGCTGGATACTGTTCGGGAATTACCTCCACGCGTCTGACAAGCCATGCAAGCAGCGGGCGGGCGGTCGCACTGCTGGGCTGACGGGGAAGGAAGTCTGAGAGAGGTCAGTTTAACCCAATAACCAACGGGCATGGGCATACCGGTCACTGTGGCGACGCCCTCCTCGTTGAGGAACCTATGAATATTAGCTGATCAGCGCTCAGCTGTAGGTATTTTTATTACGGATCTTCTCACTTGGTTTGTAAGATCTAGTACAGGGCGTGAGAATGCTTAGATGCGGAGGTGGAGGAAAGACGCACGTTTGAGTTGGGAAGGTAGCTCTGCTTGGTAGTGAAGGGGGCGGACGGGGTGATCGAGAAGTGGCCTCCCTGTAATATCCAATGAGTACGAGCTCTGGCGCTCCATGTATGAGAGCAGCGATACCTTGTCTTTATCGAGAATGCGAGCGAAGATCGACGGCGAGTCGAAGTTCGGAACACAGTAGCTCTCAACTAGGATAGAAACGGTTAACATTTCGGTAGCTTTGTGAACAGCCAGTCATCTCTAACTTACCTGAGCCGTCAATGCTGACCTGAGTAGCCCGAGCAGTAAAGAATCAGAGCGCATAGAGCCGTGTTATAAACGTTACCCACCAAAGCAGCGGTGCGCAGATTGCCGATCCTGTTAACTCCGAATAAGCCGATGTCTAATAGCACATCATATTCTAACTTACAGGCCATGGTCAGCGATGGCGATATACCCCCTTTCTCCAGGCTGAGTTTGGGTGACGTTCATTGTAAGTTGCGGGGACAGAGATGGTGGTGGTAGAGAGGAAAGATGTGTTTGCGCGATGGCCCATTTTGAATCAAGTCGGGGAGACACGCTGACTGTGTGACCCCACCGTGACAAATGGTCACGTGGTCGTGGCTCCACGGGCCGCGGAGCGCGCTTGACCTCCGTTCTCGTTCGTTGCGCTCTACCGTCCCGTTGACCGTCCGTCTCGCGTCGCCCTGGAGTCCCTCTTGTCGCCACTCTGCGGTCGCCGCTCTGCGGTCGCCACTCTGCGCCCAGGCCTCACCGATCTGGAGCCCTCGCTCGCCGCTGTCCTTCGCACCAAGAGCATGAGGGACGCATATATGCGTTCGGTTTCAGTCGCAGCACGCAGCTTACAGGACGGTCAGATCTCAGATCTCAGTCCTTCCTCTCTCCTCTCCCTCGACGTCCCCGCAACGCCGCCCGGCCCGTTCTCTCCCCTGCGCCGCGTACAGTCGACCGGGTCTGCGCGACCGGGTCTGCGCGACCGGGTCTGCGCCTGGACACCGCACTCGTCTGCTCCTCCCCGTCTCTCCCTCTGCGCCTGCCTCCGTTCTCCACGAACATCGCCCGCCCTCTGCGCCTGCCGTCCGATCCGTCCCGCTCGACCCACCTAGCCTGATCATGAACGTCCCGCCGCGCGACTACTACGGTATCTACCCCGATCCCGCCGTCTACTATGCTGACAAGCGCCGCCCGTCGCGCGCCACGGATGGCCAAGTGCCTGCCGCCGCCGCGACCGTGAGGGTTCTGTGAGAGAGCAAGGTAAGCACCACGCATATCGTCGCGAACTGAACTTGTGCGTACCGTAGTACGTTCACTGCGCATCCGACCGACGTCGCGAGCGCGAGAACGTGCGGCCGGATCACGCACAGGCGGGCGGCGACGTCCCCGCCATCGTCGCGGATCCGACCGACACCGCTGCCGGCGCCGTGCACGATGGTGAGTTCGCAGCACGCCTCGTCCGCGGCCGGCGCGCATGCGGTTTAGTCCGAATCTACGGAGATCGCGTGAGCCGTGGTGAGTCAATCCGAGTGTGATACCCACGTACTCATCTGCTATGGTGCACTCCTCATACGCGCGCAGCGACCTGACGGGCGGAACAGTCCGTCAGCTCCGCCCGCGCACGCGAGGAAAACGGCGGGCTCACCGGTACCAAGACGTCATGTCGAGCTCGACCTCGCGCCAGCCTGCAACGGTCCGTGTCAGTCCGCCAGCGACATCGATCCCCGCCGGCCGTGCTCACCTTCCACGGTACGCGCCCGCTGCTCCGATGGTCTCTGCGAGGGGAACAAGCTGATGTCAGTCGCCGGCCGCACCGACAGACCCCGGCAGAGCGTGCGTACCTCGCTCTTCTCGACGTGTGCACGCCGACGAGCACGTCGCCCGGCCCACGACGTACCGTCTACTATGCTGACAAGGGCCGTCCGTCCCAGACGGCCGAGTGCCTCCGCAGCGCTGCCGCCGTGACCGCTAGGGTTCTGTCAGACACCAAGGTCAGTACCACGCATATGGTCACGAACTGAACTTGTATGTACCATAGTCCGTCCGCTGTGCATGTGCCCGACGTCGCGGATGCGCGGATGTGCTGCGCAGACCGCGCACGTCGTTCCTGCGATCGCCGCGCTACTTGACGGCGCCGCTGCCGGTGTGCGCGATCGCGAGTGTGAGTAGTGGCATGCCTCATCCGTGGCCTGCGCGCACGCGGTCTCGTCCGAGTCTGTGGAAAAAGCGTGAGCCGTGGTGAGTCAATCAAAGTGTGATACACACGTACTCATCCGCTACGGTGCAGCCATCCCACGTGTGTACGCGCACAGCGACATGATGGACTGTCGACAGAACGAACTGTCAGCTTCGCCAGCGCAAGCGGGGACAAGGGCGGGCTCACCGGTACCAGGGACGTTGTGTCCGGCTTGGCCTACAACGGTCCGGGTGAGTGCGCCAGCCACATCGATCCCCGTCGGCCGTACTTACCTTCCACAGTACGTGCGTGTTGTTCTGGTCTCTGTGAAGCAGAACAAGCTGATGTCAGTTGCCAGCCGTACCGACAGATCCCGACAGAGCGTGCGTACCCTCCTGGACATGCGCACGCCGACGACTCGCTCTCCTGGACATGCGCACGCCGACGAGCACGTCGCCCGGCCATCTGTCTGTCGCTCTCGTCAGCAGCGTCCCAGCACACGAGGGACATGGCGTACCGACGCATCTCGCACGCCCCGAGTGCATATCGCGCATCCGACGACGGGCAGGCGCACGGCAGAGTGCTGGAGAGTGACGGGCGACGGGCGACGGGCGACGGGCGACGGGCGACGGGCGAGGAGTGGATGGCGAGGAGCGGGGGGTGCAGGCCTGCGAGTGCGCGACTCTGCAGTGCGCATTCCCCCGAGACAGGCCTTATACCCCGCCCGCCCGCTGCGCTCACATTCGCACGCGCAGGTCACGACCCCGCTCGCCGGGATGGCCGCTGGCCCGTGCGTGCGCGCTCGGGGCGAGGAATGGACGTCGGGTGGTCAGCCAACCAGACGCTGCCGCAGCATGCACCGTGCGCCTCGGATGTCTGGACTCCGGGCTCGCCGCCGCCCAGCGGCAGGCGGGGATCGCGGTGGCGTGCCCGGGCTGTCGTGCGTTCGCACTTCGGCGGGCTGTCTGTATGTATCTAGCACGAATACAGCGCGGTTTCCGACCCGTATGTTTGTCTGAAACCGAGCACGAGTGCGGTGAGATCCAGTGAGTGAGTGCGAGAGCGGACTGAGAACATATCACCTCGACGATAGAGTGTGCACACGGAGGAGCGGGTCTGGCCTGTCGCACGGCAGATGCTTCCATGCCTGAAAGTTTTCGCCGGCCTGGACCGTCTGAGTACGCTCTTCGGATGCATGCTCATTGTCATTGGAGCGACACGGAGATCTACGGACACACTGCGCATATTCCCTCTGTGAATGGCTCCGTGATGAGCGCATATGACCTGGATACTGTAGCATCAGCATGAACCCAGTGAGAGGACGAAGCGGAACGAACAAACGGCAGAAACGGGTGGAGTCGCAGCCCACATCTTCTCGAGTCTGGACCTGGGAAAGCGGTCCCTAGAAACCGCTGGCAGAACCTCCGATATCTTCATGACCGGAGCCGAACTGCAAATTGTCCCTGACATTCCCAGGTGTTCGTCATCTGAAAATTTCATCAATATGTACTATCCTATCCCTCTCTAAACTCACCGTTTTCGCCACGGAGTTCAGAGAAAGTAAGCAGTAGAAGCGCAGATGGATGAGAGATAGCCGATACAATGCTCTGCCGCCCTTGTCGCATGCCAGCGCAGACGGCAGGGAGGACAAGCACGGTCGAGTGCGCCGAAACCGGCAGTCGATCACACCTGGCGTTCAGTACACGCACTGCCCAATCGAGGAAGGCCGAAATCGCCGGCCGGCCTAACGACGCTCACCCGCGCTCGCCGTCCCACCGACATCAGACGGAGAATGAGTGAAGATTTCCATTTTGAACATGCAGCTCGGGATCTCGGGGACCTTCCCAAGACGTCGACATGCATTCCTCGCGTCCGCATCTTCCCGGTGCTCGAAGGCCGCGCACTTGGCCCCGGCGCCCGCCTCTCTCTTTCTCCAACCACTCGGACACGCGTCCCCCCCTCCCGCTCCCCCGTCGTGCTCGCCGCCGTCGTCCGGCGGGCCCGTCCAGCTGTGGCTTCACTCCCCCTCAGCGGCCGACCGCGGTTACTCCTCCACCTCTTCGCGGACAGCGACTCGGAGCTGGCACAAAGGTGAGCACGACATCCCTCCGCTCGAACGACGCGTTCACTCACATTTGACTCGACAGAGATGCGCATTCGGACAGTGCGAGCCGTGCACACGGTCGCTCGGAGAGCGCGACGCGTCAGACGCGTCTGAAATCGCCGCATGATGGTCAGCAGAGCACGCTGTGTATCCAAGCTGCACTCGTCCACGGAGGCACTCTCCCCAACCATCACACGAGGTGTGCTACGCGTCGCCACCTCCCGCTCCCCTGTCGTGCTCGCCGCTGCCGTCTGGCGGGTCTGTCCAGCTCTGGCTCGACTCCCCATCAATGGCCGGCCGCTGATACACCTCCACCTGTATGCGGACGGCGACTCGGAGCTGCATGTCATGGCACATAGGTGAGCACTGCATACCTCCGCGGCTCGAACGAGGCGCTCACTCACGTCTTTCCTCGCAGCCACTGGCGTAGAATGCACGTCCCGGGCGCTGCGCTCCGCGTACACGGTCGCTCAGACGTCGCTCCGCGTCAGACGCGTCTGCCATCGTTGCATGATCGTCCGCAAGACGTCCCGTGTATCCGAGCTGTGCTCTTCCATGGCGGCACAGCCCCCGGGTCGTCATCCTACATCTCAATCTGGCGGGGATCTGGTGAGCTGGATACTCCACGAGTCATCAGGCGTGCTCCATCGGCTCACCCGGTCTTCAGTGCGGATACATTCCGGACGGCTGACGCGTCGTCTTCCGCACCTATCCCTGTCTCGATTCTCCCGTGGCGGCCGTGTGTATCTCCGGCGGCGAAGATTGTTCTGCAGATTCCGGTGAGCTCGTCCATATCGACACTCGGAATCCGAGCGTGTGCAGCGTGCACGCAACTGCACTCCGCCCGGCGGTGCACAGTTCCGACCTTGTGCAGTGTACGTGCATGTCCCTCGTCCTGCTGACTCGAGATCCTCACGCGAACATCTATAGGGTTACATCAGTCTTTCGTGGACCGCTGCCCGTCTCTCCGGCCACTCTGCACGTACAGGTGAGATCTCTGGCTTCTGGCCATCGTCAAAGCTGAGGATGTGCAGAGAAGACGTCGGATGCGGAAGACTGCTCGCGCATCTCGCCGTTCCCACTGCTCCTCGTGTGCGGAGCACGCGTCGCCGGCGGACGGTCGTACGTTGACGGCCCTGGCAGGACTGGCTGCGTCACCCAGAGCACATGCGAGTCGTCCTTGTGGCGGCATGCTGCTCGTGCCGCGTCGTTTCTCGCTGGCTGGGGGGAGTCCGATTCTCGTCGCCAGAAGGTGAGCTGCTTCCGAACGTTTCCCGATCATCCGTCGTGGCTCACGGTTCTCCTCGCAGCCCTCCGGCGGTCGTCGCTGCCAGTGGCAGCCACTCGAGAGGCCCGGCCCGTAGCGCGGACTCTGTCGTCGCGTTTTGAACGGTCTGGGGCGCGCGGCGAGATCGAGGCGGATGGCCGAGCCTGACGCGGACGGCGAAGCCCGACTCGAGTGGCAGGATACTTGCGGTCGTTGTGCGCATAAACTGAGGTATGCGGCCATCACAGACTTCTGTCTCCGTGTAGAGCACTCAACGCTCTGTAGTACAGCTGTCAGCACGCCCCTCGAGCGAGTGGCTGAGTCATACGCATGGATCTCGCTGTCTCCTGCGACACTCGAAGGCCCCGGCGGCCGACTTGAATCGACGTCCCGGCCGACATCCGCTGCGAGCTGTGACAGCCCCTCGATGGCTCCGGCCGGCTCAAGCACGAGGGATTCCGGATGCATGAGCGACGTACGCTCGCGCGGGACTGATCTGTGAGTGATGCGCAGTCATTGTCAGCGATCGAGTGTGCTCACCGGCTGCTCCCGGTGCAGCTCCTGTGAATTGACGGCAAGACGGCAGGACTGCAGGATGGCGGCTGCCTGCGCGAACTGGTGTGAGTGTGCGCAGCAAGTGTGCGCAGCATCAGATTCCGGACGAGGACAGGTGCGTGCCTGTGCAGTCCGAGAACGGGACGGGATGAACGGTGAGTCTGTCCTGAGCGTAGTTGTGTGATGCGAGAGGAGTGCAGCATGTAAGAGCGAATGTGCATGTCATTTCGCAGTCATACTGGATGTGTGAAGCCAGGATGTACGTACCGGGACGGCGTGTGTCGTCAGTAGCACACAGAGGACCTATGTGAGCATTTCTCGATACCACACTAGATACAGTGTACAGACTGCCCTCCTGCTGAGTGACTCGACGCCTACCTGGCCGCCTGCTCGTGAACAGTTCCTGTGAGCAGTCTCCTGCCCATAAATACCGTCCAAATTCCGTCCCACCGCCTGTACAACCCGTCCGGATTCCGTCCCACTTCTCGTATGTCCGTCCAGATTCCGTCCCCGCTCTCGTATATACCGTCCGGATTCCATCCCCGCTCTCGTACAGAGTTTCGACTTGCATCTCGCGACTTGCATCTCGCCGATCTCGCCGCCGCACGCCGCCGCCGCCGCCACCGAGTCCGTCTCGGCCACACCCCGCCCGCATGCACCTGCGTCAGCATCGCCGCCCTCAGAGCGGACAGAGACCCACCTTCGCTGCGAGCTGAACTTGAACGTCGGGCTCGCGACGACCGCCCCCGTCGGCTCGTAGATGAGCAGCTTCAGCGCGAGCGCACTACGGTGCACGGCCTCCTTCCACGCGCCCTGGTACGTCGAGCGGCGGATCCACGCTGTCCAGTAGTTGTTCGTTTGCTGCGTTGTGGTGTCAGACTAGCGCCAACACGCGCGCGGGAGACTCGGATCGTACCTCGAGCAGCTCGCGGAGAAGAGTCTGCATAAGCCGAGTCAGACGTGACACTTTGCGAGTAGCGGCGTGCGTACCTTGGTCAGGATCGGGTCGTCCGGCGGGCGCAGGTTGGAAGCACCGGCGACAAGCTCTGTGCGACGTTTAGCACAGTCGGTCCACCGCATTCGAACCTGCGCTCACTCTCGTACGGGATGCCCATCTCCTCTGCGGTCCGGCGCGTCGGGTGAGCCTGCGGCGGGAGCTGCACGTTGTCCGGCGGAGTGCGCAGGACGAACGTCACAGCCTGGCCCTCCCTCAACTCGATCTCCGCCCACACGCCGGTGCCCTTGTGCCCTTTCGCACTCAGGTCGAGCTCACGGAGCTTGACGTACGGCTCTCCGATGTGCTCCAGCGCCGACTCGGCGATGTACCGCAGATCGAGGGTGAGGCCCGCTTCCTCGGAGGTGAAGAGCGCCTTGTAGTGCCCGTCGACGGGGGAAGAGGGCGCAGACAGCGCGACTGAGGTGTCGAGCATGAGCTCGGTCGTGTGCGTGGAGCGGGCGTAGTTGAAGGCCGGTGCGCACTCGACACGCAGCGGCATTCTGCCACGGATGACCTGAGGAGAAGCACTTCATTACGGCTGGTATGCGGCTGGATACTGTTCGGGAATTACCTCCACGCGTCTGACAAGCCATGCAAGCAGCGGGCGGGCGGTCGCACTGCTGGGCTGACGGGGAAGGAAGTCTGAGAGAGGTCAGTTTAACCCAATAACCAACGGGCATGGGCATACCGGTCACTGTGGCGACGCCCTCCTCGTTGAGGAACCTATGAATATTAGCTGATCAGCGCTCAGCTGTAGGTATTTTTATTACGGATCTTCTCACTTGGTTTGTAAGATCTAGTACAGGGCGTGAGAATGCTTAGATGCGGAGGTGGAGGAAAGACGCACGTTTGAGTTGGGAAGGTAGCTTTGCTTGGTAGTGAAGGGGGCGGACGGGGTGATCGAGAAGTGGCCTCCCTGTAGTATCTAATGAGGACAGGCTCCGGCGTTCCATGTATGAGAGCAGCGATACCTTGTCTTTATCAAGAATACGAGCGAAGATCGACGGCGAGTCGAAGTTCGGAACACAGTAGCTCTCAACTAGGATAGAAACGGTTAACATTTCGGTAGCTTTGTGAACAGCCAGTCATCTCTAACTTACCTGAGCCGTCAATGCTGACCTGAGTAGCCCAAGCAGTAAAGAATCAGAGCGCATAGAGCCGTGTTATAAACGTTACCCACCAAAGCAGCGGTGCGCAGATTGCCAATCCTGTTAACTCCGAATAAGCCGATGTCTAATAGCACATCATATTCTAACTTACAGGCCATGGTCAGCGATGGCGATATACCCCCTTTCTCCAGGCTGAGTTTGGGTGACGTTCATTGTAAGTTGCGGGGACAGAGATGGTGGTGGTAGAGAGGAAAGATGTGTTTGCGCGATGGCCCATTTTGAATCTAGTCGGGGAGACACGCTGACTGTGTGACCCCACCGTGGCAAACGGTCACTTGGGGGTAGTCATCTGGAAAAACCTCCTTTGCACATTTGCAATAATTTGTACTACAATGGCAAAAATTGCATAAGTGTCAGATATGTCAGATATATCTAGGGGGGTCAAAATACTAGTACAAATTGGTACTAATTTGTGGTACAATTTCACCATAATAGTAGCAATGTGGTATGAGTGGTGCCATGAGTAGACCCTCCTCATGCTCTGAAACCTCTTAAAAGGTGAATTCAATGGTCAAGAATGAGGTATTGCCCCGGGTAGAGCAGGGAAAAATGCGAAATAAAAATGAACCCACCAGGATTTGAACCCTGGACATTACTGGCCTCATCACCTGACCACTGCATCCAACCACTACTCCATATGACCTTGATATTTCAAGGAGATACATCGCATATATACCACTTCTTCATGGACTTAGATGTTTTTACTCAAGCTCACCTCCCGAAAAACCCTTGTGCTCTACTGCTAATGTGAGCTATAGCTGATTTAAACATAATCCTGAGCACATATATTGTAGAGTGGACTGTAGATCAAAAGAGTATACTGTATACAGCCATTTGGCTACAGAGCACAGCAGTCTTTCCGGAGGTAAGTTTGAGTAAAAACATCTAAGTCCATGCAGGAGTGGTATATCTGCGATGTATCTCCTTGAAATATCAAGGTCATATGGAGTAGTGGTTGGATGCAGTGGTCAGGTGATGAGGCCAGTAATGTCCAGGGTTCAAATCCTGGTGGGTTCATTTTTATTTCGCATTTTTCCCTGCTCTACCCGGGGCAATACCTCATTCTTGACCATTGAATTCACCATCTAACCCCACTTTTAGAGTGTTTAAGAGGTCTAAGAGTAAGAGCAGGATGTGATGATGCTGCAAATTGATAAAAGGTTTGTCAATATATTGCTCTGGATTAGTACACTTTTTCTACTAGTTATACTAATATAGTTGGACCACCTTGCAAATATGTACAAGTTTGACACATGCGCAAAATGTGTAACACTTGCACACATTATTGCAAATTTGCAAGGGAGGTTTTTCCAGATGTAGAACGCGAGGCTGCGCCCGCCACATGCGATTCCACACCTGCCTTAGAGGTCGTACAAGTTTCGGATATTGAGATATGTAGTAACCGAAACCATCACGAAGTGTACAATTGCGTATAGACACAGTGTAGGGTTCGGAGCGATCACCGTTCGTGGTTCACCATCAACGTCAACGAGCGGAAGTGGAATTTGGCAGCGCCCAATTTGCGGACAAGGCAACACTCCAGAAGGACGATGTGACCGACGTGTACGCTGCTGTAGTCGATGATAGTGGGAGGACCATGTGCGGAAGAGGCGTACATCGTCTGTACTCGGCCGGACTTGGTAAGAACGGTCTTCGCGAGCAACGTGTTGTCGGCGCCTGTGAACGTAGCATGCGCGGTTGGCATGCAGCCAGTGAGAGAGATGACAGACACGGACCGAGAGCGATGTTAAACTGCACTGCCAGCTCCACCAGACGCATGCGGTCTTCTACCCAGCCCGGCTGCACCTCGAGCACAAAGTGAGGTTGCGGAACGCTCAGGATTGCCGGCGGTTTCGTGACTATAGCTGGGATGTAGATGAGCACTGGCCGACCGCCTTCATGCATGAGGTGGTCGTGGACCCCGGCCCAAGTGGGCTGCGGACAGATGTTGGAGAGTGTGCGAAGTACGTGGCCGTCGTGAGCGGTGTGGACCATGGAGCGTAGTGTGCTGAGAACAGTGAGAACGGTCGTTGTGGTGAGGAGAGGCTACACTTACTGCAGAGCCCGCCGATGTTCACCGTCGGTGTTGGAGGGGGAAGTCATGGCGAGTGAGAGCGACACTGGTTGCGAGGGGGATAAAGTGAGTGTACAGGAGGTGTGACAAGTTCCGTGCCGGCGTGCGCGGCGGAAGCGGAGGGAACGGAGTGGGTATAGGGATGACCGACGGCGTCGGCACCGATCGTAGCCGCAACGATCTTTCGACCCGGAGCTTATGATCGACGACAAGACCAGCTGGGGAGTGATTGAGTGCACGAGGAGCGAGCGGAAAAGCGGGCTGAAGTAATGCCGTTCACGACCAGCCGACAGGCAGGGACAGAGAGGGAGAGGGTTAATAGGGGAGATCGAGAGCGTGTGAGCTGTGGGTCGGCCGAGAAACAGGAGCAGCGATCAAAGCAGCAGTGGGCTCGGGAACGACATGGAACACATCAACGTCCGACTGGATCGCGAGCTGGCAAAGGGGAGATGGTCTGTTGTTCGTCATCAGTCATATTCGTGTGGTAGCACGGTTCGGTCGAAAGCAAACACAAACGACGGCAGACGCGATGACGTTCATTCACCCCCCTGAGTGAAGGGGTACACGGCTGCAGAGTTGGCATAGACGGAAGCGTTACATTGGCGCAGAAACTAAAGGCAGGACAAGATACAGGGCACGGTGTGCGAGGGGCGGTGGGCGGGGTTGTTCAACCAGTGATGTACACCGCACTGTTCAACTGAAAGTAGGTCGTGTACCGGCCACGCGAGTGGAGACGGCGGGCGAGACGCAGTTCGAGCAACACGTGCTGGTGTTCGTGTAGGTACGCGAAAGACAACGTGTTCATATCCTCCTTCGGCCGAATGCGGCCGTCGGCTTTGAATACATGAGGATACACCTGCATTGAATGAGATAGTGAGCAGCGGACGGTCGTACGGAATACGCACCGGTCGAACGGGGTCCATGTATTTTGTAGCGGTCAACATATCCGGGAATCGTGCTGAGAGGAAGGTCAGCACCATGTACAGCGACGTTTGGATTACGCACAGGGTTCAGGGCTGGACCGCTTCAAGAGCGCGACCATCGCCTGATGATCAATTCCGCGCACGAGCTCCAGGTCTATTTCTGCTTTAGGACGTGGATCGTCGTCTTGCACAGTTTCCGCGCGACGTATCATGCCGACGACGAAAATCGGAAGGGCGTCGTTGTTCACGGAGAGCAGCAGGTTGAAGCCACGATGACCCCAGTTCGCGTTTGAGGGCACTGCGGAAATCGTCACACCGTCGATCTTAGGGATGACAGAGGTCACAATACGGTGCAGACGGCTAATGAAACGGTTAGAGGTAGCAAACGAAGCGACAGTGGAATGCGCACCGGACGTATTCGGGGGATGTGGCAGCGGTAACCACAAGGGTGTGCTCGTCGATGATGTCGTCTGAATCCAGTTCCATAGGATCTGGGACGGCGAGGAAGGCCTCGGGCGGATAGATGTCGTCCATGGCAGACTTTCGACGGCGTTGTAACTTGGGAGTGGAAGACATGGCGGGGGTTGGGGGGATGGGGTTTTATACGTGGGCCATCGGGGAGCGGAAGAAGTCGGCAGCGTCCGCCCTAAGTCAATGACAGATAGGGTGTCAAAAAGGAGCAACCGGTAAGTGCGGACGAAAGAGCGCAAGCAATTGGGATATGTAGCGGGCATTCGGAACACATTACATTGGACATGAAGGGATACATGACCGAGCGAGTAGCAGTAGGGGTTTATATGTTTAAGGCCGAGTCGCAGTAGTAGAGAAGGGAACGGAGTGGAAGTGAGGGGGATGGTGGTTGTACAGGGGCAACAAGGCAGCAGTCGGCGAAAGGTGCGGTCTACAAGTCGTCGTCGAAATCTACAGATGGCTGTTCGTCAGTGTCGTCTACGAAACCATCCGGCGCTTCGTATATGACTGAGATCTCATTCATCTCTAGCGAGACGTTCCAGTTCGTCCACGCGTTCCGGTCACCGCCTGTTTTGTACCGGTTCAGGAACGCTTCGCAGAGGATGTAATCCCCTTTGCCAACCCTGGAGTAGTGCAGCTTGACCATGTCGGACTTCGATTTGAACTTCTCAGTGGCGTCGTAAATCTTCTCGAACTCGTACGCCTGGAGAACGTTAGTGGGGCAATACCACAGAGGATTCGTGATGCGTACCTTGTCTTCCGTTGCTCCTTTCACACGCCGGGTTTGGAAACGGCTAGCGAATGCCACATCAGGCAGGACCGCTGGCGACGAAGTCAGAGACTAACAGACGACTGATGTGCCACTCCACCGACCTGGGACTGGACGCGCGAAGTTGTACAGCCGCTGGAGCGCAGCTGTGTCTCCGATGTATGGCAGTCGGAGAGAGAGGTTGATCCGACGTGCGAGCACGCCGTCACCATTCGCGAACCACGCGTGTTTGACAACACCCACCAGCCATATGGTGATCTTGTTGTTGGCTCCATCGCACAGATAGCGTTCGGTGTCGTACCGCGTGCCCCATCGAGCGGTGGCAGGCACGCGGGACACCCCGTAACGGCGTGTAGTGCCGCACGACTTGGAGACGAAGTCGATACTGCGCCTGAACACAGTTCACCCGTAAGCTGCAGGCCCGACAACGATTAGAACACGGAACGTACTGCAAAGTAGCGACAGGAATATGGTCTACTCCTTCAAACAGTGGGTGGTGGTTGTTGTCAAGAACGGGTGCGGGAGAAGTCGCCCGCACGCTGACCGTGCTGGAGTGGTTGGATCTGCGCACAGTCAGTGGTGGTTCTAACCCAGGAGGAAGCACGCACAGTGTGGACTCGGTTCCGTTGTCAACGAACTCGGGAGTGTCATCGTTCACAGAGCGGACCGACGTGCGAGTCCGTTTCTCCGCGGGCTGTGCGGGTGTTTCGTAGTCGATTTCAAGGCTGTGCTTGCCGGTGTTGACGCTGGTGCCCACGCCGGGTTCGTCACTGGAAGGTGCGAGTGCGGCGGCGGGGGTGTCCGGGTGAGTCGACTGCTTTTCAGTAGAGCGTGTGGAGCGACGACTGTGGGCTGAGGTAGACATGGCGGGCTGGATCGATGTGGAACACTAGCGCATGGGGCATCGCAGTTTAAGTACGCGTCCCCCCACACAGAGGGAGTACTCAAGGCGGGTGAAGTTGCATCCGGTCGTCAGCCGCATAGGTCTAGACTGCATGGCTGGCCCGACCGAGCCCGGGCGGAGCCACGGACATTGTGGTTAAGACCGCGGAAGCGCGGATGTTAGCGCATGCTGACCACATACACCATCGGATGCAACGTACAGCAAGTGCAGCAGACGATGCCGCATGCGGCATCTCCTGGGCTGACAATCTATGCAGCTCACAATGTCAGCCGCAGACCTTGGTCAAAAAGGACGCACAGCGCCGGACTGAAAAACATCACGCCTGCAGGACTCGACCGAACATAACCACCGCTCACATGGCATTCTTTGCAGGTACGCATGCCACAGCATACGCACAGTCCGGATGCGGCTAACGATGGAGTAGTTAACCAAGTCCAGTGCCGCGCGCTGTGGCCCGGAGGCGTGGGCGTATTGAAACCGAACGTTGAGGATGTCCCAGCTTGGCGGGTGTTGGAGACAGACTACGAGTCGTTGTGCGAGCGCATCGGTATAGACAGATCGGCGGCCACAAACCGCAACGTGGTCCTGTGCCACCCCGACCTCGAAGCTGAAGGCGAAACGGTGACGTTCACCCTCCGCATTCAAGGCGTCGTCGCCGATATCAAGATCAACGCACTTGGAAATTGGACAGGGTGTGTGGTGACTTGTTCAACGTGGGCGCTGCTGATGTGGATCAGGTTGGCGGACGATGCCGCGAAGGCGACCCAGTGGATCACGCTTTCGGGAGGGGTGCACCATACGGCGTTCAGGCCGCAGAAGCTGGGAGTCGACAATCTGAAGGAGATCATCAGCAACATGGTCAATACGACACCATCCTATCCTCACCCCGCCGACAGTAACATTAAGATGCAGAGGAGAGTGTTTACGAAGGTGAGCGCACACTGCTAGTGCAACACCACCGACAACACTCACCGATTTCAGGTACGAGCAACTGGAAACCCCACATCCATCCCGGTCTCCAAGCAAGATGATCCCGCGGGACGCGCAGCAAAGATAGCGACAGATTGGGTGGTATCTCATCGCATCAAAGCGGGCACGCGGACTACTTCAGGAGGAATCAGTTCGCTTCCGACGATGGCCATACGTCGTGGAGACCTGGTGGACGTGTTGGTAGTGGTGGAGGTCGTAAGCATGCGGGGGCGAAGCGGTCGTAGGACCGAGGTCTTCCTCTGCCCCGAAGAGGTGGTGAGACTGCAGACGGCGCAACAGCTGAAGGTGAGTGTAGAGTTGAACCTCCTGAACAGAGTACTGAGATGTGCAGACCGTACAGAACCACGGATCTGTCCCACATGGGGAAGGCGCGTTCGACTTGTCCAAGATTGCGGTACCCTCCAAGTTTGAGTTCGGAATGTTGAACGGCAATACCGAGCAGGACGACTCGATGCTCCAAGAGTGAAGAAGATGGGTTGAGCAGCTTACGTAGATGATGTCTGTTATGAAGGGGCACGTTTGCGCATCTGCAGCTATGTGTCTGTCTCCATGTCGTGGTCGAGATTGTGGCCGTAATGAAAACCTGGAGCCGTGCGACGTTGTACGTGAAAGCTGCAGTGAGATCAACGCATTGTGAAGCAGACACTGTGTGTGACGACGGTGACGGAGAGATAACAGAAGTGGATGGGGTGCGTGGAGGTGGCCAGATGGAAAGGGAATGGGTGGCGGCAGAGACGGTTCACGTGCCATTCAGGACAGGCGCACATGTTCAGCGCCCACACCCGTTCAGTACCATGCCAGGTGTGATAGCGTATGCCAGCCACCAACCCACATGTTCTTCATGGAGTTTTCCACCAGTGTTTGCGCGGATCGTATCCAATATGTCAAGTACAGCTGTGAACGGTACGTAGTCATTCAGGACAATACTGTACTACTACAGAGTTGTAAATGACAACGGTTACTACAACATCACGTACCCCTCAGTCGCACAAACCGGTTCCGAGCGGTGCAGAAGTAACGCGATGTGGGGGGCAGAAGGGGCACCGCGTACGAAGAAGAAGTGGTGCACAGGTTGAGCGTGGTGCGTACTCAGAGCGGCGTGATTTATGGCAGAGAGGATTGATGCAGCACAGGTGAGCACAACGATATGGCCATGGCTCGCCCCCCTGCGCACGTGTTCAACAGTGACAGAGATCATGGTGGCGGACTGCGGGCGCGGTGAGTACAGTCGTGGACGAACTGCACTGAACGCTCACCGGCAGGACATGGACGGTCGGCTGCACATACATCGACAACATTGGCTGGAAGCGGATGAGTGAAATGCCCGTGGTAGAAAACGAGAAGCTCACTGTGTCCGACAGCAGGTAGAGCTCGACATCTGCGCTCCTGCCAGGGGAGCAGTATATCCAACATATGTTCACTCCGTGGGTAAACACGAGGTACGCGAGCAGTTGCATTCGGGAGGTACCAACTGGGCCTGAGATGAACAGCATAGAACGGCGGATAGTGGCTGACATGTGTGCAGGGCTGTTGGGGGTGCAGAATCCGAAGGGGAGCGGGCCAGTGACGTTGTTTATACCGCAGCCCAGGTTAAAACCGCGTAGATGTCACCGACAGCGAGCGGATGCTGCCGCGACGGCGGACAACAGGTGCGGAACCAGGCGGATGCAAATGCACATGCTGAAGTCCGCGGACCGAGGACCTCGAGCGACAGGCAGTGGTGGTATATAAACGTGTGCTGAAAAATAGTGTCCGAGTAATCGCAGCGACCATGGCATACACAGTGAGTTCGCACCCGTCTACCATCCCGAACCACGAGCTAACTACGATAGACTGTGCCGATCCGCGCGTTGGTGATCCCCATCACGGGCGGCTGCAAGTTCACGCAAGTCATTATCCACCGGTACGAGGACGGGGGGGGGACAGACGTGCCCATCACCACTGCTACGTTCAGCGTGCGCGGATTACATTTCGTGGGCACCGGATGTGCTCGGGACGTAGCCGTTGGCCCGAAATGGCGAGCGTACACGGTGCACATCGTCCACCCTTCTGCCGCAAACGGTTGGGAAGGCGAAGCTATGGTTATGAAGCAGAGCTGTGTCGGGACGCGTTTCGTGAACATGAGACGCGAAGACAAGAGGGCGGCGTTGAAGGTCATTAGAAGGTGCGTGATCAACGAGTGGATGAGTAGTTTGGTGACTGAACACTTCTTCAGAACGATGAGGAAGGCCGGGCTGACCATTCCTCAGTCGGCGCGCACGTAGAAGAAGTACTTAGCCAAGCGACCACGAGCGGAGTGAAGAAACGTGGCAGTAGGTGGATGTGGTTCCGGTACACATCTCCGAGCGGTCACTATGCCATCGTGGTACGAACATGCACCTTCTCTATCGATGTATCTGCACGTGTAATGGCCGTCTCCATAATACACCACACCGCACAATCGCCAAGTGACGCGTTCGAGTTCGATGTTCAGCGTGATCACGTCACTCGCGCGAAGCTGAGAGGGGGAAGGACAATGGATGCAAACTACCACTGGCCCGCGAGCGCGTAGTCGGAGTTCAGCGTCGATAGGCCGTGTGCACACAGCGCAAGGTATGTGGTAACGACGCTGTAGCATGTTATCCACAAAATCCTGAACTGACATAGACGGCGGGATAGATCCAATGTCGTCGGTCACCGTCCACATGCAGCTCATTCCGATGTCTGGAGTGTGTCGGGGCTCTCCAACGCAGCCGGTGCATGTACCAAATGCAGTACCGAACCCTGCTGGTGAGTTCAGAAACAGCCGACAAAGTTCAGTGAAATCCGCACCACCTGCTCCGCGTCGAGGAAATGCGACGGGGTCTATGATGCTCACCACATCCCGAATGGAGTCTCTTACACGGTCCAGAATGTCAGGCTGAGCACGGATGTCTGCCAATTGGCTGGTGAATAGCCCGAACAACGGATTCGACGGCAGCACAGTGCTTGCCCACTCTGGAGGGTGATCGGCGAACAAGTTCCAGAGCACCGTGCATAACGCGTCATATGCACAGCTGTGGTCTACGGGGTCCCACACGGTACCAATCCGGAGCGATGACGGTGTTGCCGCGGGGACAACGGGGTTAACGTCGTACGCCGCCCGGTCGGGTTCAGCCAGAGAATTTTGCACTCGCCTCCGCTTTGAGCGAGATCCCCAATCACCGGCAGGAGGTGCGCGTTTCGAAGGGAGCGGCGGCAGGGTAGTGTCCGAAGGCATCAGCGACTGAGGCGATCCGCAGTCAGACGGCACCAATTCATGGTCTGCAGCATTAGACCAGTCGATGGCTGCAGGGACACAGTCCGGAACGAAGCGCTTCCCTTTCACAGACATATACCATTCTAACATGGGACCGCGCGTTGTGAAATCCGGCATGGAAGAGGAAAAGTTCCCCAAGCGCATGCGCGTGATGTCGTCGAGTATTTCAAGTTCGCGGAACTCTCTACGAAGTCCGGACTCGGCTCCTCCTTGCAACTTACCTGGGTCGATGTCGTCCAATATAACTGTGTTCTTCAAACAAGAGCTGCGAGATAAACAAGTGTATATTGATTGATGATTGCGGCAATACTTCAAATACACCGAGTTATGAGCCAACGTACGCCCCTGACACGCGAAGTCAGACATAGAAAAGTTAGGAAGCACGGTTAGTTGTTCACGTTGTACTGACACCACCATGTCGTCTACAGGCAGCACACATCGCACGCTACGCTTTAGCTTCCCTAACGGGATAACATTTGCTGGAAGTCCGTCCAATTGCACCGGTCGGGGAGGGTTGTCTAACTCGACGAACAGCGTGTCCAACACCAACCTCCCGTGTACGAATCGCGAGGTCCAATCATGCACAGTACCAACAGCGCCGTTAGTGGCGCAGAGCTCGGTAGCCTCGTTGTATTTCAAGATGACCGGCATGCCCTTGCATAGTTCGAGAATGCCAGCATGATGTTCTGTCAAAGCAGGGGGAATGCCCCATAGAACATGTTGTAGGCGCACAGGGATGGTGTTCGAGGACCGAAGGGGGTCCACAACAGAGTCATACACTCGCTGAGCTTTCCGCACAGAGTCGCTGTCTTTGTTCCTCCCCCAGCGGTCCACGGAGTGGAAACGAAACAAAGGAACACCGTTATCAGCGGCGAACCGCCGGACTCCCAGGGCGTTTATACCGTCTCTGTGCGAGTTCCGCGCGGTAATTACGGACGTGGACTTGAACACGTCAGTGAGGTGTGCGTTGTCACCTCGTCTCGGACGACATACCCGAGTGCGTAGAAGCGCGATATCCGCTGCTGTGCACTGGCAGTAGCGCATGTTTTCCAATGCCACCCGAAACTTCACATCATCCGCAGACATACCGCGCTGGCGCATGTTCACTCGAAGGATTATGACAACCGTGAACGACTGCCACAGTGCCTTTCCAATCGCACATTTCTGATGGTAGTCGTTGGAAGAAGACGACCATCTACCAACGGAGCCACTGTACAATGCTGGAGCAGTTCCGGGCGGAGGTAGCTGCGCGAAGTCACCAGCGAGGATCAAGCTCTTACCACCGAAGCTAACAGTGGGATCTCCGAACGCCTTGGTCAACTGGGAATGGATGAAGAACAACGCCAGGCAAGAGATCATGGAGACCTCGTCGATGAATATGAGGTCCACTCGTCCAAACCGAACCCTGATCTTCTCCAGTTGCTTCAAGGATACTTTGCCCCCGTAGGAAGAAGGTGAATAGCCAAGCACAGAGTGATATGTGGAACCACCAATTAAAGCTGCACTGGAACCAGTAGGGCCGAGGATCATGAACCGGTGAGACTCCTCACGTGCACGGAGGAAGTCTATTAACGCCAGGAGAACACGGCTTTTGCCGGTCCCTCCCATGCCACCGAGATACATGCGTAACGGCTTCTTCTCATGGTGGTGCAGATGAACGGCAGCTACCATGAACGCGCGCCGCTGTTCGGTGTTCATCGTGAACTTTGCGATGACGGTGTGGACGAGCAGGATATTGGTGTCCTGAAGCGAACGGTCTACCACGGACGGACCGGCCGGCTGGTACCATGCCTCCAGATCCACGATGGACAACGTAGCAACGAGAGCGGATGCGCGGGATGACGGTGCGTGTTGATCGCGGTGCTCATCAAAACCGTGTACAGAATCGAGCTGCAGATCAGCACTATGACCCCGTAAATTCTGCAAGATTACGTTCCGCGCGTGGTCCACCAATGACTTCCACTGACTTGCAGAGCGCGCAGGTATACCGGGACACCGAGACTGCGCCGTGTTTCCGACAGCTGGAGAAGGAGCAGAGCTTAGACCACCGGTGAGTAGATCTTGGATCCGGTCAACTTCTCTTCGATGGTTAGCAGTTTTGGGACCGGGTGCACCGTCGTCCAGGACATCAGCCAAATCGTCTTCCGTGCGCTCACAGGCTCCATAGTCTAAGAGGGCAGCACCGTCGTCCACATCCTGCATGTCGTCTTCAGTCAGAGGGGAACTGCCAAGGAGAGTAGCGTCGACAACAGACCGCCTTTGGGCTGCGAAATCGTCCCGAGCGTCCAAGCACTCGTATAGTACGTTCATGTTCTTCATCACCTGTCGATGGCAGTCTGAAAACACAGTAGCGTTGAACACATCGCTCCACCGCTGACTGGAGTCACAGAGGTCAAGTCCAGACCTCCAACCTCCCGGTTTGAACAGGACAAGCATCGTGAAGCAATATTCCTCTAAGTCACCTTTATCCGGTCGAGGTAAGCTCCCACCGATGAAATTCAGGGTGTATAGATTGAGAGCAGGCCGCTGACGGACGACGTGTGTGGTTCGCTGCACGTGCCCACTCAAAAAACGGTGGGCTCCATCTGGACAGACAGGGCCCTCGAACCCGGAGTCAGCCTCGGCGTCGGATTCGTGTTCGGTCTCTGACGTATCCGATGCATCACCAGACACAGAAGGTGCACTGTGAACGCGGCCGGCGCGCGTTCGCGCGCGGACGACATCGGTGGAAGTCAAGTAGTCGTACAGGGTCCAGTCTTCATACCGACGTGGCCGATAGGTGTAATCCGCGACCTTATTGAGCTGCACAACACCAGTAGGCGAAGACGCGATTAGTACCGGTTCAGACTCAATGCCCGCAACAGGCTCAGCATAAACCGATGTACGTTTCGCATGTTTACAGTAGGCAAACCAGTAAAACGTTCGAAATGTGAGGTCTGTGTAGTGATCTGGATTTCCTAACAGATATGCGCACGCCGCAGGGCCGCCAGTTTCCATCGAAGCAGACAACGCGTTCACCATCTTAACCACCAGTGAGCGTGCAAGCTCACCACTGCCGGGAGAAGATTCTGAGATCGTGTCGCGGTTCCGGTTGAGAACAGTGCGTACTGTGTCAAAGAAGACTTCGGTAGTCAACTTGCTCTTGGTGACATAATCTGTCACATACGCTATGACGGCTCGAACTTGAGTTCCAGATAGCAAGCAGGTGACGTCGGAATTGCACCGCAATACGTAACTGAGCAGCGGATGGTAAGTATTCAGCCACTGATTGTGTTTCGCAAACCTGATGGCTCCACTGGCACGGTCCACTACAGTGTTGGGATATAATTCGCGCGGGAAGCGAGCGCGACAATATCCGGGAGGCGTTCCCCTCCAGCAGCCCTTACCGTGGTTACGGTCGTGGCGATTGGACATGAACACAATCTCGTCCGCTTCGGATCGCACGGCAGCATACCACTGCAGGTCGTCGCGCGAGATGTCGTCAGGCAGACGGGGTAGAGTCGTGGCAGGATCTCTCACGCCAGTTCGCAGACGTGTACGAGTCCGAATCTCACCAGCTCTGCACTCGGTGTACTCCTCTTCGAAGCGTTCATGCAAACTGTTTTCCGCAGAGACACCGTAATCCCCCGTGTGGCAACTCTCCAGCCAATCGACAAGGTCCGCCTCAAACGAGGGGTCGGACAGTATTCGGTCACGAAGTTCTTGCGGACTTACAGCGTCCTTGATCCACAACAAGAGATGAAGGTGAAGCGTCATTCGACCCTGAGATTCAACGGTGCCATAGTATGTGTCGGTCTCCCCAAACAGACCGGGCCGACCGGTGTGAGAACGCAGTACCACGCGAATAAATGTTGTCACCATGAGGTGAAAGAAACGAGCAGCGCCGACCGGATTAGACGCGATGGCACGTAAGCGTGCATTCGACGACCGAATGGCGGGCGAATGAGCTGCCAAATCTACGCTCTCTCCGCAATAAAACAGACAGAGTGGGTTCTTGAAGTCCGCCGGCGCAAACGTTATGAAAAAAACAGGTACACCCCTGGTGTATATCATGGACCGTATCTCGTTTCGCTGATACTTACGGCTAGTGGTGGAACCATCGACATGGCCTGCTACACGATCGACGATGGATATCAAGTCGAAACACTCCTTTTCGGCTGGAGTCTGCGGCATGACATGCTTGCCTGAAGCCGACCGGCGAATAATAGCGTCAAGCGCGTCCCGGTCCACGTTCAAGATCTTGTCCGCGACAGACTCGAAGTAGCCTTTAGTTGTAAGAAGGTAGCCACCCTGGGCCGAAGACCGAATCTGCCGTTGGTTAAAAACTATGAACGGATAGCAACGATCAGTCTGAAATCGGCGATCAGCGAAATGCAGGTTCGCGCGAACGTGTGCGATATGATCGAGGCGCACGAGCATGCGAGCGTTGTCAAAACCACCTAGACCATACGGATACAGCCACGGAAACATACCCGGGAACAGTTCTGGGTTGTGGTAAACGGATTGCGGACGCCCATCATGCCCGTAGGCGAGGACCTTACCACCACCCTCAAAGTAACGAATAGCATATGCAATTTTAGCATCGTAGCTCATATCGACTAATTCAGCCGCGGACAGAGAGTGAACAACAAACGCGCACTCTCCACTAGTAACACCACGGTCAGAGGCGAGCTCATAGGACGCTAAGGACTCGGGAGGTGCCCCATCACGCCCTTCGATGTAAGACACATGAACCGGAGGCGTGTCTTCAGGATATTCAGACAGATTTTCGCGGGAGATCCGGACGTCTTTGTAGGTGATACTGTTCAGCTTAAGACACTCCAAAGAATACACGATGGCGGGGTGCCGCACTAAAAAAGGGGTACGGCGGACGTCGTTGTCGCTGGGTTTGGACGCGCCAATGAACAAGATCGCAAGGGTCTCCTCGATGTCCTGTTTGGGAGGAGGCAACACATCATACACCTTCCCCAACGGTTGACCAAAGACGATGACGTTGGCGCACATGTACCTCTGACCTAACGACACTTGAGCGACACAAAAACTATGTCGAAAACGAGCGATCATGAGCTGTTCGACGTAGCTGAGGTTCGCGAGGACTGCAGGAACAGCACCGACCCAGCGGCCGTTCGCGAGCGAATGACGAGGGAGACGATGTGAGCGTAACGCGTTGATACAAGGATTACAAGCGTAGAGCATGTCAACGCTGTCGACGACCGCAGTGCCGCCTTCGTACAACACCGGCCCAGCGATCTCCTGCACGGGATCAGCAGCAGTCATGCGGAACTTCCGGGTGACGCCATCCCCTGCCCGGTCCAAGGGAGTAAGATCCAGCGTGGACTGCGGTACGAAGTTCAAATCGCGCCGGATACACAGACGGGCACACACTCCGCACGCGTGCTCCGTCAATGCGTCCAGAGAGGTAGCGTCGCACCAGTCTTTCACAATAGCGCGGCGATCTGCGATAGGCAGAACCGGAGGGGGAAACGGATTTCGCAAAGGGACGGCCCCCCCCAACATAGGGGGAGACGTGCGCCGAAGCCGGAAGAGGGAAACGATGTCCGCACAAGAAGGAGTACATACGTGTGCGCAGAGCAAATCCTTCACAGATTTGATTGAACGACGAGTATCACGACAAAGTGTAATACCGTGCAAAGCGGCTGTACCACGAACTGCAGCGGCGTTGCCTGACAGGGCGACAGGCAATGGAGCCCGAGCCGCAACGAAGGTGTCGTCGGCGCCGCATGCAACAGCAGCGTCCCGAGCGCGAACACAACGTAGAAACTGAGCGTGGAACTCCCAAGGAGGCAGCGAACCAGCACATACACCGTAGTGCACGAGGTGGGCGCGACGAACGTTGATAGGGGCGGAGCCTATGTGAGAATCAGTACAGAGGCCAGAAAGAGCAGTAACAAACACATACAGTGTAAGTCCATCATGCACACAGGCAACCAGTAGCGGAAGCGGGGATGAAAGCACGAAAAGGATAGAAGCACACGGGGACGGAAAGTACGATGAGGGAGGAAGAAGGAAGCGGATAGGAGCGGGTAACACACAAACGAAGGGGATAGCGCGGGAGAATACGGAAGACGGGTGAAGCCGGGTGACACGGTGAAGCACGTGATGTACGCAGGCGGAAACAAGAAGACTTACCGATTCACAAGTGGAATCGCAATGTGATCGTGGCTCCACGGGCCGCGGAGCGCGCTTGACCTCCGTTCTCGTTCGTTGCGCTCTACCGTCCCGTTGACCGTCCGTCTCGCGTCGCCCTGGAGTCCCTCTTGTCGCCACTCTGCGGTCGCCGCTCTGCGGTCGCCACTCTGCGCCCAGGCCTCACCGATCTGGAGCCCTCGCTCGCCGCTGTCCTTCGCACCAAGAGCATGAGGGACGCATATATCCGTCGCTTTCAGTCGCCGCACGCAGCTTACAGGACGGTCAGATCTCAGATCTCAGATCTCAGTCCTTCCTCTCTCCTCTCCCTCGACGTCCCCGCAACGCCGCCCGGCCCGTTCTCTCCCCTGCGCCGCATACAGTCGACCGGGTCTGCGCCTGGACACCGCACTCGTCTGCTCCTCCCCGTCTCTCCCTCTGCGCCTGCCTCCGTTCTCCACGAACATCGCCCGCCCTCTGCGCCTGCCGTCCGATCCGTCCCGCTCGACCCACCTAGCCTGATCATGAACGTCCCGCCGCGCGACTACTACGGTATCTACCCCGATCCCGCCGTCTACTATGCTGACAAGCGCCGCCCGTCGTGCGCCGCCCGTCGCGCGCCACGGATGGCCAAGTGCCTGCCGCCGCCGCGACCGTGAGGGTTCTGTGAGAGAGCAAGGTAAGCACCACGCATATCGTCGCGAACTGAACTTGTGCGTACCGTAGTACGTTCACTGCGCATCCGACCGACGTCGCGAGCGCGAGAACGTGCGGCCGGATCACGCACAGGCGGGCGGCGACGTCCCCGCCATCGTCGCGGATCCGACCGACACCGCTGCCGGCGCCGTGCACGATGGTGAGTTCGCAGCACGCCTCGTCCGCGGCCGGCGCGCATGCGGTTTAGTCCGAATCTACGGAGATCGCGTGAGCCGTGGTGAGTCAATCCGAGTGTGATACCCACGTACTCATCTGCTATGGTGCACTCCTCATACGCGCGCAGCGACCTGACGGGCGGAACAGTCCGTCAGCTCCGCCCGCGCACGCGAGGAAAAGGGCGGGCTCACCGGTACCAAGACGTCATGTCGAGCTCGACCTCGCGCCAGCCTGCAACGGTCCGTGTCAGTCCGCCAGCGACATCGATCCCCGCCGGCCGTGCTCACCTTCCACGGTACGCGCCCGCTGCTCCGATGGTCTCTGCGAGGGGAACAAGCTGATGTCAGTCGCCGGCCACACCGACAGACCCCGGCAGAGCGTGCGTACCTCGCTCTTCTCGACGTGTGCACGCCGACGAGCACGACGTACCGTCTACTATGCTGACAAGGGCCGTCCGTCCCAGACGGCCGAGTGCCTCCGCAGCGCTGCCGCCGTGACCGCTAGGGTTCTGTCAGACACCAAGGTAAGTACCACGCATATGGTCACGAACTGAACTTGTATGTACCATAGTCCGTCCGCTGTGCATGTGCCCGACGTCGCGGATGCGCGGATGTGCTGCGCAGACCGCGCACGTCGTTCCTGCGATCGCCGCGCTACTTGACGGCGCCGCTGCCGGTGTGCGCGATCGCGAGTGTGAGTAGTGGCATGCCTCATCCGTGGCCTGCGCGCACGCGGTCTCGTCCGAGTCTGTGGAAAAAGCGTGAGCCGTGGTGAGTCAATCAAAGTGTGATACACACGTACTCATCCGCTACGGTGCAGCCATCCCACGTGTGTACGCGCACAGCGACATGATGGACTGTCGACAGAACGAACTGTCAGCTTCGCCAGCGCAAGCGGGGACAAGGGCGGGCTCACCGGTACCAGGGATGTTGTGTCCGGCTTGGCCTACAACGGTCCGGGTGAGTGCGCCAGCCACATCGATCCCCGTCGGCCGTACTTACCTTCCACAGTACGTGCGTGTTGTTCTGGTCTCTGTGAAGCAGAACAAGCTGATGTCAGTTGCCAGCCGTACCGACAGATCCCGACAGAGCGTGCGTACCCTCCTGGACATGCGCACGCCGACGACTCGCTCTCCTGGACATGCGCACGCCGACGAGCACGTCGCCCGGCCATCTGTCTGTCGCTCTCGTCAGCAGCGTCCCAGCACACGAGGGACATGGCGTACCGACGCATCTCGCACGCCCCGAGTGCATATCGCGCATCCGACGACGGGCAGGCGCACGGCAGAGTGCTGGAGAGTGAGGGGCGACGGGCGACGGGCGACGGGCGACGGGCGACGGGCGAGGGGCGAGGAGTGGAGGGCGAGGAGCGGGGGGTGCAGGCCTGCGAGTGCGCGACTCTGCAGTGCGCATTCCCCCGAGACAGGCCTTATACCCCGCCCGCCCGCTGCGCTCACATTCGCACGCGCAGGTCACGACCCCGCTCGCCGGGATGGCCGCTGGCCCGTGCGTGCGCGCTCGGGGCGAGGAATGGACGTCGGGTGGTCAGCCAACCAGACGCTGCCGCAGCATGCACCGTGCGCCTCGGATGTCTGGACTCCGGGCTCGCCACCGCCCAGCGGCAGGCGGGGATCGCGGTGGCGTGCCCGGGCTGTCGTGCGTTCGCACTTCGGCGGGCTGTCTGTATGTATCTAGCACGAATACAGCGCGGTTTCCGACCCGTATGTTTGTCTGAATGCGAGCACGAGTGCGGTGAGATCCAGTGAGTGAGTGCGAGAGCGGACTGAGAACATATCACCTCGACGATAGAGTGTGCACACGGAGGAGCGGGTCTGGCCTGTCGCACGGCAGATGCTTCCATGCCTGAAAGTTTTCGCCGGCCTGGACCGTCTGAGTACGCTCTTCGGATGCATGCTCATTGTCATTGGAGCGACACGGAGATCTACGGACACACTGCGCATATTCCCTCTGTGAATGGCTCCGTGATGAGCGCATATGACCTGGATACTGTAGCATCAGCATGAACCCAGTGAGAGGACGAAGCGGAACGAACAAACGGCAGAAACGGGTGGAGTCGCAGCCCACATCTTCTCGAGTCTGGACCTGGGAAAGCGGTCCCTAGAAACCGCTGGCAGAACCTCCGATATCTTCATGACCGGAGCCGAACTGCAAATTGTCCCTGACATTCCCAGGTGTTCGTCATCTGAAAATTTCATCAATATGTACTATCCTATCCCTCTCTAAACTCACCGTTTTCGCCACGGAGTTCAGAGAAAGTAAGCAGTAGAAGCGCAGATGGATGAGAGATAGCCGATACAATGCTCTGCCGCCCTTGTCGCATGCCAGCGCAGACGGCAGGGAGGACAAGCACGGTCGAGTGCGCCGAAACCGGCAGTCGATCACACCTGGCGTTCAGTACACGCACTGCCCAATCGAGGAAGGCCGAAATCGCCGGCCGGCCTAACGACGCTCACCCGCGCTCGCCGTCCCACCGACATCAGACGGAGAATGAGTGAAGATTTCCATTTTGAACATGCAGCTCGGGATCTCGGGGACCTTCCCAAGACGTCGACATGCATTCCTCGCGTCCGCATCTTCCCGGTGCTCGAAGGCCGCGCACTTGGCCCCGGCGCCCGCCTCTCTCTCTCTCCAACCACTCGGACACGCGTCCCCCCCTCCCGCTCCCCCGTCGTGCTCGCCGCCGTCGTCCGGCGGGCCCGTCCAGCTGTGGCTCCACTCCCCCTCAGCGGCCGACCGCGGTTACTCCTCCACCTCTTCGCGGACAGCGACTCGGAGCTGGCACAAAGGTGAGCACGACATCCCTCCGCTCGAACGACGCGTTCACTCACATTTGACTCGACAGAGATGCGCATTCGGGCAGTGCGAGCCGTGCACACGGTCGCTCAGAGAGCGCGACGCGTCAGACGCGTCTGAAATCGCCGCATGATGGTCAGCAGAGCACGCTGTGTATCCAAGCTGCACTCGTCCACGGAGGCACTCTCCCCAACCATCACACGAGGTGTGCTACGCGTCGCCACCTCCCGCTCCCCTGTCGTGCTCGCCGCTGCCGTCTGGCGGGTCTGTCCAGCTCTGGCTCGACTCCCCATCAATGGCCGGCCGCTGATACACCTCCACCTGTATGCGGACGGCGACTCGGAGCTGCATGTCATGGCACATAGGTGAGCACTGCATACCTCCGCGGCTCAAACGAGGCGCTCACTCACGTCTTTCCTCGCAGCCACTGGCGTAGAATGCACGTCCCGGGCGCTGCGCTCCGCGTACACGGTCGCTCAGACGTCGCTCCGCGTCAGACGCGTCTGCCATCGTTGCATGATCGTCCGCAAGACGTCCCGTGTATCCGAGCTGTGCTCTTCCATGGCGGCACGGCCCCCGGGTCGTCATCCTACATCTCAATCTGGCGGGGATCTGGTGAGCTGGATACTCCACGAGTCATCAGGCGTGTTCCATCGGCTCACCCGGTCTTCAGTGCGGATACATTCCGGACGGCTGACGCATCGTCCCCCGCACCTATCCTTGTCTTGATTCTCCCGTGGTGGCCGTGTGTATCTCCGGCGGCGAAGATTGTTCTGCAGATTCAGATGAGCTCGTCCATATCTCCACAAACTCGCAGGTGCTTACACGGCGAGCAAGCAAATATCCGGTGGACTCATCGAGCCCTCCACGGATCGACGCTCGGAATCCGAGCGTGTGCAGCGTGCACGCAACTGCACTCCGCCCGGCGGTGCACTGTTCCGACCTTGTGCAGTGTACGTGCATGTCCCTCGTCCTGCTGACTCGAGATCCTCACGCGAACATCTATAGGGTTGCATCAGTCTTTCGTGGACCGCTGCCCGTCTCTCCGGCCACTCTGCACGTACAGGTGAGATCTCTGGCTTCTGGCCATCGTCAAAGTTGAGGATGTGCAGAGAAGACGTCGGATGCGGAAGACTGCTCGCGCATCTCGCCGTTCCCACTGCTCCTCGTGTGCGGAGCACGCGTCGCCGGCGGACGGTCGTACGTTGACGGCCCTGGCAGGACTGGCTGCGTCACCCGGAGCACATCCGAGTCGTCCTTGTGGCGGCATGCTGCTCGTGCCGCGTCGTTTCTCGCTGGCTGGGGGGAGTCCGATTCTCGTCGCCAGAAGGTGAGCTGCTTCCGCACGTTTCCCTATCATCCGTCGTGGCTCACGGTTCTCCTCGCAGCCCTCCGGCGGTCGTCGCTGCCAGTGGCAGCCACTCGAGAGGCCCGGCCCGTAGCGCGGACTCTGTCGTCGCGTTTTGAACGGTCTGGGGCGCGCGGCGAGATCGAGGCGGATGGCCGAGCCTGACGCGGACGGCGAAGCCCGACTCGAGTGGCAGGATACTTGCGGTCGTTGTGCGCATAAACTGAGGTATGCGGCCATCACAGACTTCTGTCTCCGTGTAGAGCACTCAACGCTCTGTAGTACAGCTGTCAGCACGCCCCTCGAGCGAGTGGCTGAGTCATACGCTGTAAGGCACGGGCGTCTGACCTGCCACTTTCAGACATGACTAAGCGGTCGTTGCCGCCCGTAAGCTCCCCACCACACGAGCTTCCCGCTCGTGTCTCGTTTCACTTCAATCTTTTCTTTTCTCACTCGTAGACTTCTTGTTTCACTACTCCTACTCGTTTCAAAAGCCGTCTCGTCTTCCGTATATAAACCTATGTATCTACTATCGACGAGACTTCAGAGTTCAAGATACGACTTTACTCACTCAGTTTCGTGTCTGCCAACTCTACCGTGTTTTCCGACTCACTCGACGACCCTCTCGACGTCTCACGACTCTCGACATCGCCGAAAGACTCGGATTTCTCACATTTTTTGAGTGCTATTTCCTCTCGTATCTGTTTACTAACACAACGGATTGATCACCCGCTTGTCGTTAGGAACGTTCGCTTTTAAAAAAAACCCACACTGTCTAGACACCAAAATGACTTTGAAGTCGAACGTTCAGGAGAGCCAGCGGACCTCGGATGAGGTGGCCGCGTCGCTCTCGTCAACCTGGGACGAGTCTCGCACTGGCAACTGCGAGCTCGAGGGCTCAGGTGAGTTGCCACACCCTCTCTATCTCCCTACCTCGGAACCCGAGTCCGTCTCCACTACCGTTGGCCCCCCTCTCTACGCTGCAGGCGATATCGCTCTCAGTGTGAAGTGGGGGATGGAAGACTACGGACGGATCGCGGAGGCAAACGAAGGACGGCGAGTAACACGCAATGTTGCGCGTACTGTCCGTTCGGGCGAATCAGCATCAGCCCGAATGGAGGGCGGGACGTATAGAGGGCACAGAGGGATGCGCGAGAGACCCGCGGCATCCGACCCGAGGACAGGGCGCACAGCTGTGCTGCCGCTGGCGCTTGAAGCGGAAACAGTTCCGCTTAAGCAGGGTGCTCCCTTAGAGGTTGAGCAAAAAGGGATCGAGCGCGCCGACGAGCGAGCGACTCTCCCAGAGTCCGGTGAGGGTAATCCTCCCGGTAGACGTAGCTGGAACGACGAATGGAGCATGATACCGGTCAGAACACATGGCCGTTCGTCTCAGGCAGGGAGTGCAGTTGCTCTGCGCTCTCAGCAGTTCTTTCCTACCTGGTTCGATCTGTGTGACGAACAGGACCAGCTCGGACCTATTCCGGACGAGTGGAACTCCAACCTGATTCAAGTACCTGCCCTGCCCCTAGTCGAGCAAGCTAAGACGTCACTGGTAGATGAGTTCTGGCGACAAGTCGACAGCTCTGATGACGATCTCTCGGGTGACGACTCGGAGGATCTCCAGCTCGCAATTCAAGCCTCACTCCTCTCGTATACGACCTCGTCTATCGCATCGAGGCCTCTCGCCCTTGAAGCTATGGCAGTTATCGTCGAAGTTTCACCCGAGGAGAAGCCGGCCGGACTAGACGGTCGGTTCTCGACAACACAAAAGGCTAAGGACGTACCGCGCACATCTGAACAGCGAGAGTTCCTGCGCCAATTTGTAAGTCGATCGTCAGTCCCTCCGTCAACTGCTCGTGAAACATCTCGGCAGGCTAGTACCGGACCTAGTAAGGCTCCCCCAAGGAAGAAGGAAGCTCCCGCTATGTCTCAATTCGTGCGCGAGTCTTCTCAAGTGCCGAGTGGCGGCTGGTTCCGAGCAACTACGGCTGAGGCTGGAGGGCGCGATCCGCCGACTTCCTCGAGCTCACCTAGCTCGAGTGACACTTCGAGCTCTAGCTCAGATAGCGATGACTCCGATACGTCCCCACCTAGTGATTCGAGCTCTAGTATTAGCTCTACTAGTAGCGACTCCGATGTACCTTCGAACAGCAATAAAAGTGCGTCTAAAAAGAGACATCATAAGAAGCATAAGAAAGATTCGAAGCAGCTCAAACGAGCTATGGCAGGAGTAAAAATCAAGGCACCTTTTGTGTGGGATGGGACTGCAGACATCGATCTGTACGACCAATGGCTATACCAAGTCGATACTTGGAAGGAGCTGTATGATCTCTCCGATCGGCTCATGCTCAAACTAGTCGTACAATTCATGTCCGGAAAGCCCAGCCAGTTTTTCATGCGTCACGTAGCGACTCGACAGTCTGAATGGACGCTCAATCTGCTATACGACGCGCTATTCGATTACTGTTTCCCTACCGATTACAAAGCTAGATTACGTCGCCGTCTTGAGACTGCAGCTCAAGGCCGCAGCCGCGTACGAGATTTTGTCCGGGAGATCCAGCAATTAGCTGTCCGTTTCCCGGACGTCTCTGACTTCCAGCTTGTACAAATCTTCTGGCGAGGGATGCACCAATATATACGAGTACACCTCCTAGAACGGGGACTGAATCCTGAGAAGACTCCTCTGGAGAAGCTAGTAAAGCACGCCGTTCGGCGTGAGGAAGCATACGAGGAAGCTCGGAAAGAGGAGCGATCCTTCGAAGGACAGGTACCCGGCCGGACGTGGGGGCGGTTCCCCAATCGATCTTCGGGCCCGGAACCCTACAATCCTGCGGGCTCGACCACGGACAAAAGTCGCTCGGAACCGCGTCCCGGAAAGGGAACTCCTCAGGGTAGAACCAGAGACAGTGGCGGACCGCGAGGGGTTGCCGAGCGACCAGCACGGAATACCAGTGAGCGGCCTAACAAGATCCCTCGCGAAGAGCTGGATCGCTTGCGTGCTGAAGGACGATGCTTTAGCTGCAGAGAGGTTGGGCATGAAAGTCGAAATTGCAAGGCACGTAAGACGGCTCCTGCTCCTCGTAGACCTGGAGTAAATGCTGGATCCGTGCATTTTGACAATCTAGAAAGGTTAGCTGCACAAGTACGCCGGGAAGACGCACCTACAAAGATCCGCGTCGGATCTGTGCGTATTCAGACAGAACCCGATACTCAGGGAAAGACTGAACATTCGAACGAGTCAGACGTCCCGCAGACCGAGCTAGAGGGCATATGGTCCCGCGCACATGCGAACGATTGCATCGAATTCCTACAAACATTATTTATCAGTTTCTACTCGCTGCATTCGGCTCGGGATGCGGGCATACTCCCATCCGAACGATTCGCGGTCAGGCCATACGGAGATGATAGTTTTGAGGTGACTGACTGGATGGCACCTCGAGGATTGCCGTCGGACTATATCGTCACCAGGAAGCAGATGGATGATCCTGACTGTGGAGTGGCCGACATCCTACAGAGAGAATGGGACAGCTGGATTACAATTCCCCCTCGCCCGGAGTGGGGAACCGGCTTCCCTCCCTGCGACGCAGAAGAGTCAGACTATCCGGCCATATACTGGTTACGCGCACATGTAGCTGCCTACTTGCGTGAATTGTATCCGGACGTACCTGGACAGTCACAACTGATGAAAGTAAGCTCGCATCAGTTTGGGTATCGCATTTCCTTTCAGCTTGAAGACACATACCATGTAGTCACTCATGACGACGTCTGTGACCCCGCATTTGACCCTCGAAGTGTGGTGAACATCCTGCTGGATGACTTGACGACATCGGAGCTTCTCCAGCCTCAGGTATTGAGAGAACGACGTCGTGTACGTCGCATGAAGCTTATGATGTGCGCTGCTAGACCTGCAAGAGCGAAATCAAATCGTAAGAACAGGAAGAGTGAATCCATACCCGCGAATGCGGTACTAGGGATTGAACGGACTGCGATGAGACCTAAAGATGCAAGCCGGATGCTACCTACGCCGCTCGTCGTGTCCGTTCTGGTCAATGGTAAACCTGTTCGTGCTCTTCTCGATACTGGATGCATGGCCGATTTTATATCGACTACGATAGTTGATCAGCTTCGACTCAAGCGTGACGTGCTCGAGACACCCCTACCCGTGTATCTCGCAGTTCAAGGGTCGCGCTCCAAGATCAATTGCTCCACTGTCGTGGACTTCGAGTACCAAGGCATACACTGTCAACGACGCTTCGATGTAGTCAATATAGACAGCTACGATATGATCCTTGGCACACCTTTCCTGTTCCAGCATAAGGTTGCGATTGGATTAAACCCCACTCGTGTGTCGATTGGATCCAATGTCCCGCTAGATATAGTTGGGGAGGACACCTCAGTAGTCCTTTCAGCGGCAGCGACCGTCGTAGCGGACACTCTTGAGTCTCTCCGGGACGGTTTGCGCCGTGAAGCAGCAGACTTGTGCCAAGATGGAGCACGGGCTGCGTTGCCCCCGCTGCGGGACATCAATCACACCATCCCTTTGATTGACGAGTCTAAAATATACTCATGGCGTCCCTCTAAGTGTCCCGACGCTCTCAAGCCTCTTTGGCACGAGAAACGGAGGGCGTATATGGAGTCAGGACGATGGGAAATGGCTTCCGGAGTGAATGCTTCTCCTATGCTCATGATTCCCAAGCCTGCCCGAGACGATGGTGTTCTCCGGCTGAGGACCGTGGTAGACAAGCGTGAGCAGAACGCAAACACTCACAAGCTCGCTGCTCCCCTTCCTGACATCGACGGTATCCTGAGGAACGTCGTAAAGCATCAGTACCGGAGTCTCATTGACGGCAAGGATGCTTACGAGCAGATCCGAGTAATACCAGAACATGTTCCGAGGACCTTGTTCACTACCCCGGACGGGACAATGGTGAGCCTCGTACTACAGCAAGGGGATGTGAACGGGCCTACCACTTATCAGACCGTGATGAATCACATCTTCGCGCAATACCTAGGGGTCTTCATGGATGTCTATCTTGACGACATTGTGATATATTCGGACACCATTCAGGACCATCTTACACACATCCGGCTCGTGTTTGACGTATTGCGACGAGAAAAGTTCTTTCTCGGAGCTGATAAGATGGAATTCTTCGCGTCAAAGTTGAAGATCTTAGGACATGTTATAGACGAATATGGCATCGCCATGGATCCGCACAAAGTGGATTCAGTTACAGCATGGAAAACACCGACGAATAAGAGCTTGCTTAGTAGCTTCCTCGGCGCAGTTAGCTTCCTCGCACCGGACTGCGAGGGCATCCGCATCCCAATGGGGGTGCTGGCTCCACTGACTGGTACCACTAAGCTTTGGAGATGGACGGACACACACCAAAGAGCTTTCGACCAGGTCAAAGAGACGGTACACCGGTGGCGCAACAACCGTCGCATTGCGCTCGACTATTCAGACGGAGCAGCTGCGATTAACCTCGTCACAGACGCGTCGTTGACTGGAGCTAGCGGTTATATCAGCCAGGGAGACGACTTGAAGACGTCGCGGGTAGTTACTTTCTGGTCGGGAAAGTTCAACTCGGCGCAGCAGAACTACCCTGTGCACGAGCAGGAGCTGCTCGCAATAGTCGAGTCGTTGAAGCGGTTCAGACCACTGCTATATGGGACCACCTTTCGTATCTGCACGGATCATAAGGCACTCGAATACCTGATGAAGCAGAAACACCTCTCACCACGTCAACATCGCTGGATGGATATCCTCAACGAGTTTCGTTTTCAGATCTGTTACATCCCTGGTGACACAAACGTACTTGCGGACGCTTTATCACGGATATACAGCGATGAACCTCTCGGTACGGTTCGGGCCCAGTCAGAATATGTCGGAGACGATGGCGCAGGAATGCCGCACATGTCGCAACCTCCCGAAGTGATTCTATCCCGAGTTGTATACACTGGGGCGGCAGCATTAGCTCACTTCGAGCCTCGCCGATCGGCTCGCCTTGCAGCAAGACCACAACCGGAGGGCATCTACCGGACATCCGAATCGCGTCGAGGCCCCAGTACTCGTCGTCCTATGCCGGAGCAGGCGGACGAGGCTGAGAGCGGACACCGCGCGCTGCAGGATACACTGGCTGAGACTGAGGCTGAGACGACACGCAGGCACCGCAGGGAGCGGGTCCACGGAGTCGGCCACGCGACAGCAGTTGACTCCGGGCGGGAATCGGGCCCCAGCCTCGCGACACCAGTCGTTCCTAGCCTTCTATCCACCGCAGGCGAACGAGGGATGGAACTACCAGCCTCTCTCCGCGGACGATACACGGAGGACCCGTTCTTCGCGCGCATTGTGCGGAAGCCGGGTGACTTTACCCACTTCGAATATATAGATGGCCTTCTGTATAAAGTACATGCAGGGACGCACCTATTGTGCATCCCGGACATCTTGGTGGGCAGTCGACGCCTGCGGGAGATCCTCATCAGGCATGCCCACTCTATACTAGCACATCTGGGGTCAAAGAAGACCTTGGCGTACCTTAGGATTGACTTATGGTGGCCGGAAATGGTTGCAGACGTCAATGCCTACTGTCAGACATGCAGTGTATGCGCAACAACCAAATCCGCTACCGCACGGCCCCTCGGGCTGCTGAAACCAATGCCAGTGCCTCGTCATCCGTGGCAGTTTGTCGGGATTGATTTTGTAGGACCCCTTCCTGCGTCCGACAATCGCCATGGCTCTTTCGATATGATCTGCGTGATAATTGATCAGCTCACGTCCATGGTACACCTTGTGCCTACCGTGCAGACGTACGGCGCAGTGGAGATCGCCGAGCTCGTGTTTGAGCATGTATACAAGTTACATGGCCTCCCTGAAAGGATCATCAGTGATCGCGACACCCTGTTCACTAGCACCTTCTGGCGGAAGCTGCATGAGCTTCTCGGCGTCGAACTGCGAATGTCGTCTGCTTACCACCCGCAGACAGACGGAGCCACGGAAAGGGCGAATCGGACGATGACACAAATGCTTCGGCAGTGCGTCCGACCCGACCAACGGGACTGGGTCTTGAAGCTTCCTGCGATAGAATTAGCCATGAACTCGGCCCGGTCTGAGACGACAGGCTTTTCACCTTTTTATCTCAACTACGGCCAAATGCCGCGTTCATTGGTCTGGCGCAGCGAGTCCGAATACCCGGGTGTCGAGCGGTTCGCAGCACGCATGAAGCAGGCTATCATGGCGGCGCACGATGCCATCATAGCGTCGCGTACGTCGCAGGTAGTGCAGGCGAATAAGCACAGGCGTCCAGCCTCGTTCAAGGCTGGCGAGCTAGTCTATCTATCGACAAAGAATCTGTCTTTGCCAAAGGGTCGTGCGCGTAAGCTTTCACCGAAATATCTCGGTCCGTTTGCTATCACAAAAGTAGTTAGTGCGGGAGCGACATATGAGCTGGACTTACCCGAGGAACTCCGGGCTAGGGGCCTCGCGAATGCGTTTCACGCATCGCTCCTGCGCCCGCACTTCCCTAACGACGACAGACGGTTCCCGGGCCGTCAGTTTCATCAACTGTCAGGCTTCGGGGAACGACCACAGGAATGGGCTGTTGACCGAATCCTCTCCCATGCGGGGAGGGGAAAAGACACCATGTTCGAGGTCATCTGGTCCACGGGAGATGTAACATGGGTATCGTACCACGATGTCCAGCATCTCCAAGCCCTCACTGAGTACTTCGAAGCACTGGGTGTATCGGGGATTCGTCAGCTACCGTCGCGGACAGCGGGTCAGCCACAGGAGGAGGCGGGGCCTACTTCTACTGGTGGTGAAACGGTGGCCGCGCCGTTGATTTCAGTGGCGGCAGTTACTGTGCACGGGCGGCGCACCCCTCTTGCTAGCCCCGAGACAGGGACTCCGACGCTCCACTGCAAAAATAGTTTTCATTCTATGATATATCTAGACCGCGAGGGTCTGGATGCGTGCAGTACCTCACCTTCTCGCTCTACTCGCACCTCACCCGTCATGTCGGCGGTCCCAGGCCACTACAACGTGGACGATCGCGTCCGGTGGGAGGCCTACGCGGAACACTTTCGGGCTTGGCTTGACAAGAAAGCCGTATACCCGGGAAACCCCCCTCCCGGGTACGTGGAGGTGTTCAAACTCACGCAGAGGTACGCCCCATGCCCGCACGAGTATCCGGACCTCGTCGCAGCCGCGACACGACCGACCATGCCCGCGCTGCCTGGCGGCGGCGTTCCTGGCATAACGATGTCGGCGGACGCCTTCAACTCGTTCCTATCCCACAACACGGCGATCAACACGCAGATCGCCACGCTGCTTCAGAACGCTGAGTCGAGGCGATCGAGTTCTTCGGACTCTCGTGGGCACCACCGATCGACTGAAGGACACGCACGTCCTCGCGGGAATCGCCCCTACCGTGGGGGTGGTCGCCATCGTGGTCGTGGTGGACGACCGCCGCCGCTAGCGGACCGCCTGGGCGGACAAGCTCCGGGATCGGATGGCGGACCACGCCGCCGTGGACGACGCGGTGGACGCGGAAAACGTCCTCTAGGACACAACATCCCTGTCCCGGACGGTCAGGACGACGTTCCTGCAGGGACTGGTGAGTCGTATGAGTCGCCTCTCACCTTTGTACGAGGTCTGATAGCCCAACTCGTGGGGGGATGCGAAGCTCAAAATGGCGGTGTGGACGTTCCTGCCGCCGCGGAACACCCTCCAGTCGCTGGACCGTCTGGTTCGGCTGGTCAGAATGCGACCGCTGGCTCCAGAGCTGCCGTCAATGGGGGGCCGGCCGAGGGCGAGATGGACATCGATCCTGAGGACGACGACTTCGATCTTGACGATCTCGACGATCTCGACGATGACTTTCAGTCGAAGATCCGTTTCTGAATAAAAACGGGGGCTGTCATACGCCGGTGAGTAGGACTCCATACTGGAGTCCTGGAGGGCGAATGTAAGGCACGGGCGTCTGACCTGCCACTTTCAGACATGACTAAGCGGTCGTTGCCGCCCGTAAGCTCCCCACCACACGAGCTTCCCGCTCGTGTCTCGTTTCACTTCAATCTTTTCTTTTCTCACTCGTAGACTTCTTGTTTCACTACTCCTACTCGTTTCAAAAGCCGTCTCGTCTTCCGTATATAAACCTATGTATCTACTATCGACGAGACTTCAGAGTTCAAGATACGACTTTACTCACTCAGTTTCGTGTCTGCCAACTCTACCGTGTTTTCCGACTCACTCGACGACCCTCTCGACGTCTCACGACTCTCGACATCGCCGAAAGACTCGGATTTCTCACATACGCATGGATCTCGCTGTCTCCTGCGACACTCGAAGGCCCCGGCGGCCGACTTGAATCGACGTCCCGGACGACGTCCGCTGCGAGCTGTGACAGCCCCTCGATGGCTCCGGCCGGCTCAAGCAAAAGGGATTCCGCTCGCGCGGGACTGATATGTGAGTGATGCGCAGTCATTGTCAGCGATCGAGTGTGCTCACCGGCTGCTCCCGGTCTGCAGGATGGCGGCTGCCTGCGCGAACTTGTGTGAGTGTGCGCAGCATCAGAGTCCGGACGAGGACAGGTGCGTGCCTGTGCAGTCCGAGGACGGGACGGGATGAACGGTGAGTCTGTCCTGAGCGTAGTTGTGTGACGCGAGAGGAGTGCAGCATGTAAGAGCGGATGTGCATGTCATTTCGCAGTCATACTGGATGTGTGAAGCCAGGACGTACGTACCGGGACGGCGTGTGTCGTCAGTAGCACACAGAGGACCTATGTGAGCATTTCTCGATACCACACTAGATACAGTGTACAGACTGCCCTCCTGCTGAGTGACTCGACGCCTACCTGGCCGCCTGCTCGTGAACAGTTCCTGTGAGCAGTCTCCTGCCCATAAATACCGTCCAAATTCCGTCCCACCGCCTGTACAACCCGTCCGGATTCCGTCCCACTTCTCGTATGTCCGTCCAGATTCCGTCCCCGCTCTCGTATGTCCGTCCGGATTTCGTCCCCGCTCTCGTATATACCGTCCGGATTCCGTCCCCGCTCTCGTACAGAGTTTCGACTTGCATCTCGCGACTTGCATCTCGCCGATCTCGCCGCCGCACGCCGCCGCCGCCGCCACCGAGTCCGTCTCGGCCACACCCCGCCCGCATGCACCCGCGTCAGCATCGCCGCCCTCAGAGCGGACAGAGACCCACCTTCGCTGCGAGCTGAACTTGAACGTCGGGCTCGCGACGACCGCCCCCGTCGGCTCGTAGATGAGCAGCTTCAGCGCGAGCGCACTACGGTGCACGGCCTCCTTCCACGCGCCCTGGTACGTCGAGCGGCGGATCCACGCTGTCCAGTAGTTGTTCGTTTGCTGCGTTGTGGTGTCAGACTAGCGCCAACACGCGCGCGGGAGACTCGGATCGTACCTCGAGCAGCTCGCGGAGAAGAGTCTTCATAAGCCGAGTCAGACGTGACACTTTGCGAGTAGCGGCGTGCGTACCTTGGTCAGGATCGGGTCGTCCGGCGGGCGCAGGTTGGAAGCACCGGCGACAAGCTCTGTGCGACGTTTAGCACAGTCGGTCCACCGCATTCGAACCTGCGCTCACTCTCGTACGGGATGCCCATCTCCTCTGCGGTCCGGCGCGTCGGGTGAGCCTGCGGCGGGAGCTGCACGTTGTCCGGCGGAGTGCGCAGGACGAACGTCACAGCCTGGCCCTCCCTCAACTCGATCTCCGCCCACACGCCGGTGCCCTTGTGCCCTTTCGCACTCAGGTCGAGCTCACGGAGCTTGACGTACGGCTCTCCGATGTGCTCCAGCGACGACTCGGCGATATACCGCAGATCGAGGGTGAGGTCCGCTTCCTCGGAGGTGAAGAGCGCCTTGTAGTGCCCGTCGACGGGGGAAGAGGGCGCAGACAGCGCGACTGAGGTGTCGAGCATGAGCTCGGTCGTGTGCGTGGAGCGGGCGTAGTTGAAGGCCGGTGCGCACTCGACACGCAGCGGCATTCTGCCACGGATGACCTGAGGAGAAGCACTTCATTACGGCTGGTATGCGGCTGGATACTGTTCGGGAATTACCTCCACGCGTCTGACAAGCCATGCAAGCAGCGGGCGGGCGGTCGCACTGCTGGGCTGACGGGGAAGGAAGTCTGAGAGAGGTCAGTTTAACCCAATAACCAACGGGCATGGGCATACCGGTCACTGTGGCGACGCCCTCCTCGTTGAGGAACCTATGAATATTAGCTGATCAGCGCTCAGCTGTAGGTATTTTTATTACGGATCTTCTCACTTGGTTTGTAAGATCTAGTACAGGGCGTGAGAATGCTTAGATGCGGAGGTGGAGGAAAGACGCACGTTTGAGTTGGGAAGGTAGCTTTGCTTGGTAGTGAAGGGGGCGGACGGGGTGATCGAGAAGTGGCCTCCCTGTAGTATCTAATGAGGACAGGCTCCGGCGTTCCATGTATGAGAGCAGCGATACCTTGTCTTTATCAAGAATACGAGCGAAGATCGACGGCGAGTCGAAGTTCGGAACACAGTAGCTCTCAACTAGGATAGAAACGGTTAACATTTCGGTAACTTTGTGAACAGCCAGTCATCTCTAACTTACCTGAGCCGTCAATGCTGACCTGAGTAGCCCAAGCAGTAAAGAATCAGAGCGCATATAGCCGTGTTATAAACGTTACCCACCAAAGCAGCGGTGCGCAGATTGCCGATCCTGTTAACTCCGAATAAGCCGATGTCTAATAGCACATCATATTCTAACTTACAGGCCATGGTCAGCGATGGCGATATACCCCCTCTCTCCAGGCTGAGTTTGGGTGACGTTCATGTTCGTAGTAATTTCGGGGGACAGAGATGGTGGTGGTAGAGAGAAAAGATGTGTTTGCGCGATGGCCCATTCCGATTCCACTAAAGAATCGGTCTTCTTCTTGTCGTGGCTCGCGTGCGTCACGTGAATTTCCTGGCACCCGGTTTCCCCCATGTTGTGCTCCCGAGCCGACATGAGCCGACCCGTCATTTGCCTGACTGTTGCCGTTTGTTGCCGACGCTTTGGCATCCGCAGTGGCGTACTTATCCTTCCTCTCTTTCCCCTCTACCATCCCTCCCGCTGCTCTCGCACCAAAGTCAGTTGCTGGTACTGTCCGTCGTTGTCGACTGCATGCTCACCGATTCCTTTCAGCCCCGTCGTAGCGATGAGCAACTCGTTTATTTCTACTCCAGTGCTTACCACCCTCGAGCGCCGTGCAGGTGGTAAGTCCATTTCATGCTCCGTGTTCACCCCTGTCTAATTGATTCGCAGGTCGCAGGTACAATCGTACGTCGTTTAGTGCGTTTCCTGTCGTATGTGGGACGCTGCCCGGGTGGGAATTCGAGGCGGTGTTCCACGCGTTCGTGCATGAGCATGAAGCCATGCAACAATGTGCCGCGGGCCCTTTCTTTGTCGGTGTCCGAGCGCCTGCTTCCGTGGCGTCGTTCGACACTTCGCTCGGTATGAGGGCCTCCGCTGTATTCCACGGCATCCATTTGGGCCGTGATGTTCGTAACGATGCCAGCCATGTTGCGCTGTTGCTCCAGTCCCACGTATGCCGCGACAGCTGTCGCGATGCAGTCGCTTTGTTCACTTTGGCTCTATGCCGTTCGGGCACAGGCACCGTCGGCGAACCGCAGTCACGGTTCCCTCCTTCGCCAGCCGATGCCGGACTTATCCGCGAGATCGTCAGCGACTGGTGCGACGCGACTTCTGCTGAGTGCGTAGTCGAGAGCCCGTGCGCGGTATGTGCTCGTCTCACGATCCGCAAGGATTTATCCTCCGTCGACTCTACGTCAATTGACCTAGATCCTCTCGTTCGCGATGGGGAAGGCGTTACTCGCAAGGAGCGTACCAGCCTCGATCAGCCCATCGAGGAAGTTCCAGGCCCGATTTTGTATGCCCCTGCAGTGACTGAAATAGGGGACCGCAGATTTCTGCTCATCTGTCCGCACTGTCTCGCTGCTCTGCGCCGTCACCGCCTGCCGAGACACGCATTGGCGAACGGACGTTGGTTAGGTAACGTCCCCGCAGTTCTTCAGAATCTGTCTTATGTAGAACAATTAGTGATCGCGAGGTATAGACACAGTTTTTGCGTTGCACAGGTTGCGCTGGGGCAACGGTACCTGGCGGCAAACGTTATCGTATTCGGGCAGCCGGTTGCGAAAGCCTACAACGTGCTGCCGCCTCCTCTAGCTGACATCCGCGAGGTGCTCGCCATTCTCTTCGTAGGTCCCGCCCTTCCTACTGAGGCTGTCATGCGTCGAACTCCCTTTCTTTTGCGACACAAACCCCTCATATTCAGCTTGGAGTGGCTCTGTTATAATCATCGCGACTACACCGACGTCACCATTTCCGCCGTGAACCTCGCACAGTACCCTGAAGACTCCCCCCCCGTTCAAGTTATCCGTATGGCGTCCGTTCATGCAGGTCCGCACTCTGGTCTGGCCACGTACGAGTCATCCAATGACCGCGGTGTTGAGGATGGTCAGTGTGCGTTTATGGTTCACACTCTGACCGGAGAGGAGCTCGCTGACATGTCATACGATGCTAAGATCGCTCATGCCATTCGACATTTCGAAACCGGCGGGAAAGCACTTGCGATCGGTAACGACCGCGATCCACAGTCTATCTATCATAATCCGGATTTGTTCCCCGGTATGTTCCCCTGGTTATATCCGTATGGCCTGGGGGGTTTCGACAACTCACTCATAACTGTGCGTCTGGACCATGCCACGCACGTCCGTACTAACCTCGCATATGCTGATCGGCGTTTTCAGACCGATCGTTGTTATCCGTTCATCGTCTTCAACCACCTGCAGATCCGCTCTTCCGCTCACGGCGGATACTTGCTCACCGACCGGAGATACTTCGAGACCGTCGCCGACAAGATTGTAAACATTGACCGCACAGCTCTGGATGGCATCATTGCTCGCGCTGCTCAGGGACAGCATGTGAAGCCGGTTACCGACGCAGAAAAGGAGTGCTTTCAACTGATTTCTATCGTCGACCGGGTGGCAGGCCACGTGCAGGGTTCCGCTACTCTGAAGAAGTATCAGCGTAGCGAGCTTCGGTCCTTGATATATGAGAAAGGTGTTCCCGTTTTCTTCGTCACCTTTGCTCCCGCGGATTTTAAACATCCAATCTGTCTGTATTATTGTGGTGAACCTATTGATCTTTCAGAATACACTCCAAACATCCGGTCGTCTGACGATCGTTTGCGGGCGATCGCTTCTAACCCAGTCGGCGCCGCTAAATTTTTCCATCTCATGGTTGCCACTTTTCTGAATACCGTCCTGCGAGCAGGGTCAGGGCGACGTGGCCTGTTCGGCAACACCGACGCGTATTATGGCACTGTGGAGGCGCAAGGCAGACTTACGCTGCATTTACACATGTTAGTGTGGATCGAGGGCTCCATCAGTCCACAACAGTTGCGCGACCAGTTGCTTGCGGACTCTACGTTTGAATCCTCTATGTTGGAGTGGTTGGAGGCTTGCCAAGTCGGGAACTACAGTCTAACTAGCGAGGCTGCTTTGCGTGAAAGCTTGGAAGTGGAGTATGTTGAAGATCGGTGGGGACAGCCCAGAGTACGCACGCGACTCCGGTCAGGTGCTCGCGACCCTGCTACTGTTCTTCCTAGCCCTCCTACCATCACTGATGACGATGATGATGAGTGGTATGTCCATATGCTGCGCGAAGCAGACGAGGTTGTGTTCGTGTCTAACCGCCATGACCCTAACCATGGCAAAGGTTGTTGGAAAGGTAAACCGCCGTTTTGTAAGGCGCGTTTTCCACGCGAGCTGTTCCCCTCAACAATGGTGGACAGGTCGAGCGGTGCTATTCGTTTTGCTAAGCGTGAGGCCTGGATTAACACTTACAATCCGGCTCTTTCTTACTTGCTGCGCTGCAACCACGACGTCACCTGTTTGCTGTCAGGCACACAGGTTAAGGCTATAGTGGCGTACGTAACTGACTATGTAACAAAGACCAAGCTGTCCACAGAATCCTTTTTCGAGACAGTTCGGAGTGTTCTTCATAGGCATGATGCCATATTGGCTAGTGACGACTTCGTTGCGGGTGATGTCGCTAGATCCGTCATTGTCAAGGTCGTAAACGCCCTGTCTGCATCTGCTGAGACTGGAGGCCCTGCTGTGTGCGCGTATTTGTTGGGGAACCCGGACCATTACACCAGTCATGTCTTCCGAGTGTTCTATTGGACACCGTACTGTAGAGCAGCCGGTCCACTTAATATCCCGGCAGACTCAGAGTCCGCTCAGCATACAGTGGAGGCGAGCCGGGATCCTGTTATACTAGGTCACACATCGGACGGTGTCGTTCAAATCAACAAGGTACAAGACTATACCTGTCGTCCGTCGCATTTTGCTAGTATGAGTCTTTACGAGTACCTCACGGTTACCGATGTGAAGAAAGTCCCCCAGAAACACTTGCGGCCTGTGGACTCTGATGACGGCATCGACCCATTCAGTGATTCGTCTTCGGACTCGTCAGACGACGGCGATGACGCTACCAGTACTGGCAGATCACGTACAATGCCCTCTAAGTATCATCGGTTTTTGGAACCTCATTCGTTGCGTTCTACACATGCTGTTGTAGAGCGTTCCCGTACCAAAAAATATACTCTTAACTTCGCGGGTGCGCCTCTGCCTCGTCCAGATCGCGGAGACCGCGAGAACTACTCGTTCACAATGCTTGTATTGTTCAAGCCCGGTGGATGGAGGACAGGGGGTGATCTTAGGGAGGACGGTGTGAGTTGGACAGCTGCGTTCGAGTCCACTCATTTCCTCCCCGATCACGTCAGCATCATGAAAAATATGAATGTCCTATACGAGTGCTTGGACTCACGGGACGATTTCTCGGCCTTGCGTCGATCTAGCACGCTCGACATATCAGGAGCAATCCCTTCGCAATTGAGCGGTTACTGTGATGTTGACGACGGGGTAGATATGGTGGACGACTCTTACTGGGAGCATACAGAGGGCTCGTTGCAGTCTCTGCTCGAAGAAGGTGCCACTGGTCCTCGTACTGCCAAGAATCGCGCGGAAATGAAGGCTGTTAGCAACTTGATTCTTGGTAATGCACCCTGTGCTACACCACCAATCAGCCTTGAACCATCACCCCGCGGTGCTCACACTACCTTTCAGTTGCCCGCGAAATGGAAACAAGACGTGCAGACGGCACGGAAACGGGTGCTGGACTTGATGAAGGGTGATAGCAATTCCGACGTATCTGTTAATCAATCCGACCAGGATCGCTCCGCAGATGCTGAGCGGCGTGACCCCGCTTATCGTATACAGTATGAAGGCGTTATCCGCGAGGTAACGCTGGAGGAGCTAGAAAGACTTCGTACGAACAACGTTGACATATCCCGTGGTCCCCAGGACCCGCATATCTCTTTGTTGCATGGAGTGATCGAGGACTACTCACTGAATGATGAACAGCTCCGCGCGTTCTTGATCCCGGCTCGACATCTGCATCATCATGAGAAAGAGCAGTTGCGGATGGTTTTGGCCGGAATGGGTGGGACCGGCAAGTCCCGTGTGCTGCTTGCCACGATGACATTCCTTGATAAGCGCGGGGAAGGCTACCGGTTCATTGTCCTTGGTCCTACCGGAACCAGTGCCGCTCTGGTCGGCGGGTCTACTTACCACTCTGTGCTCGGGCTCGGGAACTCGGCGGCTGATGGCCTGACGACTCTCAAAGCTCTGGAGAAAATCAGAGGACGCTTAGAGCGGGTCGACCTCGTCTTCCTGGATGAGGTTTCCATGATATCATGTCTAGCATTGCTATTGATTCACACCCAGCTTTGCAAAGCATTCAACAACACCACAAGCAGCTTCGGTGGCAAAAGCATCATCCTCGCTGGCGACTTTGCACAACTACCTCCACCCGGGTCTGCACCTGCATTGTACTGTGCTTCTGTCGGAAAATGGACCGCTTCTCTGTCCGGCCCTCAGCAGAAAAACGCGCTTGGGAAAGCGTTGTGGCACCAATTCACAACTGTCGTAATTCTTCGTCAGAACATGCGTCAGCGGGGTCAGTCAAAAGAGGACGGCATGTTCAGGCTTGCACTTGAGAACATGCGCTATGCTCGCTGCACAACAGATGACATCCGCTTGCTGATGAGTAGAGTCTGCCGTCCTCACGCTGGGGACAATTCGCTGATGTCTCCTACTTTCAGGCATGTGTCTATCATCACCGCCCGTAATGCACACCGCGACGCTATCAACTCAGTGCGGGCGCGTCAGTTCGCAGCCGATGCTGGAGTTCCTCTGTTCCGGTTTTTCTCCATGGACAAGTGGGGCAAGAACGTCGACAGCACGTCCGTACGTCAGGCACAGCGAACGTATGCCAGCACAGTCGATCCAGTTCGCAAGTCCAACAACATTCCGCCCCTACTACAAGCTGCACTGTGGGAAATTCCACCCGCGTTGACTCAACATCATCCTGGGATTTTGGAGCTGTGCGTGGGCATGCCTGTTCTGCTGAAGTACAATGAGGCCACTGAACTGTGCGCGACCAATGGTGCAGAGGCTGTTGTGCACGACATTGTGTCTCATACGGTCAACGGTAGACTGGTGCTAGATGTTCTTTTTGTGAAGTTGGTCAACCCGCCTAGGGTGGTTCAGCTACAGGGATTAGAGGAGAACGTGATACCGCTGACGCGCTCTCGCAGGAGCATCCGCTGCACGTTACCCGTGGACGATCTTGTGGTATCCATCCAACGGGAGCAGATGATGGTGCTGCCAAATTTCTCCATGACTGACTTCGGTAGTCAAGGCCGGACCCGCTTTGCGAACGCGGTTCACCTGAAATATTGCAAGAATCACCAGTCTATGTACACTTGTCTTTCCAGAAGCTCGTCTCTGCAAGATACAATTATTATCGATGGTTTCGACGCTGCGAAGATCACAGGCGGGACTTCGGCATCTCTTAAACGCGAGTTCCGCGAGCTTGAACTCTTGGACGAGATTACTCGGCTCACTCTGTCTGGCAGCTTGCCTGCGTCCGTCGTGGGTTCCACGCGGATGGCGTTACTCGCCGCTTATCGTGTATGGAAAGGTATTAGGTATGTACCATCGTCTGTGCCAGCCGCTCTGGATTGGTCGTCTGCCGCTGAACACGAGCTGGTTTCCTCTGACAGTGGTGCACCTGAGCACGCTCTCAATCCCACCTTGCCACACTCATCCTCGCTCCCGAAGAAGCGAGCAGCTACCGGCGAAATGTGGGGCGCTACGCGCGCTCGCAGACCGCGCATTAATCCGATGGCAGTACCCGACGAGGCTGCGTATGATCGTGCTGTGACTGTGCAGGATCCGTCCTCGAATGGACTGCCTACGCCCTCCCGCACAGGGGTGGTATGCGACCGGTCTGACCCCGCTAGTGCGTACGACGTCATTCTCACCGTCCTGTGGAACTTGACCAGCGATTATGATCCCGCATGGACAGACACAATCTGCCCTCAGAACGGCCTTGTTACGACCATGACTGCGTCCTTCAGGCTCGTTGCTGCCGCTCCCGCTGAACTCGAATTGTGCCGGAACAAGTTACGCGACATCCTCCAGGTCATCGACAGCGTATCATTCCCCCGTCGAGGTCAGTCCGGAGTGATACTTTCTCATCTGCTCCGCCTGATGCTGATGTGCCCCGTGCCTTATGCTGTGCCTGTCGGCCAGTGCTTAACATGCGGTTCTCCCGCCACCTACATTCCCGACTGCGGTAGATGCTATTTGTGGCTGCCCACCGTCCAGTGGACCCGCTCCAGTTTCCCCGACATGGACACCGTCCCAATACAAGACTATATTAACTGTCAGATCATGCAAACTACCACCGTGCGTTGTGTGCGTTGCCGCGAAACTCTGGACTGTAGCATGCAAATCGTGGCTCCGCCACCGTTGTTGGTATTTGAACACAGCACTGTGCTCGGTCTTACTCCTTCCAGGTACGTCCACATAGAGCAAGGTGATGTGCGTGCTGACTACGAGCTTTGTGCCATCGTTTACTACGGACATCGACAGTACACTTGCCGGTACATCGACTCCTCCGGTCAGTGCTGGTATCATGACAGCGAACAGACAAAGCGTCATTGCATCAGGGAAATCGTAAGTTATAATGCCGCATGGTTGACTACTGCCCGTGGTCGCCACGCTAACCACTTCGTCTATAGAACTCTGAGCACTTCGGGTACCTCGTAGTCCAAGAAGCGCATCACCCTGCTGGATTGTTAACGCACTCTTCTTCCATGACGTGGAGGAGTACTTACTTCTTCAGTGCGCTTCTCGCCCCGTACGTGTCGTCGCCACGTATATTCACCATGGCTGCGTCTGAGTTGACGACTCCCATTTTGAATACCAGCGCCTCGCTGTTCCATAGCTTCCTGCCGGACGCCGTCCTCACGACACCGCCAGGTTCTGCGACATACACCGTGTACCGTCTCCACACCGTACCCCCGTGGCTAGTCTTCACGAACAGCCTCACCATCTTCGCAGATCCTTGGAACGTGAAAGAGCCATCCGTCAGAGGGACGTCTATTCCTCCCGCAGAGGTATATCGATGGGCCGTCGTGTACACGTAGTCGCAGTGTGCGTCGGGGTGCACCTTTAAGCAGCGGATGGAGATGGGCTGCAGCGCATCAGCTCCGGGTCTTCAACAGTTGCGGTACGACTTACTATGTACGACATTTTTGGTCTGTCTGAGCGGTCGAGCGCATGTTCTCAGTCGCTGTTTCCCGCTCGTGTATTTATTAATCACAGTGGATGCTCACTTTCCGCTCCCTGTCTACGCCGGGTGTGGCGGCCGCAGTCGTGCTGCTCGTCCGTGATACTTGCTTCCACCCACCCAATATTCACCATATCTCCGAACGCCTCCTCGGCTGACTGTCACATCTAGCCTGCTCTCAAATGTCAAGAGGGGCTACGAGTACGGCACTCGATCTGCACACTCTATCTGTGCCACCGCACCCCGACCAGATCTGCACTTTCTATTCGACCATTCCAGGTTCAACTGCGGCCATTACTGCGGCTTGCATCCGCTGCCTGTTGCCCGCCGTATTTTCCTGGATAGGTGTTTACCCCGTCTGCTCTGCCGTCCACCCGAACAGAACTTTGGGGTGGCGATGGTAGCAATGACGTCTAACCGCTCTTCTGTACTCTGTGTTTCCCATGCGCTGATTCCTCCCCGCTCGATACGGAGCGTTGATGGATATCTGCTTACCCGCATAGCACGAGCGTATGCATTCTAACCCGGCCAGTCGCTTGCCTTGCAGGGAGCGTGGTGTGATATGCTGACGGTGGCTACGCAGGAGTATTCGATGCAGGTAATGCTTTTGTAGACTACTGTTACATACACATTCGGTCGTCAATCTCTACAACGTGTCCATAACGTCCTCTTGCTCGAACACCATTCCGTCCGGACGACTGACAGTTGGCGCATGCTGATTGTTGGGAGCACTCGGGGCACGAGGCATCTTGCTGATCAGCGCCTGTGCACCAGCTCTGTCAGTTTTGTTCGCACGAACTAGCCATCTCACCTCACCTTCGCCTCCGCAGCGCTCTTTAAGCGTACGACCTCCTGCGGAGAGAACTGCACCTCATACTTGCGTCCATCTCGAGTCTTCATGCTGACGACTTCCACCGCCACTAGAGCGTCGACGAAATCGCCCTTCCTGATGCCCATGGGAGGGACAGCGAACACTCCGCCGCCTTCACGTTGGACACCTAACTTCACCCGATGGTCGACAATCCACCGGGCTGATATCATCCCCGCCTTGCCAAGAGGGTCGTCTCTCGTACTCAGCACCACCTTCTTAGTCTCGTCCGTGCCCTCGCGAACCTGGGACGAAGTTATATCGCGACTGATGCCACTGAAATTGGAATTAACACTCACCATGGTAAAGACTCTCCGCTTCAAGCGAATGGATCCCTTCCGCGCCATCCGAGACGTTCGCGGTGAGCCCAACACTGTGCATATAATCTCTTCCAACGCTATTATGCCGTCGCATTGGGGATTGAACGCGTCCGCCACCCCTCCGGCGGTCAACGTCAACGTCTGCATCGCCTTTGGGGCACCCTGTTCTTCCCTGTATGTGTGTTAGCAGCCCAGAAACAACGACAATGTTCATGCTCACCCGTTCCAATTGCCCAGAGGGTACAAACTAGCCTCCGATACCAAGCCCTGGACTCGTACCATGAACTGCATCACAACCCCCTTCGCGTCGAGGCTATTGTGAGTGAGAAGTACTTGCGGCGCGCCGTATCCTGCTCGGTCGACTGAAACCCGCTCCGCCAGCGCCTCGAACGTGTTCGGCAAGCACATCCAAGCAGGGAGGTCCTCTTTCTGATTGGCAGGCTTGCCCATTTCGAACGGCCACTTGTTGCGACATAGTCCGTTCTCCGCTGCAACAGATCAACACTGAGCTCGTTGTCGGCGAAGACGCACTTACTCATGAAGTAGGCCATGATGTTTGATACTGAGTATGTGATCTCTGTTGTTCTCAATTTAGTTATATACCCCGTGCCGCCGCGGGTGACATGGCGGCTGACTTCTCCCAGCTCCCATTTCTTTACCCTAGTGCTCACGGTCCCGACCGCTAATCGGCACTGCGCGGCGCAACCCTCTCATACTATCTTCCGCGCCGCCGATCCCATCGGGTGTGGAGCTATTCGTTGCATCCGCGATCGTCTATCCAGGCACATATGCCACAGCGCTTCAACTGCTCATGCGCTGCAAACGGACGGGTACCCAGAGTCCGCCATAGCATGGAGCGCGTACTACCTTGCCTTTTGTCCTGCCGCGATAAAATCGGCCCTCTTCTTTCAACACTGTCCCCCCATCTTTCATCCACAAACACTCCGTCACATCTTCGCTATGCCGCCTCGTCGCTCCAGAACAAGTCTGTCCGCTGACGGACCGGACAACAAGCGTCCGCGCGTTGAGTGAGTCCACTCGTCCTACTCGCTGTGTTCCGCTTACTGACCGGCGTTGAAGAAGTAACGACAGCGTGCAGTCGGATCCAGCCGCACTGGTCTCTTCGTCCTCTTCCACGCATTCACACCTGTCTGTGCAGGACTCGTCCCCCCAGGATGGATTCACCGGGTCCACCCCCGCCCAGACCGCCAGCACCGTCAGTGCCGTTCCTGGTGTACTTGTGCTGACCGCGGCTCCTGCAACTCGGTCGGTTCTGAGCCACGGGGACAGCGACCGTGTTCCAACGTCGACTAAGTCCTCGGACACGATACGGTGAGTTCTCGAGGTATCCCGAGCTATCGCATACGTGACTGAATCTCCACCTCTGCTCTTCTGCACAGCCCTTCCACCCCGAGTGCGTGGTCGGTGACTACGATGTCTAGCCCCGCTGTGGAACCGTCTACGGATTTGGTGACCTCCGGCCAGAGGGAACCGTCGGAGCTTGAGTATGCAGACTCACCGCCCGCGAAAGTCCATCCCTCCTTCGAGGGTGTGGACTACGTGCCGTTCGACGTTCTCAGGTATGACTGTGCTCCTCGCTATTTGCCTACCTCACCGGTTTGCGCAGCCGCTTGAAGGACTTCGCCATCAAGACCGACCCTGATAACAGTCGCTTCTCGCTCGGGACGCTGCCAGCCGACGTCCGCTGGGGTACCAGTTACAAGACAGAGCGCGTGCTGTGTGACCGTAACAACAAGCCGTTGACGATCTGGCTGTTGATAAAGGTCAAGAGTAAGTGGTTCTATGACCGGGATGGCAACCCCCATAGCAGGGTCAACATGTCTGGCGAGTTACCTTATCAGGGAGATTACCACGCACTCTGCCAGCTGTATGAACGGTTTTCGTGCACCGACGGTATGATTCTCGCCTACTGTCACTTTCTATTGTCGCTTACCCGCTATAGAACCGCCTTCTCCTGTGGTCTACGCGAACCGTTTTCAGACCAGAGTTGTCAAAGGCCTGGACCGGCCTGCTGTGAGCATACCACCCCCCCTTTCATCACTTTCGTGTCTGAGACCAACATCTCACAGATCGATCCTTTCGACGGTCTTTACGATGCTCGGAATAAGTTCCGCGCGAAGAAGGACATGGCCTCGATCGAATCATCCATTATTGGTCCTGGCGACATAGGGTTGCTCGAGGTTTCTTACACTCGATGGAAAGCCACCAAGGAAGCTAAATCTGCCCGCGGTTGGAGCTCGTGGGAGGTCAGCTTTGACCTGCAGAGCTTCTCTATGCTGTATGAGGCTCCCCCCGGCACCGCCATTGACGGTCCAGCGGTCGTTCCCGATTACGACGACAATATGTAGAGCATCATTCCGTGTTGTTATGTTCTGTCCCGCGATGCTAATTGTTTCTATTTCCTGTGTCGTCCCTGTCCTGTATTATGCACCTGTTCCCAATGAACATTGTCTACCTATTCTCCGCGTGTTGCCCTTGTCATTGACATGTAATAACTGATCATACTATCATACTATCGTGAACAGGTCACGTGTGCTCCAGGCTCCTGCACAAACTAGCGTGTTTTCATGTCCTTCCCGGCTCCCATGTGCTCTTTACGACACGGTCTGTCCTTGCTCCTTCTCTCTTACTCCTTGTCTACCGTCACACCTGTAGCATTCGAGCTCTCTCTACGATGGTCGCTGCTCAACACTCTGCCTCCAACGGGCCTACATTGTCACAGTACACGGTCCCCACCGACGTCGACGCGGATACTTCACCAGAACACATCCAGCTACCGTGCTGGTACTATACGGAGTTCGCACCCTCCCTTGTGAATCCCGTCACCACACCGTAAGTCCCACACTGCGGCTCTTGCGCCTCGCTGAAGCCTGAGCGATGTACAGGGTCCTGAGAGCCCAGTTGGAACTCTCACCGCCTGGGTTGTTGTCGCTGTCGAACATCCCCATGACTCTCACATGGGGCGTGGGTGACATGGAGTGTGATCTCCTTCATATGGGCAAACCTGCGTTGTTCCGCGTGGTTGGCTTAGTGGAGCAGGTCTGGTGGAACCCATGCTTGCCCTTTGGACAGGCATGTACGTCGATGCAGCTGCACCTGTTCCGCGAGATTGACCGTGAAGGTCATCACTTCATTGCTCGTATGTCTGAACCTTCACAACGTGGGTACCTTCTGATGCACTCCAGTGCGTTTCTGACAGTGTAATGTAGCACCCACATCCACCTCCTTATTGGCATCCGCGGCGTCGTCAGTGGTCACCCGTCATGCAAGTATCTTCCAACTCGCACACACACTGTCCCGTGCTCATCTATGTGTTTCAGCACTTCACTGGAGCTTACGACTCCACCGAGCCTCGCTTGTCTAACATTCATCCCTCCACTTTAAGACGCGGCGACGTTGTAGCCTCACTGTGCTACGTGACGCGCTCTGAACGACCAACATTCGGACCACGCTGGCAAGCCTGGGACATGTCCATCCGGTTTCGGACGGTTGTGCGTTTGCACTGCGCACCCCAATAGTTCGATCAGTACGCCCTCTTATCAATCACCTCCTGTCCTGTCCGCCGACCGCTGCCGTCGCACATCATTCAGGAGTGCTATCTTGTTCGGCGGTCTTCTTGTCCTCTCTGCTCCTATAAATCGACATCCTTTCCGTCTGCTACAGGGTCCACTGCACCTCGCTCGCTTCGTGATGTCTACCTCCCTTGAACTTGTCCTGTACGTGCCCCCCACCGGCCCTATTGCTTCCCGGTCCGTCCCGGATGGAGACGCAATCGAAGAAGACGTGCTGTTCTTGGATCTTTGGGTAGACCGTGCAGAAATACCGTACGTGTGCTCCGCTTTTACGGATGCCAGCCCCCATTGAACTGTTGATTTGCAGTCGCATTTACCGCCTCATGCAGCGTGCTTACTTGTCGCCTAACGGCTTGCCGCTCACCCGCGCGTCCAAGGACTGCCTGTGGGGCGAGGGCTCCAATGCCGACATACTATGCACGTCAAAGGGGAAGCCGTGCCCTATTTTCGCAGTGGGCACGTTGGAGGCAGTCCGGACTTCCACCGGTGCACTGAGGCCGGCCGGATGCATGCTACAGCTAGACTTTCTGCGCATGCGAGACCGCACCGCTCTCTGGGCTCTAATTGATCGAGTTTCGCCCTCCATCAGTAAGTGCTACACCGCTGTATCCACCGTAATTGTCACCGACGTGCACCAGGTACGCGCGTGCCACAGACACTGAATGCTAGCCGCCTCAACGTGCGTTCCTATCTATCTGTCGTTGTATATGCTAATACTGCCTCACAGTCATTCCCCAGAGTGTACGACGGTACCGAGCGAGTTCGCGTGCCCGTGTACATGGCCGAAATCTCATTCGACAGCTTGAACGTTGACGATCTGGTCATTGCTGAGGTGTTCTGCGTTCGCGACTGCGTAGGCATGGTTTGGACAGTCACCTTCTACCTCCTCTCGATTACCGTACTCGTCCGTGCCCCTTGACAGGTTTCGTTCGGTGCTAGTTATATGTGCTAGTTATATTCCTCATTAGAGTATAGTCTCTTTCTCCAGCACTGTGTGTGACTCAGATTCATCACCCACTTTCTGAACTACACAGTACGATCAAACTCTATCGAGGAACTGTACAGATCCTCCACATTCGAACTGGGTCTCATCCATTTCCGACGATCAATCAAACTCAAACGATTTATTGTACAGTTCACGTGCAGTCGCTGCCGATCATATACGGGCAGCGCCATAGCTGTGCTTACGCACCTGCCGTACCTGCTAACCTCATCCTCTCTGCTCGTCAACTGTTCATGCACAATCTTTGCTGGCCTGCTGTTCCGTCATCGAATGGGTCAGTGAACATCCACGACAGTACTTAAACATGGCCGACCCCCTTCGCGGTCAGACCCATCAGTCAACATGTCGAGTTCTCCCTCCACCCCTCTCTCTACATCTACTTCACTGTCATGGTCCCCTCCCCCCGACGAGCCATATCCACCAGAGGCATTCGCTGCGGTTCCGGATCCGGTGATTCTCGAACCCCACGAGCTCTTCGACGAGCGCACGGTGGTGTTAGCAAGCACCGTCCCGGCGGCCGTAGTCCGGTACGTCTGTTTTGTATGGGAGAGGACCACTGTGTGCGCTGCTGACCACACGCAGGCGTATCCACCGCGTTGCCGACAGCGTCATTCCGGGACCTTATGCCCGCACACTGTCTAGGGTGCCTACCACCGCCACATGGGGGCCTCACGGTCACGCTCAGTTCTTGTCCATGCGTGACACTGTCGTGCGCATCTTCGTGGTCGGCACTATCGACAGTGTGGAGTTCGTTCGGGCCTCACACTCGAACGTCGCGCGCTCTGAGGTCGCCGTGGACTTGGTACGCGACTTGGATCATATTGCGATGTGTCGCCTCCTTAAACTGGCTCGCCCTGCTCCGAGTATGTGCCCTCAATCGCTATCCCACCTACTCTTACCTTGATTTAGCCGGTTTCCCTCCCTTGCTCCACACATACAAACGTTTCGGCTCGCGTCCGGTAAGTGCCCATTTTCTGCATCACTGATAGTCGTATTTTATATCAGTTATAGGTATACCCACACGTCTACGACGCCAGAACCGGGATCACCTGCAAAGAGGGAATGAATACGCTCAATTTCGAGGTCTTAGACCGCGGTCACATTGTGCTGCTGGAGATGAAGCTTGGCCGTCGTCATCGTACGGCTGGCCGGTGGGCGATATGGTTCGACTTACTTTCAGTTACTATGCTGTGTGACAACCAGTCGCCGCTTTAGCCTTTCAACGTATGCATTCCCCTCTCCGCTTATGTACATCATTCCAATACATACCTTCCTACTCACCTATGCCTTCCTCCACGCGTGCTGCTGGGTCTCATGCTCGCCCACGCCACATGGTCCTCCGTCCTGATGTCGTGGGTAATATTGTGCCGTTGAGCTGCCCCTGAGTTGATGATTACACCCGTGCTCTGCATGTTCATGTTACCACTCCTTCCGCGTAATCTCTGTCAACGCTCTCCATTCCCCACTCCCTCGATGTCAGTTGCCCTCCGTGCTGCTGCGTGTGTGCGAGAACTCCCCCCGCTGTTATCAACTGATTGGGGAACCCTCGCCGATGCGTTCTACGACGAAGATGTACTCGTTCGCGACTTGAAACACAACTTCCAGTACAAACATATTTCTCTCGTCTTCCTCCCCGTCAGATACTGATACTCTTCTCTTCAAGCCTGCTCCAGGCAAGCGTGATATCCGCAAACCCGTGCGATTTGGTGCTTCCTCTGGCGGACGTCAGCAACTCATGTCACTGGAGTGCGGTCGAACATGGACTGAGGCTGTACTATAGGCAGCGGCCGTTGTTCGTGTTCATCCCGGGAACCCTTGTCCGCACACTACCCGACCACCTCGCATCACCCTCTCATTCCCTGCTTGAGCTCCACGTATACAGACAGCAGGACATCGACCGCCTTGCCCAGCTGCATGTTGAGTACGGCCTGCTGAGCAGTCAGTCCGCCTCTCATCCGTTATGCGACCTCGCTCTAACATCCATTCATCATAGGCGTAGACGGTGGCCGGCTCTTAGCTCGCACTTCCTGCCCCAGTTCTCAATCCAACGTCGACATCGCAATCTCTCTTGCAAGCGGCCGATCATATCTCGAGCCAGGAGACTTTGTGCTGCTGGAGTGCAACGTCATGCGCGTTGCAGATGAGCAACACAATCATCGATCACACCTGTGCCTCAGAGCGTTGACTGTACTTCGGAAGGCGCGTTTGTAAGACATGCATGATGTAACAGCTGATTCCAACATCCCACGGTCTCCGCCCTCATATGCTGCGTCTCCTGTCCAGCACGTCTGTGCAACTGCTATACTAATAACCACCCTTAACTTCCCATTACCCGCGGTCGCTCACACTGACATATAACTGATCGCTGTCCGGGTTGACCGCACACGCGATCTGCAGCACTGCTTTCCACGGTCGTGCACTTTAACCCCCTAGACTCCGCCCGTCCGCCTCGCACTCGCGATCTGCCACACTGCTTTCCACGATCGTGCACATGAGTTTGACCCCTCTGGTGTCTGCCGGTCCGCCTATTCGTAAGCTCTACTATTAGCCCATAACTTCCCCTTACCCGTGAATGCTCACACTGACATAGAACCGATCGCTGTCCGCGTTGACCGTACACGCGATCTGCTGCACTGCTTTCCACGGTCGTGCACTTTAACCCCCTAGTCCCCGCCCGTCCGCCTCGCACTCGCGATCTGCAGCACTGCTTTCCACGATCGTGCACATGAACTTGACCCCTCTTGTGTCTGCCGGTCCGCCTATTCGTAAGCTCTACTATTAGCCCATAACTTCCCCTTACCCGTGAATGCTCACACTGACATAGCACCGATCGCTGTCCGTGTTGACCGCACACGCGATCTGCAGCCCTGCTTTCCACGGTCGTGCACTTTAACCCCCTAGTCTCCGCCGGTCCACCTATCAGTAAGCTCTACTTTTAGCCCAAAACTTCCCCTTACCCGCTGACGCCCACACTGACATTGAACCGATCGCTGTCCCCGTCAACCGCATTTGCGATCTGTAGCACTCCTGTCCCCAGTGGTGCACATCAACCTCCTAATCTCTGTGTGAAGCACGTAACTCTAACTTCTGATCACCAGCCAACACTCACCTCGACTTCGAACCGATCAGTGTCCGCTTCGATCGCACTTGCGATCTGCAGTACCGCTTTCCACGGTGCATCATGTTAACCTCCTAATCTCGGCTAGTCCGTCAGCTGGATACTACGTGTCCTGCGTCTTGTCCTACTCGAGCCGACCTCGATCCGCCGTCAATCTAGGTCTGGTCTGATTTCCCCCCTTCTTCACATTCGCCAACGGCAGAGCCTAGATCGTCAAACCCCTGCTCCCAGGCCGTGCCGGCGGCGGAGGCGAGCTGGTTATCTCCCCTGCTCCTGCCTTACAAATGAACGCTCCTTCGGTTTCATCGACATAGTGTATCCTCTTCATGATGGTCGCACCTTCGCACCTCCAACTCACCCTGCAGGCAGTGCAGCGCGCGAGCGACACTCTTGTACTTGCAGACTGGGTGCCCGATGTCCAAGCGAGGTATGTTCGTTCTCTCAGCTGTATATGTCTCGCTCACATCCATCCAGTCGACTCCGGGTCATCGTCAATGCACCGCTACACCCTTTCCCTTCTCGACCCCTCGATGACGCTGTTACACGGGCTGTCTGGGGTGTACTGAACAACTGGGATGTTATGTGTCGAGGTACTGGTCATGGATCTCCCATGCCCTTCTACTTCGTCGGGTCTATCCTGCACGTGGATGTCATTCAAGGCGCCGGTCGGCCTGGAGTTGTTCGATTCAACTTGGAGTTCTTGCGAGACCGAGACCGCGTGGCTTACCACACGCTGTTGCGTGTTCTCGGTGCTTCGAACGGTGCGTGGTTGGATTGGTCTCGTCCCCAGCTGTGCTTACCCTTCCCTTCAGCGGACCTGACGTCTACAATCGCTGTGTCTAAGCCAATTACCCGCGCTGTGCGTCCATTCATTCGCTCTTACACTGTCGCTGCTTATCAATTACTAGAAACCCGCCATGGCCTGGGATGCAAGGCGGTGGCTTCGTCCAATCCCTCACATGCCCGCCTTTCCCGTGCGTCACCTTGCTCCCAACGACATTGTCCTTATGGAGTGCCTTACTACTCGGGACCGTCGCAGTGGGGCTTGGACGGTGTCGTTCACATACATCACCGTGTATTTCCTTATAGAAGCACCCTAGCCACGTATACTGTCTACTAAGTCCAAACTTTACATGGCACCACTGCTCAGCAGTGGTTCTCCGTCAACATACGATCCTCCCTTTGTTGTCTGATTTCTGTGCCCTCTGTCGCCGATCCTGAACATGATCTGAATGCAAAGGTGAAGGTTATCGGCATTATCGGACAACATATCCTCCGCGACCCCTGACGGTCGTCCACTAGACAAGACGCTCACCTATAAGAACCTCCCGCCATCACTGTCTATGTTAACACTGCCCTCCATGTTACCTATCCATCGACCCGTCTCCCCTCTGGCCATCATCACAGTCGACTCTCGCTCGGCGAGCATTCGGCAGTGCATTCGAGACGCCGGAAGCGGTCACGTATTCGTCTTGGTTTTCACCGCAGTCAGCCAGTGGTTCCTTACCCACGCTCTCACTGACATGGTGTGTAGCTACAGACAATTTGTGCAGGGCGACTACTCACTGCACCTTAGGCAACCATTGGAACTCACATCATCGAGTGCGACGAGTCTGACATACGGTTCTGTGTGCTGGACCTCATCGATCGTGTCTTGGACGAGCATAACGTGAGTGGCAGTTCCCTCCGAGTCGTCTGCGGTCTGTACCGCTCCGCTAACGTGTTTGCTCCGCAGGGTACTGTAGCCGCTGAACATCAGCAGCGAGGGCGGCCGCATTTGCATGTAATTCTTATGTGTGTCGCATACCCCCCTGCGGCTTACCATACTTTGCGCCAGGCGCTACCGGCCGTGCGTGATAACTGAGAGTGTACTTGCGCTCCTCATGTATATTACTTCAGCACCGTAGTGTTCGCCTGAGCTGCCGAGCTGTGTATAATTAACAGTTCTTGTCATCAACTCCCCTCTGAGCTCTCATTTGTGCCACTCTTGCAGACATACAACTGCACTACTCTCATTCGAGACCTACGCGCAGAACGCGTGCCTTGCTTCCTCGCTGGTGGCCCTAGACCCCTTCCCCTGGTCGATCGGGCGAACGATTCAGCCCGATCGGGCAATCCGGTGGGTCCGGAGGTTGGCCGCTCCCCCTGCGATCCACGCACCGCGCTCTACTACTAGTCGGACGAACCACCCCTCTCCCCATGACCTGGGGCACATAAAAGTTGTGCCCTGCTGCGCGATTCCCTCGTTGCCTCCATCACCTCTTCTCAATGCCTGCTCAGCCCTCCGATGCATGTACTCCTCCCCCCGACGATGTGCACCCGATGGAGTCGTCCGTCATGGCTCCGGACCATACCGATAGTAGCCAGTTGCGCTCGCTCTTCGACGCGTACACGATCGTCTTACCGCACCAGTTCCCACTTCATGTGGTCCGGTGAGACACTCATTGCTTCTCGTTATGGAACTACTTTCTAACCATGACTGTATATAGTCGAGCCCATAGACTCGTAAACTGCGTGCCGCCAAGTCGTCACACTTACAGGCTATGCAACATTCCCCGTTTCGCAGGATGGGGAGCGGACGGCCGCAGACCGTTTCTCAGCGGCAGCCGCAAACCAATCCATATCTCGGTGGTCAGTTGCATCCTCAACAAATTTGTCTCAGGACTGGAAGTGGAGTTCGTGCGGGACATTGATCGCATGTGCATGACACGCTTGCTGAGCCATGCGCTGCCTGAACCAAGTCTGTTTCACCTGTAATTCCGCCTCGGGCTTTCTCTCACCCTCTTTCGGACAGCTGACTTTCCGCTTAACCTCACCGCTTACAAACGTACGGGTTCCCGAATGGTGCGTATCCACTTTATCTACCACTGGTTCAGCTGGGCTGACGCCCACACCTCCCCAGCTACTCCCTCATGTATTCGACGCCCGGTCCGGATTATCGTCAACAGAGGGCATGAACACCCTCTCCTTCGATGTACTTAGTCGCGGCCAACTGGTCATGCTGGATTTGAAGTTCGGGCGTCGCAGGCGGAGGGGAGGACTCGGTTATAGCGTCCGCTTTGATCTAGTATCTGTCGCCTTGCTTGAAGACCTCCCGCTGGAGGAATGAACTGTGTTGTCTAAAATACTCGTACTTAGCTGTATATACTACTGTCTACCGCAGTCCCAAACGCTCGAACGTGGTCATATCCACCTGCCAGTGCCAATTTGGTTGACAGGGACCGTGGCGTGCGCAGATGGAGGGTGTGCTACTTGGAAGCGAAAAGCCTGCGTAGGCCATTTGCGAATGGTGTACATTCACGAACGGTGTACAGGAGAGGATACGCATATGCGAGCAGTACGGCAGGACCCCGCGCAGACAGCGCGTGCTGTCTGTCCTAGTATATGTTCAGGGAGCGCCTCCTTGCACTACATATAAAGCTCCATTATCTCCCCTTCCTGCTGCTTGCGCGCTCTCTCCTCTCGTTCAACGGCTAGGCTGTTGTTTCGAGTTATTCATAGCAGCTGCTGGTCACTGCGCGCGGTATGCTTCTACAAAGTGGTACCACTGACGAGCTGCAACGTCACAGGCAGGATCGTTCACCAGTCTGCTGCAGACAGACTGTGCGAGCGCTCCTGCCTGCCCAGCTCCTCTCTCACATGAACCCGCTCGCAAACGAGCCCCACTCGACCATCACCGACCTATCTCACCGCCGTCTCCTCCATCAGATGTTGACGAACCTGGAGACGTGATTAATTTCCTTACACAGATCAAAGATGTCGATGAGATCCCTACCTCCCTTTCATTGCGCGACCATATCCTCCGCCGTGCTCACATGTGCATCACTGACAACCACTGAATGAATGCGGATAGATAGGTGTGGTTGTACTTAACACTTACCGTTGCGCTCGATGCATCGATAACCGTGCATTGCTCTTGTTGAACCGGTCCAGTCGTGCGCCTGGTGACAGCAGCGTCACGTCCATGTCAAACACATGATCATTCGCGCACCTTGTTCTCCCTACGCTCTCCTACGCATGCGCATACTTGGCACCTGCCTGACAGTGCAAGCCTGTGAGGATGCCGATCTGTGTTCAACTAGCGCGTTGCTGCTACGCGTGTGAGTCACGATCTGCGATGCGAGAGACATGCTCAGCACACGCACGACGTCAACGGCGGGTTGTCCAAGTTAGGATTGAGCCTGTGCGTCCCACAGGTACACATACTCTCTGATTGAGACATAAACAATGTTAACGTTCGCTCTCATGAGAAACAAAGCACGTAGCGTAAATACTCGCCGACGCTGGAGCTCACGTCCGCGATCACAGTCAACCGTGCCCGCGCGCCGTCCTCGATCAATACTAAAATGTCAATCAGTACAGATCTCTGCTGTAAAGGAGTGCGCCACACGTACGATGTTTATGACCGTTGGATCGACCCGCCCCGACCCTCATACGATGACAGGCGTCGGCAACGCTCTACGTCACCGTCTCGGGCGAGGAGACCGATATCCCTCAGATGCGAGCTAGGGACTAGACCGGCGGGCGGCGTTGCCACTCTGCGGTACCCATTAAAGGGCTCCCTGGGTCACAGTGCGACAAGGGTGGCCAACCCGACGCAGTGCTTCCCATTCCACTTGCTGCCAAGACCCGGAGTCGTGCGCACAACTCTGGTCAATCGGCAATGGCTGCTCTGGAGGGGTCTCGTGCGGGTTATGTGGGAGAACAATTCCGCACTAGTACAGTGCGAGACAGAGAGACAGAGAGTGAGGGTTGAACGTTGAAGAGGCGATTCGTGAGGCGCAGTACTTAAACCCTCCGAACCTCACGCTTTCAACTGTGGGCGTCTATGTATTGCCACCTTGTGTGATTACGTCATACGCCTCTTTTCGCCCCATGACCGCCTCCGTCTGTTCGACACTCTCACGCACACCCGACTGCTCCCCCGCAAAACCAGGCTGTCTCTGCCCAAATGAACTCTGGCTACATCTGCAAACTCACGCTCGCCGGTCAGCAGGTAAGTCTCTCGTGGTGCGCTCCTCCGAAATGAACATCTGTTGACCATAAAGGTCCCAGTTCGGACGATCAGCGCGCGCGCGCGGCGACCCGTGGTGCAATATCACAAACCTCATGGCCAACGCGCGACCGACATTAATGCGCATCATGACCTGCTCGGATACAGTTCGCGCGCAGATCACACCTGCTGCGCACAGTGTGTGCGCGGCTCAACGTCCCGAACAGCGCCACCACATATTCCAGCGCCCGCCATCCTATAACAGCCTTTCCGCGCCCCTCCGCCCAGCCTGCTTCACTGCCCCCCGCTTCCCATCCGTCCTGCCACAGTAAGTACTTCACGTCGCGCACTTCATTCGATCCCTAACAACTCTGTAATGACAGCGCATACCGTTTCGCGTCTGTCACACCAGCGATGGTCATTGTCCTCCGTTCGCACTCGCGCTTGGCACTGCGGCAAGTAAGTCCGCCGGCTGCGCTGACCGTTCCCATAACTCACGCACAATGCCCAGCGCTCGATTACACGACAGAATGCCGGCAGTAAGAGCCTGTCAGACTTATGCAGCAAGAAGAAACCGGTCAGTGCTAATGCAATATGTTTCATGCCGTGTTATGCTCACTGTTTATGTTACGAACAGAAAATCCCGAAGGAATTCAATGTTCGTGCACCGGCCGCGTTAGTTCTTCTCAAAGCACATTCACGACTTCGCAGTAGCGACGCTCAACAGCGCCGTTATCTGCTTCAAATGGAGGTTAACCTCGCACACTACCTCGACTGCGTTCCAATCTACCGCTCTGATCTTACTTACAACGACCTCGCCGAGGACGCGCGGCGCTCGAAGATGGTTCTACCTGGTTTGCTGACTCGATGCAACGATGAGCTCACGCACATGCCCATCGCGAAGGGGTCTCGTATGTACCAAGACGCTGAGGGCCGGACGCTGGCAGCTTATTTCGGGTACCGCCTGCCCGGTTTCAAGGTACGCATGTCACCTGCCATTAGTGCACCGCTAAATTAATCCCTTCAGCGGGAGACTGTGCTCCCAATCAGCGAACAATACGTCGGCCAGACCGAAGCGGATTTCGACGCCGCCCACGCCCGCGGCGATATCTCTCGCTTCGACGGAATCCCGGTTGGTCTTTCTACTTACGAGCTATTACATTTCACTGATGTTCCCCGTCGCTACAGCCTAAACTTCTCCCCGATGCGCACGTTGCGATTCAACGACTAGTATCTCAGGACCAACCTGTGCTCGCTCCTCGCGACGCGAGACACTTGAACGATCGGTTTGTGCTCGACAGCTACCTCCACACGTTTGTGGACGGCAACACTGGAGAGGTCGTCAGAGAGCGACGTGGTGTTCATCACTTAGTGCATGCTTGGACGCCCCAAGGGCATCCGAACGGGGTACGCATACATTTCCCCCTCACACGCTGTTCCACTGAAGTTCACCGTTCCCAGCGACTTGTCCCCTCTGCCGACATGCTCGGTGGAGGCGTCGCGGCTAACGCAGTCGAAGTCGAGACATATTTCCACGCTACGCGATCGGTCGCGCTGCTCCTCGCCAAGATGTTCGAGGCTGTTTTCCCTGAGGAGTATAAGCGCTACCGAAAAGCGTTCGACGCCGGGGTGTGGATTCAGTCCGATCCCGGCCCCTGGCTAGGTCGCGCCATAGTATATAAGCTCCATGTCGACTTACACTTCGACGGTCTCGACGGCGGCCCGACTGCTACCTTCCCCATTGGACAGTTCACTGGGGGCATCCTCGAGCTGCCGCAGCTGTGGGCTCGTCTGCAGTGGGTACACACCAACGTGAACCTTAACCGTCGCTCACTTATGTTCTAGATACGGCCCAGGCGCAGTCTTGCTCTCGTTGTCCAGTGTCATCGCGCACCGTGTCACCGAGTGGAAAGCTGTTTCCAACGAGGAAAACGAGCAGATCGGCTGCACCCCTGGGAGGATCGGGAATGTATTCTTTTTTCCTCAGAACTCTCTCCGTCGGCTGGACGATCGCCCCGCCGGATGGGGCAAGCAGACAGCATACGGTCGATACGAGCGCACCAGTAGTACTTCTAACTCGTAGACTTTCGCTTCGCACTCCGTTCGGTTCTCAAAAGCATGTATTCTCGTATCGAATTTGTACAAGTGCCTCGCCACACGTGGAATCGGGACTAGCGTGCGGAGCATCGCGATCACCTACCAAGTTTTGAATCAAGTCGGGGAGACACGCTGACTGTGTGACCCCACCGTGACAAATGGTCATGTGATCGTGGCTCCACGTTTTCCATCGGGCCGCGCAAGGCCGCGCAGCGCGCTTGTCTTGCTGCTTGAATTTCTTGTCAACGACCTTCACCTGCTTTTCTATTTAAAGTTTACCACCCAAGGTGCACGCTATGTCCACCTATATAACAGCACGATTCTTCGAGCAGGAGCTCTCCTTACTACTCAGTACTCCGTGGCAAGGCCATGTCACAGCAGCAATTGCCGAACCGGCTGTCGCATCGCCTTCATCGTCATGAGAGTAGCGGACATATATGTAAGTCGCATTCGTTGCAATGTACATTAATAAATAACTCACAGACGCGACAGGATTGCGACAAGGGCGATGTATACGCTTCGGGCTAGGACCAAGACTTTCGTTCGTCAGTCTACAACCCGGCAGAGACTGAGTGATGCTACCTCACGATTCCAGGTTGATTCCAGGTAACACAGATGGGCGAACACTCTTCGCGATGCAAGGCTTTGATCAAGTCAGTAATAGGATGAGTCTTGAAACCAGCGAATGATCAATCAGGTTTACATCGTACAACGATGTCTTGGCTGTATATGTCGGATAGCCTACTGAGTTAGACGGGGTGAGTACGCTTCATCCTCATCTCCTATTCGTCACCCTGCAGTACACCCTGCTTCGATCTTACGTGGTGGTGATAATGATGAGCAGCTGCAACAGACACTAGCGGTGCTGAGTCTCGCCGTCGTCTCCGACACGCTCTCCTTCCCGGCGTCACCCGTACAACCCTTCGTTGGACGGGATGATCGACTTCTCACACATCTGTCTACGCCCAGGGAAGACCGATGCCTAGTAGTTCGATGGTAAGTAACACTGGTACTCGCCCATCTCCTCTCTGTCAGTAACGCACTGTCCCAGGCTAACCGTGACGGCGAACCAGCTACGAAGAGCTCGCCCCGCAGGCCATCGGCCCGGGCGCGGCTTCCGTTCTCATAGCCTGTTTTAATCCTGGAGCATGGGGCGGCCGAAGAAGACCAGGTACAGGTACGTGCGCTGTGCATGAGACGGGACCGGGTTGAAGGACGATGTACCTCTCCCGTCAGCCCACCGTGCCAACGCTGACTAGCGCAGACTGTGACTTGTCCCCTCGTGTCTGGCAAAGTCGACACGCGAAAAATCCCGTAGACTCCAGTACTACGTTGCGAGGCACATGCAGCTTCACGTGAACATACTCGTCCACGCAGCGGAACGAGCACCGAGATGAGCGGACAACCGAGAGGACCTTGGAACAGGTCGGTGAGTCGGTGTGTGCAGTGATTACCTCCTAACGGCGTGCGCACGCGTGTTACAGCTCTCGAGCATTACGGGCAACCCGAGGACATCGGGAAGCTTGAGTTGTTCCTTGTGCTTGGTGGTGCGGCGTTCAAACGGACTTTGTACTTCTCTATGCATTGGTTGATCGCTCACCGTGATTCAAGTCTGTCAATCTTCGTGGCCGCTGGCGTGTTCTGTGATGCAGCTGATGAACTCACCTTCTTGCTCCAGAGTACCTGGGTGTATCTCTCGACTGAGCACAGTAGGCTTGACTTGGACATGGTCGACACGATGGGTACAGACTGTGTGATCTCGTGCCACTGGAAGCCAAATCAATGCACAAGGCACAATGACATCAGCATCCACCCGCATCGAGGAGACACGACGCTCGAAACACGCTGCGGGCGCGCGCTCAGTGGATGGTACTGCGTGCAGGGCACATCGGATTCGCAGGTGCGCCGAGAACGCGCTGACATCGGACATCTGCGTAACGGCACGCAGACGTCGAGGCAATGCATACCGAGTCTTCTTCTGTCCTACAGGGTAGGAGTTTGACCTAGACTGTCGCATGGTCAGCGCTATGTACATCATGCATCAACATTGACTCGACCGGAGGAAATGAAATTAATGGGTTTGCGCTCGAATGGGGAGAGACCAGTGAGTATGGTCTAAACGAACGAGGTTGGCAAGAGCTGCGCAGAGCAATGAAGATACAAGGCAATTGAGCAGGGGAGACTAGTACCACCCAGGATGGAGCTGTCTAAGAGGCTCTGACCGGACGGGTCTGTTTCAACTGGTTATGGACGCGCCCGATGCGCCCGAAAGAACTTGAATTCGAAGCGGTCAAGATGCGGTCACCTGCCATGCCAGCCTATAAACAAGCCCTATCACAGGCTCCGGCCCCGGCAAACCTTCCTCTCCTCCACCACCACCACCTCCTCCTCCTGGACCTCACCTCCATCATCCTCGACCTGCACGACTTGGAAGCTTGAAGCTTGAAGCTTGAAGCTTGAAGTTGCAGACTTGCAACCTGATCAAGACCACAACAGGTAGCCGTGATGGCGCTCTCCGTCCCGCCCGGCCCGCGCTACCTCCTCCGCCAGCTCCCAAACTTGTCCATCCCGCCCGCCGTCGTCTACCTCCTCTCCTCGCTCTCGCGCGAATACCTCTCGTATACGGCCCCCTTGTGGCTCACGGCTATCGCATACTTGCTCTCTTGGCCCATCGCCTTCACACTCCGAGTGCAATGGAACGACTACTCGAACGTGCGTCGCGCACGCGCATGCGGCGCCGTCATTCCCCGCGAGATCGCCCACAAGTGGCCGGGGAGTCTGGATGTGCTCAAGAGGATCTTCGTGCTTGACCAGACTGCGTACTTTGGTGAGTAGCATGTGCTCTTTGAGGTCAGGGGTGTCGTTAATCGCGGGGTCGCGCGGGATTGGGACTATGCGGTAATCAGCCGCAAGTCTGCTCAGATGGTCGGAGGAGTATGGATATACCTTCAACTTTAGAGTCATGTTCGAAGACAGGGTGTGTTTCTTCTATATCTCAACAGTATCTTCCGGCATGAACAAATTTGTTGTGCAGGTCTTGACTTCTGAGCCGGAGTATATCAAGGTACGTATGTGCTCCCTACGGTCATCGATGAATCAGGGCACATCCCTCGTAACCAGATAATGCTCGCTACGGAGTTCAACGACTACGAGAAGGGACCCCTGCTGTACGAACAGCTCAATACGTTGTTAGGAGTGGGAGTCTTCAATTCTGATGGTACGTGCGCCGTCTGGACATTCGCTATCTATCCTCACACGCCTGCATTTTCCACGTACAGGGGACATGTGGAAGTGCGTTGAACTTGCATCGCGTCACCTCGACATGCGATATTGATCTTGACCTGCCATACAGATTCCACCGGACCATGACGCGTCCCTTCTTCAGCAGGGAGCGTATCACCCACTTCGATATCTTTGAACGGTGAGTCTAGTATCCTCACCCGAAGCCTCTATGCCGTTATTTCTACCTGTACGTTCGTCTCGCAACCAGCTGATTAGAATGCATCTCTTGTACGCAACGAGACGCACTCTAACCATCTGGTGAATGTTGTACTGTGTCGTCTTCATCATCCGCCCATATGCTTACTAGTGCATTTTGCCAGCCACGCCGACCACGCTCTCAACAAGATGCTAGAGCGCCTGAAAGAAGGCGTACCCGTCGACTGGCAAGACCTTGTCTCGCGCTTCACGATGGACTCCGCGACCGAGTTCCTTTTCGGCAAGGACGTCCGCTCCCTCGACGCGCCGATCCCGTACCCGTCTACCCACCCGTCTTATCAGCTCACGTCGAGCAGGATACACCCCGCTGACCGATTCGTGCGTGCGTTCCAGAACGCACTGGATGCGACGGGCATCCGTGGACGGTTCCTGCAGTCGTGGCCGCTGTTCGAGTTCTGGGGAGATAAGGTCAAGAAGCACCTCGCGGCCGTCGACGAGTTCATCGACCCGATCGTGGAGGAAGCGATCAGGACGAAGGCGGTGAAGTCAGGCGCTGGAGTCGCCAGCGAGGCGGAGAAGGGCCAGGTGCAGGACGACGAGACGTTGCTGGACCACTTGGTCAAGTTCACGGATGGTGAGCGTCAGCTGATGCGACGATGTTGATCGTCTCGCTGACCTGTCGCACTCGCAGACCACAAGGTGATCAAGGACGAGACGTTGAACATTCTTCTCGCCGGGCGGGATACGACGTCGTGTACGCTCACGTTCGCGATCTATGCGCTTTCGCAGCACCCGGAGGTCCTCGATCGTCTCCGCGCTGAGGTTCTCGAGGTTGTCGGTCCGGGCCGCCGCCCGTCGTACGACGACATCCGCGAGATGAAGTACATGCGCGCGTTCATCAACGAGGTGCTCAGGCTCTACCCGCCCGTGTGAGCACACAGCTGTTGTCGTGAGGTGCAGATGCTAACGAGGTCGCGAGGCAGCCCGCTCAATACGCGGGCGTCGATCAAGAGCATGCAGTGGAAGAACCTGACCCCAGGCAAGCCGGACCACTACATCCCGCCGCGGTCGCGGTGTCTGTACTCGGTGCTGATCATGCACCGGCGCAAGGATCTCTGGGGACCTGATGGTGCGTGCTCTTCGTGTTCTGGGTGCGGTAGTGGGAGACTAACCCGCGTCGGGCGTGCAGCGCTGATGTTCGACCCGGACCGATTCCTGGACGAGCGCGTGCAGAAGTACCTGGTCCCGAACCCGTTCATCTTCCTGCCGTTCAACGCGGGGCCGCGGATCTGCCTCGGGCAGCAGGTGCGCGCTGATCTCGCCCCATATGCGCGCATGCTGATCAGGTACTTTGTAGTTCGCGTACAACGAGATCTCGTTCATGCTGGTGCGCCTCCTGCAGCGCTTCTCGGGCATCCGCCTCCGCCAGGACGCCCACCCCGAGTCGATTCCCCCGCCGGGCGTCGAGCGGAGCCCGTACGCGGTCGACGGGTGCGAGCGGGTGTGGATGCGCGCGCACCTGACGGCATACGCGAAGGTGAGTCTCTGTCCGCTCTGAGGCCGGCGAGGTGTGATAGGCTAACGCCGCTCCATGTAGAACGGGCTGTGGGTCGAGATGGACGAAGCGGCGCCGGCGTGAGGGGCGAGACGAGACCGTTATTGGTAGGACTCGGCTGGATCGACTGATTGGACTCATACTCATTGTGGCGCATGCGGCATGACCCGCGCGTATATGTAAGAGTTGTACTAGGTGTGTTTTGCTCCCGTTCGTGAATGTCGATGGAGTTTCACTGCTCTGCAGTGGCTTGAGGCGCGACACACTCCCGTGGACCTGCCAGGAACAGTCGAATCTGGACTTTAGACGTGCATGCTGACATCGCATTCTCATTGAAAAACGGACTGGTGTCGAATAGCTGAGTGTGTTGTAGCGTCAGTTCAAATCGTGCTTTGTGCGGTATGGAATGTACCCTGCGGCGCGGCGGTGAAGGTGGTCCATGCGCTGCCTTCTATGTTGTGGACGGCTCGTCAAATCGACTCGGAGATATCTTGGATTCTGGCAGGAGGCGCGGATGCGGGAGTAAGACAGCGAGCCGACGGATGATACGGTGCGCTGGCCACTGGTATGCCTGCAGAGCGGGGCCGCGGCCATGACAGACGTCCGCCGAACGATCGTACACGAGTCTCTAACAGGTATTCATCGGTGGCGTCGTAAGCTCGCCGGGGGAAGTTCGCTCGTCAAGCTCACGAACAAGCTGATGTATCCGTGCACTTTCGGGCGGGTACGCGTTTCTCAGATCCAGGCGCCGCCCATCATGGACGGTATTGGAGAGCAGGGCGAGAGCGTGCTGACTGGGATGGCGGAGAGAGACTTCCTAGAGGGATTGCGCTCCTGCGAGGATCCATCAAGATGTGTCATGAGCACCTCACTTCGGTCCAACAGCTTGCTCGCTCACGTGCATACCCTCACTGGGCTGCTGTACGACTTGCATACGCCGAATGTGGCTGCATGCGAATGGGCGCGATCGAGAGTCTGGGAAGCGGAGACGCAATGTTCCTCGACGTGCTCGCGTTCCTGCTCAGCCTGCTCGCCGCAGAGCCCCCATCCCGTCGACACCACACGTTCTCGCACAGCCTCAAGGGCAGGCTTCTCCTCCCAGACCACTGCATCCTGCCCCCGGACTCGGGCGCACTAGGAGAGCCAGGGGAGCGGATCCGAGTCCAGTACCGCGGTGCCGACTGCGGGTCCTCTGCGTATGGGAGCCCGACGTCGTGCCAGGTGGAGATAATTGGGCGCACGCTAACCGTGCAGCCAAGTTCCAGGCAGAAAAGGAAGAGCTCGAAGAGCAGCCAGGAGAGCTTGGTGCTTGTCGGGACTCACGACAGCGCCGCCGGGCCGGGCAGGGTTGGCCGCGACTGTAAAACTCTGGAGCGGATCCACGGTCAAGAAGGTATATACGAGGGTCTTCGTGCTCCGTCGGGTGAAGGACTGCAAAAGCAAGAACATGTTGAATACGCGTCAGGCCTCGGCGAGGTCGCAGTGGGTTGTACATGCGTGGGGATCTACACCGCGGGACCTGTTGGAGAAGGGCATTCGGATGAACGAGACCGTCGACTCGCAACGGCTGTGAGTAATTAAGAATAGACTCTGGATTGCCACAAACGCCTTCGTATTCACCTCTGCCTACCATTTTGCGTGCTCGCAGTAGTATGATAGTAGCATAGTTGACTGGGAGCCTGAGCCCGGGCGATCCCTTGTCCTGCCAGTCTGATTACTGCTGTTCGACTCTCGTTCGACGATACTTGTCTGCGAAAACTGATAAAGAGACTTAGCTGCATCAGAATCACCAGAGTAGGTGTGGGCAGGGTGTGGGGTTGTTGGATATAAGTGATCACTCGTAGCGTCAAGTTTGCCAGCAGTGAGTGAAAATTGAAGACGAACAAGCGCCGGACAGGCGAAGGGCGCTGCATGACATTGTCTCCTGCTCAACAACTGCTTGAATGCACTTTGCGACTTCTGGACTGCTCTCCTCCTCGCTCTGCTCTGCTGGTTTGCTGACTGCTTGCAGTTCTGTCTGAAGACAACTGCAGCCGAGTGGTCCCCTCTGTGCCACCTATCCTCTTCAGTCGAAGCACAATCCCCCATCGACAAGATACTACAGAGGAGAAGATCATGTCAGCTGTCTCTGCCTTCGAACACTGCAAGAACGCACCGATTGTCCTGAGATTATCGCCAGGTGAGCGACTCGATGTGCAGAGAACTAGCGACCACATTTCTCACCTGTTATGAACGCTGCATCATCCGACACGAGGAAGGACACAAGCTTAGCGACGTCGTCAGGCTGCCCGTTCCGACCCAGGAGGTTAGTGAACTGAAGGACACGCGCGAACACGGTCAGGCACATGCAGGTCGAACATGGTGAGCAAACACGACGACGACGTGTACCCACCGAGTTTATCCAAGTCCCCTTCGGCTGTCCTGTCTTCTTTGACTGCGACTCGTCCAAACCCTCCACTGCACGTCCCGAAGTCAGCGCTGCAGTCGCCCGGAGCTCCTGCTACTCACGAAGAGGCGTCTCGATGGCACCAGGTGCGTACGCGTTCACCGTGATGCCGTACTTCCCATAATCCATCGCCGCGCCCTGTGTCATGCCTCGCACTGCGAACTTCGTCGCGCAGTACGCCGAGTGCTCCGGGAAACCTTGATATGTAGAGGTCCTCGGTGAGGAGTTCGTCGCGCACATTCCAGGAGGTCGCGCTACTGACCTCTCTTGCTCGCGATCGACGCAGCACCGATGATCCGACCGCCCGTACCCTGCTTGATGAGCTGGATGGCGGCGTACTTGTAGGACAAGAATGTTCCCTTGACGTTGATGTTGAGCATCCGTTCGACCTCCTCCGTCGGTACTGTGTGCGAACGGTGAAATGAATATCTTCCCCTCGCGCTGACTCAAGGTAACGCACTCTCATGCAAAGGCGCGATACTCGCCACCCCCGCGTTCGCGATCATCTTGATCGGTAGTCAGCTCCTCCCCTCCCTAACGATCGCAGACAGTACGAGTACTCACCGCGTACAGTCCGCCCAGCTCCTGCACGACGCTCTCGACCAGTCCCCGCACGTCCTCCTCCTTCGACACGTCTCCGTACACAGAGACGACTCTGATCCCGGGGCTGGCCGCCTTGAGCTCTCCGACCAGGCCCTCGAGTCTCTCCTGTGCGCGCGGGAGATCGAAGAGGCCTAGGTCGAACCCGTCCTTCGCGAGGCGTGTGGCGATCCCGCGTCCGATGCCCTCTGCAGCTCCGGTGACGATCGCGACTCGTTTCTGTGCGTTGCTCATGTCGGAGATGGTGGGTAGGTTGTGCTAATGTTCAGTTCTGGGAGGACAGCTGGAGCTTGGGAGTAAGTGCCGAGTGCTTGAGAGTCCCATTTATTATTATGGTGAGTACATACCCACATCCCAGTCTCATCTCACACGCCGCTCTCTAGTGCACATACGTTTCGAACCATACTAAAAAGCGAAGAAAGGCTGCGTATGATAAGGGAAGCTTGCATCCGCGCCAATGGCCCGCTGCTCGCTCTTCTTGAGATTACCGAGTGTTAGTGGATGAGGCATGTCCATTCGTCGTTCGTTCGGATATGGATGTGCGTAAGGCTGACATCGTAGTCGGAGTAAGGTTTGGGGAGGTGATAGCTCATGGTTACGTGTTGATCGGAGCTTTTAGCAAGACTATCGGGGACTGAACCTGGCAATCGGAGTTAGGCTTCTGATCAACGTCTCTAGCTGAGCTTGTACTGTTTGACGATCTACGAACTTCGCCACAAATGTCGACGGTGCAGACTCCAGGTATGTGTCGGTCCTATTCTTACCCGTGCACCATCCACCTGCGTTGCACAGTCTACTGACACTCCATATGCTTTCCCGCTCGCCAATAGGAGGCAGGCACTTCGTCTTGACTTCGTCTTGACTTCGTCCACTCCTCCACCGGGGACCGGCGCACATCAACTCGTCGAAAGTATGCATGATATCCGTTTGATACCATGCACACGTAACTAACACACATCATGCATACTTCTAGTGCTCTTTGTCAGACCTTGACTACTGTGTCACCATCGAAATCGGCTACTATAGCCGCTACCCACCCCAGTCTTGTTCAACAAGTCGCTCTCAGTATCACCCGCCCGACATAGTCGTCCACATGCTTGGACCCTACGCAGCTCGCATGTCACTAATCCTGTCGGAATCTTTCGCAGATGCTATCTCGAGCTTCTCCACTTTCTTCCCGAACACTTGTGCGACATGGACCCTCGTCTACTGCCCTCAAGTCGTTGCCGCTGGACCATCGCTCTCTCTCAGCCTCGTATCCGATCACCCCGTTCGAATTCTCTCTACTACCTCCTTTCCGCTTCTGGTTGTGATAATCAGCCGCTTCGACAGGCGCTTCTACCATCTTAGCCTTTCGTCGCATCATTCGACAGGCTGGACTCGGCCCCCTCCGCGCAAGGTCACGCCCAGCGACTACGGTGCCCACTGCCAGGAGGAGGCAAGCATTCAATGACGGAATTGAAGAAAGCGCGAGGTCGGTGTATGAAAAGAGGTAGAACATCTCCAAGCTCGCCTCTTTACGTTCGCCCTCTTCTCGTCCTTCCGCTGGATGCACGCTGGCAGGCGTTGACGCGTCATTTGCCACGCTCAACGCTCGGTTTAGTCCGTACCAGTCCGCCTCCTTACGCTCGTCCCTCGGGTCCTCAAACGGAGGCGCGTGCGAGTAGGCAGCACGGTAGACGCAGGAGTTCAGCCCACTGAGCCCAGCCGTCCAATACATTCGAGATGGGATGTTTCGGATGACCCTTCCGTGCGCTGCCGTGTCCGCCAGGGCCTAACTCGTCTGGGAGTCAAGCTGGGGGAGGCTCCCGGTATCCCTCATGCGTGGGGGCGAACGGGTGACCACGCCTCTAGTCCAGACTCAGTCCAGTGAGATACAAGACCTGAGATGCGTGTCGCGAGCTCCCGTCTTGCCCAAACCTGGTGTATATCGTACATTGACGGGACGCGTGACGGATGTTGTACAGGCAAGCGCGAGAGAGTAAAACTGGGAAGACGAGACGGCGACGAATCAGGATATACAGCGAAGACATTGAGCGGGACGATGAGGGGGGAGCATATAAACCCATTCGTAACAAGAGCTGTCAGAGACCATGGCTATAGGAGCAAATTGAAACAGAGCAAGAAATCGTGTCCCTCGTCCACGCGCATGCGTCCGCAACGGGGCAAAGCCGAGTCCCTGGGGCCGACGACCGGCGCCGGCGCCCAGAAACTAGCCACCCCCGCTGCCGACACACGCGCCTCTTCTCCCGTGTAACAGTTCCATACAACTACTCGCGGTAGTCGAACGCCAAGTTCGAACGTGCAGCGCGCCGGCTGGTCGTTCAGAAGGGGCGTTAGACTGAGTAGTTGTATGATTCTGGTGCGCGCGATCGCGGCGTCCTGTCGGGGTTGAACTTAGTATGGACGATTGGGGGAAAATAGCAGGACAGACATACCGGGATGACGATCCTCGCTTTCAGTGCTTCTCGTCCTTGGCATCCTCACCCTTGACCTTGCGGCGCGGGGATCCAAGGGCGGTGTGCTTCGACTGGATGTGACGGGTGAGATCGTGCTTGCGGCTGAAGCTCCTGTCACAGCCGTCCTTGGGGCACACGTTCGCGCGCTGGCCTTCGTGCACGGACATGACGTGCACCTTTAGGTTGTGCGTGCGTGCGAAGACTAGAGAATGACGTTAGTCTCGCATGCATCGCTAATAACACCTCCGAACACTTACCGGACTCGCAGTGCGGGCAAGGAAACCTCCTCGTCGTGCTCTGACGGCGACGACGCTTGGTGGTCGGGTCCTCAGACGCGTCGCGCTTGCGCTTGAACGAGACCTCCTCGTCGGTCGCGGCGGGCTGATCCTGGGATGCTGGGGGAGGTGGTGCTGTGTCCGTGAAAGAGAACGAGAACAAATTCTCGTTCTCTTGCATGTCCAGCCCCAGGCGACCATAGGCATCGGTCGGAGTCGCAGCACAGACCTCGTGCTGCGACATCGGATGCCCATAGACTTTGTCGATGAATGCAACAGGAGAGACTGGACTGGACAGGCAGTCGGAGTACGTTACCGAGGGAATGGGGGTTGTGAAGGTGAACTCGAACATATCGATCGCGCTGGATTGGCCCATGCAGACGTCGTCGAACACGATCTTGTCAGAGCAGTCGTTATGTGATGGGTACTCGTCGACGAGCGTATGGTCCGAAACTGGGGACGGCGGCATGTTGGCGGTGTCCACAGAGGTCGTGGAAAACACCGACGGTTCGGAGGGCGGGAAAAGTCTAATGAATGCCGCCCAGTCGAACTCCGGCTCCAATGGGGCGGGCAGGAGGGAACATTCGGCGTTCAAGATGAAGTCGATGTCGTGGTCGAATAGATCGACGGAGCTCACTGCGCTCTCGAGGCTGGTCAGGCCCTCGTGAGCGCGGGGGCTCTCTGCGACACCGATCCAATCCGGGAATTCGGCGGGGATGAAAGCCTGAGGATCAATGGGGAGCGGTTGAGGAGAGGACATTACGGTGAGCGAGTCAGCGGGGTGGGTGGATGGGATGATGATGGGGAGGAGATAACGGATGCTGCGTCGACTCGAGAGTACTGGTGGACGCTATATATGGGGGCCTCTGGGAGACGTCGGTGCCATTTTGGGAGATGACGCCGGCCAAACGCCGACTGCCAGTGCAAGCTGCACCTTCCGGGCCCGGTGGCCTGGATATCTGCTGCAGCCGGTGGCTTCTCTCGAACGCTCTACAGTTCTCCTTCTCACCACTCCTCCTCGAGGCATTCTCTAAGGGCTTTCAGATCAACACGCGGCCTTTTGCGCTGCAGAACTTGCCCAGTGCCAGTACTCTTGTGCGGCGTCGCGTGAGAGACTGCGCCTGGACTGCGCACTGAGATAGGTCCCGTAGATCCTGAGTCTGCTGGACAAGATATAAGAACCTGAGGCAAACGGATGACCCCTCTCAAACTTGTCACACGCGCTGAAACAAACCAGGACGAGACTGTTCATGAGGGTAAGCAGAGGCCGAGGGCCGAAGGAGGATGCTGGCGCTCTCTGCCACAGACAACGACTGCACCTCGCTCACTCCCGGTTCTAAGCTTTCTTACAAGGTCAAGGACACCCGCACACACAGCTACAATGCAGCTCCCCTTGAACTCGCCATCACACCGTGCGCCTGCCGGCATACAGCCAATACATCTCCTCAGGCACAGAATCGGACTGCGCTGACTCGCACGCAGCCAGCCGCGACTAATATCGCTCGGCTGTGGTTCCATTGCGGGTGCGATAGCCTATAGACCTCTTCGCGCGGCTGCAGCATCTAAATGACACGGTGCACGACTGCACTTGACCTCGAGGCTCGGACTGCGCGAATCCGTCCCGCGGAATAAGTTAACATCGGGTCACCGCGCCAGCCAGGCCTGCATCTGGACAGAAGGGCACCGCAGGAGACAATGTCGACTACCGCTCGCTCCCTATCTGGCACTTTCTTTCAAAGCTACGACGTTTTTCTTATATTCAACAATCCCACACCCACCCCAGGTAATTCGGATGCATCCATTCATCAGTATTCGCAGACAAGTATGTTCGAACGAGAGTCGAACAGCAAGTGGCAGAAAGAGCGACCGCCCAGGCTCCTAGATGACTGTACTACTAAACGGAATACAATAGTACTCGTAGTCTCGTACGTACAATGCTACGCAAAAGTGAGTACGAATGGGTTTGTGGCACTCCCGAGCTTATCCATACTGACGGCCGTCGCGTCTATCCAAAGGCGCTTTCTAAACAGGTCCTTCGGTGCAGATGCCCACGCATGCACAACCCACTGCCACCTCCCCCGAACCTGACTCCACGTCTTGAGCTTGTTCTCCCCTTTGCAGTCCTTCACCCGACGGAGCACGATGACCCGCGTGTATACCGTCTTCCAGTTGGCTTGATGGAAATGGTACACGTAGTGCCCGACCGCGACAGCGCAATAATGGATCCGCTCCAGAGTCTTGCAGTCGCGGCCAACCCTGCCCCAGGCGGCACCGTCGTCCCCGACGAGCACCACACTCTCCTGGCCGCCCCTCGAGCCCCGCCTCCTCGGCCAGGACCTTGGCTGCACGGGAATCGCGCGCCCGATGATCTCCAGCTGGCACGACGTCGGGCTCACATACGCAGAGTACCCGCAGTCGGCGGCGCGATACTCGACTCGCATCCGCCCCTCTGACTCTCTCAGGGCGCCCGAGTCTGGGGGCGGGATGCAGTGGTCCGGGAGGAGAAGCTTGCCCTTGAGGTTGTGCGAGAACGTGTGACGTAGACGGGACGCAGGCTCTGCGGCGAGCAGGCTGAGAAGGAACGCGAGCACGTCGAGGAACATCGCGTCTTCGCTTCCTCGACTCTCGATTTCGCACAGTCGTTCTCGGACTTGGATGGCTACGCGTGCGGCCTCCTTCGGCGTACGCAAGTCGTACAGCAGCCAGGTGAGGACATGCACGTGAGCGAGGAAGCTGTTGCAAACAAGCGGGGTGCTCATCACACATCTCCAGACCGCCGCTTCGCGCCTTAGACACGGCGCAAGAGAGTCGGATTCGGGCAATGCCCGTCGGGTATGGTCGCGGACCGAATCCTCGCAGGAGCGCAAGTCCTGTGGTGAGTCTCTTTCGGCCATCGCAGTTAGCACGCTCTCGAAGAAGAACACCCTGCTCCCCAACATCGCCCATGATGGGCGGCGCCTTGATCGGAGAACGCGTACCCGCCCGAATGTGCACGGATACACCGGCCTGTTCGTGAGCTTGACGAGCGACCCTCCCGCGGCGAGCTCACGACGCCACAGGTGAATACCTGTTAGCGACCCGTGCAGAATCGCTTGAACGTCTGTCATGGCCGCGGCCCCGCTCTCCAGGCATACCAGCGGCCAGCGGACCATATCCTCCGTCGGCTCGCTGTCTCCTTCCGCAGCCGCATCCGCACCTGCTGCCAAAGTCCAAAACATCATCTCCGAGTCGATCTCCGGAGAGTCTGAGCCCCGCTGGCGAGCCCTCCGCAGCGCAAAAGGCAGCGCATGGACGACCTTCACCGCCGCCCCGCGTGGTGGCGCGAAGACCTGGAGCAGATGCCGCACGTCCGCAAGCCACCGCGTCTCCCTCTCCAGCTCGACGATCAGCCGTAACCCCTCCGGGAGGACGAGCGATAGTACGCACGCGCGGTGGCGGACCATGGCGGGCAGGACGTGCTGGGTGTGCCACTGGACGTCGCCCGAGTGCTCGTGCATCACGCAGAGCGCATCGAGCCAGAGGTACTCACAGCCCCCGGCGACGGCTGCCGCGCATGCTTGTCGGAGCACTGCACGGTCGACGGAGGGGCGGCCGTCTGCGTAGCCCGCCACACACAGACCGAGGGAGTGCTGAGGAGCACCAGCTGACTGTCGCAGAGCTTGCTTTTGGCCTTTGGCAGGGCCAGGTGGTGGGAGGTCGCGCACAAGGGGAGAATCGAGAAGCACTGCCCAGCGGTGTACTTGCTTGGCCAGCGCATCGGCTTGGTCGCCCAGGACAGTCTGACCTACGCCACTGTGTTGGATGAGCACGATCCGCTGTTCGTACAGGAAGCTGGGGCAGTGCAGGAGGCGGACCCGGTTTGCGATGGCTCGCGAGAACGTAACGTAGTCGGGCGCATTGGGTTGTGGCGTCAGATCCAGGACATCGAGGGGAGGGCTTGCTTTGGGAGAATAGGAGTGAGGGCCCAGGAGAGCTGTTGCAAGGCTCGTCTCTTGAACCATGCGCGGAGTGTTGGGAGTTTGTAATCAAATACCCTCGGACGAAGGTGATGGTAGGAAGGAGGGTGATCACGCTTGCATTCTCCTCGTCATTTGAGCGGCACCTGGCTCTCCATGCCATTAGCAATGCGATTCGGAAAGGTAAGCAGTTACATTTCATAGACTCGCCTTCGCATATGCAGTCAGGTGCGCGCACATCCACACCCGCTCGACGCCGAGCGGAGGAATCGACTCGGGGTGGGCGTCCTGGCGGAGGCGAATGCCCGAGTATGAACGAATTCTCGTTGTATGCGAACTGCACAATTGGTCTGTCAGCATGCGCAAATAGAGCGAGATTCAGCACACACCTGCTGCCCGACGCAGATCCGCGGCCACGCGTTGAACGGCAGGAAGATGAACGGGTTCAGGACGAGATGTTTCTGTACGCGGTCCTCCACGAATCGGTATGGGCCGAACATCAGCACAACAACTTTCTCGACGGCCTATAGTAAACTTGAAGAAGGATGGACTGACCGTTCGATATGTCAAAGTAGGTGGAAGGGGCGAGTCATCTTCTGATGGAAACTGTGGCGCTGTTCAACACGTCATACGGACTCGAAGCATATGTTCGACGTACTTGCATATTTCGCCTTCGCGCATATACGTGCGTGTGGGATGTGGGTAGTGAGGATGAGGACGGAGGACGCACCATAGGAGTTGAACGTTAAAGACTCCCACTCACAGCAGCGTATTGACGCTGAGATGGAGACGATACGCACACTCTCCTCGAACACAACCGTGGATTTAGACGTGTATCCATACTCCTTCGACTATCTAAGCTAAGTAGACTCGATGCTGGATACCGCGTCGTCCCAATCCCGCACGACCACACGATCGACAAGGCTCTTGACTTCGAAAGAGCACATATTACTCACCAGAGTATGCAGTCTGTTCGCCGAGCAAAGAGATCTTCTTAAGCACATCCACACTCCCCGGCCAAGGCTTGTGGTCGTTCTCGCGGGGGATGACGGCGTCGCCGCTTTAGGCTCGTGCCGCTCGGCACACGTTCGAGTAGTCGTCCTATCTCACCCGGAGTGTGAAGGTGGTAAGCCAAGAGAGCAAGTACGCAACAGCTTTGAGGAGCTAGAGGGACTAGAACGAGAGGTATTCACGCGAGAGCAAAGAGAGCAGGTACACCCTGGTACACCTGAACTTCAAGAAGAAGACTCCGGCGGGCGGAGGCGGGATGGACAGGTGTAGACGCTGGCGGAGGACCGGGCCGGGCCGCGCGGAGAGCGCCAACAATGCATGAGCGTCTCTCTCCTCCTCCTCCTCCTCCTCCTCCTCCTCTCGCGCCGCCTCTGCTCTCGCTTGCCGCTAGCTGGACACTTCGTCTTGACGCTTAGTCTACGTGTGCCGCCCTCGAGTCTCTTTTGTCGCCGCTCTGCGCCCAGGCCTCTTCGCATACAGCTGTCGCTCGCTCATATCGACTTATACCGCCCTCGCACAGGCTCAGTCTTCACTCGGTCGCCCATCTAGCTCTCTGACATCCAGAGCTTTGCCTGTCCCTAGCTGTCCTGGTACCGGTTGAGGAGCATGACGAGCGCATATGTGCGTTCGCATCCCGTCGTAGCACGCCGGTACTATTACTGGTAACATGTGAGTACTATTTTCCTTGCCCTCCTCCAGACTAGCTCGTCTATGAAGCACCACCTGGTCCCTTCCCTCCTCGTCTCTCCGCCTCTGTGTCTGCTCTCACCATGTAATCCTCCCCCGCACACAGTCGACTAGGACTGCACCAAGTACCGTACCCTGCTTACAGCCCGTTTTCCCCGCGAACAGTTGCCTAGACCTCTGCTCCTCTCAATGTCACAGGCCGAATGCACACACATAGTCTACTCCTGGCTCCGTCCCCTGCCCGCCGTCTTTCTCAGAAGTTTGGTTCACTCTCGTCTGTGTAAACTACCTGTCCGATTCGTCCCACTCGACCCCTCATCAAGTGCGTGCCGCCGCGCGACCACTACCGTATGTCACCTTTTGCCCACGACACCCTTCGCCGTCTTTTGCCGTCTACTATGCTGACAAGTGCTGTCTCCCGCAGACGGCCAAGTGCCTGTCGCCGCCCTGAGGCCGTGCGGCGCAGACCGCGAAAGTCGTTACTGCGATCTCCACGCGAACGCCAGCGACGCTGCCGGGTGCGGGCGATAGCGAGTGCGAGTCGCAGCATGCCTCATCCGGGGCCTGCACGCACGCGGTCGAGTGCCATCTACAGCCTATGGAGCAAGCGTGAGCGGCGGTGAGTCAGTGACTAGTCGGAACATCGTACATGTACTCACCTCCATAGCGTAGTGCGGCTTGTGCGCGCACAGAGACCTGACGGGGAGCACGGACGATCAGCTCCGCCAGTGCAAACGAGGAGAAGGGCGGGCCTACGCGTACCAGGTACGTCGTGTCGATCTCGCTTTCGTGCCAACCTGCAACGGCTCGCGGTCCGTCCGGCATCTTGATCGGTATGTCAGCTCCTCACTCACCTACCATAACGATCGCGTGTCGTACACGCACTCATCGCGTAGTAGTACAGTCCGCCATACTCCTTGACCATGCCCTCGACGAATCCCCGCACATTCTCTTGCTTGGACACGTCTCCTTACACAGAGACAGACGACTCTGATACCAGGGATCGCTCTCCGACCAGCTCATATGCGCGTGATAGAGATTGAAGAAGTACGCTCCCATTGCAAACCCCTGATCGACAGCGCCTTCCTACCATCTGGGCTGCGGCCTGTGCCATCTCTACCCGCTGCCCACTGGGAACGGGCCTAACAGACGAGCACGCTCTCGGCGAGCTCACAGGGCGCCTCAAGGGCGCAAACGACTCTGATCCCAGGGCTCGCTGACCAGGCGCTCGAGCCTCTCCTGTCCGCGCGGGAGTACGAAAAGAACGCTTGCATTGCAGACCCCATTCGACGCGATCCTGGGCGACCGCGCGTTCCTGACCACTTAACGTCGACGGTGCAGACAGGCAAGTGTCGACCATATTCTCACCCGCGCCGGATTCGCCTGCGTTGAACAGTTTATTGACATTCCGTATGCCCTTCCCGCCGCCGTCACTAGCAGGACACATGCACTCGCGATCGGACCTCCACCGGGGACCCACCGGGGACCGGTGCACATCAAGTTGTCGAAGGTATGCATGCGACGTGCCGCTCTCCGTTCGATACCGTGTACACGTAACTGACGCACACCATGCATCTTTGTAGTGCCCTTTGTCGGACACTGACCGCCGTGACACCATCCGACTCACTCGTATCGGCTACCTCAGGCTTTGTCAACAAGTCGCTCTCAGTATCACCTGCCCGACATGGTCGTCTATATGCTCGAACCTGCTGGACGCTACGCAGCTCGCATGTCATCGGTGGTAGTGGAATATTTCGCAGGTGCTATGTCGAATACCTCCCCTTTCCCGAGTACCTGTGCGACTTCCCAATACCACTGGCTCGGTGAAGAACACGGATGCTCGCTCGTCCACTGCTCTCGAGTCGTTGGCGCTAGACTCTCACTCTCTCTCAAACTCGTATACAACGAGCTCTCTGTACATCCTACAGTCCGTTTCGATAGCCCGCCTCTGGCATCTCATCCGTTCATCACTCGACAGGCTCGACCCGGCTGCCTCCGCACAAGGTCACGCCCAGCGACTACTGTGCTAGGAGGAGGCAAACAGTCGATGACGGAATCGACGAGGGGATAAAGCTCGAGCTCGGCGTATGGAAAAGGCAGAAGCGCATCTCCAAGCTTCTGCCTCTCGCTTGAAGTGGATCTGGCAAGTGATCTCCCCTCTACGTTCGCCCTCTTCTCGTCCTTCCACTAGATGTGCACAACGTAGGCTGGCATGCGTCAACACGTCACTTCCGTACCAGTCCACCTCGCGCTCGTCCCTCGCGTCCTCAGTCCGGAGACGGGCGCGAGTAGGGCGCACGGTTGACATACCAGCTCTGCCCAGTCGTCCCCTGCTACCTTCGAGGCTAGTACTCTCAAGGTGAGATGCTCCTGATGACTCTTGCATGCGCTGCTGTGTCCGCCAGGGCCTTACTCTCAAGCGGGCGGTGCATCTTCAGGGTGCGAACGGGTGACTATCCGTCTCCTCCTCCAGTCTAGTGAGTTGCAAGACCTAGTCTCCGAGTCACGACCGTTCGCAATCAAGTATGTGATCAGGAGCAGGGTGTCGTGCGACGTGAGGTACCCTCGATTGTGCGTCGTGTTCTCACAGTCTTCTAGGCTTACAGGAAAGCTACTGAGCCGGAGCTTGATGGTCTAGTTTAAATTGCTATGTCATGACCAGCGACTGACTCTTACCGTCTCCAGACCTGAGTGCTCGCTCCGAGTGCACGGAGAGCGAAACGCTCGTCGTGTCGCGCCGTCATCCAGCTCGATGGGCAACACGGCGACCCGCCCGAGCTCGCCCGTGTCCATTCATTCGACCGATCGCCTCGGGTGCGCTGGCGGCAGTCGCGATGTTCCAGACCTGTTATCACCCTTCGCCGCGGAAGTATGAAAGGCGAGACGCACATCGTGGCCCGCCGTCATCCAACTCAACCTCGTACACTCAATCAGCACGATCCTCGACGTCCTCTTCGCCGAGATAGATGAGACGGCAGCGCACCCTACCTCGCCCGTTTGTTCTGCCTTCCCTCATCCGGTCGGTCCGGCAACACGCATTGACACGCCCTCCTCAAAATCTGCTCCGCCCCTCTGCACCGAGCAGATCGGTCGGCGGGCACCCACAGTGGGAGCAGTTCCCTCCCGCTAGACGACATGAACACGGCAACGCGAGTTGGGTCGGCGCTGCTCGATGCGACGAAGATCATCGCGAGCGCGGAGGACGTACAGGCACTGTGGGGGACGAGGTAGTGTGGGATGGGCTCGGCCGGCGAAGATGCCGATCACGCTCGCGAGGGTGTAGTGAGTACCATGTTCTATAATTGGCCCTGCCACCTGGACGGCCACTGAACCAACCGAACTCTATCGCGTTTCACAGCTTTAGACGACATCGCGCGCAACGCTCAGTACGACTACGAGCCATCTGACGACAACATGGTGTGCACGCGTATCCGGGACGCAGCGGGCGACGTGATACCCGCTCTTCGACGACACGAACGGGATACCTTTTCTCGGGTGGATTTCATGTTTCTACGAAATACTCGCGAACGACTGCCGGGTAAACCTACCCGAGGACTCGTTCCTTCTGTGGAAAGTGAGTGGAACCTGTTTCCGATGTGCATCGCGATGCTCCGTACTCAGGCTGCTCAATGGAACACTGATACTAATGCATCAGCCAGCAGGGCGCGAGCAGAGGTTCACGATTAGTGGATGATTACCTGCCCAGCTCCAGAGACCGCCAGGACATGAGCCCGGTCTATGCACGCTGTATGTAGCTCTCTTTTCGTCGATGTGAGATGGTGCTGATGCGAAGAGTTGACTCAATCCCGAATTCTCCGCCATCATAGTGTTCAGCCTCGGGAATACCTTGTAAACGTGCTCAATTGTTCATGTCTATACTGATCTTGTGGGTTTACTATACCTCGTATCTCGTGTAACTTGTACTGTGCCGCGTGTTCTGCCTACCCGAGTAACATGCTACTTGCTCCTCTTCCTCGAAGCAGGAGCATGAACTGGTTCGGTCTGGTTCGGCTTTCTGCTCAGTCTTCTATAAGCGCGTGGTTCCTTGGATTATCGCATCGATCGTCGCGACTTCAAGTCCTTCCACTCGTTTCTCATACTCAACCATGGACATCCCTCTACCTCTGAAGCCTAGGGTCCCTCTCGAGGTCGCAGAGAACGTCATTGACCAGCTCGGCAACCCTCAACATGATTCATCGCTTCGGAACTGCGCTCTTGTTTGTCAAGCCTGGCTCCCTCGAGCTCGCACCAATCTCTTCCGCACTGTCCGTATCGTGGACCTGGGGACAATGAGATCCCTCCACCGTCTCCTCATATCCACCCCTACCCTGCGAACCCTTATCCGTTGCGTTGATCTCGAGGGATTCCCCGCCCTTGCAGACCCCCCGTTCTTGAAGAAGCACTCCGAGTCCATAAAGTCGACAAGCGACACCTTTGATATTGCACCTCTCGCTCTCCTTCCATTCCTTCCTAATTTGCGCAGCTGGACCTTTTACGGCAAGATGGGATGGTCGAGACCTTTGCTTCAAACGTCAACCACGGTTCTCGCATACCTTCCACGCCATTCGGTCATCAACGACCTCAGTCTCGTTCACATTTTTCTCGATCACATGACCGATCTTCTTAATCTCCTACTTGCTCTTCCTGCCCTTCGGTCGCTGCAGATCAAAGACATTGTCGTTGAAAAGACGGGAGTGTACTTGGCCCGTGTTTGGGACCGCCTTGCGAGTCAACTCCGGCTATCGATTCTGCTGGTAAAGACCATTTTGTACCCGAGCCGACATCGTATCCATGCTCAGCAGCAGTTTGCAGATTCACGATGCTCACTTCAACTTCTTCGCTACCGCGCCCCTGAGTACTCTTTTGCATATACTAGAGAAGGCCGTGGGTCCCCACGTCGAACATCTTGCAGTGGATGTACATGAGGTCACCATGGAACAGAGTTGGTCTATAATGGAACGTGAGTCCCGTTCTTCGTGACCGATTTTGAACTCAAGGATAATAATGTATTTGTAGCATGCGAAGCTATTCCTCCAGGATCACTCGCTCCCTTCCGCAGCCTGGCGACATTGACGTTGACGATTATAAACCTCTATTTCTACCGGGACGACACCATCGACATTCTACGTTATGTCGTGCATATCATTGAAGTTGTTTTACCCCCCACGGTCACAATGCTTTACATTGATTTGGCACAGTTTAGCTCCCTTGAGCTATCAATGCATCTCTTTGATCCTGGAAGGCTTCCTATGTTGCTGAAATGGGAGCAGTTGGATAAAATCATAACCGTTGCCAGAGACCTGCACCCACAACTTCGCAATATTGGAATCTTGTTGCCTCGGGCCTCGCAAAACGACACCAATCGCTGGACTTCGGCTATCGAGGGCTATTTACCAAGGGCAATGGCACGTTCACTATTCCACGTCGTCCCTGATGTTGGTGAGCCTTACACTTTTAGTATGAGATGCTGGAGTCTGACGGAAAGGCGTACACCGGCAGAGCACACTACGTCCCGCTGGACATATCAGCACCGTCTAGAGGGTTTGGCCATGCTTGCCGCTGCTCCTGCAGGCGATGAAATAGTGAGTTATGGCTCAGCCTACATGTACTCATGGGACGTCAAATGGTGGGGTCTTCAATCTCGAAGAAGAGTTGCCCCACGCTCTGGGGGTCTTGATGATCCATACTTCACCGTCACCCTCCCAGCCAGTGGCCCCTGGAAAACATCATCTATCGGTGTTGTTAACCGAGGCAAATTCGGTGTTTTCGACATGATTCAGCAAGGCTACGAAGTTGTGACGCACGTTCTCTGTGGTTTACCTCCCAAGGTCATTTACATCTTCCCTGACGGCTGCATGCATGCGGTCTCCATGGAGGGCATCCGTTACTGGGATGTGGCAAAGTTCAGGCACAGCATCCCTGCTCAGGCCCATCTAGAGTCTTCGAAACTTCGCAGCGGCTCGTTCGCCGTGTCAGCCGATCAGAAATGGCTCGCAGACTGGCACACACCCGGGATAGTGCTCATTTGGGACATCGCCCCCGAGGCCCCGACACTTCATTCGTATGAAGCGCCGTTTGCTGATTTATTAATTTCCCTATACTTATGTGACACCGCCACATACACATTTGTCAACGGCGCACTTCAAGTTGTTTCGACCGACGCACACACACATAGTATGTTGTCTTCAGCTAACTCTAGAGTGTATTACCGGCGTGAATAGTATCTATGACCTCTATTCAGCATCTAGTAGGTCTATGATGACCTCGCGTAGCTCCAGAAGGCCTCAATGCATTAGCATTTAAATCAAATCCATCTCGACGATAAGTAAACACCAAGCTTATGTAATATATCTGCCTCCTGTAGGCGCTCATTAGAGCGGAAGAGATTGGTAGTACTTGTTGAGTTGAAGCCCCCCCGAGTTATAGTTAGGCCTTATACCTCTTCTTGGTACTCCTCAGCTTAACTACTAGGATCAAGCACTCCAATGATGGGCTTATTGAGTAGTACTTATATTACTTATGTCGTTCAAATCTTGGAGGCTATCACTAAGTACTTCTAGTATTAATAACCCTTTGAGACTCGTTTGAATCACTAGGTTAGATCATCAGTACCTAAGCTCTAAGATCTAAGCTCTAAGGCCTAACTTGAAGTACTCAAGTACTAGCACTTAGTCGCTCGCAGAAGCGCCATGGAGCGCCTACCGCAAATTACATAAGCAGACATACCCATACCGGGCAATCTTTGCAACATTTATGCACCTTACTGCTACGTTAATGCCTATTATACAAATGAGAGAGGTAATAGAGACTGTAGGTACAGTTTATGGCCGGTTTCTCACTCGATATTCACCCGGAGAAACATGTATGTGTGTGCGTTCGTCGAAACAAGTGCGCCGATAACAAGTGTGTATGTGGCGGTGTGACATAAGTGTGGGAACTAATAAATCAGCAAACGGCGCCTCATACATTCGTGCTTCATCTTTCCATCATCCTCAGCGCACACCGTCTCGGAGCCTGAATCAGACCCGGAGTTCCTCTTGGCCGCATCCTTTGAATTCCGGGAGGAGACTGGCTATGTTTCGTGCCACCTTGTTGGCGTGTCGAGCCGTGGTGCAGTATGGCGTTGGGATGTGGAGACAAGTGCTCCAGTGTGCCGTCCATGGATGCTCTCACATGCATCTGAGCTCTTCTCTGTCACCGTGTCCATTGCTTTCTCCCGCTCAGGACTGCGCCTCGCATGGATATGTCCGGACCATCCCGCGCGTGGATCTTCTCGAAGTCCGGGCCCTTCGATGACAGTACGTGTCTTCAACCTGTCCGGAACCCAACAGACTGGCGGACCCCGTTCCCGGAGTAGTGTCCTACTCGAAGGACACAATGGGGCAGTTAATGCGTTTGCACTCACTCCTCGGGGCAACTATGTCGCGACCGCCTCTGCCGATGGCACGGTGCGGCTGTGGAGGACGCGTGACGGGGAGTGCCTCGGGACGTTCTCGGAACACGAGTCGGCAGTAACACATGTCGTTTTCTCGGGGGACGGAAGGATCCTCGCATCTGGAGCAGCCGAGAATGGGACGGTTTGCGTGAAGAAGATGGAAGAGATTCTCATGAACACGGAAGGGAGCGAGGGGTAGAGGCCCAGGGGGGTACTACTCGTGGTGAGGAGCACTTTCAGCTGAACCAGCGCAGAACAGCTGATCATTAACATGTTCGAATCCTTACAGTTCAAACGAATTCTTTTCAGTGCGAGTTTGTATGCGAGAAAGCTATACTAGTTGACACGCACAGAACCAGGATGTCTGGACGCCGAATGTACAATATTGGATTTGAATCGAAACCTCAGAATAGAGTGTACCCAATATATACAGAGTGTGCTCTACAATTGTTTAGATGGCGCAGTGAGCGGCAGATGTCGCCGGCGGGGGACAGACGGATGCTTATTCGGCCGTCGGCGGACGTGTACATTGATGCAGCGTGCACTTGTGCTCTCCGCGGAAGCTCTCAGTCCGCACCTGCATCCGTCAGACAGTGGGGAACGTACCGGTAGGGAGTAGCACGGTACGGGTATACCCGCGCCGGGTACGGGTTTCCCGACGGGTCTACGGGTTTCCGCGGGTCGCCCACCTGCCTACCCGTACCCGTACCCGCGCGGGTTAAACCCGCACATTCTACTGAACACCGTCAGCCAGCCCGAAGATGTCAGTCGTTTCGAGACTTGCTCATCCTTACCCTCAGGCAAACCTCCGGCTCCCAGCACTCATGACCACACGACAGTCATATGGAAACTCAGACGGACGGAGCGGCCTTCAAGATCAAGCTCAAGCGCATCGAACTACAGGCCAGATGCGCCGCTGACCGGCCCTATCGTCAGCTTGCGCAGGGTCGACGTCGCTGACCTCGAACGAAACGGTCTCGACAAGCAGCCCGGGTTATAACCCCGAGAGTCCGCGCCAGCCATACGAGTTACACAATAATGTTGGTCTCGTACCCTGAGTCTGTCGTGGTATCGCCCGCACCGTACCCATCCGTTGTTGGGCAGCCGCGGTGGCAGGGGGGTGCGGGCGATACCACGACAGAAGGGTACGAGCTCACATATTATACTACGACCGTGTTCGTCTCTCCTAGGCAGACGATCAGGACCTATTGAACGGGGGGACTCGGGGGAGGGACGTCCTTCGACCGTGTAGGACGACGCAGACCTGCCGGGATACCCGTACCCGCGTAGACCCGTACCCGTGGGAGACCATACCCGCGCAAACCCGTACCCGTAGTACCCGTAGTCCACGGGTACGGGTTTGCGCGGGTACAGGTACGGGTATGCCTCAAGTAGTCACGGGTATACCCGTGCTACTCCCTACAGTTACGTACGGGTTGCCTGCTGGGACTTGGACTTGGGCGTACGCCCCGACTCAGGCCGATTGGACACGCGTAGTTGCGACTCTAGGCTGTCACAGCTCCCCGATGATATATGTGGTCGACGGCGTGCGGTCGTGCACGGGCCACTGGGTCGAGCCGAATGGTGTGGATCTGCCACCGCTCGATCTGCACAAGCCGATGACGGCGGAGATATACGGACGTCCGACGTAGATGCATGAGAGCAGGACGGTTGTGTCTATAGTGAAAGAAAGTCGGATTCGGGCGACGCCCGTCGGTTGTGCGCGTCGCGAATCGGGTCCTGGCAGGAGCGTAATCCCTGTTGAGATGTCGCAGTCAGGACGCAACAAGAACAGCGCTCCGATACCGCTCACGATAGTTGTCTCTTTGGGTTCAAGTTGAGTACGTCCACCCACCCGAAGGTGCAAGGATACACCACCTTTATCCTGAGCGTGAAGAGCGACACTCCCTGGGCGAGCTCACGACACCACAGAATGTCAGCAACCGTGCAAAATCGCTCGGAGGTCTGTCATGGCCGCGACCCCGCTGTCCAGCCACACCCACGGCCAGCACACCATATATCCGTCCGCTCGCTATCTTCTTCTGCATCCGCACCTACATTATTAGATTCCGATTCTTGCTGACATGCCCTCCGCAGCGCGAGAGACAGCCTGAGCACATAGACGATCTTCATCACTGCGCCGCGTGGTGGCGCGAAACCTGAAGCAGATCCGGCACGTTTGCTAGCCACTGCGTCTCCATCTCCAGCTCGACGATCCACACCACCCTTCCGAGGGGACAAGCGTCAGTGCGCATGCACGGTGGTGAACTATGTTGTGCTGCCAGCTGGGTGTGCCACAAGACGTCGCCCGGATCAGGTTCAAGTTCGTGCATCGTGTACAGCGCGTCAAGCCGGGGACACTTGCAGCGCCTAGCAACGGACGCGCGCACCCCTGACCTCGAAAGAACACATGTTACTCACAAATCTATCTCGCGGGTGATGACGGCGCTGCATGCCCGTGCACTCGGACGCACGTTCGAGTAGTCGTTCCGTTGCACCCGAAGTGTGAATGCGATGGGCCAACTTGAAGTAGTGCAATAGACCAAGTAGTACGCCCAGGCTGTACGAGAGGTAAGTTTTCACGCGAGAGCAAGGACTTGGGGAAGAGGTAGACAAGGGCGGGCGGGTTCATTATGGACAGGTTTCAAGGCGAAAGCGCGGGCCGGGAGGGATGGAAAGTGCCATCACGGCTATTCCAGCTGTTAGTGTTGAGTATCGAAACTTGAAGTAGTCCATAGCCAGTTGAAGATGCCCAGTGTTCTGGGCGAGAGCAATGAATCTTGGAGCGAAGGAGGAGGCGGAGGAAAAGGAGGCGGAGAGGAAGATGTGCCTTACGGTGAATCATGATGACTATAGTATGTAGTATACTAGTCAGATCTTCAGAGGATCTCCGATCAATCAGCGCTTATCGCAGTGATACGCCGCCGGGCAAGTTGCATTATGATACTGTACTGATGCTGTACTGGGGCACCAAAGGGCACTGAATGTTTGCCTTCTGTTCCTTGCAGTATTTTTCAGTGACTATCGGAGCTCGATGATGAGGCTACTTGTCAAGTTTTTGACCAGGGTATTCTACTTTGCTGGCAGCCCCCGGCGTGCCCTACGTAACCATATGCATGTCACAACTATTTGAGGCTTGTCTGACATCTTCAGTTCCTATATAAACTCTATAGAACTTGTACCCACTCTAAAATATTTACTATCCACCCCATACACTGCTATCACCACTATCCTTACCCTCCCCATATCATGAACAACTTCCGTCACGGTCAAGCAGGATTCTTCTCCTATAGTGCCGCGGAAACATCTCGATTCGCTGAATACACATTCAACATCGAGTCGAACAGTTCTACGATGCCCAGGACCCCTCTCACTACTTCTCCGAGTCCCCGAGTCTTGAACTGCTACTGCCTTCAGACTTGGAATAACCTTCAAGAAGACACCCAGAAGAGACCTTTCCAGTGGAAGTACATGATCAAGACTACATCAGCAATTTCACTGCGTACTTATATCTCCTTATCATCTTGTATAAGACGATTAAGTCGGAATCATGCGTTCAATGCAGTCCTCCTTCTTAATCTACCTTAATGTCCACTTATACACTTAACCGTCTTATACTTGAGGCGCTATCGTTCAGAGTGTTTACATGCATTAAGACAAATAAGACATCTAAGACAATTCTAAGAGGTTTGTGACGTCTCAAGGGACATACCAAGTTGTGACCGGTCGCCATACACTTATAAGTAGTATTGCGTGCCTGGCACTACTGGTTCATTTTGCACATCATGGTATCAAATTTGGTCCTTGAGGCGTACATGATGCATCTAGTTAAGGCAAAAAAGTAGAGACAAGGCATACAAGCTGAAGTGAACAGATAATGGAGCCGACTTGGTGTACCAATTAAGGCAGACAAGTAGAGCTAAGGTGTACATGCAAAGGCGCAAAAGTAGAGCCAAGGAGTACAAGCAGATAATGGAGCCAACTTGGTGTACAGATTAAGGCAACTTGGTGTACAAGTGAAGCCGCAAACAAGTACAGTTAAGATATAGAAGTAGATATAAGATGTTTTGGAGAAGAGAACATAAGACGTCAAGCTTTCAAGGCCTGTAAGAATTTCAGTTGGCTCAGAGCGTTGGAGCGGTCAATTACGACTGCCACTTTAAAGTCAGCAGTCAAATTCAAGCTTCAAGAGCTCTAAGTACATCCAGACAAGTCAGACCGTTCAATCACACAAAGTAGTTCATGCATGAGCAGGCATCTTGAACGCATCATAATGTTCATTCCAATGGACATCCAGACGCTCAAGAAGTCAATCGGAATCAGATGTTCAAGTAAGTTCAAGAAAAACAATAGTAGTACATGATCGGCCTGTAAGACGATTAGGCCATTAAAGGAGAATCCAGCAATGCAAGGAATTTCAGCTGAGCAGGTAGAAGGGTAGTACAAGAATCTGTAAGTCGATCAGGCTATCGAGACATGATGGGGTATAAGGCCCGGCAATGCAACTTGAAGCCAAGATGTCGCGGACGTCAGGTGAGCAAGTAAAGTAAGTACGATGTAATTCAATGTAATGCGCGTAATGACTCGAAGGAATATGTGCTTCAAAGTAGTCCATTAAGCAAATAGGGACAGCGTCCACTAGATCAAGAGCAGGTGCAAGACTCGGGGCGGTCGAACATATGGTAACAAGAGAGCAAACACGGACAACATCTAGTCCAAGAGTAGATGCGGGACCGGGCGACAACGCGGTCAGAAGCGGGACATGCATAGCTCTGCGCTCCTCTAGACGTGCTGAAGCTGGGTAGTACTAGTAGCAGCATTTAAGTACATCAACACGCTAATGGAACGGTCAAGCGATACTACTTACCAACAATCACTCCTCCTCCTCCTCCTCCTCCTCCTCCTCCTCTTCCTCCTCCTCCTCGTCGTCGTCGTCCGGGAGGCTGGCGAAGTCGATATCAATGGCGATACGGTCGCGTATAGCGCCAGCCAAAGGACATGCCGACGTCCTGTAGCCTGCCGCTTCCTTGTAGATGGTCTGCAGCTTATCCCATGAAAGAGCGCGACAACGCTTAGCGGCCCCTACGGTGGTCTCACCGGAGTTAGCGATGCTGAAGTCCGACTCCTTGCTTTCCTTGCCGGTGTGCGGATTCTGGGGTTTGAGGATGACGATCTTGTCGCCAGGTTGGTTGTACGCAATCTTGCCAGATCCATACAACATTGCAGCGCGGAGGGTCTGTAGATGTAGATCATAAGCATTTGAACGTGATCATCAAATCAGTACATACAGCGGCGGCCGCAAGGCCTACTGCGCCGTAGGGATATGCATCCAGGGGTTGCTGGTACAAGTCGGGAATGTTGATAGCGCGTTCGATAGTATCGAGGTGGACATTGAGACAGGCGATGACGAACTCCGAGCGATAAAGACCCTATGTCAAGGTAAGCGACATTGCAGCGGCGTTAACTCGAAGACGAACGGCTTACCTTGTGTTTCTTTACTCCTGGGAACTTGTACAAAATCTCCGCATTGATCAGAGATGCCTGGCCGAAGATCTTCCGCGTACTCAAGTCGGGATACGCGGTCCCGGCCTTGTAGGTCTTGAAGAAATGTTCACATGCGCGAAGGGCGGTAGTCCCGAACGTGTTTCGCCACTCATAGACGCGCTGAGAAGCCTGTAAGGTATATTAATCCGTAAGTAGTCAACGGGAAATCGAGGGATAGAGACGCTGAGAGTAAACGTACCAAACCGTGAACGCTGTCGCCCAGTTCGATCTTGCGCTGGAACTTCTTAGGATACGCAGCGTCCCAGATCCTTTGCAAGACTGACAAGAACTCCCGGTCGGAGATCGACCAGGGGTTGTCTCTGGTTCCCATGAACTTGAACAGCGTCGGGAGAAGAACACCTTTCCAGGTGTTGTTGTAGTGGGCACCTTCAGGAAGGTCGGCGTTCTTGTATGTGACCCGGCTGGAGGGCTTGGTGCTCTTCGAGTTGGTAGGGGCAGCATCATCTGCGCTGTCGACGTCGATGACCTAGAAGCGAGGGTGATGAACGACTGTTGGCAGAGTTGATAGAGTACATACCTCGTTGTCGGCGGATCCAGCAGTAAGGTGGTTACCCTTCGAGGTCTTGGATGACTTCTTTGGGACGGAGCGGCTCTCGTCATCTTCGACCTTGATGAGGGCCTATGGGGAGAGGGAGAGTGTAGGCGAGCGATGGTAACAAGAAATAGAAATGCTTACATCGCTCGTGAGGCGCACCTTGTGCGTCTTCACGGGGCTGTTGTTGGCTGCCCGTTCCTCCTCCTCTTCATCGTCGCTGTCCACGTACCCTTGGCCAGAGTAGTCTGACGCGCGGTCAGCATCATCTGCAAGTATGGCGTCGACATCGTTGTGGACGTCGTCGACATCCACGTCCATGTGGTCCTCGTTGTCGTCAGCTGGGGCCTTCCCTTTGCCCTTTTGGTCGATCTTGTCGTCGGCAGCCTTCTTGTCGGCGGCCTTCTTCTTCTTGTCGGCGGCCTTCTTGTCGGCGGCGGCTTTCTTGTCGGCGGCGGCCTTCTTGTCGGCGGCGGCCTTCTTGTCGTCGGCAGCCTTCTTGTCGGCGGCCTTCTTGGCGGCAGCAGCCTTCTTGGCGGCGGCGGCCTTCTTGGCGGCTTTCTTGTCAGCTGCGTTCTTGCTGGAGTCGTCCTTCTTGTCGTCCCTCTTACCCGGCTTGCCATCACCATCTTGAACACGTTCGATCTTGATCTGAGGCACGTTACCAAGCAGCATGGCCGCAGCCTGAGTCTGGGCGTCATCGGTAGTGTCGTCCTCCGGTTTCCGCATCTTCTTCCTAGCAAGCGGATGCTTCGGGGCAGCGAAGGGCGTTACTGGAACATCGTGCGTGCGCGGAGCCATCTCGGCAAGGGATGTGAGAGAAGAAACTTGGCTGGAAGAGTACGTAGCAGATGTGTGAGTACTGATACAGCTCACATGTAAAGAAGCCACTGCTTACTAAGTCGAATTCTCTTTGGTTGAGTTCAAGGATTGGCGGGCGTTGTTGACGGCACTACGAATGCTGCCGGTCGCAGTCAGCTTGGCCTTCTTTTTGGAAGGCTGGGGCGTCTCTTCGATCTCACTCAGGTCAGAGAGGGACTCCGGCGAATCCAGGCGGTTGCCGGGCTGAGAGGTAGGTGGTTCGAAATTGGTGGGAGAGGAGGGGGCGTCGGAGAGCTCTTCGTCGACGGCGTCCTTGGTGGTCTTAGAGGTACCGCTACGGGTGTGCTTAACTGGGCGTGGAGCGACGGCCTTGGAGGTGGGAGCAGTGGGGGTCGGAGCGAGTGCGGCTTTGGAGGGGCGACCGTTGTTAGACGCCGTACGGCGTTTAGCAGCGGTGTTCCCGGACGATGGGTCTCGGTTGGAAGAAGTCGAACTTGAAGCGCGAGTTTGTCGAGTGACACGTCGGGTGTTGGTCTCGTCTTGAATCTGTTCCTCCATGGTGGCTATGTCGATGGTGTTTTGCTCGTCCTCGGCAATCTGAGCACGCTGCTCAGCACGTTTTGCGGCCGCGTCGCGTCTGACCTGAGAGGAAGTACGTCGAGGGGCCGGTTTGTCGGGTGCGCCCAAACGTTTGTCGGCATTCTCAGGACGGGTATGCATGGTCGTGGTATGTCGCGATGCGTGAAGAAGTGAATAAAGAGATCGCGATGGGTGGAGAAGTGAACGGAGCGGGAAGCGTCGATTTTTGAGGTGAGCTGGCACGAAGTGGTTCGAAAGGTTCAAGACCGAACCGCCCGTGGTTAAGTTATATATGGGCGCTATCAACGGTCCAATGGCAACTTCCTTCATCACCCTGGCTACCCAAGAGCTGACGTAGGCCTGACCAAGTTGGTCGATATTCCCACCTTGCAATTTTCAACACTCCCTCAATCGTAGTTACCTAGCGTTCTGCCCAGTATCTCACCTGCTTTTGAGCTCTTTATCCCTTCCGATCGAAAACAAGGTATTGATCCAGCTCTAGCCCTTGGCTTGGATTCACGGAGTGCTAATATTCCTTCTAGATGGAATGTGCCGGTCCTATGCGTCCCCGCAGCTATGCTTATACCTTCTTGACATATTACGGCCACCGAACTACGCCACTGCCACCGACCCGGTCTGCCGAACATTCGCCGAGGGCCTTGAGCCCTTTCATGAAGATCTTTCAAATTGAAGGACTTGCAACAGAGATATGGGAGATGGTCTTTGGGGTGTATCCTTCGACCTTGGCTCGACAACAGATCACCAAGCATCTCCGAATCTGCAAGGACTTGTTCGAGCATCAAGCTCCCCTCGTGTGGCGACAACTTAGCGAGCACGATGTATCAGCGTTGTTGAGCTTGCTTATGCCGGAGTGGTACGAGCGGAGGGAACCGATGGAATTGGAGAGCGGCTACCTGGCGTACGTGATGGCCTAGTCACTAAAGCCATACCCAACTCACCAGTGCTTCTCAGGACTATGAAATTGCAGCACGAGCAGATCATGCATGGCCACGAACTTCGCAAATTCTTGTGGTACGCCAGTCACGTCCGCTCCATCTCGGTGTCGCCTACTTTGGTTGTCCCTGGGACCTTTGAGTTCATCGACTCCCTTTTCCGGACGGCCTACCCTAGGATGCCCCACGATCACCTCTTCCCTCGCATGCGACACATCCAATGGACTGAACATCATATCCCCACCTGCGACCTTCTCCACCTCATGTCTCCGGCGACCATTTACGTCTACGTAATCGCCTATGACTTTGGTACCGACAACGTCCTTGCTCAAGATTTCGTAAGGCGGGTGATTCGCATCGGCAAGTATGCCTCCCTGCATTCTCGGAACCTCAAGTATCTGGGCGTCGAGGCGGTTGCAGACGTCGGGAATTGTCCTCACCTTGGCATTATACCAAACGTAGATGATGTGCTACCGAACGAAGGTGAAGTCTATAACTGAGCTCGTCTAAATCCATTCTAATGCGGTTACTACTGCCTAAGATGAAATCACAGTACTGTTACCTGGGCTAGAGAAACTGCAGCTTGCCTCCTGGAGAGGTTCCATAGCGTTGTTGGACTGCATGATGTTGATCTGTCCGTCCTTCGTGACCGCCGCACTCCGCAAGGTCGACTTCCAATCCTTGGCCCAAACGAGTCTCCCCCAGTTTAATCACCAATTCATACACGTCGTCCAACCTCTACTCGAATTGCATCTGCTTGAACATATCATGGTCAATTTTCATCATCATCCATTCCGACTTTCCGATCAACAACTACGTCGGATGGCTAAAGCTTGGCCCAACGTCCGAGTGTTGGGGATCGGTTTTGAGACCGTACATGGAGGCGCCGGCCCAGACTTTGTCCCACCGCAGCTCGCAACCCTTGAATACATTGCGAAAGCTTGTCCGAAGCTACTTTCCATCACCATCCCCTCCTGGCACATCTCCGGACCCATCAACCGCCTTCGCATCGAAGCACCAACTTCTCCTCACCCGCTGCAGGAAATTCGCACCCACTTGATCAACTGGACCGCGGAGGGCGACGCCACCATCACGGTTGCGCGGGTCTTGAAGGCGGCATTTCCTTCGTTGACGCACTACGTCGACGTTATAGACCTCCTAACGTGAGTATTATCCATGTATCCAAACACGCCTTCTCACTAACGAGTACAAATCCGCATCAATCTAGCGAAGATACCGCAATGACATATGTGTACCAGCCGTTTATTATGCGTGCGTTTGAGGTTGGTTATCCCGAGGGTTCGACTCGCTGACGTTCACTAAATAGGGTCTCGCATCACTCATATTTCCATCCGCGACTGGGCGCCGATGCACTTGCAACTCGGAGTCAATCTATAGGAGAAAGGACGTCTTGAAAGTGCTCAATTTTTCCACATACTCGAGTAATACCAAAAACGCGCCTAGTCGTGGGGTAGACTACCGCATCGTTGTATCATCCTCTACCTTGCGCCATATGAGATCAATTTCTTGAATGTTATCCCGCGACTCCGCGTGTCAGGAAATCGTCGTATACGGCTGGCCCTCCAGCCTGCATTGAGAACACCTTCCGCAGTCACAGATTTCATGAATCTTACGCAGGGGTGAGAACGCGCAAACGACACACGCCCACACCATTTATTTGGGGAACGGTACGGCCTTACATTACGTAGCTATAGTATATGCTAAGATAAAGATGAGAATGAGTACGGCAGGCATCGTTTGAAGACATGCACAAATGTGGGCTCGCCGGCAGATAGTTGAGACTTCGGGCCCCCCATCAGCCCCCATCTAACCTGGAGGAGGAGGAGGAAGATGAAGGTCTCGGGCGGGTAAAGGGGGAACAAGATCCCGTATACCGGGAGGAGCCTGTAGAAAGCGGTTGTAAGCGATCGATTGCGGCAGTGATACTTTGCGATAAGCAGGTCGTCAACTATTCGCTCTATCCTCGATAAGTAACCGGAGCTAATAAGCTACCGTGTCATCGGACCAAAGTCCGAACACGCCTGCACCGCGCCCGCACGGTGCAAGCACATTCGGACTTACTCGGTCATTCCAAGGCAAGGGGCGACAACGTACCAAGACGGAGTGCGCGCAAGATGTAAGGACGAACTTGCAGTCCCGGTACCGCTCCCTAAGCTTTCACCAGTGCACTTTCGTGAAATCACAGCTTCTCCTTCTCCTCGAAGGCTGCATGCTAACTGATCAGCGACGCAGCATTCGCGCGATGAGCTATACACCCAACTGGACTTCGAGTTCACCGACTAGGATCGCCTTGTGAAGAGCCTCTGCGCTCTTGGGGTCCGAATCGGATTGCGCGTCAATCGTCGGTGCAGCGTTGGTGAGATCGGCGAGAGTGAGAGGGAGTCACAGTTGGTGCAGACGGGGTAATGTAAGATGGTAAATGGAGGAGGACAAGACTCGGAGCCTGAGGCATCGGTGACTGTCCGAGGAGCGTGGGAAGCCTTCATGTCGCTTGTAGGCGCCTGGTGGCATTGAACGCTCCACAGGCCTCTCATTGTCCTTGTTTTCCTACTCTACTCACTATCCCTGACGTCTAGCTCGTGCCACTAGCAACGAGAAAACTAGCCACAAGAAAGCACCCTACATCGCCATAGACGAAGACGTGAGACTCCCAATCCTAAACCTAATAGGCGTCGCGCAGGACTACTTCATCCACTCCTCGCCCTCTATTCCACGCTGGCACATTCACAATTGGAATGCGCCCAGGATTCTTCTCGAGGGTACCAAGGACGACAGCATCGGAGGTTTAGAACATTCTGAAGCTTGCACTGGTGAAGACAGCTCCAGGATCGACGCCGTCCTCATACTCATCAGGATAGAGCTCTTCTTCGGCAACCATGAGATGATCACGCAGTATCTGCAGCAGGCGGAAGAGTACGTTGACTTGAAGCGGTGTTCTCTGTGAGTGTTTAACCATATGCGTGCAGGCTGCGGAGACTAGGATCGGAGAACCCGCCCTTCTAGTAGTCTTCATTCGACGATGCAAGCGCGCCGGCGAGCTCCTGGATGTCCTTTGAACATCCACCGCGACCAACCCCGCACTCATCTCGTACAACGACTTCTTCGCCGCAACAATCGTTGCCTATGTCCTCACACTCAATAGACCAGACTTGGAGAAGAAGGTATGGAATTCGTCCAAGATTCTACCGCATCCCGCAAAGCTGATACTGGTTCGGTAGCAGAACAGCGTGCCAGAAATCATCCAGGTCTTGCCCGACCTACCTACTCTGGCCGACCTCATGAAGAACCTCGCGTTTAACGCGATAAGTTATTCGTTGCCCTCGGTACGTTTCCACCTTCTATATGCGACCGTCGCTTTATTCAAGTTACAAACAGTATAGCTGCCCTTGAGCAGGGCGTCGCGGACGCGCTCATCGGCCTCACGACCAGCGCGACCTACCAGCGCGCAAACCCGTCTGTCTCCTTGCGCCCGTCGCCCCCCAGCAACAAGCGGCCGCTGAGCCTGGGCCCCGACGAGCAGCAGCACTCGGACGCGAAGCGCACACGCGCGGGCAGCATGAACCAGCCCCAGTCCCAGCTACAGCAGCGCGTGTCCCCGCCCTCGAACGGCCGCCCGACCCCGCAGCCCGCGCGCCTGAGCCCAATCCCATTCTGCCAGCAGCCGACGTCGCACTCCCCAGACATGCGCCAGCCCGCAGAGGACCGCGCGTCGTGCCCGCTGCAGAGCCCGCAGCTGCCGACGATGCTCCCCCCACACCCGCGCCCCGCAGGGCTCGCTGGGGGGCTTGGCTTGCCCCAACTCGCGACACGCTCGCCCCCTGTGGGCAGCGGAAGCCCCGCCGCGGACAAGTGGGGGTCGCGCTCGGCGTCGCCGCACGGGGCGGGCGCGAAGCCGATCGTGCTCCAGGGCGGGTCGCCCGCGGGCACAGATGGAAAGAGCAGCGCAAGCGCAAGTGGGAGCAGGGTCGTGGGCAGCCCGTCGCCGTCCGGGAGCTGGGGGGCGGTCGGGGTCGGGGTCGGGCGCGGGGCCGGGGTCGTCGGGAGCACCAGTCTCGTGAGCATCGGTTCTGGACGGTTGCACTGTATGATCGACAAGGTGCATCGGGTTGTAGAGGCAAACCGACCGTCGCTCAATAACAATATCCGGCTGGGCGATGTTCTCTTGAACGCCGCGCAGAAGTTGAGCAAAGCGACTACTAATTCTGTGCGGTCCCGCGAGTCCACTCGTCGTTCCTCACATATCTCGCATGCGCACTGACAGCATCGCGGCCCCAAGTCTACTGCTCGAACACCCGGAGAAGAGTCCGAACGCTGTCGACTGCGAACTCGAGGACATACTGGCAGACGCGAAGAACGCGGGCAATGTAACTGACCATGGCGTGTTGACACAGCCGCCGTAGCTCAGGCAGTCAAGGCTAAAGAGAACGCGGAGTCGGACAAAGGATCTATGGCGGCTATTGTACGAAGCCTACTGGTGCGTATCAGTTACCAGCGTATCCCAACCGTAGCTATTGAAATCATGCATATGCATAGGGTACTGCAGTCCTTGATGCTGACGTTTGTTGCGAGACACTCGACTTGGGTTTGGTCGCTAATGTTGGATTAGCGACTGACAAGGCTGTGTTTGAGAGGAAAGAGATTAGGACGTGTACGGGTATCTTGTGAGTACATGTGCTTCCTAGAGTGACATGGACCAGTCCTGTGATAATAGCTACAAGCAGGACAAGTTCAATCTGCCGCGGGAGCAATCCGAAGGGTATGAACAAATCGACTACTGAGATCACGAGCAGCCCCCAGTCAGCGCCGCGGTGGGGCCTCATGCATCATGCTCGCGAAGGACCTCAAATCGTATCAGGACGTCATCGACACGTTCTCAATCCGACGTTCGAGTTCATCCGCAAACTCGGCAGTGTCTTTCTCGTCAACCCCGACATCGTCAAGTCGTACATCGCCGAGGGCTACCTTGGCCGCATAGACGCGAACCTCCTCTGGCCGTACTTCGAGCAGCGCTCCAATTGGGGCTAGGCCACTTCAACGATCCTACCGATGGTGCCGTCGTGGACGGTCAGGGCCCCTGTGACTGCTTCGGCATGGGCAGGGTGAGCATGATCATGAAGGACCTGGAGCCCTTCCGGGAGCAGATCAGTATGCCCTGTATACCCGATGCCTCGCATGAGCAACATTGTGGGCAAACTCCCCTCGTCGTTTGTGAATGCGCGTTCAGCACAAGTTATGCATTGTGTGCTTCCGTTGCATGTGTACTTGCTCGCGTGTATATGTGTGAATAGACTGGTTGCTACCGACAACTTTACTCCCCCTCGAGCTCATCGTTCGAACATACATATCTCCTGCACCAGCAGCAGCACCCTGCCATCATACGCGGAGCTCTCCGGGCTTAAGACGTAGTCGACGACACCTGCAACGCAGCGCGGTGTGTGCTGCTTCAGCGGCCCACACGAGCAGCACATGGCGGCGAGGACCTAAACACGCACAGAACTCAATCGCATTCCGAGCGCGATGAAAATCAGGTCCTTCACCTTCACGATGCCCAGAAGCTGCATCACCCGCTGCGACCCGCCCACGCCGAGGATAATCCCCAGCCTGGTCTCGGCAGCCCGAACTTCTTGACGGTGTAGCCTGCGCAGTCCCGCGTTCAACATTCAACGTTACGGGGGTCGGCGTCTTTCCACGGCGGAGCGGAGGTTCTGCCATGGCGCACCATGCGTACTAGCAGCATGGTTCAAAACGGGATGGCATGGTATTATGAGGACAAATCAGGACTCACGAAATACTCCTCTCGAATGTCGAACTTCTTTCTGTTCTGTGCGAAGCTAAGCTCTTGCTCCTTGTTCAACGTTCAACTACCACCCCGACCACCGAGACCCACACAACCTGGGTGGTCAGTCAGTCCCAAGCGCCATGAGGTAGATGACCGTGCGTACCGCAGTGACCTGCGCGTGCAAGTCGTACCGAGTCCGCGTGAACTGCCATACGATACGCAGACAATTAGCGGCAGCACGAACGGCACGCCAAACAGCGCAGGATACTTCCGGACCAGCTTGCTGTACGCAGCCTCGTTGACGGTTCCTAGAGGATGTTGGCATGCCGTCCGAGCTCGATGCAGAGGTCGGTGGGGAGAGATCTGGTAGAGAGCGTATACAACGAGGAAGTGGTCAAGTGGAAGAATCTAGGCGCTCGTCTGCTTCGGTCCTTGGCTTCGCCCGTCATCCTTCCTCATGTCTCCCCTACGCTTTCCCCGCTCGCTGCACATGTCTAGAGTCTGAACTGGAGCGGGATACATGCAGAGCCTCACGACGAAGATGCAGTTGACAACAATGAAAGCGAAATCACTGCGAGTCCAGATAACACGACCGAGGCGGGCGATGATGCGAAGGATGCCGCCGCAGCGGGGAGCGGGGAGGCGCGTCACAACATCGATGACGATGAATGCAACAGTGATGATGAAACGGACGAGGAAGATAAAGAGGTCGACGATGATGAGGACGACAAGCCTGCACTCAAGTACGAATGCCTCGGCGGGATTGCGCACCAGCTCCTGGCCAAGGACTCTACTTCTGTGCTTGCATATTTGAACGGACGGCTTGTTAGTACTCATTTTTACTCTCATCGCTGCCTGCTTTGTACTCACTGTTAAGCTTGAAAGGCTCTTTCTACTCATCGTGGAAAGCTGCCCGTCCGTGGCCTAGCCATTCGCCGCTCACGCAGCTTCCGTCATTGGTATCTCCCTCGACATCACCGGGGAGTGGATAGCAACGCCATCTATAGACGGTGAGAACGAACCTAGTCCACAGTTCGCGTGCAACTCATCGCAAGCCACCTTGAATGTTGCTCTTAGGCCAGGTCGCCGTGTACTCCGTGAGTAGCCCCGAGAATCACGTCTTCAACATGAAGCGACCCATGCGCACCGTCGCTCTCGACCCCAACTACGCGAAGAGCAGCACGCGGTCTCTCGCCTCTGGTGGCATGGCCAGCAACCTCGTGTTGTTCGAGAAAGGGTGGCTCGGCTACAAGGAGACGGTCCTGCACTCAGGCGAAAGCCCCGTCTGGCAGGTTCGATGGTGCGAGAGCCTTGTTGCGTCACGGTGGGCAAACCAACTTGTAAATGCGTCTTTCTCCCAGCGCTGTCCCCATCTAACCAGCCGTGTGCTCGCAGGATGTGAATATCTACGACACGCACTCCCAAGCCCGCATCGCGTCCATCGACCGCCCACGAGACAGCCCCCGCGCAACCCTATTCAAGTGCACTATCTACTTGCCAGATGAGTCGATGTTGCTCATCGGCTGGGCAGAGCACGTCAAAGTCGCCCGGATGCGCGCGCGCGCCCTTTGCAAATCATCCGCCTCGAACCTGCCCCCGCTCCTCGTGGAGATAACCGCAGTCTTCCAGCTCGGATGCATGGTCGCAGGTATTGTTCCGCACCCTATACCCCCGTCGCCATCGGCACCCTAGTCGTCCAGTGTGTCTGTGAAGATGAACGGCTCGATACGCTCGACCAAGTCGCAAACGCTGACGTCATTCCTCATCGTTGCGTACTCTCCCCCCGACATGTCGCGTCTGACCGGCAACGAGGCGACGTCCGCGCAGAACAGTCCCGCAAACTCGCGCTTGAGCTGCGCACCATCTCTCGCGACGGCGAGGAGCTGTCTGCAGACTCGCTCAGGATTTCGCTGCAATGACTACGTGCTTGCCAGTCGACGTCGAGGTGCTCATCACCAAGGGCTCCACGCTTTCGCTCGGGATGGCTCTGAGAAGCAAGCGATACTACGTTGTGCTCAGTCCCGGGGACCTGGTCGTAGTGAAGCCGCGCGATTGGAACGATCACGTCGCTTGGCTCGTCGAGCGGCTGCGGTACGAGGAGGCCCTAGACGTGATCGAGCGTATAAGCAGCGAAGGAGACACGCGAACTGAGGACAAGGACGAGCTCGACGCGGGCTTGCGGGCAGGACACGATGAGAGGACCGGATCTTCATCTTCACGCAGAAGCACCAGCTGCAGGCGATCGTTCTGAACATCCCGACGAAGATTCCGACACTAGGGTAGCTGGTGTTATGACATGATTCTGGGGTATTTTCTGGATAACGATCGGCAGGTGCGCAAAGTCTAGTTTGCTTCCTACCGCGTACTCACGCACGAAATGTTTTTTCTTGCAGACATTGCTACAGACTATCAAGACGTAGGCTAAGAGTATATACGGCATTCCCGCTATCATTTATTACGCTCTAGTCGCAAATGGACTGTGCTCCGTCTTCTTCGTCGATGAAGTCCACCGGCCAGGACACAAGCATCCTCATGGAGCGTCTTGCAGAACTGTCTGTCTATGTGCTATCATTCGAAGTGTTCCTGCATTGTTCGCTAATGTCTTTCTTGATACAGTGACACTCAATCGACGATCGAGCAAAGCGCTGCCATCCGCCCGCGCTGTCCATACGTGTTCGACCCTTGAATTGTAGTAGTAGCTTTCGAAGCGCGTCAGTCGGAGTGCACCCTGTTTTCATCCAAGACCGCACACTCGCTGCTACCATAGGGGTGAAGGGTGGTACGTCCCGGCATTTGTCTTCCTCGCACCACGACTCTTATCTTCGTTTCAGCGAGGCGAGGCGTTAATGGAGTACTCCCTCACCTACTTCACCGTCCATCGGATGTTTAGAGCATACGCTACTGCTAGCGATGACAGGACTAGTGATCGTCTACGATAGAGGTAAATGTATGTACTCACTTCATATTGTAGATTGAATCCGTCGATGTAAGAAGTCATCAATGCATGTTGTTCCATCGCGGCTTTGGACCTCGTCCGCAGGTCCCGAGGGAGGAGGAGGGCCTCCGGTAAGCGTAGTTAGAGGGCGCGTGAGAGCATTATGTTTGGGCATGTCAGAGCGAGGGATCGACCATCCAAAACGTACCTGCTAATCCGTCCCAGCTCCACGTCAGACCGCCAGCCAGGACTTGAAGAGGTTAATGATCAGGCGGACGAGATCATGCATGTGCTGCATGGTCAGGTATGTGGTCTCTGGACGAATACGCGTCAATTCTGGGCTGACCATATGACTTCTCAGCACTCACCGCCTGGTCACGCTGTGCGCACCATCCACGGGCCCCTTTATCTTGTCGGTCGCTGAAGGAGTGCATGAGCCACGCCGTATGGGCGGTGGGTATCGAGTGCAACGGTCGATAAAATGGTTCCGGCTTGGTGGGCTGATCCATATTGTCATATGCTCATCGAGATGAATTAGACAAGTGAGCGGATACTCCATCAGTCTCCATGTGCTTTCCGCTCACGTCTCATCTCCATGGGTGGTCATCGCAAGGCCATCGATTACAGATGTGTGATCCGGCATTGCCCTCCACCCATCGTCGGATCCTGGCCCGAGATGAACTGCACTGCGTGAGCGCGGTGCAGTCTTGTTCGGCCTTAATCGGTATTTCTCTGGGCAAAGGGCATCTTTTGGGTGGTCGTCCGCTAGGTCTCGATATCGTACTGCTTGACCCCCTGCTCGCACCAAACTTCCATCCAACTTCCTCCCCCTCACCATCACCACTCCCGCAGCCTCACTCAGCTGCAAGAAGCTTCCGACACGTCGTCATTGGCCTCTTCAGCCTCGTTTGTTCCCATCCGTCACGATGCCAAGGCGATACGACGCCGTCTTCAAAGGTCCGTACATTACCATTCTTCAAATCCGACGCCGCTGTGAACGCGCTCTATCATTGTCAAGATGTACCCTGTCCGAGCAACGAGATCTGGACCGTTCATAACCGCGACCCTCGCCTGCCGACATTCTATCGCGTACGATCCCATAAGAAGGTAGACCCGCGATGGGGGGCCAAAAGGGTTTTTGTATATTTGCAAGACTGCTCGACATCTTCGATGGATTCTTATTATCATTACCTCAAATCCATGTTGTTCCCCGTGGGTACCAAACTAGGCCTTGCCGCGGCAGGTACGTAGCGTTCTCCCCGCATCGCCCCCTTCATCTCACAGCACTCGATCAAGGTTTCTACATTCTACGACCAGGAGATTATGTGTTTTGTAGGAATGTTGCTGGGTCGAAGAAAGAGGAGGATGATCGTTTACAATTATGGGTTACACCTAAGTAAGTGTACATGGTCGTTCCTCCGTTGTTAATTCTAACGCCCGGGTCAGGGGCAAAATCACTCGAGAGCTTCGAACCGGCGTCCTCGAGGCCCGAGAGGCTGCGCTTGGGCCTCAGAAGACACGCACGGCGACGAAACCGCAGAAGAGGCTGGACGGCACATACGAGGGAGGAACTGCGTTCGAATCTCATGACCACCTCGAGCCGGTGGCCAACTCGCAGCGGTGTTATACTCTCGCTCAATCTTATCAGGTGCAGCGCAATACTGTTGGACCTACAGCCACGGTGAAGGTCGGCATGGGGCAGGAGCCCAGCGCACACCTCCGCTTGCGCGAGCAGATCATTCAGGTGAGCAGATCATGAGCCCCGCGCCACTAGCCTAGCTGAACTTCGGCTTGCATTTTGTTATCAGGCCGCAGCTCCTCTCGCAATTACTTCCCTGGAAGCAGCTCCTCCCGAGATCAGCGATGCGCTGAAGCTACAGGCCGACGTGACAAACCTGCCTCGCATCGGCTCCGACAACAATTATGCCTATCCCACTATGCAACTTAACCTGGCGCCGGTCCAGCGAGCAGATGCAAACGCATGTAAGCTTCACTCCTACTCGATGTCTCGCTTCGCTCTGATTAGATCTTTGTAGTGACTCACATGAAGGAAGACCTTGGCAGTTTTGGTGGGAAACACCTTGATCGCCACGACAGCGAAGGGGGCTACACCTCGATGATAACCTTCAGCGATCTCGCGGAGGACGATGACCCGGGTTACTTCATCGTTTTGGACCTCGGCGTTGCGGTCTGTAAGTACCGGTAGGCACTCATGATGTACATGGGCCATGACTTCTCACTCTTTTTCTCAGTGCTTGAAGATCTAATCGTCGTCAACTTCTGCGGGCTGCGCTGGCACGGTGGATACCCACCAACTGCGGCGCCTGGCAAGAAGCCGAAACGCTGGGCCTATCGCTTTACAATCGTCTGCTATCCGCCGCGCTCCATGCTTAATGGCAGCGCCGTATTAAGCTTCGCAGCTCTGCCAGGAAAGAAGTTCTTTTGGATGCCACCAGAGTTTATCGATCCGCGGTAAGTGTTGCGCCAAATTCGATGCAGCGTGAAACTTATATATATTTCTGGTTGGCAGCCACGACGACACCCCCATTCAGACGAATGTTGCCAACTGGATCAATTCAGGCTACTATCTGACGTCGCCGAAGTCCTTCCTCCAGTTTTATTATCAAGGACTGTGTCAGATCGCGCATCATTTTGGGCGGCAAGTACCTCAGCAAGCGCGCATGGAGGTAGACTACGAGAAGCTCGCCGAGTGCTTCTCAGTTGTCGACAAGGAAGGTACTCGCCACCAGGCTCAGTTCTGGGAGCTCCACCCGGGGTCCAAACTAGTGTCGCAGGAGTTTGGATGCACGCGCGAGCAGGCCGTCGAAGCGTGGGACAGTTATATCGCTAAACAGTCAGAATGCATCCCCTACGTGGTGCACAAGCTGAAGAAGAAAAAAGGCGAGTCTGGTGTTCACGAAGCTCATACCTGTCGCTCTGATGATGGTTTAGCAGGTGGGTCTAAGGCGGCCACGAACAAGGCGGCGAGGCCAGCTGGCGCTTCGCGTCGTCCGAAGGCCGCTGCGAGCGCAAAGAAGGCCACGCGCGGAGCTGCCGTTCCTGCAACTCGGAGCACCTCGCGCGCAGAAACATCGGCGCCGTCTGAGCCCATGGAAGTATCACGCAAGCGGAAACGTTCAGATGCCAGTGTCCCTGATGCAGGTAAGTACTCGATGATTACGACGAGAGCTGCGTCTACTTGGGCTGATGCCGGTTCCCGGGTCAGAGCCCTCCAAGAGACGTCGAACTGGTAACGACCAGGAGGAACGTGATTCGTCTGCGACAGATCGTCCTTCACCACATGCTACAAGGGCATCTATACGTCTACGTCGTAGGTGTTACATCTGCATAGTATACAACTTATGTGTTGATGGGCCTCCCTTGCTAGTAGGCGGTTCTATCACCAATGCTTCGCAACGCTCAATGCCCCAGCACTCTCAAGACCACGCAGCACTCTCAGACCGCCCTGGACCGGCACATACAATAAACAACATGCGGGCTACGCGCAGCCTGAGGGCTAGATCTGTGTCAGTAGAATGTGTATATGCGTCTCGGCTGCATCCTCGTTAGTATAACTATTTCGAATTGCGCCCATCATGATTGACATACCGGTATCTAAGTAGATGAACTTGAAGAAGCACCGATGAACTTGGACTTCTCGTTAGCAGATAGCGGCTTTGATCTACCTGACCGGTTTGGAGACGCTGACTTGACGGTCTATACGTCCGTGCTGGATGCGTTATGTTCCGACTATTGCGGTGAGTGCTGCTGCAGCTTAACAAATGAACGAACATCTAAATCTAATTTCAGAAGACTCCGAAGACTCTGGATTGGAGGATGGATACGAAGCCGATGAAGATCTGGAAGACCATGACTCCAGAGTTGAGGAGGGCCATGTGAACGGCGTAGCTTCATGCTCCTCGGTTCCGTCTGTTGAGCGTGCAGCGATATCAATAGGTCCGACGGATCCTGGTCAGTCAACCGAAATACCTTCCTGACAACGGTCTGATCTTGATGCGCACTTAGGAGAGGAGAACCAAGCTCGCTCAGGCTTTCTAGAGCTTCTAGACCCAGATGTTGCTGGGCAGATGCCAGCAATCACACCCACTCGTTCGGACGGCCTGTCCATGGTACCTCCATTCTCAAGTGCAGCGGAAGGGGATGTCCATCCGCCCAGCTCATCGTCAGACTTCAGTCCTCTCCGGGAGCCCAGCGCATCGTCACCGTCTGTGCAGGCTAGGACCAGCGATAGTCCGGACGATACTCTGTCAGACCCTCCACGTACGTTGTACTCATTACTCCCAGCACAGTCGATCTCACGCGAATTATAGCCTTTCAGAAAGTGCTGGAACTGTTCTCGCTCGACCGCCTGCAGACCCAACTCAGCGTTATGCGCAATATTGCACGGACACTTCCCGTCGAACCGTCTGAAGTGCGAAATGCGCGGGAGGCGGTCGACAACTTTATCCGCGCTTTCCAGGCCGACGACGTCTCCACAGACATCGCCCAGTGCATCTTACGGATGTGGCCAGCTCATCGCACATCGCACACCTCAGATGGCATTGGGTCCCTTCGACGTGCTATCGAGCGACGTCGCCTCATGCTTTCCAGCGCGGCGGCGTGGTATTGGCTTTGTGACGTGTGCGCTGACAAATGCCGGACGTTGATCGAGGAGCTTGGTGGCGAGGTTTCATCAAGTTCCGCTCCTCAAACGGCTACTAGGCAGGCTGGATGGTTTGAACGCCTATGCGTCTCGGTCTATGACGACGTTCGCAATCGACGTGAAGGGAGCTACCGCTCAGATGACTATCTATCTGGACTTGACAGCTCTTCTACCGCTTGCCTTCCCCTTCCCCGTATCCTCGATTCCGAGATTCCTGACGTCACCACGCGCAATGTCCTGTCCATCGTCCGTCAGTGGCTTAACTTCCCAAATAACACCGCAATGGCGTCTGCATACTTCATCATATGCCTCGTAGGAACGTTCAAAAACTCGGATGTGCTCTTGCTGGACGGCATCTGGGACGCATATCGTTCAATTTCGAAGTCGGTTTTTGGCAAGAAACAGCGACCAAAGGATGCGCGTGTGTCAATGCTGCAGCCCTTCGCTCTAGCCCTGGCTCGCTTGCCTCTGGCTTCTTCTAACTCTTCGGAGGAGAAGATTATGCACGAGTATTTGTCTGTCGTAGATCGATGCTTCCCAGGACTTCGCGCGTGGACCGATGCATCAGTTCAGCGCATCCGTAGTGCAGAGGGAACGCGTTCCCCTTCCGAATCCACCAACGTCGGGTGTTCCCCTTCCGAACCCGCCGCTCATGTACCGCCGCTGGTCGTACTTGCACACCCTTTAACATCGCTGGAGGATGCTGGATTGTGCGATCTCAGCGAGTTCGTGCATCATCTTCTACCAATCGCGCGTGGACATTCTATTCCCTCTCCCACAACGCTTCAAAAGCTTGTGCTCGAGGACGTCGATTTCTACCTCCCGTTCCGCGAGCTTGCCCCTTCCCGACTGCGCGTCACGGCATCGGGGGAACCATTCCACCGCGACCTTTGTGATCACCCAGGGGCCTTCCCAAGTTGGGTCATCTTCCGAGCCCTCCTATACAACTCACCCGTCCTTCATCGGCGTACCCGTTGCTACTTCCGCGATGTCGCCGCGTGGAAATCCTTCCTGGAGTCGGAGCGCTTCGACTCTACATCCCCGGAGTCTCTCAAGCACTTCTTCAATATCTCTTGCTACGGATCTCCACAGGACGAGCGCAACAACGGACACAACATCGCCTTGCAGTACTTTGAGGCCGAGTCGGACTGGATTCAACTCCTCAAGAAGCACGCGGGCAAGCCTGTGCCATTCGAGGAGTTCTTTCTCTGGACTCAAGGCAAGGTGGAAGTTCAGCGCGATGCGAAGGGCAAACGCCGATTTTCGCATATCGGGACCAAGCTGAGGATGGTTGGCGGGCTAACCGGATATCTTCTCACCGCCGATGTGGTATACACTGGCAAGGTCGCATGCCCATCTTTAGAGGAGATGGGACGGTTGGTTCATTTCAACGGACTGGGCTCCTTGAAAGGACTGGTACGCTCAAATCAGGTCGCTTCGGAGGATGCTTCAGAGGCAGAGGTGACCCAGGCTTTCAAACGTGTTTACTATTATCTTCTGCAGACTCTAGGCGAAGAGGACCGTAACTTCATACTGTACGATCCTATCATGGTAGAGCACTTGCTATGTAAGTATCAACGTACTTTCAAAGCCCGGCGATAATCCTTTTGTATATTACATACGTACTACAACCGACCTTCATTGATCCCTCGCTCGCCTCAGGGACCCCCGGCGGCTGATCTCACATGTGGGACCGCTGTTATTAACGTCAACCGATAGCAAAAGCCGTTTGAGTCTCGAGGGCTCGGAGACTACCTTGAAGGCCAGGGCGCTACTAGAGGCGCCTTTGCCGCACTCTTGGGGCCGCTTCACGTCCGAGTCACAGTTTGGATTTAACCTCGTTCTACCAAGTCTCTAGACGGTGATGGGGTAACTCTGGGTCGCTGGGCGAAACACACACCCAAACGAGCACGAGATCAGCTACCTAGTAGGGTGCGAGGTGGAGGACAGGTTCCCGGTGTAGTCGCTCTTCTTCACGTAGCCCGTCGACGATAGACAAGGAAGTTGAGCAACTTCAGATGGAAGTCAAGCAACTTCCGTGGGTGAGGCTAGTCTGCAAGAGGAGGTTTGAAGATGGACGGTCTTCAATTGAGTGTCGACTAGATGATTCTTGGACTCGGACTCGATCTCTGGAGCTACTGCGCTGCTTTGCTGGGCCGCAATCCCGCTGACTTATATACTGTACAAATCGTCACCAAATAAACTACAACTATCCTACCAATCGTCCAATCATAGGAAACCCTGCTCCTCCCACGCTCACGTCGCGATCCTCCTCTCCTGAACCCCTACGGCGCACTCCGGTGGTTAGGTAGGTGTTTGCACCGAGCCTATCACGTCGCCGCTCGACTTGCATCCGCGGTCACGAGAGCGCTTAGTCTTGTGGCGCGTCACCACGTGATCGCGTCTGAAGTCCATCCGCTCGTCTTCATAGGCCTCGGAAGGCCGTCCCCCTCACTCCCTTGTCTTCCGGGCCTCTTCCGACGACCTTCGTACCAATTGCTGGACTCCGTGGCGGTCGCCTAGACCAGACCCTCGATCGATCGCCTCCTCTGTCCTGGCTAGAGCTCTGGCGACCTCGGTCAGCCGCCGGCAGCTCGGCATCGGCTCCTTCGACCCTTGGAATGGCATGTCTCCGTACTCGCTCCTTCGGTAGTCGCTCGCCTTCCTTGTGAAGCCGCTCGTCTTCATACTGCGTGAATTGACTGACGGGCGCGAATAGTGATGGGCTGCGTGGTGTTTCCGGGGCCTAGCTGGTCCTGAGGCTCATCACCTCCCCCCCACTTGCATTCGAACCGTCCTCGGTTTGCGCGTATATAAACTCCCTCGTTCCATCCTCGGTTTTCATCCTTCGCAATGTCTGCCTTCATCTTCCTCAACGTCCCCATCCTCACGGAGACTGTCCGTCAGCTTGAAGTCGCGATCTCTGAGTTCGAGGCTCTTGCTGCCGCTCGTACTGAAGAGGACGTTGGAATCATCTACGATTCTTACGACCATATCGCTGAACTGGTGGTACGTCGTCCTCCTTCCGCGTGTAGGCCCTCGTCTTCGTGGCTGACTGTCTTCATGGCAGGACACTTTGATCACCTTGGGGGACGATGGCGAGGTTGCCGCGGACTTCGTGAAACGGACCGAGAATACGATCACCGAGGGCTGGCCTGCCTTGGCTGACCGTCAGCTCTTCCTTTTCCAAGAGCTTGTCGCCCGGTCCCGTCGGTGCGCTCGTCGGGCCGACCTCGATGCTCGTCGCATTGCCTGTCAGCAGCGGCTCCGGAAGCAACTCTGCGCGCGCCGCGTCCTCAATCGCGCCGGAGGATCCTTGATCACGGAGTCTATTCTGGTTGATGCCCGGATCCGGAAGGTCGAAAAGGAAATGGAGGAGATAGATCAGGAGTTTGCCAGCCTCCGAGAGGACATCCACTTTTGAGTAGCCGCGTGTCGTATAAAGCCGCTGTAACTGCCTTCGAAGTTCATCAACTTCCATTTTTCATGTCGTCGACCGTCCTCCCGCGTACGCTCGCCCTCCAAGTCAGCTCGCACCGCGAGTTGGCCCTTGAACTCCTCCCCCCGCTTCGTGCGCACATTGTTGAGCAAATCGAGTTCTTCGAGATGGTATCCGTCGACCACGGCTGTCCCCGCGTTGTGTATGAACACGCGCTTTCCCGTTTAGGACAACTTTTGGTGAGCTTCTCGGCCTGATGCTTCTCGCGCTTGATTGACACCTTCCCAGTATGGTTGGAGCATGCTTCATGACGGCCTTCTCGTCGGCGTTTCCGACCTACTTGCCCGCGTGTCCATCGCCATCGACCAGTGTTTCTACTCCAACGGCCTTGAGGCGTTCCTTGTCGACCTGGTCCAGACGCACCGCCTGCCGTACCGCCTCCACTTCCTGGACTCAGTGCATGCCACTCTGCAACACGAACTTCAACTCTTGGAGGTCATGCGCGACCTGGCGCGCGACGACCGGTACCGCGTTCATTTTTCGGAAGTACTCGCGCGTCTGGAATTGGTCGCCGCTGAACTGCGCGGGGTGCGTATTGAGCAGTCCGCCCTCCACGCGGCCATCAAGAAGCTGGAAAGGTCGCCGTCCTCTCTGTCAGACGAGGATGAAGTCTTCGGTTCTATTCCTTTGATGTGCGACTGATTGGGGCCGCCCTCGATCGCCGTCGCGCGGAGAGCGCTTAGATTACCGCATTTGGACGTTGTACTTCACGGTTCCCTTCACGTTCTTCTGACTGTCGCCCTTAATAAACGTTTTGGCCTTCTGGTTGTCCGCCTTCGTGCATTCTCCTCTCGTCTTCTCATCCATCGCCCACCATGTCCGCTTCCAACCGTCGCTCGTCTTCCAACGTCGCCGCCACTCGCTCGTCTTGCGATGCTCCTCGGCGACCGATCCCCAAGGAGCTGTTCAAGTGGCTCCCGTTGCAATTCACGCGTGAATCCGATCGACTTGGCTGTGAGGAGCCCGTTCCTACTACGCCTGACGAGCTTCGCGATCAGGACGCCGCTCCGCTGACGATCAGCGACTTCCGGGCGATCTTGGAAGAGTACACCGACGACCAGCTCGCTACGTTCTCATATGGCACGTTCAAGGCCATGTTTGATCGTATCGTCATGGCTCTGGTACGCCGTCCCGGCCTTCCAAGTCTTGTCTCGCTGACACATTCCTTTTTCGCAGCACCGTCTCGTCCCGGAGTGGAATTGGTACCTGGATCCCCTGCTCCTCGCCGCGCTCCCGACGTTCGAGTTTTACGCGCCGCCCTCCCTGGTCTCGGAGTTCTTTCGCTCGTACGCGCTGGCTTCTCGCCGGTTGCGGTTGTTCGCGGTTTCGAGCACCGTCACGGAGTCCCCGCTGGAGATCGACATCGCCTTCCAGGCTCACCGCCTTCGGCTGGGCTTCTTCGAGCGTAAGTACTCACGTTCTTCGCCCTCACTCTTGCTTGACTAAGACCGCTTCTTCCTTGCAGTGAATTGGTACCACGAGATCATCCAGCCGCGCTGGATGGAGGTCGCCGATTACCCGCCCGACATGCGCGCCTCTCGTGAAACCATCGACACTCGCGTCGACCAGTTCTTGCCTTTGCTGTCCGGCATGCGTTACGTCCCGGTCCTCGACAAGAAGCGTCTCACGAGGATTCTCGTCACACGCCCCACTTCCTCGTCAACCGCGCCTTCGTCTGACCCCGATGCCCTTCCTGGCGACGCCTTCCTGGCTGCGATGGTCACTGGTGTCGAGTACGTTCCCGAAGAGGAAGCTTCTGACGACGAGCCTCTGGCCGACGCTGCCCAGCGCGACTCTCCTCGTCGTTTCCGCACACGCTCCCCCCTCTCGCCTGACCAACCTCCTCCTCCTCCGCTGTCTCAGCTGCCGCTGAAGAGGAAGAAGACGCCCCTCTTCTTCAGCACCGATGAGAGCGAGCCGCCCAAGAAGCCCGTCGACAAGGGAAAGCGTAAGGCGGTTTCTCCTCCCGCGGACGATTCCGACCGCGATGCTGAGGGCGAGGTGGACGATGAAGGCGAAGAAGAAGTCGACCAACTCGAGGAGGAGGAGCCTCCTAAGAAGAAGTCCCGCACCTCGCCCCGCAAACGTCCGCCTCCCGTCGTCGAGTTGTCGCCTAGGGTCAAGAAGCGCGACAAAAAGCCTCCTTCCACTCGCCAAGGTTCCGTGGAGTTGTCCAGCGCCGTGCAGATCGAGGGCGACTGCGACGAGTGCCGTCGCGCCGGGGTCACCTGCAGACGTCCGGACCCTTCCGCGTTCCGCTGCAACTTCTGCAAGAAGAAGGGGAAAAGCTTCTCTTGCGCGTACGACCACCTGAGTGTCCAGGGGACGGTCAAAGGTCAGTACCTTCCCCCTTCTTCTCTTGGTCTTCTTGCTGACTTCTTGTATTCTTTCTAGTGCACGCCCGCATCGGCGCGATGTACAACGGCGTTGGGTTTTCCTTCCGGGAACCTTCGCAGCTGCCGCCCGCCGACCGTCTTCTCGCCGTCGACTTCGTCCGCCAGTTCGAGAGGAACTCGCACAAATTCCTCTCCGTCGACAAGGCCGCGCTCCAGGAGCGTCTTCGTCCGAAGACCATCCGGAAGGACACCCCCGTCTACCCGTACCCGGAGGGTCCTACGCGTTATCCTTCGCTCGACGAGAAGGGCCGCCTGCTCGAGGACTATGGCAACAGCAAGGCCGAACCCGACGACTCTACGCCGCCTCCTCGTTCGTCTCGCGCTTCTGGCAGCGTCAAGAAGGAGAAGCCGAGCCCCTCCAAGTCGACTTCCCAACCGGCGACGCCCCTCAAGATCTCGATCAAGTCCTCATCTTCCAAGCGCAGGTCGCCGGAGCCGGTCAGCTTCTCGCCGGAGGTCGTCGCGAAGGTCAACCATCTTCGCTCGCAGGTCAGCCTCGCACGCGCGCGCATCGTCGAGGACTTGGTGTCCATTCGGCAGCTTTCCCGCCGCGAGACTCGACAGACCCAGCTCGATTTTGGCGTGAAGATCGAAGGGTGCGACGACGTGCGGTCCTTCAAGGACTTGGTGGCGTCCAATGGCTATCGTGAGGATCTCCTCGAGCTTCTTCGCAATGCCGAGTAGGGACTTCTTCGACGCGCGCGCGTCCACGGACTTCTTGTTATTAGCTTTTCTTGTCATCTCCTGCTTGGTCGTCGTCTCGTCCTGTCGTCGCGCGGCTCGCGCTGTCTTGTTTTCTGTTTTTCGCATATATCTCCTCTGCTCGTCTCTGTCTCCCGCGGACTAGTCTCTCCGTCTCCCTCCTGTCGCTCTGGGCTTTGTAATGTCTCCTTCTGGTTTTCTTTCCCGTATCCCGTCGCGCTCAGCTTCTGTTGTCCGTCTTAATCTGTACTGTATCTAGTATCCCGAATGTATCGCATCGCCTTCTGCTCTTCTTCTTGTGTGATCTCCGAGATGACCGACGCGCGAAGCGCCTCTTGAAGCGCTCTTCGGCCTGTAGAGGAATTGACTTCCGTAGTCAAGCGACTTCCTCCCCCCCACTTTTTCCATTTGACGTCCTCGTCAACGTGAGTGTTAGCCGTGTTCGTCGTCGTCTGCTAATCCTTCCTCTTCGTAGTTTTCTGTTGTGTTTTCTAATTCTTGCAGTCGGCTCTGTGGTGCGTCCAGTTCCTCAATATTGAAGTTGATTGGGTCCTCACGCGCTAGGTAGGGGATGATTCTGAAGGCCGCTATGGGTCGATCGAAGACGGTCCCATCGAGTTCTGCAATGATGTACGCGCCGCCTCTGTTGCGCGATATCACTACTAGAGGGCCTAGGTACCGTGGTCTCATCTTCCTGTTGAGCGACTTCTCAATTGCCGTGTTCCGCATCAGAACCAGCCTTCCTCGCTGGAAGTTGAAGTCTCGGATGGTTGCGCTGTGTTCTTTCTCGAATAGCTCCGCAGCTTGGACGCGTGTTCGGTAGACGGTTGACCGCAACCGCGCTATGTCCTCCGGTCTTTTCTGCAATGCCATCGCCCTGTTGGTGATCAACTCCGTTGTGGACACGAGCTTCGTCGGTATAGGCAGCAGGTACGTGGCTTCTGTGATGTCCATGGGCAGGATTGGATCCGTCCCAGTTACCGCGTAGTAGGGTGAGCACCCTATTCTCCTGCGTACTGTGATTCGGTCCGCCCAGAGTACTGAATATACCCGCGCCACCCATTGCGTCGTATCACCTTCGCATGCTTTGAAGAGCGCGTCCCGGACGTGGAAATGAGGCCGCTCGACGATTCCGTTCGCTCGTGAGTTGTATCCTGAGATCCGTATGTGCTTGACGTGGTATTGCTTTGCCAGGTACTCCAACGCTGCAACCCATGGACTTCCGTTGTCTGACACGATCTCGGACAGCGCTCCCCATCTGCACAGCAGGTCTTGATAGATCCAGTCGCCGACCGCCTTCGCTGTTTGGACTGTACTTGCCCGCCCTTCAGCATAACTTGTGGTTGCACACCTCGCATGGAAGAAGTGCTTGTACGAGCCAGGCATGTCCATAGAGTCGACGTGAACTCGTACGAACGGCGCCGCAGGATAGGAAACTGAAGGTGGTATGTAGATCCGCGTAGTTTGTCGAATTTGACATTGGTGGCAGCTTCTCACATACCAGGCCACATCCGCCTTCATTTCTGGCCACCAGAACCGTTCGGCCACGAAGGAGATTGTCGCCTGTACGCCTCTGTGTCCTATGAAGTCGTGCATGCTCACGAACGCTTTCGCCCGTAGTTCTGGGGGTAGTACTCTCCTGTGGTTCCCATTCTTCGCTATCTTCCATAGTCGGCCATCCTTCACGAAGAATTGTCCTGCGTATTTGACGAACGCATCGAGCTCCTTCTGAACCAGCTTCGGTCTTCTCTTGGTGCACAGAAATTCGTAGACGTTCGCTATTCTGTGGTCAAACTTCTGGGCAACCTCCGTGCGCGGTACGATTGCGTAGTCAATTTCTGGAATGTCCGGTAGCTTGCCCGCCGTCCCGCTTGTCTGCTGCATGAGCGCACTGAAGCCCATCGCTTCCGTCTTGAAGTTGCTCGTTTTCCGCTTAACCTCGTGTTGTAGAGGAGCGTCTCCCAAGTGTGGAGGTGGATTTATGAGGTGTGTAAAGCCGTACATGTTGTCCACCCAGTCATCGAATTCTCCGTTGTCTGCTTCTTCTGGTTCGTCTTCAGGCTGCGCAGGTCGTCGGCTGAGACCGTCCGGTCCATGGGAGATTCCAGGTACGTGCCGCATTTCGAAGTGGAACATATTGATGCTAATGATCCACCTATTCATGACTGCATTCGGCGCGACATCCGGATTCTGGATCATGGCTTTCGTAGATGTCGCATCCATTTCTACTATTAGGTTTCGTACCCCGACCAGCCAGAAGCGGAGCGCCTTCAATGCTCGGTACAGACCATATAGCTCGAGCTTCGGTTGCGAGAATCTGGCTTCCCTTTCGTTCAAGGTAATGGATCCAAAGCGGTTGTAGTATCGTTTCCGCGGGTCTTCCGGATCCTCTTGACACAGCTGGTAGCCGACCGCGATATAAGAGGTGTCCACCGCTAGAATTACCGGGGCCTTCGACTCGTAGTTGATCGACTTCAAGGCCGGGGATTCCACTAATGCTGTCTTTAGATCCTCCATGGCCTTGTCCTGTTCCTCTCCCCATTCGAACGGTACGTCCTTCCGCGTGAGCTTGACTAATGGCGCGGCCTTCTTCCCGAAGTTCTTGATGAAGATCCTCCCAACGCCTACCGTTCCCAGGAACGACCGTACTTCGGAAACATTTTTACACGGTCCCCATTTGAGTACCGCATCCACGCAACCTCTCTCTGGAAGACGGCCTTCCGGTGTGCATCGATGTCCCACCGCTACGAAGTCGCGCGCCGCGCAGACGAACTTCTTGCCCGAGAAGGTACCTCCCGCATGTTTCATCCGCTGTACAATCCTGTTGACGTCTTGCATGTGCTCCCAGATGTACCTCCTGATGCCTGGATTCCCCTTCATACACTCGAAAGAACCATCTTCCCGTTCGTAGGAAGACTCCGGTCCAATGACAGGTACGTCGTCGATGTAGGGAATCGTCGTATCCGGAATTTCAGGCTGCAATATGTAGGTCACGTCGTCGTGGAAGATGGGTACTGAATTTGTCCATCCCATTGGTAGCGTCGTCAGTCGCATGGCTCCGAAAGGCGTTTGGAAGGTCGTGAGGTCGCGCGACTCTTCGTCCAGGATCCTCTCGTCGTATCCAACGTATAGATCCAAGGTCGTCCCGCACGCACGCCCTGCAAAGCGTTCTGCCATGTGGTCGGGTATCGGTGGTACACCGCTGTGTTGAATAGAGACTCTGTTGAGCGGCTCCAGACTATGGACGATCCTCAGACTCCCGTCCTTCTTCAGCACACAGAACCACCTGGATCGGTAAGACGCATTTGAGGGTTCGTATACGCCTGATTCTATTTTCTTCTTCATGATCTCGCAGATTTGTCGGTAGGTTCCGGGTGGAATGGGGAAATTCGTTTCAATCCACGGAGTGTGAGGCACAACCGCAAACTTCACTGGTGGGAACATGTCCGTCCTGAAGTGGCCACGCTCGCTGTCTTCCCAAGCGAATCCCTGCTCCTGTTTGCACATCATGTCGTCTAGCAAAGCTAGCTCTTCTTCCGATAGGTGAGCATTGACTTTGTGGAGCTTCTCGCGTCGTTCAGCTGTGTACCGCCCAGTTGGTTCAAAAGGCTTTGGATTGAGGTCAAGCGGCTTCATCCCTTCGAGAGGGTCGCCGATTATCTCCCGTACAATTCTGTATTGCTTTGGAAGCTCCCCAATCACTGGTCGTACTTTCTTATCCACTGGCTTGTACTTCTTCTTCGATTTCACGTAGCTGCGTACGCTCTCGGGGTCCTCGGTGGCTGCTTGCCGCTCGTCGTCTTCTGGAAGTTGCTCGCCTTCCGCCTCTTGTTCTTGCTCGCTCGGCTCAGATTTCTCGCTCGCTCTTGCTGCTTCGCTGGACCTAGACCGGGTTCTGACTGCTCTTCTGCCTCTGGTTTTCGTAGCGTATACTGGGAGTGCTCGTCCTCGGAAGAGGGCTCGGTCGACTTCGCGATGTGGTTGTCGGCTCCGCATTCTATCCCCTTCCGATTCCTGGATCGGTACTTTCGAGAACATGGTTTTGATTTTCTGCTTTGTCTCGGAGTCGTCACAGGCCGATAGATATGCTGACTGAATTGTGGAATTTTCTAGGTTTTCTAAGTCCTTGTACGCCGTCGTGAAAACTTGACCCGTTCTTGTGTCATAGTCGAGGACGAGAGCGACCTCTCCCTGACTGTTCATCAGATCCTCGAAGCCCGAAAACCCTCGACTCTGAGTCCATAACTCGGAGAGTCTCCATGCGCGTAGGTCGGTAGCGTCAATTCGCGGTTCGAGTTAGGGCAAGTGACGGTAATTGACAATTGGCCATCCATAGAGTTGCTCGACCTCGCACGCATCACCGTCATGAACGGCCTTCCTAGGAGGATCTGGTAAGGCGCTGCCTTCACAACATGCATCTGGAGGTAGACCACGATCCCGCCACCTAATTCTACAGGCACGTTCTTTGCTAGACCGAGTGTCATGTCGACCGTCCCATTTGCGCTGATCATCCTCCTTCGCTTGGTAGGATCGTAGGGGATCTTCAACGCATAAGCGATTTGGTCGTTTATACCGACGATCTGGGACCCATCGTCGAGTGTACACTCTGTCGGCGTGTCCGTTCGAGCTACCCAGGTGAACAGCGACCTCAGCTTCTCCGATTCCGAGGCTACGATGGTTGACTTCCGCCGACTGCTCGCAGGATAGCCTTGTCCCGGAGCTACATACGGTGCATTGTGCGACTTTGGCTCCTCGTCCTCGTCCTCGCTGCCTTCATAGTCCAGGTCTACGAATGCAAAGGATCCAAGCGTTGGCCTTCCAGTCCCTGAGGATGAACTTCCTGCTGTCTGGAGGTTGTCTGCCAGGAAGTCTTCGTCTTCAGCGACTTCGGTCACTAGTACCTTGTTCCGAGGCCGCTCGCCTTCCCGGTTGGTCACTTCCTGCAGTTGCTCGTCTCTGACTTGCGTTCGCCTGAGAGCTGTGGCCTCATGCACTCGCTTCCTGAGTCCTGGAGAAATACTGAGTAGCTCGGCTGGTGACACTGTGATACTCTGGCTGTCTCCGAAGCTTCGGTTGAAGACTCTTTCTTCCGCGGTCGGGTCGATGATCGCTGCGGTCCTTCTGACCGGTGGTTCGTCCTTCTTCGGCAGTTCCTGGCCTCTGGGTACCACAGTCGGCGCATAGGGATGGAAGGTCTCTTCAGGCTCTTTTGCCCTCGTGTCCCAGGTAACGTGCTTCTCCTTCTCCTTTCCCTTCTCTCTCGTCGGCTGGTGAGGCGGCTGATCACGCTCGGGCGTCCCTGCCCGCGTGTCGTCCCTCCCTTTCTCCGAGTTGCGCGTAATACGTCGAGGCCGCGTCTCTAGCTCGACTCCATCAAAAACCTGCCGTCCCGAGCGAGTGTTCATGCGCTCTTTAACCATGTTTGCCTTGTGCATGAGGACTTCTAACTCCTCTTCCAAGGTACGCTCGTCTTCCTGCATCTCGAACTGATAGATGTTGCTCATGGTTCCTCGCGCTCGTTGGTTTGGGTTCTTTTCGTGCCAAGCATTGACTCTATCGCGCATACAGTTCCCTGGCAGACTACGAGGGATCACACCGCCTCCTGGTAGGATGATTTTGTCGTATACGTCCTTCCGGATGAGTCCCGCCGTCATGTCCTCTGCGACTTTCGGGCACGTCTTCAACCGACATCCCGGTAGGCCACAGTAGATGCATTCGTCGTTAGCGGGTGGATTACGTCCGTATAGGCCCCCCTGCTGCTGCTGGTACCTTCCCTGGGGAGGTTGTGGTGGTGGAGGGTATTGTTCCCCTTGTTGCGGCGGTTGCGTGGCTTGCATCCTCTGCTGGCTCACGAAGTCGCGCATGGTCGAACTCATCATGGAGATCATCTCCCGCTTGAAGGCCGATAGATCCGGCTCGGTTTTCACCGTAACCGTGGAGGCCATGGCTGGAGCCGGAGGATTGACTCGAGCGAGGTTACCGGACGTCGCAGTTGACCAACTTCCGATCCCGCCGAACGGGCCTCCGTCCGCCAGACAATAGGAAATTGCTTCATGCACTTGCGCGACCGTGTAAGCTTCTTCTTTGTGTTTTGCAGGCACCTGGTGTGCTAACCGCGCGGATACCGCCATTGTGTACTGCATAGGAACTAGTCGTAGCAAGGCTGTCGACGCGTCGCGCTCCGTTAGCTCTGGCTCGGTCTTCGCATGCAAGTACCGGTAGATGGGATAGAATTTGCCGTAGAACTTCATGTAGGTTTCGAGGCTGGATATCCCCGTACGTACGGCTTCCCCGATGACTTCATTGTATTCTCGCAGTGTCCAGGTGTACTGGGCATCCGTCCCGAGGTAGAAGGATAGAACCTCCGTCTTGAATTCTTCATACGTCTTCTGGGTGTCCGAGAACGTCGGCAGGGACTTCCATCGCTTGGCGACTCCCGCTGGTATGTAGTCAACCGCCGCCGCCTTGCAAGCTTGTTCATCAGTGATGCTATGCTTCTTCAGAAGTCGGGCAAGGTCGTCAAAGTACCGCTCGACGGTGTCCTTAGATTCCTCATCGAATTGGGGCGCACTCCTTTCCGTACGCAACGGTAGTTTCGATAGATCTGCGCTAGCCATTGAATGGATTGTGGGTGGTACTACGGGTGGTAGAGCCGTAGGTAATATTTGAGCGGCGTAGGCTAGCAGGGAAGGAAGGGGGTTCCTAGGTAGGTTGAAGGCCCCTGCGGTATGTGATAGCGTAGGTCTTGGGTTACTAATTGATTCTGAAGTCAGGAACGGATGGTCCGGAACTTCAATGTCCTCCTGCTCGTCTTCGGAAGCGTCCTCTAGTTCGGTAAGCGGAGAGTCTGCGAAAACTGCGAAGTTGTTCTCGATAACGGTAGTGAGCTGCTCTGCTCTCTCGGGGTCTTCTGCTTCGATTTCCTCTAAAGCCTGTTCGGTTTGTCGATGGAGGCGACGGATACGTTCGCTCCGCGTCGGCCGCAAACGTGGGATTCTTGAGCCGGAACCGGTGGAGACTGTTCTTGAACCCCTCGCGGTGGGCTCCAGAATGATGGGGTAACTCTGGGTCGCTGGGCGAAACACACACCCAAACGAGCACGAGATCAGCTACCTAGTAGGGTGCGAGGTGGAGGACAGGTTCCCGGTGTAGTCGCTCTTCTTCACGTAGCCCGTCGACGATAGACAAGGAAGTTGAGCAACTTCAGATGGAAGTCAAGCAACTTCCGTGGGTGAGGCTAGTCTGCAAGAGGAGGTTTGAAGATGGACGGTCTTCAATTGAGTGTCGACTAGATGATTCTTGGACTCGGACTCGATCTCTGGAGCTACTGCGCTGCTTTGCTGGGCCGCAATCCCGCTGACTTATATACTGTACAAATCGTCACCAAATAAACTACAACTATCCTACCAATCGTCCAATCATAGGAAACCCTGCTCCTCCCACGCTCACGTCGCGATCCTCCTCTCCTGAACCCCTACGGCGCACTCCGGTGGTTAGGTAGGTGTTTGCACCGAGCCTATCACGTCGCCGCTCGACTTGCATCCGCGGTCACGAGAGCGCTTAGTCTTGTGGCGCGTCACCACGTGATCGCGTCTGAAGTCCATCCGCTCGTCTTCATAGGCCTCGGAAGGCCGTCCCCCTCACTCCCTTGTCTTCCGGGCCTCTTCCGACGACCTTCGTACCAATTGCTGGACTCCGTGGCGGTCGCCTAGACCAGACCCTCGATCGATCGCCTCCTCTGTCCTGGCTAGAGCTCTGGCGACCTCGGTCAGCCGCCGGCAGCTCGGCATCGGCTCCTTCGACCCTTGGAATGGCATGTCTCCGTACTCGCTCCTTCGGTAGTCGCTCGCCTTCCTTGTGAAGCCGCTCGTCTTCATACTGCGTGAATTGACTGACGGGCGCGAATAGTGATGGGCTGCGTGGTGTTTCCGGGGCCTAGCTGGTCCTGAGGCTCATCAACGGTCGACACACTATGCTTGCTCCCGTCCACTCTGCATGATAGTACCACTACGCCTACGGATACCTATGCAGGATACCTATGCATCCAATCGGCGTCATCGCTCTACTACCGAACACCGGCAAGCTGGCTGGCAGAAGAACCGAGCCGGCCTGCCTCGAGGGCAATACTCGAGCACTGTATCAACATGCATGCATCTGTGATCCCTTGAGTCTTCAAGGTTAGGTACTTGGGGCCCGGCTCGCCCAACCACAGGACGGATGGAGCTCCTCAGGGGAAGATTTAACGCGGCTCCGTTGGTGGTACGACGCTCATGCCAGGCGCAACCGCGGCGTAATGCGCTAATAAACGGATGCTTTGCAAGTGTTGATCTCATCGAGGTGCGCAAACATAATCCAGAGAGACCTGCTTTGTGCACAGCGGTTTAGAGCAGTCTTAGCATCCTCAGGGTGGTCAAGTTGCGGTCGAAGACGACGTGATGGCAGGGAGGCGAAGGTAAGCCCCAGCATGCATCGATCCCCATCCAAACGCCAGGCCAAATGCTTCGCAGGCATGAACATGACTGTTAGCCCGTTCATTTGCTCAGTCTCGTGCGATGTGCACCATGTTCTGCGAAGGGACAAGCCCGCATGTGCCCTTACCAACCCTCCGGCTCGAGCCTGAGTAGTGGGACTATGATAGTCGTTGGACGGACGGCCGACTTGCTGGGCATGGAGATCGACGGGGCGACTATCTTTCTGAACAACAAATCCCTCAACAAGAGCCAGCTGACGGCTAAGCTAATGTCGAGGGTGAGGTTTGTGCATTTCCTGCCCAGGTTCAACATACGCTGACGCAAATGTTTGTAAGGGGACGACTGCGACCAGTACTGGCAACTAGCCTAATCGATTTGACTAAGACGACATCCGGCCCAAGACGAGCTCCATTGCCGACACCGCAGCAATTCTTTCCACAATTGCCAGGCGGACGCGACCAGTACAACAACTTCAAGCTCACATCCACCTGACATCCTGAACTTCGACGGTGCTCAAGGTGAATGGTGTGCGCCTTGCAGAAGCAGTGGATGCTGATGAACGCTGACGTTGCAGCGTTACATGCATTACTCAACACAATTTTTGCTTGATCTCGCGTACCTGACGAGCTAGAAGGGCTGAACTACAAGACTATCGTGCTCTATACGTACTTGTGTGCTTATTTTTCTCTACAGCTTGTTGATATCCTTCCCTATCCGAGAGATGGTCCAAGATCTCTGCACGTCTGACTACCTCTTACCGCAAGTACAAGGCGCCATCTCGACGCTTTCTGATCCCTGAAGCTTATCTAGGACCATTACTACAATCACGAAGCCACTGAAAAGCTTTGTGCGCGATTCGTGACGCATTTATCTCAAATCCAAATCTGCTAGCATCGACTGCAAGGTCGCCGCAACTCTTTCTCTCATATCTCCCCGCATCCGATGTATTCCTCTCATGCTGCTAACACGGTCAGTAGGTCTTCGAGTTTTGGGTGCACCACAACGCGTGAGTAGTAGACGGTCGAGTTGCAATATTAAACACCGTGCAATCCGAGAGCAAGGTCTCACCATATCGCTTGCGTTTCCTTTCAGGAAACCTCACACCCAGCCTAGACGAGCAAGGTGAGCGATTCATGTCGATTTCTTGGCTCGAACGTTTGGCCACTTACCATTTACCAGGGTTCAGGGTCTCGTTATCGCTCCGACTATATGGCGGTAGGCCTTAGGGTGCAATTTCTTATGGCTCGGGGTCTTCAGCGTGACAAGCTCGGCCATACTCGTAGGTGTGTAACGCATATTTTCCTCCGTGCACTCGTGCACTTATCGATGTCTACTAGACTTGTAGTAGATCCCTCTGCTATCGAATATTTCTGTGTAGCGACCGTATACATTTGACGTTCAGATGCTCTATCTATGTGCGGCTTTACCCCTTTTGCAAGACTTGCCCTCAGCCCTGCACCCTTGGAGTCGAGATCGAGGAGAAAACAGGAGTGTTGTGGCTGAAGGGTATCGCTACGTCGATGGTGCGTTGATAACCTTGAGCTTATCCAGAAATTCGCTAAGGTCAAGGGCATGATTTGCTGCAGGGCTTAGGGTTAACTCGACGCTTAAATGCTAGACACTGGTAGCATACTCGACAACTCGCCAACTCCCAACATCCCAGAACCCGCTCTCATCTACTATCGACGCCCGATGCCAATCGACTATCCCTGCCCTGTGCCTTCATGCCTCCGCATCCTACGGAATCGGACAGGCTACACTCAGCACATGCGCAAATGTCATTCCGACTGGCTTGAGGACGACATGCCTCCTCTGCTTCCCGTTACGTACGACTCCGACTCCGACTCCGACTCCGATGATGAAGACGACGGCAGCGACTTTGACCAGAAAGACGATGACGACGGCAGCGGCTCTGATGACCAGAAAGACGACGACAACGGCAGCGGCTCTGATGACCAGGAAGTTGACGACGACGGCAGCGACTCTGATGATGAAGACGATGACGCCGACAGCTTCAAGAACAACGGCGATGACCAGGGCCATGTGTACAACGGGGACGAGGAGCATGCAAGTTGGGACATCGAGGATCACCGTGACGAGGGTGATGAGGGAGAAGACGATGAAGATCTGCACGAGGGCTCTGACTTGGAAATCACGCACAGAACGCCTCTACCACGTCAACGACTTGCAGCAGCTGAGCGCATTGCTGCCGGCGAGCCCGTGAGGTATGTGTTAGCTATTTTGATGCTACGTCATAATTCAGAGCATGGATTGTACTAGGGCTCCGGACTTCCTCTCACGCGAATCGACCCCCGGGCCAACACCCCCCAGTTCTTCTCCCAGCAACAAATCTGCCGACCCTTCCAACCGCTCGGATTCAGACTCAGACTCCGACTCTGAGTATCCCCCTCCGATGCAACTATCGGACTACTGGGAAGACGAGGATGAAGACGATGACTATGAACCAATGTACGAGTATCCTGACGTCGGTCCTTACACCCCTCAGGCTGCTTCGCCTGCTGTTGCGTCTATGCCTTCCGACTCGCCGCCGGTATCCGAGCATAGCGGCGAGGCCCCTTCCTCTCCGAATCCCAGTCGAAGCAACACTCCACCGACTACCGCAGGTGTTATCTATGAATATCATCCGTGGCTTACAGGTGAGCGCTAATGAGGTAAAGGAAATGATCACCAAGGAAAAGCGGCACAGGCTGGATTCGAACCAGCGACCTCCTTTTCTGCGCTCGTGGGTGCTCTCAACCACTGAGCTACTGTGCTGTTGATCAAACCAGGCTATAACCCCGTTGGATTCTAATTCACCTGGTGGGATCCAGGTACAACCCATCGTAGGTTCGAACTCCCCTTCACCCCATCCCAACGTTATGAGATGTTGACCCCCGGGCAACCACTCCCCTCATTCTAGAGTTGAATCTCTTAGAAGAGACTCGCCCTCGCGGTGGGCTCCAGATAATGAGGTAAAGGAAATGATCACCAAGGAAAAGCGGCACAGGCTGGATTCGAACCAGCGACCTCCTTTTCTGCGCTCGTGGGTGCTCTCAACCACTGAGCTACTGTGCTGTTGATCAAACCAGGCTATAACCCCGTTGGATTCTAATTCACCTGGTGGGATCCAGGTACAACCCATCGTAGGTTCGAACTCCCCTTCAGCGCAAATCAAGTCGTTCACTGGCGCTTGCTATCCATATATTGAATGTCCAACATCAGGAAAACCGTGTGATGAGACCGGAGCCCCCCTGCCCGACGGCGCTCTCCCGGACCCTTCCCCTCCGGCCTCCGAGAAATGGCATCCTTACGCGGATCGCATTTCTTTCGAACTAGCAGACCTACTATACCGGAAGGAGCAGATGTCAGGCGGGAATATCGACTTGCTCCTGGATATGTGGGCCGCATCTCTAGTCCCTCACGGTGCTCCTCCTCCTTTCAAAGACCACAGCGATCTATACGAAACCATCGACCGAACACCTCTGGGCGATGTACGATGGCAGAGCTTCCATCTGTCCTATGGCGGCCCGAAGCCCGACGGCGAGGTACCCACTTGGATGACCGACCGGCACATCGTTCACTTCCGCGATCCCAGGGAGATCATCAAGAATATGCTGGCCAATCCTGACTTCAAGGATGAGATCGACTTTGCGCCTCTGCGGGAGTTCGACAACTTTGAGAATCGCAATCGGCGACTGCGAAATTTCATGGGCGGAGATTGGGCGTGGAGACAGGCTGTGAGTCATTGTCTTCCGATTGGTGCTAGCATTTGACGTACTAACCTCAGCTATTCAGGACGAGATACAGAAGCTTCCTGACACGAAGGATTCGTCCTTTTTACCGATCATCTTGGGCAGCGATAAGACCACCGTCTCCGTGGCGACAGGACAGAACGATTATTACCCCTTGTACATGTCAATCGGCAACGTCCACAACAACGTCAGGCGGGCTCATCGAAACGCCGTCGCGGTGATAGCATTCTTGGCCATCCCAAAGAGTATGTTCAGGCCAACTTTAACATTTACGTTGACAGGGTTGCTAATTGATATGCGCCTCCGACATAGCTACTAGACAACATGCAAACAACGCGGAGTTCCGAAAGTTTCGCCGCCAGCTCTTTCACTCCTCTCTCTCTCGGGTGTTGAGCAGTTTGCGCCCGGGGATGACGAGGCCAGAAATAATGCTTTGCGGCGACCGCTACTTTCGTCGAGTCCTCTACGGGATTGGTCCCTACATCGCAGATTATCCTGAGCAGGCGTTGGTCGCCAGCATCGTTCAGGGCTGGTGTCCAATGTGCGTATCGCTGGATGAATTTGTTGGCTGAGTATTTGGCTAAACCCCATTGTTAGATGTATGGCAGCAAACAAGCGTCTCGACGAGGATGAGTCCGCTGTGCGACGAACCAGAGAAGCGGTGGATCGTATGACGGCACTGTTCGAGTTAGGTCCCTTATGGAATGAGTACGGCATCGTAGGAGATGTAGTGGTAGGCAAGATTTCTATTTGATCTCCACAGGATCGTTCGCTCAACTGTCAATCGTATGGTGCATAGCCCTTCACCAACGACTTCCCTCGCGCCGACATCCATGAGCTGCTCTCTCCTGATATCTTGCATCAGTTAGTCAAAGGAACGTTCAAGGATCATCTTGTTCTCTGGGTCGAACAATACTTGCGGCGGGAATACGCCGACGCACGAGCCGTGGAGGTGATGGCAGAGATAGATCGTCGGTAAGTGTGATTGTCCGCGCGGTGCAAATCATTCGACCAATAGCTTATGATCATCTAGCATCGCCGTCGCCCCCCCCTTTTCCAGGCTGAGAAACTTCCACGAGGGGCGAGGCTTCAAGCAATGGACTGGGGACGACTCCAAGGCGTTGATGAAGGTGTGCGGCATAATCTCATTTGAGTATCTTCCAGAATCTGATCTGTGGCGATAGGTTTACCTGCCTGCGATTGATGGGCTGCTGCCGACCGATGTGGTCAAAACCTTCCGCTACTTTCTTGAGTTTTGCTATCTTGTGAGGCGCGACACGCACAACGCGAAGACCATCGACCAAGTGGGGGAATCGCTGCGCATGTTCAGACGTTACCGGGAAATATTTCGTACCGGTGGCGTTCGTGCAGAAGGATTCTCTTTGCCTAGGCAACACTCGCTTGAACACTATGAGGACCGCATCTGGGATTTTGCTGCTCCAAACGCTCTCTGCTCTTCTATCACGGAGTCAAAGCATATCCAAGCTGTGAAGGAGCCTTGGCGACGTTCCAACCGCTATAACACCTTGGATCAAATGCTACTTACAAATCAGCGGCTGGACAAGCTTGCAGCAGCGCGCGTTGACTTTGCTGAGCGAGGAATGTTAGAAGGAACATGCTTATCATCAGCGCAGACTGGAGTTGGTACGATGGTTCGCAACGCCGTTCTCTGCAAACCGCATCTGACTGGCCCTGGGCATCTCCTTTCTTAGACGATGACGGCGATGTTGCGCCGGTCCTAGCTGCTACTGGAAGCTCGGCACGCGTACATGCACACATGGGAGGCCGCATTGGAGGTGATGGTGAAGTCGAAGGACCAACGGTGCTTGCGTATGTCACGCTGGCCGTCACTCCCCGTACGTACGCGTATTTGTGCTACAATTATGATTCTACTCATACAATTTATAGAGCGCCAGCATTCAAAGACGGCAGACGGCCTGGACCAGGAGCTCTCGGTTCCTGACCTACGCAACCACATCCGACGCTTCCTCTTCCATCAACAACATCCTAACAGCGGCATCTCCGGAGCGGACCTCTCTCTCAACGATTGTCCTCCCTTTCAAGACGAACCAATCTCCGTACGTTATTCTGCAGCTGCGACTTACTATGCACCCAGTGATCCCTCCGGTATTGGAGGAATGCACCGCGAATTCATCCGGGCGACTCCCAAGTGGAGAAATGGTGCCGTGAGGTACGATTGCGTACTTGTCAACAAGCGGAACCACGTGCCCAGTCTGCTTGGTTTAGACGTTGCCCGGGTGAAACTACTCTTTTCCTTCCAGTACCAGGGGGTAGTATATCCTTGCGCCGCGGTGCATTGGTTTTGGAGAACCGATGATCAGCCAGATGAAGACACGGGCATGTGGGTCGTGGAGCCGGCATTCGTCGCTTTGGGCCGTTCGCGGCGACGTACTCCTCTCATTTCCGTTATCCATCTCAACACCATTGTTCGTGCTGCTCATCTCATCGGCGTCAGTGTAGGCCGACCTGTTCCCCATACCCTACAGAGCTCTCGAAGCCTTGATCACTTCAAGAGCTTCTTCGTCAACAAGTATATAGATCATCATGCGTTCGACCTTCTCCACACCGTACCCGCATCTCAACCCGATGGACAGCGTTAGATATAATTTTGTACATTGGACAATGGACACCAGTTATATACACTTGTATTCTTCACCACATCAGAATGTTGTATACGACGATTGGGTATCATGATGTCGAGCCCGACTCCGAGTCGCTGGAGGTAGTAGGCCGGCGTCTTAAGAACACGAAATTCCGGGGAAGATCATGTTGACGCCGATGTCGTTTCTCTTCCACCCTCGACCACCACCAGTGAGACCTGGCGCGTGGAGACTCTGCGCTGAGGCACAAACATCTTTGCTCGTCTATCTGGTCCCGGAAACGTGAACTAGAAGTGGTGAGCAGCGTCTGCAGCCTCTCAGACTCAGACGTGCCCGACTAATGGCACCAGTAGCTGGTACTAGTACCGGCGCCCCTGCCAGTGGGCAAGCAGAGCTCGGAGCTGGTGTAGGTTCCACAGACTTGGAGGCAGTAGATGGAAAGCTGGGGAGCTCAAAAGAACTGAGTTTAAGGTGCGTACACAATAAGGCTTCGACCATTCGTTGCCAGCTCATCGGCGTCTCTAGTCTCAGGTACAGTTAGAGGATACGCTCGACCTGCTTTGTGATAGGCGCATTTCTGGAGCAGGGTGAACGCTTCAGAGCTCTACTACATCAAGCAGTGAATCGCTCTCGTTCGCTCATTCATTCCCCTACATGGGGCGCAACATTGATGGCGACGCATACCAAGTGCCAGCTGTAAGTCCCGTTTGAATTCGCTAGAACGCAGCCTTCCTCTCGGTCCAAGTCTGTGAGCTTTACGTGCTCAATATTTCCCCCTGTGCCTTGCTGACAAGTTTCAGGCTGACGGTCAACATCGGTGACGCCGATAGATATGTGATTGTACAAGAATTATGGAACTGCATATACCTCTACACCGTTCTGCGATGCAATGCTGTGGATTGCCATACTGACCACCCGGTACTACAACAACTTGACATCGTCTAACCAACATCTTCTTGACTAGGTATGCGGTACTCTTCAAGCTTCTCCGACAACCATGTCCTAGCCGTTGACTGAGTCACAACAATCCCCATGCGCGTCGTCATCACCAAGGGCCCGCTCCGAGTCTGCTAGAGGAGGGGGCTGGAAATTTCAGGCGCTCGTAGACGCATCCTCAAAGAAGACCTCTCTGACGACCACACACCCGCTAGTTGCCCCCCTCTTGTCCCCGCGATGAATATTGCGCCTCACACACAATTCCCGTCTACATGTTGACACCGTCTCATTAACCAGATGCATGCTGCTATAGAAAGCTCTGCAACGACTGACATACACCCCGCTGCTATCGTCCTCGTCGTCTTATCACCAGAAGCTGCCTCTTCATGGTACATCAGCTATCTCCTTGTTTCATCTCTGCGATGAAGATTGCGCCTAACGCACAATCCCTATCCGTGAAGCTAGACTCAGATTACTCATCGTTATTGTCTCCTTGACTGCATCCGAATCGACCGTCAACTTGCCGGGACTAGAATTTGGTAGGTTGAAGAGCACATTGATTTCTAGCCTCGAGTTGCCTTTGCCCACTGCGGCCGCACTTGAAAGCTTGAAGTTTGAAGCCCTGCTTTGAACGATCTTATGTTGCATTGTAAGTGTCATTCGTTGTAGACTCCTTGACTTGGCGTCTGGATTTCTCCTGACCAGCTTGAAGCAATGGCTACTTGGTGGGGCCAGCTACTTGGATCGATGGAATCGCCTGAGATTTTCTTGACCGCCTGGCGGCTTTTGGTCCTTATGGTCCACATAGCCTTGATTTGACTTGCGCCGAACGTGAAAGTTACACTGAATTACTTACAAATAATTATCTACTTGTTATGCCAGAACCTCTTGCTAGCACCCGTTCTTACCGGCTTATACCGTCTTGAGAAGGGTGCATTGATCAACTTAGATCTACTTATGTACCTGAGTCGACTTAGACGCGAGAATTAAGACAAAAATAAGACCCAAATGCAAATCAAGTCCGTTGTGGGTTTTGCTGATGTAACCTCGACAATTCATTCACAAGGGTGGTACAAACTTCGGCTGTACCGAAGCCCTTGAGTCAAACACTTGAAGTGGCAACTATTACATGGACTTCCGTCAATGATGGGACCGCTCTCCGCGCTGATCAAATCTGGACACAATGGCATTGTGAACATGAACAGCGAACCCGCCGGCGAGACTTCCTTCGCACGTCGGACCCCGAGAGCGGGTATGTGGGTTCAAGTTATTCACATTGGTTTGTTAATTATCACTGAAATGTCATCACATACGCAAAGCCAGATAATCATGACGTTCAAAGACAAGCAGTACTTGTGGGAGTGTGAGGCAGGCGGACCACAAAGTCGGCGCCACTGGCAGGTGTGTCAATTAATTTATTGTCCAGTCGTTCTTAAGGACATGAGCTCACGTTAGTGCTCCGTTGTACAGCTGTATCATGAAGATCCGACTTCATTAACCCCCGAAAGCTCTCCATGTGTGGCTCAAGTATACCATTTAGACACTTTTGTTAGGCTTTGCATCATCAAGGAAGCGGACAAAGATTTTCTCGAGGCCGTAATACTCGCGGCCATTATTTTGACCGTAGGAGACCCCTGTGACGACAATACTACACCATCCGGGTCGTAGTCCCTGAGCTACTGGTAGTATGCCTCCGAGTCCAAGCCACACACAGATCGTGTAGGAATGGCTGTGGTGTAGATCGCCACCCTACTACTAGCCTTGATGATGTAGTCATGTTGTGTAATCTAGTCAAGTGTGTATCAGACATTGCACATCACGATTTCGCGGGGGCGAGCAGGCTCTCGAGCCCCACGAGAGGACGACGCACGCCCTAGCGGTGGCGCGCAGGTACCTGCTCGAGCGGTGCACGCCCCCCGGGTGTATGTCCAGGTACGACTGGGGCGGCTTGCAGGCGTTGACTTCGAAGGCGCCGCTATGCACCGAGCCTACTGGCCGTCTTGACGAAGACGAAGGCGGCGATTGAGGATGCTCATGCTAGAGGCGGCAGACGGCGCAAAAGGACAGGACGGAGGCGATGTTGTAGCGGATGTCTAGTAGCGTGTCGTGGCCCTGCTACGCCCTGCAATCGATAAGAAGAACGCGCTCAGGGCAAAGGCCTGTGCCGTCGAGAATGATGGCGGCGGTAGCGGTTGAAGAGCCGGTTATGGCGAGTAGATGAAGGCGGCGGATGCCGGTGCCGGTGCCTTGCGGCTTGCCAGAAGTAACAAATGATGCACAAAAACAGGAGGGAGGCGATGGTGGGGTGGGCGCGGATGACGGGCATGCCGAGGCCCAGCTACCCTCTGAAATCGATGAGAAGACGTGCTCAGGGCGAAGGTACATGCCGTCGAGAATGGAGGCGGCGGTAGGAGCCGGAGAGCCGCCAGTGGCGAGTCGAGCTCGTGGGTCGGTTATCGGGGCCGGCCAAGACTAAGCGTGGTGTATGTAAGTTACAACCAAGGACAAGTGCTTGGTCGACAACTGGCCACGGATTGTATGGTTCTGGAACTTCAACGCAGGACAACAATCCGTAGGGCCGGTATCGCGAACCGGTGTCCGCCGCCCGCGCGCTGCGTTGTATGAATTCTGGGGACAATAAAGATCTATATCCAGGGTTGTGAGTAACCGTCGAATGACTCCACACCATTCCAACAGCCCGTAGTTAGTGCCGAAAATGCATCGGAATCAGAACGCACAGCGGTATCATCCGATGGCCATCTTTGACAACTTGTTGGTAGCGGCGAATGCAGCCACACCGAGCCCGTCCGGCAGAATGGAGAGTTGTTTATTGCTCACGAACGTCACAACGCTCAGCCACACTCTACGTACACACTCAACGGCGGGGCCGCCACCTCGAGCAAATTCACGCCCAGATTATCCGAAATCGCCAGTGTCAGGTACATCTCAGGGCTCTTGAGGCGGCCGCCAAACAGCACTGGGTCATGTACGGGGCGAAACGTGCTCGACGTCCGGGCGGAAGTGGGGCATGAGGCTCTGGAGGGGCAATAGATGGTGTGGACTGCAATCGGTTTCGTGAGCTCGAGGAGCATGGATGATGTCGATCCCCGGCGAGGGCATGCACTGGCCGCAAGACTCGTGCTTGTAGAACTGCGGGATGTGGGTCAGTCTGCGCGGGAGGGAGAGTGAGTGATGGGACGTACGTGTGCGAAGCACGCGATGGCCTTGACGGTGTCAGTGCTCTTGTCTATCACGATGACAGCGCCCTTGCCCAGGAGAGCGGACTGGGCATTCTTGGGAGAGTGGTATCATCCCTAGCTGTAGCTCTGTGCCGGTCCTTCCGATCGACAAGCTCTCCGAAGAGCTGTATGTCGTATCTACTCATCACGGGGGCTGCATAGCTGACCACGGCGTTTTGCAGCATGGACCACGGATGAAGTTGTCCCAGCCGCCGCGGACGCCGTCATAGTGCTTCTCGAGGCAGCCAGAGATATGTATAGTCGAGCGGTATAAGACAGCCGCAAATTCTGTGAGTCGTCTGGGCCCGTGCTCCGCGCGGAACGCGGCGATGCGCTTTTCCACCTCGGAGCGGAAGTAGCGCATGAGGCCCTGGATGGGCCACGCGGCGGCGTCGCTGAGCGCGCAGGTCGTACGGCCCTCGATCTGCTTCGTGAGCTCGAGGAGCATGTCGATCTCGCACGCGTGCCCGCGGCCCTCCGAGGAGCGGTCCATCATGTTCATCATCCACGTCGTGCACTCGCGGCAGGGCGTGCACCGCCCGCAGGACTCCTGCTTGTAGAAGTGCGACGGACGGGGCGCGTTAGTGGACTGGAGCGGAGCAGGGGGAGAGACGGGTCGACGAGGTCGTGCGGGTCGCCATGCATGATCTCGCGGCGGACTCATCCTTGTCGGCGTTGACGACGAGGTAGCGTGGACTGCGATTCGGTTGGGAGAACGATGGAGCCGAGCGACCTTGAGGGTGATATCTTTCGGTTTGTACCACTCACTGCGAGGCTAAAAGAACGAGTAGTTAGTATACGGATGTACAGACACTAGTGAATCACGCATAAATGCATGCTCACTGGCCTTATGGCTACAAGATCGTGGTACACAACGTCGTCGCTCGTGTCTGATACTCTGGGGGAAACTGATGTCCTGGTGCGAAGGTGCAAAGTGCAACAAGCTACGTTCTGTTCTAGCTCCCGTCGACCTCGCATGCATTATCAAGTCCATGGCGCGAGTCTTATAGCCCGGGCACTACTCTCGCGTATAAGCAGTAGGACACGCGTAGTCGCGTATACAATCACAGTCGCGCGGATGGTCCGGCTCTCGTGTATAGCACGCAGAGCAACGGTCCGTGGTGGCAAGACTTCTGTGACACAACCATACCGCTTTCCAGACAATTAGGGTACGTCTCCTTTCTCTCCTTTCTCGTTGCCAATTGGAGACGCACCCTAACCGGCTGGTGGCAGAAGTAGCATGCAGGTAGAGGCGACGGCATGATAGATAGAGTCTTGCAGTGATGAGAGACACTAGACTCACTGTTCAAAGGTGTCGAAGTGGGGATGATACGCTCCCTGCTGCCAGTGAAGAAGGGGCGAGTCGTCGGCCGATGGAGCCTGCGTAGCAGTTCAACACGGCATACGGAGTCATTTTCGACGTACGTCGACTTTTCACCTGTGCGCAAGCACATGCGTGTGGGTGGTGAAGATGAGGACGGAGGACGCACCATCGTAATTGACCACTCCCAATCCTAACAGCGTATGAGCTGTTCTTACACTTCTCACAGTCGTTGAGCTCCGTAGCGAGCATTATCTGGTGACAGCAGTTGTGCCTTTGATCATCGACCACCGTATAGAGCATATACGTACGTTGACGGACTCGGGCACAGCAGTCAAGACCTGCAAAGGAACTCGTTCCCGATAGAGTATGACGCTGAGATAGAGACGATACGCACCCTGTGTTCGAACTTATCCCTGAAGGTAGACGTGTATTCATACTCCTCCGACCATCTGATCTGACTTGATGCTGGGTACCGCATCGTCCAAATCCTGCGCGACCCCGCGATTAACAACCTGGCATCAAAAGAACACATCTTGCTCACCAAAGTACGCAGTCTGGTCAAGACCAAAGATCCTTTTGAGCACATCCACACTCCCCGGCCACTTGTGGTCGGTCTCGCGCGCCCGGGGGATAACTGCGTCGCATTCTCGTGCCGCGTGACGCACGTTCGAGTAAGTAATCGTCCTATTTCACCAGGTGGGTGAAGGCGATGAGCCAAGATAGCAAGTATGCGCTAGCTGTGAGCCACAAGGGGGTGTGTACGAGAGGTGTCCGCGCAAGAGCAAGGAGACGACGGGGGCGGGATGGCGGGATGGACAACTGTAGACGCTGACGGAGGAGAGGGCCGGGCCGTGCGGAGAGCGCCAGCAGAGCCTGAGTTAAGTTCTCTCCTTCTCTTCCTCCTCCTCCGCTCGCGCCGCCTCTAGTCTCGCTTGCTGCCAGCTCGACGCTTCGTTCACGTACGCCGCCCTCGAGTCCCTGCTCTTGTCGCACTGCGCCCAGCTGGCCTCAAACGAATATTGGAGCCTTCGCATGCAGCTGTCGCTCGCGCATATCGACTTCCGCCGGACGCGCAGTGCGCACTGGCTGAGCCCCACTTGGTCGCCCTTCCAGCTCTCTGCCATGGCCTGCAGAGCTTCGCTTGCACCCGCGGAATGACCCGGCTAGGGAGCATGAGGAAGAGACATATGCGTTTGCATTGCATCGCAGCACGCAGGTCACAGAACTTATGGTAACATGTGAGTACTACCTTGGCCCTCGAGAGCTCGAGCTCTCTTTCCGCTCGTACTCTCCCTCGACGTGCTGCTTTCCCCGCGATGATAACGTACTCCTTTCAATGTCACCCGCAGAACTCTCGCGTCTACTCCGTTCCTGTCTCTGTCCCTTGCACGCCGTTGCTCTCAGTGGATTCCGGTTTATTCTCTCGTCTGTGTAAGCTGCCTATCCAGTCCTGCCCCTCCGCGCCGGCCTTTTTTCTGCACGGGAACGCGCCCTTGCACTCCTCCTCATCATCCTGTCCGATCCGTCCCACTCGTCCCGCATAGCCGCTCCGCCTCGCGACTACCACGTTATGTAATAACAATTCGCCCACTAGTATGCTGACAAGGGCCGTGCATCGCAGACAGCCAGGTACGTGCCACCGCGAGCACATTTAAAGCTCAATATACTGAATATGGCCCTAAATCAAATCTGCACGACCAGAATCCATTCATTGTACATGCGCCCGACGTCTCCGAGACGTACTCACCTCCTCCTATGGTGCAGGTAGGCCGCACGGCCTGTGCGCGCATAGAGACCTGGCGGGGAGGACCGACGATCAGCTGCGCAAGCAAGGAGAACGGCGGGCCTCAACGTCGTCCACCCCCCTCTTGTGCCAGCTTGTAACGGGTCGCGGTCTGTCCCGGCATCTTGGTCGGTACGTCAGCTCCTCACTCACCCTCCCTACCGATCGCGTATTGCACGAGTACTCACTGCGTAGTAGTACAGTCCGCCCAGCTCCTGCACGACACTCTCGACTAATCCCTGCACATCCTCTTCCTTGGACACGTCTCCGTACACAGAGACAGACGACTCTGATGCCAGGGATCGTCGCCTTGAGCTCTCCGACCAGCTCACATGCGCGCGGGACATTGAAGAAGCACACTCGCATCGCAGGCCCCGCTCGACGCGCTCCTGAGCGACGGCGCATTCAAGTAGTTGACGATCTACAAAATTCTATACATGTCGACCGTGCAGACAGGCAAGTGTCGGCCCTATTCTCCTGCGTTGAACAGTCTACTGACACTCCGTATGCCTTCCCGCCGCCGTCACTAGTAGGAGACATGCACTCGCGATCGGTCCTCCATTACGGATCCACCGGGGACCGGCGCACATCAAGTTGTCGAAAGTATGCATGCGACGTGCCGCTCTCCGTTCGATACCGTGTACACGTAACTGACGCACTCACCATGCATCCTTGTAGTGCCCTTTGTCAGAGACTGACCACCGTGTCACCATCCACATCACCGGCTACCTTAGTCTTGGTCAACAAGTCGCTCTCGGTATCACCTGCTGGACACTACGCAGCTCGCATGTCACCGGTGGTAGCGGATTCTTTCGCCGGTGCTATCTCGAACTTCTCCCCTGTCCCCCCGAACACCTGTGCGACACGGACGCTCGTCCACTGCCCTCAAGTCGTTGCAGCTGTACTCTCGCTTTCTCTCAACCTCGCATACAGCGAGTTCTCTCTACATCCTACTTTCTGTTTCGATAGCCCGCCTACATCTACCATCTCATCTGTTCACCACTTGTCAAGCTCTACTCTAACGCCTCCGCACAAGAACACACTCAGCGACTACGGTGTCAGGAGGGTAATGACGGAATCGTCGAGAGGATAAAGCTCGAGCTCGGCGTATGGCAAAAGCAGAAGTGCATCTCCAAGCTCCTGCCTCTCACACGAAGCGGATCTGGTAAGTTCTCTCCCCTCGTTGGTTATATGCAGCATCTCAACTGTAACTACGTTCGCCCTCTTCTCGTCCTTCTACTGGATGCTCGAAGCGTGGGAAGAAGGTGCCACTTGCGACGCCCGACGCTTGGTTCAGTCCATACCAGTCCACCTCCTCGTGCTCATCCCTCAGGTCCTGTCCGGAGACGGGCGCGAGTAGGGCACATCGTAGACGTACGAGCTCCGCCCAGCCGTCCACTGCTACGTTCTAGGCCAGCGCCCTCAAGACTGGACGCTCCGAATGACTCTCGCGTGCGCTGCTGTGTCCGCCGGGGCCTTACTCGTCTGCGAGTCAAGTATGGGGAGATCCCCGGCATCCATCAGGGAGCGAACGGGTGAGTACCCGGCTCCTAGTCTAGTCCGGTGAGATGCAAAACCTGAGATGCGCATCGCGAGCTCCGGTCTTCTCGGTTGTGCGTCGTGTCCTCACAGTCTCCTTGGCTTACCGAAGAGTCAGTGAGCTGGTGCTCATTGGCCTAAGTTTAAATCGCTATGTTCCTGACCAGCGACTTACCCTTACCGTCTCCAGACCTGGGTGCTCGCTCCGAGTGCACGGAAAGCGAGACACCCGTCGTGTCGCGTCGTCAACCAGCTCGATGGGCAAGCCCGCCCGAGCTCGCCCGTGTCCTTTCTTTCGACCGATCGCCTCCGAACTGGGCAAGCATCAGCAAAGACGGGAGTCACCGTGCGCAAGACCTCTAACACCCTTCGCTCCGAAATCCTCGACGTCCTCTTCGCTGAGATGGATGAGACGGCAGCGCACCCGACCTCGCCCGTTTTTTCTGCCTTCGCTCGTCCGGAGGGTGCAAAACGTCGGTACGTTCTGCACTTGCGTGTGCCCTGGTTCGTACGTCGACGCTGACCAGAGGTGGGGGGACGCAGCGGCGGCGTGAAACCCGTTCTTCGACGATACGAACGCGATATGCTTTTTCGCGCCGATCTCATGTTTCTACGAGCTACTCGCGAACAAGCTGAGCGAGTAAATCTACTCGAGGACTCGTTCCTACGTCGGAAGGTGAATCATACTTGTTTCTTTATACACGCCCTCTTCCCGTCCATAAAAATGGTGCTAACGCGGCCTGCTGAAGTGCCAATCATGGGTAGGCGGTCTGTGTTTGAAAGTGAATGCCTAACTAACGGTGCTGCAGGACACGAAAGAGACGGCGTCGACGCTACCTCGGTGAAAGACGGTAGTGTCCACCATGATAGTGTTCGGCGGGCATACTTTGTATACGCGCCCTCGTTCATGTATTTATAATCTGGTGGTTTCGATCTTCTGGTTGCCATATCTCATGTCATTTGCTGCGTGTTCTGCCTACCCGTGCAACATGCTACTTTCAGGAGCGCGAACTGGTTCGGTTTGGTTCAGCTTTCCTGCTCCTTCTATAAGCGCGTGCTTCTTTGGATTACATCGCATCGATCGAAGCAACTTCAAGTTCTTCCACTGGTCTCTCATGGACATCGCTCTACCTCTGAAGCCTAGGGTCCCGGTCGAGGTCGCAGAGAACATCATAGACCAACTCGACAACGATCCTCATGATCCATCTCTTCGGAACTGCGCTCTTGTTTGTCAAGCCTGGCTCCCTCGAGCTCGCGCCAATCTCTTCCGCACGGTCCGTATCGTGGACCTGAGGACAATGAGATCCCTCCACCATATCCTCAAATCCACCCCTACCTTGCGACCACTTATTCATTGTGTTGATATACAGGGAGTTCCTGTCCATACAGACACCCCGCTGTCAAGGAGGCGCCCCGAGTCCGTGATGTCGACGAGCGACGCCTTTGATATTGCACCTCTCGTTCTCCCTCCACTCCTGCCTAATTTGCGCAGCTGGACCTTTTGCGGTATGAGGGCCCTGGGCGGATCATTGCTTCAAATGCGAACCATGTCTCTCGCATACCTATCACGCCATTCGGTCATCAACGACCTCAGTCTCGTTGACATTTATGTCGAACGCATGTCAGATATTGTTGAACTTCTACTTGCGCTTCCTGCCCTTCGGTCGCTGCAGATCAGGATTATGGTCATAAAGAACGAAGGATCGCGCCTGGATCGTCTTTTGGATCGTCTTGCGGGTCAACTCCGGCTATCAGTTCTGCGGGTAAAACTCATGTTGTACCAGACAGAGTCGTATCCATGCTCAGCAGCTCGTTGCAGATTTACGATGTTCAAATACACTACTACGCATCCGCAGCGTCGCTTTTGCAGATGCTGGAGGAGGCTGTGGGACCCCATGTTGAACGTCTTGCAGTGGATATGGCTGAGGTCGCCAAAACAAACCAGTTACCTGTCGTAGAACGTGAGTTCCCTTGTTTGTGCCCGACTTGACAACTTGATATCGATAATAATCATATGTGTGTAGCATACAAAGCTATCCCTCCAGGATCACTCGCTCCCTACCGCAGCCTCGTGACGTTGACATTGGTGATCATAAACATCACGTACTATCAGAAATTCTCCATCGACATTCTACGATATGTTGTGCATATCATCGAAGTCGTTTTACCCCCCACGGTCACAATGGTTAGCATTGATTTAGCACAATTCAGCTCCCTTGAGCTATCGAAGTGTCTCTTCGGTCCTGGAGAGGTTCCTATGAGGCTGCACTGGGAGCAGTTGGATCAAGTCATAACCGTTGCCAGAGACCTTCACCCACATCTGTGCAATATCAGAATCTTGTTGCCTCGGGCCTCACAGAAGGACACCAAGCGCTGGACTCTAGCCATCGAGGGCCAATTACCCAAGTCAATAGCACGTTCACTGTGCCACGTCATTTCTGATGTTGGTGAGCCTCAGCGACATCTCCAATATGAGATGCTGGAGTCTAACGGCAGGGCTTACACCGGTAGAACATGCTACGTCCTGCTGGACATATCAGCACCATCTCGACGGTCTGGCCATGCTTGCCGCCGATCCTGCAGGCGAGCTTATAGTGAGCTATGGCTCAGACTACATATATTCATGGAACATCAGATATGAGGGTCTTTCACCCACAACAAGAGGAACACCGCCGGGACATAGTGTGACTCTTCGTCCTCCATACTTTATCATGACCCTCCCAGCCAGTGGCCCCTGGAAAACATCGTCCATCGCCATTGTTGATCGAGTTCACTACCGCGTTCTTGACATATTTCACCATGACTGCGGCGAAATTCTGACCCACGTTCTCTGTGGCTCACCTCCCACTTCGGAGATCGTTTTCATCCTCCCCGACGGCAGCGTGCACGCAGCCCCCATAAACGACCACCGTATCTTGAATCCGAAGGTCAGGCATAGTATCCCTGCTCAGGTCCATCCGGAGTTTTCAAAGGTTCGCGCCGGCTCGTTCGCCGTCTCGACCGATCAGAAATGGCTCGCAGACTGGCACACGCCCGGGATAGTGCTCATTTGGGACATCACCCCCGAGCACCCGACGCTATATTCACGTTTCATCTTTCCGTCATTCTCAGCTCACACCTCGCAGCCTGATTCAGACCCGGAGTCGCTCTTGGCCGCATCCTTTAATGTCCCGGGGGACACTAGCTACGGCCTGTACCACCTTGTCGGTGTGTCGAACCGCGGTGCAGTATGGCGCTGGGACGTCGATACGGGGGCTCCAGTGTGCCGTCCATGGATGCTTTCACATGGATCTGAGCTCTCCTCTGTCACTGTGTCCATCACGTTCTCCCACTCAGGACTGCGCCTCGCATGGATATGTCCGGACAATCCCTCGCATGGATCTGCTCGATGTCCGGGCCCTTCAACAGTACGTGTCTTCGACCTGTCCGGAACCCAACGGACTGGCAAACCCCGTTCCCGGAACAGTGTCCTACTGGAAGGACACGATGGGGCAGTGAACTCGTTTGCACTCACGCCTCGAGGTGACTATATCGCGACCGCATCTGCCGATGGCACGGTGCGGCTGTGGAGAACGTGTGATGGGGGGTGCGTCGCGTCGTTCACAGAGCACGAGGCGCCGGTGACGCATGTCGTTTTCTCGGGCGACGGAAGAGTCCTCGCGTCTGGGGCAGCTGAAAACGGAACGGTATGCGTAAAGAAGATGGAGGAGATTCTACCGGATACAGAGGAGAGCTAGCAGTAAAGGCCTATGGTGTGAAATACTGGGGACAGCGGTGCGGTACTCGTGGTGAGTAACACTTACCTGATTCCTCATAGTCGTTCTATGAGCTGATCTAACGAACGGACAGTGATCAATGAACACGTTCGAGTCGTTCAAGCCCAAACATATCTCATCTTCAATTCACATTTGTACGCGAGAAGGTATACTCGCTAGCACACACGAAGGCTGGGTAGCAGTATGGCTAGATGCACAATGTATAGTATTAGGTTTGAATCGAAACCTCTGATCAGATCGCACCCGACTTTCACAGATTGTGTACTACAATTGTGTAGATTGCGCAGTAAGCGGCAGGCGTCGCGAGTGACACATGCTAGCTCGCGGATCGGCGGACGTGCACATTGCTGCAGCGTATACCGGGCTCCGTGATGACGACTCGTATGCCCCCAATCCGCATCGGCACCCTCTCACATTGACCGTCCCCGCATGGACTTGACGGCAGGCGGTACGCCGTGCACAGCGTGCGCAGCCCTGCGACGCAGTCCGACTTCGGGTCTGAAGAACGGGTGAGCAATGATCACGAGTAACGAGGATCCTGTGTCTGTTAAACGGCGTGAACATCATCTCGGGCCGGGCTGGGGGGACGTACGAGCTGTCTGGCGGGACGCGACTCGAACTCGGGCAACTTGGACTCACGTAACAATGCGAGGCCATACACAGGCCACCGAGCCGAGCCGAAAGATGTGGAGCTACCGCCGCTCGGTTTGCACAAGTCCATGGTGGCGACAGTATCCGGACGTCCGGTGTAGACGTGACACCAGGATAGGACAGGCTCCGGACGAACGCTCTCGTCCGGAACGTAGACGGTCCGAGCTGCTCTGCAGGGGGAATGCCGAAGTGTCCGGTAAAAGCAGCGCTCCGATGTGCAGTGCGGTGAGGCTCCCAAGAGGAGCGAGTGAAGGATCTAGGGGCAGGGTGTAAGTGCACACGAGCGCGGGCCCGTCTATTGACACGGCCAACTTTGTGAGCCGTGCGGCGAGCGGCGAGGGGTGCACACGGGCACAGCGTCATGGAGCATGTCGACTGCCGGCCTGACCGTTGAAAGCTGAACGTGCGGGACCACTGAGCACTGAGGCCGTGTAGGACAGGGGGACCCGGACTCTGGCTTGCGTGTCGATGCGCGGAAGTGACCAGATATTTCGACAGTCTCTCGCTTTGCGACTGCTACTGCTCGTTTGGCACACAAGGCAGGACGCCTCTGTGCGACTGGGAGTGGTTCAGAATTGAGACCCCGAGTCTCGCCATTTGCCAGTGTGGTCCTTGCCCGGGACGTCGAGGTTAAGTGGTAATTGGGGCGGACCTACTTCAGGAGCGGACGGAGCGGCCGAGAGCTGTCTGCTCGACAATGCGCGACTGGCAGGCGAACGTCTTCTGCGTATGCTGAAGCTTCTAGGTAGGGCTAACGTTCATGTTCACGCAGGGGACGACGACAGGGCTGGCCAGCGGAATCGAGCAAACCGGATGTTGAGTCGAGAATGGGGCACACTACCGGCCATGTGAGAAGTTCAGCAAGAACGCATCGGGTCTGCAGGGCCGCTCTCCACACACACCAGAGCCAGCGCATCATGTACTGGCTCGGCTCGCTGTCTTCTTCCCTACTCCTCTCGCCTACCGCCGGTCCCCGGAGGGGAGGATCCCTGCCGACCAACAAGGCTCCCCAGCGCGAAACTGGTCCGGATGCACGATGGCGCAGTGCCACACGAGGGAGGACCCGAAGTTGTGTCCAATGAGCGATGTGACGGACGCGTACCCTAGCGCATATACGAGGGCGGCGAGGGTGTGTACGAGCTCGAGCGTACAGAGCGGACGGAGGTCGTCCTTGTATCCCGCCTAGCCGCCGTTTCCAGGTGCCGTGAGATCCTGCCAGTAGGCGTGGTGCGACTGTAGCCTCGCAAGTCGGGGGCGACAACACGATATCCGAGGTTTCCGAGGGGTAGAATGATATTGCGCCAGGAATACGAGAATTTGGGGAATTCGTGGCGGCGCAAGGACGACCTTCACCGCCGCCCCGCGTGGTAGCGCGAAGAGCTGGATCAGATGCCGCACGTCCGATACCCACCGTGACTCCGTCTTCAGCTCGAATATCCGCGTCAACGCCTCCGAGAGGACGAGCGACAGTGCGCACGCACGGTGGCGGACCGTGCAGGGCAGGTCCTGCTGGGAGGACAGGCTCGAGGGAGCCGGTGAAAGTCTAGGCAGCGCCTTTTACGCCGGTTAGCAGAGTAAAGCAACCCTAGATCAACGTGGATATACGCACCTTCTCCAGATACATGACACTCAATCTGAACGCGTACTCCGCCGACCATAGATATGAGGCTAGGTACCGCATCGTCTCAATCCCGCGCGACCTCGCGATTAACGACCCCATACATTAAACAACGAGAACACATGTTACTCGCCAAAGTAAGCAGTCTTGTCGATTATGAAGATCCTCTTGAGATATCCAGACTCCACGGCTGCACTTGTGGTCGATCTTGTGGGAGATGACTCCGGCGCCGCGTGCGCGACGCACTTTCGAAGGGTGTATACGAGAGGTATTCACGCGAGAGCTTGAAGGACAGGAGGAGGACGACCAGAGGACGACGGTGGGCGGGGGCTTTAGACGCCGGTGGAGTCGGGTGCGCGGGCCGTGTCGGACCGAGAGCGCCAGAGTCTCGCTCTCAGAGTCGCTCTCCCCCAACTCTCCCCTCCTCCTCCTCCTCTTCTCGCGTCGCCTCCGTTTCCGTTTCACGCTTGCTGCCAGCTCTCCGCTTCTTCCACGTACGACGCCTTTGAGTCCCTCTTGTCGCCACTCTGCGCCCAGGCCTCGTCAGATCTGGAGGCTTCGCATGCAGCTGCCTCGCGCATATCGACTCCCGCCGTCCACGCACAAACTGACCCCCACCGGTCGCCCTTCTAGCTCTTTGCCATCCTGCAGAACGTCGCCTGCACCCGCGGACGGAACCGGCTAGGGAGCATGAGGGACAGACATACGCGTTCGCATTGCGTCTCAGCACGCAGGTAACATAACTTATGGTCACATGTGAGTACTACTACCTTGTCCTCCTCTCTCTTTCCGCTCATCCTCTCCCTCGACGTCCTGCTTTCCCCCCGATGATATTGTACTCCTCTCTATGTCACATGCAGAACTCTCGCGTCTACTCCGTTCCTGGCTCGGTCCCCTGGCTGCCGTTGCTCTCAGTGGATTCAGGTTTATTCTCGTCTGTGGAAGCTACCTATCCGGTCCTGCCCCTCTGCGCCGGCCTTTGTCTGCACGATGAATGCTCCCTTAAGGTACTCCTCTTTGTCGTCCTGCTGTCCGGTCCGTTTTATTTGACCCGCCTAGTTTCATCAAGGGCGTTCCGCCGCGCGACTACTGCGTATGCATGAGATTTGCCCAGGCTCTGGATAGGGCGGATATCTATCCTGAGGCCTTCAAACTGAGTGCTAGCATGTTATCGTTGAACGGCGGCGCCTCTTCGCCCATTGGTCCCCCAGTGCACCTCAAGCCCCGACTACCCGTATCCTGGTCTCCCCACCTATTATCGGGAGTTTCGCTACTGTCCGCTACTCCCTGTAAGGCACTTTTCTGCCGTCGTCTGCTGCCGTCTACTGTACTGACAAGAGCCGTCCGCCGCGAACAGCCCAGGTGCCTTCCCCAGCGCCGTCGCCAGAGTTCTGTCAGACGCCAAGGTCAGTACATCGGATATGGTCACGAAGCGAATTTGTACATACTATGGTTCGTTCACTGCAATGGGCATGAGTGCGAGGACGGGCGGCGCATACCACGCAGATCGTTCTTGCGGTCGCGGCGCGACTGACAGTAACGCTGCCGGTGTGCGCAATGGCAAGTGCGAATCGCGGGATGCCTCATCCGGGGCCTGCGTGCACGCGGACTCGTGCGATTCACCATCCACGGAGCAAGCGTGAGCGGCGGGGAGTCAGTCGATACGTCATACTGATGATCATGTACTCACCTCTCCGTATATCGCAGATGTACCCCAAGTGTAGATTGCGCACGCACAACGATCTGACGAGCGCAGCGGACCGTCAGCTCCGCCAACGTTAGTAAAGAGAAGCGCGGACTCGCCTGTACGGCACCGCGTCAATCCGCGACCTGACGGGGACGACCAGGGGACGACCGAAAGTCAGCTCCGCCAGTGCAAGCAAGGAGAAGGGCGGGCTCGCCAACACTAGGCACGTCGTCGACTGCGCTTTCGTGCTAGCCTGTAACAGTCTGCCGTCAGTCCCTGCATCTTATTCGTTACGTCAGCTCCTCACTTACCCTCTCCAGCGATCGCGTGTCGCACGAGTACTGACCGCGTACAGTTAGCCCAGTCTGCAACGCGAGCCTGCCTCTTCATTATCCCGCACGCACAGGAGAGACTCGAGGGCCTGGTCGGCGATCCCTAGGATCAGGGTCGTCTGTCTCTGTGTACGGAGACACGTCTTAGGAGAATGCGCGGAGATTGGTCGAGGGCATCGTGAAGGAACCCCGCTCAACGCGCTCCTGAGCGACGGCGCTTTCTTACCATCCGGCGGGATCCTTCGCTTCGGCTGCGCCATCTCTACCCGCTGCACACGGGCCCAGGTGACGAGCACGCTCTCGCCGAGCTCACAGTGCGCGGACGCCGCCCTCCTGCACGCACTAACAGCGCTGGGCCGAGCAAGGAGAGGCAAAGGTACACGACGGCAGGCGAGATGAACAGGTTTCAGAGCACAGTTAGCGTGGCCGGGTGGGACGGAGAACATCACGGCTGAGCCTGAGCTCGCTCTCTTTCCTTCTCTCTCTTCTCGCGCCTCCTCCGCTCTCGCTTGCTGCCAGCTCTTCTCGTCCACACACGTCGTCCTCGAGCTGTCGCCACTCTGCACCGAGGTGTCAACCGATCTGGAGCTGCCGCTCGTGCATATCGACTTCCGCTTTCCGGGCACAGGCTGAGCCCCAATTGGTCGCCCTTCAGGCTCTCTGCTATCCAGAGCCTCGCCCGGACCCGGGACCGGCCAGGGAGCATGAGTGACGCAGACGCATATATGCGTGCACACTGCGTCGCAGGACGGAGGTTACAGGACTAATGGCCTCCTCGCCCTCGATGTATTTGCAACACCACGCAGTCGACGACGACGACAACGACGAGGAGGAGGGGAGGGAAGGTTTGCTGGGGCTAGAGGTGTCTCGTTGGCTCTAGGTGCGTACGTGCTCGCTGTGATGCTGTACTTCTCTCTACCCTGTTCCATGCTTCGCAATGAGAACTTGGTCGCGCGATACGCTCGGGAGTTGGCGACGTATAGGTCCTTGGTGACAGGTCTATCGTGCATATTCCAACATATCCCGACACTGACATTTCTTGCTCGCGATCGATGCAGCACCGATGACCCGACGGCCCTTACCCTGCTGGATGAGCTGTCTGGCGGCGCGCCGTTGTCGAGCTCAACCTTGGTAGACAAGATGGCGGCACGCCCGAGCTTGCCCGTGTCCCTCCACCTGACCGATTGCCTCTGTCACCGTGTTCTAGAGCTCTTATTATCCTTCGCTCCGAAAGCATGAAAGCCGAGATGCACGTCGTAGCCCACCGTCATCTAACTGAACCTCGTCCACTCAGTCCACGCGATTCTCGATGTCCTCTGCGCCGAGGGATGGGACGGCAGCGCCCCCGACTTCGCCCGTTTGTTCTGCCTTCGCTCGTCCGGTCAGTCCGGAAATCCGCCCGCCTTGCTCAATCTCCGCCCCGCCCCTCTGCACAGGGTGGATTGGGCGGCGGGCACTCGCAGTGGGAGCGGTTCCCTCCCGCTAGACGACGTGGACGCGGCAGCAGTCCGATTTGGGTCGGCGCTGCACGATTCGACGAAGATCGTCGCGAACGCGGAGGACATGCAGGTGCTGTGGGGGACGAGGTCGTGCGAGACGTGCTCAGCCGGCGAAAATGCCGATCGTGCTCGGGACGCGGTAGTGAGTACTATTTTCTATAGTCGGCTCCTGAACCGGACGGCCACTGAACCGAACTCTATCACGTTTTACAGCTCTCAGACGACATCTAGCGCAACGCACAGGCGACTACGAGCCATCGGATCATAACGTGGTGAGCACACATCCGCATCGTCGGCGGGGTGCGTGGCCGTCTTGTACTCTTCACTGAATGATCTACGATGTCGGAGGGTCCAAAACGTCAGTACGTTCTGCATTTGCGTGTGCCCTGGTTCGTGCGTCGAAACCAGAGGTGGGGGGACGCAGCGGGCGGGGTGATACCCGTTCTTTGACGATACGAACTCGATACCCTTCTTCGCGCAGATCTCGTGTTTCTACGAAATACTCGCGAACAAGCAGCGGGTAAATCTACTCAAGGACTCCTTCCTACTTCGGTAGGTGAGTCGAACCTGATGTGCATCACGATGCTCTGTAATCAGGCTGCTCAATGGAACACTGATACTAATGCATCAGCCAGCAGGGCACGAGCAGAGGTTCACGTTTAGTGGATGATGACCTGCCCAGCTTCAGAGACTGTGAGGACACGAGCCCGGTTTATGCACGCTGTATGTACCTCTCTTTCGTCCATGCGAGATGGTGCAGATGAGAAGAGTTGAAGCTCAATCCCGAATTCTCCGCCATGACAGTGTTCAGCCTCGGGCATGCTTTGTATAGGTGCTTGTTCGTATCCATAGTGATCTTGTGGTTTACTATATCTCATATCTCTTGACAACATGATACTTCCAGCAGCGCGAGCTGGTTCGGTATGGTTCGGCTGCTCGCTGCTTCTATAAGCGCTTGGTTCCTTGGATTGCATCGCATCGATCGAAGCAACTTCGAGTTCTTCCACTGCCAGTGTCTCGATCTCAACTATGGACATCGCTCTACCTCTGAAGCCTAGGGTTCCGGTCGAGGTCGCGGAAAACGTCATAGACCAACTCGACAACGATCCTCATGATCCATCTCTTCGGAACTGTGCTCTTGTTTGTCAAGCCTGGCTCCCTCGAACTCGCGCCAATCTCTTCCGCACGGTCCGTATCGTGGACCTGAAGACAATGAGGTCCCTCCACCGTATCCTCATATCTACCCCTACCCTACGGCCACTTATTTATTGCATTGATCTCCAGGGAGTTCCCATATATCCATACCCCCAGGTATTGGGGAGGCGCAAGTCCGTGATGTCGACGAGCGACACCTTAGATATTGCACCCTTCGTTCTCTTCCCACTTGTTCCTAATCTGCGCAGTTGGACCATTTGCGGCAAGGAGGGCATGTCCGGCGTGTTGCTCCAAATGCGAACCGTCGTTCTCGCATACCTATCACGCCATTCGGTCATCAACGACCTCAGTCTCGTTGACATTCATGTCAAACGCATGACAGATCTCGTTAGAGTTCTACTCGCTCTTCCTGCCCTTCGGTCGCTGCAGATCAAGTTTATCATCATTACAAAGGAAGGACCGTACTTGGACCGTCTTCTAGATTGCCTTGCTAGTCAACTCCGGCTATCAGTTCTGCAGGTAAGGATCCTGTCGTACTACTACACAGAGTTGTATCCATGCTCAGCAGGCGGTTGCAGATTTACGATGTTCAGAGGCTCTACGCGGCACGAACAGGGTCGCTTTTGGAGATGCTGAAGAGTACCGTGGGTCCCCATGTTGAACATCTTGCAGTGGATGTTGCTGAGGCCGCCATAACAACTCGCTGGCATAACATGGAAGGTGAGTGCTGCTGTTTGTGCGCGAATTGATAATTCGAACTCAAAGATCATGATATGTTTGTAGCATACGAAGCTATCCCCCCAGGATCACTCGCTCCCTGCCTCAGCCTCGTGACATTGACATTGGCGATCGGAAACCTCAGCTACTATGGGAGTTGCTTCATCGACATACTACGTTATGTCGCGCATATCATCAAAGTCGTCTTACCCTCCACGGTCACAAGGGTCAACATTGATTTCGCACAGTTTAGCTCACTTGAGCTATCAAGGTGTCTTTTCGATCCTGAAGACCTTCCTATGATGCTGAAGTGGGAGCAGTTGGATCAAGTCATAACCGTTGCCAGAGACCTACACGCGCAACTTCGCGACATTAAAATCGTGTTGCCTCGGGCCTCACAGAAGAACACCAATCGCTGGAAGTTAGCCATCGAGGGATATTTACCCCAGTCAATAGCACGTTCACTGTGCCACGTCGTCTCAAATGTTGGTGAGCCTCAGATACATCTCCGATATATGATGCTGGAGTCTGAATGCCGCGGGATTACACCGGCAGAACACACTGGATGCCGCTGGACATATCAGCACCATCTCGAGGGTCTAAGCATGCTTGCCGCCGATCCTGCAGGAGAGCTCATAGTGAGCTATGGATCAGACCACGTATACTTATGGGACATCAAATATGAGGGTGTTTCGCCTACACCAAGAGGAGAAACATCGGGATATGGTGTTCCTCTTCGTGCTCCATACTTTATCGTCACCCTTCCAGCCAGTGGGCCCTGGAAAACATCATCCATTGCCGTTGTTCATCGGGGGGACTACCGCGTTTTGGACATGTTTCGCCATGACCACAGCGAAATTCTGACTCACGTTCTCTGCGGGTCACCTCCCACTGAGATCGTTTACATCCTCCCCAACGGCAGCGTGCGTGCAGTCTCCGTGGACGACTACCATATCTTGAAATCAAGGGCCAGGCATAGCATTCCTGCTCAGGTTCATCGGGAGTCATCAAAGCTTCGCGCTGGCTCGTTCGCCGTCTCAGCCGATCAGAAATGGCTCGCAGACTGGCACACACCTGGGATAGTGCTCATCTGGGACATCGCCCCCGAGCATCCGACACTACATTCACGCTTCATCTTTCCGTCATTCTCCGCGCACACCTCGGGGCTTGAATCAGACCCGGAGCTCCTTTTGGCCGCGTCCTTTGATATCCCGGAGGAGAATAGCAACGGTTCGTGCCACCTTGTCGGCGTGTCGAGCCGCGGTGCAGTATGGCGTTGGGATGTGGAGACGGGTGCTCCAGTTTGCCATCCATGGATGCTCCCACATGCATCTGAGCTCTCCTCCGACACCGTGTCCATCGCCTTCTCCCGCTCAGCACTACACCTCGCATGGATATGTCCGGACCATCCCGCGCGTGGATCTAATCGTAGTCCGGGCTCTTCGACAGTACGTGTCTTCAATCTGTCCGGAGCCCAGTGGGAAGGCAGACCCGGTGCTCGGAGCAGCGTCCTACTCGAAGGACACGATGGGGCAGTGAATTCGTTTGCGCTCACTCCTCAAGGTGACTACGTCGCAACCGCGTCTGCCGATGGCACGGTGCGGCTGTGGAGGACGCATGGCGGGGAGTGCATCGGGACGTTCACGGAGCACGAGGCGGAAGTGACACATGTCGTTTTCTCGGGCGACGGATGGATCCTCGCATCTGGAGCAGCTCAGAATGGGACGGTATGTGTCAAGAAGATGGAAGAGATTCTCTCAAACACCAAAGAAAGTGAGGAGTAGAGGCCTAGGATGAGAGCGATTAAAGACAGCGTTGCGATACTTGTGGTGAGGAACACTTGCTTGATCACTCGTAGTCAATCTATTAGCTGAACTAGCGCAAGAAATTTCTCTGATTATGAACATGGTGGTGTTCTTCGAATTCAGATGTCTAGACGCAGTACAAACAATATTAGGAATTGAATCGAAACCTCAAAGCAACGCGCACCCAACATATACAGAGTGTGTTCTACAACTGTTTAGATGGCACAGTGAGCAGCAGGTGTTCCCCGCGGGTGACGTCGCTGCAGCGTGCACCCGGGCCCGACGAGAATGCTCCTATCAGTCTGCACCGGAACCATTCAGATTAACCGTCCCTTCCGGGCCCAGCGGCAGGCGGCCTGTTGTGCACAACGTGCACAACCCTATAGTGACACGGCTCAGCCTCGGGTCCGGCGAACGGGTGAGCACTAATCACGAGTAACGAGTAACGAGGATACCCTGAGGCCGGTAAACAGCATGAATATCGTCCGGGGTGTGCCTCACTCGAGCAACTTGAACGCACGTGGTTGCGACACTACAATGCCCAATTCCCGACTACTTGCAGCCACCAGCAACGGGAATTACGCATGTTGGTCGGAGACATGTGGGTAGACGAGTACGAGATCGGCGCGTGTAGAAGCGCTTTGCCCAACAGAATCTTAGTGGAGGAGTCTAGTATCGTGAAGCACGAGACGACGTCCGATGCCAGTCGATGGGCATGCCTTTTTCTCAGGTGCTCCGCCATCTTGTTCAGAGCGTGGTCGGCCTGGCTGGCAAAACGGACTAGTAAGCATAGTATGGACGATACCGTTGACGAAATGTGAGAGATAGATACTGGTGGAATGCTGTAGGCGAGCTACTCTCAAGTATATACGGCAAGCCTGGGAGAGTGCTCCTCAGAGCACGGGACACAAGCATACAAATAATGGTAAGTGGATTCCAGCTAACTGGCTGGGTACAGAGCTAGATATGTATGATAAGTCAAGCGAAGTGGACTCACCATTCGAAAATGTCAAAGTGGGTGATACGCTCCTGCTGAAGTAAGGACGCGCCAATCTGTATAGAAGCTCTTGAACACCCCTTTCCGACGTCACACGACGCAACTTCAGCGTACTTACAAATGTTACCGGTGCACGCACATATGCGTGTAAGACTAAGTTTTGAATGTAAAGACGACACACGCACTATCGGAGTTGAAGACTCCCCCTCCTAAGAGGTTATTGAGCCAGCAAGCGGCGTCTTTCACAGTCGTTGATCTCAGTATGGTGCACGATCTGGGGAGGCACCTGTACGTGGCAGATGGATCGATCCCCGTCTGTGATAACAGTCCCGGTGGATCTATCCTCATCTGTAGCCACAGATGGGTGTTTCAGCCTATTAAAGGCATTCATTGCGTCAGCATTTAAACGCGCTACATAGGGTGCAACAAATGCACTTACTCCATCAGGAATGTCTTCGCATAGGACGTGTTTTAAACAGATAACCATATTGGTAACCTAGCATACATGCCCCGCGCGCCTGATGACATTATGCGTGAGACTCATGCGTGTCACTCTACCCCCGGTGCGACAACTGTCTGGTTGCTGGTACTAGTGGGTATCTAACACACACATAGAGCTACTGCTAGCAGGGCCAGCTGTCGTATTGAGAGTCCAAGCTGTATGCGATAGGGAGTCCGACAGGATATGATGTACGAATAGGAATGATAGCTTCCATAAGTAGTTCAGTAACAGCTGTTAATATCCGTCTGGTAAGCTTGAACCGCCGGATTAGCCCAGCCAATGAGGGCCCGAATAACGATATGACACTCATAACATATAACCTTGGAAAATGACAAACTGAATTGCTCCTCATGTACATCTATAGAAACTCATCAGAAAAGCGAATTCAAATGTACATCCATGGCACACAAGACAGATAGTGTTTTCTACCCCGGAACTACTAGGTAACATGGGTATGTCTCGATCTACAGTGAAGGGACAGTTATGCGCACTAAGTATTGTGAGGGCCCGGTTGCTCTAGTACCGTCACTTCCTCACCTTACTACCGTATGCCCGGCCTCTAGTGTCATGTATATATGATTGTTGAGTAACTCATTCGCATCAGTGCATGCTTTTGACTGACCTAACTACATCTAACAGGCTACTTTTACATTCTATGCCACAACCGGACTCTGAGGCCCGGATATCAAGCTGCTACCAGCCATACTATTGTGACCGGGAAAGCTGGCCCGGGCATCTTCAAGTGACCAGTTGGTAAGTGTCCGAGCATTCTCTTACATGTAAGACCTTGTATCAGTGGGGATAGGTACTGCCCGGCAGTACACTAGTACTAGTAGGTAGCATCTCTATTAGGCTAGTGTGCCACCTCGACAGGAGTATATATGGTTGCTACTGATATATGTAGTACCACATGCACTTATAGCCTATCCATAGTGTTAATTGTTGCAAGATGAGTGGCAGGAAAGCAGTACCGGGAAAGGGATACTGTCAAATGGATGAGCGCGTATCCAATTCACAGCCATAGAATGAGTAGCCAAATGGGGTATGTGTCCGAATCAGGACACATGCTGCCAGTTCGCACACGATCAGCAAATATTACTCAGAGGGATAGATTACAGATGCATCTGTGGGTGGCTACAGACGAGGATAGATCCCCCTGTACTGTTATTACAGGTGTAGGATCTATCCAAATGACATAAAGGCCTGGGGGAGGAAGTCCGTGCCTTCATTCGTGGACAAGAGAGCCAACACTAGAGTGACAAATGATTAATGAAGCTTGAAGCGACGAAATCAACTCACCAACGTAGGGCGTCCTGGTCGAGCACAAAGATCCTCACATTCACCCTCGCCAGTGACTTGCAGTCAATTTTTGCGGGGGATGGCTGTGGCACTTCACTGTGCTACCCATGTTCGAGTAGCTGTTCAACTATGGCACCCAGAGTGAGGAGGCGATGGGTCTGACCTGCCAGCGTGTGTACGCATTTACAGCGATGCTGTACTTACTTGCCATAATCCATCTCCCGGTGATGTATATGACCTCCGCTCTGAGTGGTGTGTCGGTCAAAGGTGCGAGAGTCCGGCGAGGTGTTCACAAGGGGAGTCGGTGCGAGCGGACGGGGGACGGAACGAGCGGGCGGAAGTCGTAGGTCGGCGTGGGTGAGTCGTGGAACGAAAGTCGGTAGTCCGGACGAAAGTCGAACGTGAACGAGAGCGAAAACGAGAACGATAAGAGAGAACGAGGGCCAAAGATACTGGATTACGAATACGGAGATGGTGGTACAATGCTAAGATGTAATGAAACCTAAACTAAGCAGACCGAAAGTACTCGAAAAGTCCGTCGGCGTCTAGGTTGCCTAATCTGTAAGTATGCGCAAACTGTAAGTACTGTCGAATACCCGCGTAGGGCCGTACAATGCTCATCACAGGCTCTGCGTCATAAATTTCCCCGAGAAGGGGTCTGTGGCGCACATCTCAGGAGGTCGACTAATATCTTTCTTTTTCTATTTTTAGCGCTTGCATTATGCTCTTCGTGCTTGCTAAAATGTTCCTCAGCCTCAGAAATGCGCCGCCACCATGCCTAAGTTTTACTATTGTATATGCTTGACATCAGTTACTAGGCTGATACTACTTATTATATATACTACTTGCAGGGACTGCTGTGGTCACTACGAGCTCGATGAAGCAACTTGTCAAGTCATCTACCAGCCTGATGAACTCGAAAAAGTCTAGCCTGTAGCACGACCCACCGCCCCATGCGATAGTGTGCATATCGGCTTCTCTGACTTCTCTGGCCCCTATATAACCCTTCTAGAGAGACCCACTCTGCGGAAGCATTCACATCAACATCACCCGTGACACAATAGCGACTATTACTACTGTCATCACTAGATCATGAACTCTTATTGCAACAGCGTTCACAGCCACACGGATCCCTCCTCCCTATCTGAATCGCCCCCAAAATATGGATACACGGAGTTCCTACTAGTCCCGCAGCTCCAGTCGCCGGACCTTCGACCTTTTCCTGAGTTTCTGAACTGCGATCTTGGTTATAACACCGGGCACGGACCACGACGACAAATGTTCCACAAACCGTACACCATCCGTACTCCAACCGTCAATAGCTCTGACAAACTATTCACAAGCGTGGTACAACAACCTTCGACTGCCATAGGAACGGAACTTACTGTTGCAACTATAACTTGGGATTCGATTCATGGGGCTCTTCGCGCTGATAAAATCTGGAAAAAACGGCATGGTGAACAGGAACTCGCCCGCTGTGACTTCCTCTACGAGTCGGATCCGGAGAGCCGGTATGTCGGTTTTCAGTCACATTGCTTTGGTTGAGTTATAACTGAAGAGTTATCCATGATGCAAAGCCAAATATACATGAGGTTCAAAACGGAGCGATACTTATGGAAGTGCACTAGTCAGCACTGCCAGTGGCAGGTGTGTCACTATTCAATATTGTCCAGTCGGTCCAAGCAGGACATGGGCTAACGCTGCAAGGCCCTCCACGTTGATATAGCTGTATGTTGAAGATCCGAAACCAATCCTCGAAAGCCCTCCATGTGTCGCTCAGTTATCCCATTTGGACTCTCCGGCCGAGCTCTACATCCTCCCTACCATAGCGGAAGCTGCGGACAAAGATTTGCTCGAGGCCGTGATAGTCGCGGCCATTATTTTGACTGCAGGGGACCCATGTGATGATAGTACCGTACCATCCGGGTCATAGTCTTTAGGCTACTAGTAGTAGACAAATTGTGTAGGAATGACTGCAGTGTAGATCGCCACTCTACCACTAGCCATAAGATGTATTCAAGTTCTGTAATCTAGTCAAGCGTGTATCAAACATTCCGCACTCTCGAATTCGCGGGAGCGAGCCACCTCTCGAGTCCCACGGGAGGACGACGCACGCCTGACGCACGCCCTAGCGGTGCCGCAGAATGTCAGCAGCCGCTCTGCGTGGCGGGGCATCACGCAGAGCGTGTCGAGGTAGATGAACGGGCGGTGGGCACCTGCTCGAGCGGTGCATGCCCCGCGGGTGCATGTCCGGGTGCGACTGGGGCGGCGTGCAGTGGTTGAATTCGAAGGCGCCGCTGCTTACTAGCTGTCTTGACGATGACGAAGGCGGCGATTGGGGATCCTCCTACTAGACGCAGTAGACGGCGCAGAAGGACGGGACGGAGGCGACGTTGTGCGGGTGGGGCGGATGAGGAGCGTGCCGCGGCCCAGCTACGCCCCGGCATCGATGAGAAGATCGAGAATGAAAGCGGCGGTAGCAGTTTGAAAGCCGGTTGTGACGAGTAGGCGGCGGATGGAAATGCCGGTGCCTTGCCAGAAGGAACAAACGATGCATAAAGACGGGAGGAAGGCGATGTGTGCGGGGTGGGGGCGGATGGCGGGCGTGCCGCGGCCCAGCTACGCCTTGCTATAGACGTGAGGAACGTGTTCAGGGCGAAGGTATCTGCCGTCGATGATGAAGGCGGTGGTAGCAGTCGGAGAGCCGGTTGTGGCCAGTGGACGAAAGCGGCGGATGGAGCCGGTGCCTTGCCTGAAGCAACCGACGACGCACCAGGACAGGAGGCGATGTTGTGCGGGGTAGCCCGGGTGGGGGCGGATGACGAGCGTGCCACAGCCCTGCTACGCCCTGCAATCGATGAGAAGAACGAGCTCAGGACGAAGGTACGTGCCGTCGAGAATGGAGGCGGCGGCAGGAGCCGGAGAGCCGGCAGTGGCGAGTTAAGCTCGTGGGTCGGTTATTAGGACAGGCCAAGACTAAGCGTAGTGTGGTATGGGTATGTAAGTTGCAGCCGAGGACAAGTGCTTGGTCGACAACTGGCCACGGATTGTACGGTTCTGAAAACCATCGCAGGGGTCACTAAGCGGTGTCCGCGCGCTGTGTTGTATGAACTCTAGTGACAATAACGACCTAGACCTAGAATTGTGAGTTACCGCCGAATGACTCCACACCATTCCAACAGCGCACACTCAGTGCCGCAAATGGATCGAAATCAGAACGCACCGCGGTATCACCCGATGGCCATCTTCGAGAGTTTGTCGGTAGCGGCGAATGCAGCCACACCGAGCCCGTCCGAAAGGATGGAGAGTTGTATATTGCACGCGAACGCCCCAGCCAACAATCTAACGCCTAAACACTCACTACCTACGCCTCCAGCGGCGGCGAGACTACCTCGGGCAAATTTGCGCCCAAGTTATCCGGGATCGTGAGCGTCGGGTCCGTCTGGCTCTCGCGGAACGCGGCGATGCGCTGCTCGACGTCTAAACGAAAGACGCGCATAAATGCCTGGATGGCCGCAGATCGTGCGACCCTCTATCTGCTTCGTGAGCTCGTGGAGCATGTCGATCTCGCACGCGTGCCAGTCCATCGTGTTCTTCATCCAGGTTGTGCCCTCGTGGCGGGGCGTGCACTGCCCAAAGGACTCGTCCTTGTAAAACTGCGACGGGCGTGGCGGTGTGCGTCGGTCTACGTGGGAGGGAGAGTGAGGGATGGGACGTACATGCTCGAAGCGATGGCCTTGACGATGTCGGTGCTCTTGTCCATCACGATAACGGCCCCGTGCCGAGACCGGACTCGGCGTCCTTGAGAGACTCGTATTTCATGCCGCAAAACACCGTCGTTAGCCTACAAGTACCCACGAATAAGAAATACGACTTACAGCACATCGGAGCACTTGTCAGTCGGAAGGAAGGGGCTTGAGTACTGAGTATTGGGCTACCGCTAGGGATGACGGTTCCTGGTAGAACTCAACGCGGATGTGGATGTACGCTGCACTGCATCCACACTCCCCCGCCACTTGTGGTTGATCTCGCGGGGGATGACGGCGCTGCACTGCGCTCGGCGTACGCCGGGCGCTGGACGCATGTTCGAATAGTAGTCGTTCCATTGCACCCGGAGTGTGATTGCGATGGGCGAAGAGAGCAAGTACAAAATAGTGCAAGCCACAAGGCAGGCGTGTACGAGAGGTATCCGCGTTCGCGCAAGAGCAAGGAGAGGAGGCAGACTGCCAGTGGCCACGGTAACAACGGGCGGGAAGGACGAGTGTAGACGCTGGCGGAGGCGCGGGTACGGAGAGCGCCATCACGGCAGAGCCTGAACTCGCTCTCTCTCTCGTTCTCTCCTCCTCCTCCTCTCGCATCGCCTCCGCTCTCGCGTGCTACCAGCCCTATTCTTCGTCTTGATGCTTTATCTGCGTACGCCGCCCTCGAGTCCCTCCTGTCGCCACTCTGTGCCCAGGCCTCGTCCGAGCTGGAGCCCTCGCATGCAGCTCAGGTCGTTCGCGCCTATCGACTTCCGCCGCCGTCCACGCACTGGCTGAGCCCCACTTGGCCGCCCTTGAGTACTGAGTCCCGGACCCGGGACCGGCCTGCAGGGAGTATGAGGGAATGCATATATGCGCTCCCATCGCGTCGCAGCCCGCAGGTGACAGGTCATGTGAGTACTTCTCTTGCCCTCCTCTCTTTCCGCGCATCCTAGATCTCCCTCGACGTCCTGCTTTCCTCCCCCAGTCCGTTCTTGGCTCCATCCCCTGTCCGCCGTTCATTCTTGTACATGTCAGCCTGCGCCGGCCTTTGACCTTCTCCTGCTGTCCGATTGGTCCCACTCCACCTGTCTAGCCTCAAATATTGAGGATTCGCCCAGTACTGTCCGCTACACCCTCCAGCCACCCTCCCGCCTTTGTCTACCGTCTGCTATGCTGACAAGGCATGTCTCCCGCAGACGGCTAAGTGCCTCTCGCCACCGTGCCGCCGCCACCGTCAGAGCTGTGTCAGAGACCAAGGTCAGTACAGCGAAGATTGGTCATCACTCGAACTCGTTCATACCGAATTCATTAATATTCATTCATGGTGTACGACCGTCTCACACCCCTCCTCCAAACTCTGGGTCCATGCCCTATCAGTCATCGCTCGGCTCTCAGCTCCCTCGGCCTACCCCTCCTCTATCGCAGTCCTACTGTTCCCGCCCCCTCTGATCGTGTTCCTCGTCTCACTCCGACCCCTGGCAACACTCCCAAAGCTTCATCCGCGACTCCGACTATAGCTGAGTCTGCGCCTGCGTCTTCTGCAGCGGATGTGCGGCGTCCACGGCGGCAAGGTCGCGATCTACTGTGGCGAGACGAACGTCTCGCCACTAGCTACGGTACGTCCGTTCTCTCCGCCTGCTCCCTCGTTCTATCCCCCTCTCAGCGATCCGGGCACTGCCATGCGTTCTCTCACTCGTCTCTGCTCGTCTTCCTCCTCTGCTCCTCTGCTCTTCCCCTCCATCCGCTTCCCCGTCGTCGCATCAGACCTCTGCATGCAGAACAACCAGGGGCCGCCCGGCGCCGCAGTGGCGGCACGTCGCACGCGCCTGACGTCGCCGAGGCTCGAGGACGTGTGGCACAGTCTCACAGACCGCGCAGGTCGTTCCTGCGACTGACCGCGACGTTGCGGGGTGCGCACGATAGCGAGTGCAGAGTGCGACTCGCGCACGCGGTCTCGTGCGCTACACCGTTCATGGAGCATGCGTGAGTCAGTGACTCAGTGAGCCTGAGCGGTGGTGATCCAGTCGAAACATCATACTGCCTACTGATGGTCATGTACTCACCTCCGCCTGTAGGCCAGATGTGCCCCATGTGCAGATTGCGCACGCACGACGTTCTGACGCGCGAAATGGCGCTTGAGCTCCGCCAATGTCAGAGAAGAGAAGGGCGGGGCCGCCTGTACGGGCACCGCGTCAATCCCGCCGGCTATGGTTACGTGACCTCACCTCCCGCGCGCGCGTTGCGCTAGACTCCGTGACGCCGCACAGAATTATGTCGGTGCGCGGGGCGGAGGCCGCGGTGATCGTTCCTGCGATCACCGCACGGCTGAAGGTGCCGCTGCCGGTGAAGCGATGGCAAGTGCCTCGTCCGGGGACCCCGCTCAACGGTCCTACCATCTTGGCGTCGGCCTGCCTGCACACGGCCCCAGCAGACGAGCACGCTCTCACAGGGCACCTCGAGGGCCTCCTACAATGCACTATCAGCGCTCGGCCGAGCAAGGAGAGGCAAAGGAGAGGAGCCTCGAGGTATTTAGATGACGGCGGGCGGGACGGACAGGTTTGGGAGCGCGGAGGTAGAGCGGGACGGAGAGCATCACGGCTGAGCCTAAGCTCGCTCTCTCTCCTTCTCTCTCTTCTCGCGCCTCCTCTGCCAGCTCGACTCGTCCATACACGCCGCCCTCGAGCCGTCGCCACTCTGAGACCAGGCCTCGGCCGATATGGAGCTGGCGCCGCGTGCATATCGACTTCCGCCGTCCGCGCACAGGTTGGGCCCCACTTGGTCGCCCTTCCCCCCTTCCGACTCCCTGCCCTCCATTAACACGCCGGACCTGGGACCGGCCGTGGCGCATGAGTGATCATGTAGACGCGTATATGCGTTCATATTGCGTCGCAGCACGGAGGTTACAGGACTAATGGCCTCCTCGCCCTCGACGGCGTGTTCGCAACACCACGCATTTGGCGATGAGGAGGAGGAAGGAGGAGGGGAGGAAGGTTTGCTGGGGCTAGAGGTTATTCGTTGGCTCTAGGTGCGTACGTGCTCGCTGTGATGCTGTACTTCTCTCTACCCTGTTCCATGCTTCGCACTGAGAACTAGCTCGCGCGATACGCTCGGGAGTTGGCGACGTAGAGGTCCTTGGTGACAGGCCTATCGTGCATATTCCAACAGATCCCGACACTGACATTTCTTGCTCGCGATCGATGCAGCACCGATGACCCGACGGCCCTTACCCTGCTGGATGCGCTGTCTGGCGGCGCGCCGTCGTGGAGCTCAACCTCGGTAGACAAGATGGCGGCACGCCCGAGCTCGCCCGTGTCCCTCCACCTGGCCGATCGCCTCTGTCACCGTGTTCGAGAGCTCTTATTATCCTTCGCTCCGAAAGCATGAAAGCCGAAACGCACGTCGTAGCCCACCGTCATCTAACTGAACCTCGTCCACTCAGTCCACGCGATTCTCGATGTCCTCTGCGCCGAGGGATGGGACGGCAGCGCCCCCGACCTCACCCGTCTCTTCTGCCTTCGCACGTCCGATCGGTCCGGCGACACGCACGCCCTCCTCAAAATTTTCCCCGCCCCTTTGCACCGGGTAGATCGGCCGGCGGGCACCTGCAGTGGGAGCAGTCCGATTTGGGTCGGCGCTGCACGATGCGACGAAGATTATGCTTGCTCGTGCTCGCGACGCGGTAGTGAGTACTATGCGCTTTTAATCAGCTTCTGGACCTGGACGGCGACTAAATTGAGCTCTATCATGTCGTACAGCTTTCGGACGACATCGTGCGCAAACACCCAGCGCGACTACGAGCCACCGGACGACAACGTGGTGCGCACGCGTATCCGCAGGACGCAGCGGGCGGCGCGATGCCCGCTCTTCGATGATACGAACGGGATACTCTTTCTCGCGTGGGTCTCGTATTTCTACGAAATACTCGCCAACGACTGCCGAGTAAACCTACCCGAGGACTCGTTCCTACTGTCGAAGGTGAGTCCAACCTGTTTCTGATGTGCATCACGATGCTCTGTACTCAGGCTGTTCAGTGAATCACTGGTACTGCTACACCAGGCGGCAGGACACTAGCAGAGGCTCACAGCCAGTCAGCTTCAGAGACCGCGAGGGCACGGTCCCGGTCTCTTTATGCACGCCCTCTTTAAACCGTCCATGGAGATGGTGCCAATGCGGCCTGATGAAGTGCCGACATAGGGTAGGCGGTCTGCGTTTGAAAGTGGTTCACTAAGGGTGCTGCAGGACACGAAAGAGACGGTGGTCGACGCTAGCCTCGGCGAAAGACGGTGTTCTCCACCACGATACTAGTGTTCAGTGGGCATACTTTATCTGCGTGCTCTCGTTCGTGTATTGATAGCCATCTTCTGGTTTCAATATATCTCATGTCTCATGACATCTCTGCTGTGCTGCAATCTGCCTACCCGTGTAACATGCTACTATCAGGAGCGCGCGAACTGGTTCAGTAAATTTTATGGTTCGAATTCGGCGTCTTGCTCCTCCTTCTATAAGCGCCTGGTTCCTTGCAATCGCATTGGACTCTTACATCGCATCGATCGCAGCAACGTTTTCAAGTTCTTCCACTGGTTTCTCATCCTCAACCATGGACATCGCTCTACCTCTGAAGCCCAGGGTCCCCGTTGAGGTCGCAGAGAACATCATAGACCAACTCGGCAACGATCGTCATGATTCATATCTTCGCAACTGCGCTCTTGTTTGTCAAGCCTGGCTCCCTCGAGCTCGCGCCAATCTCTTCCGCACGGTCCGTATCGTGGACATGAAGACCATGAGGTCCCTCCACCATATCCTCATATCGACCCCTACTCTGCGGCCACTTATCTATTGCGTTGATCTCGAGGGAGTTCCCAAATATGCAAACACGGAGTTGTTGATGCCGCGCAAGTCCGGGATGTCGACGAGCGACACCTTTGATTTTGCACCCTTCGTTCTCTTCCCGCTCCTTCCTAATTTGTGCAGTTGGACCTTTCGCGGCAAGGAGGGCCTGCCCGGTGCTTCGCTTCAAATGCGGACCGTCGTTCTCGCATACCTATCACGCCATTCGGGCATCAACGACCTCAGTCTCGTTGACATTGCTGTCGAACGCATGACAGATCTCGTTAAGCTTTTACTTGCTCTTCCTGTCCTTCGGTCGCTGCAGATCAGGATGATCATCATTATAAAGGAAGGCCCGTACTTGGACCGTCTTCTAGATCGCCTTGGGAGTCGACTCCGGCTATCGGTTCTGCAGGTAAGGATCATGTTGTACTACCACACATAGTCTTATCCATGCTCAGCAGTTGGTTGCAGATCTACGATGTTGAGATGCACTACGATGCACCTACAGCGTCGCTTCTAAAGATGCTGGAGGAGGCTGTGGGACCCCATGTCGAACATCTTTCAGTGGATATGGCTGAGGCCGCCGTCACAACTCGCTGGACTATCCTGGAACGTGAGTTTCCTTGTTTGTGCCCGATTTGATAATCTGAACTCAAGATCATGATATGTTTGTAGCGTACGAAGCTATCCCCCCAGGATCACTCGCTCCCTACCGCAACCTCATGACATTGACGTTGGTGATTGGAATCATCACGTACTATAGGAGGCCCTACATCGACATCCTACGTTATGTCGTGCATATCATCGAAGTCGTGTTACCCCCCACGGTCACAACGTTCAACATTGAATTCGCACAGTTTAGCTCACTTGAGCTATCAAGGCGTGTCTTCGATCCTGAAGAGTGTGCTATGACGCTGCAGCAGTGGGAGCATTTAGATCAAGTCATAACCGTTGCCAGAGACCTACACGCACAACTTTGCGACATTGGGATCGTGTTGCCTCGGGCCTCACAGAAAGACACCAATCGCTGGAAGTTGGCCATCGAGGGCTATTTACCCCGTTCAATAGCACGTTCATTGTGCCACATCGTCTCAAAAATTGGTGAGCCTCACATACATTTCTGATATGAGATGCTGGAGTCTGAACGCCGCGGGATTACACCGGCAGAACACATTGTATCCCGCTGGACATACCAGCACCATCTCGAGGGTCTAAGCATGCTTGCCGCTGATCCTGCAGGCGAGCTCATAGTGAGCTATGGCTCAGACCACGTATACTCATGGGACATCAAATATGAGGGTGTTTCACCTACAACAAGAGGAGAAATGTCGGGATATGGTGGGTCTCTTCGTGCTCCATACTTTATCGTCACTCTCCCATATTGGAAATAGGCAAGAACACGAGCAGAGCGACGACGAGCGAAGCGGAAGGATGCAACAGGACTGGAGATTTTGATGTATCTACAATGTACAGTAGATACTAAGCGGAATAAGGTTTCGGCCATGGCCGAGCTGTACAGTACCGCCCTAAGCGCTCTACAAGCGCCGGGTTACTTTCAACACGCCCCTTAAGCCTGCGCTTGTGAGCAAGAGCCATTAGTACAAGCGGAGAACCTCAGTGTCCGAATCGTCTATCCCAAAACGCGCAACGTGCGATGAGAGACGCCCCTCCCCATCACCACCTTCCTCCTCCCTGCCTCGAGTCTTCTTCGGCTTAGCAAACGACTTGGGAGTCGGGCACTCACGAATGTAGTGGCCAACACCTCCGCAGAGGTGGCAGGTGACTTCGCCACGAGCGACGAGCGCATGAGCGCTGGAGAAGTCCGAAGCACTGGCCTGGGCACGACGAAGTTGAGCTTCGAAGCCAGTGATACGAGTGGTGACAGCAGAGATGGTGAGCGAGTCGAACGGAAGGGACTCGAGCTGCGTGAGGACGGGGGCATATTCGGGGGAAAGGCCTTCGGTGATGACGAGGATGATGTCGATGGTCGTGGCGGGACAAGGGGTGTGAGAGAGCTCGAGAGCTCGTGCACGAACACGACCGATCCAGCCGATGGCGGACTCGTCCTCGTTCTTGACCATGCGAAGGAAGGAGCGACGGAGAGAGAGGGCAGAATTGACTGACGAAGAACGATGCACCTGCTCGAGCGCTTCCCACATCTCGCGAGGGTTTTCCATGCCCAACACGAAAGGCACCTGGGAGGGATCGATGGCAAGGATGATCTTCGACCTAGCCAGCTCCCGCTTCTTCTGCTGCTCCCGCACTCCCTTCGGACCCTTGGGGATCATCTCCTCGGTCGGGACCTCGGAGGATGGGCGGACAACGTCCCAGAGATCCAATGCAACGAGGATAGAACTCATCTGAACGCGCCACACCTCGTAGTTGCCCTCGATGAGCTGCGTGATGCGGTGTTGACTGGGTCTTTCGTCCATGATGATGGGGGAGACGGCGGGGGAGATGAGGGGGTAAGGACAGTGGGCTCGGAGTCGAAGACGTGTGTCGGACTGAAGTTGCTCGGGAGGCTACCGACCGTTTGCGAGCGGTTACGAACGAGTTGACGACGATGACAAGTGAGAACGAGCAGTTTAAGCAGCAGGGCTCATAACCTATTGGAAATAGGCAAGAACACGAGCAGAGCGACGACGAGCGAAGCGGAAGGATGCAACAGGACTGGAGATTTTGATGTATCTACAATGTACAGTAGATACTAAGCGGAATAAGGTTTCGGCCATGGCCGAGCTGTACAGTACCGCCCTAAGCGCTCTACAAGCGCCGGGTTACTTTCAACATCCCAGCCAGTGGGCCCTGGAAAACGTCATCCATTGCCGTTGTTGATCGGGAGGACTACCATGTTTTGGACATGTTTCGTTCTGACTGCGGCGAAATTCTGACTCACGTTCTCTGTGGCTCACCTCCCACTGAGATCGTTTACATCTCTCCCTACGGCCGCGTGCACTCCGTCTCTATAGACAGCACACATATGTCGAATCGAAACACCAGGCCGAGCATCCCCGCTCAGGTCCATCCTGTGTCTTCGAAACGTCGCGCCGGCTCGTTCGCCGTATCAGCCGATCAGAAATGGCTCGCAGACTGGCACACACCCGGGATAGTGCTCATCTGGTACATCTTCCCCCCGAACCCAACGCTACATTCACGCTTCACCTTTCCGTCACTCTCCGATCAGACCTCGGTGCCTCAGATTTTACACCCGGAGTCGCTCTTGGCCGCATCCTTTAATCTCCCGGGGGAGGCAAGCTATGGTTCGTGCCAACTTGTCGGCGTGTCGAACCGCGGTGCCGTATGGCGTTGGGACGTCGAGACGGGTGCTCCAGTGTGCCGCCCATGGATGCTCTCACACGCATCTGAGCTCTCCTCCGACACCGTGTCCATCACGTTCTCCCACTCTGGACTGCACCTCGCATGGATATGTCCGGACCATCCCTCGCGTGGATCTGCTCGAAGTCCGGGCCTTGCGACAGTACGTGTCTTCGACCTTTCCGGAACCCAACCGACTGGCAGACCCCGTTCCCGGAGCAGTGTCCTACTGGAAGGACACGAAGGGGCGGTTAATGCATTCGCACTCACTCCTCGAGGAGACTACGTTGCGACCGCCTCTGCCGATGGCACGGTGCGGCTGTGGAGGACGTGTGATGGGGAGTGCGTCGGGACGTTCACGGAGCACGAGGCAGCGGTGACACATGTCGTTTTCTCGGGCGACGAAAGGATCCTCGCATCTGGAGCTGCTGAGAATGGGACGGTATGCGTGAAGAAGATGGAAGAGATTCTATCTAACATGGAGGAGAGTGAGCGGTAGAGGCGTGAGCGGTACTCGTGGTGAGTAACACTGATCTGATTACTCGTAGTCCATTCGCAAGCTTAACCAGCGCAGGAACAGCTGTTGATGAACGTGTCCGTGCCCTTCGAGCTCACACAGATGTCATCATCGAGCACATTTGTAAGGTCATACTTGTTGTTGGCATGCACAGAGGCCGGGTGACAGGATGTCTGGACGCAAAATGTATTATTTGATTTGAATCGAAACCTCAGGAAATAGTGTACCCAGTATATACAGAGTGTGTTCTTAGATGGCGCAGTGAGTAGCAGATATTTCCGGCGGAGGACATATGCATGTTGGCGGACGCGCACACTGCTGTAGCGTGCACTCGCCGGCGGGCTCGACAAGTACGCTCTCAGTCTGTACGCGTGCTAGATATGCCGCCACTCAGTTCGCACATTGACTTACGGCGTAGATGCGACACGAGAGCGGGACAGCTCCGGATGAACGGCCTCGTGCAGGTCACTCTTTGAAACGTCGACGGCACGAGCTAGTCCCATAGAACAGTGTAGACCGTGACGAGTAAGGGTGGGGCTCCGCCATGCGGATGCTGTAGTGAGGCTCCCGCACGGAGTGAGTGCGCCGGTCGCCATACAGTCCGATCCCTTCCGACCAGCACTCCGCAGTTCGAGAGGCAGCACATGGAACCTTCACCGCCACGCCAGGTGATGGCGCAAGAGCATGGAGCAGATGCGCACGGCCGACAGCCACCGCGTCTCCGTCTCCAGCTCGACGATCCACTCCGGGAGGAACGAGCGACTGTGCACACGCACGACAGCGGACCATGGTGGGCAGGCCATGCGGGGTGTGTCACTAGACATCGCCCGGATGCTCGTGCATTATGCAGAGCGCGTCAAGCCGGAGATACTCGCAGTTTCCAGCGATGGACGCCGCGCATGTATGTCCGAGGTGCCGGTCGACGGAGAGGTGGCCGTCTGCGTAGCCCGTCACGCGCAGACCGGGGGAGTGCTGAGGCCTGAGGAACACTAGCTGACTACCGCGGAGCCTATTCCTGGCCGTCGCGCTCAAGGGCAAAGGCGGGAAGCACTGCCCAGCGGCGTACTTCCTTTAAAAGCGCATTGACTCGGTCGCCCGCGATAGTGCACGTGGAGCCTACGACACTGTCGGATGAGCCTGGACTTGCCAACACACGCGGCCGGGACCGACGACCTTGAGATCGTCGGCGATACACCGACCAAGGACGTCCGAAGATCACCTTCGTCGCATCAGCTGATGCTCATCGTCCGTGAACTTGCACCGGGCTCTTCTCCGTCTCGCTGACGGCCCCTACGCCCGACTTCTTCTCCTTTGTTCTGATCTCCTCCACACTCGGTCGATCAGCTCGTCGACGGCCGCGAGTTGTTTCTTGGCCCATTCGCCCCAGAACTAGAACTTGAACAACGGGCACTACTGGAACCGCCCCCGTCGGATGCCCGTCGCTTACAGTGTGCTCTGGAACGCACCCACGAATCGGTTTGTGGGGTGTGTCCTGCTCGTCGAATTTGATACGAGGGACGGGTGGCCGGGTAATGGATTGGGATCGGCGCGTCGAGCGAGCGGACGTCTTTGCCGAAGAGGAACTCTGTGGCAGAGTCCATCGTGAAGCACGAGACGAGTTCCTGCTGGCAGTCAACACGCCTTCTTCCAAAAGCTCCACATTCTTATTAAGGTCATGATCTGCATGGGCTAGAAGGACAAACCAATGAGAACATAGATCAAGAAAGCTAGCGCTGTAGGTCTGCTCGTTCTTCGATCTTGTCGATAGAAACAGACACATGTATACCATCGCCGTTTGAGAAACTCTGGACACTTGTGACAACGACGACAAGAAGACGACGGATAAGGTAGATGGACTTACCTCTCAAAGATTTCAAATTGTGTGATACGCTCCCTGCTGAAGAAGGGACCAGTCATCGTCTGACGGAATCTGCGTCGCTGTTTGGCAAGTCATACGGACTCGAGGGCCCGGACATGTCTGGCGTTGCTTCCACATCTCGCCCGTGGGCAGATACATGCGTGTGAGATGTGGGTGGTGAAGATGAGGACGGAGGACGCACCATCGGATTGTAGACTCCCACTCCCAGCAGCTCATTGAGCTGTTCGTAGAGCAGGGGTCCCTTCTCATAGTCGTTAGACTGCGCAGCGAGCATTGTTTAGTGACAGCAGAAGTTGTGCCTTGCTTCATCGACAACCGCATGGAGCATATACGTACCTTGACGTACTTGGGCTCAGAAGTCAAGACCTGCATAGGAACCTTGTATGCGGCGGAGTATGACGATGAGATGGACACGGGACGCACCTTGTTCTCGAACATAACGCTGAAGCTGTACGTGTATCCATACTCCTCCGACCATCTAAGCTGACTTGAAGCGGGGTACCGCATCGTCCCAATCCTGCGCGACCCCGCGATTAACGACGTGACATCAACAGACCACATCTTACTCAGCAAAAATACGCAGTCTGGTCAAGAACAAAGAACCTTTTAGGCCCCTCCACACTCCCCGGCCACTCGTGGTCGATCTCGCGGGGGATGACGGCGTCGCATTCTCGTGGCCGCGCGACGCACGTTCGAGTAGTCGTCCCATTTCACCAGGAGCGTGAAGACGATGGGCCAAGATAGCAAGTATGTGATAGCTATGAGCGACAAGGGGGGCGTGTACGAGAGGTAAGTATCCGCGCGAGAACAAGGACGAGTCGCGACGGGGGATCTGGGCGGGATGGCCAAATTTGGACGTCGGGATCTGTCGGGATGCTATGTAGCGAAGAGGTAGCTTGGCCACCCGGGCCGGGACGGGCGGAGAGCGCCATCACTTCTGCAGAACTCTCCTTCTGAATCTCTCCTCCTCTCGCGCCGCCTCCGTTCTCGCTTGCTGCCAGCTCGACGCTTCGTCTCGATGCTTTACGTACGTCGCCCTCGAGATTCTGCTGTCGCCGCTCTGCGCCCGGGCCTTGAACGTTTGAACGATCTGGAGCCATTGCACGCATCTGCCACTCGCGCATATCGACTTCCGCCGTCGCCCTTCGAGCTCTCTGCCATTCAGATCCTCGCCCGCACCCAGGACAGACAGGGAGTATTGGGGAACGAATATCTGCGCTTGCATTGCATCGCAGGACGCAGGCTACGGGTCTAATGGTAACATGTGAGTACTTCCTCTTTCTCCGCACGTCCTCTCCCTCGACGTCCTCGCAGCACCACCCGGTCCGTTCCCTCCTTGCCTCCTTGCCTCTGTGTCGGCTTCTATTTTACTTCTGGACCCTGCGGCGCGTACAGTCGACTAGGACCACCCTGGGAAACTGTGCCCTACCTCACAGCTCGCCTTCCCCGCCATCTGCTGCCCGGATTCCGTATCCCGCTCAATGTCCCAGCACAGGATGAACGTGCACACTCCGCTCCCGGCTACGTTCCCCGCCCACCGTCGCTATCAGTGAACTCCGGTCTACTCTCACCTGTGCAAGCGACCTCAGGCTGTCTGATCCTCCCCATGTCCTGCGCGATGTCGAGTGCGAGTCGAAGCATGCCCACCCGGGGCCTACGCACACGCGGTATCCCGCAAGCGACAGTCTATAGAGCAAGCATAAGCGGCGGTGAGTCATTCAAAACATCATACTCATGATCATGTACTCACCTCCTCTTATGGCGCAGATGTACCCCGAGTGCAGCCTGCGCACGCACGACACTCTGACGAAAACGGACCACCAGCTCAGCCTCCGCCAACGTCAGTAAAGAGAAGATACGCGGGCTCACCCGTACCGGCACCTCGTCGATCCCCGCCGGTCATGCTTTCCTCACCTCCCGTGCGCGCGCGTTGCGCTAGACTCCCTGAAGCCGCACAGACCACGCAGATCGCTCCTGCGATCATCGCCGCACGACTGACGGTGACGTTGCCGGTGTGCGCAATTACAAGTGCGAGTCGCAGCATGCCTCGTCCGGGCCCTAGGCGCACGCGGTCCTGCACAATCTACCTCATCTTCCCTCGCGTGTACGCGCACAGAGACCTGACGGGCAGAACGGACCATCATAGCCAACGCAAGCAAGGAGAAGGACGGGCTCGCCCGGACCAGGTACGTCGTGTTGAGCTCGCTCTCGCGCCAGCCTGCAACGGTTCGCGCTCCGTCCAGGCATCTTCATCGGTACGTCAGCTCCTCACTCACCCTTCCTGCCAATCGCGTGTCGTACGATACTCACCGTGTAGTAGTACAGTCCGCCAAACTCCTTGACGATATCCTCTTCCTTTGGACACGTCTCCGTACCCATAGACATACGACTTTGATCCCAAGGATCGCCGACCAGGCCCTCGAGTCTTTCCTGTGCGCGCGGGAGAATGAAGAGGCACGCTCGCATCGCAGACCCCGCTCGACGCGCTCCGGAGCAACGGCGCCTTCCTCTCATCCTGCGGGACCCTCGGCTTCGGCCTGCGCCATCTCTATCCGCTACCCACGGACCAGCAGACAAGCACACCCTCGGCGAGCTCTCAGGGCGCTTCAAGGGCGCAGACGACTCTGATCCCAGGGATCGCTGCCTTGGGCTCGCTGACCAGGCGCTCGAGCCTCTCCTGTCCGCGCGGGAGTACGAAGAAGAACGCTTGCATTGCAGACCCCACTCGACGCGATCGTGGGCGACCGCCCATTCCTGACTACCCAACGATTTGCCAAATTCCATACATGTCAATTGTGCAGTCAGGTAAGTGTAGACCACACTCGCCCGCGCTGGATTTGCCTGCGCTGAACAGTCTACTGACACACCGTGTGCCCTTCCCGCCGCCGTAACTAGTAGGAGACATGCACTCGCGATCGGTCCTCTACCACCGATCCACCGGGGACCGGCGCACATCGAGTTGTCGAAAGTATGCATGCGACGCGCCGCTCTCCGTTCGATATCGTGTACACGTAACTGACGCACACCATGCATCCTTGTCATCACTCGACGGGCTCGACCCGGCCGCCTCCGCACAAGGTCACGCCCAGCGACTACTGTGCCAGGAGGCGGCAAGCAGTCGATGACGGAATCGACGAGGGGATAAAGCTCGAGCTCGGCGTATGGAAAAGGCAGAAGCGCAGCTCCAAGCTCGCCTCTCGCACGAAGTGGATCTGGTAGATGCTCTCCCCTCTACGTTCGCCCTCTTCTCGTCTTTCCACTGGATGTGCGCAACGTGGGCTGGTAGGCGTCGACGCGTGCATTGCGACGCCCGACGCTTGTTTTCGTCCGTACCAGTCCACCTCCTCGCGCTCGTCCCTTGGGTCCTCAGTCCGGAGACGGGCGCGACTAGGGCGCACGGTAGACGTACGAGCTCCGCCCAGCCGTCTACTACTGCTACCTCCGAAGCTAGTACTCTTAAGATGGGATGCTCCGGATGACTTTTGCGTGCGCTGTCATGTCCACCAGGGCCTTACTCGTCTGCGAGTCAAGTGCGAGGCGGCTCCCGATATACCTATACCGCAGGGAGAGAACGGGTGAGTACTCGTCCACCAGTCCAGTCCGGTGAGATGCAGGGCCTGAGATGCGCGTCGCCAGGAGTAGAATGTCGTGAGGTATTCTCGATTGTGCGTAGTGTCCTAGCGGTCTCGTTGCATTCGAAGCCACCGAAGAGCTACTGAGACTGAGCTCACTGGCCTAGTCTACATCCCCGTGCCATCGCCCTCTGTACGTGTACGACACATACACTCGTCCGCGCGGGGTAAGTTATAATGGCAACAGAACACGCTTTCGCCTTCATTTCTCCATTTTAAACCATCTCTCCATGCATACACTTACCCTTACCATCTCCAGCCCTTGCTCCTCGTTCCAAGTGCACGGAAAGAGGAATGTCGTCGTCTCGCGCCGTCATCCAGCTCGATGGGCAAGACGGCGACCCGCCCGAGCTCGCCCGAGTCTCTTCATTCGACCGATCGCGTCGGGAGTGCACAACCAGCAGCAACGGCGGCAGTCACCGTGCTCAAGACCTCTTATCACCCTTCGCCACGGAAGTATGAAAGGCGAGGCGCACATCGTTTCCCGCTGTCATCCAACCTCGCCCGTTTATTCTGCCTTCTCTCGTCCGGTCAGTCCGGAACTCCGCTCGCCCTGTTCAGCTAGCTCGCGCGTATAGACCCGGATGCAGATCAGCCTTGGATGCGGTCGCGTTGCTCCTAGCGAATCTGCACCCTGCGATTCGTGTCCTCGTCCCGTGAGCCCCAACCAATGGGGCTTCTCCGACAGCTACCTACCCGACGGAGCCTCGGTGTTCTCGCCGCCCTAAGCTCGCCGCCCTAGTGGCGCGCTCATCGGTGCGCTGCGGATCCACCTGCGCCCAGCATCGCATGCATTACGCATATGTGTACCCCCATGGCCCACGGGGGAAGACAGCGTCGGTCCGCGGTCGACACAGCTCCCGTTGTGACATTGATGATGGTATTGTCGGCGCAGGCGGTCTTCCGAAACGGCAGATGATCAAACCCCCATCTCTGCACTTGGGTAGATCGGTGCTGCGGGCACCCGCAGTGGGAGCAGTTCCCTCCCTCTAGACGACGTGGACGCGGCAGCAGTCAGGTTTGGGTCGGCGCTGCACGATGCGACGAAGACCATCGCGAGCGCGGAAGACGTAGAGGCGCTGTGGGGGACGAGGTCGTGTGGGACGTGCTCAAAGATGCCTGCTCGTGCTCGCGACGCGGTAGTGAGTACCATGGTTTTTATTCTCCTGGATGGCGACTAAACCGAGCTCTATCATGTTATGACGACATCGTGCCCAAACACCCAGTGCGACTACGAGCCCCAGGATGACAACATGGTGCGCATGCGTATCCGCAGGACGCAGCAAGCGGCGTGATACCCGCTCTTCGATGATACGAACGGGATACTCTTTCTCGCGCGGATCTCGTGTTTCTACAAAACACTCGCGAACGACCGGCGGGTAAACCTACCTGAGGACTCGTTCCTTCTGCGGAAGGTGAGTCTAACCCTGTTTCCGATGTGCATCGCGATGCTCCGTACTCAGGCTGCTCAATGGAACACTGATGCAAATCCATCAGCCGACAGAGCGCGAGTAGAGATACACGATTAGTCTATAAGTACCTGCGCAGCTCCAGAGACCGCCAGGAGATGAGCCCGGTCTATGCACGCTGTATGTAGCTCTCTTTTCGTCGATGCGAGATGGTGCTGATGCGACGAGTTGAAGCTCAATCCCGGATTCTCCGCCGTGAGAGTGTTCAGCCTCGGCCATACTTTGTATATGTACTCAATTGTTCGTGTCTCTTGTGGGTTTACTATATCTCATATCTCGTGACACTTGTACTGTGCCGCGTGTTCTGCCTACCCGTGTAACATGCTACTTACTCCTCCTCCAAGCAGGAGCATGAACTAGTTCGGTCTGGTTCGGCTTTCCGCTCAGTCTTCTATAAGCGCGTGGTCCCTTGGATTATCGCATCGATCATCGCGACTTCAAGTTCTTCCACTGGTCTCTCATACTTAACCATGGACATCGCTCTCCATCCGAAGCCTAGGGTCCCGGTAGAGGTCGCGGAGAACGTCATTGACCAGCTCGGCAACCCTCAACATGATTCATCGCTTCGGAACTGCGCTCTTGTTTGTCAAGCCTGGCTCCCTCGATCTCGCGCCAATCTCTTCCGCACGGTCCGTATCGTGGACCTGAGGACAATGAGATCTCTCCACCGTCTCCTAATATCCACCCCTACCCTGCGACCACTTATATACTGCATTGATCTCGAGGGAGTTCCCAAATATGCAAACGGGCCCCAGTTGTCGATGAAGCGCGAGTCCGACGTGATGTCGACGAGCGACACCTTTGATATTGCACCATTCGTCCTCTTCCCACTCCTTCCTAATTTGTGCAGTTGGACCTTTTGTGGCAAGGAAGACCTGCCCGGTGCTTTGCTTCAAATGCGGACCGTCGTTCTCGCATACTTATCACGCCATGCGGTCATCAACGACCTCAGTCTCGTTAACATTGCTGTCGAACGCATGACAGATCTCGTTGGGCTTTTACTTGCTCTTCCTGTCCTTCGGTCGCTGCAGATCAGGAAGATCATCATTATAAAGGAAGGCCCGTGCTTGGATCGTCTTCTAGATTGCCTTGGGAGTCGACTCCGGCTATCAGTTCTGCAGGTAAGAATCATGTCGAACTACCACACACAGTCGTATCCATGCTCAGCAGCTCGTTGCAGATTTACGATGTTCAGATACACTACTACGCACTCACACAGTCGCTTTTGGGGACACTGAAGAATACCGTGGGTCCCCATGTCGAACATCTTGCAGTGGATATGGCTGAGGCCGCTATAACAACTCGCTGGCCTATCATGGAACGTGAGTTCTGTTGTTTGTACCCGATTTGATAATTTGAATTCGAAGATCATGATATGTTTGTAGCTCACGAAGCTATCCCCTCGGGATCACTCGCTCCCTTCCGCAGCCTCATAACATTGACGTTGGTGATCGGAAACATCACGTACTATAAGAGGTTCTTCATCGACATACTGCATTATGTCGTGCATATCATCGAAGTCGTTTTACCCCCCACGGTCACAATGTTCAACATTGATTTCGCACAGTTTAGCTCACTTGAGATATCAAGGCGTCTCTTCGATCCTAGAGAGGGTCCTATGACGCTGAAGTGGGAACAGTTGGATCAAGTCGTAACCGTTGCCAGAGACCTACACGCAAAACTTCGCGACATTAGAATCTTGTTGCCTCGGGCCTCACAGAATGACACGAATCGCTGGAAGTTAGCCATCGAGGGCTATTTACCCCGGTCAATAGCACGTTCACTGTGCCACGTCGTCTCAAATGTTGGTGAGCCTCACATACATTCCTGATATGAGACGCTAGAGTCTGAATGCCGCGGGCTTACACCGGCAGAACACACTGCATCCCACTGGACATATCAGCACCATCTCGAGGGTCTAAGAATGCTCGCCGCAGATCCTGCAGGCGAGCTCATAGTGAGCTATGATGGCTCAGACCACGTATACTCATGGGACATCAAATATGAGGGTGTTTCGCCTACAATAAGAGGAGAAACGTCGGGATATGGTGATCCTCTTCGTGCTCCATACTTCATCGTCACCCTCCCATCCAGTGGGCCCTGGAAAACATCATCCATTGCCGTTGTTCATCGGGGGGACTACCGCGTTTTGGACATGTTTCGCCATGACCACGGCGAAATTCTGACTCACGTTCTCTGTGGCTCACCTCCCAAGATCATTTACATCCTCCCCAACGGCAGCGTGCATGCAGTCTTCGTCAACGGCAGTCCTACTATCTTGAACTCAGAGGTCAAGCATAGTATCCCTGCTCAGGTCCATCCAGTGTCTTCGAAGCTTCGCGGCGGCTCGTTCGCCGTCTCAGCCGATCAGAAATGGCTCGCAGACTGGCACACACCCGGGATAGTGCTCATCTGGGACATCTTCCCCCCAAACCCAACACTACATTCACGCTTCACCTTTCCCTCATTCTCAACGCGCACCTCGGGGCTTGAATCAGACCCGGAGTTCCTCTTGACCACATCCTTTGATCTCCCGGAGGAGACTGCCTACGGTTCATGCCACCTTGTCGGTGTGTCGAACCGCGGTGCGGTATGGCGTTGGGACGTCGAGACAGGTGCTCCAGTGGGCCGTCCATGGATGCTCTCACATGCATCTGAGGTCTCTTGTGACACCGTGTCCATCGCATTCTCCTGCTCAGGACTACGCCTCGCCTGGATATGTCCGGACCATCCCTCGCTTGGATCTGCTCGGAGTCTGGGCCCTTCGACAGTACGTGTCTTTGACCTGTCCGAAACCCAATGGACAAGTAGACCCCATTCCCGGAGCGGTGTCCTACTCGAAGGACACGATGGGACAGTCAATGCGTTTGCACTTACTCCTAGAGGCGACTACGTGGCGACTGCGTCTGCCGACGGCACGGTACGGCTGTGGAAGACGCGTGATGGGGAGTGTGTCGGGACGTTCACGGAGCACGAGGCGGCAGTGACCCATGTGGTTATCTCTGCCGACGGAACAATCCTGGCATCTGGAGCAGCCGAGAATGGGACGGTATGCGTGAAGAAGCTGGGAGAGATCTTATAGAACATGGGAGAGATCTTATAGAACATGGGAGAGCGAGGGGTAGAGGTATGAGGGCGAGTTACTAAAGACAGGGCGGCAGTACTCGTGGTGGGTCACACTTATCTGATTGCTCTGCCAGCGCAGGATAGCTGTTGCGGCCATGAGCCTGTTCGAACCCAAATGAACTTCATCCTCAGTATACGTCCATATGCGATAAAGTTATACTTGCGGGCACGCACATAGTCCAGGTAGCAGGATGTCTAGAAGCGAGATAAACAACGTTGAATCAAACCTTAGAACAACGCTCACTAAACACATACAAAGTGAGTTCTACAATAGAACTGTTTAAACGGGGCAGTGATCAGCAGATATCGCCGGCGGGTGTGCATTCGACGATATTGCTCCTAGCACCGGTCTGCATCGCCGCCCGTCAGATTGACAGTTCCCTCGTGGGCGGGCTACCGGTGGGCGGGGTGTCGTGCACAACGTGCATAACCCTATGGTGATGCAGGTCAGCCTCAGGCTCGGGTCTAGCGCACGGGTGAGTATTGATCACGAGTAACGAGTCACGAGGATCCCCTGAGTCTGATAGACAACATAATTAAAGATCATTCGAGTCTCTGGCCGGAATAGGGGGACATACACGCTGCCTGAACGGACTCAAACTCGGGGTTGCGCCTCGACTCGGACAACTTGGACGCATGCGACGCTAGAGTGTCCCAACTCCCGACGGTAATTGGACATTCGAAGTCGAGGACGCGCGGTCGTGCACGGGCCACCGAGCCGAGACAAACGGTGTGGATATGCCGCGGCTCGGTTTGCACAAGTCCGTGGCGGCAGCGGTATGCCGACGTCCGGCATAGATGCGACACGAGAGCAGGACGGTTATGTCTACAGCAAAAGATGATTGGATTCGGGCGACGTTCGTCGGCTGTGCGTCGAGTCATAGGTTTGCATCCTCGCAGGAGCGCGGTCCCTGTGGGGAGCTTCTCTCCGCCATCGCAACCAGCACGCTCTCGATAAGAACAGCCTGCGCGAGCTCTCCAATACCGCTCATGACAGGCGTCTCCTTGGGTTGAGTGCGTAGACCTGCCCGAAGGTGCACGGATACACCGGCTTGTTCGTAAGCTTAACAAGAAACCCTCCTTCAGCAAGCCCACGACGCCACAGATAGAGACCCTTCAGCGACCCGTGTAAGATCGCTTGAACGTCTGTCATAGCTGCGGCCCTGCTCTCCGGACACACCACAGTCCAAGACAATTCCGAGGTGACCCACGGAGATTTCAATACTCGCAGACCAGCACACACTGCAGCGCAAGAGGCCGCGCATGATTCAGATCCCGCAGGTCCGCCAGCTAGTACCGCGTCTCCGTCTCCTACTCGACGATCCGCGCCAAGCCTCCCGGGAAGACGATCGACAGCCCGCGCACTCGCGCGCACTCGCGGCGGCGAGGCATGGCGGCATGACGTGCGGGGTATGTCACTGGCCGTCGCCCGGATGCTCGTGCATCACGCAGAGCGCGTAGAGTCCGAGTTACTCGCATTTCCTAGCGACGGTTGCCGCGCATGCGTGTCTCAACACTGCATAGTCGACGCAGGGGTTGCTGTCTGCGTAGCCCGCCACGCGCAGACAGGGGGAGTGCGGAGGCCTGGGGAACCCTAGCTGACTACTGCGGAGCCTATTGACTTGGTCGCCCGCGATAGTGGAGCTTACGATACTGCTGGACCGACTGAGTGCTCGGGCGGCCTCACGACCTTGTTAGCATCTGCGCCTCGTCGGAACGGCCAAGCCTGGACTTGCACGCCTTGAGATCGTCGGCGAGACACCGACCAAAGACGTCCGAAGATCACCTTCGTCGCATCAGCCGATGCTCATCGTCCGTGAACTTGCACCACGCCCTTCACCGTCTCGCTGACGGGCTCTACGCCCGACTGCTCCTCCTTTGTCCTGATCTCCTCCTCCATGATCGGTCGATCAGCTCGTCGACGGCCGCCGCGGAAGTGGTTCTTGACGTTATCATAATCGACACAGAACTCGAAGAGCGTCCACGACTGTTTAGACCGTCCCCTGATGCCTGTCGTGTCCAGTGCGTTCTGAACGCACGCACGAAACGGTCTGCGGGATGTATCTTGCTCGAAATGGGCCGACCAGAGGAGTGGATTGACGGGTACGAAATCGGCGCGTCGAAGTAGCGGAAGGTCCTGCCAGTCGTACGGGATCGGCGGGTCGAGGGCGCGGACGTCTTCCTTCACCGAGTAGGAACTCGGTCGCGGAGTATCCCCATCCTGATATGCCTATTATCTGCCTCTTGTGATCCTAATATCGTGACAAGCCGTTGTAGACACGTCTGTCTCGATCCATATGAGTTAGGGAAAGGAGTACAGAAACGTTCTGTCCAAGATCCCATCGACCGGGGTGCATGTCGCTATCGAGTTCACTGCGCGAGTCCTGTGCATGGAGCCCAATGCAAGGGTGGGCACGGAGCTCGGGCCCGTCTCTCGGAACGTGTGCGCAGCTCAGGCATGCGCCAATTCCCTGCTCCTGGAACCCGCATATACGCAGCAGGACACCAAGCGCAAAGCCGGGATTACAAGCGTGCGTCGTCGTGCATACAATCGCAACCGCGCGGATAGTCCCGCTCGCGTGTGGGCCGGGCCCCCGCAGAGCAACGGTCGGTGGTTGCTAGACTCGATGTCTTCGTGACAACCCCGCACTCGACTCTATGAATTCATCGGACAGTCACTGGGGTATGCCTCATTTCCCACTCTCTTGTTTCGTTGCGTTTTGAAGACGCACTCTAACCGGGAGGCGGGTCCGACCCTACAATGAGCCATGCCGCTGGTCGTGAGACGACCAAACCGCATACATGCTCATCAATAGGATCGGAACTGATACTCCACACGTCGCACTACGAATTGCCATTCATCTGAATAGATGTGACTCAAGGCGGTACTTCAACCCGAGGGAGTATCGCGCTACAATCACCAGACGATGAGGTGTTGTTCCCAGGCGTGCGTTCGAGCACTCTCCCATACAGAGTAACAGCAAGCTTAGAACCGTCTCCGGGCAGGAAAGTCGGAGCGGAGAATAACGACGTTCTCGATAGCTTATAGAATCGAAGATGGACTAACCCGTTAATATCGAAGTGGGCGATACACTCCTGCTGAACAAGGGGCAAGTCCCGTCCGATGCAGCCTGCGTAGCAGTTCAACACAGCATACGGACTCGAAGCACATGATCGGCGTACTTCCACATCTCGCCTGTGCGCAGATGCATGCTTGTGAGATGTGGGTGGTGAAGATGAGGGCTGAGGACTCACCATCGGGGTTGAAGACTCCCATACCCAACAACGTATCGAGCTGTTCGTACAGCAGGGGTCCCATCTCGTGTTCGTTGAACCGCGTAGCGAGCATTATCCTGGTGACAACGGTTGTGTCTTATTTCATCGACAACTATATGGAGCAGACACGTACGCTGACGTACTCAGGTTCAGAGGCCTAGGTAGCACCACTTAGCAAAGTGAACCAATACTGCAGTCTCATGAGTATACGCACCCTAGCACAAACACAACCTGATCTTGAATGTATAGCCATACTCCCAGTCCTGCGACCATTTCGGCAGACTCGAGGCTGAGTAATGCATCGACCTAGTCAGGCACGACCCGACAACACCCTTGAAGCTTGAAGAGCGACGGGATGGATTCACCGAACGACGGGCGGCGTACGGACGACTCGAGGACCTCCGCGTGAAGGAGATCAAGGACCTACGAGAGCGCGTAGACCGCGAACGTGAGCGGGCACGACGTTGTGTTGTGCCCGGAAGGATTTTAGAGTCTCGTCCTTGATCACCTTGTGGTCTGCAAGTGCTGTGATTTAGCGGGTCAATCATCAACGTCGCATCAGCCGACGCTCACCATCCGTGAGCTTGACTAGTCCAGCAAGGTCTTGACTTGCACCTGGCCTTTCTACGCCCCGCTGGCGACTCCTGCGCTCGACTTCGTGACAGCCTTCGTCCTGAATCCTCTACGATCGGGTCGATGAACTCGTCTCGTCGACGGCCGCGAGGTGGTTCTTGAACTTATCGCGCTAGAGCTCGAACAGCGGCGACGACTGCAGGAGCCGTCCCCGGATACCCGTCGCGTCTGGTGCGTTCCGGCACGAATCGGTCCGCTAGGGTGTACCTTGTTCGATACGAGTTGATAAGACGGCTGGGTTGACGGGTACAGAGTGGAGCATTGACTCACTAAAGTGCGCAGTCTGGTCGAGCACAGAGATGCTCATAAGCTTCACAACCACACTCCACTCCTCCTCCTCCTCGGCCACTTGTGGTCGTCTCGCGGGGACGATGGCGCCGCATGCCCGGGAGTGACGCAAGTTCGAGTAGTCGTTCCATTTCACCTGGAGTATGAAGGCAATAGGCTAAGAGGGCAAGTGCGTGACAGCTGTGAGCCGCAATGAGGGTGTATACGAGAGGTGTTCACGCGAGAGCTTGAAGGAGAGGAGGAGGAGGAGGACGACGCTGGGCCTCGCTGGGCGGGATGGAGGGCTTTAGACGCTGGCGGAGGGTGCGCGGGCCGTGTCGGTCCGAGAGCGCCAGAGTCTCGCTCTGTGTCTCCTTCTCTCCTCCTCCTCCCCCTTCCCCCCCCTCCTCTCACGTCGCCCCCGTTCACGCTTGCTGCCAGCTCGACGCTTCTTCCACACACGCAGTCCTCGAGCTCTTTTTGTTGCCGCTCTGCCCCTAGGCTTCGACCGAACTGGAGCCTTCGCAAGCAGCTGTGGCTCGCGCATGTCAACTCCGTCGTTCGCGCACACTGGGCTGAGTCCCACTTGGTCGCCCTTCCAGCTCCGTGGCATCCTGCAGAGCCTTGACCGGACCAGAGACCAGGGACCGGCCAGTGAGAATGAGGGACGCATACGCGCTCGCATTGCGTGGCAGCACGCAGGTCCCAAGAAATTGAATAATATTTGTGTATGTGAGTACTTCTCTTGCCCTCCTTCTCCCTCGACGTCCTGCTTTCCCCGTGATCCGCTCTCCGGGTCTTGGGCTGTTAATGCTACACATAGAGTCCTCACGCCCAGTCCGTTCCTGGATCCGACCTCTGCCCGCCGTTGCTCTCAGTGGTTCATTCTCGTCTGTGTAAGCCATCTGTCGGGATCCTCCCCGCCTCCCCTCTGCGCCAGCATTTGTCCTTCTCCTGCTGTCCGATCTGTACCACTCGACCTCTCTAGCTTCATCCAGAGCGCTCCGCCGCGCGACTACACGTATGTAGTGACAATTCACCCACCAGCACCCTGTCTGCCGTCTACTGACAAGGGCCGTCCGCAGGACCCCCAAGTGCCTGCCGCAGCGCCGCCGCCAGAGTTCTGTCAGACACCAAGGTCAGTACATCGAATATGGCACGTACATTGCAGTGTGCATGCGCCTGAAGTTGCGAGCGCGAGGACGGGCAGCGCATACCATGCTGCGATCCACAGTCCACGGAGGAAGCGTGAGCGGCGGTGATTCAGTGACCAGTCGGAACATCGTACACACGTACTCACCTCCTCCTATGGCGCAGGTATACCGCACGTGCGGCCTGTGCGCGCACAGAGGTTTGACGGGGAGCACGGACGATCAGCTCCGCCAGTGCAAGCAAGGAGAACGGCGGGCTCGCCCTTACTGGGGACGTCGTCAATCTAGCTTTCGTGCCAATCTGGAATAGTCCGCAGTCAGTGCCAGCATCTAAATTGGTACGTCAGCTCCTCACTCACCTCCCCAACGATCGCGTGTCGTACATGCACTCACCGCGGTACAGTCCGCCAGACTCCTTTACGATGCTCTCCACCAATCTCCCCGCATCCTCTTCCTTGGACACGTCTCCGTACACAGAGAGATCCCAGGGATAGCCCCTTTGGGCTCTCCGACCAGGCCCTCGAGTCTCTCCTGTGCGTGCAGGAGAATGAAGAGGCACGCTCGCATTGCAGACCCAGCACAACGCGCTCCTGAGCGACTGTGCCCTCCTATGTTCCGGTGGGACCCTCGCCTTCGGCCTGCGCCATCTCTGCCCGCTGCCCACGGGCCCAGCAGACGAGCACGCTCTCGGCGAGCTCACAGTGCGCTGACGCCGCCCTCCTACATGCACTAACACCGCTCGGCCTCTCTCTGGAGGTCTACACCATCTGTGAGGACCACGGCTCTTTCCCGATCGCAGGCAACGCGTCCTCCAGAGCTGCTCGTTTATGCGCGGGAGATGGTGGGCCAGTTATGCTAGTGCGCGTTCCCTGTAATGCCGTACTTCCCATAATCCATCCCGCGCTCTGCGTCATGCCTCGCACCGCGAACTTTGCCGTGCCATGCCCCGGGTGCTCTGCGAAACCTGGACACGTAGAGGTCTTCGGTGAGGGGTCCGTTGCGCATATTCGAGGAGATCCCGACACTGACCGAGTCTCTTGCTCGTGCTCGACGTAGCATCCGTACGACTCCTCCGTCGCCGCTGTGTCCGCACTGTGAACCCAATCTCCTCTCATCGCATTGACTCGACTCAAGGGAACGCACTCTCGTGCAGAACCGCGACGCGATACTTGCTATCCGAGCGTTCACGATCATCTTGATCGGTACGTCAGCTCCTCCCCAACGATCGCAGATGATATGAGTACTCACCACGTACAGTGCCTCCGGCTCCTGCCCTTCTCGGCGGGATCGTGCACGTCAACCACGTTCGCCTACGCGCATCGTCGAGCAGAGCGCTCTGTGGCCGCTCCTGAAGTTGGCCTGGCGCAACTATCGTTTGGGTCCAATCTCATCCATGACGTCCCGGGCAAAGACTACACTGGCAAATGAAGAGATGTGCTGCAGTCGCTGTACGTGCCATGACTTTGTGTTCGTGTGCACTGCGCGGTGCCCGCTGCACGGCTCGCAAGTCGGCCGTTTCAATAAACGAGCCTGCGCTTGTCTTCGCTCACACTCCATGTCCCCCGGGCCCGGCCTCTCCACTCGAAACACGCACTCCGCTCGGGAGCCTAGCCACAGCATCCGCACAGGGGAGCCCTGCTCTTACCCGTCACGTCGTCGCGGTCCCAGCAAACTCGTACCATCGACTTTTCGAACAGTGGCTTGCACGACACTGCTCGTCTGGAGCCCTTCTGCTCTCGTGTCGGATCTACGCTAGACGTCCGCATCCGCCGCCACCATGGACTTGTTCAAGTCGTGCGGCAGCAGATGCACGCCATCCGGCTCCGCTCGGTGGAGTTCGTGCACGACCGCACGTCGTCGACTGTGACTATACATATACCGTCGGGAGTCGGGACACTCTGGCGTCGCAGCTACTCGCGTGCAAGTTTCCCGAGTCCGAGTCCCGTCAGGTAGCCTGTACGTCCCCCCCAGCCCGGCCGTAGACGATGTTCACGCTGTTGAACAGACTTGGAATTCTCGTTACTTGGTACTCGTGATCAGCGCGTGCTCACCTGCCCTTCAGACCCGAGGTCCAACTGCGTCGCAGGGCTGTGCATGTTGTCCACGGCGCGCCGCCTGCCGCCAGCTCCACAAGGGGACTGTCAATCTGACAGGGTGCCGATGCGGACTGGGAGCGTACGAGTCGTTGTCACGGAGTCCGGTATACGCTGCAGCAATGTGCATGTCGACCCGCGAACCAGCAGGCGTCGCCCGCGACGCCTGCTGCTCACTGCGCGATCTACACAATTGTAGCACACAAGCTGTGAAAGTCGGGTGCGATCTGTTCAGAGGTTTCGATTCAGTTCTAATACTGTACATTGTGCATCCAGCCATCTGGCCACACGGCCTTCTTGTGTACTAGCGAGTATACCTTCTCGCGTACAAATGTGCATGGAAGTTGGAATCTATTTGAGCTCGAAAGACTCGAACGTGTTCGTTGATCACTGTCTGTGCGTTCGTTCAGTTCATAGATTGACTATACGTAACCAGGTAAGTGTAACTCACCACGAGTACCGCAGCGCTGTCATCAGTACTTCATATCCTTGGCCTCTACCGCTCGCTCTCCTCCTCCATGTCCGGGAGAATCTCTTCCATCTTCTTCACGCATACCGTCCCGTTCTCAGCTGCCCCAGATGCGAGGACCCTTCCGTCGCCCGAGAAAACGACGTGTGTCACTGGGGCCTCGTGCTCCGTGAACGTCCCGAGGCACTCCCCGTCACGCGTCCTCCACAGCCGCACTGTGCCATCGGCAGATGCGGTCGCGACGTAGTCTCCTCGAGGAGTGAGTGCAAACGCATTGACCACCCCTTCGTGTCCTTCGAGTAGGATGCTCCGAGCACGGGGCCTGCCAGTCGGTTGGGTTTCGGACAGGTCGAAGACACGTACTGTCGAAGAGCCCGGACCCCGAGCAGGTCCGCTCGAGGGATGGTTCGGGCAAATCCAAGCGATGCATAGTCCTGGGCGGGAGACCGCGATTGACACGGCGCCGGACCGGGAGAGTTCAGATGCATGTGAGAGCATCCATGGACGGCACACTGGAGCACCTGTCTCGACGTCCCAACGCCATACCGCACCGCGGCTCGACACGCCGATAAGGTGGTACGGACCGTAGCTAGTTTCCCCCGGGAGGTCAAAGGATGCGGCCAAGAGCGACTCCAGGTTTGGAGTCTGAGGCTCTGAGGTGGGAGCTGAGAATGAGGGAAAGGTGAAGCGTGAATGTAGTGTCGGGTTCGGGGGGGCAATGTCCCAAATGAGTACTATCCCGGGTGTGTGCCAGTCTGCGAGCCATTTCTGATCGGCTGAGACAGCGAACGAGCCTGCGCGAAGTCTCGGAGACACTGGATGAACCTGAGCAGGGATGCTCTGCCTGATCCTTGGATTGAAGTTACGGATGCTGTCTATGGACACCGAATGCAGGCTGCCGTAGGGAGAGATGTAAACGATCTTAGGAGGTGAGCCACAGAGAACGTGAGTCAGGATTTCGCCGTAGTTATCGCTAAATATGTCAAACACGCGGTAGTTGTTTCGATCAACAACACCGACAGATGGTGTTTTCCAGGGCCCACTGGCTGGGAGGGTGACGGTGAAGTATGGATCATGAGGCTCCACATCGCGCCGTAATCTTGTTATAGATTGAAGACCTTCATATTTGATGTCCCAAGAGTATATGTAGTCTGGGCCACAGCTCACTATGAGATCGCCTGCGGTAGCAGCGGCAAGAATAGCCAGGCTCTCAGGATGGTGCTGATATGTCCAACGGGATGTAGTGGGTTCTGCCCGTGTAAGCCATGCCGTCAGACTCCATCATCTCATATCAGTGGAAGCGTATAGGCTCACCAACATCAGAGACGACATGGAACAGTGAATGTGCTATTGACTTGGGTAAATAGCTCTCGATGGCCGTAGTCCAGCGATTGGTGTCCTTCTGTGAGGCCCGAGGCAACAAGATTCCAATGTCACGAAGATCTGGGTGCAGATCTCTGGCAATGGTTATGACCTTATCCAACTGCTCCCACCTTAGCGTCATGGGGAGATCTCTAGGATCGAAGAGACACCTTGATAGCTCAAGTGAGCTAAACTGTGCTAGGTCAATGTTGACTCTTGTGACCGTGGGGGGTAAAACGACCTGGATGATATGCACGACATAATTCAGGATGTTGATGCAGATTTCCCGAAGGTTCCTAAGGTTTATGATCGTCAATGTCAATGTCACAAGGCTGCGGTAGGGAGCGAGTGATCCTGAAGGGATAGCTTTGTATGCTACAGGCATATGATTATATTCAGGTTCAAATTATCAAATCGGACGCAAACTACGGAACTCACATTCCATCGCAGGCCAGCCTGTCAAGGCGACCTCAGACACATCTACTGCAAGATGTTCGAGATGGGGACCCACTACCTTCTCCAATATCCTCAAAAACGACTTCTTGTAGAATTTGTCGTAGAATATCTGAACATCACTAATCTGCAACCACTCCGAGTCAGCAAGCATATACACATGTCTGGTACAACATGACTTTTACCTGCAGGAGTGATAGCCGGAGTTGACTTGCAAGGCGATCTAGAAGATAGTCCAAGTACGGCCCTTCCAGTGTAATGCTGATAATCTTCATCTGCAGCGACCGAAGGGCAGGAAGAGCAAGTAGAAGTCTGACGAGATCTGTCATGCGTTCGACAGCAATGTGAACGAGACTGAGGTTGTTGATGACCGAATGGCGTAGAAGGTATGCGAGAACCACAGTTCGCATTTGAAGCGAAGATCTCGACCAGCCCCTGTTGCCACCAAAGGTCCAGTCGCGCAAATTGGGCAGGAGTGGGAGGAGAACGAGAGGTGCAATATCAAAGGTGTCGCTCGTCCACATCCTCGAGAACGTGAAGTCTGCGTATCTGGGAACTCCCACGAGATCAACGCAAAGGATGAGTGGTCGCAGGCTGGCGGTAGATACGAGGATACGGTGGAGGGATCTCATTGCCCTCATGTCCACGATACGGACCGTGCGGAAGAGATTGGCGCGAGTTCGAGGGAGCCAGGCCTGACAAACAAGAGCGCAGTTCCGAAGAGATGAATCATCCCGGTGGTTGGCGAGTTGGTCTATGACGTTTTCCGCCACCTCGACCGGGACCCTAGGCTTCAGAGGTAGAGCGATGTTCATGGTTGAGTATAAGAGACCAGTAGAAAGATACAAAGTTGCTTCTATCGATGCGATATAATCTAAGGAACCACGTGCTTATAGACATCGGCCCTCCGGGGCAAACCTGGACACGAACGATTCTAAGTAAGGAATATTGATGGCATGCCAAACTAATTTGCGGTGAACGGTGATCATGGCATCCTGGATAACAATACTCATTGGACTTCAACTTGTGATCGCCACAAATACTGAGAGGGCCCCTCCTTGGAACCAGTGCCAGAGCCTAGCTATCAGCATCACGGAGGCCGCACGACTCGGACGGAACCTGCCAGTTGCATACTTGGTTCAACCGTCTACGGCGCGCATCAGTCGGACTGGTCGTCCTCCTTCAACGCGCCGTGCACGGTTGAACCACACTGACACGAAGCTGTTTCAGGAAGCTTGTGGCCGAGCTAGAGTACTTAATAGGTTCAGACCAGAGTAAGGCTGTAACTCAATACTCAATACTACTCAAAACCGAGGGACCTGTGGGCGCCTGAACTCCTCCTCAGGCTTGAGCTCAGAAGTGGATGCTTTTCCTATGATACTCAAGAAATGTACACCGTCATTACTCTCAGGATACGCTATTATTGCATGAAACTATGCCTCTGGGAAGAATGAGCTCGAGGATGTCCCGTCTTGTAAGTCTTCACTCAACGCTCTCGTTTAAATTCAAACTCCGACGTTCCCACGTGAAGACCTCTGCACGGTGCACCCCTCCTCTTTGGAACTTAGCCTCTAATCAAGGGAACGACTGCAATTTGAGAGTGATTTATGAGCCTGTTAGTATCTATCAGTTGTCTATACCGTCTATACTGCACACAATATAGCCTCTAAGCCTGAGGAGATGGCAGGTCTGTAATTAAGGGTGCCAGAGGTCGCGGTTCCAAAAGTCACGTGAACTGGACTGTCTTTTCTCCATCTCAAACCTGGAAACTTGTGAGGTGAACGCGATGCTTCGCACGCCATATGCGATTCCATAGACAAAAACATGGACAGGTAGAAGTTCAAAGAAGATACGTAGGGTACTACTGGAGTGATATTAGTATACGTCTATCCTCCGTGCCAACTCCGGACAGCCTGATGATCTGGACACGATCGGTTGAAGCACACTTAAGTACTATGCGCTGGGTCGAGTACTGCTTTGAAGTCTGTAGACAGTACTTTATTATAAATTCGTATTCTTGGGTCACCGTAGACATGCTAGCACTTGGCTAGCACCCCTTCAAGATAGATTATTTGAACATAGTATCAGGCGCCGTGCCTCGGGGACTCATCAAGCGCTTGAGAATGCGGCGGGACAACGCTGAGAACACAGTGAGTGTGCGTAATGAATGGTCAAAGTCAGAAGGACGGACCGTAGGACTCCCGGATGCCAGTGTGCTCGCGGAGAGCACTCATCGTAGCAGGCGAGAGCTGTGAAGAGGATTGGAAGACGTTAGAGGAGAGCGATCTGGCACGGTCAGAATGGACGGACTTCACCAGCGGAACGAAGGGAGAGGGGAGGAAAAGAGAATGTTCAGCCCCACACTGCGGCGCATCCTGATGGTTATACCATCCGAACCACAGGGGTTGCTTCAGAGTCGAGTAGGAGAGCGTATAGGAGAAGTACACAGCTCGAAAGGATAAACGGTTGATCTAATCTACATGTTCCGAATGCACACGACAACATGGGAAAAGCCGGGTGCCAACATTTGTCACGTGACCTTAGCGAAAACGATGGTAAGACTTACCGATTCAATAACAGCTATCTCAAAAATCAGCGTCGTTTCGCGCGACTGCGGGGGGTGTGCTCGGATCACGGAAAACCCCGGCCGAGGCCTGGCGCCCAGAGCTAGTGCCTCTCCGAGTCGCGCGAGTTGAACCGTGAACGTTCCCTTGCTCTTTAACCCGCTTGTGACCTCTCGTCGTGCTTCAAGAAGATGGCGCCACGGCTCCCCGCTGTGCGTAAGGAGGATATTGTACGGTTGTCTGCGAGATTTAGCACCAGGGAATTATCAGCTATGTTCGGGATCACTCAGCGTTCGGTTCAACGTATCCTCAAGCTTTGGCATACACATCGTGTTGTACAACAGCAATCCCCACTTGTAGATCGCCCGCGATCACTCTCGGCAGTAGACATCGAGGTAGGACAATATCCAATAGTGGGTTTGGCTCATCTGATCGTGATCACAGTACCTCGAGGCCCGCCTCGAGCGTGAGCCAGATCTATATGTCTCCGAGCTGCGAAATGCTCTACTTGTTGGGCGTGGAGTAGATGTTTGTGAGAACACTATTGTCAATGCACTGCGTCGCCGCGGACTTACACATAAGAAGGTATACCTCTAGTACATTTTCGCGCATTCTCGGAGAGTAACTAACATGACTGGTGTACTACTAAGATTACACGGATTGCAAGAGAACGCTCTGAGCAGCGTCGTGCTCAGTATCTTGCAGAGATCAGCCAGTACCGTCCCGAGATGCTTGTCTTCTTAGACGAGTCTGCGTGTAATCGGCACACCGCTCGACGCACTCATGGATGGGCACCTCGTGGGGATCGAGCACGTCGTCATGACTACTTTATACGTGGCCAACGGTATGCTTGCTAATACTGGTATACCGTGACATTAGTACAGGCTCTGACCAATTCTAATAGATACTCAATTCTCCCCGCCATCTCCTTGGAAGGAGTGGTGTATCTGGATATTTTAACTGTCTCTTGGACAGCGGAAGAGTTCCGCAAGTATGTAGAGGCTCTTCTCACGGTGATGCAGCCATATCCTATGCCCAACTCAGTATTAGTGATGGACAATGCTATTATACATCACTTTGAGGGTCTTCAGGAAATGGTTGAAGCCCGGTATGTACTATTGTACTCTACTAGTGCAATGTGCGAGTGCAAGCACTTACTGATTGTCGCTAGTGGATGTCGATTGGTTTACTTACCTCAATACTCACCCGACCTAAATCCGATCGAGGAGGGATTCTCTTGCATGAAGGCTTGGATCAGAGCGCATCACGACACAGTGCTTGGCTCACTGATTGATGGACCGGGGGGAGATCCAATTGGAATGCTTTGGGAGGCAGTCCACACGTCGATGACACCAGAAAATATAAGAGGGTGGTATTACGACTGTGGCTATGTAGCTGCTCACTAATGAATGACTATTTTACGCGTCAAACGTAGGAGAGAATGTAACGAAACTACTATGCTACAAAGCGATATAAAGTAAGCATCAAGCATGTAAAACTAATGTATGCTGCAGAGCATCAGGAACAAGGGTGATGAACAGGATATCAAGACGACGGCTCAAGATTCTCAATATCAGTAATCTGCGAGGACCCATCATTGAGGCGGCGGCGCTTTGTGACATGAGCGTCGACCTCCTCCTCAATCAGATCTAAAAATGTGGGAACAGCGCCGAGGGGCATTCCAACCTTATCGGTGAAGACACTCATGTCATTGGCGAAATGAAGGACATTCTGCGCATAGTAGAAGCCTTCCTTCTTCAAAGCACTCTCATACGAGGAGTACTTTGAGTCGGGATAGGCCTCATCGAGCGCGCGGAGGGCCTCGTGGATTGGTAGGGGCTCACCACGCTTCTTGCGAGTGCTCTGATCGGAAGAGCTCGTTCTAGAACTTGAGGGAACAGACGGCGGATTTGCATGCACGTCTGTGAGGGGACCAGCCCCCATATGGTTGTGGATCACCACAGAAGGTGTTGTGGTCCCCTTGCGTCGTCCACTCGGCTCGGTAGGTACTTTGCGCAGGCGGTCAAACAGACTAGAGTCGGGAGGGAGAATGCAATCCCGATCTGCCTGATTGTCTTTCTGTCAAGAAATAGTAAATTCACGGTCTAGCCACCATGTACACGCACAATGTTGACTCACCATGTACCGCGCCCACGCTTGTAGTTCCCATAACTCAAGTCGCTGGCACCGCTTGAGAGGGTCGTTTGGGTTCGTGTAGCAGTAGACTTCTTTGCCCTTCTCGTGCGGGCAGCGCAGTTTGGTGCGGCAGATCTCAAACTCCGTCGCGCAGCTCTGCTCCTGGCTCCGGGCCGCCAAGACCGCCTCGTCGTGCTTCCGCTTCTTCTCAGCTTCCTTGCGTGCTGCCGCAGTGCGTGACACCTTATTCTGTGCAAGTATTGAGCCCATAGCTACACTTGGACACAACATCAACGGTGGATAAAGGGACATACCAGATTTTCGATGCGAATTTTGATAGGGCGGTTGCCAGTGCGCCACTTCGACTTCCGAGCGGTGTCCTCAGCGAATAGCCGGTGAACATCGTCATCTGTCATCAGTGCATGAGGAACCACAGACGCTCCTTCATTTGCCCACTTGAAACCCAGATTTGCTTCTTCCCTTCGGACACCAAGGCGCAGGCAAATCCTCTCGAGGAAGTCTCCCGGCTCGAGAGATTTCGGGATGGTCTCGGTAGTCAGGACGACCTCTTTGGAGATGTCCATCGTGTTGAGAGGGATGTCACACTCAATGCGAGAGGCATCTGTGCCGTAATGAGTGAAAAGCACTCGGAAATCCGAACAGACAAAATGACATACCAGGGCGTCCGGTGTTATTCCCTGCCTCATGATTGTTCCGAGCCTGAGAAGCACGGGAAACTTGTGCCTCTGGGGCTTGAGCCGGGGCTGGACCATTACTCGTCAAGCCAAGAAGTGCAGCAGCGGCAGCGACTTCCTGGGGGAGTGGCGGAGGAGGATCTGGACGGCTCCCCACGAGGAACTGTGCCCAGTGGCCTGGCTCACGAGGCGGAGGGTGCTGGAACTGGAATGGCTGTCCAAAAGGATTCCAGTGGTTCATGCACAGTCGAGTAAGATGAGCAGTACGAGTAATTGAGTAGAAAGTATATGTAAGTAGTAGTATAACGCTGCGAGGCGAGAGCAGCCTCGTCGAGGCGACTCGTGTTGCGCGCTAGCTCTGGGCGCCAGGCCTCGGCCGGGGTTTTCCGTGATCCGAGCACACCCCCCGCAGTCGCGCGAAACGACGCTGATTTTTGAGATAGCTGAAATGGAATCGCAACTTCGTGTCCAGGAATAGCAGGAGCGAACCAGCGCGAACTGGTTCGCGCTCATGAAAGTAGCAGAACCATACATTAAGAACGAGCAAGTGTATCAAGTATGCGCGCTGAACAGCTGTCTTCCACCGAGGTCAGCGTTGATGCCACATCTTTCCTCAGTAATTCACTTCCAAGTCAGATCCGCTATCTACTACAATCCCTGTCGTCGCGTAACCGGACAACGGCTAGTTCACCGTGACGAGGATTCTATTCGGAGTTCTAGCCCAGTGTGAACTTTGTCGTGGTAGCACCATCTCGCGTCGACGAGAAGAGAAGGTACACGCCGCGGGAATAGACTGGGCTCGTGTCCTCGCGGTCTCTATTGAAGCTGGGCAGGTAGTCACCAGGTAGTTATCCATTGACCGTGAGCTTTTGTTAGTGCATTACCGCCTGGTGCACTAGTATCAGCATTCCATTGAGCAGTCTGAGTACGATGGAGTCTCGTGATGCAAATTGGAGACAGGTTTGACTCACCTTCCGCAGCAGGAACAAATACCAGTTGTCCGTGAGTAGCTCGTCAGAACACACAATCGGCGCGAGAGAGTACCGCATTCGTGGTCTCGAAGAACGGGGATCACGTCGCGCGCTGCGTCCTGCGGATACTACGCGTGCGCACCACATTGCGTCAGATGGCTCTGATCGAACTGGGGAGTATGTCTGTGACGGCAGCCCCGAGTCAGCTTCGTCATCCTAGAGGTCACAATGCTAGGCACTGTATGTAGGTACTGGATTCAAACGTGCCCTCATGATAATTTTGTAAAATATCGATGTTCCTCGCGATGTGTTGGTCCAGATGAGAATTATCGTCGTCGTGCAATCGCCGCGTCGTAGTAGTAAGCTTCACCTGCGCGAGTCGCAATTGAGTGTGTATGCGAATCGTATCAAATGCACAGCTACACCGAAATCTCGCTGGTATACATCTCGAGCCAGTGACGTGTCTCTCGACTATACCTTCACTCCCGGTCCTCGCATCATCGTGAAATGTTGATCACTATCCAACATACAAGAAGATAGAATTCACTCAATCACCACAACACACGTTGTCTCGTACACCGTACATCTGCCAACTCCCGAGCTCGGTCTCCGATACAGGCACGTACATACACTACACCCACTAATACTTCCTCTTCTTCCTGCTGGGGCCGTCCGTACTCGGACCAGCAGAAGGCTCGGCAGCGACTGCCTTTCCCTTCTGCTTGCGGTCCATACTCGGAGCAACCGAACGCTCAACAGCAACTGCCTTCCCCGTCCGTGAGGGGTTCCGACGCGGAGCCGGTCGAGCTGCAGGTTCGGGATGTGCAGGCGGCCCGTCTGCTTTCCGTTTGGGATTCCGACGCAGAGCCGGTTGGACTGCAGGCTCAGGATCGGCTGACGGTCCGGGTGCTGCAGATGCGCGAGGGGGCCTGAAGTACGGGTAGTCCCTGGTGTGCGCCTCCAGGATCGGGATCAGAGCCTCCTCTCGGAGCCTGTTCCACTCCGCGTCGGACTCTGGTGACCCAAGGTAGAAGTTGCGGTCCCCAAATTTCGTCGAGAGTAATTCTTGATATTCGGAGATAGGACCGCTCAGTGGGTACTGGATGAGCTTATCCTCGAGCCATGCCTCAGCCACTTCGTATGACGGCACGTCATTGCGGTCGACTTTGGCCCATCTCCAGTAACTCCCGGTTGCGGCAACTGCAACGACGGACGACGCGCATGGATCGCGCTCGAAGTGGAACGCCAGGTAGATCGCCAAGTCACGTCGAGCCTCTAAGAAGTACGATTGAATTTGCTCCAGAGACGTGTCCCCGATTAGGCCTCGGCTTGGTCCCCGTTTTCCTTCGAAGAGGAGGACGTTGCATCGATGCCTCGTCTTCATACCGTGCCTCTTGAGCCAAGCGAAGAGCGCCGCTATATCTTTGTCGTCGGGTCGCTCCACATCGACGGTCAAGATATGGCAAACTACGCCATCGGGAAACGCGTCGATCACGTTGCTTCCGGGAACGGTCTGGTGCGTCGCCGTAGACAGCGGTTCAAGATCTAGAGCCGACTCATTGTTATACACGATCTGATCTTAGAAGAAATGATAGTTACTCGCCTATCTGCTCGTGAGCCTCATCTACAGGACCATTGTGTGGGTGGGCTTCCTCAGCGTTGTCCTGATCATTGACAGCTGGGTTAGCGGCGCACAAGTCAGTGAACATGAATTGACGAGCTGGTGACTATGTGTACGCTCACCTTCGTCTTCGGAGCTTTGTGCAACTTCAGAAGCTAGCAAAGACGAGGTAGTTAGTCGAGTTTCTCTCCTCTCACGTAGTGCGCACAACTCGCCTGCAGCCTGTGGCGGTTCGACAGCAGCTGGGATGGTAGGGCGCTCACGAAGAAGTACTAGCGATCCCTGTGCAGAGATGCTAGCACTGGTTTCGTTGCTTGTGCCAGCCACAGGCGTCATACTACGTCTAGCAGGACCTCGAGTGGATGGCCCACTAGCCATATCTGAGATGTTCTGAGTATCTACGAACCAGTGTTGTAGATGAGTACACTACTATGCCGTGCAGGAAAGGATACTGACCGTTCGGATCAGGCACCGCAGCCTGTTGTTGGGCTAGCTCTGCAAAGGCCACCTTAAAGCCTTCTATCGCTCGATGTACAGCGGTTGTGTCCACGGTCTCTTTTGACTTCTTGGAGGAAGAGGACTTCTGGAGACTGGACGACTCTGGACGATCATGCATAACCGTAAGAAAGCACTGACACTCGGAGATGGACCTGTTGGACTCACCCGACGTTACTCCCTCGTTAGAGTCCTCCCAGTCGCTATAGCCATCAGGGTAAGCGGCACACACCTCCTTTGCGTCAAGGTCACTAGGATCGAACTTGTCCTTCGAGAGCCAGATATTATACTGCTGGCGTGCGGTCATAGTGCCGCCAACTGCAATGTCGATGTCGACAAGAGCGTCGAGTGTTGCAATGTAGGCAGAATAGTACTCGACTTCGAGGTTGCGCGAATTGTGAAGGGTAGAGTATGCTGTACTGATGAGGTCTTTGATGCGACGAGTGGAGGAAAAGGGCTTCAACGCCGGTCGTCGAAGCCCCTCATCCTCATCCTCCTCCTCCTCCTCCTCCCGGACCTCCGCCTTCTTCCCCTTCTTCGGTGGCATGATGGAAGAACCCGTTCAAGGTGCGCGTGGGACACTGAGGGGACGAGTTGAACGCGACCATCCCTGCTTTATATACGCACAGCACAATAAGGCTCGGGCTGATCCAAAATGGGGCACAAAGGTAGCCGGCAAAGCAGCGGCAAAGCGGATTAGTACAATCATCAAAGCGTCGAGTCCGACGAGGGACAAAGGGAACTTGAAGAAAGACCCTGCCGCTGGCGCTTCTCGACTCGGAATAGCCCGCGCGATTATATAATTCGCAATTGAACTTGAGCGCCCAAATCCACAACTTGAACCAGACCCAGACCGTCATCCAACCACTACATACACCATACACTCATGTCTGTCGCCATGGTCCCTCGTCCTTCGAAGTCATCTCGCAGCTCTTCCAAGAGGATTCCTCAAGGACCAAACCCCACTTGTGCCTTCGGGTACCTCCTCTATGCCGACTGCCTCTCGTGGTGGGCGGAGCACTACTACGAGCAGAAGCATGGCAAGAAGATTACGTCGCTTCCACCAGATCAACGCGAGCCTGCCGTCTTCAGGATTCTTGCCTCAACCCTCGACGCGCTCCCGTTGGAGGTCTTCAGACAAGTCCCTGGCATTCCCCGGCTGCGACGTCGCATTATCCTCATGGATGCCGCTACGGTGACGTATCTCTTCGTGATCAAGGACGACAGCACTCCGGAGGCGTTGAACTCGCGCGTCAGCCAGGAAGACTTGGAGAAGATGGCGGAGGTGTTGAGGATTACGGACCAGAAACCAAATTGGTACAGCATCAAAGACAAGGTCTAAGCACGAAGGTCAGGTCGCCCATTCCCGTTGCCCCGCATGATCCTAATTTGCTCGATAGTTCGTCTTTGACCATGCGCTGGTTTGGCCGCATGGTACGCGCAGTATGCAGTCCCCTCTTTCACGTATGTGTGGCTCACTCTAATCTTATCGAAATTGGCTGACCCGGTGATAGACTCACATCTCCACATCCTATCGTCGTGTTTTCGCTTTGCTCTCTGACTCGTCCTCCTGTATCACGTTGTACTATAGCATATGCAATTGTCTTGGATCGAGATATCATCCCTCCGGAGAAGCCACGAAATGAAGGCTTGATACAGCGCGGACGTCACGTATTGCGATATCGCGATCACAGCTGGATGTCATATTGCGTTCGTTTCGCTTGAGGAAATGATCTTATCTTGCCCATCCAGGATTCAGGAATTACGGCTCGTGAGTGACCCTCAATACCCGTTAGTGCTGTTCTGAAATCTCGCGGGAGCAGACTTGTATCGCTGCTGTGACGTACGCGGCGTCGTCTCTTTACTTGACGACTCGTTCGAACACAAGGGAAAGAGCACCGCGCGGCCGTGACGTACTCGCCCCGGGACCCCAGCCTCCATCTCGTGCTTCCGAATCTCGTCCACCCTCAAGTGCCTAAGTCGAATTCATGAGCCCTTCTTTGTCTCCATCTCGCCCGTTCTCGAGCCCTGCGGGCTCTCCGGAGTTACTCGCGACAAGAACGGATCGACCCCGGCCGAGGCGGCGAGTCCAGACGAGTAGGAGAACAGGACGCGCTGCCGCGCGTGCGGCATCCCGTTGATCGTGTTTCGACGATGCAGTAGAGCTGCGAGGAGTGAGTATGTGCTGGCATGAACTTGCACGTCGCACGTCGCACATTGAACTCTTACCTTCAACAGAGTTTCACTCAGGACTCGACCTCGCTCGTCACAGTCGCCGCACGGGTAGCGCGTCCGCACGACCTCCTTGAGTTGTCCATGCCTGCCCCAGCGGCGGTGGGTTTGACCCACACATGATCGTGCGCCAGCTCCACGACGTGGCATCGCCCGTGCTCCCTGATGTCCATGCAGTTGGGCGAGAAACAACGAACTTGATGACAGACGCGTGACGTCACGCGTCATTGGCACGGCGCTTGACACGGACTCGCGAGTCGGAAATGTCGTTGTCAATCCCCGTCAAGGGAGGTGGTTACACAACTTGTCAACCCTATGTACTAAGATGTATATCGCCAGTTCCCTACTCTTCCCCGCTTCCGGCGTGGCATCACCCTCATGGATGGCGCCACGACAACATACCTATTCGTGCTCAACTTGGACCACAGCTCTCCGTACTAGGCGATTCACGCGCGTGTCAGCGTGGAGGACCTGGAGAAGATGGCGATGGTTCTAGGCAGCCCTGATCAGAATCTGAGTTGGTACTACTTTAGCGTGTAATTCGATACACACTTACATGCGAGACTTTCAAGTGGCTCGTGCTGCCGATGCTACATTTGTACCCAAACTCCACGATATCTGTCCAAACTTCTCAACATGAGCTCTCCGAGGTGCCGTGACACAACGGCGCAGGTCCGAGGAGAGAGATCAACGTCTGGATGTCCCCGCGGTATCGGCCAGGATCGACCTCATAGTACACGCCCCATATCGCCGTCCTGTCCGCCACATCAAGGATGTCAGGGTAGTACGTCCTCTCCACGTCCACGTCAAGATCTCCTTCGCCCGATTCCATGGACAAAGTCGGAGGAGACAATCTTGTGAATTCGCTGACGAACTTCAGTCCTGCCAGGACGCCGAGGAGGAGCGTAGAGAGAGGAGTCACCGCCGCACTTGAAAGCGGCGGCATCGAGACGATGTCCAGCCGGTCCAACGAACCGGCGTCAGACCGTGGTATGCGCGCACTGCTCGGGAGGCTGTGATGCGCCCGCGAGCGGAGGAGTCGGAAGTGGTGGTGGTGATGACGGTGGCGGCGATCGCGTTCAACGACCTCGGGGCCAGGCCCGGGGTCGCCCTCTCCTTCGGCTGCAAGTGCAGCGTGCTCAAAGCTCCTCGGGCGCGTTCGCGGTCCGCTCTCCCACCAGCCCGCGCCCTTCGAGGCCGACCAGCGGTGCAACACAAGCACGGGTGTGGCGGCGCCCACGCCCGCCAGCGTGTCCTTCGCGTGCGCCCAGTACTTCCAGGGCAGACGAGGAGATCGGCCCGGGCGGAGGTCGAGCAGGTCTTCGAGCCCCGCAGGCAGGACGATGCACGCCTTCGCGTGGCCGTAGAGGGTCTGCAGTCGAGGTTGAGTGTACCATGCGTGGTCAAGCGAGTTGTGCCACACCACGTAGAGCGCGTCGAGCCACACGAACGGGCAGCCGTAGCGTTCTGCGGTCAAGCACATGGCGGTGAGCACGTTCCAGGAGATGCGCACGTCCCGCGGGTGCCTGTCGGGGTAGGACTGTGGCGGGACGCAGGCGTTGACCTCGAACGACCCGCAGGGCTCCGAGACTAGTCGACTTGATGAGGGTCGCGGGTGGTGACGCGCCTGCCAGAAGTGGTAGACAGCGCAAAAGCGAGGCAAGCAACCGATTTTATGTGGATTTGGGCCAGGATGCTGGCAGATGACGAGCGTGCGGCATTCGAGCCACGCCCTGCAATAAATGAGACGCAGTTGCTCGTGTCGAAGATTTATACCATCGAGGATGAAGGTGGCGGTAGTGCTGGGACCGGCAGTACTGGATGAAGACGTTACCGGTGTGTGCGGCGAGTGTGGGGCTGCCAGGCCCGGTAGAGAGTGTGTGGCAAGTAGAGATCGTGTGTCTGTAGTGACGACCGGCCAAACCATAGCATGGAGTAGGTGATTACAGGAGTTAACAGCAGAGTCGTCGGTGCTGGTCGAATATACTCACCACTTGTTTAGGGCTCGGGGGTCTAGACTCTAGGATGAACGGATCTCAAGACAATAGACCCGGCCGACCTGAACGAAGGCGAACTCGGAGAGTCTCGTCTCTACAATTGAAGCAAAAGTTAGCAACAATAGATATCACTACTGCACATAAACGTGTGACTCACCAGTGAGTCGCCACCTGAGCCTGAAGTTCCGTCTCAGGCCTCAGGCTCAACTACAAGCGATCAAGCTTAGTCTTTGCAAAGATCTAGCGCAGACACATCAGTGTTATAGACTTTCTCGTATGATAAGCTTCCAATATACCTAGGGACCTACTCACGTCGGAAGCGCAGCGAGAATCCTCCAAACGAACGACGAACTTCATGATGGTCAAGATGCAGGTCGGCGGAAACCGCCGTAGGCGATCGTTGCCACAAGCGCCAATGGCTCCCACGGCGCGCGGCCCGCGGCCCGCAAGCTTCCTGCCACTTTTGTTCAGCATGGTTTGCTTCAAACCTTCATCGACATCTACGACAAACCGTCGGGTCTGATTCAACGTAAGGCAACCATCGAGTTCAAGCAGCGAATATGTCTGGTAAACTCTCTTTCCGTATATCCGAGGGTATTAAGACTACCGGCAAACCACCGTAAGTGCAGTGCGTGCCTTTATCGCTAGCCTCGAGATGCCCGAAATCTCTTTTGTTGGAGTTAGCACTGAAACGTCTTCCCCGTTGATATGCAGCATTCCCCAGGCCTACGAATGGGGTGCCGCCTACCGACCTACCGAAGGACGTCCGTTGCTGGACATGTCCCAGGGTGTGCCACATCTGTAAAAACCTCCCTTGCAAATTTGCAATAATGTGTGCAAGTGTTACACATTTTGCGCATGTGTCAAACTTGTACATATTTGCAAGGTGGTCCAACTATATTAGTATAACTAGTAGAAAAAGTGTACTAATCCAGAGCAATATATTGACAAACTTTTTATCAATTTGCAGCATCATCACATCCTGCTCTTACTCTTAGACCTCTTAAACACTCTAAAAGTGGGGTTAGATGGTAAATTCAATGGTCAAGAATGAGGTATTGCCCCGGGTAGAGCAGGGAAAAAATGCGAAATAAAAATGGACCCACGAGGATTTGAACCCTAGACATAACTAGCCTCATCAACTGACCACTGCAACCAACCACTACTCCATGTGACCTTGATATCTGAAGATGATACATCGCCCATATACCACTCCTTCCTGGACTTAGATGTTTTTACTCAAGCTCACCTCCCGAAAAACCACTGTGCTCTACTACTAATGTGAGCTATAGCTGATTTAAACATAATCCTGAGCACATATATTGTAGAGTGGACTGTAGATCAAAAGAGTATACTGTATACAGCCATTTGGCTACAGAGCACAGCAGTCTTCCCGGAGGTAAGCTTGAGTAAAAACATCTCAGTCCAGGAAGGAGTGGTATATGAGCGATGTATCATCTTCAGATATCAAGGTCACATGGAGTAGTGGTTGGTTGCAGTGGTCAGTTGATGAGGCTAGTTATGTCTAGGGTTCAAATCCTCGTGGGTCCATTTTTATTTCGCATTTTTTCCCTGCTCTACCTGGGGCAATACCTCATTCTTGACCATTGAATTCACCTTTTAAGAGGTTTCAGAGCATGAGGAGGGTCTACTCATGGCACCACTCATACCACATTGCTACTATTATGGTGAAATTGTACCACAAATTAGTACCAATTTGTACTAGTATTTTGACCCCCCTAGATATATCTGACATATCTGACACTTATGCAATTTTTGCCATTGTAGTACAAATTATTGCAAATGTGCAAAGGAGGTTTTTCCAGATGCAGGGGTGCCACCTCCCCCTATCCTCTTGGAAGCACTCTCGAAGAGCTCATCCTTGATAAAAAGCTGCGGTTATCTTCCAAATGAGGGTGTGACTGCCCTCAGGGAGGCGATGGCGGAAGAGATGAAGGCTCGTTACGGCGCGGACACGGACGTCACGTATCGCGATATCGCGATCACGGCTGGGTGTAGCCTTGCGTTCGTCGCAGTGGCGATTACGCTTGCGGATGCTGGAGACGAGATTATTCTGCCTATCCCGTGGTAGCGTATACTGTTCAGCCCAATCGGAACGAGAGATTCGCTGACTATGCTTACGCAGGTACTTTAACCACGAGTGAGTCCGATTCCTGGCAGTATACGTCAGTTCGTCGTGTACTAAAACGATGTTCTGCTAGAATGACCCTGACTATGCTCGGGATCAAGCCCGTTCTTCCGGAAACGGATGCAAAATACGGGTTTCTACCCTCTCCAGAGCGCTGCGCAGAGCTCATCACTCCGAAAACGAAGGCCATCGTCCTCTGCACGCCAAATAACCCGGTGAGCCGACAAATCATCACACGCCACGTGAGCACGTAGACTGACAGACAGCTCCTGTGTAGACCGGTGCGATCTACCCACCATCCCTCCTCGCCTCCTTCGCCAAATTGGCCCGAGAACACAACATCGCGCTCGTCCTCGACGAGACCTACCGCGACTTCATCACCACCGGCGTCCCGCACCACCTCTTCGCCCCCGGCAGCAGCCCTCCCGCGGCCGGAAGCGGCCTCCCCGCGGACTAGACATGGCGCACGACCCTCATCCACCTCTTCTCTTTCTCCAAGTCGTACTGCATCCCCGGCCATCGCCTCGGCCTCGTCTGCGCCCCGCCCGCGCTCCTCCCCGCGCTCAACACCGCGCTCGACTCGCTGCAGATCTGCGCGCCGCACCCGCCCCAGGCCGCGCTTGCGCCGCTCATCCCGGCGCTGCGGGCGTTCGTGCGCGAGACAGCGGAGGCGGTCGCGCACCGGCACACGCTCTTCAAGCAGAAGCTGCCGGAGAAGTGGAGGGTCGGCTCGCAGGGAGGATACTACGCGTTCGTGCGCCACCCGTTCGCGGGCGAGCATGCGGACACGGTGTGCAAGCGGCTAGCGGTCGAGACGGGCGTCGTAACGCTGCCAGCGGGTTTCTCAACAATCACTGGGGACGTAGTACCACTTCGCTTTCTGCTCCCCAACACCCAGCACCTCCCCCATCTTCACGAGATCCTCCTCGCTGACATGCGCCCTCAGCGCCTCCGGCGAGCTGTCGTCCTTGAGCACAAACATGTACGTCAGCGTAGCGCCGTCCATGAGGATGATGCGGCGGCGCAGTCGAGGAAGGCCCGGGACTTTGCGGTAGACGTCCATAGGGATCGACCCGACCGTCGTCCCGAGTATCGCAAAGAAAGCTTCCTCGCGCTCGGCTTCCGGCAGCTCAGACATCTTCTCACCGCGCAGCTCCTCGTGGTAGCGCGCGGCCCATTCTTTCAGGCAGTCGATGTAGATGATGTATCCGAACGCGCGGGTAGGATTCGGTCCTTGAGGGATGGTGACTACCTTGGAGCGGCGGAGCGAGAGGTCTGTGCATTTGATTGAGGGCGGAAGCTCGTACAAGGTCATGGCGAAAGACGTGGTTCAAGTTGAAGTTTAGGCGCTTATCGCCTGAGTGCAAGCGCTAACTCGGACATGCAAAGTCCCGTCGTAAGCGGCCTAAACGCAGGTACCACAATTGTCAATGTCAGAACGTCGGTGTAGCGGTGGCAAGCACAATGGCTCCAGGAGCTCACCTGCTGAAGAGGCGTACCAAAAACGCCAAGCGGGACTATCTATGTGTGGCGACATCTATGCACTGGCACGAGCTGATACGCCCTAGGCTAGGACGAAGGCAAACTAGAGTTGGGTGACAATGTACCAATCCGAAGCTGGGGACTCTACCCCAGCATCCAGTGGCTTTTATATTGTAGAGACCTGTCTACGAGAACAATAACACATGTAGAACAATAAGAACATGAGGCGTGCTACGGAAACCAAGCGGAAAGCACGGAGGCCCGTCGAGGGTCACAGGACAATAGCTAAGACAATAACGAATGAAACAGGGTGGGAACGAGGATGAGGCGAGGTAGAACATGTGCTCGTAACATTACCCCCCCCCTTTAGCATCGAGTCCTCGCGATGCCTCAGGAGAAAGCAAGTGCTCGTACAAGTTGTGAGACTACAGGTTGTATACCGTCGGGACATCTACTTTTCCATTGTTCGTATTTAAGAGTCCAGTAGTTCCAGTCATCAGTATCGTACACTATCTGTTGATCGTCCTTGTCGTAAGTAGTAAGTAAAAACCGAGCATCCTGGCGAGCGGGTAGCGTAACGTGATAGCAAGGGGCGTTGGGGGTAACCTTGTGGAACTCGGAGATGAGCTTCTTCGCGCGCTCGTCCTTGATCAGCATAGAACGTTCCACCCATTGTCGTTCAGATCGCGGTAGTCCAACCCATTGCACGAAGTACCAGAGCTTTTTCCGAAGGAACTTTGAATCAAGTATCTCCTCGACCTGCTTGTCGGAGTCGAGAATGTCCGGTAGGTTTAGGAAGTGCTTTCCACTTGGCCGGAAGTTTTAACCGATATGCACTGGCTCCAACCTTCTCGATGATTTGGAAGGGGCCGAAGCGCTTATCTTCAAACTTCTTCTTGGGTCGGTCTGTGCGAATGTGGAACGAGTCGAGCAGAACGAAGTCTCCGACCTTGTAGTCGTGAGCTTCTTTCCGATGTTTGTCGTAGTGGCGCTTCATCGCATCCTGGGCGACAGTGAGTGCCTCTGATGCCTGTTCCCCGATGCGCTTCATCCGATCTGCGAACTGTATTGCAGATTCGTTGACCAGATCCTGCTTGGTCTCGACTCCGGTGAACGGGTGGTAACCGTGCGTCATGTAGAAGGGTGAGAACCCGGTCGACGAGTGTACCCGATTCCGATACGCGAACGCTGCCAGCGGGAGCCAGTGAACCCAGTCGTCTTGGCGGTGGTTGACAAAGATCCGGAGATATGTCTGGATCTCTTGGTTCATGCGTTCAATTTGACCGTCGGTTTGGGGATGGAAAGCAGTGCTTGTGTTGGTCTTGACCCCTAACTTCCGGTACAGCTCGGTGGTGAATGAGGAAGCGAGCGTGGGTCCTCGATCTGACCATACCCGTTCTGGAAGTCCGTGCTGGGCGTAGACGTGTTCGATGAACAGATTGGCTTGTCCCTCTGAATCCAATGTCTTTGAGCATGGGATGGCTATGTAGTCCTTTGACTTCATGCATACAAAGACAAGGATTGCATCACGACCATTACAAAGAGGAAGATCTGTCATGTAGTCCATGGAGACGTACTGCCAGTTCCGAGTGGGGATGGGGTTTGGGTGTAGCGGCGCTGCACGCGGTTGACGATCAATCTTGACCCGTTGGCACGTGTGACAGCCAGCAACATACTTGCGTACGTCTTTGCGAATGGATGGCCACCAATAGGACCGCATGATCATGTCCTGCGTCTTTACTGCACCCGGATGTCCGGCTGAGATCGAGTCATGATGTGCTGCGATTACACGACCGCGAAGTTCCGTGTGATTTGGAACGACCAACTTCCCCCTCCTGTAGATCAAGCCGTCCTCGGCTGATTCCAGGTCTTCCGATTGGCCTAGTTTCTCGACGATAGAGCGATCGTACAGAGACACATGTTTAAGGCACAAGTCGTGAAGCTCCGAAGCGCCGTCAACCGTATGCGTAGCATTGAACCAGTGCTCCGGCAACATGATGACGTCCTCCTGTGGCACTTCGGAGTCCATGTGATCAGCTCGACGTGAGAGAGCATCCGGTTTCCCCATACTACGACCAGGCTTGTGTGACAAGGTGAAGTGGTAATTGGCGAGTTCTGTGTGCCATCGTGCTTGACGGGGGTTAAGCCGCTGCGGTTTGCGGAAGTATTCGAGATTCTTGTGATCGTTATGAATCTCGAATGGTTGACGTGCACTCTGGAGGAAATGACGCCATTCCTGGAGTGCCAGCATTACCGCGAGCATTTCACGATCCCAGATCTCGTAGCCGCGCTGAGCGGGTGTCAGAGATTGTGACAGGAACGCGATTGGCTTCCATTGACCATCTTGACACTGGGAAAGTTCTGCTCCGACAGCGTAGTTCGAAGCATCACATTCTACTCGGAAGGGATCTGTGTCATTTGGAATAGCTAACACCGGGGCGCTGGTGATGGCTTTCTTGATCCCTTCAAAAGCGAGCTGCTGTTCCGGACCCCACATCCATTCCGTTAGACCCGTGAGACGATTGAGCGGGCCGGCCGTTTTCGAGAAGTCCTTGATGAACCGTCGGTAGAAGTTGGCGAAGCCAAGGAAACTCTGGACGTCCCGTTTGCACGTGGGGACCGGCCAGTCGGTGACACCTCGGATCTTCCCTGGGTCCATGCGAATTTCCCCAGGGGAGATGATATGACCGAGATATTCTGTTTCCTGTGTTTCGAATTCGCACTTCTCGGGTTTACACGTGAGACGGTGTTCTCGAAGGATCTGTAGAACTTCCCGGACCGTTTTCCGGTGCTCTGCTAAGTCCATGGAGAGGATGATGATGTCGTCCAAGTACACAATGACCTTTCCTGTCAGAATAAGATCTCGGAAGATCTCATTCATCATGGTCTGGAACGTGGCCGGGGAGTTCGTGAGTCCGAAGAACATGACGAGAGGTTCGTACAGCCCACGATTAGTGATGAACGCGGCTTTCTCTTCGTCACCTTCTTTGATCCGGATATTGTTGTATCCCCAGCGAATGTCCAGCTTTGTGTAGTACTTGGCACCTTTGAGTCGATCAAGGAGTTTGGACATGAGCGGGAGTGGATACACGTTCTTCTTAGTCATGCTGTTCAGCTTGCGATAGTCCTGGACTGGTCGCAGCTTCCCATCTTTCTTTTTGACAAAGAAGAACGGTGCTCCCCAGGGCGATTTAGAGGGTCGAATATGTCCAGTGCTCAATTGTTCCTCCAGGAAGACATCTAAAGCATCCTGCTCGTCTAGGGTCATGGGATAGATCTTTCCGCAGTACGGTTTCGCATCCTCGGTCAATTCAATCGCATGGTCATACGGCCTTCGTTCAGGAAGAGTAGAGAACGTCGATTCGTCAAAGACATCTCGGAAATCTCGATACTGCTCAGGGACTGTTTCCTCGAACATTTTCTTGGCTTTGGCCGTATTCTGCTCGATAGCGATTTCCATTGCAACCGAGGTCTTTGCACATACGTGGACGGTACGCGAGTCACACCATGACTTAGTGTTAACCATGAAAACGCGCTCTCCGGGGTTTACGACATGCTGGCAGGTACTCGGGCAGCGACGGAAGTCAAGAATCTTAGACTTCCAATCGATCGTGGGATTATGGTGTTCGATCCACTCGTGGCCCAGGAAGACGTCCGACTTGCCGAGGTCTGTGACCAGGAATGGGATGCGCTCCCGGTGATCTCCGATCTGCAGGTCGACTTCGACATAGTGTGTGATCCGTCCCCCTATGTTTGGTGTCCCGTCGGCGTTAAAGACGTCGATAGGCTGGTCGAAAGGCTTAGGCGTGAGACCTGCTTTGAGGACGAAGTTTCGATGCATACACGATCCGGTGCAGCCGGTGTCGAGGAGCGCTTTGATGTCATAGGTGCGCAGGGTCTCGATGTTTGTGATCATGGCCGGGACGTCGAACTGCCGTTTTCCACCTGTGCCACGGACTGCTCGGAAGTACTTAGGCCCGTAGGGCATGATCGGGATGGCGTTAACTGGTTTGGATTTTGGTTCCTCCGCACAAGGATATTTTTCGATTTTTTTGTTATTTTTGGAAGAGGAATTAAGCACCGATTCACGTCGGCCGCGCTCCTTGCTAGGAGACGCCTCTTCGGTAGATGTGATAGATACAGGGATAGGGTCCGATGACGATAACGGGGCGATAAGGGTAGGCATAGTGGTGGGAGAGAGAATCGGTATCGTACAATCTGCGTTACTGGATTCGAGTACATAAGAAAAGTCCGTATCAGATCTACGTGCGGCTAGAACTGATTGTCCTGAAAAACCGAAACAATGGGCTCGTTGCTCGAATCCGAAATGTCCTCCTGCTCCTGTTGCTCAGCTCCGATTTCCGGCACGACCTGTTCCATGAAGTCCTGCAGGTCCTCGACGATGTATTGCCGAATCTCATCCAAGAACGGCTCGCGTTGACCAGGAACCTCCCATCGACGCACGCGCTGCGCGTCTGGGCCGGTGCGGTTCGGGACATGCCATCTGTCTCCACACGTGCCCTTCTCCGACTGCTTGGCACCACATTTCCGGCACGGCCTGGCGCGGAAGGTGTCGATGTCCATCGGCTGTCCTCGGCCTCCGTAGACGGTACCGGTTCCAGTACGACGATCACTGGTTGGTTGAGCCTGATATACAGGCTGCTGCGGTGCGGGAGGTGCGTAGTACTGATAGCGCGCAGGTGGGGGTCCCGGCGGAGGAGCGTATGCCATAGGGGGCGCTGCGTAGTACTGAGGAGGTCGTGGAGCGCGGGGAGGTGGTTGCTGCTGCTGTTGTTGCCGTGATCGTCCGTAAAGACGCTGATGAATGTGATGCTGCTTAGAGAGTGCCGTGATGCGATTTTTCCACTTGAGATAGGTGTCCGGCACGGTCTCGTTGGCGTAGATCATCTGCACGGGATCCATAGGCAGGGCGAGTTCCAGCTTGTGGCGCATGTACGGGGTGTCGCGCTGCGTATTCATGCCGGCACGTGTCGTTAAGTCCTCCCATTCTGCGAAGAAGTCCTCGGCCGTCTTGTTTCCCATGCGAATGTGATCGAGGGTGCTGACCGCATCGTACTCGTCAGTAGGGGATTTGAAACGACTATCGAGCTTCGACCAGAACGTGTCCATGTCGGCGATCTTCGTAAGCCAGGTACCATTCACAAAGTTGGTTTCCACAAAGTTCTTCTTCCAAGTCATCAGACGCGGGGACCGGATGTAGGAAAGAACGAGCCGGATTGCATCATCTGTTCCCATACCGGCCACGTAGACCTGGAGTAGATACTTCCAGGCGTTATACGCGTCTGGGGATCCATCGAAGGGTTCTGGATCGGCGACTTTGGGCGCGGAGGCTCGGATGACGTGTTGGCGTTGGAAGAGGTTCGTGAAGAAGGTTTTCGCGTCTTGGTCGAGCGAGAACGCCGGTTGCGGTGCTGTCCCCATTCTGGTATGAGGTTGGGATGAGGAGCTCGAAGAGGAGTGTTGGGTAGCTGTGCTGGACGACGAGGAAGAGGATACGGATCGGTTGGACGGGCCGGGAGCTCGAGCTTCTGGGAGAGGAAGGGCTTCTTGGAGTGGGGTGAGGTCGAAGGCGCTTCCCGCGAGGTGAGCGTCGACTTGCTCTTGAGTGGGAGTGAGAGAACCGGAGTTGACTGCAGTTGGGGAAGTGACAAAGGACTCGATTGGTTGTGGTCGGGGGATAAGTCTGATCCTTGGACTGTCACCGGTGTACCAGATTGGCCGTTCGATGTCGTTATGTCGGTATGGGCAGGGAGTTTCTGAACACGAGAATCCGGTTTTTCTATCAATGAAGGAGAAGTCTCCCCACTCGTCGGTTGTCTTTCGTCTGTATTGTACGTGGAACCTCTCGGCGCACTTCGGCTTGGTGCCCTGCTCCGTGATGTTTCTTCGCGCGTGTGGTCACGCGCTTCGGTTTCGTACGAGAGGAGCAACGAGTCCCACTTGTCCATAAACTAAAGGAGAATGTGTAAATGTAAAGCAATCAAACACAGTCGAGATCACGAGGGCGTGTAAGGCCTGACGCACACCTACAAACGTTCTTGCGAACGCCGGCGGTCGGAACTCGTGACTGCACAACCGATTTTACCGCGCCTGGCGAGGCGGAGTCTCTCGGACACGGTTGCCTAGAAGGCTGACTACCGCGTGTGTATGTAGGAAAGGGTAACACCGGAACGGAACGTACAGATACGGAGACGTATAGTACGCAGAGGATCGAGGGTCTTGCTGCCGTGGGCTCGGCGCCCAGAGATCGAGGGTAGATGGACGGGATGTGTGAAGGTCGGGGTGAAAAGGGTGGTGGTGGGCGGGGTTGATGGTGATGGAGGCACTAGATCCTGGCAGAGGAATATATCAGTACCTCTTATAAGACTTCGAATGTGATCCATTACATCCTGTTGTTAGAGGCCGTTTGATACATCGGTAGGCTCTACTTACAGATCCGGTGCCCCCCTATACTGCCCCCATACCGCTGTGCGACATACCCTACCGCGCTCCCATGTCAGACGGTATGTCGCCCGCCTCTGGAGCACGTGTCGACCCCGCCGCGTACCCTTTCTGGTACTCAGCGTCAGCGATCCAGTATTCGGACTCCGCCAGACCTATATATTGTTTGCTCAGCGTCTGAATATACATTGACGAATATACATTGATGGACTCCCAGACTTTCGCACGACCGTGCGTACCGCCCGCGCGGCGCTGCCTGGTAGCATGCATTGCGGCCGTCGCGCGGGCGGGGAACCCAGCATGCCCGCCGCGCGGGCGAGGGACGCACTTTGGGCACCTTGGGGTACGGCGCGGTGCCCCGATGGGGGTTTCAAATAGGCGGGCTCGGGATACGGCGGGGCGTGCATATACTTGCTTATGGGCCTCGGAATTTCACACGCCCGAGCGTATCCGCGCGCCGCGTTGCCTGGTGCCCGTAGAATGCAGCGCGACCAGCACGCGCGGATGCGACACAGGTGGGGCTCCTCGGGGTACGGCGCGGTGCTCGCTCCAAATACGGCGTGGCGCGCAGATACCCAGGGGTACGGCGCGGCGCGCCGCGGATGCGCCTTCGGGGCCTGGCGTGCTGCAAAACGGCGTGGCGCGGTGGTAATTTGGGAGATGAGGTGACGCGCCACGGGTACAGTGCGATGCGCGGGTGCGCTGGGAGCCCACATGGAGGTACGGGTGTAGGACGCGGGGGTACGGCACACCGCGGTGCGGATGCGCCTGCGGGGCATATTGTGCTGGATAGCGTGCAGGGATAAACTCACATAGGCGGTGATACGTCACGGCTACAGTACGATGGCGGGTACGCTTGGAGCCTGTGCGGGTACGAGAACAGGACGGGGGTGCGCCTGGATACGGCTTGGTGCGTTAGATACGGCTTGGTGCGTCGGGGAGAAATGGTGCGACGCGGCACGAATACTGTGCGGTGCGCAATGTGCTGAAATCTCGACGGGGTGTCGGGGTGTGCGGGTGTTCGGGGCGGGGGCGGGGGGCGGGGGGCGGGTGCGAGCTGGCCACCCTGGCGCACGGCGCTGGCTTCGGCACCTGCATCCGCCTTTGGCGCATTGTAAGCACGTCACAGCACAGTCGTATACTGTGAAATAGAGAGCATGCGGGCGCACGAGTGGATGGTATATGACTTACCATGTAACTGAGGTGCACGCGGTTTGTAGCAATATTGTGGGCAATGCAGCGCTTCCTGAAGCCGTGGGCGCGATCCTACACGTTTGAGTCTTGGAGCCCGAGTAGATTTTGATGTGATCGACCAAGAGCAGCCTGTTCGAAGGATATAGAATGAAAAGTGGACTCAGGGCGTCGTGCTGAAGAGATGGTGGTGGGGAGCTCAAGGAAGAGGTCATAGGCGCCAAGAGCCACACCTCCTCCTCCTAAGTCTTTCAAGCTAGACGCCGAGAGGCTACCGTCTGTCTTAAGTCTTTCATGCTAGGCACGAGTGCACGCGTTGAGTGGGGCACACTCGCATAATGTCAAGAACATGTCGAGCAATACAAATTTCATTTCGAGAAAGTGTACATGTGAGTGCAGACGGCAGAAAGAACGACACAGCAAGAACATAATATGGACGGCAGACTGGGAGGCGACTTTTTGCGAGCGTACAACAAGTTCTGAAACCGTGTAAGAGGTTGAGCGACAGCGTACAGCAGGGCAAATTCAAACAGGAAAGTCCAAGTCCATACAGAACGGAGACAGGTGGCAATCGTCCATGCGAGTTCAAGCGGGAAGGGGTATCGCGGCCTACGTACGTGTTAGTCGTCATCGTCAACAACACGCTCGAGTTCCGGCGGCTCATCCTTGTCATCTGCAACGGGAGCGGAAACCGACAACTCGTCGTCGAGGTCGGCAGCAGGCACGAGCTCCGGCAGCTCGTCGTCGGCATCCGCAGAGCCCAAACAGATCCAGATGCGGACATGTTCCCATGTCTTCTCGCAGAACGAGCGTAGGGATGCTCGAACGGCGGCTTGACGACGGGCGTACGCGTTCGCACCTTCGCGATAGTCGGGTCGGTCAGCGAACTTTCTGTCCACATGGGCAAGCCACCAAGCGTTCGCCCAGCCGTGATATGCGATAGTACGCGACATCTCTTCTTGGAGGAGTTCTACCTCCTCCGTCCAACGCGCGGCGCGAGCCCGTGCCTTGCACCATTCAACCCGCAAAGCTATCAATAGCACATCAGTATGCTTACGCAAATGATATCGTGATGGCACTTACACTCCTGCAGGCTGTCCTGGACCTGTCCGGAGCCGTCGCTGCTCGTCGGCGCGGCACTAGCCTGCCAGATCCAAGACATGGTGCGGCGGCCCTCAGACTGGCCTTCCTCGCCCTCCGTTACATGGCGAACATCGTCGGCGAGAAGGAGACGGAGGTGGTCGCGCCAGCCGATCTTGTTGAGCCGCCCGCTCATGCCGCAAAGAGCTGTGTATGCCGTACGATATCGTCCCACGTCCGCGTCGACCTTGCTGTCGACCTGTTTGATGACGGTCTGGGCGCGCGTGTTCGCGCGCTGACCACGGATGAACCGGTCCTTGAATGAGTATAAATGCGATTTGACCTCGAGGTGACCACGCAAGTCGGCGAGGGCGTCGAACACCTGGGCATAGCGCAGCCGCCACTCGTGCTCGACAAGATCCGATGTAACTTGGACAGAGGCCATGGCGGTAGAGGGAAGCAGGAGCGGGAGGTTGTATGGCAGGGACGTCGTGTCGTTGTCGGAGAGGAGTCGGGCGCGCTGAGCGACGACCCCGGGCATGTAGAGTTGCTGCACATCGAACCAGGCGTAGAGGCGCCGACGCAAGACGTTTTGACGCTCCAGCATCTTCGCCTGCTGGATGTCGGTTGCATGTGCGGGCATAGCGTCCACATCGACCCTCAAACGACGCCTGTATGGCTATCAGTACAGTGAATATGAGACAGTCAGAGGGGTGCACTCACTGGCTGTCTTCAAGTTCAATACCAGCCACGACCATCGCGCTGGCCGAGAACTTCTCGTGCAAAACGACCGTGGCGCCGGTCTTGAGAGCCTCCGCATCCTCCTCGGCGAGCTGGCGCTTGATGGATGCCTGCGTGATCGCTACGAACGCGCATGGTCAGTCAGCAGGCGCACGTAGTGTATAGTATCGAGGCGAAACTTACTCGGGCGGTTGACGTAGAACGGGTTCGGTTGCGAGCGGTCGCGCTCCCATGCCTCTACCATGCCCTGCCATGCATTGGTGGAGTCTGCCGGCAACGAAGCGTGGAACTGGTGGAATGCCTCGACCTGTGCGTTCCTCTCGGGGACGGCTTTCTTGATCCGAGTGAGCATCGTAGCCGCTGGGTGACAACGAACACTTAGTAATGGTAAATAAAACACAGAAGGCTTGTACTTACGAAGATGAGTGACCTTCATCCAGTTGTGGTAGCCGAAGATGTCGTCTAGATGGTCACGACGCGAGCCGGGACCCATCTCCTTCGTACTAGCTGCGGCGGCATTGGTGCGCGACCATAACCGTTCGACGGCCTCCCCATCGTCGCGAGCGCAGTACGGCAAGTATCGAAGATTGTAGTCGGCGCGACAGAGCTCCCGGTGAGCGTTGATGTGGAACTTGGGGATCGCCCAGTTGATGGTGAAAGAGGAAAGGTCGTAGCCGTACTTGTCGAAACGGGCGTCCAGATTCCGGTCGATGTGACACGCGATGTCGTACGAAGCCAGGATATCGGGCGGCGCATTCTGCCGAAGCGAAGAGTTCAGCAGGTAGTCAATGTTCACGAAACTATGGGCCAAAGTGTGAGATTGGAGCACAGGCAAGAGTGTGAGTTACATACCGTTCGCCTTTCTGCAGGTCGCCAGTGGAGCACGGCTGCTTCATCTCATGACGAGCGCAATCGACGCTTGCCACACCGGTAGCTGCGAGACCCGGCGCGCCTTTGGATGTCGCCAGCTTGACAGCGTCGTGGTTATTGCAATGATCCGACTGTTCGGCGAGAAGGGTGTCGTGTTTCGCCAGGTGCTCCTTGTAGCCCTTCTCCTCGACGACATATGCGTACCTGTGATTGAGGCTAGGGTCAACGGCGTCGCTAGACACCTTCTTCCGTTTGAGACGGAAGTTGGCGTCGATGCCGATGAACAACCTGCGAAGCCAGCTACTGCAAAAGTTAGACTACGTATGCTATCGTATACGCATGCGTGCTCTCACCTCTTCGACTGCGGTGGACCATCGTCCTCGGATAGCGGGATGTTCTTGCCGGGTTGTGGGCACGCGGGACAGTCGACAGCACATTCGCCGGGTTGAGTCGCGGCGATGCCATCAGGATCGTTCCCGCGGCCACCACACTTCATCATCTTCAAGTGGCGCCACTCCCGGATCATCGTCAAGAACGACGGATAGCGGTCCTAAGACAGAGGTTAGCGAACGAACACTGTCATGTCATATACAAGAATCACGAACCTTGGGGGTATGGACCCCAGTGTTGTCGGTGCGGCGTGCAAGGCTGATGTAGAAATCATACGCCGAGACTTTGGATTGGGTAGAGAGGAGATGGAAGGACTCGAGGAGGCGGAAGGTCGCGGCAGTCTTTGGGTTGACAGACGTGGCGGGGAACCAGCTCGCACGAAGTAGCTGGACATGTGGGGGATGGGCACTCTCACAGCCACAGAACTGCAGGGACACTTCGTGTATACCGAAGATATCGAGGACGATGAAGTCGTCACCCCAGGCGGATCTCGGATTGATGCACTTGTCGCCCGGTTCGTGGCCCAGCTGGACGCAGAGCCCAAGGGACTTGAGCGAGACACGATGGAAGCAGTCGCCCCTCCACTCCTACAAAGGTCATCAGTGAGCGGCACTATCACGAACTTCGTAGCTACACAACATACCTTGACACGGTGAAGGGGAGTGCGGGCATGAGTAGACAGGATGCATCCTTGGCAGTAGAGTCGGTGGTCGGCGCAGTCGTCGCATCGGTAGACTGTAGCGGTCGGATCGGCGCCGCACGGGCACGAGGCGTTGACGAAATCACCTCGACCTTCGAGACGCAGGAGCTCGTCGAGGTAGGTGTCCGCCTCGGGGATCCACTGCAGTATTGGCCGGTCCTGTGGAAAACGGGTAAGTGGACGTCTACACGGATGGGATAAGTGTACTTACCCCGGCGGTGCGCTTCCGAGGCCTCGGATCGTCGGCAATTTGCTGCAGTTGATGATATATGTAGTCGAGGTCGCCAGGGTGGCTCATGGGGTCGTACGGTGCCGACTCCGCGTCGTCTATCTGATGGAGAGGTGGGAGGGAGGAAGGGAGAGACAGGGAGCGAGTACGCTTCTTCGGCGAGGCGGGAAGGTTATAGTAGCGAGTCTGAATGCGAGTGCCCTCGTAGCCATGCTCCCAGTCGGCGTGTGTGTGCGTGATAGTCGGCGACGAGCGGCCATCGGCGCTGGGCTCGTTGTCGTCGTCGCAGTAGTACGCGAAGTTGCTCTTGCGTTTGGGACGAGGCATGAAGAGCTTCCTGATGGAACCGAGCCATCGGGGAGCCATGGCGAGGGAATATGAGGGGATGCAGGGATGAGAAGGGGACAAGACGAACTCGCCAAAGGCCTACATACCCTCAACCCCGCCGCGCAGCCCGCCAGCCGAGAGCCCAGTCCTCGTCCATGACACAGGCATGACGCAGCAGCGACGTATGGCCGCCGCAATCGCTCGAGACCCTGGGCAAGCTCTTCAGCAATGCTACCAAACAGGGGGGAGGGTGTGCGTCGGGAGGCGGATCGTCGAGCTCTGCAGGAAAGATTTCAGTCATGAGGACACGTAGCACATGGTGCGAACGGCCAAACGTACGGCGTTGCTGATAGATGGTGCAATACGACTGCACCCCACATCGCAGACACGAGCTCCGGTGGCGAGGACCCATGAGAATGTCCGAAGGCATTCAAGTAAGTTCTGCTCCCGATTAAATACTGAGAACGCACAAACGGCGACTTCATTAAGTGCATTTAGATATAGTAGCGGGGACTACTCACCAACCAACGATAAATTCTATGGAACGAGGGGAGTTGATGAACGTTCACGAACGAGAAGTGCGCCACAGATGCTCTAGATGCATTGAGCACAGCCCGCAGAGATTCACACCTGACGAGAAGAACATACCTCCAGGACTATCCACCCTCAATTCACCCCGTCGTGTGTCACGAGGGCGACCCGTTGACCATAGTCACCCTATGGATGGTCAGCTAATATTCTGACAATATTGCAGACACGTCACGGACCTAAAGATTTGCTGTAGTGTCAGTGAAAAGCTGATATTTATCGGAGTGGCACTAGTTCGGGAGACGGTAGATGTTCTTGAACTGAGATGTATAGACACTGGTTGGAGGCGATCAGGCAGAGAAGCAAGGGGCGAGACTTGGGCGAGACTGACAGGTGGTCACATCATGACGGAGGAAAGGCAACACGACGGAGGCGCTCGAGGCAACTTCTGGGAGAGACGCCGGGTCAACTTCTTAGTAGCGGTCCAATCAGAGAGCAGATATAGGTCCCCCTTACAGTCCTGACACGACAAAACAATGACTTGAAGTGTAAGTAGCTCACTTTTGGGACCCCGAATTGAGTCTGAGACATGGTTATATAGTACTTAATACATTGTGGGTGTTTCCCTGCTGCGCGGTATCAACTCGGAGATGTGTATTGAATCTGACCCTTGAACACGCTCTGAGCCCATATGAAGACTGTGAACGTTTCCCGGCCGATTCGTATCCTCCCCCACAAAATTGTCGGAATACATATACATTGCATAGCTAAACTGATTCAGGATTCTCAGACTCATACAAGCAACCAATCTCTCGCATCAAACGTTGCCAGGGCAGGGTACTCTCGCGAAAGGCTTGGAAGTAACCCTCGCCGCCACCTCGAACACGATACTCCCATTCTTCCGCGAGCATTATGATGATCTTGGCACCCCAATCTAGTGCCGCCTCTCGAGCTTCAGGCGTAGCACATATCCCGGGATTTGCATGAAGCGTGGCCCAGCCTTTCACCCTCGCCGACAGTTCATCGCGCAGGTCGGTCTCGATAACTTCTACAGCCTCTGAACGCCAAACAGAAATATGTTCCCTCCCCGCTTTCACGATTTCATCTGTTTGGAAGGATCCGAGGATCGCTTCGGGTGTGCCCCATGGGCCCTCCTCCTCGTGCTCTGCGAGAGCGTCCCATCTCTCGCGCGACGGGGGAATGAACTGGTACGGAGGCGCCCAGAGTCCCAGAAGAGGACCCGAGCCGCAGTCGACATAGTGTGCGGCGCGGAAGACCTTCGTAGCCCGCGAAAGCAAGTCCTCGGGCAACATTGTGTTCGGTAGAATCGAGTAGGTTATGCTGCTCGTCGAAGGAAGAGGAGTAGCAGCTTTCCGGGACTCGTAGTATCTCTTATTTGTGGCGGCCTTGTTCTTCTTCCCCCTGAAGTATATTGTAAGTAAACGCACTGTAGCAAGAGATTCAACGAATAGATTGCCATACTTATCTGATGCTCGATACCGGCGTTTCTGTTCCTGTCGTGCAGCGTTCTTGTCTTCGGCAGTGAGATATTTGGCACGACGCCCCATACTGATGAAGTGCAGAGGCAAGGGTGGTTCGCACAGATGAGGTCTACAATACGACCGATTTAATTCACGTGGCACTGCCAATAACGCGTAAAGAGCGGACTAATCTAGTGATGTGCTACAAGCCACTGCTACACAGACAGGGTGTGGTCGTAAGCTGCATCACCGGGATACAAGCAGATCAGCACGGCCTCGACTACACGACTACATACATCGGCGACACCCAAAGGCTTTTATCGCTCACTACGAGCGCGAAGTGTCCAAAGGCAGAAAAGCAGAACGTGGGGGCGGATCGGAACAGAGACGAGCACGAGAGGGATCGGTACAGACGGGAACGAGAGGGATCGGTACAGAGACGGGCACGAGAGGGATCGGTACAGAGACGGGCACGAGAGGGATTGCAAGACGGAATGATGTGGGTTTGGGATGATATATGCAGACTGATAGCAAACTCGCAGACGTCAAGAAGGGGGCTCTGAAACGTATGGGACAGCATATGGTTTGGGGGTAGAGAGAGAAAAGCTGCAAAAGAGATTGAGCAATACGACAGACGGAGCGTTCAATACGAGGTATAAGACAGCGGAACGGCAGGCGAAGGATCAACATACTATGTTCTTTTAACGGGCGGGCGGGAACCTCTGCTTGACAGCGTCCCTCGCCTCGGCCTTCGCAAAGGCGTCGATGGCATCGTCGCGGTCAGTGCACTTGTACCCGCTCCCATTGGGAACGTGAGAGATGGAGTCGGTCATCTCGGCACTGTAACCTACGTCAGTGGAGGCAAATAACCCAGGTGGAGAGTGCATACCTGTTGTCGAACACACCGACAACTCGGCCGCGTGTCACCACGTACCACGTTTCCGAGTTGCTGGGAGGAGCAATGTAGGCAACGTAGTCACGAGCAGGAGCGGCGGCGGGGACGGTAGCGGCAACGGGGACGGCAGCGGCAGCGGGGACAGTGGGGACGGCGGCGGCAGCGGGGACAGCAGTGACGGCGGGCCCTGCAGCGGCGGCGAGGACGGCGGCGGCGGCGCGAACGCCAGCGGCTGCGCGAACGCCAGCGCCATCGGCAACGTTGGGTAGGTCGACGTCGACATGCTCCGGGGTGGTGTAGAGTGAGCCGCGTCCGGAGCTCATGGTGACGGAGCTGAGAGACGTGCTCGCAGAGCTGACGCGGGCGGATTTCATGGACGAGCCCGACTCCGATGGATCAACCTGCCCGCCATAGAGGAGGTGCGGGGCAGACGCAGGCACTCCCGCGAAGGAGAGAGGGACTGAACGAGCAGCCACGGGGTGGCCAGCGCGATGAGGGTGAGGAGGGGGACGTCCTCCACAGTTCTTGCACCTGATGTGATCGTGGGGGCATTGAGTTTGCGCACCTCGGTCGACGAGCTCGACGTCAACATCGTGAGAGGTAGTAGACAGAGTGGGCGTTGTAGCAGGAGGAGGGGGGAGAACAGCAGGCAGATGTTCGGCAAGGAAGGTGGACTGAGGAGAGACGCTGTCCCAGAGTTGGCGGTCGGAGTCGTTGCTGTCACTGGCGTCTCTGGGCACGGTGTTGAAATCCTCGTGGGACAGATGCATGTGACCAGGACCTAGTCACGGTGTCACAAGCGTGAGTTCAACTTGCCAGCAGCGCGTCGCGTACTACGTTCTAACTTCTAACACTCACCGTGCAACAGCCATCGAAAGCAAGGCATACACGGATAGGTGATGGGCGCATCTGAATGCGTCTCTGTGTCAAAGTACATGTGAGTAACTTGTCTAATCCTTGGAACACTAACTGACCGTTGTATCTTTTGCCGAACGTCAGCCATTGTTCCAAGATGCCGCCGATGGAGAAAAGCGGGGACTGGTCGGCCATCTCCCAATCGTCTTGTCTGGCGGAGGACGTGTTGGTCATGGCGGTGGGCGGGAGGAGCGAAGAGCAAGGAAAGAGGGGCAGGACGGGACGACTCACTGGCACTCGCGAACCTCGAATCTATATAGGCCACACGCACGGGGAGTGTCCCTGAATCTGGTAAATGCCGTTCTCGGTGGCGGGGCAAGGCCATTGCCTGAACTGACGAAGTATTTAAGGTTGCGAAGACCGGGCGCCTCGAACAAACCGCACTTGGCCTCGAACTCGACCCTCATCGTCCCCTCACAAAAAAAGTACGTCTCGACTTTGTCGCGTCACACACCGTCTAACACGCGTCGATAGATGGCACCTCCTACCTGGGCCACAGAAGAACAATGGCAGTGGCTTTCCGACCGCAAGGGCGCGTGCGCCGACGCGGTCGGTTGGGTAACTGGCTCACCTCCGTTTTCCACGAATGGTTCCTCCAGTGGCCTGAACGCACCATTCTCTTCGGTCCAGAGGCCACGACCCTTACAGACGATCAGCAAAATGAGCTCGCAATCGCGATCTCAACACGCCAGGATGTGAGTTTGTCGATGTATCACGATACATCGACAAGTCTCTGACTTGGCAATCCCTCTTTTGCAGAGAATCACGAACTGGTTCAACAACCACCGCTCTCGCACGCGCGAGTCTCGTGGTCTCCCCGCTGCCGTCACCGCCTCACTCACGAAGGGTAAGGGTCGCGCCCCCCAGGCGAGAGAAATCTACTGCAAGATGTTCTACGACGACGAGAAAAAGGCCATCATCGAGCGCGACCTCAAGGCAGAGCGCCAGGCCATGGGGCGTAAGCTCAACCGCTCAGAGATCTTCCGCATCACACGCGCACGCGTTGACTCGCTCTTTGGGAGCGCGAGCGACGCCGAGAGGGCGCAGGTGGAGGCGCGACTCGCCGAGGAGAAGGCCAAACGGTCGTTGCCACAACCGACCAACCAGAACACCAGGACACCTCAGGACTACCAAAAGTATGTGCGCGTTTATGACCTCGTGTCAACATGTGCTGACCTACGGCTTCGAAGCGCAATCGACGCCGCCCCCGCGCTCATCGAGCGCGTTCTAGAGCGCATCGCTGAAGAGACCGGTTGGTGCATGTCGGTTGTTGCCGCGGGTCCCAGTCCGGAGAACGGTGGCGAAATAAATAGTTTTGCGTGAGTTTTCCCCATCGTTAGTTTACTTTTCCCCATTGCTAAATCTCTGCTCTCAGTGTCCATTTCGGACGCAACCAGTCTGGCCACACGCTCCCACAGGCCATCGACAATTTTCGGGATAGCTTCATCCGGCCTATGATGTACTTCGCCCGAGGCGCCTACCGTAAGTGTCTTATCACTGTCCAAATATGTCTTGACTCACTGGTCTGCGTCGTGAATCAGCCCGAGAGGTTCGGGAGAGTCGCGCCCTGGATGTCCCCGCCGCCACAGAGTTCGAGAATACCTCGAGCAGCCAACCAGCATCGTCGTCTGCCAACATGTCCCAGCGGAGCTCGAGCACGAGCACGTTCGAGGCCCCGCCGTCATCTAGCGCGTCATCACCTTCGTCAGGCACATCGCCCGCCGCATCGTCCTCGGCCTCTTCGTCCTCCGGCGTGTCCTCGTCTTCGTCCTCCGGCGCGTCCTCGTCCTCCGGCGCGTCCTCATCGTCCTCGTCCGGCCCAGCGTCGTCTGCTGGCGGCATGGAGCCGTCGTCCTTGCCCGGCGTGGAGTCGTCGTCGTACGCTGCCGCATACTCATCTGATGCTTCATATGCGTCTAGTGTCCCAACCTTCCCCTCCAACTTCAACGCATTCACCTCCACGTCGGTGCAGTCTCCCCTTGACACCGCGTTTGGTCTGCCAGGGAGTTTCAACTTCCCACTGCACTCGGGATACGATATGAACGGCAACATTTCCTCATTCCCGAACACATGGCAGCTCGGGGGAGCTACGGTTGATCCGTTGAGCGGCTCCTACCCCTTCTATAGTTCGGCTATGCCCGACCTTGGGATGGACTGGGGTAATATGAGAGATTTCGGTCTGCCGGCCAGCACGCCCGTGATGGGCGACCCTCTGGCTTTCACAGCCTCCTCATCGACCGAACCTCCCGCTCCCGCCTCACTGCCTCCGTCGCCTTCGTCCACTCTCGCATCGTCGCCGACGTCCGCTTTTGCGTCGACTCCCTCGACGCCCCCGCTGACGCCGACATCCACTCTCGCGTCGTCGCCGACGTTCAATTTCCCTGCGACCCCTTCCTCCGTGCCTGCGCCGACCACTCCGCCGATGTCTTCTTCGCCTACGCCTGCCTCCGAGACCGGGTCTACTATGCCTGACTCCACGAGTTCCGCACCGCCGGTTGCCCCGCTGTCGTCTCTTGCTACCCTCGCCAACGTCGCAGCAGCCGCACCTCCGAGTCCCGCTCAGCACCCGCCATCCGTCCGCAGGAAGGCAGCGTCGACGTCGACGTCGACAGCACACGCGTCCTCTTCCATGTCCTCCCGACCTCACCGTATCCGAAAGCCCCCCCGGCGCCCCGATGCTTCACCAGAGCGACCTGACTCGACCTCCGACAAAGAGAACGACTTGCCCAGGCCGGCCAAGCGCTCTCGTACGTCTTAACCATCCGAGGTGATGCCCGTTTGAATTGTTCGTATGCCTGTGCTCTCCCCTGATGTTTACTCTCGCTGATCCTGCTGGTTCGACATACTTACAAAAAGCCTTTTATATCATCTCTGTCTGCTTCAGTCTCTCCCCGATCGATCTCTATGTACTACCATGAACAATGATGCCGCGCTCGTCGTCCTGTGGTGTGTTGGCGTCCCCGAGCCCGTATATGTATGACTCGCTCTGTCTTACTCGTATACTCACGTAACCCGATTCCGACTCGCTGTGTACCTCGGTCCTCCACTTATCACAAAACCATACATACATAGACTCGTTTGCTGCCTTTATGTACCTTGTCCTCCACTCATCGTAAAACCATAAAACACATGTAGACTCGCTTCCTTTATGTATCGCTTCTTGCACAAATATAGTATTGTATATTATAACTTGCTCCGCGTGAACGTCTCGTCTACTGCACGAAGACCTTTTGCTTGAACTACAATAAGTATTGCTGTATTGCTGTCTAAGACTTCGTGAAAGCAGTCTGTCGTCAATAGAGGCCCGCGTGTGGTAGGATAAGTATATCGTAATATCACTGGTGGGATTGATGATATCTCGGCTGAGACTGTAGACGCGCCGGGAGGAGCGGACGCCGGGGCGGCTCAGAGGTGGTCTTCCTGACCCAAACGGGCAGGGGAAGCCTCAGCTACAAGTGTTTGGTAGAACCGGTCGAATTCGGAAGGAGCGTCATTCCCGCGGTCTGAGGATTGTATCTCCGCTAGGACTATAGGCGGGCCGGGAGAAGCGGAGAAGCGGGGCGGCCTAGAGGCGGTTTTCCTGACCGAAACGGGCAGGGGGCGGGGTGGCAGCTGCCACGAAGGTGCGCCAACGTATCCTGAAAGGGAGGCCTTTCTCGTTACATCAAGAAGGCCTTCTCAATGTATCGACAACTGGCTCTCAATACATCGTGAGTACTCCGCTCTAGGAACAGATTCATATGGATAACCCATGAATTCTCACTAGAGTATAAAGATGTATCTATATGACAAGGACGCCTGATGGAGGAGAGGTGGAGACGTACGGGGTAGCACTGATACAGCACGCCCGTAGTCGAGAAGGGTGGTAGCTTCGGATTATGATACGCCCTAGGCTAGGACGAAGGCAAACTAGAGTTGGGTGACAATGTACCAATCCGAAGCTGGGGACTCTACCCCAGCATCCAGTGGCTTTTATATTGTAGAGACCTGTCTACGAGAACAATAACACATGTAGAACAATAAGAACATGAGGCGTGCTACGGAAACCAAGCGGAAAGCACGGAGGCCCGTCGAGGGTCACAGGACAATAGCTAAGACAATAACGAATGAAACAGGGTGGGAACGAGGATGAGGCGAGGTAGAACATGTGCTCGTAACACGAGCCTCCGAGTCGCAGGTCGAAATCGGCGGCTCGCCTGTTCGGACGCTGTGGGTGTACCTGATACCACGCGCGGGACCCTGTGAAGCGGAGCATCGCGCAGAGGGCGTCGAGCCAGACGAACGTCGAACGCGCACCCGCTCGAGCAGTGCACGTCTCACGGATACCACTGGGGCGGCGTGCAGGCGCCGCGCTTGAAAGAGCCGGCGCTGCGCTCCGAGGGTACATGACGAAGACGAAAGTGGCGGTTGGGGATGCCCCGGCCAGAAGCAGAAGTGATAGACGGCGCAGAAGGACGGGAGGGAGAGGATGTCGTGCGTGTGGGTCTGGCCGGGGGCATAAGCAGATGACGAGCGTGCGGCAATCCAGCCACGCCCTGCCGTCGACGAGACGATATGGCTCCGGTAGAAGGTCTGTACATACCACCGAGAACGGAGGTGGCGGTCGCCAGACGCGTAGGGCTCGTAGTATGGCAAGAGCCGGTTGTGGCGAGCAGAGCTCGTGGATTTGTCGTTGGCTTAGGCCGTCCGCACGCTAAGTTCACGGGGAGTCAACAAACACCTATATCCAAGATTGTAAGCAACCGTCGAACGTCTCCACGCCATCCAAACAGCCCACAGTCAGCACCGCAGAGACATCAACATCACAACGCACCGCGGTCCACAACTTCTCTATAACGGCGAACGCAATCAAGCCGAGCCCGTCCGACAGGCAGGTCGCAGGAAGCAGAGTTGTACTAAGTATATTTCTCGCGAACGCTAACCACCCACTCACTTAGAACTATCTACGCACTCCGCGGCGCCCCCGCCTCCGGCAAATCCGCGCCCAAATTATCCGGGATCGCAAGCGTCGGGTCCGTCTGGCTCTTCAACCTGCCGCCAAACAGCACGGGCCCGTTCTTTTGTGTATGCCCAACGCCGCCCAACGCCGCCCATGAACAGCTGCAGAAGGCACTATGTCTCGGCTCAATTTGTCCGAGTTTACGTAGTTTCCCTTTAAGACAGTGGCAAGCCAGCCGCGCGCACTTCGGATACTAGTACTACATACGCGTCACCCTTCTGCAACGGCTGCGGCGATACCCCTACATTTTAACTTCGACTATACACGACCGTTGCTATGGGCAGAGTAGCAGCGGCACTGTACATGGTAGACCCGCCTTCAAGTATGACGATGACGCCTTTGAGCTTTATAGAAACTTCCAAATTGTATCACATCGCCGCAGTCGGACAAGGCCGGTTTTGTTCACTACTCATCGCCTTGCCAAATCTTGTCTAGAATATGGTGTGCATCGACCACAATTGGTATCTCGTTCTTAGCAGAAAAGGCATAGACTCGCCGTCGCCGATACCGCTAACTCACACTGCATTACGGCTGAGCACCTGGCAGGTACTTAAGATCCCCGGCTCGGCGACGTCAGTGCTAGCTCATACTCTTACGACCGCTTGCAACCCCTCGCATATCATGACATCCAACACAAATCCCTTTTCGCATAACCCGCATGTCAAGATTCCTGTCGGCAATAGTCGCAACGAACGTTTCATGCTGGTGGACTGCGCCAGCATTCTCACGGTTGGTACTACTGCCAGTGGCGATGAGCACTGGCAGCTGAAACACACCTCCAAAAGTGCATTAGACTTATCGAAAGACAAGAAGTTGAGGTACTCATACCTTTCCCTTTGGCCGTTCGTCAGAAGAGACTCGCAGCGCGGCATGAGCAAGTTGAAGATCCCCGCCACAGTCTTCATACAAGCATGCCAAGTGTCGAGGAGAATGCCCAACACAGTGTATACGCTGTTAGTCGAGCGTCCGGTCGTACAAGACTTCGTTGAAGGCGACCTTGAAGGCGGTGCGAAGGAGTGGGCGAAGGAAGTGCGTCAACTTTGCTGCCAGGCTCGATTGTACTTCCTCTTTCAACAGGACGGTCTCGACGACGACTCGCTCCCAACATTCATGCACGATGCCCGCACATTCTTCGAGCTCATCCACGTCGTGCCTGAAAATGTCCACGTTATATTCCCTCCAGTCTACAATGGGTAAGAAACCGTTTACACGAAACACCTCGGGGGTGTGGACTGATCCGTGATCAACCTACAGGGTGTTTGCTCGCATCTTGAAGCAGATCCAAGCCAAGCCATCCGAGGATGTTCTTCATCCTTATCGTATGATCACGCTGCCTGCATTACTCCCAAGAGACTCGTCATTGTCGGAATGGTCAAGTAGCAACTCTACGGTGCCAGACTCCTCTGCCTCTCAAGACGGTAGTGGCGACTTTACCGGAACATCGATGCTATCGGAGCCCCGCGAATACTGGATGCTCCAGACAATGTTTGGGCTCGTCCAATACCGCAACCACAAAACCGACAACCAGCGGTCCATTTGGGATCAGGCTATCATCGTGGGACTGGCTATAAGGGAAGGTGTCCCTCGTGGGGTGGACAGGATCGCCTTCATCGCAGCAGCTGCGCAAGAGTTGGCAAAGACATTGCTACTGGGACCTGAACGATGGGAGAACGATGAATACGTCCCGTCCTCCGGATACAGCCCCATGGCCGACCGTCTCGGCAAGCTTGGCCAAGGGTCCCCCGATAATGCGCCGGCAGCCACAGTGAATGCAGCGCAGGAATTCTGGGTCTTTCCTCTGCTCGACCATGTTTTCGACTTCAGGGGCCTTCCTCCCCCTTTGCCGCACGGGTACATGTGGTGGTTCAAAGCTAAACTCACTTGCAAATGCGGCGACGAGGGCTCGATGACTTTCCACGCACCGGCGGCCCTTTACTTTCGGACGTGGAACGACAAGACTTGGCAGGCCTCGGACTACGTCGACGACCCTAGAGCAAAGTTCTGTATGCTCCTCGTCGGAAAGTGGACCGTGACCCGGTATGGCGAGGCGTCCATAGAACAGAAAGATATTGCGGAGGAGACGCGAGGCGCTTCGAAGGCTTGGGTAGTGAGGCTCGTGATACGTCGATGGGCGAGGAACAGCGAGGAGTGGAAGCTGAAGCGGTGGCTTCGGGGTATCCCCGACTCCTCGAAGCGGAAAGAGGAGATGGAGCGAATGCAGGAGGACGGCGACCTCTCGAAGACCTTCAAAGTAGTGTCTTTCAATCGCTCGAGACGCACTACTCCCGTACTCGCTAGCGCGGCTGCAGCTGCAACTGCAGATACCAAAAGCCCGGCGGCGAGAAGAGTAGCCACCACAATGCCTACTTGGGGTTTAGAAAGACGTCCGGTGACTAATCTGTACGTTAATGCACCTTCCTTCAGACGGTAGATGGTGGTTGTGCAATGGATACCAGACTATGACCAACGAACCAGAGGACAACATACCTGTTTGACATGTCGTGCCTGCTTGCGCCTATATGATACCAAACGACGATCAAGTTTGAAGCGTATTCACAAGGCCCAACATCACCATACCTCGACGACGAGCCAAATTACCAGTCGTCGCACGAACTGTGACCAATAGTACTCAGTAGAAATCGCCAAATCGTTCAGCAGGGACGTTCATCAAGCACTCGCCAACGACACAGGACCCGGCTCTATCAAGTAGTACTCATGTACCTCCACCGCTCCGCACCCTCTACGCGCCCGGCAGTGGGGCCCCCACCTCCGGCAAATCCGCGCCCAAATTATCCGGGATCGCAAGCGTCGGGTCCGTCTGGCTCTTCAGCCTGCCACCAAACAGCACGGGCCCGTGCTCCGCGCGGAACGCGGCGATGCGCTGCTCGACCTCCGGGCGGAAGTGGCGCATGAGGCCCTGGATGGGCCACGCGGCGGCGTCGCCGAGCGCGCAGATCGTGCGGCCCTCGATCTGCTTCGTGAGCTCGAGGAGCATGTCGATCTCGCGCGCGTGCCCGCGCCCTTCCGCGAAGCGGTCCATCATGTTCATCATCCACGTCGTGCCCTCGCGGCAGGGCGTGCACTGCCCGCAGGACTCGTGCTTGTAGAACTGCGATGGACGGGGCTGTTAGTGCGCTGGGCTGGAGTGCGGGAGAGATGGGACGTACGTGTGCGAAGCGCGCGATGGCCTTGACGATGTCGGTGCTCTTGTCCATCACGATGACGGCGCCCGTGCCGAGACCGGACTGGGCGTCCTTCAGGGAGTCGTAGTCCATGCTATAGGCATTGTCAGTAACGACAAACAACGTGGATGATAGGCTCGACTCACAGCACTTCAGAGCACTTGTCGATCGGAAGGACGGGGACCGAGCTACCGCCGGGGATGATGCCGAGCAGGTTGTCCCAGCCGCCGCGAACGCCGCCACAGTGCTTCTCGATGAGGTCCTTGAGCGGGATGCTCATCTCCTCCTCGACGACGCAGGGGTTGTTGACGTGCCCGGATATACAGAATAGCTTCGTGCCCTGATTCCGCGCGCGCCCGAACCCGGCGAACCACGGCGCACCGCGCCTGCAGATCGTCGGGGCGACGGCGACCGTCTCGACGTTCGCGACCGTCGTCGGGCAGCCGAAGAGGCCGACGTCCGCGGGGAATGGGGGCTTGAGGCGGGGCTTGCCCTGCTTGCCCTCGAGGGACTCGATGAGCGCGGTCTCCTCGCCGCAGATGTACGCGCCGGCGCCGCGGTGGAGGTAGACGTCGAACGAGTATCCGGTCCCGCACGCGTCCTTGCCGAGGTAGCCGGCCTTGTAGGCCTCGTTGATGGCCTGCTGGACGTGCGACGCCTCCTGGTAGAACTCACCGCGGATGTAGATGTACGCTGCACTGGCGTTCATCGCGCGACCGGCGACGAGGCATCCCTCGATGAGCTTGTGGGGGTCGCCACGCAGGATCTCGCGGTCCTTGCAGGTGCCGGGCTCACCCTCGTCCGCGTTGACGACGAGGTAGCGTGGACTACGATTCGGGTTGGGAAAAGGATGGGACCGAGCGAAGGGGAACGCTTACCGCGGATCCTTCTCCCAACCAGGCTTGTTCATGAAGCTCCACTTCAAACCGCTCGGGAAACCAGCACCTCCTCGGCCACGAAGACCAGAGTCCTTGATGGTCTGGATTATCCACGAGTCTCCTTTGAGAATGATGTCTTTCGTTTTGTGCCAGTCACCGCGGGACTGGACAGAGGAGGAAGTCAGTAGGATGAGCGAGCCATTTGGATATGCAGACACTGATGAATCGCGCATAAATAATGCATGCATAGCTTACTGGCCGGAGACGGTGCGATAGATCTGAGGCGCCGCACACCGACCGCTGGTATGCTAATCGCCTGATGCACAGAGGTTGGAGGTTGTCACTCTGCTGCGAAGTGCATCTACGCGTGTCGAGCGTCGGACGTTGCGACAATATGATTTGGATGCTAGGGAGACGACCCGCATAGTCACTGGAACATACTCAGGCGGCGACGGAGAGGGTCACCCCACAAGGTCTGACAGTATAACTCGCTGCTCGACACTCCCCCGCCCGCTTATATGGCTACAAGCCCGGAGTGACAGAGCACAGTTCTGCCTCCATCTATGCGTCCCAGGCCATATGTTCAGAACGGAGGAGGGCCTGCATGAGTGGGTGGTTGGGCACAGCGAGAACAACTGGACTGATGACGTGACCAGCAAGCCATCCGTCCGAACTCCCCACTCCTCCACAGCAACGGTCTGCCAGAGTCCATGCTTCTCTCCCGTGCATACTGCCCTACCCCGCAGCCCATCCCGCCCAACACAGCAAGCACAGAAGGAAGCACGGATCCGAGTTCAAAGACTCGGCGGACGCAAAACGCAGAACAGCCAACAAAAACACCGAAGACTCACCATCGCGCCCTTGATCCCATGGTCGTGCCTGCAATACGCATTGGTAAAGATGCGGTCCTGGTCCTTGAGGCCCCCGTAGCGGCGCACAGGCGTGTCCTGCACCGTCGCGAACGACCGGCGCAGCTTGGCCCGGAACGGCCGCGAGATATCTGTCCGTCGAGTCGTCAGCATCGTCGGAGGGGCCATGCAATAGCGTCAGAGGGGACATAGGGAGCGGGCAGGGGAAGACGCACTAGTCGCGGACGAGGCGTGTCTGAGCATCGTCGTGGACGGTGAGCAAGGGTGTTTGCTCGCCGTTCTGACCGTTGCCCGCGCTCCCACTGGCTCGGGCGACGCCGGGTCTGTGCTTGGCCCTGTTTGCGTTGTGGCGGGCGGTAGGTCGACGGCGCCCAAGCGGGCTGTGTCGTCATCGGCGGTCTGCACTTCGACGTCGACTTCAACTTTGTGCTGCGACTTGGAATGCATGTTATGCTAGCTGCAACATTCGCTGCTACTCTGCGTATAGTACCGTCACACGAGTCCATAAGAGCGCGCATGCTCGTACAGTAACTGGTACGTCGCCGCGCCAGCACCAACCCTGGTTGATCATACCCACAGGTAGCGGAGAGCCAGCTAAAGCCGTTGAGCTTGAGCCCAGACTATGTTGACATGTGGATGAAGGTATGTGTGTACTAATAATCCTGCAATACACGGTACGAAACGATTCGGGAGCAATGGGGCGTCGAGCCGTCAAGCCGAAAGAAAGGAAGGATCAACGTCTACGCACGCTGTCTACGACAGCTGCTAGTACTTACTCAGTCTACAGCCCGGCCTCGCCGCCACCTATCTCCGTCACACATACACACACTCGATCTTCCAAAGCGGCAGATGCACCCATCCACCGTGCCGACGCTCTCGAGCTCGTACGCGTGGTGTGCGGTCAGCACCACTACCTCCGAGTCCGCCTGCACGAGCTCTCTAACTGCCCTGTACACGCATTCCGCAGATATCCCAACCGTGCGGCGCAGATACCTGAGCCTCTCTCAAAGTCCGCGTCGAGCCCTGGCCTCCGCCCAGGCCCCCAGGAGATCGTCCAGAGCACCTGCTCGCTGAACGCACCCGGTACGCCTCCCCTTGTTCTCTATCCCGCAGAGTACTCACCCTGCCCGCGGCCGTAGCGGGTGCCCACGCGCACCACGCTGTCTGTCTGTCGTGCCGTGACCAATCCCGCACGCACGCTGCTATCACCTGGCCACACTCTTACCCCTCGCACATCGGGCTCGATCCTCGTCGGCCCCGTCCGCGTTCAACGTTCGACGTTCGACGTTCGACGTTCGACGTTCGACGTTCGGTACACCCACCTACCTAACGAGACACGGACGCAGTACTCCCCCCTCGGTACCCCACGTCGAATGCCCGCGCCCGTGCCTGCCGCTCGCCCGACAGCACCCGCGACTCCGAGGCTCTTCCTCGACGCCGAGATCCCCATTTACCCGTACCCGTTTGCACGCTGCCCAGGCACAGCACACTCGCGCTGCTCGCCCACTATCTCCGTCTGGTGCGCGGTGTTCCTTCCCCGCTCCTGCCTTCTCCTCGGGGTGCCTCGCCCCTCGCTCCTCACACATCGAGAGGCTCTCGCTGCCGATCCGTACTTCGCTGTCAGGTAAACTACCGCACTCGACTTTGTCTCGGGCCGTGCCTGAACGTGCGCGTGCTCAATCTCGTCTGGCTCCCGGTTCCGGTATAGGCCATCGACGATGCCCCGCTTTCGCAGGCGTTTGACATCCGGACCATGGCCATGACCTATAGGCTATCTCTATCACGCATCGGGTCCAGTAGCCTGTAGGTGCCTCCCGCCGGCTATGTCATCTCGTTCTGTGTATGCACGTCGCACCTCGCCGCGCCGCGATTCAGGACACGAACAGGTCCTCAGGCCCTCAGGTCCTCAAAGGCGAAGAGAACAAAGCCGCTCCGCAAACGCTTCTGGCCCCGCGCGGGTGTACAGCGGCGCGCAAGGCATCGTCGGACGTTGCGCACCCGAGGCCCCGCTTCCTCTTTCATCATGCATACCGCCAACTTCCAAGGCTCCGCACACGCGCGCAGCCCGCCCATCTTGCCGCGTTCCCTCCCCGGGCCGCCTCGCACCTCGAGATAACCCCGCTGCCGATCCGTACTTCGCTGCCAGTGCCAGGCAGAATACCGCGCTGAGTACTGAGTGCTCCGAGGACGTTGTCTCCGCCCGTCCGTGCGTGCCTGAACGTGCGACGGCTGGCTCCCGAACCGCGCATCGCGAATCGCTGTTGTTCCGTTACAGGTCATCGACGTCGGACGATGCGGCTGCCCCGCGTTCGCAGGAATCTGACATCCGGACCGCCGCATGGCCATGACGATCACTATCTCTGTCACGCATCGGGCCCAGTAGCCTGTAGGTGCCTCCCGCCGCTATGTCAACTTCGTCCCAGTCTATGTCATCTCGTTCTATGTATGCACGTCGCGTCGCCGCGGTCCAGGTCTCCCAATTCAAAGGCAGAGGCAAAGAGAACAAGGCCTCGGCGACCGCCCGGGGCCGCGCGAGTGTGCTGGGTATCGCGATCGCAGCGCGCACAGTCTCGTCGGACGTGTGCGTGTGCATGTGCATGTGGCGTGCGCACCCGAGGCTCAGCTTCCTCTTCCCCTTCCTCTTTGGTTAACGTTAACGTTCTGCATACCGCCCAGGCTCAGCCCGCTGCTCGCCCACTATCTCCGTCTGGCGTGCGGCGCTCCCTCCTCGCTTCTCAACGTTTCAACTCCGTTTGAGCCGCCTAGCCCCTCGCCACTCGAGACTCGCCACTCGAGATAATCCCGCTGCCGATCCGTACTTCGCTGTCAGGTATGCTACCGCACTCGACCTTGTCTCCGTCCGTGCCTGACCGGCGCGTTGTTCAGTCACCACAGGCCACCGACGATACGGCTGCCCCGCGTTGCAGGCGTTTGACATCGGGACCATCATGGGGCATGACCTATCTCTAATCCGCATCGGGCCCAGTACCGTTACGTGCCTCGGGCCGCCGGCTAGGCCATCTCGTTCTATCTTTGCAGACCTTGTCCCCATCGCACGTCGGCGGGGTCCAGGAATCGGAGCAGGTCCGCAGGTCCTCAAAGGCATATGCAGATGCAGATGCAAAGAGAACAAGGCCGCTCAGCGATTGTTTCTGGGCCCCGCGCAAAGTGCAAAGTATCGTCGGACGTGTACGTAGACATGCGCATGTGCATGTGGCTTTACGCACGTCCGCATCTTGCCCCTCACCCTGGCCTTGTGCTCGCCGATGCGGGGCGCAAGGCATCGTCGGACGTGTACGTGTACATGTACATCTGGCCCTGCGCCCCCGCCCCCGCCCGAGCTTCTTCTTCGACGGACGGACGTCGTATTCGCATCTCGCATCTCGCATCTCGCATCCCGCCCCTGGCCTGGCCTTGTGCTCGTACACATATGCTACAGCCTGCGACTCGGAGTCGCGGAGCTCCTCGAGAGGATCCGGATCCGGATCTCGTTGTTCTGGATCTGGTCGAAACTCCCCGCGCGCGCCATGTACATGTGCGTCGAACCTTGTCATCATGCTTTGGGAGCCGTGGCCGTGGCATCCGTCCCACATATATTGGCCAGCTCCTCGTCATTCGCAGCGTTCCGCAGCGTTCCAAGTTGGCCGTACGTATAACGGTGTCGAACCGGACGGCGGACCCGACCGGCACCCCATCGACATCTCGCACGGTGTCTGCCGTCCCTCCGCTTGCCCACGCGCACGCGCACGGACTCAAGAAGCTCAAGGCGACTGGTCCCGTCCAGACGAACGGCGTCGGGGAAGACGGCGTGGTACGTTCCGCGGCCGTGCGCATACAATCGCCCATATGCGTCTTTGAGTGTACATATGCGTCCTCCATGGCTGCCAGGGGGCGCACGCCGAACTCGACCTCAGCACCCGGAGCACGCGCGTCGCACCGCACGCCCCCGCTTCGAGTTCGCGACGACATGCCTTTTCTGGATCTATTCATGGTCGGTGCCGGCGGCTGCATCGCGATCCCGAGCTCGAGCCTGCAGTGTGCATGTGAGTACGAGTACAGACTTGCTGACACCGTCCATCTCGAGCCCTTAACTTACTCTTTCCACCCGCAGCGCACCTCGCCACCGCTTCCGCCGCTCCCCCTCCCTCCCCGGCTGAAGAACTCGCCCAAGCCGCGGTCGTCGGACGAGCGATCTCGATCGGCGGTCGGTGCCCTCAAGCTTGAGTTTGAAGTCGAACTTTCCGCGTCCGCCTCTAGCTCTGGACTGCCTCTGGGGGGTGCGCATGCGATGCCGTTCGTCTCCGGTGCGGCGGGCGAGACGGTGGCCCCCGCCGCAGTGGCAGGTTGAACAAGGCGATCCCCATACCCAGTACGTATACGTCCTAACGCGAACGTCCCTCGCCAGGAACGTCGTCGAAGACGAAGACGCAGAAGCGCGCGCTATCTCCGTCCCCGTTCCCCGTGACGGAGCACCGAGCCTGGATGAAGATCGACCCCGCAGCCCCGAGAGCCGTCAAAATCGCGCGCGTGCCTCGTCGACGTCTGCACGTCCGCGTTACGTGTCCCGGGGGCAGACCCGGCCGCGGGGTGCACGCAGACTAAAGCGATAGTAAGTAAGGGGATCATCCACGCGGACGTTCCGTCGGAGAGGCAGGTTCACCGCTCGAACAGCGCGCGTTCCTGTCTTGTCGAGACTCGACGTCCGCGAGTCCGACTGGTCGCGTAACGCGTTCCTGGCCCCGATCCGTGTCCGTGGTGCACCCGTCGTGCCCGTGATTTTACCCGTGCGAAGGCTCGTCTCGCGCGCGTCCGCTGGAGCTTGGCAGCTGCGTCCCGTAACCAATATTGCCATGCGCTGCCGCCGCCCTTGAAGTCATCGTCGACCGAACAGGCTTCCGTTGCAGGGTACGGTACGTCCGGATCCGCCACGCTGTGTAGCGCACGATCATCCACCGTCTGGTAGTAGATCTCTCTCCGAGTCACGGCAAGCGTCCGCGTCAAGTGTCGTGCCCCGACCGGCCGTGGATCCAGCACCGCGGACACACTCTGTCCACGCAGACTGAGATCGTGATGTGGGTGCACTCCAGAGTCGCGCCGCCCCGCCCCGCCCTCTCGCGATCGCAGATTCGTCCCCCCGCGGAGCCCGAGTTGTGTGTATGCGCCCGACTCCGACCGATCCTTCCGCAATATCAATATTGCTGCCTAGCTACTCGTGCCGCTGCGGAGGCTCCGCGTCGGCTCGCGGGCGTCCGCGGGCACCACACCCGCACCCGCCGTCGACTCAACCAGTGCTCAGCTTTCTAGAGGCTCATCGCAGGGGTTGCCGTCACCGCCCGTTGCAAGCAGCGCGCGTGGGAAGCTGCGCGTCGACGTCCCGGACAGTGGAGTTTGGCAGACACTCGCGATCGTGCTCGAGGTCGGCGACGCATACGCTGTCACCACTTGTCGAACCTAACGTGAAGTATCTGCGCTGGCAGCCGCAGGATGTCCTGTGGCGCGCGACTGGGTGAGACGGCAGTCCCAGCCGCAGGTCGAGCAAGGCATTCCCCACTCCCAATGCGTCCTGACGTTCCTCGCCAGGAACGTCGTCGAAGACGACACGAAGACGCAGAAGCGCGCGCTATCTCCGTCTCCGTCCCCGTACCCGTTCCCCGTACCCCGTTCCCCGTGACGGAGCACCGAGCCTAGAGCGACCCCGCAATGTGCAGGTGCCCCGAGAGCCGTCGAACCCCTTCGAACCCGCGCGCGTGCCTCGTCGACGTCTGCACGTCCGCGTTACGTCCTACGTCCTACGTGTCCGGGGCAGATGTCAGACTCGGGGTGTGCGTGTGCGTGATAGCATGCAGCAAGTAGGGGGATCCTCCCTTCCCATCCCCGTCAATGTTAACGTTAACGTTCCGCCGGACAGGCTTCGGGCAGCGCGTGGTCCCTGTCGCTGTCCCTGTCCCGTCGAGACTCGAGACTCGCGAGCTCGACGTCCTGGCCCGCGCGTGGCTGTGATCTGTGATTTCGCTCGTGCGGCCTGGACTGCGAAGGCACGTTCGCGCGTCCGCGGGCCCCGCACTGCACCCGCCCGCCTTCGACCCAGATCTCAGACTCAGAGACTCATCGTGCTCGTCGATGCTACGTCCAATGCACGCGCGTTATGCCCGCGGCCGTGCGGGGAGCTTGCGAGCGCTGCGCGCCGCCGTCTCGGACACCACTGGTACCGGTAGATCCTCGACTATCCTCAAGCTGTTGAGAAGGACCGCGGGCGCGTGAGCCGTTGTCGAAGCTAACGCGAACGTTACTTGAAGGATCTGCAGGAGGTCCGACGCGGCGCAGTGCTCGATCGTGGTCACCTGGCCCAAGTCTGTCCAGGGTAAGTCCCGTCCGGCAGCCACGCTGTGTACGTTGCCCTTGGGTGCACGCGCACGGTCGCCCCCCGTGTTTCTCCGTTTCACGGGTTTGCGCTCTCGGATGTGCGTGCACTGCAGCTGGCCAGTGCTGCCGTACTGCTGTGAGGAAGGTACATGTATGCAGACATGACCTAGAGCGCCGCAAGCGTCATGAAGGTTGCGTCGAGCTCGCGCCATTCAGTATACGCAGATCGGAATCTGGGAGAACTCGTCCACGGGATATATAATGATTCGATGACGCTCCCGGAGCCCGAGCCCGAGAGCCCGAGTGCGTTGACGTCGACGGGCTGTCTCTGACCCGCAAGGATGGCTGCAGCTCCAGTCTGACGCAGTCGCCTCCTAAGCTTAAGCTTAAGGCCTAGGAAGGGCGCGTCACCGACTCTAGCCAGCCCGACGATGACGTTGTCAGCACTGTCATTACTGGCGTCGACGCGCCGTGACGCGTTGGCGCTGATCCGGGTCTGGCGTCGGACGCAAGTGCTGCACGACGCAACGCACCGTCGCCGATGACCCGGACTGCTTGCCCGTCTAATCATGACGCGCTCGCTTCCTTTGTGCGTCACTGTCTGGCCTGCAGTTGCAGCTGACGTTGAACTTTGAGTTGGAACGATGACGCTGACTGCTGGTACTGGTACTCACTTACTCCGGGTGCGCGTCCATCTACCGTGACGCGTTTGCGCAGATCGGGATCTGGCGTAGAACCCGTCCGCCAGCCTCCGTGGCCCGCGGCTCGCTGTAGACGTCGGACAAGGATCTGGATCTACGAATATTGGCGCGCCCCGGTCGCTCCAGTCTGCTCATGACGCGCTCGACGCTGAGCTGGAACGATGACGATGACGCTGGCTGCTGGTACTGGTCCTGGTACTCACTTAAGTACTCCGGGTGCGCGTCCATCCACCCGGGTGACGCGCTTGCGCAGATCGGGATCTGGCGTCGAACCCGCGGCCGACCGCTGCGCTCTAGACGTCGAATTTGCATCGATCCTCCAGTCTGCTCATGCATATGACGCACTCGCCTCCTTCGTGCGTCCGCGTCCGCGTCACCGGCCACCGGCCATCGTCTGGCCTTGGCTGACGTTGAGCTGGAACGATGACGTTGGCTGCCGCCCGGGTCCTGGTAAGCACTTACTAGCACTTACTCCATGGGCGCGTCAAATTGCCGCAGTGACGCGTTTGCGCAGATCCGGATCTCGCCTCGGGCGCTTCACGCGTTCCGCCTGCGACAGAGAGGTACGGTCTATTCAAGTTGGAAGCCAATTGCAAGTGGCTCCTAAGGCCTAGATATCGATCTGCCAGAGCAGCCGCCGTGCGCGATGGTCTGCTGAGGCCGCCCAGTCCTGTAGGTGTAGGTCGCTCGCAGTGATACGGAAGTATGCTGGACCAGCGTTGAACGTTAAGGCCCAGGTGCCGGTCCAGATCGATATCTGTCGGTCCGTCTGCGCACGCACATCTACGCACACTAGTACTCGCACACGCACATTGAAAGCGTCCGAGTCTGAACGGGTCAGAACGCGCTCGCGCGCACGCGCACGATCTTCCGAGCCTCCGAGCCTCTGACGCATGATGCATGATGAGTCTGATCATGAAAGGCACGCACGAATTCGCGAATACGATCGGAGAAGCGCCCGCGGCGCAAAGTCCCTCCGCGCGCGCGCGCGCTGCGTGCTCCGTGCGGCATGTCCGAGTCCGAGTCCGAACCGTCGGACCGCGCGGGGGTTCTCGCGAATTTGTAGTGGGCGTGGGCGTGGGCGTGTCAGGCGGTCGCGGTCGCGGGTGCGGGTGCGGTGCGTGTACGTATACTTACTTGCACTTACCTAGGCCTGTTACCTGATTCGAATCGTGCTCGTGCTCGTCCGGACTCGGTCGCCCGGGTGTTCCTCGAGGACCGAGGACCGAGCGGAGGCCCTGCAATGTGCGCATGCATCAATATCATGCATATCCATATTCCCAGGCCTAGCTACGTCCGAGTCTGTGCCAAGAACTTAGAAGCCCACCGTCGTCCGTCGTCCGTCGTCCGTCGTCCGATGATTGTCAATATCAATTGACGTCTTACGAGCTCGAGGTCACGCCGGTGACCGGGCAGACGATCCTCGCACGCCCACCGTGTATGCGTATGCGCAGACACTGTGACTCTATGCGCTCATGCTCGTGTAATGACTGAGTACTTGATGCACAGCGCGTCGAATCACAGGCCCGCGCTCACACTGCAGGACGCGAAGTTCTCGCGCGCGGACCGGGACGCTCGGCCGGGGCGGAACGTCTGGATCCTGGATCCTGGGACGCACCTGGGTCCTGGAACGATCAGAAGTCTGCAGAAACCGCACACGAGAACGAGGGGCAGCCTGCAGGTGATGTCGATCGTGGGAGCGCGGTGCGGTGGGAGACCAGGCGTGCGATGTGCATTGGATATCGGGTGCGTGTACGAGGATGCGACGTGCAGAAACCATACGGCCGTACGGAACGATACGAGAAGTCCATGAAGAAAGAGATATGATATGATATGATACACGGGTGGGCGACGATGTGCAGCATACGCATACAGGGGTGTGCAGGACAGCAGCGAGAGCGAGAGCGAGGGCAGATGCGTGGCGTGGTACTTGCGTGCGAAGATGGGACAGAAGGGGCAGATAAGCACGGGCCGGTACGTAAAAGGCTCGGGTGCGGACAGCCAGGGCACACGAGGAAGTTCGAGGAGAAACACGCGGAGAAGGAGAGCTGGGAGCCAGGGACGACGACTACCCGGACAGACTGTAATGTAGGTGTAGGTGAGAGCCAGAGAGGACGGGACTCGAAGTTCGAGCGTTCGGGCGAAAGGCTTGGCCGCCATGGCGTGACTCGCGTGCGGGATCGCGGAGGCTGTGGACGGGTTCGCTTTTCATTTCGTGGAGCGCGGATGGACGGGCGGCCGTGGCGGAGTAGGACTGGGCGGAGCTGGTGTGTATTAGAGCCGACTCTGGGCGAAGAACACCCAGGATGGGATGCTGGCGCGGCGCGTGAGCTCGTCGTCGGGGCGCGGGGGTGGAGCGCGGGGGTGGAAGAGGACGATGGAACGAGAGATGAGGGACGGAATAGGAGTGCGCGGTATTGAGGCGGAATGCAGCCAGGATGGGAAACTGGGGCGGCGCGTGAGCTCGTCGTCGGTCTTCTAGAATGATGCGCGGGGGTGGAAGAGGACGATGGAACGAGAGATGGGGTGGGCGGAGTAGGATGGGGCGGAGCTGGTGTGGGACAGGCCCGGCATTGGGGCGGAATACAGCCGGAATGGGAAGATGGGCCGACGCGCGAGACGCGAGAGGGCGTCGTCGGTCCTCGGGGATGGAGAGCAGGGGTGGAAGAGGACGGTGGAACGAGTGACGGGTTGGACGGAGTAGGACTGCGCAATATTGAGGCGGAATACAGCCAGGATGGGATGCCGGAGCAACGCGCGAGCTCGTCGTCGGACCTCCGGGATGGAGCGCAGGGGTGGAAGAGACGATAGAACCGACCTAGGCCACCGCTCCACTCGAGGCAGCGCAAAAAAAGCGCCACAGACCCGCGGATATCCCGGCGCTCGGACGATCGGGGTGAGGGGCGGGAGACGAGGCCGCGTTTTGCACGGGTCGCTGCGTCGTGGAGAGGAGGAGGAGGAGGAGGAGGGGAAGGAGGAGGAGAAGGTAGCTCGGGGAGGGAGCGAGGCTCAGATGGGGGTAGTAGCGGCACGACGTACCCCCGGGCGCTGGGACGCGAGCCGCCACTGCTTCTCCCAGTCCTGGAGACAGCGCACGAAACCCGAGTTTGGCTTAATGCACGCGCGTTTGCGCTTGACGAGGTCGAACGCGGCGTCGTAGGACATGTTGTGCGTGTAGATGAGGTACGCGATCACGACCGCCGCCGACCGGGACACGCCCTGAAGCCCGTGTCAGTCACGCGCGCGGGGACACGTCGCAACGCGTAGAGAGAAACGCACCTGCTGGCAATGCACGAGCACGTTGAGGCCGCGTCTAAGGCGGTCGTCGATCCAGCGCACGGTCGTCTCGAGGTGCGGGCGGAGGTCGGCGGAGGAGCTGTCGAGGATGTCGAGCCGGTAGCACTCGAGCTTGTTGCCCTGCGCGGCGTGCGCCTCGACAGACGGCAGCCAGGGGGCGTCGAGGACCTGGACGAGGGCGGAGATGTGGTGGGCGGAGAGCAGCGAGGGGTCGAGGATGGCGGAGAACGAGCCGAGGTAGAGGGCGCCGGTGTGCTGTTGCTGGGAGGCGGGGAGGATGAGGTGCATAGGCGTGCACATCGCCTGCATCACTTCTGGCGGGAGGTTGTCGAACCTGATCATCGCGGTGGAGGACGAAGGAGGAGGAGGAGGGAGGAGGAGGAGGGGGAAGTGGGGGACATGGCGGAGGATGGCGGGATAATATACCGACGCGTCCTTTCCCGATCCGACAATGGGCTTAATGGAGAGCACGTGGCGCCGCCCTGGCTGGCCAAGAGCTTCCGGATTGGGAAGAAGAGCGCCGCTCCCTGCCGCTCCAGATGGGCCGGTGGTGCCTGCCGGAAAGATCGGATCGTCACTCGTCGCCCATCTCAGCCAGCTGCAACCCCAGATCCAGATCAATCCCATGTTTACGCCCGTTCGCACGAACATCAAGCGTATATCACGTACGTACGTACGTACCTGGGGAAGGAGGGCGAGGGCGAGCGTGGGCTGACGGAGTTTGTCTCGCTACTCCCTGACCTTAATGACTGTGAGACTCTGTGAGAGCAGCTGAGAGCAGGTACGCCCAGGCGGCCCAGCACCCCGCGTGCCTGTAAGTACTCAACGCGAGCAGCGGAGGCTTACATGACGTTGCAGGCACAGTCCCACGTCGATTATCCCGGTGCGCTCTCTTGCGCTCTCTACGTCTCAGACTGCATCGGGATCCGGACGACGATCCAGGGCAGCCTGGAGCACGAACATGCTCGAGGTTGTGGTACAGCTGTCAACTCACAACTTTCCCTCGCTGCGTTCGGGTGCGTCTACTTATCCCCGCATCCCCGCGTTCATCACACCGCGATCTAGCCGCAGGTCGACAGCTTGAATGCTCGCTGTTTATGCTCGCCGCAAAGTCCGGGTGCGTCTAAGTGCACCAGAGTCCCCTTGGCATCTACGTCCGCGATGCACGATGTACGTCTTCTCCGACCACTCCGTTGCTCATACTAACTCAATAGAGTATCACCTGCTTTAAGTGGAGCCACCCATGGAATGTTACAAGGTACAACACACTCGTGTACTACGTCTTCGTCGCGAAGTCCGGGCGCGCCACTGTATACCAGACTCCCATGCATGCATCACGTACGTCTCTGAGTCCAACCACTCCAATGTTCATGCAGTGATGTAGCAGAGCTCCCCACAGGCCCGGTCGTGCACTGGGCAATACGAAAAGGTACCAAGTAGATGGAACGACAACCGCCCCGCACTGCTTCGATGCGACGGGCGACGTCAGGCGACGTCATTCGTCTTCTCGCGATGGCGGTGCAAGCTCATCTGCACCGGGGATTACAATGAAAGTAACGTCATTCTCTCCCCGCAGGCCTGGACCCATTGCCAAGCTCGCGTTACTCACCCTCGCCGCAATAGTCACTTGGCGCGAGGTGGTCTCATACCCATCTGTCGTGGTAGTAGCTCGCACCCCACCACCGCCGCAGCTGGTTGGGGTGCGAGCTACTACCACGACGGATGGGTACGAGACCAGTGCGAGGCCGCAGAGAACGTCACGAACTCGCTCGAGCTCGCCCCATCCACGGGCCACGGGATCCAGATATTTAGAACTTGTGAGTTCCTTGTCTCATTTCTGCGTTGTAGTACATATCGTAGGAGGTCAGGTTTAGGCCCGTCGTCCGAGTCGCCGCTACACCGGAGTGGCGCTAACAGTTGGTCCTCAAAGGTACACGCACACGGCTTCGGTCGTCTTACAAGTAGCATCACCGCCTCGCTTCACACGGCCGCGAGCCAGATCTAGAGCCGCCGACCTGTCCGTTATTGGTGCGCCGGTGAACATTCGGATTCTGGTGATAGTATGTCGCCGCTACATCGGAAGTCTATGCTGAAGATTCATCACTGTGGCAGATGATGCACTGCTTGTGGTCAGTATCGGCGACAGTATACATACATTCGCTGCATGAAGGATCCGGGGGGCAGCCCCGCCGCATGGCACACGTCGACCGAGGCCTGGCGATGGGATGATGGTGTGGCATCCACAGTTCGAACACGCGGTCCCGATGGCGCCTCTTTATACTTGCGCGACGCCGTCGAGATCTCGGTCCTTGGCTTCTGTGCTGTTTCTCCCATGATGGTCATACCATTAGCACTATGAAAATCGCTGGCGGCGAATAATCCAGCAATGCAGCGGCAGTGCAGCCTACTCAGCAGATACTAGTAGCTCGGATACTCGTCCGCCGACCTAGTTGTGAGCTACAGTAACTGGACGGGCGGTTGAGTCTATAAGACAACGCAACAATCAGTCAGAGCACAGCGCCATAACCTGGTGGGGGCATTTAATCGTGGCCAAGCACCCACCTGTCGCCTTCTAGACGCAAGCTGCGGCGCAATTTGTCACGATATACATCCGGAGGACCGGGCGGTCTGCAAGAATGTCTGGGCGTTCTCTATGAACCAGAGCGGCGACTTCAAGTTGCATATGTTAGCCGCGGGAGGAAGGCGGTAGGTGGCACCGTCACCAGAGAAGGGAAGGAAGTGGCCCGGCGCTCGGCGATGCTCTAGTAAGTCCCCGTGTATCCACACTGCAAGACCAGACGCTCGACGACCGGGGACACTTTCAGATGCCTTTGGAGCGCGACGCCTCACTTACTTTCGGCGAAAGTGTGGCGGGAATGTGCGTACGCCTTGTCCTTGTCTAGTATACATCTCGAGGTATCGACCAGTCTTGCAGGGAAAGTAGGACGGTTAGCGTCGGCCAGGTAATCTCCCACTGGTAAGTACGAAATGATCGGCATGGTGTGAAGGGGCAGCACTTGTCGAGGAGGCGTGCGCAGTGCCGTGACAATTCAGCAGCTCAGTCCCAACTACGCTGACAACCGATCATTCTAGGACCTTCCCGAGACCAGCAACTACACAGGCGTGCCCCTGCCCACAGGCGTTCCCCCGCCGCAGCGCTCGAGGCGTCGCCAACTTGAAGGCACTATGCATGCTCAAGTATTGTTGAGGCCCATCCCGGATACTCAGATGGATACATCCGAGCGTCAGTTACTGTTTAAAAGATTGACCGCCAACAACAGATGATGGTCACCAGTACCTCCATCCTCTTCCACCTCCTTCACAAGTTGCTCCCCGCTTTCGCCTCACCTAATGTATTCTCGCATACCCGGTGGTCCATCCTCCGCTGACACCTCCTCCACTCGGGCTCGCTCCCCGGTCCCGTCTTACACAAGGAGTTCTGACACACCCGGCTTACAATCCTTCTCCACCCTTTCCTCCACCCCTCGGGTCACGGCACTGGCGCCGCCTCACCCAATGAGACCTCACGGATCTGGCTCACCATCCTTCCGAGTCTCTGGCAATCACTCCCCGGTCTCGCCTCACACGAAGAGTTCTCACATATCCGGCACTCCAACCTCCCCCGCTGCATTCTCCGCCCCTCGGGTCACGGCACTGGCGCCGCCTCACCCAATGAGACCTCACGGATCTGGCTCACCATCCTTCCGAGTCTCTGGCAATCACTCCCCGGTCTCGCCTCACACAAAGAGTCCTCACATATCCGGCACTCCAATCTCCCCCACTGGATTCTACGCTCCCCGGGTCACGGACCCGGCGCCGCCTCACCCAACGACACCTCGTGCATCCGACTCAAGTATGCCAGGAAATCCAACACCACATATTCCCACTAGAGTCAATCCTTCAGAGCTCTCGCCGGACAGTCATCCCAACGCTGCCGCCATATCAGCAGCAGGTTATCCGAGGAGCCGCGAGCACTGGCAAGGACCCAGCGTGCGCATAGACAACTTCGAGAAGCGTACTAGCCTGCACGAGGAGATGAGTCCATGGAAACCGGCGGATAATCTGCCAGTGACCACTAAGACTGTGTCTGATGAAAGGAGATGTTTCAATAGCGCATCTTGCCATTTATGCCACCGAGGTGATTTTGTTTAACGCTGCGGAACCTCTGTTGGGTCATACTGACAAATCTTGTCGTAGAGTCAGGTGCTACACTGGTCTCAATGAATGAGAAGCCCCACTTCTATTTGATAGATTGTCAGAAATCACTCTCAGAGTCCGACTTCTACTGGATCAGAGCGCCTTTCGAGAGCCTAAAGGTGGAAGACTGCAAGAATTTTATATGCGAAGCAGCCAGCACCTACCATTGGTTCGCGCTCTCTAGTAGCACTCCGTGGGATCCGGAGGATACCTCATCAGAGGATCCTGGCCTTCATCTATACCCGCCGGACAAGACTTGCTATATCCACGACACCGAAACAAAGGAACTTCGCAGAGTGTCCCTCTGGGTGTTCTTGCTAGTTTGCAAAGAAGCGACACGACATGACTGTCCTTATCTCTGGATAGAAGAGCTTTGCATCATGCATTGGGGTGACTACTCGCCGTTTCTCAAACGTGAAGACATGATACGTGAAGTCTTTACACACGCGCCGAAGGGATGTATCGTGTTGCCCGGAGGCGGCGGTTTATCCCAATTTACCATCTTCGAAAACATGTTGGAGAAGCTAAAATCAGTCTACTTGTCGGAGAACTCCAAGATGCGGCGGGAGCTTGATTATGCAATGACACCCAATTCCGACAAGTTTGCGGTGGTCCTCTCGTATGGCAATATTCCCGACAGTATGTTGGGAGATCTGTCCCCAATAGTTCTCGACTCGGGGCAGGTGGAGGAGCAGGCGGATGATAAGCAGCCAAAATTCGGACTGTGCAAGATAGGCACCTGGCGACCTCCATTGGTTTCAATATTGCTCCAGAATCTAGCGACGGCAATTCTCGACCTACCAGGGATGTGGCAGTGGTTAAAGCATACCAATTGCCCATCTGAGGATGGTAAATCCCCGAAGTCCAAGGCCTTAAAGGATTCCTTCGACAAGGCCTTAAAGGAGTTCATCAACAAGGTTTTAGAGAAGTCCATCGGCAAGGTGTTCATCGACAAGGCCTTAGTAAAGGGGTTCATCGACAAGAACTCAAAGGTGTTCTTCGACAAGACCTTAAAGGATTTCATTGACTTTTTAGATAATGGTAAATTCTGTCAGAACTCTGACTCGGAGGTGGAGGCCTTAAATGATTTGATCGCCTTATTAGAGAATACTCGGAAAGAGAAAGAGGATCCAACACCACCAGGCTCTAACCGCAAGCTGTAGTAGGTCCGTAGACAGCTGCAGTACATACCAGTAGTATAAAGTCATCTGATAAGAAACTGTACTACATTCATAGGTGCGATGATCATTCCGAAGTGCCAACTGGACCGTCCTACACTATCTGGCGAGTCCCTCTTGAGGCTCTTTAAAGCCGCCTTATTGCTACGAGCGCAATGATGGCAAGCATGTTTGCATCGCACGCATTGCGAACCTGTGTCTCGCCGCATAGGAACACGAATGTACATGTGACATAAGTATGAGGAATTGCGCGGTGTGAAAGTCTCTTCGCTGCCAGAAGCTGAACGGGAGAAAGCTCTGTATTCAATAATTGGGACGACAGTCTACTCGCTCCCCATGGACGTCTACCGCGCAGTCCCTGGCCTTCCTCGGCTGCGCCGCCGTATCCTCCTCATGGACGGTTCTACGACGACGTACATGTTTGTGCTCAAGGACGACAGCTCGCCGGAGGCGCTGAGGGCGCATGTCAGCGAGGAGGATCTCGTGAAGATGGGGGAGGTGCTGGGAGTTGGCAATCAGAATGGTACTACGTCGGGGGTTCTTTTTGAAGGAACGCTCGAGGGGACTCTCTCCTGACGTCACTCTCCTGGTTAGTGGGGTGGTAACCATACCATTCCTCGTCTGATCCGGTACGTATGGTCCGCGCTCCTCGTCGAACCAAACTAACCCGGTGCCATGTTCTCGCAGCCAACCCGCAGCCGCCGCATTCTATCGTCGCCGGGATTTCGGCTCGTTCTCTACAGAATCGGTGATGTACTTGTATGATGCAATCCTCACCCCCTTGCATGTTTCTTCTGCCACGAGATCGATCTTTCGAAAACCGATCTCATGATCAATCTCGTACATGGACAGTGCATTGCGAGCCACTCTCTACTGCTAGCGGTGACCGGTGCCCCGCGACCGGCTGACAATTAATCAAGCTTCCATCCAAATACGCGTTCGCTCTCCGCTAACCTCTCACACACCAACTCGACCTTACGATCGTCCACGTTCGCGACCGAGAACCTGATCCACCTCTCCTCGTCGCCTCCGACTGGGCCCTCCGCCGCGCCGTCCTCCCGCGGACCGAAGAAACCCGCTGGGAGCGTCACGACGCCCATCTCGACCGCTAGCCGCTTGCACACCGTGTCCGCATGCTCGCCCGCGAACGGGTGGCGCACGAACGCGTAGTATCCTCCCTGCGAGCCGACCCTCCACTTCTCCGGCAGCTTCTGCTTGAAGAGCGTGTGCCGGTGCGCGACCGCCTCCGCTGTCTCGCGCACGAACGCCCGCAGCGCCGGGATGAGCGGCGCAAGCGCGGCCTGGGGCGGGTGCGGCGCGCAGATCTGCAGCGAGTCGAGCGCGGTGTTGAGCGCCGGGAGGAGAGCTGGCGGGGCGCAGACGAGGCCGAGGCGGTGGCCGGGGATGCAGTTCGACTTGGAGAAAGAGAAGAGGTGGATGAGGGTCGTGCGCCATGTCCAGTCCGCGGGGAGGCCGCTTCCGGCCGCGGGAGGGCTGCTGCCGGGGGCGAAGAGGTGGTGCGGGACGCCGGTGGTGATGAAGTCGCGGTAGGTCTCGTCGAGGACGAGCGCGATGTTGTGTTCTCGGGCCAATTTGGCGAAGGAGGCGAGGAGGGATGGTGGGTAGATCGCACCGGTCTACACAGGAGCTGTCTGTCAGTCTACGTGCTCGCGTGGCGTGTGATGATTTGTCGGCTCACCGGGTTATTTGGCGTGCAGAGGACGATGGCCTTCGTTTTCGGGGTGATGAGCTCTGCGCAGCGCTCTGGAGAGGGTAGAAACCCGTATTTTGCATCCGTTTTCAGAAGAACGGGCTTGATCCCGAGCATAGTCAAGGTCATTCTAGCAGAATATCGTTTTAGTACACGACGAACTGACGTATACTGCCAGGAATCGGACTCACTCGTGGTTAAAGTACCTGCGTAAGCATAGTCAGCGAATCTCTCGTTCCGATTGGGCTGAACAGTATACGCTACCACGGGATAGGCAGAATAATCTCGTCTCCAGCATCCGCAAGCGTGATCGCCACTGCGACGAACGCAAGGTTACACCCAGCCGTGATCGCGATATCGCGATACGTGACGTCCGTGTCCGCGCCGTAACGAGCCTTCATCTCTTCCGCCATCGCCTCCCTGAGGGAAGTCACACCCTCATTTGGAAGATAACCGCAGCTTTTTATCGAGGATGAGCTCTTCGAGAGTGCTTCCAAGAGGATAGGGGGAGGTGGCACCCCTGGCACACCCTGGGACATGTCCAGCAACGGACGTCCTTCGGTCGGTCGGTAGGCGGCACCCCATTCGTAGGCCTGGGGAATTCTGCATATCAACGGGGAAGACATTTCAGTCCTAACTCACAACGAAAGAGATCTCGGGCATCTCGAGGCTAGCGATAAAGGCACGCACTGCACTTACGGTGGTTTGCCGGTAGTCTTGATACCCTCGGATATACGGAAAGAGAGTTTACCAGACATATTCACTGCTTGAACTCGATGGGAGCCTTACGTTGAATCAGACCCGACGGTTTGTCGTAGATGTCGATGAAGGTTTGAAGCAAACCATGCTGAACAAAAGTGGCAGGAAGCTTGCGGGCCGCGGGCCGTGGGAGCCATTGGCGCTTGTGGCAACGATCGCCTACGGCGGTTTCCGCCGACCTGCATCTTGACCATCATGAAGTTCGTCGTTTTTGGAGGATTCTCGCTGCGCTTCCGACGTGAGTAGGTCCCTAGGTATATTGGAAGCTTATCATACGAGAAAGTCTATAGCACTGATGTGTCTGCGCTAGATCTTTGCAAAGACTGAGCTTGATCCCTTGTAGTTGAGCCTGAGGCCTGAGACGGAACTTCAGGCTCAGGTGGCGACTCACTGGTGAGTCACACGTTTATGTGCAGTAGTGATATCTATTGTTGCTAACTTTTGCTTCAATTGTAGAGACGAGACTCTCCGAGTTCGCCTTCTTTCAGGTCGGCCGGGTCTATTGTCTTGAGATCCGTTCATCCTAGAGTCTAGACCCCCGAGCCCTAAACAAGTGGTGAGTATATTCCACCAGCACCGACGACTCTGCTGTTAACTCCTGTAATCACCTACTCCATGCTATGGTTTGGCCGGTCGTCACTACAGACACACGATCTCTACTTGCCACACACTCTCTACCGGGCCTGGCAGCCCCACACTCGCCTCACACACCGGTAACGTCTTCATCCAGTACTACGGGCCCCAGCACTACCGCCACCTTCATCCTCGATGGTACAGATCTTCGACCCGAGCAACTGCGTCTCATTGACTGCAGGGCGTGGCTCAGTGAACGCCGCACGCTCGTCATCCGCCAGCATCCTGGCCCAAATCCACACAACATCGGCTGTTTGCCTCACTTCTGCGCCGTCTACCACTTCTGGCAGGGGCACCACCACCCGCGACCGTCATCAAGTCGGCTAGTCTCGGAGCCCTGCGGCTCCTTCGAGGTCAACGCCTGCGTCCCGCCACAGTCCTACCCCGACAGGCACACACGGGACGTGCGCATCTCCTGGGACGTGCTCACCGCCATCTGCTTGACCGCATCACGCTGCGGCTGTCCGTTCGTGTGGCTCGACGCGCTCTGCGTGATGTGGCACGACCCGTCTGACCACGCATGGTACACTCAATCACGACTGCAGACCCTCTATGGCCACGCGAAGGCGTGCGTCGTCTTGCCTGCGGGGCTCGAGAACCTGCTCGACCTCCGCCCGGGCCGATCTCCTCGTCTTCCGTGGAACTACTGGGCGCACGCGAAGGATACGCTGGCAGGTTTGGGGGCCGCCACACCCGTACTCGTGTTGCATCTCTGGCCGGCCTCAAAGGGCGCGGGCTGGTGGGAGAGCGGACCGCGAACGCGCCCGAGAAGCTTCGACCACGCTGCACTCGCAGCCGACGGAGAGGGCGACCCCGCCCCCGAGATCGTTGAACGTGATCGCCGCCACCGCCCTCACCACCACCACTTCCGACTCCTCCGCTCGCGGGCGCATCACAGCCTCCCGAGCAGTGCGAGGATACCACGGTCTGACGCCGCTCTGCTGGACAGGCTGGAAATCGTCTCGGTGCCGCCGCTTTCGATATGCACAGAGGGGATATGTGCGGCGGTGACTCCTCTCTCTACGCTCCTCCTCGGCGTCATAGCAGGGCTAAAGTTCGTCAGCGAATTCACAAGATTGTCTCCTCCGACTTTGTCCATGCAATCGGGCGAAGGAGATCATGACGTGGACGTGGAGAGGACGTACTACCCTGACATCCTTGATGTGGCGGACAGGACGGCGATATGGGGCGTGTACTTTGAGGTCGATCCTGGCCGATATCGCGGAGACATCCAGACGTTGATCTCTCTCCTCGGACCTCCACCATTGTGTCACGACACCTAGCTCGGAGAGCTCATGTTGAGAAGTTTAGATTGAAATATATATCTCGTGCCATATACGCGCGTATCGTGGTGATGTGGGAGTTGGGAGGTACATCCAGCACGAGTCTCTGTGAGAGGCAGGCGCACAGTAGAACCTGAAGGCACAGATGTGAACCTGAAGGCACAGATGTCGTGCGGTTTGGTACGAGAGTTTACCGGGACGGTTTGCCAACGAAAGTCTGAATGCCCACATATGGGACACCGCGACGGAAAGATAGTCGACTAGAGACATTGTTCTCTCTCCTCCTCTACTAAACTCAGGGTGGGGTAGTCGCAGACGCAGCGTATATGGTCGAAATGCCGGTGGTCGAAAGAGGGCTATGAGGTGTACCGGGTCGTGGAGCAACACTCAGACTGGCTGGCAACGCACAGCACAGGGAGCTCCAAATGGGGCGTTCGGTCTGTGAAACCAGTTCGTGCTATGTGCAAGTCGTGGGATATATCACTCCGGGTGGTATCACGAATCAAGGGAATATGTATATGCTACAGTACAATATGACACAGAATGACGATGAAAGCGAGTCAAAACAGGACGGAGGGGTGTGGGGATGCGAGAGTCTATCACCAGATCAGCCAAGTTCATTCAGAGGGCGAGGCACACGTACGTGAGGGGGCGACTGCGCATTGCGCACACCGAGCGACTGAGCCACCAGAGGGTCAAGGTGACCTATCGAGCGGATTGAGGTCAATCGGGCAAAAGGAATAGTCACTTTGACAGACATACATACTAGATTTGTCTTGTGATGCGGTACCAGTTTGGTTTCTGGTCCGTGATCTTCAAAACCTCCGCCATCTTGACCAAGTCTTCTTCATTGATGTGCGAGTTCAACGCTTCCGGAGAGCTGTTGTCCTGGAGGACGAACAGATACGTCATCGTCGAGGGGTCTAAGGGGATGACGCGACGTCTCAGCCGGGGAAGGGTAGGGATTTGTTCGTAGACCTCCAAGGCGAGCAGCTCGAGGGTGGCGACAAACATCATGATGACAGTATCCGTTTGTTCATCTTGCGGAAGCGACCTGATCGTCGTGCCATGCGCCTGCTCGTAGTAGTGCTCCGCCCACAGCGAGAGGGTGTCGGCGTAGAGGATGTACCCGAAGGCACAAGTGACTTTTGGTCCTTGGGGGATCGTTGTCCTCTTGGGAGAGCGACCAGATGAGTTCGAAGAACGAGGTTGGGTGGAGGAGGCCATGGCGAAAGATGGGTGATGTACGGCGATGGAAGGACAGAGGTTGGAGGACGGCAGGATGACGGTCTGGTTTGAGTTGTGGACTTCGGCGCTCAAGTTCAAGTGCGCTGCTTATATAATCGCAAAAGCGCGGGCTGCTTTGTTCAACGAAACGGGTCACGGCCGCCGCGGTGGGCATTGTTCACCGTACTTTCTACTTTTGTGACCCAGTTTGGACCGGCAGCTCGACCTTGATTGTATTGTTCTATTGTGTGTATATAAAGTAGATGGGTCGCGTAAGTCTTCTTCCTCTGTCCGACGCGCACTCTCAAGCGTCATGCCACTACCCAAGGTGGCGCTCGAACCCTTCGAGTCCACTCGTCGCATCAAAAACCTCGTAACCACAGCATACTCTACAAAATACAACTCGCGCAACCTCGAAAATCCACACTACTCTGCGTACATCGACACACTTAACGCCCTGGTCGACATCGTCCCTTCAGTCGGCGGCACCATGACCGCGCGCCAGCAGCATAACATCTGGATCTCGAAGGACAAGTTCGATCCCGACGTGGATATTCAAGACACAGCGGAAAAGCGTGCGGCCTATCCTGACGGCTACAGCGATGATGAAGACAGCGTAAATAACGAGCTATTAGTTCCGAGTGAGTGGAACAGCCTGTCCATCCCTAAATTTCCCTTTCTGGTTCTCATGCACCATATCGTATCATGCATGTCACCAGCGGAACATCTCGAGTCTGGTCTCCGGAGATCTTCTCGCATCAAGAAGTCCGACGCTGTCCGTCAAGCGATGAAACGCTATCAGGTGGCCTTTGCCGACGCGGCGATCCAACAGGCTGCAGCGGTGTCAAATCCGCCGACAGGTCAGTACTCTTTCTTCCACATGGGTAGTGTATCTATGGCGCTGTCTGATGTGATACTCAAATATTTTTAGAGGTGGTTAGTGACGGATCCGCTGGAAGCTCTACCAGACGGAGTATGACTCCCGTGGCTGGCCCGAGCAACGAAACTGGTGCTAGCATCTCAGCAGCGAACTTGGCACGTGTGACACTAGTGCCTCGCGGGAGCCCAACCTTCAAACCTATCACGAAACCGCCATTGTATGTGGGTTCTGAAGCTCAGCCTGAACCTCGAAACGACCCCGAGATTGCTCCTCAAGGAGACAAAGGTTGGTGGTACACGCAGCGGTGACTAGTCAGCGCGTCAACTCATTTTCGCTGACTTGTGGTGGCAACACAGTTATAATTGATGCTCAGAGCGATACTGGACTAGGACAACAAGACTCCGAGGACGCTATCATCTCACGCAACGCCACTGCAAATGAGTCCTACGAGCAGAAAGGTGAGCAAGATTGTTTGTGCTCAGATAGATCATGCGTAACGATGACATTCTAGATCCAGATCCACTGTCTACGGCTACAAACAAGAGTGAATGCAATTCACCCAGCACGATGCGACGCGAGGCGCCCGTCAGACGCTCGCACCTTCCATATCAAGCAAGCATACGAGACATCATTTATTTCTCACGTTTAAGTACCATTATAATATCTGTTTTCGTCCTACCACATGAATTATATGTTTTCTGAGGCTCGGGATGGGTTGTACTACACGTGACGGCAAACTTCACGCTTTTCGGAGGTGTTGCAGCCTAGGGATCGTGTTTGTATGTCTATCCTCCGCTGAGTATCCTCTCTACTGGTTATGGACACCGCTAGCGCCGCTTCCTTTTCTGCTAGGGCTTCTGCCGGCGGCCTCGCGAACACCGGGACTGGAACAGAACCTGAGAAGACCGAGAAATGCCGTCATTGCAAACTGACGCTTCCCTTGTCAAGTTTTCCGCTCAAAGTCAGGGGGAGCGGCGCGCACGTCGATCACACCACAACATGCGCGGACTGTACCGAGGCCAAGCGACAGTGGCGGATAAATTCAAAAGCTAGGAAGAGCGGAGAAGGCGAGGCTGGGAACGAGATGTCCGATCGAGCGCGGAATCAACCTGGGCCCGCAGCGGATTCTCTCACATCTTCCGACACCATGGCTCTCTCGACATTCCTCGGCTTCTTACAAAATCAGCCGCATATCTTCGAACTTGAAGCACGAGTATCAATTCCGGAGATTCAGGGTGAGCTCAAGGCTCGTGCAAACACGTTGGCACATCGGATTTGGGAGAAGGTGGACTATAGATTTATGTAAGTGTTCATGTCTATTCAGTCTTCCGAGCAGGGCCAATCAAGAGGGTCCGTCAGCTACCATAGTCACCATGCAAGTGTGACCACAAGATACACCTCTACAACATATATGTATCACTGTGCGCAGTATGCGAAGCGTCAAAAGGCTCCCCGGAAGGCTGCAGACCCTGGTAAACATCGCGACAAGGAGGCCATGGACACGTTCGAGTGCGATGGATGGCTGTCCATCTGCGTCTCCGAGAACTCCGACACAGTGATGGTCAAAATCCGGCACCAATGTGGTCATATTGCGTACTGCCCAATCGACCTTCCGGCAGACGTTGTTAAGCTAGTGGAGGACTGTGGGGATAAGACAGTGAGCCAGGTAAGTCTCTTGCTTATTCTGGATATTAGGATGTGCGCTCCGTTGACATATTGATATATTTAGATCTGGGCCGAGGTGCTGACCTTGCATCCCCGACCGCTCTTCACACGAAAAGCAATCTATGCTCGCTGGGCACAGCAAGATCGAACCAAGTGGAGACGTGACGAAGAAGAGAGCAAGTCTGCTAGGCTACTGCTCGAAGAGGCTCGATCCAAGTCCGAGGGCCCAACGTCGACACTCTGCATTGTGGAGACGATCCCATTGCTGGAAGAGGATGGCTTCTTGGCTATTGCGTTTGCCCTTCCGCAGATCATTCAGAAGTGGGGCGGGCGCATACGTGAGTTAGCTTTGGATTCCGCATGTACGTACTTTCTTAAATATAAATTCATTTTCGCTTTCATGCAGTTGTACTCTTGACCGCTGCGGTGCATGTAGAGACAGGTGACTCACGAAATATTACATGTTGTCTTAGGGAATACAAACGGCTCGCGCGTCGAGCTCTTTGCTCTGCTGGGAGAGGTCTATGGCTCTGGACTACCCCTTGGATATCTGATGCTCCGCTCTGAGGGCGGCGAAGCAGGCGGTAAAGAACGGTACCTCACCCGTTTCCTGACAGCAGTCCGTGATAAATGGAATATCACCGCCTTGTTCACGCTGACCGATAAGGACTGGTCCGAGATCAATGCGTTCCGCACAGTGTACCCTGATGCGAAGCATCAGCTCTGCTACTGGCACTGTCTACGAGCTTTGAAGACCCGTCTCTCCATTTTGCGACGCACTCCTGCGCAATACCATGCCGAAGAAGCACATTCCGAGTTCTCCTGGATCGACACTCTGTTTGTACCCATTCAGCAACGGCAGAGCCAGGTGAGTGCTTGTCATCAATATCTGTGGAACTTGTACGTTAATATTGCTGCTATAGAGTGCACCGACATTTGTAGTAGCTCCTCACGCCATCCCGACGATCCGCCTGCGCTTCAATGGCTCATTGATCCCCCTCCATCCAAATGACGACATCCCCGTAGATCCTGCGCTCATGAGCAACGACGAGAGTGTGCCATCAGGTAGTGCACTCGAGGACGGAGAGACTCTTGATAACGAGGACCTCAGGGAGCGCCTCGAAGCGGCCTCGGCTGATGACCCTGATGCTGAAGACGGTCCCGACTGGCTTTTCGAAGACGGCGAGGTTCGCTCACTTGACCCCGAGTACACTTTCTGCCCAGCCCCACATCGAAAGCAGATCCTCATCCTTTTCACCAAGCACTTCTGCCTGCACCCGCTGTTTCCTGAACAGGACACTCCACCCGCCTCTCAGACTACAGCTGTAGCATCTCAGCCACCCTCTACACACTCCGTGACCGACTCTCACAGCCCAGAATCAATTCGTCGCAACGCCGTCTTTGAGATGTATATGTTCTGTCGTACCCGTGGTCTTGCGGAAGTCTGGGGCTATATCTGGACGTCCTGGTACTCGCCAAACAAGTGGTCCCTCTGGGCTCGTTCGACGTCTCCTACACGGATCTCACGTCTGCGTACAACCATGACTGTCGAGAAATTCTGGCAACAATTAAAAGGCGATCACCTCCATCATCTCCTTCGTCCTCGCCTCGACCAACTCACCTACATCTTGATACACCGGGTCACACCCGGTTACCTGGTGCGCGCAGACATGCTTGAGGATACATATCGCCTAGGCCGGTCACGACCACTTACGACCTACCAACGCTATTTCAAGACGGCATGGGCGAAACTCGCACACACAGCTGTGAGCACAAGGGTCTATGAGACCGATGTCAAAACATGGACCTGCAACTGTGGAGCACAGAAATACCATCCTCACCATCTCTGCAAACACCTTGTCCAAGCTGTTGGGCCCATACCTTCGAGCTTCTGGCAGCAAGTCTATCGTCGTCGAACCCTCCCCATCTACCGTCACCCTGCCCTCAAGGATCAGAACGATCCTACCCAGGTTCAAGCTACCTTCGACGACCCCAACGATGGTGCAATTTCCGATGGCGACGACCACGTTTGGCTTGGTGACAAGACGAAGCTGAGCTTGTACACCGGGGGATGGGATGACCTTGAAGGCGGAGTGTTGAAGTCTCTGAAGAGAAAGCGGGCATCCAGTAGCCGGGCTGTCTCTGTAGCTCTCAGTGAGCACGACGACCGGCGCTCGTCGTCGCCTTTGGCCTACTCCACTGGTGGTGATAGTGGAGATGATGAGGACCAGGTACGTGTGTGGTACTGCTAGTACTATGGCATCGGAGTTGGAGTCATCTTGTGTCATGAGCCTGACCGGAGTGTGTTGTCACAGGTTGAGCTGAAGACCCGGCAGCTAAAGCGACGTGCTGAAGAGCTTAGAGAGGCCGCCGATATCATCGAGTCGCAAATACCGTGCGGTAACTCGATCTGGATCTCTAGCATGGTGGACAGAAACATCGGAAGGGATGTCAGCGAGTTTGTCCAGGATATCAGACATGTAGAAAAGACTGGGCGGCGTCGAGAGACGACGTGGCCACACCCCGGTGACCGTACGGGGCAACGTCGCTCTCGGAACACCATGGGGTACCAGCAGCGACAGGGTACATCTCGTTCGCAGGCTGTCACTGACTTAGCGCCGGCGACTAATCCTCCGGGCGCGCCATCGTCGTCCTCATCACGCTGATAGTATAAGACCTTGTATCTGATAGGCTGATACAATTGTCCCTCCTGCAATAGAACACCGTGCCTGTCAAACAGATATTATAATGGTAGTTAACGGCTAGTAATAAATGATGTCTCGTATGCTTGCTTGATATGGAAGGTGCGAGCGTCTGACGGGCGCCTCGCGTCGCATCGTGCTGGGTGAATTGCATTCACTACAAACAAGACTGTTCCGGGAAGCAACGTGCTAGACGTGTTTCCTGATGGTGTGGTTTGCCATATCGTGACCGTCGATGTGCCGCGACCCGACGATCCAGCGGCAGTCATTGCCTGGTTGAACAGGCTTTGTATGCAGACGCAGCATCAATGCTTCCCCCTCTTTATGGAAGGGAAACGAGCAATAAGTCGATGCCTGCTTGGGGAGGCGTTCGAGAAAGAACTGAAATCGAGCTTCGTCGAGGCACAGCGCGACTTGGCAGGCTACCTCGCGTTTCACTTCGAACGCGATTTATGCGCGTCGTCCGTTATCGCGGTCGCCGCAGTCGGCAATCATTGGAAATGGGCCAAATTTGACCGCCACGAGGTGCCGTCGTACGAGGTGATTGTGGCATGGCAAGAGGGTGGGCTCACGAAGCCTGTGGTGGGGCCCGTCAGCGATTATTTGATTCGAGTGGGGAGGAAGTTCGGCGTACGCACCTTCTACCTCGGGACACCTGAGTCCGACGCAGAGTGGAACAGGCTCCGAGAGGACGCTCTGATCCCGATTCTGGAGGCGCACGTTGAAGACTACCCGTACTTCAAGTCACCTCCGTCTGCCACTTCGGAAGGCGCACCTGCAGCACCCGGGCCGTCAACGGTCGATCCCGAACCTGCAGCTCCACCGACTCGGGCCCGTCGCAATCTCCAGCGGAAGGCAGAAGGGCCGCCTGCGCATCCCGAGCCCGGGCCATCAGGTGGGCCTGAACCTGCAGTTCGACCGGCTCCACGTCGGAACCCACGACGGACGGGGAAGGCAGTCGCTGTCGAACCTTCTGCTGGTTCTACTACGGACCGCCGCAAGAAGAAGGGGAAGGCAGTTGCTGTCGAGCCTTCTCAGGCTGCCAACGGCGGCAGGAAGAAGGGTAAGGCTGTCGCTGCCGAACCTTCTGCTGGTCCGAGTGCGGACGGCCCCAGCAGGAAGAATAGGAAGTATTAGCTGGTGTAGTGTATGTACATGCTTCAGCCTGTATCGGAGATTGAGCTCGGAAGTTGGCAGATGTAGAGTACGGTATTGTACGAGACAACCTGTGTTGCGGCGATTGAATGAGTTCTATACCTTGTATGTTGGACAGTAATCAACTTTTCACGATGATGCGAGGATCGGGAGTGAAGGTATCGTCGAGAGACGCGTCAGCTCGAGATGTATACCAGCGAAATTTCGGTGCAGCTGTGCATTTGGTTCTGGTACGATTCGTATACACACTCACTTGCGACTCGTGCAGGTGAAGCGACGCGGCGATTGAACGACAACGACGATGATTCTCGTCTGGACCAACTTCCATAGTTTACAAAATTATCACCCTGAGGGCACATTTGGATTGTGGCATCCAGGATGACGAAGCTGACACAGGATTGTCGTCACAGACATACTCGGATGTGCTCCTCCTACGGTTCTACCTTGTACTACTGCGCTTTAAATACCCTACATACTGGCCCTTGCCTTAATGAACCTGCGACGAGCTACACTGCGGCGAGCAGTGTCAGTACGTTTGCGCCTCTGAAAGAATGATGCTTTCGGACTCACCAGGACGACGTCGCGGTCGTCGTGTCGAAGTGCTGGATAATATTCGCGTCCGCCATGACGTCTTGCAGCGGGATGTGGAGGGCCCTCTGCAGCTCAGTTGACTGCGACTCAGATGCGGACGTGGACGTGAACGCGCCGAGTTCGGAGCGAGGCGAGCATGATGGGAGTGCTAGAGGAGAAGGCGGTTAGATAGATAGGGAGCAGTGGTGACGGGACACTCAAGCTTGACAATACATAGCGCGACAGGGAGGTTCAGTGGGCGACTGCAAGTTGCACTCGGACGCGCGGACTCGTAGGCTCTGATAGCTTTGAAGGCTGGGTCTACGGAGAGGGCCCGAGTGCTAAGTGTCACTCGGAGCACGGTGAAGGTATGTTGTACTGACCAAGGGAGGGAGCGAGATCGTGATGATATACAGAGGGGGAGCTGCCAGTGCTTTGCGCTCACGACCGGCGGACGCGGGAGAGCCAGAGACGTGGTGTGATCTCTGAGGATGCGTAGGGCGAGGGCCGGGGCATGATAGGAGGAGAAGGTTAGAACCACAGGGGTGGTGGTGACACGACGGTCAACCCGATTGGCAGCACATAGCGCAGAGACGTTTGTTGGGTTCTGTCTGTGAAACTCGTCAAGTCGTTCTACTACAAGTCGGGGGATATACTTAGCTCGAAGTGGTATCGTGATTCAAGGCAATATACATACGATACATTTCTTAAATATGACACAGAGTGACGGGTGAAGAATCAGAAGGAGAGGCGAAACAAGTCGGTAAATGTGGGGCCTTGAGAGTCTGTCACCGAATCAGTCAAGTTCAATCAGACAGCGAGGCACACATACGTGAGGCAGTGACTGCGTCTTACGCACACCGAGCGACTGAGCCACCAGACGGTCAAGGGAGACCTATCGAATGGATTGAGGTCAAACGGGCAATAGGAGTGGGCGACATGACAAACATACATACTAGCATTGTCTTGTGACGTGATACCAGTTTGGTTTCTGGTCTGTGATCTTCAAGACCTCCGCCATCTTGACCAAGTCTTCTTCGTCGATGTGCGAATTCAACGCTGCTGCGGAGCTGTTGTCCTGGAGGACGAACAGGTACGTCCCCGTAGTATAGTCCATGAGGATGACGCGACGTTGCAGCCGAGGAAGGCCAGGGAGTTGAGAGTAAACCTTGATGGGGAGCATTTCGATGGTTGCGTGAAGCATCAATTCGAGAGCATGCTCGCGTTGATCTGGCGGAAGTGAAGACACCTTCTTGCCATGTGTCCTCTCGTAGTAGTGCTCCGCCCACATCATGAGGGTGTCGGGGTAGAGGAGGTACCCGAAGGCACGAGTCACTTTTGGTCCTTGGGGGATCGCTGTCCTCTTGGGGGAGCGACGAGATGATTTCGAAGGACGAGATGATTTCAACGGAGGAGAGTGAGTGTGGGAGACCATAGCGACAGATGTAGATGTACGGCGATGGTGGGACAGAGGTGGGAAGACGGCAGAATGACGGTCTGGTTTGAGTTGTGGATTTGGGCGCTCAAGTGCCGGCGGCATTGCATTTCTTTTGTTCTATCTACCAAACGGATACCGGTGAGCATCGGGAAACAATTCGCTGTCGCGTATTCAGAACGCACTTACTCCGTGTTGCTTTCAGGCGTCATAAGCCCCTGTGGGTGCCTAGGATGAATATCTGATCTATCCGAGAACGCCGACACGCATCTGTAGTACGGTCGTGACGTTTAGCCAGAATAATTGATACAACCGGAGCAGTTGATGAGGGAGGTCGACAAGTTCGTGCAAGTCAGAATGAGCACTAGCCGCTGATCCTCCAAAGGACACCCTAACCACGATACACCGGGACTGCGGGCCGATAGAGGTGGTGATCTGCAGCCGCAACAGCTTGCTTTCTCCTTTCATACGCAGCAGGCTGCAGCAAATGTTGCATGCAGGGGTCTCGCGACAAACCTCGGAGTGTGACACGCAGTTTCATCTACATTTGCTACAAAATATACCTGCTCGTCACCGCTTTCTCTCGCCCACCATCTTCACGAGAACTCCGAGTCATGCTGCCATTCGAACGTGGCACTGGCAGTGAGCGCAAGTCCAACTTCGAGTGAGCTCCTCGCACTTAAATTCGAAACCCTGAGCGGCCTATATGTCACAGGGTAATGCGGGAGCCAATGCAGGCCCCGATCAGATAGACAGAGCTTCCCAGTCAAAGCTCTAGCCCTTATAACGCTCTTCTCTCTCCTCGACTCATCGTCCTTCAACAAGTTTGCCTCGCTCCTCCCCCCTCGAAGCGCCGCTTCGCACAGGGCCTGGCAGCTACCGACGTTCCGTCCGACTCGGACGAACCCTATCGTGAGTATGCGAAGCTCACCGACATCAGGAAAAACCAAAAACTCGATAGACGCCACTCGCGCTCCCGAGTCGTGAGAGACGCCACTACGTCTCGAGAGTACTCGATAGTACTCGTGAGTTAGATGGAAAAAAACAGACACGGGTAACATGTTAAAATGTCACTCAGATGGTCATTCAGTCATAATATATCTGTCTACAAGGCCTAAACTGTGATGGTAAGTCGTAACTCGTTTGGGAAGGCCTACAAGAACAGATGATGCAACGAGAAAATGCTGAAGTGACATGCCACCTGCCCTAAACTCAGCGCTTGATGTCATCAACCAATGATCTGGCACGCTGCGCTGGCAGTCCACGGTGTCTCTCGCTCCTTCCCTCCTCCTTCCGACCCCTGCCCGACCTCCACCCTCTCATCCCGTGCTTATACGACTGTTTTCCCCTCGTTGAAGCCAGGTAAACCTTCAAGAATGTTGGTCCCGGCACTCGCCTTCGCTGGGCTACTCTTCTGGCTACAAGATCAACTACTAATACATGTTCACGACGACAGAGCTAGTCCTCAAGGCATCGGGATCTTGTAGGCTCAATGGAGGCTGTCTCTACTGATAGAGGCCGGTGAGTCTTTTCATGGTATTGTGATGAGCATGACTCCACAACACTGCGGTCACTACCGTTCTTACAGCTCTGGCGACCCCGGCCCCCAACAATGGGATCTGTTCACCCCCACCGTCGTTCTGCGCTCCTCATGAGGAAGCTTACCACAGAGCTAAGTCCAAGGCTATGCTGATACCGGTAAGTAAGTGACTAATCGTTCGTGAGATCTACATTGACACATAGTTGGTATATTCATGGCACTTCACGCTCATCTACACACCAGTGCATGGTCGTCCGGTGTGCTGATGGCTGTGAGTATGTCTCTCCCATTGCGTATCACTACCGTGACAATGAGCTGACAACCGAGGTACGCTTCTATCGTAGATCTGGACGCTTTCACCCCCCGCTCCTTGTGAATTGAGCTGTGCACCTTTCTCGTACCACCCTCCCGGGCTCTCCCTCAGTGAGCCTGTGCATGTCCGAGCACATGCTGACCATTGACGACCTCGCCGCCTGAGTGTCCGACGGCCCCTTTGCAAGGTATTCATGGTCGTCGCCGCCGCCGTGCTGCACTTTTGTCTGGTGGCCGATGCCAGCACCGTATAGGATTATCTACTACTATAGTACTATTAGCTTCTTGTAGCTGGTCTGTGCTATGTACTGTACTTCGTTTCGAATACTATTGGTTGTTTCCTATAAGAAATGTGTGCAATATGAGGTGAAATCAGGATGCTATATGTGTCTATGAAGATCTCTCAAGTCACGTACCACAGCTATCGAGGTCTCGCGAGTACTCGAGAGACGCTAGGGGCGGCTATCGAGTACTCCCGAAAGGGGGACTTGTGTCGGGAACTCTCCCGTCTCGCGAGTCTCGATAGGGCTCCCGAGCCATGTATTTTTTCCCTGATGGAATCCCTGGCACTTGGTGAATTCGTAGCGGAGACATCATCAGGCGTTGAGTATTGATGGGTGCCTTTTTTACGTTCTACTGCGAGAGTAAGTACTAAGTACCACATGATTCAGGGTGCCACCGGTGGGATGATATAAGCTTGTCCTTAAATACAAGCGCCCGAATCCCCAATTTGAACCAGAACCGTCATCCAACCACTACTATCCCCCATCACCGTTCACTCCATATCTGTCATCATGGTCCTTCCTCTTTCGAACTCATCTCGCAGCGCTTCCAAGGGAATCCCTCAAGGACCAAACCCCACTTGTGCCTTCGGGTACCTCCTCTATGCCGACTGCCTCTCGTGGTGGGCGGAGCACTACTACGAGCAGAAGTATGGCAAGAAGATTATGTCGCTTCCGCCAGATCAACGCGAGCCTGCCGTCTTCAGAATCCTTGCCACAACCCTCGATGCGATCCCGTTGGAGGTCTTCAGACAAGTCCCTGGCATTCCCCGGCTGCGACGTCGCATGATCCTCATGGATGCCGCTACAGTGACGTATATTTTCGTCATCAAGGACGACAGCACTCCGGAGGCGTTGAAGTCGCCCGTCAGCCAGGAAGACTTGGACAAGATGGCGGAGGTGTTGAGGATTACGGACCAGAAACCAAATTGGTACAGCATCAAGGACAAAGTCTAAGCACGAAGGTCAGTCAGTGTCGCCCATTCCCGTTGCCCCGCATGATCCTAATCTGTTCGATAGTTTGTCTTTGACCCTGCGCTGGTTTGGCCGCATGGTACACGGTTGCTCCTTCACAAATGCGTGGAGTCCCCACGCCGCTCGCTTTGTTCTCAGCCCACTCGATTCTCCACGTTCGTCTCGCATCGTGTGCACATCCTCGAATCCTTTGTTGGCTAGCGTGTAACGTCCCCACGCGTTCGCTTCGTACTTACCATCAGCGCGATACTTAACACCTGCCAATGTCTGTGTCGTACTTTCGAGAGCAGATTCATATTGCTGTTGTCATGTACGCTACCTCTTCAATCCCATCCCCATATGACTTGGAATTTCGTCCGAACCCAAACACAAGAGCATTGCGCTGTCGTCCAACATTCTCAACCTCCGAGGCTATGAGAGGCTATCGCGCTCTGATTCTCCGTCGTACAACAACTCAGCTTGCTGTCACAGATATATTTGAAAGCACTCCTACGATTCTACTTCTACTGCCCGTCATAGACCCCACATATCAAGGGCCCTGGGGTCTACTAGCCGATAAATATTCCAGGATCTCTCTTCCGTGATGAGACGGGCGCAAAAAGCTGGCGACGGAAGCCCGGGTTACGACAGACGAACTGCCGTTTCGACGCCATGAAGGCGATCGCCGACTCCACGAACAATCCGGTGGTCGCAACGAGGAGCGCACAGACCACCGTGGAGGAGCCTGAGTGATCCTTCACACAATGAACCTCCGACGAGCGATCCACCAGCACAGCGTATCGTTTCGAGTCGTCCAACTCGAGCGCCCCCTGATGAACGTGCGGTCGTCGTGTCGAGGTGTTGGAGGATATTCGCGTCCTCCACGTCTTGAGACGGGAGGTGCAGCGTGCGTCGACTGCAACTCTGACTTGAACGCACTGACTCGGAGGCTCGGTTAGCGAGGCTGGATGGACGGAGAGGGCCTGGATGTGTGTGACTCGGAGCGGGGCGGGCTGTTCTGCGTTCAAGGCCGGGAAGACACCGGAGAGCCAGAGACACTGCATGCTTTGATTTTTGAGGGTGCGAGGAGAGAGGAGAGCCTGACGAGGGTGGAGGAGCCGGAGGTTCGAATGACAGGGAGCGGTGGTAACATGACGCCCAGATTGATCGGATACACTCAGCGCAGGGAGGTTTGGATGGGTTCGGAGGGTAGTCTATTCGGTCCACAAGGATATACTATAGCTCGAAATGGTGTCGCGATTCAAGGACAATACATTACAAAATGCCACAGCACTACGAGTCAAGAATGAGAAAGTAGGGCTTCGAGTGTCTGTCACCGGATCAGCCAAGTTCAATCAGAGGGTGAGCCACACATACGTGAATGAGCGACGGCGTGTTGCGACCGCCGAGCGACTCAGCCACTAGATGGTCAAAGGCGACCTATCGAACGGATTTAGACTGACCGGGAAATAGGAGCGGTCGACTGGTCAAACATACATACTAGCAAAGTCTTTTGACATAATACCAGTTCGGTTTCTGGTCCGTGATCTTCAATACCTCCGCCATCTTGACCAGGTCTTCTTCATTGATGTTCGAGTTCAACGCTGCTGCGGAGCTGTTGTCCTGGAGGACGAACAGATACGTCATCGTAGACCGGTCCATGAGGATGAGGCGACGTTGCAGCCGAGGAAGGCCAGGTATTTGAGCGTAGACCTTGATGGGGAGTGACTCGAGGGTCGCGAGAAGCATCTGGTTGATAGCATGTTTGCGTTCATCTGGTGGAAGCGAAGACACCTTATTGCCATATGTCCTCTCGTAGAAGTGCTCCGCCCACATCCTGAGGATGTCCCCGTAGATGATATACCCGAAGGCACGAGTGACTTTTGGTCCTTGGGGGACCGCTGTCCTCTTCGGGGCGCGATGAGATGATTTTTTCGAAGGACGAGAGTGGATGTGGGAGACCATAGCAAAAGACTTCAACGTATGGCGATGGTTGGACAGAGGTGGGAGGACGGCGAGATGAGGGTCTGGTTTGAGTTGTGGACATGGGCGCTCACGTTCTTGAAGTGCCGTCGGCAATGTTCTTCTTTTGTTCTATCTACTAGATCGATCATGATGCCGGTGAGCACTCGAGCGCAACTCCCAGTAGTGCGCAGGGACTTCAATCATATCCAAGCTAATCTGCGGCACTCTAAGACGAATAGCGGATCAATTAGACTTGTCGGAACGATACACACCTCACGGTCCTCGCCTCGGACGCGGTCAAGCCCGTTCTCGCTCAAACTGCCCTCGCACTTGAGAAAGACAAGAAGCCCTCTAGTGAAAGTCGAATTTGGCTCGGGAGGTAGACGAGCTCCAGATCTGCGAGATGAGGAGCTCGGGACCCAAGGGCGAATATGTCGCGGCCGCCCGGGCGCGGTGCTCCTTGACCTAGGACTGAGGTCAAATGACCGTCATGAAGGTTGCGATGGACGGACGAGCGCGAGCTGTACTAGTATTACCATTGTCAGGATCAAGTCTACTGTGTGTCGAAGAATACAACGACCCACGTAACCACAGGTGACAGTAGCATGCCCGAGCCGGGAGGTACGACTCAGACTCGGTCAATGATTGTCAGTGAGTTCCGGCAACTTCTTGGTGGATTCGTTCACCTCGCACTGCAAGTCGTGGGATATAACTCGAGGTGTATCACAAATCAAGGGAATATGTATACGCTATAATACAATATGACACAGAAGGACGAGAAAGCGAGTCGAAAACAAGACGATAGGGTGTCGGGATGCGGGAGTCTGTCACCAGATTAGCCAAGTTCAATCAGACGGCGAGGCACACATACGTGAGGCAGTGACTGCGTCTTGCGCACACCGAGCGACTGAGCCACCAGACGGTCAAGATGGACCTATCGAACGAATTGAGGTCAATCGGGCAATAGGAGTGATCGAAATACATACTAGCAAAGTTTTTTGACGTAATACCAGTTCGGTTTCTGGTCTGTGATCTTCAACACCTCCGCCATCTTGACCAGGTCCTCTTCGCTGATGTGCGAATTCAACGCTGCTGCGGAGCTGTTGTCCTGGAGGACGAACAGATACGTGATCGTGTTGCGGTCCATGAGGATGAGGCGACGTTGCAGCCGAGGAAGGCCAGGGACTTGAGCGTAGACCTTGATAGGGAGTGACTCGATGGTTGCGAGAAGCATCTTGTTGATCGCATGTTCGCGTTGATCTGGCGGAAGTGAAGACACCTTCTTGCCATATGACTTCTCGTAGAAGTGCTCCGCCCACATCCTGATGGTGTCCTCGTAGAGGATATACCCGAAGGCACGAGTGACTTTTGGTCCTTGGGGGACCGCTTTCCTCCTCGGGGTGCGATGAGATGATTTTTTCGAAGGACGAGAGTGGGTGTGGGCGACCATAGCAAAAGATTTCAACGTATGGCGATGGTAGGACAGAGGTGGGAGGACGGCAGGATGACGGTTTGGTTTGAGTTGTGGACTCGGGCGCTCAAGTTCTTAAGTGCCGGCGGCAATGTTTTTCTTTTGTTCTATCTACCAGACCTATATTAATGCCGGTGAGCACTCGAGCACGACTCCCCGTAGTGCCATAACATCTACGCTGATTTGCGGCGCTCTAGGACGTGGCATAGCGGATCAGACCAGTGTCGGAACGATACGCACCTGTACGCTCGAGATGTTGGATAGCCAGAATATTGGACACAGCCGGGGTGCCAGTGGCTGACGATGTCATCTCAGCCGTACGCGTCTTGAGATTCGATCGTTCAGGAGCCACTACATCGCGGTACAGTGTGAGCGAGGTGTTAGCGCGGAATCAAGCTAAGGCAATTCAAATTCGAAAAGGAACCCTAACCACGATACACCATCGTCATGATCATGATGGGACTGCGGGCCCGGGCCATCGGAACAGTGCTACAGCCTGCCACAAGCTGCTTTCTCCTCTCACACCGACTCGCAAGCTGCAGCCTGGAGCAAACGTTGTATGCTTCTACTTCGTCTACGTTTGCTCAGACATATACCTACGTACCGCTGGATCCTCTCGCCCATCTCTACAAGATCTGCTACCACCATGAGTGGAAGTCCGGCGAGCGAGCAAACTAATACGGGGCCCGACCAGGTAGAGCGCGGACGCGGACGCGGCGGCGGCGGCCGTCGAGGACGCCGCCGTGGGCGGGGAAGAGGCCGAGGAGGTGCGCCCCAAGATGCCCACGATGCAGGTCTTGGGCGTGAGGCACCGTCCTCAACCGCCGTCCAACCTCCTACGTCGAGAGGAGGGCGGGGTCGAGGGCGGGGTCAGGCCCCCAAACCTCGTCTCACACACTGTGAGCTATAGCCGCTGACTCCAATCATTAACTGACTTGAACCTCGGACTGATTGCACGCAGTCATCGCGGTCCCTCTCGTGCGTACCTGCGCTCTCTGCCACTAGGTCGCCGAGATATATACTTACCTCATTGACAGGGTCACAACCCCGCATTCCGCGAGAGCATGTCTACCTTCACAGATGCGCTCCTTGCCGTGGACCCCCCGATCCGCGGGCTGGACTCGACCATCGTCATGCCCGCCCGACGGATGCATTTCACCCTCGGCGTCATGTCTCTCGACTCGGACGACCCCGCGCGATCGGTCGACGCCGCTGCCAAGCTGTTGAACGACATCCGCCCGCGTGTCCAGGAGCTCCTGCGTGGCGATAAGCTCCGGGTCTCGCTCGACTGTATGGGCATCATGAGGCCCGAGGGGTGCGACGACGAGCGTGCGCACGTCATGTGGGTCGGGCCCGCTGCCGGCGGGGCGGTCACGGACAAGTTCGAGGCGGTCGCGCGTGCGTACAAGTTCCTGCTAACTGTGGCGAGCGAGATTGTGGCTAAGCAATACCTTTACCTGTTCTAGACCTTGTACAGAAGGCGTTCCTAGACGCAGGCCTGCTCGTCGACGAGGGACGGCCGTTGAAGGTGCGAATCACAGCCTTCATGTTTGTAGCAGCACACTCACCCTTCGCAGCTCCATTGCACCATCCTGAACACCGTCTACCGGAAGCCGCGCTCTCGTCAGCGCGTGCCGTTCTCATACCCCTCCGTCCTCGCCTCGAACGCGGTCAAGCCCGTTCTCGCTCAAACCAACCTTGCACTCGAGAAGGACAAGAAGGGCCTCGTGAAAGTCGACTTCGGTACTTGGGAGGTGAACGAGCTCCAGATCTGCGAGATGGGCAGCTCGGGACCCGAGGGCGAGTACGTCGCGGCGGCGCGGTGCTCCTTGACCTAGGACTGAGGTCAAATGACCGGGACGAGGAATTGTGATTGACTCCGGGCGCGAGCTGTACTACTATCACCAGGATCTAGTTTGCAGTGCATTGAAGAATCGAATGACTCGCTTGGAGCAATATCCTGGGCCGGGAGGTTCGACTTAGAGATCAATGACTGTATGTGGGTTCCGGCAACCACCCCATGTAGGTGACTTTCTTGGTGGGTTCGGTCACCTCGCACTGAAAGTCGTGGGATATAACTCGAGGTGTATCAAGAATCAAGGCAATATGTATACGCTACATTACAATATGACATAGAAAGACGACGGAAGGGAGTCGAAACCAGGACGAGAAGTGTGGGGACACCGGCGGATTAGCCATTATCAATCAGAGGGAGAGACACACGTACATGAACTTGGAGCGAGTTCGTATTGCGCGCATCGCGACCGAGCGACTAAACCACCTCAGGGTCAAAGGCGACCTACATATCGAACACCTTGAGATCTCGAGGAATAGGAATGGTTGATATGACAAACATACATACTAGTAAATCTTTCTGACGTGATACCAGTTCGGTTTCTGGTCCGTGATCTTCAACACCTCCGCCATCTTGACCAGGTCCTCTTCGCTGATGTGCGAATTCAACGCTGCAGCGGAGCTGTTGTCCTGAAGGACGAACAGATACGTCGTCGAAATGGGGTCCATGAGGATGAGGCGACGTTGCAGCCGAGGAAGGCCGGGGATTTGAGTGTAGACCTTGCTGGGGAGTGACTCGAGGGTCGCGAGAAGCATCAAGTCGATAGCGTGCTCGCGTTGATCTGGCGGGAGTGAGGACACCGTCCTGCCGTGCACCTTTTCGTAGTAGTGCTCCGCCCACATCCTGAAGGTGTCCTCGTAGAGGATATACCCGAAAGCACGAGTGACTTTTGGTCCTTGGGGCTCTTCGGGGTGCGATGAGATGATTTTTTCGAAGGACGAGAGTGGGTGTGAATGACCATAGCGAGAGATGTCGACGTACGGCGATGTTTGGACAGTGCTGGGAGGAAGGCGCGATGACGGTTTGGTTTGAGTTGTGGACTTAGGCGCTCCAGTTCTTGAAGTGCCGGCGGCAATTTTTGTTCTACCTACCAGACCAGTGCCGGCGAGCACTTGAGCACAACTCCCAGTAGTGCATAGGGACCTCAATGCACATACACGCTGATCTGCGGCGCTCTAGAATGAATAGCGGATTAGACCTGTAGGAAATGATTACGCACATGTACTAGTACGCTCGTCACGACGTTCAATAACCATTGGAATGGTTGACACAGCCAGCGTGGCAGATGAAGTCGTCCCAGCGATACATATCTTGGAAATTCGCCGTCCAGGATTCATGTGCGCTGTACGGTGTGAGCCCTTATCATAAAGAGGGGAGGTCAGATCCAAGTTCGTGCAGGGAGGAACCGCCGATCCTCAGTAACTTGAAGGGACCCTAATAACGACACTCCGAGACGGCGGCGGGCCGACACATCGTAGTGAGCTGCAGCATGCAGCAGCAGCTTGCTTCCTACGCTCGCGCAACCTGTAGCAAACGTTACATGCTTCTCGCTGCAGGTCTCGCATGCCGCAGCTTCGTCCACGTTTGCTACATATACCTGCCAGCCGCTGGATTCTGTCGCCACCATTTCCACAAGACCTGCTACCATCCGAGTCATGAGCGCAAGTCAGACGAGCGGACCCCTCCCACTCACGTCCGAGAACTTGAGGAGGTTGGCACTGGTCGATGAGGAAACGGGAACATATACGGGCCCAGACTCCCACGTAGAGCGGGGACGTGGAGGTGGCCGTGGCCGTGGTCGGGGAAGAGCCCGAGAAAATGCGCCAGCCCAAGACAGCGGAGATGCAGAATCTGGGCCTGAGGGACCGTCCTCAACTGCCGTTCAACCTCCGACATCGAGGGGAGGGCGGGGTCGAGGTCAAGGACGGGCCCCCAGACCTCGTCTCACACACTGTGAGTAACAGCGTCACTCACCGGCCCCGACTCGAGTACTGCGGCAATTGATTGATTCGAACTCCGGACTCTGATTGCGCGCAGTTATCGCGGTCCCGCTGGTACGTACCTGCGCTCTATGCCACTAGTCGCCGAGATGGTATGTACTTACATCGCTAACAGGGCTACAACCCCGCATTCCGCGAGTCCATATCGACCTTCACGGACGCGCTCCTCGCCGCGAACCCCCCGATCCCTGGGCTGGATTCGACTATCGTCATCCCCGCCCGACGAATGCATTTCACCCTCGGCGTGATGTCTCTGGGCCTCGACTCGGAAGACGCTGCGCGAACGGTCGACGCCGCTGCAAAGCTGCTGAACGACCTCCGACCGCGCGTCCAGGAGCTCCTGAACGGCGAGAAGCTCCGTGTATCGCTCGACCGCATGGGCATCATGAGGCCCGAGCGGGGCGACGACGAGCGGGCGCACGTGATGTGTGTTGGGCCTGCTGCTGGACGCCCGGGCATGGAGAGGTTTCAGGCGATCGCGAGTACGCATCTGTTCTAGCCAATCTGCAGAATGAGCGCGAGTGCTGAGCAGCTCTGCCCTCTCAGAGCTTGTGCGGAAGGCGTTCCGGGACGCAGGCCTGCTCGTCGAAGAAAGACGGGCGCTGAAGGTGCGAGTCGTGCGTGACCTTCAGGTTCGATGTAGCAGCACACGAGGAGTCACTCACCCTTCGCAGCTCTGTTGCACCGTCGTGAACACGGTCTACCGGAAGCCGCTGACACGCTATCGGGTGCCGTTCTCCTACCCCTCTGTCCTCGCCTCGGACGCGGTCAAGACTGATCCCGAGGCGCACGAGAAGGGCTGGAAGACGCCCGTGAAAGTGGACTTTGGTACTTGGGAGGTGGGCGAGCTGCAGATTTGCGAGATCGGAAGCTGGGGACCCGAGGGCGAGTACGTCGCGGCGGCGCGGTGCTCCTTGGACTAGGACTGGGTACCGTGTGTTCGAACGACCGCTATAGACATTGAGATTGCTGCGCGCGCTGTACTAGTATCACCAGGATCGACTCGGAGTAAGATCGAACTACTTGCTTGGCCGCAGTACTAGTAGTATGCCGGGGTGTCGGCGCAGTGCTAGGTTCCGACGGCAATCTGCTGAACTTGTTCGCCCGGCCTTTGGAACTTGAAGTAATTTTCACCGAATCTGCGTGGATGCAGGTCACTGTCAGTGTACGCCAAGATGGACTACGGTAGAGTTCACTGAATACCGGTACCTAATGGCCAATGTATGTCGATGTACCGTACCACGTCAGCCGCCTAAGGGACTGGCAGTGGTAGTTCGGGATAAGTAACTTGAACGGTAAAGAAGCGCTCACCGACTTGATCTCAACCACCACCACGCTAGTCCTGGGCTTGTCACCGTCTTCTCTAGTTTCATCATCTACGTTCAAGTGCATCCTGCAACAGTCTCTACGTGATTCTGTCTTCAGAATATCGTCTGAAGTGAAGCACCTCAAGCCCGCCACACTTTGAACGCCTGCCAACCCTCAGGCGACGTGTACGGAGATCCGTCTACAATAACGACAATCAGTATCCCGCAGAGTGTATAGGAGAAAACGGAGCTATACAGACCGTATGCTCCAGGATCACTAGCATTCCAAGTCAGGTACGTAAGCGACTTCGATCCCGCCTCGAACGTTTGCACTCGAACGGTGCTGCCCTCAGATCCTCGCCAACCCCCCTCCCAGACCTCTCGCACGCGTCGCTGACAACAACTGAGCGCGCCATGCCGTTCCGCATCCCGAGCGTGCGCCTCGCGCAAGCCTCGCCCTCGATCTCGCTCGAGAAGGGCTCGTACCGGATGCGCGCCCCGCCCTCGCGCTCATCGCGCTCCTCGCGCCTTCCCCCGTCCCCGTCCAATCTCAAGCCGTCGCGGAACTCCTCTGCTGCATCCGCATCCGCACTTCGCTCTGGGCTGTCCGTGACGGAGCTCGTGCCGGCCTCGTACGAGAAGCGGATGGCGGTCCTTGTCGCGCTCCTCGCGTGTGCGATGCTCGCCAGCTTCTGGGCGGCGTATCACCTATGGACGACGAGGTGAGTGGCCGTTTGCTCGTCTGTCTCGGGCTTGGGTTCTCGTGATGGAAGGTTGACGGAGACGCGTCGTGCGTGGTTGAATTTGCAGCGTCCGCACACACCCCGGCCGTGCACGATGACCCAAAGTCCTTCCAGACTGCCTTAACTTATACAAAGCCATTAAGCGTCCAAGCTTCAAGCTCAAGTCCGATCCATCAAACTACCATGTCGCTGTCCCGCCCCTCTTATCTCTGTTTTCTCGCTGTCCTAGGTCTCCCACACGCTGTCACCTCTTTCGTTGCGTATTGTTATTCGTGCTTGCATACCCACATCGCTATCCCCACCCGTCGAAATACCATGCCCTATTATGCCCCTGGCTATGCGAAACGTTAACGTCTGAGAGCTCTTTCTTCCGCGAACGCGACACGCATGCATGTGGTCGGCGCAATCAGTTCCGCCAGCCAACCTGAAAAGCTAGCCCCCAACGGTCATGTCCACCGCTTCCTCCACCACGGAGGCTCGCGAACCCGGCGTGACTGCGTTCGAGGTGAGTTTACACATCGACGACCAAGATCGAGTTACAAGATGGGTGGGGTTCCGGAAAGATACAGAAACGCATTAGTCCTCCATCGCCATATCCGCGTCCGCGTCCGCCTCGCCCTGCTCCTCCTCCGCCTGCTCGACGCTGATATGTCCCGCCGGCCGCCACACGTTCCCCGCCGTCATCTTCCACAGCCGCACCCGCCCGTCGTTCCCCGCCGAGGACAAGATCGTCCTGCGTGCCCAGTCCGTCAGCAGTCGTCGCATTAGTAGACGCGTCAGGGCGAGACTTACCCGGTGATGTTCCATTCCACCCGCCCCACCGCAGACCTGCAGCACACCCCGCCGTCAGCACACAGCACACAGCACACAGCACGAGCAGGGAGAGCAGAAACGCACTTGTGGTCGTCAAAGTCGCCCACGACCGCCGCGGACCACCTCGAGTCCGCGCCGTCCGCGTCCGCGCCGTCCGAGTCCTCGCCCGGGCTCGGCGGCTTCACGCGCCAGATCCGCACGTGCCCGTCCCGCGACCCAGTCGCGAGGACGTGGTAGGACCGCCCGCAGGAGGGCGCCCAGGCGACGGAGGTGATCGCGAACGTCTTGGACGCCTCGGGCTCACCATTCGCGTTCGCGTTCGCCGCTGCGCCCCCGGCGGTCGTCCGAGCTGTGGCGGATGCGTCTGTGGACGAGGCGGGCGACGGGTTGAGCGCGAGGAGGGTCGAGGGGCGGCGGGAGGGGGAGATCTGGATGATCTGCAGCGCAGAGGTCAGTTCGGGAGTAGGGTGCGCTGGGGACTTGAAGGGCGGGCGCACGTACTTTGACGACGCCGTCGATCCCGCAGCCTGCAGCGATGACCTCGCCCCAGTACTTGTCCTTGCACCACGAGATGCACCATCCGCCGTCGGCCTGTGACCGGATAGCGAAGTGAGCAAGCGCGCTGCGGGGAGATGTGGTGCGGCGCACGTACCTCGCGCGTACCCAGCCCTGGACGTCCGGGAGCTTGGTTTTGTTGCGCCTGCTGCTGGAGCGCGTGCGCGACGAGCGAGACCGAGTTGCCGTCCAGGGTCACGCTCGGCTGCGTCGGGGTGGCCATCGTGACCGTGTGCCCGGTGGACCGCGCGGAGGAGGACGCGGTCGGGAGGCCGAGCACGTCGACTTCTTCGAGCAGCTGCCATGTTGATAGTGAGGGCTGCTCGAGGCACTCGTACACGCGTAAACAGTTGTCCGACGAGATAGTCGCCTGTATGCACACACTTGGTCAGCCGTTTACTCAACACGCGAGACCGTCTGGGGAAGGGCTGAAATGCAGAAGACCAAACCGAGACATGGCATATTCATATTTCCACTGCGAGCAAGCCTGACAGGATTTAAATCGCCGTAGCCTGGTTGTCAAAGTGCATCATGTCCCGGGCGGTTTCCGATCTTGTCGATCGACCGGAAGAGACAGATTAGCCAGGGGGCAGGGAGACCGCGCACGGACTCGCTCGCACCTGCACGTTGGCTGGTGTCGGGAGCAAGGGTGCCTACTCGGGCAGCGGGAGTGACGTAGAGCTGATGCCAACTCGACGATATCCCAGTACACAATCAAGAACAAGCTCGCAGATCGCGGCTCATTCCGAGTGTCGCGCATCAATGTCGTTTGCAAGCCCGGTGGACCGACGACTGGCAATGTCTCGGTGCTGGAGACAACATGGTCCTGAATTAGTGTCCCTGTTATCGAGTCCAGTCCCCGCTATTTCGATACGCAGCTCAGCAGACGTTATCGCCTCTCTGTCTTGCTCACGAGGTCTCTTCAAGACGCACCCTACCCGCCTTCTGAACGCGTCGGCGCATGTGGGCGCGCTAACCCAGCCAGTGAGAGGTGATCGAGCGACAATGACAGCCCTCTTTCCACGACTTGTCGCGAAAGTGAGAGTGGGCAAAAGTGGTCCTGAACACGGTGCTGAGGCTCAGCAGCACCATGATCGCTGAACCGTCCCCTCCGTCGACGACCATCTCCAAATTCCGTGCCAACGCCGTGTCGAAACGTCCGCGAGCTACTACCGCTACTGGAAAACAAATCTGCCCCATTCCTGCCCTGTGCATCACGGGCGACGGTGGCGTAGGATGGCATAAAAACCGCAAACTGGCTAAGTATTGCCTGCGGATACAGTCGGGGCCCACGGTGCACTCGATAACACGGTCTTGGAATCGATACACAATTCAGAAGACGGTAAGGGCGCGTCTCGCGGTCCCTTGAAAATGCGCCCTTCCCGGCTTCCGAACGCGTCGACGCGCCGACCCAGCCTGTAAGAGAACGAGCAGCAACGATGGCCGTCCCTTCACGGCTGGTCTCTTGCACACAACTCGCTGTCTCGCAACAACGCGCCCTAATCGACCGCGTACGAAACCCACGAACACCTGTGAACACGAGAGACGCACCAGTTTGAGCCCGAAATGTTGCGGGGCGAACTCGACCGCGCGTACGGTGCCCTTCGCGTCGACGAGGATCGCGCGTTCGACCCATCTGGACGAGCTTGACGAGGCTCCTGCCGCGAGGCCGTTCAGCTGCGTGCCGTCGGCGTCGGCGGAGGAGGTTTGTTCCCAGACCTTGACGGTCCGGTCGAAGGAGGCGGTGGCGAGGATCGTGCCGAACTCGGGGTGCGCCCAGCTCACTTTTGAGATGGCAGCATCATGCGCCTGGGCAGATTGGATTCATTGAAACAAAACGCGAGCGGTATTGACAGTCGGTGGGTAGGTTCGCTAGAGATGTATAGTGCTGAAAACGTACCTTCCATTCGTGCTCGAGGGACCAGGACCCGGTGTTTTCGTCTAGTTGCCATATCTTGACCCTGTCGTCCCACAGGATGCATTAGAGGCAGCAGAAGCCCGCGCGGTGAATTGTAGTGACCTCTGGTCGAGACTGCAAGTCGCGAGATGAAGGCCATAGAAGTCGTAAGACGCGTCGGTGACCAGGTCGTTGTGCGCGTTCGGGATCAGGCCGGTTTGTATCATCGAAGGAGCAGATTGTAATCGCGGAACCTGATAGTGAGTCGTGTCGACAGAAGAGCCTAGCGGGTGGTTGGTACGAGTATAAAGGTCGAGGATAGGACTGGGATAGGACGCGCCGCGCCGCGATGGAAGGAGGTTTAGCGCACGCTATATAATGTGCCAGAGGAACAGACCTGGTTGAGGACCCTTAGCTCAATCGGTAGAGCTTTGTACTTATGAGGTTACCATATGCCATGCAAGGGTCCCGAGTTCGATTCTCGGAGGGTCCACTTTTTGATCTTTCACAATGCATGTGTCTTTGCCACGTCGACGTAGCTCGCACATAATGATGTCTTGCATATCTCCTGCCACAGTGTGTCGACAGTCTTGAATTCGACTCGAACTTCGTGAGTGCCCTGAGTCCCAACTTGTCACGCTATGCTGAACAGCTGATTGCCCCCTTGGATGATGCACCGGGACCGCTTATCTTCTTCGAGCTGCCAGTCAACTGCCAGTACTTTGTCGACTCTGCCTAGCTAGTGCCCAACCGTGACGGGCACCTTGACTTCCCAATGGTATGGCCTAACTGGAGGCTTAGTGCTATACAGCTCCGCGCCTCGCCGGGCATCGTAATCCTCAAAAGCCACAAGCTCTACAGTTCTCCGAGTGACTTAGGCCGCTGGGAAGCTGTACATGTGCGATCTTCTGCCAGACTGCCACAATCAAACCTGTGTAACACACAGTCTCTGACGCCGACTCCTGGGCATCCCGGCGGCCCCAGCTCCTCATAATGCGAACGACATTCAACATAACCGTGGAGAACGAAATCCCCTCGCCGCTCCGCTGCCCTCTGTCGATCGAACTCCCCCTCCCCTCCGACTCCCCTATCATGCTCTCATCGCTCCACGCACCCTCAGAGATTAAACCACGTCTCTGGCTCTCAGGCGTCCGCCCCGCCGTGAACGCACAGCAGCTCTCCACGCTCCGAGTGACACATATCCTCTCCGTCATCGAGACCCAGCCTCGCTATCCGAGCTTCAGCACGTCCGAGTCCGAGTCGCGGTCGACTGAGCTGCACACGCTCCACATCCCGCTGCAAGACGTGGAGGACGCGGATATCCTCCAGCACCTCGACGCCACGACCGCCTTCATCCAGGCGGCGCTCGAGTCGGACGAGCGAAACGTCGTCCTGGTGGGTGTGATTTCAAATCGTCCATGTCAGTTCTTCGGGTGCGCAAACGGACTGACATCAATGTTCGCGTTTCTCGTCGCAGGTTCATTGTGCTAAGGGCCACTCACGCTCCGCGACGGTCGTCTGTGCGTTCCTCATGGCAACCACCGGGCTGTCCGCGGACGAGGCGATCGCCTTCGTGGCGTCGAAACGGCAGTTCGTTTGTCCCAACCCGGGCTTCCGCCGCCAGCTCGAGGCATTCGGCGTCCGTCTCATCAAGGAGAAGAGATCCCGGAGTTCCGAGCCTTAGCTCTTGCATTTTGCCAGCGCCACCTGGGAAGAGTTGATGTGTGGCCCAGGTATCTGAAGCTCAGTTCTACCTTGCTACAAGGTAGAACCGTAGGAAGAACCCTTTCGAGTAACCTGTATGTCTCGATAGCAATTTCTCAGCTTCGTCATCCCGGAACGTTGATCCAAACTTGCCCTTAGGGTAAGCGTACACCGTCGAACTTCCCCGTTGCTTATATGTATGTAGGTCCAGAGCAGGACTATCCTCGTCGTCCGAGTCGCTCAATCGCTGTATGTCGTAGTTCGACAGGCGTCCAGTCCTGCCTATGCTCTAGTCCCACCACACTCCCACTCCCACTCGCCCCAACTGACCGCTCCCCCTCCCCCGCAGGCGTCGAGTCCCCCACCGTCGGGAACTGCAAGACGATCTGCACGCGCGCGCGCACACACCCCACACGCCCCGCCTCTCGTCCTACTGCGTAGCAAGCTGCACGAGCAATCATGAAACCCGAACTTCCTGGTGATACCAGTACAGCGCGCGCTGGGAGTCAATTACAATCCCTCGTGACGGTCTTTCGAACTCAGTCGCAGTCCAAGGAGCATCGCGCCGCCACGACGTACTCGCCCTCGGGCCCCCAGCTCTCCATCTCGCAGATCTGGAGTTCGTCCATCTCCCAAGTGCCGAAGTCGACTTTCACGGGGGCCTTCCTGCCCTTCTTGCCCTGCTTGAGTGCGAGGTCGCGGTCGGTTTCAGCCAGGATGGACTTGACCGCATTCGAGGCGAGGACGGAGGGGTAAGAGAACGGGACACTCTGCCTTGGCGGCGGCTTCCGGTAGACCGTGTTCAAGACGGTGCATAAACCTGAAGGTTATGACTCCCATCTTCAGTGGCTGTCCATCCTCGACGAGCAGGCCTGCTTTCCGGTATATGTAGTACATATAAATGAAGCTGCCGTGTTGCTGCGGTATGCGAGACCAGGCTGCAGCGAGAAGCATGCCAAGTTCGCCACAGCCTGCTGCGCGAAGGTAGGAAGCAAGCTGCAGCTCTGTCGGCCCGCCGGCATCCCGGGGTGTCGTGGTTAGGGTTCCTTTTGGTGACTTGGAGGATGGCTCCGATTCTCCTTGCGAGACGAACTTGATTGCGAGCGAAGCGAGCATACCGGTTAGTAGGCGTGAGCCCAGTGCACTTCGCCGGGACAAACATGTACAAATGTTACAGAGTCCAGGCGCCCGTAGGTTGGATCTCTCATAGGAGCTCTAAAATTGGTCGTATCAGCCCCAGAGTTGTCATAGACGGTGGATGCTACATCCTAAATGTCTGTGGGAACTTTGATCCCAGTTGGTGACGTTTTGCGAGAGCTGTTGGCGTCGACAGCCTAACCGTGACCAGAGTGTGGTTTGGGCGCCTATAGCTCTTCGGCGTCTCAACTCAACGCCCTGTTGTGCGCCGCGGCCTCAGTCCGACTCTGCATCTTAATCCTTCCTTTAAAGCTTCGATAAGGGTTCCTCAGCAGGCTGGCAGAATATCTGTACTCTGTGGGCTGCGTAGCGAGCTCAACCGTGCCCCACGGAGACTAGTATTGAATCAGACCTCCCTCTCTATGTATGCTCAGCGCGCAGCGCTCACACTGTCACTACAGCGTACTATGTCGTGACTCCTAGATGTCGGATCTCCAACTTGACGTGTCTGGCTGAAGTTGAACGTCACAAGCGTGCAGGTGAAGTTAGCGCTTATCTTTCCGACATGGAGTCTAATCAGCTATCCGTCATAGAACATCTTGAATCAGCGTAGAGGTACGTAGAGGTACTTTGAACTCCCTATCCACTAGTACCGTAACCTACTAGATAAAACAAAAGAAGGACAATGCCGCCGGCAATTCAAGACCCTTAGCGCCCAACTCCACAACTCAAACCAAACCGTCATCCTGCTGTCCTCCGACCACTGTCCTACCATCGCCGTACATCACCCATATTTCGCTATGGCCTCCTCCACTCAACCTCGTTCTTCGAACTCATCTGGTCGCTCTTCCAAGAGGACAACGATCCCCCAAGGACCAAAAGTCACTCGTGCCTTCGGGTACCTCCTCTACGCCGACACCCTCTCGTGGTGGGCGGAACAATACTACGAGGAGGCGCATGGCACAACGATTAGGTCGCTTCCGCAAGACGAACAGAGGGATGCTGTCATCATGATGCTTGTCGCAACCATTGAGCGGCTCGGCTTGGAAGTCTACCAACAAATCCCTACCCTTCCTCGGCTGCGACGTCGCCTCATCCTCATGGACCGCGATACGTTGACGTATATGTTCGTCCTCCAGGACAACAGCTCCAAGGAGGCGTTGAACTCGCAAATCAATGAAGAAGACTTGGTCAAGATGGCGGAGGTGTTGAAGATCACGGACCAGAAGCCAAACTGGTATCGCGTCACAAAACAAGTCTAGAATGTATGTCTGTCGTATTGACCGCTCTTATTGCCCGATTGACCTCAATCCGTTTGATAGGTCTCCTATGACCCTCAGGTGGCTCAGTCTCTCGGCCTGCGCAATACGCGGTCGCTCCCTCACGTATGTGTGCCTGCCCGAACGGTGCCCCATGTGGGCTCGCCGTCTGATTGAACTTGGCTGATCCGGTGACAGACTCTCGAAGCGTTCCCCATGTTCTATCATCCGGCTCTGTAATTTCTCTCTCGACCGAGTCCTTCAGGTTCTGTGTGTAATGCTGTAATGTATTTGTCTTGAATCGCTATACTATCTCGAGCTATATCCCGCACCTCTGGACCGTTTGGACTATCCTATTACAGACCGCACTCACCAAACCTCCCTGTGCTACGGTGTGTTGCCATTGAATCAGGCTGAGTGTCGTGTCACGGCAGCTCCCTATCGATCTAAACTCCTCCTCCTCCGCTCCCATGATGCTCTCCTGGCTCCACGCACCATCAGAGCTCAAACTACGTCTCTGTGCCTCCCGTGTCCGCCTGGCCGCGAACGCACAGCTCACCTCGCTGCAAATGGGAGTGGAACATATCCTCTCCGTTATCGACACTGGCCAGCCCCAACAACCGAGCCCCGACGGGTCCGACGAGTCCGAGTCGCAGTAAAAGCTGCACACGCTGCTGCAAGACGTGGAGGACACGATATCATACAGCACCTCGAATCGGCGACCGCGCTGAGTCCCCCGTAGTCCATATCTTGCTATACACGTGAAGCTAACACCGTACAAGGCTCTGCATCCACCGAGATTCGGTGAAAGTCACTCACATGGGGTGGTCGCTGAAACCCACTGCTGAGAGCTATTGACCTCTGAGTCGGTAGCACCCGGCATACTACTGTGACCAGGCGAGTCGTTCGATTCTTCAAAACACCGCAGACTCGATCGTGCTGATAGTACTAGTACATCCTCATGACAGTCGTTTGAACTCGGTCCTAGTCCAATGAGCACCGCGCCTCCGCGACGTACTCGCCCTCGGGTCCCCTGCTTCCTATTTTGCAGATCTGAAGCTCGCCAACCTCCCAGGTGCCAAAGTCGACTTTCACGGGGGCCTTCCTGCCCTTCTCGTGCGCCTCGGGATCTGCGACAAGGACGGACTTGACCGCATCCGAGGCGAGGACGGAGGGGTAGGAGAAGGGCATGCGCGCACGCTTCCGCGGCCTTCTGGAGCCGGTGTTCAGGACGATGCAATGGAGCTGCGAAGAGTGAGTGTGTGCTGCTACATTGTACCTGAAGGCTATGACTCGCACCTTCAGCGTCCGTCCCTGGTGGACGAGCAGGCCTGCGTTCTGGAACGTGCTCTGTACAAGCCCTGAGAAAACAGAATCACTTAGAGCTCAAGCTCGTTCTTCAGAGCGGTAGGAACGGGTACGTACGCGCGACAGCCTTGAACTTGTCCTTGCCTGCCTTGCCCGCGGCAGGCCCGACCCACATGATGTGCGCACGCTCGTCGTCGCCCCGCTCGGGCCTTATGATGCCCATGCAGTCGAGCGAGACACGCAGCTTCTCGCCGTGCAGGAGCTCTTTGATGCGCAGGCGGAGGTCGTTCAGCAGCTTCGCTGCGGTGTCGACCGTTTGCGCGGGGTCGTCCGAGTTGAGGCCGAGAGACATGTTGCCGAAGGTGAAGTGCATGCGCCGCGCGGGCATGACCACGGTTGAGTCCAGTCCGGGAATCGGAGGGTCCGCGGCGAGGAGCTCGTCTGTGAAGGCGGATATGGTCTCGCGGAATGCGGGGTTGTGACCCTGTCGACGGGGTGAGTACATATCTAATTGACACTCGGAGCGCGGATACTACGCACGAGCGGGATCGCGATGACTGCAAATCAAAGTCCGGAGTTCAAGTCAGCTAATAGTTATAGCAGTGTCTGGGCGAGTGGGTGGCGGTCGCTACTCACAATGTGTGAGACGAGGTCTTGGGGCCCGGTCCTGACCTTGATGCCGCCCTCCTTTCGTCTTTGGAGGTTCAACTTCGGCGGTCGAGGACGGTTCCTCAGGCTCGGGAACCGCTTCTCCGCTGTCTTGTGCTGGCGCATTTTCTCGGCCTTTTCCGCGTCCACGGCCGCGTCCTCGTCCTCGTCCGCGTCCACGTCCTCGACCACCGCGGCCACGACCGCGTCCCCGCGGCTCAGGCTCTACTTGGTCGGGGCCCATGATATCGGTATCCTCGTCGACCAGAGCCATCTTATTCAAGTTCTCGGTCGTGAGTGGGAGGGGCTCGCTAGTCGGACTTGCACTCATGATAGTAAGAGATCCGAGATCCGAGTGTAGAGATGGTGTGCGAGACTCAGTGGATCCAGCGGTGGAAGGCGGTGTGCGAGACTCAGTGGATCCAGCGGTGGGAGGCTATATGTAGTAAACGCAGACGAAGCTGCGTGCTGCTGCGGCATGCGAGACCTGCAGCGCGAAGCATGCAAAGTTCGCTACAGGTAGTGCCTGAAGGTAGGAAGCAAGGTGCTGCTGCATGCCGCAGCTCACCGCAATCTGTCGGGCCGCCGCCGCCCCGGAGGGTCACAGTGGTTAGGGTTCCTTTTGCTGAGGATGGCTCCTCCTTGCACGGACTTGAATTTGACCGCCCTCTTTATGTACGATGAGGTGACTCCTCGGCGTCGAATCTTCAAGACGTGTACTAGCTGAGACGATTTCATCGGTCACACCGGCTGTGTCAGACATCCTGGCTAACAGTTGAACGTCACTGCTCACGACTCGCGTACAGGTGCGTATCCGAGTTCCGACAAGTCTAATCAGCTGTTCGTCCTAGATCATCTCAAATCAGCGTATATGTGCGTAGAAATCCCTATGCACTACGGTGGTCTCGAGTGCTCACCGGCAGTCGTTTGGTATGTGTAGATAGAACAAAAGAAAGTCGGACAATGCCGCCCTGATGACGCCGGCACTTCAAGCCCTTGAGCTTGAGCGCCCAAGTGCACGACTCAAACCAAACCGCCATCCTGCCGCGTCATCCGACCACTGTCCTTCCATTACCGTACATCTTGGACATCTTTTTCTATGGCTTCCTCCACCAAAACTCGTTCTTCGAACTCATCTGGTTCCTCTCCCAAGAGGACAACGATCCCCCAAGGACCAAAAGTCACTTGTGCCTTCGGGTACATCCTCTACGCCGACACCCTCTCGCTGTGGGCGGAACACTACTACGAGCAGGCGCATGGCACGACAATCAGGTCGCTTCCGCAAGATGAACAAACGGATACTGTCATCATGATGTTTGTTGCCACCCTCGAGCTGCTCGCCTTGGAGGTCTACGAACAAATCCCTACCCTTCCCCGGCTGCGACGTCGTGTCATCCCCTTGGACCCCTCGACGATGACGTATCTGTTCGTCCTCCAGGACAACAGCTCTCCGGAAGCGTTGAACTCGCACATCAATGAAGCAGACTTGGTCAAGATGGCGGAGGTTTTGAAGATCACGGACCAGAAACCAAACTGGTACCGCATCACAAGACAAATCTAGTATGTATGTCTGTCGTATGGACCATTCTTGCTGCCCGGTTGATCTGAATCCGTTTAATAGATCACCTTTGACCAGTGGTGGTTTAGTCGCTTGGTGAGCGCAATAGGAAGTTGCTCTTTCATGTACGTGTGGCTCGCTCTCTGATTGAACTTCAAGGCTGATCCGGTGACAGACTCTCGAAGCCTCCTCCGCATTCTATCGTCCTGGTTTCGAATCGCTTTTTGATTCCCGACTTGTCATTCTGTGTCATGTTGTAATGTGATACCTTGAACCGCGATACTACCATGTTGAGCTATATTCCCGGACCTGTGGACCTATGTGACTATCGTATCACAGACCGAACCCACCAAACCTCTCTGCGATGTGGTCACGGTGTGTCGCCAATCAGTTTGAGTTTCGTGACACCGCCGCTCCTCGTCGATCGAACCACCTCCTCTTCCACTCCCATCATGCTCTCCTCGCTCCGGCACGCGACCTCAGAGATCAAACCGCGTCTCTGGCTCTCCAATATTGAGATCCGGGATCCCCGTCCATAGTTTTTTCCTTCTAGTAGATCCCTGGGCCGCCGTCGATATCATTGGAGTAGTTGAAGTGCAGTACAATGTAGAATTATATAGGAGTGCTTTCGAGTATGTCTATAACGACCAATCCTAGTACGACTAACCGTCAGAGCGCGATAGCCTCGCATCGGATTGCGAATGTCGATCGAACGACGGCGCAATGCTCTTTCGTCTGAGTTCGCGCGAGATACCAAGTCATACAACGATGGGAGTGAAGAGTGGGAATTTCAACAACCGTACGTTACAACAGCAATGTCGATCTGCGAAAGTGAGAGAGAGGTACATAAGTAGAGTACAGGCACTGGTGGGTGTTGAGTGTCATTTGGGCAGTGGCACGAGCCGCCACTCTTGAATCCGCCCTTCGTCATGCCAGATGAGTACAAAGCAAACGCGTGCGGAAGTCACCGAAGAAGGTTGGGGGATGTGCATATGGTGCGAGACGAATGTAGAGAACCAAGAGGACCGAGACCCAAACGAGCTCCGCCGTGGGGCCTCCACACATTCGTAGAGGAGCGACCGTGTATTGCGTGCAATGCGCGACCACGGAGCCACCACATAGCCCTCATGGGCAACCTATCAAGCGGGTTAAGATCAAGCGGAGCAACGCGAATGAGCGACACTGACAGACCTTCAAGCTTATATTTCAGCGTTCTTGACACTGTACCAATTTGGTTTCTGGCCCGTGATCTTCAACACCTCCGCCATCTTGTCCAAGTCTTCCTGACTGACGTGCGATTTCAACGCCTCCGTAGTGCTGTCGTCCTTGAGTACGAAGAGATAAGTCACCGTAGCAGCGTCCATGAGGATCATGCGACGTCGCAGCTGGGGAAGGCCAGGGACTTGATTGTAGACCACCAACGGGATCGCCTCGATGGTGGCCCCAAGGATCATGAAGACGGCATCCTCGCGTTCTTCTAACGGAAGCGACGAAATCTTGTGGCCATACATCTTCTCGTAGTGGTACTCCGCCCACCGCGAGAGGCAATCGGAATAGAGAAGGTACCCGAAGGCACAGGTGGGATTTGGTCCTTGACGAATCATTCTGGACTTGTGTGCGGGGCGAGATGAGTTTGAGAGACGAGGGTAGGAGTAGAAGACCATGACGAAAGATGTCGATGTTTGGCGACGTCTGGTTAGGACGGTGATGGTGGTGTGGTTCAAGTTAGGGAGTCGGGCGCCTCTATTTCAGGAGAGCGAGCGGCTTATATAATCTCACCGGGCCGACATCGTTTGCAGAGTCACCGTAGTAGAGTACTCAAATATGTACTACTTTAGTAGGGGTGGCGACCTCCCGTCCATGGCCTAAACAATATTAAGCTCGGCCGAGGGTGATTAATTGATTGCTGCCAGATTACTGTGGCTAAGTTGTTGCTACGTGACGTGACATCCTCTTTGAGACCTTCGAAGTTTGCTTGGCTAGAGACCTGAGGTTAAGGTTACTGTCCTTGCCAGCGCTAGCTAGTAGCGTGTTCATACTGTTCTCTCCGTCTCCTCCAGGTCTCCTCGTCCTCCTCCTCGTCCTCCTCGTCCTCCTCCCCATCCTCACTCTGTTCTCTAGACTTGGGCTTGGCTAGCTGGCTTGTGGTTCACTCTCCTCGCCGACAATAGGGCTCTGATGTCAAGCTATGAAGATCTGTTCGAGTCTAGCGTGCTCGACGTGATCGCGCCTCCTCCGTCACTCGAATTTCCGACGGACTATGCTGGGGAACAGGCGAAAGAATGGCTTTCTCGTATGCGCGCGCCGTCCGGGGACAGGAAAGCAGCCTTCATTGGTACGTACTCAACTCATGATTCTGTAACTTTCTGCGACAACTCCGCAACGCAGACGAAAACCTCGAGTTCCTGCTCACCATCCGCTTCCCCTCCCCTCCGAACCACAACTCTTCACCCGATACGTCTCTTCCGTCTCAGCTACTCTCGTTTCTCGCTCATCTCCAGATATCCTACGAGACGGCCTACGTCTCTCCGACGTCTGGCTCTCCAGATCTCGCCGGTAACTCTCGTCTGTCCATGCCACCGCCTCGCAACAGCTCCATGCAGCGCAACAGACCCGGATCTTTCCTCGCCGCCGGTGCTAACCCATCTATGTTCCCTCCGCACACCCCGCATCCAATTCCATCCGCTGCTGAATCCGACCTGAAGTACGTGCAGTCCCAGGGCACACCTCTCGTCTCTGCCATCTGGGGCGAGTCCGACGACCGCGACAAGGAGGACTTTGCGCTCCTCTGGGACGCGGCCGAGAACGGCTGGCTTGCCGTCTACAGGATGTCCGTCCTCGTCTGTAAGCATCCTCATTGACCGTGAGTCTTCTACTATTCGTAACGTCCCTGGCAGTGTTCATGGTCACGAAGATCCCCGATCCGCTCCTGTCTATCACTGTCTCCACCACCCTACGGAACAAGCCACTCGCGATGACCGCTCCTCGGAAGACGCTTGCGACTCTCATCGACGCTGCCGGCGGACTGAGATCAGCCGCCGTTACCACCTCTCCCGTCCAGTCGAATGGCGCCACAGAGGGCGCTCATGCGTCCGAAAGCGGCGACGACGAGACTCTGTCGGGACTGCAGGAAGTCAATCTGTTGGAGGGCTTAGCTACAGGTGGGTCCTCCTTCCTCTAACTAAACGCGGCACTCTTGCACCGTCGTGGTGTGTCCTATACACTCAGTCGTGGTTGTGGCATGCACGTCCCTGCCTGCAACGACAAGAGAGGACACAACAACTCGAGCTTTGTACTGAGGCGGGTCCGTGCAAGGATGCGTCGGTGCGGGTGACGTCACAGTCGCTAGTTCGTGGCGGAGTGTCGTTCCGATGGTAGTAGCTGGAGCAGCCACTTTTCTTGTCTCCTTCTTCGCATCGACTGCGTGGATCTAGTATTCACAGTATGTCCCCCCTAGGACCGACGTTCACGGAAGAGAAGCGACTATCGCTGCCCACAACACGCCTCGGTGCGAATACGCGCATGCACGAGTTCGCCCTCGGCCCACCTCCGTCTGCTACTACTGCAGAAACGCCGGTCGCGTACTCGACCGGCGTGACATCTCCCCCACCGGGCGGGGGCCTGCCACGCGCCGCGACGCTGCGCAAATCGTTCCGCAAGATGCTCAAGACGAACAAGGACTTCGGCATCCGGATGCGCACCGTCTTCGTCCCGTACTTCCTGCTACCCCAGAACCCGCCGACAGGCAAGGTCCACAAGCCCCGCAAGGTCGACGACCCGGGCGCGTCCGACTCGGACTCGGACCTTGAGGACGACATCCTGGAGGAGCGCGAGCAGCGCGAGGCGGGCAACGAGGAGCACACGGTTGTGCTGAACATCGAGGTGGTTAACCCGTTCTCGGGATCGTCGCCGCCGCCGTATCACTTTGAGGTCGACCGTGTCGACGTCTCTATCAGTGGAACGGGTGCGCGTGCGTCGTTTATTGGCTGGAGCGACGACCCGTCGGGTGTGTTCCCGCTGCAAGTGGGGCCGCACGAGCAGGTGAATCTGCTGTACGCTGTCTCGTTCCTGCGGGGCCCGGAGGTCGACGAATTTTCGCTGGCGCGGCCTGCAGGAAGCGACAAGAAGGCAGAAGAACTGCAGCGGGCAGTGTCGATCCATCTGCTGGTCCGTCCATACGAGGCGAACGACGGACAGCCGTTGTATCCCACTCACTTGTTCCAGTCGAAGTGGAACTGCGTACTCAACCTCGCGTCATCAAGCCTCACGCAGCAGCAGAAGATGAACACGGCGGAGCTCGACGACGGGAATCAGGAGTACTTCGTACTCCCTACTCCTGCCTCGCCCTTCCCAACCGCGCCTCTTGCGCCACCGACTCGAACGCTCACGCCATTGACTACACGCAGTGTTATTCCGCTCACGGCGGTAGCAGGCAGCAAACGACACACGATCGCCGCGTTCGACACCCCGAACAACGAATACGCACGCATGCCGAAATCTCCCATGAACTACCAAAGCTCGACCTCCATGCTGAACCCGAACAACCTGCCCCCTCCGCCAAACTCGAGTCCAACACCCACCGGCATCGCGCCCGGACAGACACTGAGCATCCCGAATCGCACATCCTTCATTCCTCCGTCGGTGACGTTCCAAGCCTCTTTCCCCCGCTCTCCGACGACATACGACCCGCCGACGAGCCCGCCGCTCCCTCTCCCGCCTATGAACCCCCTCGCGGGCTACATGCACTCACAGTCCGACAGCGCCAGCACGATCAACGAAATCCTCGAACTCCCGACCCCTCGCACGCCTGCGTACCCTGCCTATCCCACCTCGCCCGCCCCCGTGCCCCCGACGCCGTTCTGGCAGACGCCAATCGCACAGCAGTCCGGTCCAGGCACGGTCGGTCCTAGCGTCGAAATCCGACGGGAGCGCGGCGGAGGCGTCCCACAGACCCCAGGGCCGACGGTCGGCGGCTTCGGTGCGTTCACGAACTTCAACCCGCTGGCCGCCCTGCAGCAGCACTCGGGGGAGGGCCCCGGCTTGGGCGTCGGCACGGCGCCGCAAGACGTTGGTGGGGAGCCGATCGTCGTCTCCGTTGGGCTCTTACCCGCGCCGCACCGCCCGAAGATGGGCACGAACGGGGCGTCCTCAAAGGCGGTGCCGTACGCGCACACGCAGCACCACACGGGCGAGGTGTACCCGCTCGAGCAGTTCACGCTCGACATCTTCGTCTTCAACCAGTCCTCGTGGACGCGCCGGTTCGAGGTGAGCTACCCAGACGAGCGGCGGCGGCGGCGGAAGGAAAAGCGGGAGAAGGGTGAGGTACGCCCGCCGGGGATCGTCCCGCTCGACAACCGTGTGCGGATCGGGTGCGTGCTCTGCTTTGCGGTCTACGATGGGTAATACCCGCTGACGGGGGCACTCGCTTGTAGGCCGCTCTTGCCGTCGACGTGCCAGTCGGTGCGGATGAACTTCCTCGCGCTCGCGCCTGGCGTGCACTCGATCGAGGTGCTGACGCTGACAGACGTCCAGAGCGGGGTGACGATGCATCTACGGTGCGTCTCGTATGTCCGTGCTCGTCGATGATTACCGACGTGCTGAGCTTCTCATATATAGGAATGTTATCGATATCATCGTGCGTGAGCCTGAAGCTCCGCCGTTGTAGGGTACATGTGGGTCATGTCTCCATTCTCTCTCAATACCTCGCTGTTGTTCCACTTCCAAGAATGATATTCACAGTACGTGGCTTCGGCATAGGCTTCGAGTGACATGCGAGCGCGCTGTATGTACTGCCTGCGAGATGCGGCATGGGTCCAAGCCGCCGTGCACGTCGCGTCGTACTCACTAGTGACTCGTGCGGACACGTCCTGGAGACGATATCGCTACCCACGCAACAGATCCGAATAGAAATGCATCTTGCCACGGCAGGTGCATCCTCCTCCTGCCACGGTCGGTGTTTGCGATCCGGTTCTGCGAGCTCGCGCGCGCCGGTCGTATCCTCAGTCAGGCTCGCAGCGCGTGCGATGGCGGTGGCGAACGTTGTTGCTATCGACACGACTCGCGAGCGTAACGGGGAGGAGGATAGTTCAGAGCGCGACGAGGTCGGCAGAGTATGTCGCGCAGACCGAGGTGGGCCTTGCAGTGTCCGGGCAGCGATTTGGTCTACGAGGGTAGGGTCCTGGAATGAGTTCACGGTGAATGGGTGCAGCCTGGATGCGGGCCGCAGACATGACGTACGGAGGAGGCTTATGGTTCTTAATAACCGTAGGGTGCAGACGTTTACTGATGTAGTACTACAGGCCCTCTTCTCTGCGCAAACACCACTGTACATCAGGACTCAGAAGAGATTGTCGAGCAATTGCCAGGGACCTTACAATCCGTCACAGTAGCAACTCTTCTCCGACAGCACAAGATTCTCGCTGAGCTGCGCCCACCACTTACTCCTCGCCTCGTTCCATGCCCGCACACGCTCCTCGACGCACGTCTTACACCACCTCCCCGCCTCAGCAAGGCTCCGAATCCGAATCTGGACCCCATCCACCGCGCGCAGAGGGTCCTGCATCTCGTGCATCACGTACTCCCCAAACTCTGCCATCCACGCACCCCGTCAAGCCCTGTCGCGATCGTGTGCACCTCCGATTCCGCCGACACACGCACCAGCCGCCGCAGACTCGCATGCAGAGGGAGGAGTCATGACGAGCACGCGCCACTTCGCCTGCAGCGCTGCGCGTGCGCGGTGCAGGCGGAGGAGCTCCGAGTCGGACAGGGAGATCAGGGCGCGGTCCGGGCCTGCGACGTCCGTTCAGAACGTGTCGTTCGCGAGGAGCTCGTATAGCACGCGCTTCACGGGCATGGTCAGCTTGAACCGCCGCGCGAGGGAGCCCGTGTCGAGCGCGGCTTTGTAGGAGGCGGGCGGCGGATTGACGGCGGTGGGCGGGTGCGAGGACGGCCACGGGCGGGAGAGCTGTTTCTCGGCCAAGTCGAGGACTGGCTTACATGAGAGGAAGTAGGCGGCCCGCAGGAGGGACTTCACGACGTCCTCTGGGGTGTCCATACCTGATCCGCTGTTCGCCGTTGTTGATGAGAATAGGATTGCAGAGATATGGATATGTTGGGACCTACCCTGGAAGCTCGAGGTACGTGAGGAGGGCGGTGAAGTCACGCTCAGAGAGTTCGACGACGGTGTATACAGGACACCCTTTGGCTTGCGGGACTTCGAGGGAGTGCGCGCTCCGCATGGAGAATCTGCGGGCGAAGTACTCACAGTGCCGCTCGAGACGCGAGCGGAGGAGCTTGAAGTACGTGTTGTCTACCTGCACGATGACGTTGCCGTCCGGGTACCAGAAGTCTGCAGAACGCGAGGCAACGGGGATCTTGGTCGATGCGGGGTCACTAACGAGGAAGTCGTGGGAGGGAGATGGAGAGCGACGTACCAGCACAGTGCTGGGGGTGCCGGAACGCCTGACACGCTTTAAGCCGAGCCCGCTTGAGAAGGCTACGCAGTATAATTACTGCATGGTTGGCACGCGAATTGACTTAATCTAAGAAGACTTACTTTATTGTGCTTTCTTTTCGTGGGTATAGGCCTACAGTTGCAACCTACAATCCTGGGCATCACATAAAGTTGGTTTATACAACCATTGATCGCAAGGTGCTCGAACTTACTCGATATCGGATGACTCTGCTTCCTCGTCCGACGAGAGAATAGTATTAGATCGCAACCTGCGGGGTTCCATAGAGGCAGAGGGTAGAGAGCTTTGTCGAGCAGAGATGAAGGAGGTGGAGGTGGTGCCCGGGATGAAGCTATGAAGGATCGTCGCGGTTGCAACCAGAGAGGCCGCCGCGAGTCGCGAGTCGCGGCCGGTAATTTGTAGGGCTGTGACGTCACTGTGACAAGACGCGTTGCGTGACCAACCCCTTCTCCGACGTGTGCAGCGCGCTCTACGATGTCTTTAGGATTACCACTGTCAACCAGATCTCGCTACAGCAGCAGTAGGTACAGCTGCGTGTATGTATTTATATATCTCACCCTCGGATGACATTATCGGGACGTCTGCACCTGTGCATGGCAACTGACGTTCAAATTCTCTTACTTACAGTAAAGTTACGACCATAGTATCTCGCCGACTCGCTTGCTACGCCAACAACGTGCCTGGTCTCATGCACAAATACCGCCCTTCGAAATGGCCTGTTAGGTTGCGGATCTGGTCCTGTGATATTCCCGAGTCCCGCATCGCCGACTCGGAGCGCGTCGCGAGACAGTGCGCGACCGTCATCAGTCCTGCGCGGTGCCGCTCCTCAGGCTCAGGCTCTCGCCCGCCGTCCGGATCTGTCACCCCCGCCGCCTGCGGGGCGGTAGATGCGAAGGAAGAGGCAGAGACGAGAGCGGAAACCCACGCGGACGCAGACACCGGCAGTGACTGCACTCCGGACACCACTCGCTACTACTCTTGCAGCCAATGAGCTCTTGTTCCAACACGTCGCTCGCTCATACGCCGTTCGACCTCGCGCTCGATGGAACGCGTCGCTCGCGATGAGCTCGTACGACACGCGCTTGCGGGGCAGCGGCTAGCGCGAGCTGGAGTTTCGCGCATGCTTCGGAGAGGTTGAGTGGCGGGTCCGGGGAGGACGAGCGCGGGGCGCACAGGGCAGTTGGCGGAGGGAGTGATCGGGAGATATGGACGGGGGCGCAAATCTAGGCACAGGAGCTGCGGAGGAGGCCCGGGGAGCTGAACGCAAGAGCCTGATTGTAGGGGGCATATGGGAGTGTAGAAGTCCCATTGCTCATCTCGAGGATGGCGGAGGCGAAGGAGGTTAGGGACCCACAGCTGACCGTCGAGGAACCGGATGGACCGCTCAAAGTCGACGCGGGTGACACAGTGCGGGACGTAGATGGCCGTGGCCGCACGAGGAAGACGGCCGTCGCTATCATCTTCGTCGAGAAGCGTCTTCATGTATCCGCAGTGACTGACAATGCGAGAGCGGTAGAGATTGTTGTGGATGCCCTCGACAGACACGCCAACCATCCTGAGCCCATCGGGGTACCTTATGTAGGTCAGCCGATCGAAAGTCCGTTGTCGAGCTTCCCAGAATGCGCAGAGCATGTTCCGCATATGAAGTTATGCATCACGCCGTGTTCATTTCCGAGAGCGGCGGTCGGAACGTTCGGGGCGTGCATGTTTGGATGCGGACTGGGGATCTGGAGTACTCCCGGTGGACCTTCTTTGACTCGCCATGGCATGGCGTCTGGAGCGATCGTCTGAATCGGCTTCAGAGTGCCAATACGGTGCCGTCCGAGTCTTAGCTTCAGGCTAACGGAAGTCCAGGAGACGGTGGGTACACCGCGATGTCTGGCGCCAGGTAGAGAACACGGCGAACTTGGCCGCCGTGTGCAGAGCTGAGGAGACGGACGGGTGAGAGCAATCGCGGTGAAGTACGTACGTACCTGTGCAGCCGCATATTGGAGATGACCAGAGACGAAGACTGAGACGGGGTGTCGACGGGCGACCGCAGGGGATGGCGCGAAGGATACGGGGTGAGTGTCCGAAGCTTGACTGAGGGGGATAATCATAAGGTGCTGCGCACGACTCACAGTCCTCGCATGAGCATGGATGGCCGCTGCAGCCTACAGTCCAGATGCGCACCAGCAAGTAGCGTAGGACAACGTTCGGAATCCGCGGTGCGGTGTCAGTAGCTGCTTGCGAGAGGAGAGGAGGCGAACGGATGTCGAGTTGGGAGAACATGCGCGAGAGACTGGGGCCGCGGGGCACGGCATGCAATGACGGTTCCTATCAGCGCGTCCGGGACCAAAGAAGTGCCACAGGCTCACGAGCTGCAGACCGACCGACCGCACAGCGCGTGTGTGGGGTAGCCGTTTTGGCGATGGCGGCCGAGTGACGAACGGGCTCATGGGTGGTCGGGTTGTGCACTGCACTCGCTCGCACGGCTGCTCTGCGCATGCGCCCAACGACGGGCGACAGCTTCGCACAAGTAAGGAGGCGTCCGCTGGAAGGTGGGCGCTGCGAGCTAGTACATGAGATGGCTGAACGCAGGAAGTTCAAATTCCGGACGTGCTTACTTGTACAGCGTGCGCTGAACATTGAATTCACACTGAATTGTCGGGCACACAATGACGGTTCCCATCAGCGCGTCCAGGACCAGAGGAGTGCAAGGCGACGATTCCGGGCTCACCAGCCGCAGACCGACCGACCGCACAGCGCGTGTGTAGGGTAGCCGTTTTAGCGATGGCGGCCGAGTGACGAACGGGCTCATGGGTGTTCGGGTTGTGCACTGCACTCGCTCGCACGGCTGCTCTGCGCATGTGCCCAACGACGGGCGACGGCTTCCCACAAGGAAGGAGGCGTCCGCTCGAAGGTGGGCGCGAACTTCGAAGCCTTCGGGCGCTGCGGGCTAGCACATGAGATGACTGAACGCAGGAAGTTCAAGTTCCGGACGTACTTACCTGTACAGTGTGCGCTGAACGTTGTATTCACGCTGAATTTGTCGAGTCATCTGTGAGCGACTGCCAGCCTTGTCAGTGCTGCGAACTGCCACTGTCAATGTCATCGTCAAGAGACGCAGAAGGACGGGGGAGCGCCCCAGCACAGATGTACGTACACTCGGAATCGTAGCGCGGATCGGAGCTCGCAGCTGGCTCGCAGCGGCGCAGCCTCCGGTATGTACTTAGGCGGCAGCAGAGCATCGCCATGAGGGGTAATCGAGACGCGGGAGGATGTGCGCGGTGCGTGTCGCGCTGTTGTGACCGTGTGGGAGGACCGGGGACACGCGGCGAGTGCACGGAGCGTGGAGAGAGAACTAGAGCGACTCACGATGTACAGCATCGTAGAACAGCAAGCTGGCGGCCGCGCTCACGGCACGCTCAGGCTGAACTTGAGGTTGCCATCGGGCGGCTGATTGGGAGTCAACTAGTTATCAGCAAGACGGTGCCGAGGAGGGCAGTAGGAGCGACAGGGTTTGATTCGCGCGAGAGGATCGGAGAGCCGGATGTATTAGACACCTTTAGCTGCCCTGCTCCGACTAGGCTGATGGGAGCTCCACGAGAGTCACAAGCGCTAAGATATTGTCCACAGCGTGACAGCTGCTCTCCGGCGGCTATGTCTCCAACGCCGGTCGTCGATGGGGTGTTGGTATTGGTTCTTTTGTAATAAGAGCACAAATTCAGAGCAGAGGTACTCCCATGAATCGGAGTCCGTGTCTGACAGCTTTAGCAAGGGTAGAGCAAAATACGGCTATAGTACAACCTGGCACAACGCTCTGTCGGAAATTGCCCTACCCCAATCCGGATGACTAAGCATCTATTTGCCGCCTTTTGCCCATCCGACAGCCATCTATGGTAATTGTAGTCCCATCATTCACTTTCTAATACATTCCCAGGGGCCATTTTTGCCCTCAAACTTCCATCTTTGCCTTCCGGATTTCGAGATTCACCCAGATATAACCGGATGGGGTTACCCTAAATACCGACATTCAGAGAGCGGACGGCATCTGCGCCGTGGTCACTGTATGACCCAGATTCGTCACATCACTTGTGCGCTCCACAGCTCCATGATGTGCGTGTTCTATGCCTCTAGATCTGCTAAAGGTGTCTATTGACTTTTCGGCGAGAGCGAGGCGGGTGTAGACCGCAGACGAGCCTAGATTTCCCAGGCGTGGACTTTACGTGGAATAAGTAGCAGATAAGTCAGACTCTCACCTCGAGCGAGAGTTTGGATGTGCGCGGACGGTTGTTCTTCGAGCAATGAGAGCGTAGTGGAGGACCGAGGTTAGAGGTCTGACGAGAGCAGGCACAGGATTAGCTAAATGGGCGAGCGTCACAGTGAGATCGGGATCGGATGCGGGGGAAAGTAGCCGTCGCGGCAGTCTGCCCTAAGCGCCCGAAGCTTTCGAGCTTTGAAGTGCCCATCTACAACTTGGGCTCACAGCTGGTCGAAATCAGGGCTAGCTTAGAGGTCCAAATTTCACAAGGCTCGAGGTGTGGGAGGGAGGAAGGGACGAGGAGGACTGGAAGGTGAGTGTCAGGTGACCGGGGACGGCGGGCGCCAGTGTTGTCGAGAGGTGTCGCGCCTGTGGCAGGCCGTCCCCGAAATGCATCTTGTTTTTCCCCTGCCGTCCTTCCCTTGAACCCGCACCGCTCCTTCCCATCCTCCTCCTCCCCTCTCCCGGCCACCTCAGCTCGCCCCCCTCTCCTCACACCCTCGGACTGGTCACCGACGGCGTACCACTTGGCATTCACACCCCTCTCGACCCCGGACATGCGCCAGTCTGCACCCGCCCACGATTTCGCGGCACGTTCCAAGGGCAAGCAGCGGGAGCTTAACACGCGTGACGAGGGAAACGGAGGGCCGGATGGGGTGCTCATCGACCTCGAGCTCGTGGCCGATTCGCCGTACCAATCGTGAGTTCTCCTTTTCTCCCGCATTTCCCCATGCCCCGCAAGCTACTACCGGAGGGCAAGAATCGTCTCGGCTGCCGTCACTAGCTATCGCAGGCCTTTCTTTGTTTCAGTCCCGGAACAGGACAAGCACGCCGAGCCCAAGAAGGGCCTCTAATGACCTGAGTCACCGGCCGGGGGTGTTGCTGCATCTGCGACACATGGCATTGCAACGCGTGTGGAAAGACTGCGCGACATTGCTACTGGCTAGCAGCAATGCGGCGCAGTGCTGGACACCGACCGTTTACTTCGCGCTCCGAATCGCGTAGTGCGATTGAAAAGAGTAACGGGCTCGCAGCTCCCTCCATTCCTCACAGGAACCCACCTCGCTCCTCGGGGTGAACAGTCCGCTTCGTCGCCCATCCAGCTCTCCCCTCCTGCCGATGTTGGCAGTCACCCGCGGTGTCGCGCGTTCCTGCCTTTGAGGTTATCGTCCGCCCCGACGATATCTTCCTTTGGCGAGGCGCGTCGACCTCCATGCGGTCGTCCTGTGACTCGTCGTGCGCGTTCAGACCTGGCAAGAGGCTCAGTTCGCGACGAGACGGACACACGAGTATCGTCCCGCGCGTGTGCCTAAAGGAATGCATGACAACTCCTGTACGCGCACAAGAGATTCCCCCGCTAAGTGACCACGCCGGCCCACGAACGCCGACGACGGCCTTTTTCCTCATCGCGCACGTCACCCGTTGCAGTGAAATTCGGTGCAGCTGTAGTCAGGACCGTCCGCGACTGTCGGCTGCGACGCGTTGGGCATGGCTGCACCACGGGGATTCTCTGTGCACCGGATGCATCCGTCAGGCAAAGGCCGGTGTTGCCTAGCGGATGCATTCGTTGCATTTCCTGTCTCGACATGCGCACTGCCAGAACGCACCGGGGACAGTGACCCATGTAACAAGCTGTTACATCCAGATCATAATGTGATCATTGGCCAAATATGACTTTGCTTTGTCCAAGTGTCCCATCACAAAGACACTTGAACTATACCACTGAAAGCCTGTCCATGCTGGTTACATTCAGAATGCTGCATGTAACTAGCATGGGACCAAGATGTATCGTGAAGTGGCACGCACAACACATTTTGCCAATGGAACCGAACGCGAACAGCATGTAACGCCGTGTCATATCTCATGGTGCCCCCGGTGACGTGGATGACTGGATGGCTGGATGGCATGCGGCGCGCCGCGCGCGTCGCACTTCGGTGTGCGGGTATACAGGCCCGCGTGGGGTCTCGCGAGCCTCCAATGCGCGCGCACACGAATTTCGAAGTGGTCCGCCAGTACACACAGTTGATCTCTGGATGTGCTCGGTGCCCGCTCTCTCGTGCGCGCGACCAGACTCGCGCGATCGCCGTGGCTGCAATGCAGCGCAGTGCTGGACACGGACCCGTCTCTTGGCCGTCCAAATTTCATAACACCGATGGTCGTTTCTTCTTGGAGCGACGATCTCGTAAACTCGATCGCACGTCCCACTCCGCCCTCTTGCACATTTGGCAGTCACAGACCCCGTCCATGTGCGGCGCCGCGCGGAGCTGCCTTTTAGGCTTTAGTCCGCCTCGACGACGGTCTTCCTTTGGCCAGGCGCGTCGACCTCCACGGGGGCGTTTTGCAACTTGTCGTGCGCTACCCCTCCTGTAACCTCGCAGAGGCCCAATTCGCGAGTATCGTTCCGTGCGAGACCGATCGGGGCGACGTGCCACGGTCGATCGACAGGGCCATGTCGAGCACGAATGGAGTGTCACTTGCTCGCTCAATATGCTTGATTATGACTTGCACGCGAGCGGTCGCTTACAGCTTGCATGCATGCTTCCAGGGCCTATGTCGTACCTATCTACCTCGGCACCTCCGGCGCGCAGAGCAAGTTCCTCGTCCAAGTGGACACCGGTTCCTCCGACCTCGTACGTCCCGTCGCCCCCGCGTCCGTCGCATATCACTCACAACAGCCCTCGCACAGTGGGTCACCTCAACCGGGTGCTCATCCGCGCTCTGCAACCAGGTCGGCGGCGCCAAGTACGACTCCTCGCACTCGATCGCGTCTGGGCTGGATCTCCATCTCAAGTATGCACAGGGAGACGCGGAGGGGCTCGTCGTGTGGGACACGCTGCAGTTTGGCGGATATAGCATCGATCACCAGGCCTTGAGTGAGTACCTTTCCGTTAGTCTCTCGATCCACGTTTGCGCCGCCCCCTGCGACGCCAGAAGCTTCCTCTCCCGATCCTAGTCTACTTCCCATTCTGCCCTCATCGGTTCCCTCTCTGTCATTGACTGACGGTTGTGTTCCAGTCGCTGCGTCGACCGTCGCGAACGAGCCGCTCTCCTCCGACTTCAACGGCGTCCTGGGCCTCGCACTCCCCGGAAACTCCCTCATCGCGGGGAAGATCCCTCCGACCACCTCCGACACCCCCGACGGCGCGTCCTTCTCTTCGAATCTCTTCAGCATCACCCCCATTTCGATGGCGCCCGGCTCCCGCTTCCTCTCCCTCGCGCTCGAACGCCCCGGCTCCAACAGAATCTCATCCGTCCTCGGCATCGGTCGCCATCCCTCCGACCTCGTCCCCGACCCGAGCAAAATCGAGTACGCGACCGTCGTGGCGACCAGCAGCACCGGACCGCTGTGGTGGCAGGCGAACATCGAGGGCATCAACGTCTATGTCGACGGTGTGCGGAAGCCGGTGGCGATAACGTCGACGTCCGCGCGCGGGCCGACTGCCATCCTCGATTCCGGTGCACCTCTCATCGTCGCAACAACGAGCATCGCGAATGGGATCTACGGCGCGATGGGGATCAGTCCAGCAGCGGACGGTAACTGTATGTCATTTCGAGATCTTCTCGTGCGTCCGAGTGCTCACGCGCTCACGTACCGCAGACTACATCCCCTGTGCGACTCCCATCAACATGACAATCCAGCTCGACAACCGGATGGAGATCCCCCTGCACCCGCTGGACCTCACGTACTATCCGCTAAACGACGCGTCGTCCGAGACGTGCATCGGCGCGATCCAGACGCCGGCGCAGCTGAACTTTCAGTTCACGGCGGCGGACATGCTCCTCGGCGGCGGCGGTGATCGCGGAGGACGGGCTGTGGCGCAGGAGATGGCCGGTGAGATGGGCAAGATGCAAGTCGCGAGATGCAAGTCGAACCTCTGCACGAACACTGGCCTGGAATCTGGACGAGAACTAGCCTGGAATCTGGACGGTCTGAGAGAACTAGGCTGGAATCTGGACGGTGTACGAACACTGGGCTGGAATCTGGACGGTCTGGCAGAGCGAGGAGAGACTCCGGGCAGTGTATGCGGCCCACACTGATGCTGGACGCTATATGCGCACGGTATATGCGCTACTACACTGAGACTCTGGCGGCAGGACGACACTCGCTCGCTACCTGGCTGCTGCATACTGGGGCGCAACTTGTTCGACTCGCTCACCAATCCGCTGGTCCATTGCTATGTCAGGTACGTACTTCTCGCCCTGCTGCCCTCGATACCGTGTCCCTGTACTCCGACCCGCCCTGTACATACCTCACGAACGAATACAGTCTACCTTCGCATCTCCTGCATGCCGCACGTCGTTGGGAGACCCAGTTGGACGCGCTCGCAGCGATCCCGTCCCGGAACTCAAGTACGACGCTCGCCTTGCACGCACTCACCTCTAATACATCCTCCGAGCCGCTGCATCCGTCATGCACTCTCCTCGTGCCCGTGATAAACACAAACATGCGGCACTCACCTTTCGTCCCAAACCACCGCCGCCGCCATCTGCCACCTCTCTCGCACACTCGACTGCTCCCGAATCGACACCACGCTGCATACAGCCAGTCAGCCTCCAGAGTACATTCGAGACATCGACGGCGCTCGTGGAGGAGAGACAGTATAAGGTACGTACCATGGCCGACTCCCTCCCTCACTGACGTCCAATCGGCCCGCGTCCGTCTGACTTGTGAACAAGCCGCTGATCCCCGACTGTCTCGCCGGTGATCTACGCCGTCTAGATCACGCCCTGAGCATCCCGCGGGCCGGCACGAATCAGTAGGTATATGCATGCTCCACAACACGGAGCTACTCACGCTTGAACGTAACCAGGTCGCGACGCGAGCTCCAGTCGCTCTGGACCGATGAACTCCTGCAGTAAGTACGGACCCTTGGCCAGTCGCGAAGCTTTGCTGACGGAACCGGTCGCGAAAGTGAGACAGGATTCGCACGACGGATACATAAGAGTGTACTCACCTGCTGCACGAGACGGAAACGTGCCACAGAGCAGCCTACGAGCGACAGCAGCTCGTAGCTATACACCGACAACTCCTCTCCTCGCGACGTCACAGTGCCGCCGACAGTCTGCGCCGCGCGACTCGCCCGTGAATCGAACGCGTCGCCATTCCGACTCCTCGAACTCCGAGCAGTGACGGCGGTTCGCAGCCATACGACCGACGCAGCGTGACTACACGTCGAGCCGCAGCCATTGGCTGATGCAAGGCGCATATGCGGCCGGCCGGGGGACACCTCGGAAGCGGCAGAGCAGAGTGGCCTCGCGCACACGCGACTGGGAGACTTTGACGTGCGGTCGCGTCTCGATAGGTCTCGAAATGCCGCTGCTGTACGCGAGGTGAGCACCTTGCATATCATAGAACGTGTATCTGCTCACCTGCAGAACCGGACGTGTACGACACGTCTCTCGAAAGACCGGCATCACCAACGCCGTGGCGAGTCCAGCGGGAACTTGGAGTAGCTCTCGGACTTCGACCGCACGGAATGACAGGCACAGGCTGGAATCTGCTTCAGACAAGGTGAGCAGACATCACGGAGCACCCATAGAGATGACTGACCTGTGGCGCAGCTCAGCCCATGTCGCGCCCAATCGCGGATCCGCGCGGTCATCGCCTCACACTACCCCAGGCAGGCTGTCAGCGCTCTCGAACATGCAAGACAAGGCCGCCGTCGGACTCACATGCATCCGCACCGCGCCGCGCCGGCTGCACGTTCTCGCGAGCACCTGCCGGACATACAGCAGAGGTGAGTAGCCGCGCCGCGGCCGGCGAACGTGTCGACTCGCTAACATTCGTCGTAGGACGGTTCGAGCCGGTTGTGCGTGATAGAGACACGTCAAGCTTCAATGCTTGAAGTGGTGAGTGCGGCTGGCCAGGCGATGTGTGAGCGAGGAAGGCGGGTGTGCACGCTGCTCTCGCCGGCGAGTGACATACCTTCGGTCCAGAGAGAACAACGATGGCGGGAGCGGATGTGTACCGTCCCGAGGCCGCCGGCGGATGTTGGGTGTTGAAGTTGAGCGGTCTGACGCGTCGCGTGTCCAGCCTCGCCTCATACTGAAGTACGGCTGTCAAACCTCCGAGTCCGAGACTCGGATGCCGCCAGGCTGGACGTCTGGTCGCATGCGCAGGACTCGGACATGAAGCTACAGTGCAGAAGGTGAGCATCATGAATATCGAAGGACAGTGAGTCTACTCACCTGCGGAGCCGGACGTACCCAACGCGTCCATCAGCCTCTGCCGGACGAGACGTGGCCGCTAACACACAATCGAGTCGAGGGGAACCGACGCGACAGGGACGCCGCGATACATCAAGCCGGGCCCGGAAGAAGTGCGCGTCGATTCGGCGTGATGCCATGCATCGCTGCTGAGGCCGCTGAGCTTCGGGTACGCGTCAAGCGGCGCGAGCATGGCTAGCTGGGAAGACGGGTGAGCGGGGACAGCTACTCTCGCGGGTGAGCGACATACCTTCGATTCAGAGAGGGACCTGTAACGACTCGCGGCAGGACGTGCACTGTCCCGGGCCTGGCTGATGTTGGATGTTCAGCTCGAGCGGTCTGACGCGTCGCGGACGCGTCGAGCCTCACCCCACGCAGTGCGGCCTTCAAGACTCGACCGCCAGGCTGAACGTTGCGACCCAGTCGCACGCGTAGGACGTGAAGCTACAGAACGCAAGGTGAGCGTTGCGGATACCAGGGGTCATGATACTCTTACTCACCTGCAGAGCCAGACGCGTCCTCGGGCAGCAGAGGCATGGACGTGTCGGGGGAGTCGGAACAGCTCGAAAGTCGCGTCGATGTTAATGGGTGACGGTACGGCAGGACCGTACCAGTCGTCGACGAAACACGTAGAAACGGGAGGATGCGGGAGTCTGAGGTCCGGCATGAAGACCGTCGTCGTGCTCGCTATTGCGGTGGGATCTTCCTGTCCCCGACGGCAGGGGAAAGAGACGTGTCGTGTGAGGGACACGAGAGGTGAGAGCGAGGGAAGAGACTGTCGGGAGAGGGGAGCTGAACGGCGGCGTGTGGGGGATGCGAGAGGTGGGGGCGGGAGGTCGTGGTGGTGGGAGGGAGGGAGAGAAGGGCCCTGTGTGCCGCTCGTGGGGACACGGGCCTGGGAATGTGATCATTCTTGTCAAGCCCAAAGCGGAGCGGAGCATGCTCTGCTGTCGACGACGTGCTGGAAATCTAGCATGGGAAATTGACAAGAAAATGTTCGCTCGGAGCCACGGATAACCTCGAAAAGGCTAGTCGGGGATTTCGGCCATTCCTTAACAAGAGGTGTCATACTCAACGCCCGGTAGACTTTATTGCCGTTTCAGCAATGCATGATCATCCACGCTGTCTCTCTCCCCTTCGGAACGACCTGAGCAGGCTGCACAGTGCTCCGGCAGCCGAATCAGATACAGGGTGAGTGAATTCGTGTTCTGTGTGTCTTTCGACTCAATTCTGAGCCTGCCGGTTCACGTACGATGCGTAGCTTGGAAAAATACGGGCCGGCGCAATTCTATGGGGAATACGAACAGAGTTATGTGCAAAATATCTCTTCCTCGGCACCGGTCATGCAGCTCAGTGATCGGAGGTTCCGTTGCCATCCTCACGATCTCTTTCGCATCAGACGTCCTGCTCGGCGAAGTTCGTCCCTGACCGTGCATGCTCCTGACGTGCTCCTCCATCTGTGAGTCCACCCACTGCTAGCACCTTCCCTCTCACATATCCCCGGAGCAGGTACACATCGTATCCGCACTCTGCACTGAACGTGAGCGACAGAGAATTGCGCAGAGGACAAATCAAGTCCGTTTCGAACAGAATTCTTGCAGACTCATGCGTGGGCAGTCAGATTTTCCAGGCCGGGCACGTTCACCGCACCCGAATAGCATACAAGCACTCTCTCATGCCACCACAAGGGCTCGACGGGCCTCGACAAGTCCACGCAAATTTCAAGGAATGGAACGTGCGGACGTGCCAGCCCTGTGGCACGTCCATTCACGAGTTGGCCGACAACTCCCTCCGAGTCCACCATCCAGCTCGGCCTGCAGCTGCGAGCGCAGCTGTACGACTCTCGACAAATATCAGATATCCAGCCATGACAAGTGCACACCGGAGCCAGCAGTGAGGGGGAACAGCGTAAGCACTCTCTTCGATTCTCGTGTATGTACGTACAGCGTACAGACTCTCATCAACCGCCACACCACGGACCCCCGCCGCCTCCTGGCAAGACCCCGCCGCCCCTCTGACGTGCGCGCACAAATCCACGGGAGCCCCACACACGCACGGTGCACGGTGCTGCGGCAGCATCTGGTTGGCGGACGTCGGGGGCCTCGAGCCCCGTCCATTCCTCGCCCCGAGCGCCGTCCGTGCCCACCCTCGGACATCCCGGCCTCAGGCTGCCATGACGTCTGCGCGCACGCCGGACCGGCGAGGGTACGCGTACAAGTACTGGCGTGGGGGTCGGGTGCGTGGCCAGTCCAGTCCCCCATCCTTCTCCCCCGTCTCCCGTCTCCCGTCCCTCTTCGCTCTTCGCTCTTCCCCGCCGCCTCTCCCCCTTCACCGACGCCCTCGACGTCGGGCCCTGCTCCTCCGAGCGTACAGAACGCATGGACGCACCTTGTACGTCGCAGCTCCCGCTGTTTGCGATACAGTCGCTAACGACCGCCGTTGTTCTCCAGACCGACACGTGTCCATGTCTCCTCTCGCCGGCCCCAGATCACGGTACGTCGGCCGTGTTTAGTGTGCGCGTGCGTCGGCGATGCTGACGTCCACGATCTACAGCACGCGCACGCAGATCGCGTGCGCGACGGGAGGCCGACGCGGCGGCGCAGGTGCTCGGGCCTACTTACGCATGCACACCAGGAGGGCACCACGGACGACGGCGACGAGTGAGTCCCTTCGCGTGCTCTCACCACGCCTTGATGCTAACTCACCTTCGCTGCAGGTCCAACGGGCGCATAGCCCGCACCGTACGGACACGGGTGAGTGAGATGGCGGCCTTGTACCCTCGCGAGGCTGACGTCCGCCAGGTGTGACCCGGACCCGGACTCGGACCTCGACCTCGACCCCTGCTCGTCTCGTGCGTACAAGTCGCATGGACGCACCTCGTACGTCGCTCCTCGCGCCGCTCCTTTCCTGTACCCGCTGACGAACGCCGTCGATCCCCAGCCTGCGAGTCCGTCCGTCCGTCCGCAAGCTCTCGCTCGCCGCCGCTCAGGGCCCGCATCCGCGTCGTCCGGCGATGCTGACGTCCGCATTCGCGCGCGCTCGCGACGGGAGGCTCAGGCTGACGGCGCACAAGACGGCGTGGCTCGGGTCTGCAGGGAATCGACGGCAGGTGAGTGCTTTCGCGTGCTCTCGCCGCGAACCGGTGCCTGCTCTGACTCACCTTCGTGGGATGTCCAGCAGGTGCTCTTGAACGTGTAGCGATGCGGGTGAGTGCGACAGTGTCCCGTCTTGCATGTTCGAGGGCGCTGACAGCCCGCGTGGGGTAGGGCGAGGCGACAGGGCCCGACATGGGCTGAGCTGCGCGTACGCGTGCGGCGCAGTCCGGTCCCTCGGCACCGTCTCCTCTCCCTGTTACGCAGTGCTCGCTCGCGTCCCCGTTCTCGGGCGCACGGAATGCACGCACGCACGCACGCACCTCGTACGTCGCTCCCCGCCGTTCCCATACCGCCGCTCACCGACACGGTCTGTGCCCAGCCGTGGCCCGACGTACGCGGATCGTCGCCGATGCTGACATGAACGACAGCCTGCGATACCCGGGACGCGCCGGCGCACGCGCGCGCGCGACATCTGCAGGGGATCGCAGGATCGCAGACGGGTGAGTCCCGCGTGCACTCGCCACCCGGCACCGAGTACCGAGTACTGAGCGGCCTCTCCCGATGGCAGCATGTGCTCGGCAGCGGACGGACAGGTGAGACTGCGCACGGTCGAGAGCGCAGAGCGCTGACGGACCGACCACCAGGCCGGGGGGCCCGCGCGGGCACGTACCGCTGTTCGCGAGGGGACACGGGGTGAGCACGTCGGGCGCGATTGCGGTTCTGAGGCGGACCGCGGCCGCGGTCCCGACAGGGGGGCGGCGGTAGGAGGGGCACCTCTGCCGGTGCTCGGGATGGCTGGATGCGGGCGGGGGCATGGCGGACGGCGGACGGCGGACGGCGGCGGCGTGGTCGTCGGTAGTCTGGTAGTGTAGTTGTTAGCATGCGTGTTGCAGTCTCGACGAGCGCAGCGGAGGCCGGAACGAGACGAGGCGGGAGTCGGGGAGCGGCAGACAGCGGCGGCGATGTTTGCGGCAGTGAGGCTGAGGGGGTACGTACCGTCGGGCGGACGGGCGTGGTTCGCTCCGTATGCAGACCGGAGGTAGATTAGAAAGACGGATAAGAAGGGTAGGTAAGAAAGTACTTAGCGGGGTTGTATGCACGCGAGGACAGGGTTAGCACAGCGAGTACACGGGGACGGGCGCGGTGGCCGGCGTGTGGGAGGACCGGGGGGATCGGAGGATCGGGTGTATTGGACGGTGGACGAGCTGGGCGCAGAGCTTGGGCAGACCGCAGCCGAGTGCAGGCCGGGCGTGGGCGGGGACAGTGCACAGTGCCAGAAGACGGCCGTGCGTGCGTTGAAGCACAGTCCAGGGACAGTCGCGGGCGAGCGTCACAGTGAGATCGGGATCGGATGCGGGGGAAAGTACCCGTCGCGGCAGTCTGTCCTAAGCGCCCGACGCTTTCGAGCTTTGAAGTGCCGATCTACAGCTTGGGCTCACAGTGGTCGAGATCGGGGCTAGCTGAGGGGTCGTATGTGGAGAAGCTCGGGGAGTGGGAGGGAGGAAGGGACGAGGAGGACTGGAAGGCGAGCGTCAGGTGACCGGGGACGGCGGGCGCCAGTGTCGAGAGGAGTCGCGCCTGTGGCAGGCCGTCCCCGAAATGCATCTTGTTTTTCCCCTGCCGTCCTTCCCTTGAACCCGACCCGCTCCTTCCCATCCTCCTCCTCCCCTCTCCCGGCCACCTCAGCTCGCCCCCCTCTCCTCACACCCTCGGACTGGTCACCGACGGCGTACCACTTGGCATTCACACCCCTCTCGACCCCGGACATGCGCCAGTCTGCACCCGCGCACGATTTCGCCGCACGTTCCAAGGGCAAGCAGCGGGAGCTTAACACGCGTGACGAGGGAAACGGAGGGCCGGATGGGGTGCTCATCGACCTCGAGCTCGTGGCCGATTCGCCGTACCAATCGTGAGTTCTCCTTTTCTCCCGCATTTCCCCATGCCCCGCAAGCTACTACCGGAGGGCAAGAATCGTCTCGGCTGCCGTCACTAGCTATCGCAGGCCTTTCTTTGTTTCAGTCCCGGAACAGGACAAGCACGCCGAGCCCAAGAGGGGCCATCAATGTCCTGAGGCACCGGCCGGGATGTTGCTGCATCTGCGACACATCGCATTACAACGCGCGTGGAAAGACTGCGCTACATTGCTACTACTCAGCAGTAATGCAGCGCAGTGCTTAGCCTCTTTGCCCTCCAAATCACCTACTGCCCATGCTCGTTTCTCGCGGCGACATCTCCATGATTCGCTTTGTCGCCCATCGCTAAGTCTGCTCACTCCCCTTGTCCATGCGCGGCGCCGCGCGTTCCTGCCTTTTAGGCTTTAGTCCGCCTCGACGACGGTCTTCCTTTGGCCAGGCGCGTCGACCTCCACGGGGGCGTTTTGCAACTTGTCGTGCGCTACCCCTCCTGTAACCTTGCAGATGCCCAATTCGCGAGTATCGTTCCGTGCGAGACCGATCGCGGTGAACACCTTCGTATAGTGCCAGTGCGGCGGCGTCTATCTTTTAACCCTATTCTCTTCTGATGCAGCTTCATTCCATGTCCTCGACACGCTACGTACCCTGGCGGTCGATCGAGAAGGCTATTTCGAGCACGAATGGAGTGTCTGCGTGTCCGCACGCTGCTTCTCTTCCTCGCTTTCCGAAAACGCTTCATTTTGACTTGCACGCGAGCGGTCGCTTACAGCTTGCATGCATGCTTCCAGGGCCTATGTCGTACCTATCTACCTCGGCGCCTCCGGCGCGCAGAGCAAGTTCCTCGTCCAGGTGGACACTGGCTCCTCCGACCTCGTACGTCCCGTCGCCCCCGCGTCCGTCGCATATCACTCACAAACTTTATACAGTGGGTCACCTCAACCGCGTGCTCGTCCGCGCTCTGCAACCAGGTCGGCGGCGCCAAGTACGACTCTTCGCACTCGATCGCGTCTGGGCTGGACCTCCACCTCAAGTATGCACAGGGAGACGCGGAGGGGCTCGTCGTGTGGGACACGCTGCAGTTTGGCGGATATAGCATCGATCACCAGGCCTTGAGTGAGTACCTTTCCGTTAGTCTCTCGATCCACGTTTGCGCCGCCCCCTGCGACGCCAGAAGCTTCCTCTCCCGATCCTAGTCTACTTCCCATTCTGCTCTCATCGGTTCCCTCTCTGTCATTGACTGACGGTTGTGTTCCAGTCGCTGCGTCGACCGTCGCGAACGAGCCGCTCTCCTCCGACTTCAACGGCGTCCTGGGCCTCGCACTCCCCGGAAACTCCCTCATCGCGGGGAAGATCCCTCCGACCACCTCCGACACCCCCGACGGCGCGTCCTTCTCTTCGAATCTCTTCAGCATCACCCCCATTTCGATGGCGCCCGGCGCCCGCTTTCTCTCCCTCGCGCTCGAACGCCCCGGCTCCAACAGAATCTCATCCGTCCTCGGCATCGGTCGCCATCCCTCCGACCTCGTCCACGACCCGAGCAAAATCGAGTACGCGACCGTCGTGGCGACCAGCAGCACCGGACCGCTGTGGTGGCAGGCGAACATCGAGGGCATCAACGTCTATGTCGACGGTGTGCGGAAGCCGGTGGCGATAACGTCGACGTCCGCGCGCGGGCCGACTGCCATCCTCGATTCCGGTGCACCTCTCATCGTCGCGACAACGAGCATCGCGAATGGGATCTACGGCGCGATGGGGATCAGTCCAGCAGCGGACGGTAACTGTATGTCATTTCGAGATCTTCTCGTCCGTCCGAGTGCTCACGTACCGCAGACTACATCCCCTGTGCGACTCCCATCAACATGACAATCCAGCTCGACAACCGGATGGAGATCCCCCTGCACCCGCTCGACCTCACGTACTATCCGCTAAACGACGCGTCGTCCGAGACGTGCATCGGCGCGATCCAGACGCCGGCGCAGCTGAACTTTCAGTTCACGGCGGCGGACATGCTCCTCGGCGGCGGCGGTGATCGCGGAGGACGGGCTGTGGCGCAGGAGATGGCCGGTGAGATGGGCAAGATGCAAGTCGCGAGATGCAAGTCGAACCTCTGTACGAACACTGGGCTGGAATCTGGACGAACACTGGGCTGGAATCTGGACGAGAACTAGCCTGGAATCTGGACGGTGTACGAACACTAGGCTGGATTCTGGACGGTGTACGAGCAGCAGACGCAAATCTGGACGAAAACTAGCCTGGAATCTGGACGGTCTGAGAGAGCGAGAAGAGACTCTGGGTGTCGTACGGGCAGGAGGCAGAAATCTGGACGGACTAGGACAGCGCTCTGGCACACTCGGAGGATCCACTAGGCGTACTTGCTCGCTGGCTACTCTGGCTACTGTGTACTGGGTCACGACTCCTCTGATACGCCAGAGACTCGCTCACCGACTCGCCCGTGCATTGCTACGTCAGGTACGTACTTCTCGCCCTGCTGCCCTCGACACCGTGTTCCAGTACTCCTACCCGCCCTGTACATACCTCACGAACGAATACAGTCTACGTTTGCGTCTCCTGCGTGCCGCACGTCGTCCAGGGACCCAGTCGAGCGCAATCGCAGCAATCCCGTCCCGAAACTCAAGTACGGCACTCACCTCCGTACCATATCCTCCTCGCCCCTGCACCTGCTTCTCGCACTCTTGTCGTGCCATGCCCGTGATGAACCCAAAGATGCGACACTCACCTGTCGTCGCAAAGCACCGCCGCCGCCATCTGCCGCCTCTCCCGCACACTAGACTGCTCCCGGCTCAGCAAGCCCTTCACCGTCTGCGCGCAGCCGGTCTGCCCGCAGAGTACATTTGAGACACCCGAGGACGGCGCTCGGCAAGGAGAGACAGTATAAGGTACGTACCATGACCGACCACCTCCCTGCTCGACACCCAATCGGCGTGGGTCCGTCTGACTTGTGAACAAGCCACCGATCCCCGAGCATCTGTCTCCCCGGTGCTCCACGCCGTCTAGACCACACCCTGAGCATCCCGGCACGAATCAGTAGGTATATGCATCCACAACGATAGAAAGCGACTCACGCTTGAATGCTCAGGTCGCGGCACGAGCTCGAGCCACTCTCCGGGGAACTCCTGCTGTAAGTACGGACCCTTGGCCAGTCGCGAAGCTTTGCTGACGGAACCGGTCGCGAAAGTGAGACAGGATTCGCACGACGGATACATAAGAGTGTACTCACCTGCTGCACGAGACGGAAACGAACCACATAGCAGCTTCCGAGCTGTCGCTCGTAGCTGTATACCGACACCTCCTCTCCTCGCGACGTCACAGTGCCGCCGACAGACGGTCTGCGCCGCGCGACTCGCCCGTGCATCGAGCAAGTCGCCACCGCCGTCATCCACTCCCTCCAAGTTGTTGCGACTGCTCGCACTCCGAGCAGTGACGGCGGTTCGCAGCCATACGACCGACGCAGCGTGACTACACGTCGAGCTGCAGCCATTGGCTGATGCAAGGCGCATATGCGGCCGGCCGGGGGACACCTCGGAAGCGGCAGAGCAGAGTGGCCTCGCGCGCACGCGACTGGGAGACTTTGCCGTGCGGTCGCGTCTCGATAGGTCTCGAAATGCCGCTGTTGTACGCGAGGTGAGCACCTTGCATATCATAGAACGTGTATCTGCTCACCTGCAGAACCGGACGTGTACGACACGTCTCTCGGACGACCAGCAGGACGGACGCGGTGTGGCGAGTCCAGCGGGAACTTGGAGTAGCTCTCGGACTTCGACCGCACGGAACGACAGGCACAGGCTGGAATCTGCTTCAGACAAGGTGAGCAGACATCACGGAGCACCCATAGAGATGACTGACCTGCGGCGCAGCTCAGCCCATGTCGTGCCCAATCACGGTCCACGGATCGACGCAGTCATCGCCTCACACTACCCCAGGCAGGCTGTCAGCGCTCTCGAACATGCAAGACAAGGCCGCCGTCGGACTCACATGCATCCGCACCGCGCCGCGCCGGCTGCACGTTCTCGCGAGCACCTGCCGGACATGCAGCAGAGGCGAACGTGTCGACTCGCTAACATTCCATTCGTCGTAGGATGGTTCAAGCCGGTTGTGCGTGATAGAGACACGTCAAGCTTCGACGCTTGAAGTGGTGAGTGCGGCTGGCCAGGCAATATGTGAGCGAGGAAGGTAGGTGTGCATGCTGCTCTCGCCGGTGAGTGACATACCTTCAGTCCAGAGGGAACAACGACGGCGGGAGCGGATGTGTACCGTCCCGAGGCCGCCGGCGGATGTTGGGTGTTGAAGTTGAGCGGTCTGACGCGTCGCAGACGCGTCGCGCGTCGAGCCTCGCCTCACTCACACTGACTCGGAGGTGCAGCTGTCGAAACTCCGATTCTCGGACTCGGATGCCGTCAGCCTGAACGTCTGGTCGCACGCGTAGGACTCGGACGTGAAGCTACCGATCGCAAGGTGAGCGTTGTGGATATCGGAAGGACAGTGTGTCTACTCACCTGAGGAGCCGGACGTACCCTCTGCCGGACGAGACGTGGCCGCTAACACGCAATCGATTCGAGGGGAAGTGACGCGACAGGGACGCCCGAGCCGGGCCCGGAAGAGGTACACGCGTCGAGTCGGAGCATGCATCGCTGCTGAAGCCGCTGAGCTTCGAGTACGCGTCAACCGGCGCGAGCATGGCTAGCTGGGAAGACGGGTGAGCGGGGACAGCTACTCTCGCGGGTGAGCGACATACCTTCGATTCAGAGAGGGACCTGTAACGACTCGCGGCAGGACGTGCACTGTCCCGGGCCTGGCTGATGTTGGATGTTCAGCTCGAGCGGTCTGACGCGTCGCAGACGCGTCGAGCCTCACCTCACGGAGTGCGGCTTTCAAGACTCGACCGCCAGGCTGAGCGTCGCGACCTAGTCGCACGCGTAGGACGTGAAGCTACAGAACGCAAGGTGAGCATTGTGGATGTCGGGGGTCACAATGCTTGTACTCACCTGCAGAGCCGGACGCGTCCTCGGGCAGCAGAGGCATGGACGTGTCGGGGGAGTCGGAACAGCTCGAAAGTCGCGTCGATGTTAATGGGTGACGGTACGGCAGGACCGTGGTCGTCGACGAAAGACGTCGAAACGGGAGGGTGCAGGAGTCTGAGGTCCGGCACGAATACCGTCGTCGTGCTCGCTATTGCGGTGGGATCTTCCTGTCCCCGACGGCGGGGGAAAGAGACGTGTCGTGTTAGGGACGCGAGAGGTGAGAGCGAGGGAAGAGCCTGTCGGGAGAGGGGAGCTGAACGGCGGCGTGTGGGGGATGCGAGAGGTGGGGGCGGGAGGTCGTGGTGGTGGGAGGGAGGGAGAGAAGGGCGCTGTGTGCCGCTGGTGGGGACATGGGCCTGGGAATGTGATCATTCTTGTCAAGCCCAAAGCGGAGCGGAGCATGCTCTGCTGTCGACGACGTGCTGGAAATCTAGCATGGGAAATTGACAAGAAAATGTTCGCTCGGAGCCACAGATAACCTCGAAAAGGCCAGTCGGGGATTTCGGCCATTCCTTAACAAGAGGTGTCATACTCAACGCCCGGTAGACTTTATTGCCGTTTCAGCAATGCATGATCATCCACGCTGTCTCTCTCCCCTTCGGAACGACTTGAGCAGGCTGCACAGTGCTCCGGCAGCCGAATCAGATACAGGGTGAGTGAATTTGTATTCTGTGTGTCTTTGAACTCAATTTTGAGCCTGCCTAATCACGTACGATGCGTAGCTTCGAAAAATACGGGCCGGCGCAATTCTATGGGGAATACGAACAGAGTTATGTGCAAAATATCTCTTCCTCGGCACCGGTCATGCAGCTCAGTGATCGGAGGTTCCGTTGCCATCCTCACGATCTCTTTCGCATCAGACGTCCTGCTCGGCGAAGTTCGTCCCTGACCGTGCATGCTCCTGACGTGCTCCTCCATCTGTGAGTCCACCCACTACTTGCACCCTCCCGCTCACATATCCCCGGAGCAGGTACACGCTGTATCCGCACTCTGCGCTGAACGCCAGCGACAGAGAATTGCGCAGAGGACAAATCAAGTCTGTTTCCAACTCATTCACTCAGAATCCGCGCAGACTCATGCGTGGGCAGTCAGATTTTCCAGGCGGCGCACACTCACCGCACCCGAATAGCGTTCAAGCACTCTCTCATGCCACCACAAGGGCTCGCCGGGCCTCGACGTGTCCACGCAAATTTCAAGGAATGGAACGTGCAGATGTTCCAGCCCTGCACGTCCATTCACGAGTTGGCCGACAACTCCGTCCGAGTCCACCATCCAGCTCGGCCTGCAGCTGCGAGCGCAGCTGTACGACTCTCAACAAATATCAGATATCCAGCCATGACAAGTGCACACCAGAGCCAGCAGTGAGCGAGAACAGAGCACTCGGTCTCTCGATTCTCGCGTACGTACGTACAGCGTACAGACCCTCACGAGTCACCGACCGCCACACCACGGATCCCGCCGTTTCCCAAGATCCCGCCGCCCATCCGACGTGTGCGCACGAACCCACGCGGGCCCCACACGCACCGTGCTGCGGCAGCATCTGGTTGGCTGCCCACGGTCCGACGTCGGGGGCTCGAGCCCCGTCCATTCCTCGCCCCGAGCGCCGTCCGTGCCCACCCTCGGACATCCCGGCCTCAGGCTGCCATGACGTCTGCGCGCACGCCGGACCGGCGAGGGTACGCGTACAAGTACTGGCGTGGGGGTCGGGTGCGTGGCCAGTCCAGTCCCCCATCCTTCTCCCCCATCTCCCGTCCCTCTTCCCTCTCCCCTCATGCCCCGCCGCCTGCCCTGTCTCCTCCGTCACCGATGCCCGCGACCTCGAGCTCGAGCTCTGCTCCTCCCGGGCGTACAGAACGCATGGACGCACCTTGTACGTCGCAGCTCCCGCTATTTGCTATACAGTCGCTAACGAACACATTTGATTCGCAGACCGCGCCGCGAGTCCCACGTCCATCCTCCTGCCGGCCCCCAGATCACGGTACGCCTGCTCTGTGTCGTCTGCACATGCGTCGGCGTCGGCGATGCTGACGTCCACGATCGACCGGGGATCCAGTACAGCCTGCTCACGCAGATCGCGTGCGCGACGGGAGGCCGACGCGGAGGATGCTAGTGCCAGCGCCGGGGCCGACAAGTTATGCATACACTAGCAGGTGATCGCGGACGACGGCGACGGGTGAGTCCCGCGTGCTCATACCACAGCTGAATACTTACTCACCTTTGCTCCATGTCCAGCAGGCACGCAGCCCGCGCCGCACAGACGCAGGCGAGTGCGACGGTGGTCCTGTCTTGCATCCTCTCGAGGCTGATGTCCGCCAGGTGTGACCCGGACTCGGAAGTCCACCTCGACCTCTGCTCGTCTCGTGCGTACAAGTCGCACGGACGCACCACGTACGTCGCTCCACGCGCCGCTCCTTTCCTATACCCGCTGACGAACGCCGTCGATCCCTAGCCTACGAGTCCGTCCACAAGCTCTCGCCGGCCATGACCGCGTTCAGGGCCTGCATCCGCGTCGTCCGGCGATGCTGACGTCCGCATTCGCGCGCGCTCGCGACGGGGGGCTCAGGCCGACGGCGCACAAGACGGCGTGGCTCGGGTCTGCAGGGAATTGACGGCGGGTGAGTGCTTTCGCGTGCTCTCGCCGCGAACCGGTGCCTGCTCTGACTCACCTTCGTGGGATGTCCAGCAGGTGCTCTTGAACGTGTAGCGATGCGGGTGAGTGCGACGGCGGTCCCGTCTCGCATGTTCGAGGGCGCTGACAGCCCGCGTGGGGTAGGGCGAGGCGACAGGGCCCGACATGGGCTGAGCTGCGCGTACGCGTGCGGCGCAGTCCGGTCCCTCGGCACCGTCTCCTCTCCCTGTTACGCAGTGCTCGCTCGCGTCCCCGTTCTCGGGCGCACGGAATGCACGCACACACACACGCACGTCGTACGTCGCTCCCCGCCGTTCCCATACCGCCGCTCACCGACACGGTCTGTGCCCAGCCGTGGCCCGACGTACGCGGATCGTCGCCGATGCTGACATGAACGACAGCCTGCGATACGCGGGACGCGCCGGCGCACGCGCGCGCGCGACATCTGCAGGGGATCGCAGGATCGCAGACGGGTGAGTCCCGCGTGCACTCGCCACCCGGCACCGAGTACCGAGTACTGAGCGGCCTCTCCAGACTCCCGATAGGCAGCATGTGCTCGCCAGCGGACGGACAGGTGGGACTGCGCACGGTCGAGAGCGCAGAGCGCTGACGGACCGACCACCAGGCCGGGGGGCCCGCGCGGGCACGTATCGCTGTTCGCGAGGGGACACGGGGTGAGCGCGTCGCGCGCGATTGCGGTTCTGAGGCGGACTGGCGGCGGCGTGGGCGGTCCCGACAGGGGGGCGGCGGTAGGAGGGGCACCTCTGCCGGTGCTCGGGATGGCTGGATGCGGGCGGGGGCATGGCGGACGGCGGACGGCGGACGGCGGCGGCGTGGTCGTCGGTGGTCTGGTAGTGTAGTTGTTAGCATGCGTGTTGCAGTCTCGACGAGCGCAGCGGAGGCGCGAACGAGACGAGGCGGGAGTCGGGGAGCGGCAGACAGCGGCGGCGATGTTTGCGCCAGTGAGGCTAGGGTTGTACGTACCGTCGGGCGGACGGGCGTGGTTCGCTCCGTATGCAGACCGGAGGTAGATTAGAAAGACGGATAAGAAGGGTAGGTAAGAAAGTACTTAGCGGGGTTGTATGCACGCGAGGACAGGGTTAGCACAGCGAGTACACGGGGACGGGCGTGGTGGCCGTGTGGGAGGACCGGGGGGATCGGAGGATCGGGTGTATTGGACGGTGGACGAGCTGGGCGCAGAGCTTGGGCAGACCGCAGCCGAGTGCAGGCCGGGCGTGGGCGGGGACAGTGCACAGTGCCAGAAGACGGCCGTGCGTGCGTTGAAGCACAGTCCAGGGACAGTCGCGGGCGAGCGTCACAGTGAGATCGGGATCGGATGCGGGGGAAAGTACCCGTCGCGGCAGTCTGCCCGAAGCGCCCGAAGCTTTCGAGCTTTGAAGTGCCCATCTACAGCTTGGGCTCACAGTCGGTCGAGATCGGGGCCCTGAGAGGTCGTATGTGGAGAAGCTCGGGGAGTGGGAGGGAAGAAGGGACGAGGAGGACTGGAAGGCGAGCGTCAGGTGACCGGGGACGGCGGGCGCCAGTGTTGTCGACAGTCGCGCCTGTGGCAGGCCGTCCCCGAAATGCATCTTGTTTTTCCCCTGCCGTCCTTCCCTTGAACCCGCACCGCTCCTTCCCATCCTCCTCCTCCCCTCTCCCGGCCACCTCAGCTCGCCCCCCTCTCCTCACACCCTCGGACTGGTCACCGACGGCGTACCACTTGGCATTCACACCCCTCTCGACCCCGGACATGCGCCAGTCTGCACCCGCCCACGATCTCGCCGCACGTTCCAAGGGCAAGCAGCGGGAGCTTAACACGCGTGACGAGGGAAACGGAGGGCCGGATGGGGTGCTCATCGACCTCGAGCTCGTGGCCGATTCGCCGTACCAATCGTGAGTTCTCCTTTTCTCCCGCATTTCCCCATGCCCCGCAAGCTACTACCGGAGGGCAAGAATCGTCTCGGCTGCCGTCACTAGCTATCGCAGGCCTTTCTTTGTTTCAGTCCCGGAACAGGACAAGCACGCCGAGCCCAAGAGGGGCCATCAATGTCCTGAGGCACCGGCCGGGATGTTGCTGCATCTGCGACACATCGCATTACAACGCGCGTGGAAAGACTGCGCTACATTGCTACTACTCAGCAGTAATGCAGCGCAGTGCTTAGCCTCTTTGCCCTCCAAATCACCTACTGCCCATGCTCGTTTCTCGCGGCGACATCTCCATGATTCGCTTTGTCGCCCATCGCTAAGTCTGCTCACTCCCCTTGTCCATGCGCGGCGCCGCGCGTTCCTGCCTTTTAGGCTTTAGTCCGCCTCGACGACGGTCTTCCTTTGGCCAGGCGCGTCGACCTCCACGGGGGCGTTTTGCAACTTGTCGTGCGCTACCCCTCCTGTAACCTTGCAGATGCCCAATTCGCGAGTATCGTTCCGTGCGAGACCGATCGCGGTGAACACCTTCGTATAGTGCCAGTGCGGCGGCGTCTATCTTTTAACCCTATTCTCTTCTGATGCAGCTTCATTCCATGTCCTCGACACGCTACGTACCCTGGCGGTCGATCGAGAAGGCTATTTCGAGCACGAATGGAGTGTCTGCGTGTCCGCACGCTGCTTCTCTTCCTCGCTTTCCGAAAACGCTTCATTTTGACTTGCACGCGAGCGGTCGCTTACAGCTTGCATGCATGCTTCCAGGGCCTATGTCGTACCTATCTACCTCGGCGCCTCCGGCGCGCAGAGCAAGTTCCTCGTCCAGGTGGACACTGGCTCCTCCGACCTCGTACGTCCCGTCGCCCCCGCGTCCGTCGCATATCACTCACAAACTTTATACAGTGGGTCACCTCAACCGCGTGCTCGTCCGCGCTCTGCAACCAGGTCGGCGGCGCCAAGTACGACTCTTCGCACTCGATCGCGTCTGGGCTGGACCTCCACCTCAAGTATGCACAGGGAGACGCGGAGGGGCTCGTCGTGTGGGACACGCTGCAGTTTGGCGGATATAGCATCGATCACCAGGCCTTGAGTGAGTACCTTTCCGTTAGTCTCTCGATCCACGTTTGCGCCGCCCCCTGCGACGCCAGAAGCTTCCTCTCCCGATCCTAGTCTACTTCCCATTCTGCTCTCATCGGTTCCCTCTCTGTCATTGACTGACGGTTGTGTTCCAGTCGCTGCGTCGACCGTCGCGAACGAGCCGCTCTCCTCCGACTTCAACGGCGTCCTGGGCCTCGCACTCCCCGGAAACTCCCTCATCGCGGGGAAGATCCCTCCGACCACCTCCGACACCCCCGACGGCGCGTCCTTCTCTTCGAATCTCTTCAGCATCACCCCCATTTCGATGGCGCCCGGCGCCCGCTTTCTCTCCCTCGCGCTCGAACGCCCCGGCTCCAACAGAATCTCATCCGTCCTCGGCATCGGTCGCCATCCCTCCGACCTCGTCCACGACCCGAGCAAAATCGAGTACGCGACCGTCGTGGCGACCAGCAGCACCGGACCGCTGTGGTGGCAGGCGAACATCGAGGGCATCAACGTCTATGTCGACGGTGTGCGGAAGCCGGTGGCGATAACGTCGACGTCCGCGCGCGGGCCGACTGCCATCCTCGATTCCGGTGCACCTCTCATCGTCGCGACAACGAGCATCGCGAATGGGATCTACGGCGCGATGGGGATCAGTCCAGCAGCGGACGGTAACTGTATGTCATTTCGAGATCTTCTCGTCCGTCCGAGTGCTCACGTACCGCAGACTACATCCCCTGTGCGACTCCCATCAACATGACAATCCAGCTCGACAACCGGATGGAGATCCCCCTGCACCCGCTCGACCTCACGTACTATCCGCTAAACGACGCGTCGTCCGAGACGTGCATCGGCGCGATCCAGACGCCGGCGCAGCTGAACTTTCAGTTCACGGCGGCGGACATGCTCCTCGGCGGCGGCGGTGATCGCGGAGGACGGGCTGTGGCGCAGGAGATGGCCGGTGAGATGGGCAAGATGCAAGTCGCGAGATGCAAGTCGAACCTCTGTACGAACACTGGGCTGGAATCTGGACGAACACTGGGCTGGAATCTGGACGAGAACTAGCCTGGAATCTGGACGGTGTACGAACACTAGGCTGGATTCTGGACGGTGTACGAGCAGCAGACGCAAATCTGGACGAAAACTAGCCTGGAATCTGGACGGTCTGAGAGAGCGAGAAGAGACTCTGGGTGTCGTACGGGCAGGAGGCAGAAATCTGGACGGACTAGGACAGCGCTCTGGCACACTCGGAGGATCCACTAGGCGTACTTGCTCGCTGGCTACTCTGGCTACTGTGTACTGGGTCACGACTCCTCTGATACGCCAGAGACTCGCTCACCGACTCGCCCGTGCATTGCTACGTCAGGTACGTACTTCTCGCCCTGCTGCCCTCGACACCGTGTTCCAGTACTCCTACCCGCCCTGTACATACCTCACGAACGAATACAGTCTACGTTTGCGTCTCCTGCGTGCCGCACGTCGTCCAGGGACCCAGTCGAGCGCAATCGCAGCAATCCCGTCCCGAAACTCAAGTACGGCACTCACCTCCGTACCATATCCTCCTCGCCCCTGCACCTGCTTCTCGCACTCTTGTCGTGCCATGCCCGTGATGAACCCAAAGATGCGACACTCACCTGTCGTCGCAAAGCACCGCCGCCGCCATCTGCCGCCTCTCCCGCACACTAGACTGCTCCCGGCTCAGCAAGCCCTTCACCGTCTGCGCGCAGCCGGTCTGCCCGCAGAGTACATTTGAGACACCCGAGGACGGCGCTCGGCAAGGAGAGACAGTATAAGGTACGTACCATGACCGACCACCTCCCTGCTCGACACCCAATCGGCGTGGGTCCGTCTGACTTGTGAACAAGCCACCGATCCCCGAGCATCTGTCTCCCCGGTGCTCCACGCCGTCTAGACCACACCCTGAGCATCCCGGCACGAATCAGTAGGTATATGCATCCACAACGATAGAAAGCGACTCACGCTTGAATGCTCAGGTCGCGGCACGAGCTCGAGCCACTCTCCGGGGAACTCCTGCTGTAAGTACGGACCCTTGGCCAGTCGCGAAGCTTTGCTGACGGAACCGGTCGCGAAAGTGAGACAGGATTCGCACGACGGATACATAAGAGTGTACTCACCTGCTGCACGAGACGGAAACGAACCACATAGCAGCTTCCGAGCTGTCGCTCGTAGCTATACACCGACAACTCCTCGCGACGTCACAGTGCCGCCGACAGTCTGCGCCGCGCGACTCGCCCATGAATCGAGCAAGTCGCCACCGCCGTCATCCACTCCCTCCAAGTTGTTGCGACTGCTCGCACTCCGAGCAGTGACGGCGGTTCGCAGCCATACGACCGACGCAGCGTGACTACACGTCGAGCCGCAGCCATTGGCTGATGCAAGGCACATATGCGGCCGGCCGGGGGACACCTCGGAAGCGGCAGAGCAGAGTGGCCTCGCGCACACGCGACTGGGAGACTTTGACGTGCGGTCGCGTCTCGATAGGTCTCGAAATGCCGCTGCTGTACGCGAGGTGAGCACCTTGCATATCATGGAACGTGTATCTGCTCACCTGCAGAACCGGACGTGTACGACACGTCTCTCGGACGACCAGCAGGACGGACGCGGTTTGGCGAGTCCAGCGGGAACTTCGACCGCGCGGAATGACAGGCACAGGCTGGAATCTGCTTCAGACAAGGTGAGCAGACATCACGGAGCACCCATAGAGATGACTGACCTGCGGCGCAGCTCAGCCCATGTCGTGCCCAATCACGGTCCACGGATCGACGCAGTCATCGCCTCACACTACCCCAGGCAGGCTGTCAGCGCTCTCGAACATGCAAGACAAGGCCGCCGTCGGACTCACATGCATCCGCACCGCGCCGCGCCGGCTGCACGTTCTCGCGAGCACCTGCCGGACATGCAGCAGAGGCGAACGTGTCGACTCGCTAACATTCCATTCGTCGTAGGATGGTTCAAGCCGGTTGTGCGTGATAGAGACACGTCAAGCTTCAATGCTTGAAGTGGTGAGTGCGGCTGGCCAGGCGATGTGTGAGCGAGGAAGGTAGGGGTGCACGCTGCTCTCGCCGGCGAGTGACATACCTTCAGTCCAGAGGGAACAACGACGGCGGGAGCGGATGTGTACCGTCCCGAGGCCGCCGGCGGATGTTGGGTGTTGAAGTTGAGCGGTCTGACGCGTCGCAGACACGTCGCGCGTCGAGCCTCGCCTCACCCACACTGACTCGGAGGTGCAGCTGTCGAAACTCCGATTCTCGGACTCGGATGCCGCCAGCCTGAACGTCTGGTCGCACGCGTAGGACTCGGACGTGAAGCTACCGATCGCAAGGTGAGCGTTGTGGATATCGGAAGGACAGTGTGTCTACTCACCTGAGGAGCCGGACGTACCCTCTGCCGGACGAGACGTGGCCGCTAACACGCAATCGATTCGAGGGGAAGTGACGCGACAGGGACGCCCGAGCCGGGCCCGGAAGAGGTACACGCGTCGAGTCGGAGCATGCATCGCTGCTGAAGCCGCTGAGCTTCGAGTACGCGTCAACCGGCGCGAGCATGGCTAGCTGGGAAGACGGGTGAGCGGGGACAGCTACTCTCGCGGGTGAGCGACATACCTTCGATTCAGAGAGGGACCTGTAACGACTCGCGGCAGGACGTGCACTGTCCCGGGCCTGGCTGATGTTGGATGTTCAGCTCGAGCGGTCTGACGCGTCGCAGACGCGTCGAGCCTCACCTCACGGAGTGCGGCTTTCAAGACTCGACCGCCAGGCTGAGCGTCGCGACCTAGTCGCACGCGTAGGACGTGAAGCTACAGAACGCAAGGTGAGCATTGTGGATGTCGGGGGTCACAATGCTTGTACTCACCTGCAGAGCCGGACGCGTCCTCGGGCAGCAGAGGCATGGACGTGTCGGGGGAGTCGGAACAGCTCGAAAGTCGCGTCGATGTTAATGGGTGACGGTACGGCAGGACCGTGGTCGTCGACGAAAGACGTCGAAACGGGAGGGTGCAGGAGTCTGAGGTCCGGCACGAATACCGTCGTCGTGCTCGCTATTGCGGTGGGATCTTCCTGTCCCCGACGGCGGGGGAAAGAGACGTGTCGTGTTAGGGACGCGAGAGGTGAGAGCGAGGGAAGAGCCTGTCGGGAGAGGGGAGCTGAACGGCGGCGTGTGGGGGATGCGAGAGGTGGGGGCGGGAGGTCGTGGTGGTGGGAGGGAGGGAGAGAAGGGCGCTGTGTGCCGCTGGTGGGGACATGGGCCTGGGAATGTGATCATTCTTGTCAAGCCCAAAGCGGAGCGGAGCATGCTCTGCTGTCGACGACGTGCTGGAAATCTAGCATGGGAAATTGACAAGAAAATGTTCGCTCGGAGCCACAGATAACCTCGAAAAGGCCAGTCGGGGATTTCGGCCATTCCTTAACAAGAGGTGTCATACTCAACGCCCGGTAGACTTTATTGCCGTTTCAGCAATGCATGATCATCCACGCTGTCTCTCTCCCCTTCGGAACGACCTGAGCAAGCTGCACAGTGCTCTGGCAGCCAAATCAGATACGGGGTGAGTGCATTTGTATTCTGTGTGTCTTTGAACTCAATTTTGAGCCTGCCTAATCACGTACGATGCATAGCTTCGAAAAATACGGGCCGGCGCAATTCTATGGGGAATACGAACAGAGTTATGTGCAAAATATCTCTTCCTCGGCACCGGTCATGCAGCTCAGTGATCGGAGGTTCCGTTGCCATCCTCACGATCTCTTTCGCATCAGACGTCCTGCTCGGCGAAGTTCGTCCCTGACCGTGCATGCTCCTGACGTGCTCCTCCATCTGTGAGTCCACCCACTACTTGCACCCTCCCGCTCACATATCCCCGGAGCAGGTACACGCTGTATCCGCACTCTGCGCTGAACGCCAGCGACAGAGAATTGCGCAGAGGACAAATCAAGTCTGTTTCCAACTCATTCACTCAGAATCCGCGCAGACTCATGCGTGGGCAGTCAGATTTTCCAGGCCGCGCACGTTCACCGCACCCGAATAGCATACAAGCACTCTCCCATGCCACCACAAGGGCTCGACGGGCCTCGACAAGTCCACGCAAATTTCAAGGAATGGAACGTGCGGACGTGCCAGCCCTGTGGCACGTCCATTCACGAGTTGGCCGACAACTCCGTCCGAGTCCACCATCCAGCTCGGCCTGCAGCTGCGAGCGCAGCTGTACGACTCTCAACAAATATCAGATATCCAGCCATGACAAGTGCACACCAGAGCCAGCAGTGAGGGGGAACAGCGTAAGCACTCTCTTCGATTCTCGTGTATGTACGTACAGCGTACAGACTCTCATCAACCGCCACACCACGGACCCCCGCCGCCTCCTGGCAAGACCCCGCCGCCCCTCTGACGTGCGCGCACGAATCCACGGGAGCCCCACACACGCACGGTGCACCGTGCTGCGGCAGCATCTGGTTGGCGGACGTCGGGGGCCTCGAGCCCGTCCATTCCTCGCCCCGAGCGCCGTCCGTGCGCACCCTCGGACATCCCGGCCTCAGGCTGCCATGACGTCTGCATGCACGCCGGACGGCCCTGAACCGGCGGGAGTACGCGTACAAGTACTGGCGTGGGGTCGCACGGCCAGTCCAGTCCCCCATCCTTCTCCCCCGTCTCCCGTCTCCCGTCCCTCTTCCCCACCGCCTCTCCCCCTTCACCGACGTCCTCAACGTCGAGCTCTGCTCCTCCGAGCGTACAGAACGCATGGACGCACCTTGTACGTCGCAGCTCCCGCTATTTGCTATACAGTCGCTAACGACCGCCGTTGTTCTCCAGACCGCGCCGCGAGTCCACGTCCATCCTCCCACCGGCCCTCAGGTCACGGTACGTCCGCCGTGTGTCGTTCGCACATGCGTCGGCGTCGGCGTCGGCGATGCTGACGTCCACGATCGACCGGGGATCCAGTACAGCGCGCGCACGCAGATCGTGTGCACGATGGGAGGCCGACGCGGCGGCGCAGGTGCTCGGGCCGACTTTCGCATCCGCACCAGGAGGGCACCACGGACGACGGCGACGAGTGAGTCCCTTCGCGTGCTCTCACCACGCCTTGATGCTAACTCACCTTTGCTCCATGTCCAGCAGGCGCATAGCCCTCACCGTACAGACGCAGGCGAGTGCGACGGCGTTCCTGTCTTGTACCCTCGCGAGGCTGACGTCCGCCAGGTGTGACCCGGACCCGGACCCGGACTCGGACCTCGACCTCGACCCCTGCTCGTCTCGTGCGTACAAGTCGCATGGACGCACCTCGTACGTCGCTCCTCGCGCCACTCCTTTCCTGTACCCGCTGACGAACGCCGTCGATCCCCAGCCTGCGAGTCCGTCCGTCCGTCCGCAAGCTCTCGCTCGCCGCCGCTCAGGGCCCGCATCCGCGTCGTCCGGCGATGCTGACGTCCGCATTCGCGCGCGCTCGCGACGGGAGGCTCAGGCTGACGGCGCACAAGACGGCGTGGCTCGGGTCTGCAGGGAATTGACGGCGGGTGAGTGCTTTCGCGTGCTCTCGCCGCGAACCGGTGCCTGCTCTGACTCACCTTCGTGGGATGTCCAGCAGGTGCTCTTGAACGTGTAGCGATGCGGGTGAGTGCGACGGCGGTCCCGTCTCGCATGTTCGAGGGCGCTGACAGCCCGCCTGGGGTAGGGCGAGGCGACAGGGCCCGACATGGGCTGAGCTGCGCGTACGCGTGCGGCGCAGTCCGGTCCCTCGGCACCGTCTCCTCTCCCCGTTACGCAGTGCTCGCTCGCGTCCCCGTTCTCGGGCGCACGGAATGCTCGCACACACGCACGCACCTCGTACGTCGCTCCCCGCCGTTCCCATACCGCCGCTCACCGACACGGTCTGTGCCCAGCCGTGGCCCGACGTACGCGGATCGTCGCCGATGCTGACATGAACGACAGCCTGCGATACGCGGGACGCGCCGGCGCACGCGCGCGACGTGCAGGGGATCGCAGGATCGCAGGATCGCAGACGGGTGAGTCCCGCGTGCACTCGCCACCGGGCACCGAGTACCGAGTACTGAGCGGCCTCTCCAGACTCCCGATAGGCAGCATGTGCTCGCCAGCGGACGGACAGGTGGGACTGCGCACGGTCGAGAGCGCAGAGCGCTGACGGACCGACCACCAGGCCGGGGGGCCCGCGCGGGCACGTATCGCTGTTCGCGAGGGGACACGGGGTGAGCACGTCGCGCGCGATTGCGGTTCTGAGGCGGACTGGCGGCGGCGTGGGCGGTCCCGACAGGGGGGCGGCGGTAGGAGGGGCACCTCTGCCGGTGCTCGGGATGGCTGGATGCGGGCGGGGGCACGGCGGACGGCGTCCGGCGGCGGCGTGGTCGTCGGTGGTCTGGTAGTGTAGTTGTTAGCATGCGTGTTGCAGTCTCGACGAGCGCAGCGGAGGCCGGAACGAGACGAGGCGGGAGTCGGGGAGCGGCAGACAGCGGCGGCGATGTTTGCGCCAGTCAGACTGAGGGGGTACGTACCGTCGGGCGGACGCGCGTGGTTCGCTCCGTATGCAGACCGGAGGTAGATTAGAAAGACGGATAAGAAGGGTAGGTAAGAAAGTACTTAGCGGGGTTGTATGCACGTACGCGAGGACAGGGTTAGCACAGCGAGTACACGGGGACGGGCGTGGTGGCCGTGTGGGAGGACCGGGGGGATCGGAGGATCGGGTGTATTGGACGGTGGACGAGCTGGGCGCAGAGCTTGGGCAGACCGCAGCCGAGTGCAGGCCGGGCGTGGGCGGGGACAGTGCACAGTGCCAGAAGACGGCCGTGCGTGCGTTGAAGCACAGTCCAGGGACAGTCGCGGGCGAGCGTCACAGTGAGATCGGGATCGGATGCGGGGGAAAGTACCCGTCGCGGCAGTCTGCCCTAAGCGCCCGACGCTTTCGAGCTTAGAAGTGCCGATCTACAGCTTGGGCTCACAGTGGTCGAGATCGGGGCTAGCTGAGGGGTCGTATGTGGAGAAGCTCGGGGAGTGGGAGGGTTGAAGGGACGAGGAGGACTGGAAGGCGAGCGTCAGGTGACCGGGGACGGCGGGCGCCAGTGTCGAGAGGAGTCGCGCCTGTGGCAGGCCGTCCCCGAAATGCATCTTGTTTTTCCCCTGCCGTCCTTCCCTTGAACCCGACCCGCTCCTTCCCATCCTCCTCCTCCCCTCTCCCGGCCACCTCAGCTCGCCCCCCTCTCCTCACACCCTCGGACTGGTCACCCACCACTTGGCATTCACACCCCTCTCGACCCCGGACATGCGCCAGTCTGCACCCGCCCACGATTTCGCCGCACGTTCCAAGGGCAAGCAGCGGGAGCTTAACACGCGTGACGAGGGAAACGGAGGGCCGGATGGGGTGCTCATCGACCTCGAGCTCGTGGCCGATTCGCCGTACCAATCGTGAGTTCTCCTTTTCTCCCGCATTTCCCCATGCCCCGCAAGCTACTACCGGAGGGCAAGAATCGTCTCGGCTGCCGTCACTAGCTATCGCAGGCCTTTCTTTCTTTCAGTCCCGGAACAGGACAAGCACGCCGAGCCCAAGAAGGGCCTCTAATGACCTGAGTCACCGGCCGGGATGTTGCTGCATCTGCGACACATGGCATTGCAACGCGTGTGGAAAGACTGCGCGACATTGCTACTGGCTAGCAGCAATGCGGCGCAGTGCTGGACACCGACCGTTTACTTCGCGCTCCGAATCGCGTAGTGCGATTGAAAAGACTGCGCTACATTGCTACTAGCTAGCAGCAATGCATCGCAGTGCTGGACGTCAACCGTCTCTTCGCCGCTGGTCGTTTCTCGGGGCGAAAACTTTCATGATCTGCTTCGTAGTCAATCGCCACGTCCAGCTCCGCCGTCTTGCAAATCTCGCATTCACCCCCCTCATCCATGTGCGGCGCCGCGCGTTCCTCTCGTCTCCGACGATGACCTCTCCCCGGCCGGGCGCGTCGACGTCCTGCGAGAGAGCGTTGTCGTGCGCGTTCAGACCTTGCAGAGGCCCAATTCGCGAGGAGCAATGTGAGGATCGGTCCGCGCGAGAAGAGCCGGAGCGACGTGCCACGAGAACTGCATGGCAGCCCCCTATGCGTACAAGAGATTGCCCCGCTGTGCTTCGGCGCAGCTGTAGTCAGGACCGTCCGCGACTGTCGGCTGCGGTGCGTTGAGCATGGCTGCACCACCGGGATTCTCAGTGCGCCGGATGCATCCGTCAGGCAAAGGCCGGTGTTGCCTAGCGGATGCATTCGTTGTATTTCCTGTGTCGTCATGCGCATTGCCAGAACGTGGATGCCTGGATGGCATGCGGCGCGCGTCGCACTTAGGTGCGGGTATACAGGCTCGTGTGGGGTCTCGCGAGCTTCCTATGCGCGCGCACACGGATTTCGAAGTGGTCCCGCCAGTACACACTGTTGATCTCTGGATATGCTGTGTGCCCGCTCTCTCGTGCGCGCGATCGCCGTGGCTGCAATGCAGCGCGGTGCTGGACACGGACCCGTCTCTTGGCCGTCCAAATCCCATAACACCCATGGTCGTGTCTCGGAGTGACGATTCCGTGATCTCCATCGCACGTCCAACTCCGCCCTCTTGCACATTTGGCAGTCGCAGACCCCGTCCATGTTCGGCGCCGCGCGGACCTGCCTTTTAGGCTTTAGTCCGCCCCGACGACGGTCTTCCTCTGGCCAGGCGCGTCGATATCCACGCGGTCGGCTTGCGACTCGTCGTGCGCTACCCATCCTCTAATCCTTGCAGAGGCCCAATTCGCGAGTATCGTTCCGTGCGAGACCGATCGGGGCGACGTGCCACGGTCGATCGACAGGGCCATGTCGAGCACGAATGGAGTGTCACTTGCTCGCTCAATATGCTCGATTATGACTTGCACGCGAGCGGTCGCTGACGGCTTGCATGCATGCTTCCAGGGCCTACGTCGTACCTATCTACCTCGGCGCCTCCGGCGCGCAGAACAAGTTCCTCGTCCAAGTGGACACCGGCTCCTCCGACCTCGTACGTCCCGCCGTCCGCGCATCCCTGCTTCCGCGTCGCATGGCACTTACAAACCCTACATAGTGGGTCACCTCAACCGCGTGCTCGTCCGCGCTCTGCAACCAGGTCGGCGGCGCGAAGTACGACTCCTCGCACTCGATCGCGTCTGGGCTGGATCTCCATCTCAAGTATGCACAGGGAGACGCGGAGGGGCTCGTCGTGTGGGACACGCTGCAGTTTGGCGGGTATAGCATCGATCACCAGGCCTTGAGTGAGTCCCTATTCGTTCGCGATCTTCGTCTCTCCATCCACGTTTGTGCCGCCCCCTGCGATCGTCTCAGGAACCGTTGCGTGTCGTGGGACCGGACTTCCTCGATGATCAGCTGTGCTGTCACAGCTACTGCACGCAAATCCTTGCGATCGCGACGCTTAGCGACTGTCACGGGATAGTACAGTCCAGGCACGAACGAGCGTTGGGAGTGCGCCATTCGCGACGAACTCAGGTTTCTATATGAGCTGATGAACGATGTTCGATTCGTTCTTTCACCTTCGTTTTCGTCTTTCTCGTCCTGTCATTGACTGACGGTCGTCGTTCAGTCGCTGCGTCGACCGTCGCAAACGAGCCGCTCTCCTCCGACTTCAACGGCGTTCTGGGCCTCGCACTCCCCGGAAACTCCCTCATCGCGGGGAAGATCCCTCCGACCACGTCCGACACCCCCGACGGCGCGTCCTTCTCTTCGAATCTCTTCAGCATCACCCCCATTTCGATGGCGCCCGGCGCCCGCTTTCTCTCCCTCGCGCTCGAACGCCCCGGCTCCAACAGAATCTCATCCGTCCTCGGCATCGGTCGCCATCCCTCCGACCTCGTCCCCGACCCGAGCAAAATCGAGTACGCGACCGTCGTAGCAACCAGCAGCACCGGACCGCTGTGGTGGCAGGCGAACATCGAGGGCATCAACGTCTATGTCGACGGTGTGCGGAAGCCGGTGGCGATAACGTCGACGTCCGCGCGCGGGCCGACTGCCATCCTCGATTCCGGTGCACCTCTCATCGTCGCAACAACGAGCATCGCGAATGGGATCTACGGCGCGATGGGGATCAGTCCAGCAGCCGACGGTAACTGTATGTCATTTCGAGATCTTCTCGTCCGTCCGAGTGCTCACGTACCGCAGACTACATCCCCTGTGCGACTCCCATCAACATGACAATCCAGCTCGACAACCGGATGGAGATCCCCCTGCACCCGCTCGACCTCACGTACTATCCGCTAAACGACGCATCGTCCGAGACGTGCATCGGCGCGATCCAGACGCCGGCGCAGCTGAACTTTCAGTTCACGGCGGCGGACATGCTCCTCGGCGGCGGCGGTGATCGCGGAGGACGGGCTGTGGCGCAGGAGATGGCCGGTGAGATGGGCAAGATGCAAGTCGCGAGATGCAAGTCGAACCTCTGTACGAACACTGGGCTGGAATCTGGACGAACACTGGCCTGGAATCTGGACGGTGTAAGAACACTAGGCTGGATTCTGGACGGTGTACGAGCAGCAGACGCAAATCTGGACGAAAACTAGGCTGGAATCTGGACGGTCTGAGAGAGCGAGGCGCGGATCCGGACGGTCTGAGAGAGCGAGAAGAGACTCTGGGTGTCGTATGGGCAGGAGGCAGAAATCTGGACGGACTAGGACAGCGCTCTGGCACACTCGGAGGATCCACTAGGCGTACTTGCTCGCTGGCTACTCTGGCTACTGTGTACTGGGGCACGACTCCTCTGATACGCTAGAGACTCGCTCACCGACTCGCCCGTGCATTGCTACGTCAGGTACGTACTTCTCGCCCTGCTGCCCTCGACACCGTGTTCCAGTACTCCTACCCGCCCTGTACATACCTCACGACCGAATACAGTCTACGTTTGCGTCTCCTGCGTGCCGCACGTCGTCCAGAGACCCAGTCGAACGCAATCGCAGCAATCCCGTCCCGAAACTCAAGTACGGCACTCACCTCCGTACCATTCCTCCTCCTCGCCCCTGCACCCGCTTCTTGCACTCTTGTCGTGCCATGCCCGTGATGAACCCAAAGATGCGACACTCACCTGTCGTCGCAAAGCACCGCCGCCGCCATCTGCCGCCTCTCCCGCACACTAGACTGCTCCCGGCTCAGCAAGCCCTTCACCGTCTGCGCGCAGCCGGTCTGCCCGCAGAGTACATTTGAGACACCCGAGGACGGCGCTCGGCAAGGAGAGACAGTATAAGGTACGTACCATGACCGACCACCTCCCTGCTCGACACCCAATCGGTGTGTGTCCGTCTGACTTGTGAACAAGCCACCGATCCCCGAGCATCTGTCTCCCCGGTGCTCCACGCCGTCTAGACCACACCCTGAGCATCCCGGCGCGAATCAGTAGGTATATGCATCCACAACGATAGAAAGCGACTCACGCTTGAATGCTCAGGTCGCGGCACGAGCTCGAGCCACTCTGGACCGGGGAACTCCTGCAGTAAGTACGGACCCTTGGCCAGTCGCGAAGCTTTGCTGACGGAACAGGTCGCGAAAGTGAGACAGGATTCGCACGACGGATACATAAGAGTGTACTCACCTGCTGCACGAGACGGAAACGAACCACATAGCAGCTTCCGAGCTGTCGCTCGTAGCTGTATACCGACACCTCCTCTCCTCGCGACGATCACGATGCCGCCGACAGACAGTCTGCGCCGGCGACTCGCTCATGAATTGAACGCGTCGCCACCGCCGTCACCCGCTCCCTCAGAGTCATTCCGACTCCTCGGACTCCGAGCAGTGACGGTGGTTCGCAGCCATACGGCGACCGACACAGCGTCACTACACGTCGCGTCAGTGGCCAGCCATTGGCTGATGCGAAGCGGCGCGCGTATGCGGCCGGCCGGGGGACACCTCGTGAGCGGAGGTGAGTGGCATCGTGCGCGACTCGCTGGGAGACTTTGATGCGTGATCGCGTCTCGATAGGCCTCGGAAATCCGCTGTATGCAAGGTGAGCGCCGTGTATATCCGAGAACATGTGTCTACTTACCTGCAGAACCGGACGTGTACGACACGTCTCTCGAAAGACCGGCATCACCAACGCCGTGGCGAGTCTAGCTGGAACTTGGAGAAGCTCTCGGACTTCGACCGCGCGGAACGACAGGCACAGGCCGGAATCTGCTGCAGACAAGGTGAGCAGAATCCATCACGGAGCACCCATAGAGATGACTGACCTGCGGCGCAGCTCAGCCCATGACATGCCCAATCACGGTCCACAGATCCGCGCGGTCATCGCCTCACGCTACCCCAGGCGGGCTGTCATCGCTCTCGAACATGCAGAACAGGACCGCCGTCGCACTCACATGCATCCGCACCGCGCCGCGCCGCGCCGGCTGCACGTTCTCGCGAGCACCTGCCGGACATGCAGCAGAGGTGAGTAGCCGCGCCGCGGACAGCGAACGTGTCGACTCGCTAACATTCGTCGTAGGACGGTTCAAGCCGGTCGTGCGTGATAGAGACACGTCGAGCTTCGACGGTTGAAGTGGTGAGTGCGCAGCTGTCCGGGCGATGTGTGAGCGAGGAAGGCGGGTGTGCACGCTGCTCTCGCCGGCGAGTGACATACCTTCGGTCCAGAGAGAACAACGATGGCGGGAGCGGCCGATATGTGCTGTCCAAGGCCGCCGGCGGATGTCAGATCAGGTTGGGGCGGTCTGACACGTCGCGGACGCGTCGCGCCAGCCTCGCCGCACACTGACTCGAAGGTGCAGCTGTCGAAACTCCGATTCTCGGACTCGGATGCCGCCAGCCTGGACGTCTGGTCGCACGCGGAGGACTCAGACGTGAAGCTACAGATCGCAAGGTGAGCGTTGTGGATATCGGAAGGACAGTGTGTCTACTCACCTGCGGAGCCGGACGTACCCAACGCGTCCATCAGCCTCTGCCGGACGAGACGTGGCCGCTAACACACAATCGATTTGAGGGGAAGTGACGCGACAGGAACGCCGTGATGCATCAAGCCGGGCCCGGGAGAAGAACACATCGACCCGGAGCGATGCCATGCATCGCTGCTGAAGCCGCTGAGCTTCGAGTACGCGTCAACCGGCGCGAGCATGGCTAGCTGGGAAGATGGGTGAGCGGGGACAGCTACTCTCGCCGGTCACGGTGAGCAACATACCTTCGATTCAGAGAGGGACCTGTTACGACTCGCGGCAGGACGTGCACTGTCCCGGGCCCGGCGCCGCCCGGCTGACGTTGGATGTTCAGGTCGAGCAGTCCGACGCGTCGCAGACGCGTCGACCTTCACCTCACGGTGTACAGCTCTCGAGACTCGAGACTGCCAGGCTGAACGTCGCGACCTAGTCGCACGCGTAGGACGTGAAGCTACAGAACGCAAGGTGAGTGTTGTGGATATCGGGGGTCATGATACTCTTACTCACCTGCAGAGCCAGACGCGTCCTCGGGCAGCAGAGGCATGGACGTGTCGGGGGAGTCGGAACAGCTCGAAAGTCGCGTCGATGTTAATGGGTGACGGTACGGCAGGACCGTACCAGTCGTCGACGAAAGACGTCGAAACGGGAGGATGCGGGAGTCTGAGGTCCGGCATGAATACCGTCGTCGTGCTTGCTATTGCGGTGGGATCTTCCTGTCCCCGACGGCAGGGGAAAGAGACGTGTCGTGTGAGGGACACGAGAGGTGAGAGCGAGGGAAGAGACTGTCGGGAGAGGGGAGCTGAACGGCGGCGTGTGGGGGATGCGAGAGGTGGGGGCGGGAGGTCGTGGTGGTGGGAGGGAGGGAGAGAAGGGCCCTGTGTGCCGCTCGTGGGGACACGGGCCTGGGAATGTGATCATTCTTGTCAAGCCCAAAGCGGAGCGGAGCATGCTCTGCTGTCGACGACGTGCTGGAAATCTAGCATGGGAAATTGACAAGAAAATGTTCGCTCGGAGCCACAGATAACCTCGAAAAGGACAGTCGGGTATCTCGGCCATTCCTAATCAACAGGCCTCATACTCAACGCCCGGTAGACTTTATTGCCGTTTCAGCAATGCATGATCATCCACGCTGTCTCTCTCCCCTTCGGAACGACTTGAGCAGGCTGCACAGTGCTCCGGCAGCCGAATCAGATACAGGGTGAGTGAATTTGTATTCTGTGTGTCTTTGAACTCAATTTTGAGCCTGCCTAATCACGTACGATGCGTAGCTTCGAAAAATACGGGCCGGCGCAATTCTATGGGGAATACGAACAGAGTTATGTGCAAAATATCTCTTCCTCGGCACCGGTCATGCAGCTCAGTGATCGGAGGTTCCGTTGCCATCCTCACGATCTCTTTCGCATCAGACGTCCTGCTCGGCGAAGTTCGTCCCTGACCGTGCATGCTCCTGACGTGCTCCTCCATCTGTGAGTCCACCCACTGCTAGCACCTTCCCTCTCACATATCCCCGGAGCAGGTACACGTTGTATTCGCACTCTGCACTGAACGTGAGCGACAGAGAATTGCGCAGAGGACAAATCAAGTCCGTTTCGAACAGAATTCATGCAGACTCATGCGTGGGCAGTCAGATTTTCCAGGCCGCGCACGTTCACCGCACCCGAATAGCATACAAGCACTCTCCCATGCCACCACAAGGGCTCGACGGGCCTCGACAAGTCCACGCAAATTTCAAGGAATGGAACGTGCGGACGTGCCAGCCCTGTGGCACGTCCATTCACGAGTTGGCCGACAACTCCCTCCGAGTCCACCATCCAGCTCGGCCTGCAGCTGCGAGCGCAGCTGTACGACTCTCGACAAATATCAGATATCCAGCCATGACAAGTGCACACCGGAGCCAGCAGTGAGGGGGAACAGCGTAAGCACTCTCTTCGATTCTCGTGTATGTACGTACAGCGTACAGACTCTCATCAACCGCCACACCACGGACCCCCGCCGCCTCCTGGCAAGACCCCGCCGCCCCTCTGACGTGCGCGCACGAATCCACGGGAGCCCCACACACGCACGGTGCACCGTGCTGCGGCAGCATCTGGTTGGCGGACGTCGGGGGCCTCGAGCCCGTCCATTCCTCGCCCCGAGCGCCGTCCGTGCCCACCCTCGGACATCCCGGCCTCAGGCTGCCATGACGTCTGCGCGCACGCCGGACCGGCGAGGGTACGCGTACAAGTACTGGCGTGGGGGTCGGGTGCGTGGCCAGTCCAGTCCCCTATCCTTCTCCCCCATCTCCCGTCCCTCTTCCCTCTCCCCTCAGGCCTCATGCCCCGCCGCCTCCCCGCCGCCTCCTCCGTCACCGATGCCCGCGACCTCGACCTCGAGCTCTGCTCCTCCCGGCGCACAGATTCCATGGACGCACCTCGTACGTCGCAGCTCCCGCTGTTCACGATACAGTCGCTAACGAACACATTTGATTCGCAGACCGCGCCGCGAGTCCCACGTCCATCCTCCTGCCGGCCCCCAGATCACGGTACGCCTGCTCTGTGTCGTCTGCACATGCGTCGGCGTCGGCGATGCTGACGTCCACGATCGACCGGGGATCCAGTACAGCCTGCTCACGCAGATCGCGTGCGCGACGGGAGGCCGACGCGGAGGATGCTAGTGCCAGCGCCGGGGCCGACAAGTTATGCATACACTAGCAGGTGATCGCGGACGACGGCGACGGGTGAGTCCCGCGTGCTCATACCACAGCTGAATACTTACTCACCTTTGCTCCATGTCCAGCAGGCACGCAGCCCGCGCCGCACAGACGCAGGCGAGTGCGACGGTGGTCCTGTCTTGCATCCTCTCGAGGCTGATGTCCGCCAGGTGTGACCCGGACTCGGAAGTCCACCTCGACCTCTGCTCGTCTCGTGCGTACAAGTCGCACGGACGCACCACGTACGTCGCTCCTCGCGCCGCTCCTTTCCTGTACCCGCTGACGAACGCCGTCGATCCCCAGCCTGCGAGTCCGTCCGTCCGTCCGCAAGGTCTCGCTCGCCGCCGCTCAGGGCCCGCATCCGCGTCGTCCGGCGATGCTGACGTCCGCATTCGCGCGCGCTCGCGACGGGAGGCTCAGGCTGACGGCGCACAAGACGGCGTGGCTCGGGTCTGCAGGGAATCGACGGCAGGTGAGTGCTTTCGCGTGCTCTCGCCGCGAACCGGTGCCTGCTCTGACTCACCTTCGTGGGATGTCCAGCAGGTGCTCTTGAACGTGTAGCGATGCGGGTGAGTGCGACAGTGTCCCGTCTTGCATGTTCGAGGGCGCTGACAGCCCGCCTAGGGTAGGGCGAGGCGACAGGGCCCGACATGGGCTGAGCTGCGGCGGCGCAGTCCGGTCCCTCGGCACCGTCTCCTCTCCCTGTTACGCAGTGGTCGCTCGGAGTCGCGTCCCCGTTCTCGGGCGCACGGAATGCACGCACGCACGCACGCACCTCGTACGTCGCTCCCCGCCGTTCCCATACCGCCGCTCACCGACACGGTCTGTGCCCAGCCGTGGCCCGACGTACGCGGATCGTCGCCGATGCTGACATGAACGACAGCCTGCGATACGCGGGACGCGCCGGCGCACGCGCGCGCGCGACATCTGCAGGGGATCGCAGGATCGCAGACGGGTGAGTCCCGCGTGCACTCGCCACCGGGCACCGAGTACCGAGTACTGAGCGGCCTCTCCCGATAGGCAGCATGTGCTCGCCAGCGGACGGACAGGTGAGACTGCGCACGGTCGAGAGCGCAGAGCGCTGACGGACCGACCACCAGGCCGGGGGGCCCGCGCGGGCACGTATCGCTGTTCGCGAGGGGACACGGGGTGAGCACGTCGCGCGCGATTGCGGTTCTGAGGCGGACTGGCGGCGGCGTGGGCGGTCCCGACAGGGGGCGGCGGTAGGAGGGGCACCTCTGCCGGTGCTCGGGATGGCTGGATGCGGGCGGGGGCATGGCGGACGGCGGACGGCGGACGGCGGCGGCGTGGTCGTCGGTAGTCTGGTAGAGTAGTTGTTAGCATGCGTGTTGCAGTCTCGACGAGCGCAGCGGAGGCCGGAACGAGACGAGGCGGGAGTCGGGGAGCGGCAGACAGCGGCGGCGATGTTTGCGCCAGTGAGGCTGAGGGGGTACGTACCGTCGGGCGGACGGGCGTGGTTCGCTCCGTATGCAGACCGGAGGTAGATTAGAAAGACGGATAAGAAGGGTAGGTAAGAAAGTACTTAGCGGGGTTGTATGCACGCGAGGACAGGGCACAGCGAGTACACGGGGACGGGCGTGGTGGCCGTGTGGGAGGACCGGGGGGATCGGAGGATCGGGTGTATTGGACGGTGGACGAGCTGGGCGCAGAGCTTGGGCAGACCGCAGCCGAGTGCAGGCCGGGCGTGGGCGGGGACAGTGCACAGTGCCAGAAGACGGCCGTGCGTGCGTTCAAGCACAGTCCAGGGACAGTCGCGGGCGAGCGTCACTGTGAGATCGGGATCGGATGCGGGGGAAAGTACCCGTCGCGGCAGTCTGTCCTAAGCGCCCGACGCTTTCGAGCTTTGAAGTGCCGATCTACAGCTTGGGCTCACAGTGGTCGAGATCGGGGCTAGCTGAGGGGTCGTATGTGGAGAAGCTCGGGGAGTGGGAGGGAAGAAGGGACGAGGAGGACTGGAAGGCGAGCGTCAGGTGACCGGGGACGGCGGGCGCCAGTGTTGTCGAGAGGAGTCGCGCCTGTGGCAGGCCGTCCCCGAAATGCATCTTGTTTTTCCCCTGCCGTCCTTCCCTTGAACCCGACCCGCTCCTTCCCATCCTCCTCCTCCCCCTCTCCCGGCCACCTCAGCTCGCCCTCCTCTCCTCACACCTCGGACTGGTCACCGACCACTTGGCATTCACACCCCCCTCGACCCCGGACATGCGCCAGTCTGCACCCGCGCACGATCTCGCGGCACGTTCCAAGGGCAAGCAGCGGGAGCTTAACACGCGTGACGAGGGAAACGGAGGGCCGGATGGGGTGCTCATCGACCTCGAGCTCGTGGCCGATTCGCCGTACCAATCGTGAGTTCTCCTTTTCTCCCGCATTTCCCCATGCCCCGCAAGCTACTACCGGAGGGCAAGAATCGTCTCGGCTGCCGTCACTAGCTATCGCAGGCCTTTCTTTGTTTCAGTCCCGGAACAGGACAAGCACGGCGAGCCCAAGAGGGGCCATCAATGACCTGAGTCACCGGCCGGGATGTTGCTGCATCTGCGACACATGGCATTGCAACGCGTGTGGAAAGACTGCGCGACATTGCTACTGGCTAGCAGCAATGCGGCGCAGTGCTGGACACCAACCGTTTACTTCGCGCTCTGAATCGCGTAGTGCGATTGAAAAGACTGCACTACATTGCTACTAGCTAGCAGCAATGCATCGCAGTGCTGCACGTCAACCGTCTCTTCGCCGCTGGTCGTTTCTCGGGGCGACAACTTTCATGATCTGCTTCGTAGTCAATCGCCACGTCCAGCTCCGCCGTCTTGCAAATCTCGCATTCACCCCCCTCATCCATGTGCGGCGCCGCGCGTTCCTCTCGTCTCCGACGATGACCTCTCCCCGGCCGGGCGCGTCGACGTCCTGCGAGAGAGCGTTGTCGTGCGCGTTCAGACCTTGCAGAGGCCCAATTCGCGAGGAGCAATGTGAGGATCGGTCCGCGCGAGAAGAGCCGGAGCGACGTGCCGCGAGAACTGCATGGCAGCCCCCTATGCGTACAAGAGATTGCCCCGCTGTGCTTCGGCGCAGCTGTAGTCAGGACCGTCCGCGACTGTCGGCTGCGGTGCGTTGAGCATGGCTGCACCACCGGGATTCTCAGTGCGCCGGATGCATCTGCCAGGCAAAGGCTGGTGTTGCCTAGCGGGTGCATTCGTTGCATTTCCTGTCTCGACATGCGCACTGCCAGAACGTGGATGGTTGGATGGCTGGATGGCATGTGGCGCGCGGCGCGCGTCGCACTTCGGTGTGCGGGTATACAGGCCCGTGTGGGGTCTCGCGAGCTTCCAATGCGCGCGCACACGGATTTCGAAGTGATCCGCCAGTTAACACTGTTGATCTCTGGATGTGCTCCGTGCCCGCTCTCTCGTGCGCGCGACCAGACTCGCGCGATCGCCGTGGCTGCAATGCAGCGCGGTGCTGGACACGGACCCGTCTCTTGGCCGGCCAAATCCCATAACACCCATGGTCGTTTCTTCTTGGAGCGACGATTTCGTAAACTCGATCGCACGTCCCACTCCGCCCTCTTGCACATTTGGCAGTCACAGACCCCGTCCATGTGCGGCGCCGCGCGGACCTGCCTTTTAGGCTTTAGTCCGCCTCGACGACGGTCTTCCTTGGCCAGGCGCGTCGACCTCTACGCGGCTGTCTTGCGACTCGTCGTGCGCTACCCATCCTCTAATCCTTGCAGAGGCCCGATTCGCGAGTATCGTTCCGTGCGAGACCGATCGGGGCGACGTGCCACGGTCGATCGACAGGGCCATGTCGAGCACGAATGGAGTGTCACTTGCTCGCTCAATATGCTCGATTGTGACTTGCACGCGAGCGGTCGCTGACGGCTTGCATGCATGCTTCCAGGGCCTACGTCGTACCTATCTACCTCGGCGCCTCCGGCGCGCAGAACAAGTTCCTCGTCCAAGTGGACACCGGCTCCTCCGACCTCGTACGTCCCGCCGTCCGCGCATCCCTGCTTCCGCGTCGCATGGCACTTACAAACCCTACATAGTGGGTCACCTCAACCGCGTGCTCGTCCGCGCTTTGCAACCAGGTCGGCGGCGCGAAATACGACTCCTCGCACTCGATAGCGTCTGGGCTGGATCTCCATCTCAAGTACGCACAGGGAGACGCGGAGGGGCTCGTCGTGTGGGACACGCTGCAGTTTGGCGGGTATAGCATCGATCACCAGGCCTTGAGTGAGTCCCTATTCGTTCGCGATCCTCGTTTCTCCATCCACGTTTGCGCCGCCCCCTGCGATCGTCTCAGGAACCGTTGCGTGTCGTGGGACCGGACTTCCTCGATGATCAGCTGTGCTGTCACAGCTACTGCACGCAAATCCTTGCGATCACGACGCTTAGCGACTGTCACGGGATAGTACAGTCCAGGCACGAACGAGCGTTGGGAGTGCGCCATTCGCGACGAACTCAGGTCTCTATATGAGCTGATGAACGATGTTCGATTCGTTCTTTCACCTTCGTTTTCGTCTTTCTCGTCCTGTGGTCGACTGACGGTCTTGTTCTACAGTCGCTGCATCCACCGTCGCGAACGAGCCGCTCTCCTCCGACTTCAACGGCGTCCTGGGCCTCGCACTCCCCGGAAACTCCCTCATCGCGGGGAAGATCCCTCCGACCACGTCCGACACCCCCGACGGCGCGTCCTTCTCTTCGAATCTCTTCAGCATCACCCCCATTTCGATGGCGCCCGGCGCCCGCTTTCTCTCCCTCGCGCTCGAACGCCCCGGCTCCAACAGAATCTCATCCGTCCTCGGCATCGGTCGCCATCCCTCCGACCTCGTCCCCGACCCGAGCAAAATCGAGTACGCGACCGTCGTAGCAACCAGCAGCACCGGACCGCTGTGGTGGCAGGCAAACATCGAGGGCATCAACGTCTATGTCGACGGTGTGCGGAAGCCGGTGGCGATAACGTCGACGTCCGCGCGCGGGCCGACTGCCATCCTCGATTCCGGTGCACCTCTCATCGTCGCGACCACGAGCATCGCGAACGGGATCTACGGCGCGATGGGGATCAGTCCAGCAGCGGACGGTAACTGTATGTCATTTCGAGATCTTCTCGTGCGTCCGAGTGCTCACGCGCTCACGTACCGCAGACTACATCCCCTGTGCGACTCCCATCAACATGACAATCCAGCTCGACAACCGGATGGAGATCCCCCTGCACCCGCTCGACCTCACGTACTATCCGCTAAACGACGCGTCGTCCGAGACGTGCATCGGCGCGATCCAGACGCCGGCGCAGCTGAACTTTCAGTTCACGGCGGCGGACATGCTCCTCGGCGTCCCGTTCCTGCGCAACACGTACACGGTGATGGCGTTCGACCCACCGGCCGCGAACGGCTCCTTTCCTCTGAACTCGGGCGACTCGAACGCCATCGAGCAAGTGCGGCCGCGGCTGGGCCTTCTGAACCTGACAGACCCCGCCGTGGCGGCGGACGAGTTCCACCAGGTGCGCGTGTTGAAGCAGCCGCTCCAAAAGACGAACACGGCCCCGCAGCAGCCGTCGTCGTCCTCGCACGGACTCTCGGCTGGGGTGATCGCGCTCATCGCGCTCCTCGGGTTCTTCGGGATGTGCTTCTTGCTCTTTGGCGCACGCTGGGCGATTATGAAACGACGGTTCGCGCGGAGGCAGCGCGCGGAGGCAGCCGCGTACGGCGCCAACGACAGCAAGGACGACTACACGCTCAATGTGCTCGGCTACCACCTCGCCCCGATGCACACCAAGACCTCTTCCGCGCCGAGCGAGGACGAGCTCCGGCAGAAGCGGTTCGATGCGTACAAGCGGCGGCAGATGGAGTCCACGTACACGGACGACACCGCGATCACCTTCATCGACGGGTCCTTCCGCGAGAGCAAGGGCTTCGTCCCGGACGAGTTCGGCGCGTTCCCGCAGTCTGACACGCCGGACACGCTCGTCCCGACGCCGCACTCGCCCACGCGCGGCTACTTCGACTCCTGGCGCGACACGCTCGTCAACCCGGACACGCTGCCGGACGGCGAGGCAGCGCTGCTCTCGCCCCCACCGCGCTCCGCCCGCCGCTCGGACCTCTCGCTCTCCCCGCGCTCGTTGCACCACCGGACGCTCAGCGGCGGCCCTGGGGTGGAGGCGCCCCTGCTCGGACACGCGCGCACGGGCTCGGACCCCGCACAGCAAGACGCGCGGAGTTCGATCGACATCGTCGACCGCGGGCTGGACAGCCCGCGGAGCATGGCTGGGGTCGGCACGGCGTCGCGCAGTCGGCGGGTGAGCGGGATGAGCCCCGCGCCGAGCCCGAGCCCGCTGGGCGAGTTCCCGCCCGAGGTGCGGGGGGAGGGGGGCAGGAGCAGGAGCCCGCCGCGTGTGCCGCCGCCTGCGCTCGTCGTGCCTGGGCCGGAGCCAGTGCTTGGGTTGGACGCGACTCGGAATGCGTCCCGGACGTCGTTGCAGGGCCACGAGCGGTGACGACTGTGTGTCGGTTGCTCGATGTTACGGTTCGTGTTGATGACGCAAGTACTCTGTCTGCTGTACGTCCTTCTAATGCCCTTTCTTACCTACCGCTACATGCTACGCTCTCTACTCTCTACTCGCTACGACGTATCTCACGTTCGGCTGTGGCTGCTTGTTCTACATACCTATGGGACTTTCTGGTCGGGTGTGCATATTCATTGTATACTATCACTACTGCACGGACTCGAACCCACTCACGCCTCTCGCTCCTCTGCCCACTCGGTTACTGTACTCGAACCGCCCATGCTCTGGCGAAATACATCTCTATACGGACTTGCTACGTATCGCTTCCAGGAAGTGTGAGCACGAATCACCGGTGAGTACGAGGGACTCCCAGCACCGCCTACTAGCACGTCAACGGCAAGAGTGGCCTACCTGAGGTGAGGGAGTGATCGCCATGTCACGTTTACGTTGAAGAGCGCAGATCAACTGGGCGCATCTGCAGAAGCGGCGTGAGGGAGCTCGTGAGTGGGGATACTACTATTCAGCTACCAGGAGGACGCAGAGAGAGCACGCAAACTAAGAGATGATTACCGTTATACATGATCCTCCGATATCGAAGCGCCGATTGGACTAGCGTTCGAAGAAGGCTGACAGACGGACGGTTAAGACAGCGGTCTCGATTCCGCGATTCTGAACAATTGCCGGGCCAGTAGTAGCTACTAGTAGCTGCCATATTTGTGGTTAAGCTTGCTGCTGCGTGACATCATCCTCTTCGAGATCTTCGAAGTTCGTTTGGCCGGAAACTGAGGGTAAGGTTACTATCCTGGCCAGCGTCTTCAGACTGTTCTCACCCTCCTCCTCCTCCCTCCTCCTCCATCATCCACCACCACCACCACATCCTCCTCCCAGGACCTCCGCACTTTCTACTTGGGCTTAGCTGGCCGGGTGGTGCTTCACTTCCCCCGCTGAGATTAAGGCTCTGATGTCAAGCTATGAAGATCTATTCGAGTCTAGCGTACTCGACGTGATCGCGCCTCCTCCGTCGCTCGAATTTCCGACAGACTATGCTGGGGAACAGGCAGCAGACTGTCTCTCTCGTATGCTTGCGCCGTCTGTGGACAGGAAAGCAGCCTTTTTTGGTACGTCCTCAACCAATGATCTAGTAACTTCCTGCGACAAATTCGCAACGCAGACGAAAACCTCGACTTCCTGCTCACCATCCGCTTCCCCTCCTCTCCGAACCACACTTCTTCACCCGATACGTCACCTCCATCTCAGCTACTCTCGTTCCTCGCTCATCTCCAGATATCCTACGAGACGGCGTACATATCTCCGACGTCCAGCTCTCCAGATCTCGCCGGTAACTCTCGCCTGTCCATGCCCTCGCCTCGCAACAGCTCTATGCAGCGCAACAGACCCGGCTCGCTCCTCGCCGTCGGGGCGAATCTCCGCTTCTGTCCATCACTGTCTCCACCACCCTGCGCAACAAGTCGCTCCCGATGACTACTCCTTGCAAGACACTTGCGACTCTCATCGACGCTGCCGGCGGACTCAGATCGGTTGCCGTCGTCACCTCTTCCGTCACGTCTAACGGCGTCGCAGAACGTGCTCATGCGTCCGAAAGCGACGATGACGAGACTCTGTCGGGACTGCAGGAAGTCAATCTGTTGGAGGGTCTGGCTACAGGTGAGTTCTCGTTACTCCTCCTCCGAATGCGACCCCCTTCACCGCTGCTGTGTGCTCGCGAGGGTGCGGCTAGAGTCAGCGTCACGCATGGAGATGCGCTAGCACATATGTGAGCACGCGCGCGTGATTCCGGGGCCGCAACCTTGTACTGAGGCTGGTCCATGCGAGGATGCGTCGATGTCCTCGACGGTAGGTAGGTAGAGTAGCGCAGAGTGACTTTTCTTGTCTCCTTCTTCGCATCGACTGCGTGGATCTAGTATTCACAGTATGTCCTCCCTAGGACCGACGTTCACGGAAGAGAAGCGACTATCGCTGCCCACAACACGACTCGGCGCGAATACGCGCATGCACGAGTTCGCCCTCGGCCCACTTCCGTCTGCTACAACTACAGAAACGCCGGTCGCGTACTCTACCGGCGTGACATCTCCCCCACCGGGCGGGAGCCTGCCACGCGCCGCGACGTTGCGCAAGTCGTTCCGCAAGACGCTCAAGACGAATATGGGCTTCTCTATTCCGATTGCCTCTCGCGGTGGGCCGAGTACCACTACGAGAAGATGTATGGCCACAAGATTTCGTCGCTTCCGTTAGAGGAACGCGAGGATGCCGTCTTCATGATCCTTGGTGCCACCATCGAGGCGATCCCGTTGGTGGTCTACAATCAAGTCCCTGGCCTTCCCCAGCTGCGACGTCGCATGATCCTCATGGACGCTGCTACGGTGACTTATCTCTTCGTACTCCAGGACGACAGCACTACGGAGGCGTTGAAATCGCACGTCAGTCAGGAAGACTTGGACAAGATGGCGGAGGTGTTGAAGATCACGGGCCAGAAACCAAATTGGTAGAGTGTCAAGAACGCTTAAATCTAAGCTTGAAGGTCTGTCAGTGTCGCTCATTTCGCGTCGCTCCGCTTGAATCCTAACCCGCTCGATAGGTTGCCCTTGGGGGCTATGTGGTGGCTCAGTGGTCGCGCGTTGCACGCAATACACAGTCGCTCCTCTACGAATGTGTGGAGGCCCCACGGCGGAGCTCGTTTGAGTCTCAGCCCTCTTAATTCTCTACATTCGTCTCGCACCATATGCACATCCCCCAACCTTCCTCGTGACTTCCGCACGCGTTCGCTTTGTACTCATCATGACGAAAGGCGGATTCAAGAGTGGCGGCTCGTGCCACTGCCCAAGTGACACTCAACACCCACCAGTGCCTGTACTGTAATTATGTACCTCTCTCTCACTTTCGCAGATCGAAATTGCCGTTCAATGCCACCACGTCCATTCCGTCTACGTCGCCCCGCACGTCACCGCGGCGCGTCGACCTTGAGTGGTCCATCCGGTTCCTCGATGCGCAGTTGTGGGTCCCTAAGCCCCTTGCTTCCGTCATCCTCAAGAACATCAATGCTTACAGCGCACACAGGACTTCTTAGGCTACACTCACATACCCTCCCGACGACACAGCTCTCCCTCCTCCGCACCTCGCACACTGTCTGCTCAGCCCCGATCCGCGCCCCCGTACTCGCCCAGTACTCGCCCATCTCCTACGCCAAACAAAAAACTCCAGCTCGCGCGAGCCGCTGCTCCGAGACCCGCCGCGTAACGTACATCACGAGCGACACGTTCTACGCGGGCGCGTTCCGTCGGGCGCGAGGCCGAACAGCGCATATGGGTTTGGATTAAGCGCACATTGTGCTCTTTGCGGCTGCAAGGGCAGTAGCGGGTGGTGTCTGCGCGGGCCCGAGCTGTTCCCGGAGTGCAGTCACTGTGAGCTGCGGTCTGCGTCCGCGTTTTCTGCTCTCGCCTCGGCTCATCACGGTCGCGCCCTTAGTTGCGCGCACTCGGAAGTATACTGGACTATGAGTCATCCGCAGCCTAACAGGCAATTTCGACCTTCGCCCGTGTGCGTGCATGAGACCGCCTCGGACTCGCGCGCTGCGAGTGGTTGGTGTAGTAAGTGAGTCGGCGGCGCGATTCTCGTAGTAGCTGTACTGTAAGCAGCAGCTGTACTTACTGCTTCTGTAGCGAGATCCGATTGAAGGTAATTAATGGTGAAGAACTCGTAGAACGCGCTGTACAAGCCGAAGGGGTTGGTCACGCAACACGTACAGTCACAGTGATGTCACAGCCCTGCAAATTAATCCGAGCGATACGTCGCGACTCGCGGCGACTCGGACTCGGACTGGACCTCTCTGGTCACAACCGCGACGATCCTTCATGATCTAAACCACATTCTTCATCTCTGCTCGACAAAGCTGTCGACCTTCTGCCTCTATGGAATCCCGCAAGTTGCGATCTAGTACCAGACGGCATGCTCCACTGCTTAGTCTCGTGTCGGACGAGGAAGAAGCATCGGGGTCATCCGATATCGAGTAAGTTCAAGCACTTTGCTATCACTGGTTGCATAAACTAACTTTATGTTATGCCCAGGACTGTAGGTCGCTATCCGAAAAGAAGGCACACGGAAGTAAGTCTTCATAGATTGAGTCTATTCGCGTGGCATCAATGTAGTAATAATCATACTGCGTAGCCTTCGCAAGCTGGCTCGGCTCAAAAGCGTGTCAGGCATTCCGGCACCTCCAGCACCGTGTTAGTACGTTACTCTCCATCCAATCTCCCTCTCATGACCTCCTCGTTGGTGATCCTGCATCCATCGACCAAGATCCCCGTTGCCTCCCGCTCTGCAGACTTCTGGTACCCGGACGGCAACGTCATCGTCCTAGTACTAGGAGTCGGAGAAAACACGTACTTCAAGCTCTTCCGCTCGCGTCTCGAGAGACACTGTGAGTTCTTCGCCCGCAGATTCTCCATGCGGAGCGCGCACTCCCTCGAGGTCCCGCAAGCCGAAGGGTGTCCCGTATACACCGTCATCGAAGTCGATCAGCGTGACTTCACCGCCCTCCTCACGTACCTCGAGCTCCCAGGGTACGTCCCAGCACGTCTGTGCACTCCTGATTACTCATCCACACGGCGAACAGCGGGTCAGTTATGAACACCACCGACGACGTTGCCAAGTCCCTCCTGCGGGCCGCCTACTCTCTCTCATGCAAGCTAGTCCTCGACCTCGCCGAGAAGCGACTCTCCCGTCAGTGGCTGTCCAAACACCTGCCTACCGCCGCCCATCCGCCGCCCGCCTCCTACAAAGTCGCGCTCGACATGCTCGCCCTCGCGCGGCGGTTCAGCCTGACCATGCCCGTCAAGCGCGTGCTCTACGAGCTCCTCGCAAACGACACGTTCTGGACGGACGTCGCAGGCCCGGACCGCGCCCTGATCTCCGTTAACGACTCGGAGCTTATCCGCCTCCACCGTGCGCGCAAATCGCTCCAGGAGAAGTGGCGCGTGCTCGTCATGACTCCTCCCCCTGCATGCGAGTCTGTCGCGACTGGTGCGTGTGTCGGCGGACTCGGAGGTGTACAGGATCGCGATAGAGCTCGACGGGGTGCGTGGATGGCAGAGTTTGGGGAGTACGCGATGCACGACATCCAGGACCCCCTGCGCGCGGTAGACGGGGTCCAGACTCATATTCGGGGCCTGGGGGAGTGGTGTGAGACGTGTGTAGAGGAGCGGGCGCGGGCATGGGACGAGGCGCGGAGTGAGTGGTGGGTGCAGCTCAGCGGGAATCTTAGGCTATCGAACAAGAGTTGCTACTGTAACGGCGGCTTGTGATGCTCACAAAATGTCTACAACTCCCCTCCTCGGTGAGATCACGCCCACGACCTTTCCGTACCCGAGCAACTCCCCGCCGCTCGTCGCAACGAGGTCCGCCTCGTCTTCGCCGCCCTCGCCGACGATACCAAGCAGCTTTTCGACATTCGTCGACGCGAGAGCTATCGCCTGCGCTTTGGAAATCACTCCGCCCGCCTCGAGGGCGGCCTGTGTAGGCTTTCCGTTAGCATCGTCTGATAGGTGAGGTGTGGTCATGCGATTTGACATTGAACGTCAGACTCACCCAGGCAGCGTCGAAACGCGTGTTCCGCGCCTTGTCCGACAGCTTCGTTCCGATCCTGACCGTCACGTTCTGCTCGAGCAGCGCAACGATTTGGCTCTGCGCGGACAACGGCGGGCCTGGCAGTCTTGCGGTATCCGGGCACACGACGTTAGCAGTAGCACATCGCCCTGGTCAGTACGTGAAGGACAACGACTCACATCCTCCGCGCCTCCCACTCCTTGGGGAACGGCCTCGGCTGTGTGAGGATCACGCCCGCGTCCGCCTGCGCGATCTCCCGAGCGAGCAGGTGTGCCTCGCGCCCGCCGGCGATCGTGAGCTTCAGCTTGACTGGGGCGGCGCTCGATAGCGCGTGCTCGACCTCGGACTTGAGCGCGAGGAGGGAGGCGATGATGTCTGCGCTCTCCGCCTCAACTACGAGCGGTACCGCTTCCTGCCGCATCCCGTCGTCACGTCAGTCTTCGACGCCTTGCGTGTGCCTACCAGGTTGGACGCACCTTGCGGATCCGGTCGAGCGCTTGGCCGAGCTCGCCGTCGGTCTGGTTGAGGAGGAGGTGGCGGAGCGCGGCGATCTGCGTGCTCACGCTCTGGCTGCCGCCGGGATGCACGGCGACGTGCACGGTCCCGGACTCCTGGATGATCGCACCCCGCGCGAGCTTGTGTCTCGCGCCCGTGGCGAACGCGGTGCTCAGCCCCGACAAAAACCCACCGCTCGTCGGGGCGACGACGGCAGTGGTGACCCCAGAGCGATATGCGACCCTTTATGAGTCCAGTCAAGAGCATGGCCATACGAAATGTAAGTCGTCAGTGCTGGAATAGCGGAGGCGGCTCGAGCAACGTACAGGGCATGACGAGTCCCGAACTGCAGCCCGTCGAACGCACGGATGAGCCCGCCGCTCCCGCCTGCCACACCAGGCACGGCAGCGTTGAGCGCGTCGGGGGCTACGCCGTCTCGTGTCGACGGCTCCGCCTGGATCTCCTCGAGCCCGAGCGGCGCGCCGAATGTCGTCAGCCCGGGTGTGATCGAGCCGCCCTGGAGGTTGACATATTCAACTTCTCCCTCCTCGTGCACCGCGCGCACGCACGCGCTGGACGGAGCGTTGACGCAGACGAGTCTCCCGGAGCGCACGACGGCCCACAGCGGGGAGTGGGCGCCGTCTACCGTGACGCTTGTACTTTCTGCCGGCACGAGCTGGGAGACTCCGCCGCGCGCGTCGCGGACGAACACGCTGCTGACGTTGGTGAAGACGACCGTGCCTGGGCGCGATGCGCGGGGCTCGAGCGGGGGCAGGCCGTCGTGTGCGAGCGCGTTCTTAGCCTCGTCGTCGAAGTTCGGGACCGTGGGCAGGTGCTGGAAGGCTGCGGGCTTGGAGACCGTGTGCGGGGTGGCGAGCTGCGGGATGCCATCGATCCAAACCTGCTGCGGGGTCGCGCCGAGCGCGAGCGGGTGACTGTCCCAGAGGACGAGGTCTAGATGAGGGGAGGTATATGTGAGCAGGCACGGTATTTCGTTCATTTCGGTGTCGTGGCTCACCCGCATCGTATCCTGAGTATGCCTAGTCAGCGAGTGCGACTGCGTGAAGGTAGCGAAATGGGAGCACACCTTCTTTCACGAACCCGATTCGGTGCTCCTGTCCGAGGAGGCTGGCAGGGGTCGTCGTCACTGAAGCGAGTGCGAGGTTGTGCGGAAGGCCATAGTAATATGCTTGCTGGGCCTCCCACAGGAGGAAGCGGGAATCGAGTACCGGGTGATCAGACTAGACAGAGCCATGAAGGAGTATGTAATGCTATTGTAGTGTTGGAGTAGACGACCGTGATCATACCTTCATGACGACTTGAATGCCACTATCGGCGAGAATGCGGGCGGCGAACTCGGACCCGCGGAATGACTCGCGCTTGTACCGTCCATGGGTCGCGAACATTGCCGCAGCGGGCGGATGACCTGAGTCAAGTGAGGATCAATGTTTGTCGGTGGATTGAGAAGGCCTTGAGACGCACCGTATGCGGATTTGAGCGTGCCCGGGACGAGGTATGTCTCGTGAGCGTGGTGGAAGGCCGTGATCGAAAACTGGAACTCGTTCGTGATCTACCATGTGTAAGTGCGGCTCATCGAGGCGCAGCAGATGTACACTCACCCGGACCATGTCGTCGAGGTCAACAGTCTCGTAACAGTGGTTGTGAACCTGCGTAAGCATCATATCACTGTGAGCCGCTCTGCCAGGCCGAGACGCGGAGAACTTTCTCCTACCTTGACGCGCCCTCGGAGGACGTCGACGAGTGCCTCCCACTGCAGGTCCTCCGAATACTCGCCGAGGCCTGCCCAGTCGCCGCGAGTCGCCTTCGCGCAATAGTCGTCTTGGGCCTGCTTGATCTGGCGAGCCTTTTCGTACCTACGAGAGGATGGTCAGAGCCACCCGTTGAACGAGATGATGCGAGGGGACTCGCCCTTGACGGAAAGCCCATGTGGTGTCCATGCGAGTGTTCGAGTATATTCGGTCTTTGAAATAGAAGCTATCAGTATCCTTCCATAAGCAAGGCAAGTTTCTGCCAGTGGAGGCGCACCTGGATTTTCGCCGCATGCATGTCTATCAATCGCGGTAAGTGAACGTATGTTGATCAGTAACAGTCTGGATGCTCACTTCATCTGACGGAAGCGAAAGTACGTCTTGGGGTCGTACACGGTAGTGTTCGTCTCCCAAGGGCTCTCCAGCAGCATACTGGTCGGTGAGCGTTCCTCCGTGTGTCGAAGCTTGATCACGGCGCCTTGGCCCCCGATAGCGTTCGCCGAGCCAGGAAGAACCAACGCTGTCTGATGTAACATTGTGAGTTCAGGATCGCAATGGGCGGCGGGAGAGTTCTCACCGTCACACCGCCGGCTACGCTGAGCGGAAAGGCATCGTCGTGTGTGTTGAGGCCATCTAGGGCGCGCATCCACTGCGTAGAGCATATGGTGAGCGTATATCTAAGTCTGAGGGTTCTAGATCGGCTTACCGGGAGGACGGGGCCTTTCCTGGAGTTGCCGTCGGATGTGCCGCGTACTTCCGGCACGGAGTACACTCCCCTGTCCGCGCGGTGAGAACTCAAAGAAGCACACACAGCTGTGGGAAAATAGTCGGGCTCACAGATGACTGTGCAGATCGACAATCCTGCCGCAAGTAAGATCAACAGTCAGAACTGGCGTAGAAGAACGAGTGGCAGGCAGACTTACCCAGGAGAGACCCATTTCCCTTGTGCATCGATACGGTTCAAGGCTGCACCAGCCGATGGACCTTGTAATTCGTCGATGTGCTCCGCGGTGAGCGAACCGACTTGCTTGATAATGCCGCCGTCCAAGAGGATGTCGCCATGAACGACCTCGAAGCCGTTGTCTCCGCCCGTCCAGATGGTCGCGTTCTGCAACAGGATGTGAGTTGGGTTCCGACCTCGCACATTGACCTGGCACAAGATCGCGCACTCACCTTGATCAGAGTTGGCTTCGTACCGCTCACGAACCGGTCGGACGTGCGGCGGGTGTAGAAGTCAGGCGGGGGCCCCGGAGGAACGTGAAGGAGCTGGCACTTTTCCAGAATCTCTGGAGCGTGCAGCGGTGCATATACTCCTCCTCCTGAAATCGCGAAGAGACCTGTGGCTATGCGAGCGCACTGTAAAGCGGTCAATAGGAAGACGAGAGATAAGAACACTTGGAGCCGACGCGAGTTTACGCGCGGCGTTGGGGTCGAGTCTACCGAGACCGGGAGTAGCTTGTGGTGGTCCATGATTAACCGTGCATGCCTATCGAGCTTGAGAAACGCTTATCGTCGCGCTTGTGGGTACCACGGTTGCGTGCGCGTGTGGTGGTGGTTTGTGAGCAAGTTGGAAATACTTAATCCGGGGGCATATCCACGTGCTATCCAGTGTGGGAATGTCTGGCTGGCAGTACTCGGTTGGGCGCCAGCGTTGGCATACGGCGCACACCTTGTCCTCCTCCAGCCCGACGTTTGCGAATCGTCGCTGTGCAATCAGGGTCGGACTGACCTTACATTTGTTGTGCCATGATACTGACGAAATGCATCAACCACCAACAGGTTTGCGATCTCAGCACACTTGCCGACTCCGCAGTGACCACTGACGGTGGCCACACCGTTTGTGTGCGTCCTATCCAGACCACCGGCCATGAACTCATCTGATGAGTATTGACTTATGATACTCTAGGAGATCCGCTACTATGACAGGATATGACACGGCACTAGAGAAACACCCGCGCCTGTACTTCCTAGACGGCGATGTGGTCCTCGCGGCGAAACGACTAGCCTCCGCGGCCGAGCCACCGCGTCTTCAACTATTCCGAGTACACAAGCCAATTCTCCGTCACCATTCCACTGTATTCGCCAACATGTTTGGAGATGCCACGCCGGGGGAGACCTTCGAGGATGCCCCTATGGTCAAGCTAGCTAGAGACGACGCCGATGGGTTCGCATCATTGCTGACTTTCTTATACTATCCTGCGTAAGCCGCTCTCTCAATTGCATCACCGTACATCGCTGACTCGTATGTACAGCGAGGCTCACTTTGATCGGTGGAATGCGAACACGCCCCTGACTATCTCCCCCGCCCTGCGTCTCGCGAACAAGTACCTCATCGAGTCGCTCCGCGACCATCTCATCAAAACGGTCGTCAGAGATTGGCCGCTCACTCTCCATGACTGGGTCAGGCACCAAGCAGAGATGTGCGCGCTATCGAATCTGTCGCCCTCCATGTTTCTTCTTACTTCTGGAGAACGAGGCGGATGGTCAACCCGCTATGGGCCGAAAGTCCCGGAGCCCGCCACTGCTATCCGCTTCGCCCTCGAATACGGTTGCCCCGAGATCCTACCCGCCGCCTTCTACACGTTATCACGCATCGGTATCGAGCAAGACTGGGCCAATGGTGGATGTGATCGTTGGGCACGTCCCGCGCGGTGGTCGATCCTACATGGAAGAGACTTCGTTATGCTTCTTCGTGGCGCCAAGGCAATACGAGACTACTGCGGACGCGCGTCAAACCCTTATGGTATGATGTGGAAGATTCTGAGCAAGCGTTGTCGTCCACATCACGATTTCATGTTCGACGAGATGGACGACTTGAACTCGGTGGAAGAATATCCATGCTATGCTGTGGTACGGAAGATATTCACCCGTGTTTGGAGAATCACCGACCACCCCGACCCGCTCCTGTCGTGGAAGCTGTGCATGGAGTACAAGAGTATCGAGGGCCTCGCAGAGGAGTTGTCACCGGAGAAGTTGTGTTTGATGGGTCCTGCGGCACGCTCATAGTATCGTTCAGGAGTCCGTCTCGCAGCCTGCGGTGAAGACGCCTGCACAGGTGCTGCTTGCGGGTCCGATCACCCCGCCGTCGTCGAAGAGTGTGCCGATTCCGCCCAGTACTGCGATCCTCATCTCCGAGGAGGCGCCCTCGGGGTGGTTTACGCTGTACCGCGGGCATGTCTCGAGTACGGGGAGCGACGCCCGTGCGTTGGAGGAGACGATGCCGTTGTGGCTGCTCGAGTGTCTGCTGCAGAACAAGGCGCCCGCGATCCCGATCACGAAGATGAGCTTCGTGCTGCTGCCCTACAGGGAGCCCGACGCCGAGCAGCTGCCGGAGTTGTTGAATACGTACGTTGTCTGTGTCTCCCTCTGTGTCTCTCTAGGGCTGACGCACGTTTGTACGGGCGCAGTCAGCAGTCAAAGCTCACCGCGAGTAGGTTCTTGCGCGTTCGCAAGTTCACACTGCATGGACGTCTCCGTTTACGTCTCCAGCGTCGTTCGTGCTCGTCGCCGTGGCTGCCGCTGACAATGTCCCCATGCAGGTCCAAGACAAGCTCGAGAAACTCGCCGGGGGCGGCTCGCCCGTGTCTATCGTGGCAACCCCGCGCTCGTCCTTCGAGCGCCGCTCGCTGTCTTCCGTGCAGGCGCACGACTCGCGGCCGCGCCCGGAGGAGCAGTACGAGATCCTATGCAACGACGTCGTGCTGCCGCTCGACATCACCCTCGCGGCGGTCCGGCAGTATGTCTGGCGGAGACAGTCGGCGGAGCTCGTCATGCATTATCGGCGCAAGCCGGGGTCGATGGTTGCGGGAGCGGTGCATGCTTGATAATGAGTGGTGCGGGAGTTTCGCCGCGTGGTAGCTAGTGTTGCGTTAATGTACTTAGATGTTTCTGAATCGGACCTATCTAGTTTTAGGTAGATAGTTTATGGTGTATGTCAATCTTGTATGGCTTGTAGTATTCTCTACTAGTGACACGGCTGATAGTCCCTGCCATGGGAACGTATCATGGTCATCGGGTCATGTAGGTACGGTGCGAGTTCTGCGTTCCGAGGACATACAGACGCTGAAGATAAAGTCGTTCCGAATCCCATCGCTTGTCTCCGTGTTAACGACTTTATCGATTGCCCTCTACCCACTACCTAAGACCTCGATCAAGCTATCCGTTACGCATTCCATAGCTATGAATAGCCTTGAAATTGTGGAAGGTCTTACTCACAGTCCATACGGTGAGTGATCTGATTCAAGATAGCATATGCAATTGACCCGAAAATCATATTCCAAAGGTGAGGTCTTTGAAGGCACCTTCACGACGAGAGATTCAAGAAAAATGCCGGTAATCGTGAAGAGATCACGCTTTATTGTCATCAAAAAGGACAATAGAAAGTATCCGGTGATACGCTACCCCTGGTTGCTCCATGAAGCCTGCGCGCTCATCCTTCTACAAGGCACGCCTTCTTTTTTTTCGCATGCGTGCACACATTGACATTCAGCGTGTAGGTCACTCTAGTATCCCGCAGGTCATAGCCTTCGGATCGACGCAATACTTCCAGTATATGGTCGTACCCGTGCTCGGATATGACCTGTATGCCGTTGGGGCGGATTACTTGTCATTGCGTAACCTCGGGGCGATTGCGTGTCAGTTAGTACGTGCTCTCCTATACTTCATTGTGGTTACCCAGTCTAACGTCCACGCAAGATCGCAGCCATACGCCACATACACTCGCATAACATCATTCACTGCGACATCAGTCCCGGAAACATCATGTTCGGGCCAGAGGACACAGACACCGAAGGACAGATCTATATCATCGATTTCGGTGTGTCCAGGCCCTACCGGAAGGATTCCTCCAAAAGTACCAAACGCGTCACCGGAACAAAGCGCTATATGAGTCTCAACCATCACAGACATTGTGGTAAGTGTATGATAGTTTGTATGTACCTTTACTAACCACCGTGTCTTTAGCTCCCTCGTTCGGGGATGATCTCGAATCTATTGCCTATTGTATCATCGAGCTCCTGATAGGCACGCTACCGTGGTCCGCCTCTGAGGATCCCGAGGACAAGAGGAAGAAGGAGCTCACTCTCGATGAGGTTTTTAAAATGAAGAAACACATCTCCGGGAGGGCCCTGTGCAAAGGGTGGAATGACGTCTTCGGCGAATTCCTCGACTACTCCCGCAGCCTGGGCCACAATGATACACCCGATTATCAGACCTGGTTTCGGCGGTTTCAAGCACTCTCACCAACACTCCAAGATCATACACTATATCTGGCCGAAGATTACTCTGAGCCCGAAGTAGGTTGTCCAAACACTGACATAGAGTTCGATGAAAGTATGATGAAGAAGGATACTTCTTGTGCTCCTAAGGATGCACAGATGGAAGAAGTAGATGTATACGGTGATCCGTACGAAGGTCCTTCGGGGAAGTGGGAGGATGCCTATACTCTGGAAGAGGACGAGGTGTTTGGGAAACAGGATCACAAGACCGTGATGACCGTTGAACAGTTGGATTGCCCTCCTACTTGCCAATATCCCTCATTAGCCTATTACTGCGATCCCGAAGAGATATACGATCTCGCAGAGATATAGACCCCCGAAGAGATATACCTCGACATGTACGGATACGTCGAAAATACATATGACCATCCTTAGAAATACACTTCTACCCTACAAGCATGTGCAGGGGCACTCAACTGCACAATCAAGCTCACGTCGTCTCCATGGGTGCTTCAAAGGTTGTCGGGCGACGGGCACGAGTGCTGCAGCGCTGGTACGCATGTCTGCAGACTCGGGAGGTCCGTATTCTGCTAACGGACAGCGGAGTATAAGGGCGTGGATGGGAACTGAGAGATGTGGGACGCACTGCTAGTACGTCTGTGTCGTGGACGGTAAATACGCCCGTGTCGGAGAGTCACCCGCAGATCTTCCTCTGTCACTGCGGGCTCCTCTTCCGCTCTTCTGTGGGCGGAGTCGCCACGGTTAGACCGTCGAGCCGGAGTCCACTGTGGCAACACTGAAGTGCGTTCATCCACGGCTAGATGTGCGCGCACGACAGCTGACGGGGACCTTGTGAGAGTCATGCGAGCGTCGTTCTTGTGGCGAGCTGATAATGATGCATCGCCGCTATCGGCGAAGAACCGACCGGCTCTGGGTGGGCCCGTTGTGTGAGAATCGGAGTCGCATGGTCTATGGCGAGCTCTGTGCGTCGCTGCCCAGTCATTGGCTGTTGACAGGAGTGTGCTGGGGGTCAGAGATAGATCTCAGATGTGGTCGAGAGAGGCCGCAGCTAGAAATATCTCGTCGTCCTCGTGCGAAGCCGCAGACAGCAAAGTTCTTCAGACATAGTGAGTGCCAATGCGTGCGTAGAGCGAGCCGAACACCTACTACGACCGGGATTAAGGCCAGTGGATTGTCGAAACTGAGACTCGGAGATGGTAGGGCGCTGATGACGACGAAAGCGACACCTGACTGGCGGCTTATGCACGCGGCGTCGAGCATGATAATCATGCCCCCGTCGATGGTGTCTCATTTTCGCCGGACGGCGACTGACGGATGGGGCAATCGCTGGTTCCCAATAGCAGTCGGCGTGTTGGGCGGGAGACAGCCTTGTCCGGGGCTGTACACGGAGACTGATAGCGGTGGCGGCGGTGGATATGTGCAAGCAGAGTATGCACATATAGTACAGCTGTATACCTGGCAGAATACGAGAAAAGGGTCAGAGGCCTCAGAGGTGCGAATCAACCAGTGTCACGAACTAGTACTAGTTCCGGGAGAGTTGGGCTCTGTAGTGAGAGTAATATTGTATAGACGTCAGCAGACATGGAATGAGTCCGCAATTCACTTTTCGTTCATTAAATTATCCAGTGACCGAGAGAGAGGGAAGAGAGCGGATGGTACATAGCGCAAGTGGCACACCGTACGTTGACTCGAGGCGCCCGCAGCGTCACCATCCGGCCCTTGCCGAACATGTTGTGTGCGTTCCTTCTGCCTCCCTCGAGCTCTATTCAGATTCTGCCCTTCGTCTCCAGCTTCTCCTACATGGCTTCCCTTGCGACAGCTCTATTCACTCTGGCTCATTTACACCCAATCGACACCTTGAACGTTCCAAAGCGACAGGAAGCCTTGCCCAACTCCTTTGATAAAGTCGGTCGCGCTGCACTTGAATAGCGGCGTCCGCGATGACCTCGTTATCCTGTGGGCTATCAATGTGCGTATGTTACAGCGTACTCGGCGGTACGGCGGGAGCGGGGGTGTCTGCGGAGGCGGGAGGTTATGACGAACTGGACGGATGAGGGCGATGCGTACCGCAGCGCGGACGACGATATCTTCCGCGAGGTCACTGCGGCGCGCGAGGTGTTGAAGGTTCGAAGGTGAGTATCTGTCTTTGACTGCGACAGTCAGTGCGCTCTTCCACGTCCTCCATGCGTTACGCGCCCTGAGCTCACGTACGGCCGCATGGAGTGAAATGCTATTCCTCTATGTGCTCGCATCCATTTCTCAAATTGCACCCCGCCCCTTACTTTATTTTCCAGGCCCATTCACCAAGGTCACACATTTCCCATCACCTTTGTTTATATCCTATAGTCACGTCCATGTCGTCCGACAGCTTGGGGACCGGGAATACTTCCGCCCGCGACAGTCCCCTCCTCTGCGAACCTCCCGTCGGTGGCACGCACACAGACTGCACTACATGATAGCTTGCTTGTAAGTGGTTCATGCCTTGTGTCGTGCCCCTGCGCGAATGTCTTTGCCCCGCTTCGTGATATCGTGTGTTTTATTTCTTACAAAAGCACCGATCCGAACCACAAGATCAAGCTATAGGTTCCTAATTCCGGGCCGCTGCTGAACGCTGATACTTCATCTTCCAGTAGACGCAGGTTTGGAGGCGTCCTTCTATGCGCCGAACCGTAGGGGACCGTCATCGCGTCTGGATCACCGGGACATGTCATTCACATCTGGCACCGCCGCGATCGGGCACACCAACACGCAAACTTCATCTCAGAGGACAGGAAATATGTGAGTATTGTGATATGCGTGCGCGACGCCTACCGACCGTCTCTCCGTTCCTGACTGGCTCTGCCAATGGTGAGGATAAAGGACTCTACTCGGCTGCATTCGCTGACTTGGACTGCAGCTTTCATTAAACTCTGGTCTCTGTCATATCAGCGCTGCCTACACACACGTTCACCCACCGCACCGAATGTCTGGTCATTGTTCTCGTTGCATCCCGCACTCGAGGTCTTCTACTCCGGCGATCACTCGGTTTCGGTGTGCAAGGTCGACGTTGAGAGCTGCATAGACGTTTCGGAAGGCGAGTGTATTGCTCTCACGGATGAGAATCAGGTTATCCAGGCCACTCCACAGTCAAGGGCTGCGTATGATATCTGCGAACTCCGCCTCTCCGACTACAGCCGGACGAAGTCATCCATGGGGAACACGGCCGTGTGCGCTGCGTCAAGCTGAACGACAGCGTGCACGTCTTGACGGTCGATAGTCGGTACCGCAGGTGAGGTCGCGGTGTGAGACGTTGCGCGCGGGGCGTGTCTGGGTTGGTTTGCCAGCGAGGACGTCTCTACCGCGAGCTTTTGTTGGAGCGACCGGAGCGCAGTGTCACAGGGGATACCGATGGGCGGAGTGTGACGGAGAAGCACCGGAGTCCGCGAGAAGTCCTCGAGACTGTGCGCGAGTGCATTGAGGGCGAGGCGGCCGTATCCTCGTGGGCCTCGCTCGACACGAAGACTGGCGTGCTGACGTCCACCTCTTGAACGAGCGCTGGTTCGAGACCAAAATATACGCGAACGAGGGTAAGTTCGGTGCTGAGCGCCAGTTCAGTGAGGAGACACGTTGTACGTGTCTTCAACATGTTTGATCTTGATCATGATTCAGGTACTCACCCTTGCCTGCAGTGAACATTGGCAAGTGGGTCATGCGCAATCTATTCCAAGGCTCGCTCGTGAGTAGAACAATCACGACCCGTCTCAACATCACCTCTAGCGGGGCACCGCGTCGACACACATCGATATCCACGCCGAGCGCCATGCCGTTGAATCAGCACAGTCGCTCGTCTTCGGACGTCTCTGTTCGTAGTTCGACATCCGCCATGGTGGGCCCGCGCAGTGCGGCCATCATTCTCTCGCCCACCATGCCCCCCGCGGACTCGCCGGCAATATCCACTGCGCCACGGTTGTCGCCGCTCATCACGCCGATGATCCCGCTCCATTGAAGCAAGCGGGAATCCGGGCTCTCGCCCATTGCCTAGTCGCCGAGCATGGCCGAGACGACCCCCCTCCCTCACGGCCCCAAGGACTCCACAAAGGCCGAGCCTGGCACGACGCCCGGAGCCCCGCCGTCGTCGTTCCCGTCGTCGAGCAGCAGCGACTACTTCTCGCTGCGCGCGCGACAGCCCTCAATCTCGACCGCGCAGACCCTAGACGACTTCTCCGGCTGGGGCAGCAAGGCGGCGACGAGCCCGACGACGTCGAACGTGGAGCTCGGGCTGCAGACGCCGAACACGTCAGGCAGTCCTATGGGCCGGATTAAGGCGTTTGGGAAGAGTGCGAAGCAGCAGGCAAGCGAGAGTGCGGGGGCGGCGACACCGGGCGGGACGATCACGGCCGCACGAGTCGGTGCGCCTGCAGAGGTGGGCTTTTTTGTCTTCATGCCATGTCCGCGGCGCATGCTGACGAGAGTGTTCTTGTTATTAGGGGTCCGTCTCGCAGCCTGCGGCGAAGACGCCTGCGCAGGTGCTGCTTGCCGGTCCGATTACTCCGCCATTGTCGAGCGAGAACCCGAGCGTGCCGATCCCGCCCAGTACTGCGATCCTCGTCTCCGAAGAGGCACCCTCGGAGTGGTACACGCTATACCGCGGGCATGTCTCGAGCACGGGAGCGATATCCGTGCGTGGGAGAAGACGATGCCGTTGTGGTTGCTCGAGTGGGTGCTGCAGAACATGGTGCCCGCGATCCCAATCACGAAGATGAGCTTCGTGCTGCTGCCGTACAAGGAGCCCGATGGTGAGCAGCTGCCGGAGCTGTTGAACACGTACGTTGTCTTCTACCTTTAGCGTCGTGTCTCTCCGGGGTTCACTGACCGTTTGTACTGGCACAGTCAGCAGTCGAAGCTCACCGCAAGTCGTTTCTCGCGCGTTCACAAGCTCAGACTACATGTATGTACGTCTCCCTTGACGTCTTGAGCGTAGTTCGTGCTTGCCGCATGCGAACGCCGTGGCTGACCCTGACCGCCGCGCCCTGCAGGTCCAAGCGTCCGACGGAGTCCTAGAAGCGGGTAGGTACACTTGGAACTAATACGTACAATGATATATTTGTTTGACCAGCGGTTCGACAATGTCCTTGAAGCGGTCTTCATCCCGTGTAAGGAGACAGGAGAAGCAGCTTGTATCTCAGCACATCGAGGGATATTGTACAATGAACTCTATCGTATGCAGCATCAACAAGTCCACGGGCACCATAGTCCATTCTACATGCTGTAATCGTCCAAACGAGCCTTGATATCTTCGAGCTTCTGGCGCTGAGCCTGCAGATGAGCACGCCGCTGCGTGATCTCGGGAGCCTCTGCAAACAGCTCTTGAAGACGCTGTAGCGCTGTCGGCGAGCTGAGCTCTAGCTTCATAAGCACGTACGCTCTCAGATCGTCCACGAAGCGCTGTAGAAAGTCCCTGTGAATAGTACCCGGGACTATGTCCGTGACGCGCTAGTGTAGAGCCTCAGTGCGTCTCCAACGTGAGAGCTGCGGGGGCACGCTGCTTACCTTGTATGCGATATGGAAGTAGCTTCGGACGAACGCCATCACGTTGAGCTCCATATCGTACTCGCTTGCCGGGTAGCATGGCGATCGGTAGTGGGCTTTCCAGTCTCGCTGCAAGTTCACAAGAGAACTACCGTCCTGAGTCAAGTACGGTCTTCTCTCCTCACATTCCAGCACCGCAGCGAGTTCAACGGTTGAAGCATTGGTCCGCTCTGTCAACCTCTCGCTCAGCATAGTTCTACGGGAAAGCGTGAGTATGTTTGTTAGGGTCTAAGGGCAGTCGTCCTCACGTACTCTATCAGCTCTTTGAGCTTAGGGAAGGTGCCGAAATGGGTAGAGATACCGGTGGCGATGGCCTGCTCGACAATCTTCCCGACCTGCTTAAAGCACTTCTCGGAGGGCGAACGCCATTGCACGACGAATCTCTTGATCAGATTGACTTTTACCTCGTACGGCAGATGTGGATAGAGCTCCCATGCTGTGTACCTGGTATGATATCAGCGCATGCAAGCACTCGCAGAGGGATGCGGGGACCAACTCTTTAATCAGGTCCCGAACCTCAATGAGTCCAATAGGGGTCTGATGAGCGAGCGACCCGCTGGCTAAGTGGTCGTATTTTGGAGATCTTGTAGAAGGAATGTACTCGAGGTCCTGTGACATGCAGTATGTGTCGTCTTGCTGCTGAAAGGAAGGATCGCCTGGTCTCGGATGTTGCTCCGGGAACTCGTACGGGCGGAAATCTGGCGCCGTGCTGCGGATATCGAGCCGGAAAAGGCGGAAAGCCTCCTTCCACTGGTGTACATACGACTTGTCTTCGCTCGCTCCGTAGACGATGTCCTGCATCTCCTTGCAGAACTCCGAAACACGCGCCATCAGTTCGGCAACGAAGTCCATGGAGTGGCGCTCGGGCCCGAGCTTCACGATCCGCGCACGACAGACCTGGAGAAGCCCGTTCACCTTCTCCCTGAGCTTGGGGAGCCTGACAGGGAGAGACGTCAATGACCAACCAAGGGAGAAGTCGTTAGACGTGACGTACGCCGCGTGCAGAACCCGCATCAGTAGCCGACTGATGTCGTTCACTAGATTCTGGACCCCAAGCCGGTTCTGACATTGAAGGTCCTTCCATGGGGAGTTGTCGTTGAAGAACCTAGACGCAAGCTGGTGAAGCTGTTGCGCGTTGAGTCTCCGGTTCCGCTCTGCTTCACCGGGAAGGCGAACACAGTAGTAGCCAAGGGTGAGGTTGTTCTCGTCGCCCTCGAACGCCCTCCTCCACTGGTCCCGTCTGTCGCTCGCGCCCGTTTCGATGGCGTCGGGCTTCGTTACGACGCCTACTCGGAGGAGAATCAGTGCCGGTTCTGTTAGAGGGATGCCCACATCGAACGCAGAAATCTCACGCACATATAGTACGTACCCCCTCAGGGTCTGCGTCTCTCGCGAGCTGCATCGCCTTCTGATTCTCTAGGTCATCTACGGGGTGCCATCATGAGCGATATATTCAGGTGGATCATGGGCGTAATATATACCGTTGGCGGGCACGGTGACAAGGATGATCGTCGACGGAGAGGAAATGTTGGTCACCGTGAGGTCATGAATCAGCTTGATCGATTCCTTCGACTTCTCCCAGTTCAGGTATTCGACAAGGCCTGAGAGATCAATATCAGTGACCCACGAGCATATGCGAGAGGTATCGAGCACATACCCGGTAAGTCAACAAAAGAGAGATCGGCGCCCTTAGGATCCGAGATGTCGATTACGACCTTGTTTCCCGTAACCGTGAGGACGTCTGGATTATTAGTTGGATCGGTGAGCTCCTTCAGCTCTTCGCGACTCTTGCTTGCGAAAGTATTGCTCTCGATGTGCGGGCATAGTAACGCTGCCTGAGCTCGCCGGATCCATATGTCGACCTCGTCCTTGCGCCTGAGCTCAGGACTGAACGCGATCTCCAAGTCGTCTTTCCGGAGCTTCACTACGCATGACCATTGGGGCGCCGTAAGGATCGTGCACTCCATAGGGCATCTGGAGTGCGGAGCTGTCAATGCAACACATGTGTAGAGCTAGGATGGAGGCACGCGTACCTTGTACACATCCCTGCGTCTCTAGGAACGGAGATCTGTATAAACGTCAGCGGCAAAGCCCGTACGTGGAGGCAGGAGTTGCGACAGACCCCGGTGACGGCCTCCACGAGAGAGCTCTTCCCCGCTGTGCCCGACATGAGAAAAGACCAAGAGGCCAGCATGCATCAAATCAAGTATTGAAGTACGTACCGGACTGTTTGCCGATGACGACGATCTTCGGTATGTCGAGAATTCGGTCGGCACTACGGATGCAAAACGTTTGAGGATGCGCTGACAGTGAGCAGATATGACCGTACCCGAGCTCGCGCAGAGAGCGGATGAGCTCCATAAGCTGACGCCGTCCGCGGGCGTACTCGCTGTTGGACAGGTCTGGAGAATCATCAGCACTTCCATCTGATTTTGAGCCGGCTTGTTGTCCGCTGGAGGACGACTCATGCTCAGAAGAGTGTTCCTCTGAATGGTCATCCTTGACAATAGACGGTCAGGATCGAAGATGGCGGCAGGGGTATGGAACGAATTGAAGAGCGTACCGATGACCGTCCTTTGTTTCTCCTATAGCGTGGTTACCGGGCAGCTCCGTGTAAACGTTTGGAGTGGGACGCACCTGCCAAAGAGCTTTTTAATCGTGTCGGCCATGATGTGTAGAGTCGAAAGTCGATGTGAGCTAACGAGAGCCTGTTGTAAGTGGTATATATACTACGAGCGAACTCAATCGCAAGCCAGCCTGCGTGCATATTTCAGCGATCGTACGACCGCAGCACTGTTCAGCTGCGGTAGCCCGCCGCATGCCAAAACATGAGGTGAAACTGCGTCCTAGACTAGCGTAGTGGAATGACCTAGTCGGTCCATCTACTACCCGAATGATATCAGTCGGCGTCTTACAATGGTCTAGCCTATGCATGCTCACGGAAACGATCATGACGTACCTGTGAGAGCCGTATCAAAGCGAGTAAGTCTCGCTGGATTGATCATCGACGAAGCTGAGAAAGTGGTAGAGGATCCCTTCAATGTAGAGGCTTGAGGGAACGAAGCGCTATCGTCGGGATACACATCCTGGGTACTGCAGATACTCGAACCGGTCGGTCGCTCAAAGGTGGAGATGCTTACACCTTGAGTGGACAGCGGCAAGTGGAGAGCAGCGAGGGTAGGCAGCTCAGCTCTTCCTCAGTAGCCAGGTCTCCACGATAGCGAATGACTAGCACTTCATCCGGCCGATCTGCGCGGCGGGGATGTGGAGGATGAACAGACTTTGACAGCGCACGGCGACGCGAGGTGGCGGAGCGTGTCATTCGGGTTCAAATGGAGGACTTGCGAGGCCCAGACGGTCGAAGGAGTGCTTTTTCATGAGCGAGAATACGGCGAGGAAGGTGATCGGTGTTGAGATTCGATGGGTATATCTGGACTCGATGACCGCGAGAGCGGGGACGTGTGCGAGGCAGGAGATCAAAGAGAGGTCGACCGCACTCCACAGCGAGGAGCAGTCTGGAGGGCCTTGGTCGGAGGGCTAGTTTTTACGGCTGCGTAGATGAAGCGGAGAGACCCACATAGCGGGATGACTCAGGGCTGCGGTGCGCGAGTCGTTGAGACGATTACAAGCGTAGAGATTGTGCGGCCGCGGCCCATTCTGACATGTCATGTCGGGGACCTATGGTGCGCTCCACGAGCCCCAGGACTGGTTTGGTTATCGCCGATAGTAGATCAAGCAGGGCATCTGGATAGCGCAGTAAGGATAGGGTAAACTTACATCTATCTACCGGCACGACTAGGTGGCGTGTGCTGTCCGTCGCCAGCGGTGCAGCTCGGGGATGGGTTGATGCTCGTATATATAGCACCATCTGAGCGACATCTTCATGCGGAGAAGAGCGAAGGCGAGTCGCGACGTACTACGACCGCTGTCCTGCAGATAACATCTTCGCGTGAATCGTGCGGGGGCGGATGCGGATGCAGAGGTGCGCGCCTGCGGAAGTGGATCCGGAGGGTGGCGCACGTATAGGCGGTCGAGGAAGGCAGAGCGCAGAGAAGGAGTCGAATGAGAATGCGGTATGGGGGATAATACCAGGGGGTTCACCGCTCGTGGATCGGATGGGACGAGTTCTATTGAGGCATCATATACGCCCGTGGATGTACTCACCTGGTCGGTCCTTGCTGTCTAGCTTCACCGGGCAGATAGTGGAGAGAACGCAGGAAGCTGAGACGAGATCGTGCCTAGGCGAGTCCGCAGTCTGCCGCCGGTGGCTTGTCAGTGCGCCGTCATGGACTACCATGCTAACCGCTGCGTGAGCTGAGTTCCAACGATCAGTTGTTAGTACCTGACTAGCAGAGGCGTACACGACGAATGGTCCGCACCTTTTATGACGGTCTTTGGAACAATGAGTCTGCGCATCCCGATGACCGGATTGCGGCAAGCGTCGACTTTACTCGTACGCAGTCGTGACACGCGTACGCGTAGGTGCGTGAACGAGTTAAAAGGACAGGTTGTGGCTGAGCGGAGGTCGGATGGGGTCGGGAAAGGCTCTGACGGGGTAGTAAGTATGCATGTGAGTACTTGTTTTACTCACCATTGAGCTTGCAGGATCTGAACACTGGCGACCTGAGTTCGTGGAACACTTACCTCTGCTGCAGTAACTTACCTGCAATGTACGTGGCGATGACTTGCATGGCGGTCGTCGACACGCAGAGCTATGTCACTGATGAGATCATGAAGTCACGATAGAAAGGTGGTACATCTGTGAGTCTCCGAGATATAGCAGCACTGAAACCATACTGGAGCGAAGTGCGATAGCGAGTTGATCACGCTCAGCGTGCCTAGTTTTCATGCCAACACAAAGGAGACCGCAAGGGTTTGCGGTCTGTGTTTCTCATACGGCAGCAACAGACTACTTCACAGTCCATAGGGGTGGACGTACCTTCGAAAACTGTATACTCCCGCGTAGCTTCTAGATCGCCGCAGCACTCAAGTTCGGGATGCGAGACGGACTCATCCTCTGCTAGGTGTGTCCCTGAGACGTCGAGTCAGATCCACCATAGTGTATCTTCAAGAGTAGTTGGTAAGTACTCGATAGTGGGGCCTAGCGAAGTCGCGCAGAGCTGGAGGAGGAGGTTACATCAGAGTAGAACGAAGAAAAAGAGCAACCGGACTCTTCCGATCCCGCTACGGGCGCTTGCTGCCATCTCGACTCTCGCGCGGAGGCTCCTCGTTTTCTCCTCCGCTCTCCATCTCTGCTCAGCAGGCTGTCCTCCATATGCGCCCTTCCGACCGATCCCACTGCTTTAGCAGCGACCGCAGCACCCGTAGGAGCCACTAAAACTCTGGCAAATGATACCGGCCAGCGCGTCCACGCGCGCGAAGTAGAAAGCACGCATCTCTTTGGCGATAACATCACCGCACTCTCCTCCGTTCGAGCTGAAGAAGGGAAGGGAGACGGGGTGAGGGAGGGTGTGCGGAAGGCCGTCGGGAGAAGGATCAAGAGGGTGTGGAGGTTGACTTTGAAGGAGGACAATCTCACGGACCCGTCGCGAAAGTCGCATGCTACAGGTACGTGTGCTCAGTGTTAAACCCTTTCTGAGGCACGTATACGATGTGCACTGTCTCGTAGCCGTCCGTGCGCACCGAGCGCTATGCTACGTTATCCTCAAGACGAAACCTACCTCTGCCTTCCACCCCCGCGTCACCCTCCCGCTCCCTGAGAGGCTGCCTCTCCCCACTCGCTTCAAACCCGGATACAGAGCGAATTCCGTCTATTACGAGGCGCAGAACCTCGCGCGCATGGTACGTACTCTGCGCGATCTACTGCGTCGTTCGCGCCAATGATAGACGTACATGTATTGCAGCTTAGGGACTCGTACCCCGAGACATGATGGCCCCTGCGGTAAGACATAAACGTCAGCTCTGTCGCACGTCTGCAAGTTGATAACTCTCCAAATAGGCCTTCGCCGACCGCATTCAAACGGAGGCTGCCGGTCTCTCCAACGTCGAGGTTGTAGTCCATGGTACTGGTGAGTGCATTCACTAGACTAAGACGTGTGCTGTCGCTCATATCTCGCTACTCCTCTGTACAGAATGGGCTGCGAAGAAAGGGTCAGTCCCCACCGCCACCTCGCGCTGTCGTCTCCCGTGAGTCAGGGCGTGGCCAAGTGTGGCACACAATCCTCTCAGCACGCCATGACTCACCGTCGCGAAAGGCTCGCCGTAGCCCTCCAAGTTCTCAAAACTGTGAGTCTCCCCAGCCCTCCCAATCTCCCGCCACGCTCACTGGTCTTTCTTCCTAATCTACGTCTGACTCTGACCTGGCGTACTCTTTCACGACGGCGGCGCGAAGGACGCCCCCCGCTCGTCTTGGTTGGCAGAGCCCGCTACCGTCGATTTCGGAGACATTTCCCTCAAGTCGTCTTCCGTACGCGTTCCCCCTTACGAGCCATATCTCTGGCTTCTTCTGACCGTCGATGCGTGCTCTTTTCCAGGGCATGAGATTCAATTGTAGTGACATAGGTATGAGTAGGGACGTCGACGTCAAGATCTATGTACTGATACCCACATTGTAGGCGACGCTGCAGCAGTGAACGGCTACTCCACTGGCGGTCGCAAATCGCAACCTCCCTTCCGTTGCGCTGAGCTTGTTATGCCAACGCCGCCTACAGAGACGGAGAACCTCCTCCGGCCGGCTGCGATGAAGCCGGGCGATACGTATGTGCGTCTCTCGCAGGCCGGCCTTGGATTCGCTGACACGTTTGCAGCGTATAAGCCAAGAACGGAAAGTCGTTCGGGCTGGACAACACTCGCGCTCTCTGCCACGCTCGGTCGGTCGCTGCCCTCGTATACAGACGGGTCCATCAAGCGTCCGCCGTCGTCCCGGACGGGGCCAAGCGAGCGGTGTCACCGTCGCCCGGCATCTTCTGACCTGCACCCTCGAGCTCGTGTCCTCTCTATCGGTGGTTTAGCTTCAGAGGCTGTCCTCCGACGGGCATGAGTACACTACGGGCCAAGTCCGCCGTCAGCAAACCGTTTTCTAACGGCAGATTTGGACGTGCGGTCGGACGGCGGGTGGCGGAGTCGAAGGGTGGGGACGGCGACAAGCGACGCGCGGCAGGTACGTCCACGTTGTCGTCGGTGAGGAGTACGCCCGAGTTCGATGCACTTGCTGATCGACCTCTGTTGCCACAGGCTCTTCGTCTGCTCTGCCGTGTGTGGAGTCGCCACTGTCGACCGTCGGGCCGTCGACGGTGGCAACGGAGAGGTGCGTTTGTGGCGGGAGCTTCGATGCTGTACCGGGTACTGGGTACTGGGCAGGCTCGATGTCCGCAAACGAGTCGGTCGTGGCTCGTACAGTTCGCGGCGGTGAACACTGTGCGTGGCAGCCCGGCTATTGGCTGCTGACAGGATCCTGTGTGCTCGGAAGTGAGAGATAGGTCCCAAATGTCGTGGAGATAGGTGGACTAATGCCGCGCCTGGAGATCAACCGTCGTCCTCGCGCGAGGCAGGTGGTGGCGGGTTCTGGGTGGGTCACCCTCTCCATGCGTATTTCCGTCTCTGTCTCCGTCTCATGGATCTGTGCAAGTCCGAGTGCCAGTGTCTCTCTTCTCTTCCTCGGACCCTGACGCGGACAACATCAGATAAATGATTATGCCGCGCGACACAAGACGATAAATTTAAGATTAGCTGCATGTGTACGCTACATATATAGTGCCTGCGAATCGCGATGTCGCCCCACTCCGAGCACTGTAACATTAGGCGCCTATGCTGTTTCGCCATGGGCGCTAGTGTGGGCGGAGTGGCCGGATTGGGAGAGAGTTGCTCCCGAGCGACCACGACGTTCTGATTTTTGTTGACTCTCCTCACTCTCGCTACCTGCTTACTCTGGCCTGACGGCGCGTGGAAAGAAGACAAGACTAGTACGGCTCACTGAGCACACGGACGCGGATAAAGACACGAACGCGCAGCCGGTTTCGTCCAGACACAGAGACAGACACAGGGACCGACAGGACGAGGACGGAGGATGGGGAAGCTGAACATCGCACACCACAAGTCGTACCACCCCTACCGGCGGGACAACGTCGAGCGCGTGCGGCGGGACGAGGAGGAGGCGCGTGCGCGTGAGGCGGTCGAGGAGGGCCGGATGATGCTTGCGGTGAGTTCTTATTTCTCGTCTGATTTCAAGGCTGCGTTTTCGTATTCGTCTTCGTGGATGTTATGCGTCAAGTCACCCATCCCACCCACTCACTCACTCACTCACTCGCCCATGCCGCCTTCGTATCTCCTTGTTTCTTCATCCATGTCCGGTCTCAGGCTGGATCCCTCCATTCTCGGGGCCGCGAACAAACGAGGATCACTCTGCTCACAACCCCGCTTCCAGGACTCTGAGGCCCGCATGGACCTCCTGCGCCAACGCGTGGGGCTGCGCGCCGCCTCTGTGCCGAAGAGCAGACGCGGGAATGAGAAGGAGAGGGACGGTGTGGACCTCGAGCGCGCCATCGCCGCCCGCGATCGCGAACCAGAGCAAGCCCGAGACGGAGCGGGGCCCTCGACGCTGATGAGCCCGACGGGGCACATCAACTTCTTCGAGGATCTCGAGCGGGTGCGTCTTCCTTCCGCCGCCCTCGATCGCGGTCGCGGGGTCTGATTCTCTCTCCGCGGTGGCACGGTGTGCAGCAGCAAACAGCGGCGATGCTTGTCGTCCGTCAGGTGCGGACGCCCGGAGCGCGTAGTACGGGCGAGAGGGAGGACGAGAGGGAAAGCGAGATGGGGATCGCGCTCGCGCCGAATGCGAAGGACCTGAACCCATGGTACAAGGACGGCAGCAGGCACCTCGAGCGGGGCCGGGAGGCGGACAAGGACAAAAGGTGCGTCTCGGTCCTTCAATCGCTCAGCGGGAGCCATCGCTCCATCGCTTCGCATGACTTCTCTCGAACAGTGAACAGCAGCGCGCGCGTACCGATGGGCACATGCTCGCCGAATGGTACCACTGTCCGTAACGATCATACTGACGGCTGTCGCCCCACCAGGATCCGGGACCTCGCACGCAAGTCCGTGCACGACCCGATCAACTCCCAGCTCTCCTCGCGCTCGCGCACCGAATTCAAGGCCCCTTCTTCCCGGCCCTTCCGCCCTTCGGCGCCAGACGCATTGCCCTCGGCCTCGGCCAGATCCGCATTCGCCGAACGGCACACGCGCGAGTGCACTGAACGCCAGCGGGTGCTCGAACTCGTCCAGCGCAAGAAGCGCGAGCTGGACGGAGCTGAGATACCGTCTACCGTCCACGGCGCAAGTGGCGGTGGAGGCGGAGGCGGAGGTCGGTACGCATATGGAGATGTGTTCAACCGGCTGGAGGTCGAGGAGGTGCAGCGCGCGCGGAGGGAACGGGGCTGGGACGGGGGTTGGGATAGGGACAGGGACAGTGACGCGCGAGGGCGCGGATACGGTGATGGCGCGGATGGGCCGGCATGGAGACGGTGAGCGGTACAGATCCTGTCCAGGTATGCACATGTCACTTGCGCAGAAAGTACTTACTCACGCGTTGATCTAGTATACAGCACGGGGCGCGCTGTCGACTCGGTGCATGGGGGCAGAGCAGCCTCAGCTATCGCACTGGAGGTCGTCGGGCCCGCCAGCAGACGGCCGTTAAGGACAGCCCGGAGGTCCGTTCACTTCTCTGTGATGTTCGTGTAGTAACTGACGACATGAACTTTAGCGACCCTCTGCCTTACCTGCTGCAGTGACCGAGGCCGCGAATGAGACAGCATGGGACATACGTGCGTCGCCCGCCCTCGTATGATGCATTCGTAACCGCTCACTCCCTCATGAACGAGCAGCTGGGTGTGTTTAGCTGTGCGACAAACGTATACGAATTGTCCTCGCACACGTGGCCCAAGGACTCGCTGCTCTCCATTACTAGGACTCGCGGCCGACCCTGTGCACGCTCTAAGAGACGGTTCCAGTCGTACGGAAAATCGCGAAGGAGCACGGAGGACGGGACTCGCGTTAGTGCGGGACCAGAAGGAGGCGAACGACCTGCGGACGGACTGGAAGAACGCGGTCTGCCTGATGCACGGGGCCGGAGCACAAACGTCTGGTGGCGCATCGTGCTCCGGGTGCGTGTGTGTGTGTGCGCAGAGCTTGCTTACTTACGTGTGACAGCGGTTACCCTACCGGAGGACCTCGAGGCGCATGAGATTGTTAACAGCGTCGTCCTGCACGTCGGCGGCGGTGCGTCGCCGCGTTCCTCCTCTCGCTCCCGCTGCTAACAGCGACGTTGACCACCCGCAGGCAAATTAGATGCGCTTCTCCAGCTCCTGAATGAGGTGCTGCAGCGTGCGCACGATGAGAGCGGGCGGATGGTTAAGTGCGCGATCATTCTCAATGGGACGTGCACGGAAAGCTCGGGGGGAACCGTCGAGCCATCAAGGCGGCGATTCGCTCAACGTGTCCAACCCTCGAAAGATCCGTCTCCGAGGTGCTGGTAATTCTGGAGCTTGTCACGGTGCTGACTGTCTTTCTGTAATGTAGTACCGGGACAGACAGAATCAAACGAAGGCGTGGGCTTGATCGTGCTCCTATGGTGCAGTTCAAAATGTGTGCTTGCCCAATATCATCAGCATGTGCTGCCTCTTCCGACTCGGGCTCGTAGCTGCGCGTGGAGGACAATTGTTCGCGAGGGCTCTCCATTCCACACTGCGGACACTCAAGCTGGTATCTTGGAGGCATGGAAGACAACCGTTGGCAAGGAAGCAGTACTGTGTTCGAGGGCGGCGCCCCTCCCCATTCCCAAGGTGGCCGATGGTGAGTTATGCAGCTTCTGAGGAGTTACGATGCATGCTCACCGTCGTCGTCGCCGTCATCAGTGGATCAGCTACGTATAAAGTGGGTTGGGTTGGGGTGACTTGTCATTCACTAAGTTCACGCCCTTTACCTTCTCCCCACCCTACTCTAACCCACACGACACAACACACACCGGGGGCATTGGGCTGTGAAACCAGTAGTTATATTGTATTTACATCGCAGTTAAAATCCCACTATAACCCCCCTTAAAACCGTGATTTCATTGCGGAAAAATTTGTACTATAACTGGAGTGTGACTGCCATGGATCTCCCGTCCAAAGTACCCATGTAACTGCCAGTTATAGTGGTAATGAAGCTATGATTTATGCGATTAAACACACAGCAGCTACATTGGAAATGTCTCCACAATATATCCTTGATGTGTATAAAATGATATTTAGGAGAAACATTGCGGTTGTAGGGCAGATGTGAACTCTGTTTTTCTGCCAAATGCTAGCGGTATACATGGGCAGAAAATTGAGGATAAACTTGAAATGAGATCATGCTTTGACCAGAATGTATTCTAGAGTTTCAAAGAGATTATATTGCAGTAAAATTCGAAAGATGTCTCCCCTGTAACTGCATTAAAGACCAGTGTACTATGGTGGAGATATTGTGATTATCTTTTGAATGTAAACACACTGTGAACTTGATATAACTGCTGTGAAAATCTACCTCTGTGCTACTACTACTACTTGATCTACCACTAACTACTACTACAAGAGGCGAGCCACTACTATGAGAAGTAGGCAATAGTAGTTGTCGGTAGTGGCACTGGTGGTAGTAGTTACATGCTGATAAGTAGTAGTAGTGGCATAGTAGTAGTACTAGTGGTAGTACTTGTAGCTTTATAATGAAAATGATTACACAAGAGGCGGAATATACTGGAAGTAGTAGTAAAATTCAGACCAATAACTGTGATGTCTTCATATGTGAAACTTGTGCTGTACACAAATATAGACTAGGATGAGATATGAGAGAGATATTCTATATAAATTTCAACTGTGATCATGATATATCAAAGGTGTAACTGTGCAGACATATTGTTTATGTCGAGCACATTAAGTAGATGTCTCAAACATAATGAACATGATGAACTTAATGCACATCTGAACTTAATGATTCGAAAAGCAGAGATCTCGAACAATCTGAACATTGGTGGATCTTGAGGGCAGTGAACATTGGGCGGCTGGAGTTCTTGAACAATCCAAACACTAAGGACAAAGCAGATGCTAGACATGCTGAGCAATCTGAACACCAAGGACAAGTGGATGCTAGACACACTAAGCAATCTGAACATAGGCGATGAGTTCAAACACAGCGAACATCAAGCAGGTCGAGTTCTTGAACAATCTGAACACCGGCGCTGAGTTCAAACACAGCGAACATTAAGTCTCGAACAATCCGCACACTAAGGACAAAGCAGATGCTAGACACACTAAGCAATCTGAACACCAGCTCGGAGGAGTTCGAACACAGCGAACATCAAGCAGTTCGAGATTGGCTGGAGATCTTGAACAATCTGAACACCAAGGACAAAGCAGATGCTAGACACACTGAGCGGCGATGAGTTCAAACACAGCGAACATTAAGTCATTCGAGATCTCGAACAATCCGAACACTAAGGACAAAGCAGACGCTAGACACACTAAGCAATCTGAACATAGGCGATGAGTTCAAACACAGCGAACATCAAGCAGGTCGAGTTCTTGAACAATCTGAACACCGGCGATGAGTTCAAACACAGCGAACATTAAGTCTCGAACAATCCGCACACTAAGGACAAAGCAGATGCTAGACACACTAAGCAATCTGAACACCAGCTCGGAGGAGTTCGAACACAGCGAACATCAAGCAGTTCGAGATTGGCTGGAGATCTTGAACAATCTGAACACCAAGGACAAAGCAGATGCTAGACACACTGAGCGGCGATGAGTTCAAACACAGCGAACATCAAGAAGGTCGAGATCTCGAACAATCTGAACACTGGGGATGAGTTCGAACACAGCGAACATTAATTCATTCAAGATCTCAAACAATCTGAACACTAAGGACAAAGCGGACACTAGGCATGCTGAGCAATCTGAACACTGGCGATGAGTTCGAACACAATCTCGAACAATCTGAACACTAAGGACAAAGCAGATGCTAGACATGCTGAGCAATATGAACAGTGGCAATGAATTCAAACACAGCGAACATTAATTCATTCGAGATCTTGAACAATCCGAACACTAAGGACAAAGCGGACAATCTGCAAGGATAAATTTGACATAGAGATTCTTGACTGGCTCTAAGGCGGTGTTTTAGCTACAATTTACAGCTTTTCTCTATTATCACATGAACTATATTGCCATATGTGGCTGACTATCGCCACCTTCTCTCGTACAAAATATCCGGATGTCTGACATACGAAGAGACAAGCCCGGGCCACTGACATCCGAGGAGAATCTAAAAGACAAGTTACCTATGACAACTACAAGCGAAGACTCAGAACTATACAACTATCGAGAGACTTTCAAACACCAACAACCTGCTCATGCATTGACTGGGTCCTTCGCGGCGCCCTCGATCTGCTTCTTCGCGTGTGACGGAGGGATAATAGTGATATATAGCAGAGGCGAGCTTCGGGGACAACGGAAACATACTCCAAAAGAGCGAGACGACACCGATGGTCACGAAGCGGAGGTTCTGGGGCACGAGGGCGAAGTTAGCAAAGGCTGGTCAGAATTCGTCACTCACATTTGAGAAGTTAGCTTACCTGGCTACAGAAACAGCTTTGCGCGCAATCGAGCTAGTAGAAGAACAGTCAGTATCCGCATTCCTCACATTCGAGGGATCACCTTACTTGGGCGAACGGCGACAGAAGCAGCTCGTCCAATTCGTTCGCTGCAGTATCTTTCCCCTGCACAAGGTCGCCCCCACCCAGGCCTACGATTCGTCCCCTGGTACACAGCAGGCGGCACACATCTCACGACCCAGCCCGCGACTCTCGCCAGCAAACAATTCAGGATAGCCTAGGTACCATGTTCACACGTCCCCAGTCGGCAAACGACGGGGATCTCGCCCGGCCAGGCTCATGGTACGTCCTCTCCGCTCTAGCCACTCTGGAACCGCACATACATCCCTCTCATTGCTTCCGGGCGGACTGTCGTGTCCCTGACCCTCTCTTTTGATTGGGACAGCGTAGACACGACGGTCCGCCGGGAGACAAGTCCTCCGGCGATCTCGACAAGATTGCTGGCCAGCGGCGACGGTACGAACACGTCCGAAGGTATACAGCAGCCTCCGGCCAATCACCGTGCCCGGAAATTCCCTCAAAGGTGCGTCCACCGCCGCTCAGCCCATTTCCCCCGACATGCACCATCTTGCGTGTGTCCCAATGCCTGAGGCAATTCTAATGTGTACTCACCTGGCTCCAACCCTTCCGTTCACAGACCGCGTCCCTCACGAGCGACCTGCGCCACGGCGTCAGGTGTCGCCCGAAACCCTGCCGTCAGACGCGAACTCGAGCAGCCAGCTGGGAATTACGCGCCAGGAGCAGAATCGACAGACACCGCCACCCGCTGCGATACATACCTCTCCAGCCGAGACGCGATCTGAAAGGTACGTCAGTCGCTTGCGCTTTCAGGCAATAAAGCTCCGCGCGCGAACTCGCCTAGAAGCGACATCGTGTCGAGTCGTGGCCATTGCCGGCATCGAGTGGAACGCAGACGTATAGCCACGGGAAGCCACACGCTTGTCGTGAATGCACGTGTAGGCGGAGCGGTGAGAACGACAGTCGGAAGTCGAGGCGGGCGTCGGGGAGCAGGAGGGCCAGTGGAGTCGGGAAGCGGACGAACTGCCGGCCGACAGAGGGTAAGAGGGGGGAGGGGGGAGCGAAGCCGCTCACTTTCGTATTCACACAGCATCGGCTGCCCACGTACTCCGAGCCCCAGCCCCAGGACGTTGTTGATCGAACTTGAGACCACTGTGAGACCACTGTCAGCACTCGCAGCAGGCGCACGGAATTCCCTACGGCACGGACGGGCAGACATCGAGCGCATAAGAGGACTGACGGATCAAATTGTGTTGGTACTGGCCTCCTTCGACGGACTTCAAAACCGCGTTTTCGGAGCTCTTCGACGACTTCAGCCGCGTGACCCCCTTGCCCAACTACGTGCGGCGAGACGGTGTGCTCAAAATCGCCTCTCACTTGCCCAGCAACGCGATCGCGCCTGACCTTGGTACGCCGCCCGCGTTGCGATCGGCAGCTAGCTGCCCGTGCTAACCCGTCTCCAGACGCCCCTCCCAGGCCCCAAAATGTACATCGCGATGGCGTCGTTCGAGTCGCAGGGGAGCAAGGGCCCGACGCGGCTGCACACTTCGTGGAGTCAGCCGTCGAGTCTTGCTTCGCAGTGTGGGCGGCGGACGCGACTGCAGGTCGCCGCCGCCGTCTGAGACGGGCCGTGCAATCATCCTAAGCAGCCGGCATGATGGGTGCTCGCGAGTCAAGATGAGGGCGCTCACCTGCAACTGTGCCTTCGCCATCCTCCACCTCGCGTGCGCGCCGCCTGCGGTGTTCGATGACTTCGAGCATACGTTTACGGATACGGTCTCGGCCGCGCTTCCACTCTTCTTCGACACGCTCGCGTTCTCTTCGTGGTACGCGGTCTGGACGACTTGCATCGCGAGTCGCTTTTAGAACTCGGCGGAGGAGAGGACAGCGCCGCGCTCCAGAATGAGCGGGTACGGTCGGAGGTTGTATGCTGGGGAGGTTTCTAGCCGGGTAGATAGTTGGATAGACAATATATGGTGCTCGGAGATAGCTTCTGCGTAATGGCGTCCAAGACTGGGGCAGGCGGACGAAGGTGATTGAGTGTGAGCACAAACAGCGGGGTGCAGTAGAGCAAATGGACGTACACTTCCCTCCTTTCAACCATCTCCTTTGTGATTTGCCTACGACAGGCTCCCTCCTTCTTTTGTCACGAGTGCAGGCGAGCGCAACTCGTTCACACCCTTCTTCTCGAACGCCAGACTTGAGCCTGTCGAGCTGGATAGATCTAGTAGGTGACATAGGATGAGAGATCAGCCTATGCTCGAGGGTAAAAGGTAGGGAGTAGACACGAACGTTTGAACATACATGTACGCATACAGACCGTATGCGGAAGGATAGAGGTCGAGCGTCACTGAAAGTTTCAGGGGCGCAGGCCCGGCGCTTGATCGATGCCTTTGTAAGTCATTGCGCGCTAGCCGATCGAAGTATACTATGACGTCATATAATATCAACATCTAAACATACAGTACGTAGTCCAAGAATATATATTCATCGTTTAGCAAGATCGTCATCCTCTTTTCGCACTTCCTCGGTTGCCGGCTCACTGTCTCAATACAAAGTCGTCCTTCTCCCAATGAAAATCGTCGCGCAACGCGTCCCTCAAGCTGTATACAGACGGTCAGAAACGTTATAGTAGAATGGTACGTCAATCACTACTTACTTGTCTTGATCATGGTCAAACAGCACCCCCCCTCCCGGCTATGTAGGTAAGTCAGCTTACTCGGCACCCATGCCATATTGATTCGCGATTCTGACCTTATGTTTGCAAAATGATTTCGTCGCCACCGTGTCGTTCGTCGGCGTGAACCGCGTGACCGTCCCACCGACTTCTTCATAGGTGAAATCTAGGTCAATCATCGCCTGCCGCATCCACAATCAAGACAACTAGCTAGAGTAGGTGCTCGATCGTTACGCGCCTTAACAAATTCGCTCCACTTGATCTTCTTTCTAGCAGCTCGGCCTATTTTGAAAATACTAGCCCAAACCTGTGACAGATAGCCCTCCACCAGTTAGTACGCCGTTATACAACCGTCAGAAGTACTCACCCAATAGTGTTTGGCACGAACAAGGACCGGCATCAAATCCTAGGGCTTCGCAGAGTCGTCTGGACGGCAGAGGTCGTTGGGCCAAAAATAGATACCGCGGGCATGCAAAGGAGCGCGCGCGACCTACGCGTCGGTCGCGCCCTTTGTCGTCCCCCACCCTCTGCCCGCCGTTCTCGTTCACTCGCTGTCCCGCTCATCCGCCTTGTCGTCTCCCTCTCCCTCTCCCGCCGTCCACGCCCACTTAGCCCCGGGCCTCGTGCGCGTGATCGTGCCCCTTGAGTCCCGCGTCGTTGCCCACCACGTCCACGCCCACGCTCGGGTGGACCCCGACACCCGCGTCCGCGTGTCCGTCTTCGTCCTCGTCCCCGACCGCGCCCCCGTCCATGACCACGAGCACAACCACGACCATGACCACGACCGCCTCCGCCTCCGCGGGCTGCACAGTCACCTGCCCCGCATCCTCTCCCGCTCCATCCAGCGTAGCCCCTCCCCCGCGTCCTCCATCGCCCTCTGCCCGCTCTCATCCATCCCCCGCTGCTGTCCTGCGGTGCGGTGTCCTCACCCGCATCGCCCGCGTCATCGCCTGGCTGTCCTCACTCGCCCGCTTTGTCTCCGCGCGCTATCTTCCCCCGCCCTCGCGCGCCGCTCTCACGCGTCCGCTGCCCGCCAGTCTGCCAGTCTGCCTGCCTGCCTGCCTGTCCGTCGTCCGGCCGTCCGGCCGTCCTAGTCCAAACCCCCGTCTGCGCTCTGTACCGCATCGTCTCACTCGCCCCTTCAAGCGGTCTTCGCTGGCCCACCGTCCCGCGTTATTCTTCCTCGGCCACGCCCACGCCTACGTCCGGGGCCTCATCCGCCTCATCGCGCCCTTTCGGCACTCTGTCCGCCGTCCTCACACCCCCGCTGGCCCGCTGGTTCGCTGTCTCGCGCCTCCATCCTCGTCCACCTGTCCCCCCGCTGACCCGCTGACCCACGTCCCTCGTCCTGCCAGTGGCCCGCGCCCATGCCGCCGCCTGTAAGTACGAGTCACGGAAATCAGGCCACTTTGTGGCCATGCCGTCGAAGTCCCCGACGAGGACGAGGACGGAGAGGGCGTCCACAGGCATCGCAGGCTTGAAGAACGAGTTGGAGAGTAGAGAGGCCATACGGGGGGAAGTACTCGAAGACTCCCGGGTCGTCCCCGCCTCGAACACGCTGAGCCGGAGGTACCGCGGATCCTGCGCGAGGAAGCACCGCATGCCCTTGAACAGCGTCGCGTTCAGCAGGACGGTATACACCGCCACATTCCCCATCACTGCACGCAGACGTCAGCCCGGGCTCCCAGTGAAGCATTCACACGAGGACACGAGCACTCAGCACACTCACCGAGCCCCGCGCCCCCGCCGTCCTCCCGCCGCACGTTCAGACGGAGCATGCCCGTCCCGCGCTCCTTCCACTGGTTCTGCGTGCTCAGCGTGAACAGCTTCCCGCTTCCCGCGCATCTGGTACACCGTGTCTTCCTCCTCCTCCCCGGTCATGACTGTCATACACGGTCATTACTCAGCCCTAGTGGAGCTCACAGCAGCCATGCAGCGGCAGCGACGCACCTTCCTGCTCCTTCAGGTTCAGCCGTTTCTCCTCGTCGCTCGCATCGTCCTCGTCCTTGTCCTTCCCCGCGCGAAGCCGCTCCCTGAAGCTCACCCCCGAGTCCTTCTCGCTGTCCTCGTCCTCTTTCCCAGAATCTAGCGCGTTCGTGTAGACGCTTGAGGTTGGCGTCCCGAACGCCAGGACACTGTTCAACGAGCCCTCGCCGAGTGCCGGGCTCCCCGATAACCGCTTCGGAGTAGGAGCAGCGAAGCTCTGTGCGCCCCCTGCGGCGTACACCGAGAACGCATTCGTGCCCCGAGGTGCTCCATGACGGGACGGGGAGCGGCTGCGGCCAAGCAGGCTGTTCGATGGTGGAGGGGACTTGGGACGCTTCGCGGCGTTGGCGAACGGGGACGTGGACGACGCAAACGCCTCGAAGCCGGTGCGGTGTGCTTGCGGCGTCGCCGACGCCGCTTCTCTGGCTGCGATCGCCGAAGCCAGGGACGAGGGAGGCGTGCTCCCTGACGCGATGGGAGAGGTCACACCGCTACCGAACGCGTTCGAGCTCGAGCCGGTGCCCGTGCTCGTCCAGGACGACGTAGACGGCTGCTTGCCCCCGAAGATCCGCGGTTCTTGCACGGACGCGAACGGCGAGCTTGTCGCGGCGTACGCCATGAACCCGCCCTGCGAACGACTGCCGGTCAGCGATGCTGACGCGACGCGGCGATGACCTCGGCCCGGAAAACAGCGGAATCGCGGCCCGCTCTTCTCGAGCGCGCGCCCTCCTCACCCTCTGACCGGTTGGCGAGGTCCCTGTCTTACCTGAGTTACTCCTGAGTTACTGTCGCAGCGTAACTATCTCTGGAATATCTGTTCTCTGTTCTCCACGTGTCCGTACATCCCGCGGGCCTTGAGCGAATGTGTTTACATAGAGACACCAGTCAGCAAGGTTGGCGCATCATCCGAGAAGAGAACACAGGCTCACCCATATCAAAAACATATACCACGGGGGTTAGTTCTATGAAGACTGCAATGATCATGTAGACGATGACGTGAGTCCACGTTAGATGCTGGTCGATGTTCAGCTGGCACGGGTGATAATAGATAGTGATAGGACACGTGTATATATGCGAGGAGCGATGCTACAGAGAGAAAACCATTGATACATCACCAGGCAGGTGGACGGTGGGGGACGATGGGAGCGCGACCCGAATGTTCGAAAAACGTGTGCACGTAAAAGATCGCCATCTCTTCCTCTCTACGAACAATGTCCTCCGCGCTCATACTCGTACTCAGCGGCACAGCTTCCCGTATCTCGAGAGGGCAGCGCGGCCACCGAGACAAGACGAGTCTGAATGCTTCCAGGCTATAGGTGCGCTGATGGGGTAATGCGCTGTAAAAGGCCATTTCATCGGGGAGACGATCCGGCAGCGAGTACAACATCCTGTTTGGAAATATATCCGCAAGGAGAGCATCCCGCATCACTTCGTCCGAGCACGATGGTACGAGGAGGCGGTCGAGGGCTTGCAGCTCATAGCGAAAGGCGAGATCGTGCATCTCCCAGATGATTTTGGGCGCGACGTCTGCGGAGACCTCGCGAATGAGAGTGCCGAACCACCTAACGGGAGTGCTCAGCGCCACGTCCATGTTTGCTGCTCCTAGGACGGGTCCGAAAATGTCTTCGACCGATCTTGCACGCTGGGCATTGAGAGTAGCGTCGTTATCGCGATCTCGTCCAGTGGGGCCATAGAGAACGTCACGCCACCATTGCGTGGGGATCGAAGTCGGTCGGAAGTCAGAAAGACGAAGCATATAGAGCCAACCCGGACGGAGACGCAGCCATGTCATGATGTATCGATCGCGTCGTTCTGTCGTTGTCGGGCGCAGCAAGAGTGCCGGCTCTGGAATCCAATATCCCCATATCTCCCCATTTGGACGAGCAGGACTGCATAAGTCAATGCTAGCCATTGCGGTGGCCCAGGACGAGATGGATCTCGGCATCCAGCAATGTTCGAAGTATAAGAACTTGTTAACGCCTCGCACCTGACTCGGGTGAGGTGTGTTCTCTGCAGAGAGTAATTATCAGCCCAACCTTCAGCAGTACTAGTATCTCGATAAGCTACTTACTGCCCACCCGCTGAGCGGTGATTCTTCGATCTGTTCGAATCGCGCCCGTGGTCCCGCTTTTCGCTCTTGAAGGGGCAGCAGAGCTTATGTTCTTGCCCTCGGAAGCATGATAACCGATAAATCGCTTTTGGGAAATGGGAGGAGGGTAACCGCGATCGCATACGACAGCTATGAGGGGGGCACGGGATATATCGAGGTAGGTGTGGCCACCCTGCGCGGTGCACCGTAGATGTTTCTCGCCGGAGAGACCATGGTACAGTATATGCCCGCCTTCAGGGCCAGGCTGGACGCATATGTCGTCGGGGTTCGTCATGAGGACAGCCATACCGACCTTCGGGTCGGTGAGCATGGACACATCTGTGCGGATGAACCATACTGGTACGCCGGCGGCGAACAACAACTGTACAGTGTTGGGATCCGAGGTAAACGCCCCCATCAGATCGAGATTCACTTTGCGGTCACCGAACTTTTGCGCCGGCTTGGAAATGTCGGCGTAGTCCATGAAGGCGCGGACCATGAGGCAGTACCGCTGAGTTTCGCGAACCTGCATGGTGGCATCTCGGAAAGTGCAGGGAAAGTGGAGGAGACGGCACGCAGCATTCTGCATCGAAATTTTGAGCCTCAACAGATGGTCATCCGGACAGCCGCGCGCATGAACTAGTTCCGCGAGGAAATCGACGAGCTGGAGTAAGGGGGATAAGCAGGTTGGGTTGAGGAGACCTAGCGTTGCGAACATCGCGCCTTCGATACGAGTGAAATCGGTCTGGCTCGGGGACCACCACAGCGGACCATACAAGTGGTATGAGGGCACCCTGCGCAGGATCGCACATAGATACTCAAATTCCTCCGTGAAGATCTGCGGCCATTGGATTGGGTCGACCACACCGTACTGGTAGTCCGAGCACAACACCACGTCGACGATGCCGATGGACGGGCGTGGAATGAAAGTCATGTTTGGGGAGCTCACCACATACTTCTTGTCTCCACAGTCTGCTACAGCGAGGGCATCCTGCCATGAACGCGGGGCTGAAGAATGTCAGTTCAAGTCCTGGGAGGACGAAGGTTGAGTTCGTACCTCCGCTTCCAACATCGATAGTTGCCATCCGTGACCAGCCTCACAAATTATGCAGATTCCAACAGTGCACACGCAGGTATTTCAGGGAAGAACAAGACCTGCGTTCGCGCTTTCAACCGGCGAGTCGGATGGTTTCGAAAGGGATGTGTGGACCGCTCGCGGAATCAGGAGGAGGTATCCGTATGAACACAAGTTCATAGGGATGACGTGCACCAGGAGACCTCAGAGTCTTTCTGGTACGTGCGTCGTTGACGAGAGTGGCAAGGTCCTCAGGTATGCTGGAGCACGGAGGTCGATAGACAAGGCCGGAGGGGAGCGCTGGGCAAGTGCTTACTGCGGTCCTGCTACGGTCACGTTGAAGTTGGAGTCCCCTCAAGATTGCGACTCAAGGGCGGCACCTCTTAAATTTCAATTTTAGTACCCTCTTCTTCCTCTTCCTCTTCCTCTTCCTCTTCCTCTTCCTCTTCCTCTTCCTCTTCCTCTTCCTCTTCCTCTTCCTCTTCCTCCTCTTCCTCCTCCTCACGGCCTGTGCTTCATAGGTGCTTCGCTTACGAGATAGCTTCAACGACACCATTAACGGACCGGTGAGGAATACGGTATCCCAGGTCTCCTAAACTGAACCTTCAGCCGTTCGTTGAACCAACATACAGCCTACTCAGTCGCCCGCCCGCCCATCCCCCCCGGGCTAAAGATCAGTGCTCTCCAGTACGAGGAGCATAGAATAGGGTGAAAAGGCTCCTATCCGTCGCGGTACCTCCAGGCATATCCGGTAGCGATGTAGTGAGTTCCGATCATTCTAGCACGCAGCATCCCCTTTCCTGCCAGATAATCCTCCGGTCAGAAAGCTCCTCAATGCTAATGTAGTATGAGACCATTTGTAATGCAATTTTAAACGGATTCCCTTTTCGTTTGCCTACGCTTCAAGTTGGAACTACTCATTTCGCAAATCTGCGACACTCAGGATCTCAAGGCATGCTCATTGGCGACGTATATCGAGGCCTAGGTATGTCTTCCACGCCCGTGCCACGCATTGTCGGTGAGATCTACATGTACATGAGTCGTGGCTGTATTTTCTTTGCCACGTTGTGGTGCATATCGTCCCTCCTTTGTCTACGCCCCGCTCACAATTCCCCTTCCAACTCACCTTCACCGCGTCATGGACAGATCAGACGACAGTTGTTCTATCTGCGGTACTCCTCCCATTACCCTCACCGCTGGCGGTACCCGATGGTGTATGTGTACTCTGAAAGTTGCTGACCGCAACATTGAGCGTCTACGCACCGAATTGAGGACTACTACCGAGAGAACATTGGCACTCGACCGAGAACTTACTGAAGAGAAACACACTGCAGCCGGACTACGAATGGAGCTGCATGACAGCAAGAAGCAGATGGTACGTGGACGTAACCATTCATACTCATTGCTACATGCTCATTGCTACTCCTCGTTCTTGGTGACAGGACATTCAACAGAAAAACTTCATCGACCTTGAAAGCAGGTTCACCCTCTGTGTGCAAACACACGAAGAGAGCCATCATGGCGATTTCGACAGATATCATGATCTAGATGTTAAGTTCAATGTGCTTCAACGTCGTTCGGTAACTGTCATTCGCTTTCCCATAGTATGCTCAGACTCAACACATTGATTGCGCGATTTGCAGCGCGAAGCTGAACAGGTACTGAAAGATGCAGACTCAGAACGTGAGCTGTGGAGGAGCAAGTATGAATCTGGAGAACAAGAGCACAAAGCTACGCGCAGTCGGCTAGAGAGTCGCGTGCGATTCCTAGATAGCGAAAATGTGGGCATTCCCTCGCTGTCTTGCTCTTGGTCTAATGAGGCTGGTGTACACGCTTCATAGAGTACACTCAACCAAGAAGTCACTCTTTATCGGGAGCGATGTGAGGGGTTGAGTGTCCAAGTAGCCCACCTCACTTCTCGGCTCACCGCTTGCCAAGCAAACTACCACCATCTCGAAGTTGAGCTAGAACAGATTACCCATTCAACCACGAATGGTCACGAGGATGGCAAGTTAGGGTTGATCCCGTGCGTTTTAACATCGACTGACATGTTTAGAGCAGCGGCCGAGGAACTTGTGCTCCCAGTCGCTGACAAACGCGAACCAGGATATCGTAACAGCTCAGATTCCGTACAAGCCGTAGCCCCCATTGGCTCACCAGAGCACCGCGTCGTTCACGACTCGCCATCTCAACATCGCACGATCGTCGTGGCCGACCAAATGGAACACCGACTCTCAACCCCTCCTCTCTCCTCACAATCCCATAGTCATCCAGTGCGATCACAGTCACCGCTGAACTATACTCGACCAAACTTTGCATCACCGCGAAAGTATTCTCCACCGGATCATACGCAAGACGTGTCCCCCCCTCTGAATAACCGAATCGGTGCTTCTCTGCCGGTTCCTCCACCCGTTCCTCCGACGTTGATAGTGAGTGACTCGACCCGCGAAAATCGGCTTAAGCGACGCAGCGACTCCTGTCCCCCTATAATACCGCCTGTCGATTTGAATCGACGCCTCACGGAGTCAAGGGGTCGTCCTTCGAGCGCCAGTGTCTCTACGCATGTCAACAATATTGCTCTTCACGGCACTAGGAGCCTTTCTTGCGACTCGCACCTCCGGCAGCTCCAACATCCCCGGCAGTCACGTTCGTACTTATTCCCACCTGACGCCCACGCGCCGTGCAGTTTGAGAGAGGGATCCACCTCCAGACTCATCTCCGCCGCCGACTCTTCCAGTGGATCGGATCATAGCCTTCAACAGTCTGCGGTTGACTTGGCTCCTCAGGTTCTGCTAGCATCAAATCTTACACCCGGTGGCGGAGTAATGGTTGCACCCACATCCAGCGGGCCGTTAGTCACAGGAGGGTTACACATCGTTATGGGAACTGTCTGCGATCGGGACATCAGGTAAGTAGATACTATTTTGGCTTAGGCTTTGCTCGAATGAACATCCTTATCCTAGGGTGCTATGGCGAGTTAGCCACCGCGAAAGGAGCGCTACTCTCGTGCTTTATTGCTCAGCGTGGAGGTCTAGCAGCCTCGTCGAAATTTCTATCGCCGAAGACTGTCTCGAAGTGCTATTGATTAGCGGCGTATTCCTTCTTTGTGAATGCGACGAAGCTGGATCTTTTGCATTATTATGGATTGGGATTACGGCAGCTGTTCTGCGGCTGTCCTCGCTACGTATGAGTCCCCTACAAGTAAGTCCACCAGATGAGCACAATATTCCCTGTCAATGATACCATATACTTATATTGTTTCGACAGCCAACTCGATCCGACCTCCTTCTCGCTGCAGCCGTGATCATCATTTTAGGACTGGCGCAAATCAAAACCACCCTACTCCGTCCCCTGCTTGACATTCACCTCATGTACTCATGTGACCAACGCCGTATCGCCATCGTCTCAAGTACTCTATGCATACTCAATGGCTGTATGACAGCCCTGATGCGGGTGGGCTTGAGCGTGTCGGAAAATATGTATCGCTGCTATGCAGTATTTACGTAGTCCTTGTTCTGTACTATGGTTATGCTAGTATACACGATGTCCATACATTACATGGACAAAGGATGAGAGTGTGGGACGAATATGACAACGCGGGGATGATAACACGAACACTGCTAGACGAAGCGAGGGAAGTGGAGTTCGTGTGCGTCTGCCGGAATTGACGTCGACGACGCGCGGGTAGGAACAGTGAAACGTACGTCCTTGCGTCCTGGACGCCGCAAGATGCAGACCATCCCGTCCCGGAGCACAAACTTCTCTTCGCCAGGAACGATGTCCTTCTGAGCGATCCCCCACGTACGCTCAAAGGATATCATCCGGGTACTTGGGGTATGCGCAAGCCCACCCGAAGCGGCCAACAGTTCGAACTTGAAGGGCGAGTTCACCGGCTGGCCGGTACGTGTATGTACGAAGTCCAAGCAGTACTCCTGCTTCAAAGGACAGCCTGGGAAGAGCCGGAGAGAGTACGAGGAGCGAGGAATAGGGCGAACGAAGACGCCGGGATCGTTTGGAGATGGTTTGATCTGTCTCGGGAGCGTTAGTTGTGACTACGGCCTGAAAGAAGAGGTAGGACGCACCCCTGTAATTTGCCCTTCGTAATTCAACGTCTTCTCGGCCCACGCGAAACACTCGTGTATGTTGCCGTCGATCTCGAGCTGAACGGCAAGTTCTCCATCCAGCCAGGCCTCGATCCCGTCCTCGGGTCCGTTATACACACCCGATGACAGGGTCAAGATGTCGAAGTCGTTTCGCGGTTTGAAGCTGGGGTATCTCTTCCGGATGATTTGCAAAGCTACTTCTCGGAAGGAGGATAATGCGCGAGTCGGCGAGGAGGATGCTTGAGATGCAGAAAATGAACTAGGTGTAGCGGAGACTCGAGGTCTGACCGGAGCTCGAGGTCTAGCGGTAGTTCGAGGCTTGGACGAGGACGAGGACAATGTCGCCGACGACGACGGAGATGGGTCGGATGCAGAGGAGCGGCGGTGAGACGGCCGGGTAATCTTGTATTTGTCGTATGGCTGCTGTCCGAGACGGTTGCCCTACATGTATGGAGCTGCTAGTCAGTACTGAGTAGACAAATGCAGCGGCGGTCTAGTACCGTACCTTAGACGACGAGCGATGGCACAGCGAGGACATGTCTGGGTGGGGGAGTAGGAAGAGAGAGCTTGGACTCTGGAGGGAGAAGAGCTAGGTTGTGCGCTGTTGGTGGAGGTCCGACTCGGAGGGTGTGCTGTTCAGACGCCTAAGGCTGGCCGCTCTTATTGTGCGTCAGGCCACGTGATCTCCGCTTCGTGCGCGGGCAGCGTGCGCCGCGCGTTGAAGTCCGAGTCCAACGATGCGACCTCCGCTCCACCACCACGTCCTCCGCAGATTTTTCCTGCGCGGCCGCCGTTCCAGTCCTGGTTCCCGCCATGGTGCAATGTGTATGTGGGTAGATCTACAAGTGCAAAGACCATGTATGCTCACTGCCCACATTTCCAGGATGACACCGGCTACTCGTGCAGTAGTGAATGCAGCTACCCAAGGACACGGCGAAGCTCTGTCTCGAGTCGCCTCATCTTCATGGAGCTCTAGCGGTTGCTACTCTCCCCGTGTCTCTCCGGGGCATCGTCGTTCCAGCGGTCATCTCCCGCGGAGCCCGGTGTGTGTCTGCTTCCCAACCTAGCTCTCGCATGTCTCACTCTTGTCTCGTCTCATCCAGACTCCCACGTCCATCCTGTGCCTTCGAGAGACTGCGCTCAGCTGAATGACTTGGCGATAGCGCTCATCGGTAAGTTCATACATCTCACCCCCGCCCGCTCGTGGTCAATCTCCTTTCCAGCAGCTGCGTATTCCATCCCGCCGTTCACCTGCTCTCGGACACCATCGTGTCGCATGCAACTTGGAGCCGGTGCGTGAACACGATTCCCATCCCATTGACCCGACGCTCACCCATGCGGCAGGCGATGCTCAGCAAATCTGGCAAGACCTGTCGCAAGATCTCGAAGCCCTTGAACCCCCTCTCCTCGACGACATGCGCACCAATAAGACTCTGAGGTCCATTGGTGCGCTCCATCTCTGCGAACTTGTGCTCGCACAGATATTCAGTCTATTTCCGTGCATTCCAGCCCTTTCTCCTCGCATCGGTAGGACACGATCGACTTCGCAGTTTTCCAGTGTTCAAGCAATACAAAACAGGTGTACAGATCTACCGGTGAGGACCACAAGGACGCATGGTATTCTCGCTCGGCCCCTCAATCAACTCCGACCCTGATCTCGTCGTCCTCCTCGTCGTCGTCGTCCTCCTCCTCCTCGTCCTCCTCGTCCTCCTCGTCCTCCTCGTCCTCCTCGTCCTCCTCGTCCTCCTCCTCGTCGTCGTCGTCGTCCTCGTCGTCCTCGTCGTCGTCCTCGTCGTCCTCGTAGTCCTCGTCGTCGTCCTCGTCCTCCTCCTCGTCTTCCTTGGGTTCGTCCTTCTTGGGTTCGTCCTTGCATTCGTCCTCGTCCTTCCCGTCTCCCGCACCCGTCCTGGTCTCGGCAGACATGTGCCTACTCTTCGAAACTTGCGAGTGCCACGTCAAAGTTCCGCAGCTAAAATGCGACCCCTTATCGAACGGCAAGAGTCCGGGGGGACCGCTGACACGTTTGCCGCGGGGCGCGTGTTGATGATAGTGGATCCAGGGATTGGTCCGGTCGTTCTTGGTAAGTTCGACGCGGTGGTGCCACGGGACCGCATGCGCCAAGTATGCGACACCATTCAGGCCGACTGGGACTCCGTGAGGATTAGGAACGGGGATGTTGATGGTGTGGGGGAGAATCAGAGGGTTAGGAACGCCGGGTAGGAGCTGGTGCTGGAGACCGTAGTCGATCACATTGAGCCTTCGCAAAGCATATGCGTCGTAGAGCCAGACCACGGGTTGCACAAGGAGGTTCGCCCAGCCCCGCTCTACCAGGATGTACGAGATGCCCCAGGTACCCGTTACCACCCGGTACCTCAAAACCCACCCGACCCTGGTCCAGACGTAATGGGAGTAAAGATCGGCGGCAGCCTGGTATCGAAACAGGGAGCCGGTTGTGCCGACTAACGTTGGACGGTCTACGAGGTCCCTGGTGTTATCGTTCTCGGCCATGCTCTTGGTCAATATTAGTCACGACACGCCATATGGAACATTCGTGCTCAGTAGGCTCACCTTGGTCGAATGTGCAGGAATTGGATGCGCAGGTGGCGTATGGATGTGGTTGGTAAACTTGTCGGAGACTCAGAGATCGAGGCAGGACACCGAGACGTTGCCTGAGGCGTCCGACCAGCAGTCTGTCACTTAAGTACGAGTACTGATTTAGTACTGATCATGGCATGAGAACCGAACAATAACGACTGCTGTCTTCACTTAGCCTTATTGATGAACTCATGTTCACTCGTGATCGCGGTGCATGCTAAACACCCGCGCTCCCGCACTACTAGACCACAAAGCAAGGAACAAAGGAGAAGAGGCCGATGATTCGGTATCTTAGGTTCGCAAGGTCTCGTGGGTCTCATTATACGTTCTGAAGGTGCTTCTTCTCCTTCACTTTAATCTCCTGTGGGAATGTAGATTGCGCTCCCAGTCCCGACAGGCCGACACCGGTTCCAAAGTTTGTCTGTTCGCGCCCATTCGGCGATTTCACGCTATAGATGCCGAACTTTGATAGTCAAAGGCGGGCACCCCTTCGTTAGCTGCAGCGACGAACATTCCACCCCTTCGTTAGCTGCAGCGACGAACATTCGTTCCCCTCCCCATCTACTCCTCGCAATTCACAGCCCCCCTCTCTCTAAATGCACATGCATGTCAAGTATACGTACGCGAACGTTCGAGCAAGGAGACGGCGGCGAAGCAGTGGTAATCATGTTGCCATTAAGCGAGCCCGAGTGAGTAGAAATTCCCTTGAGGAAGAACACTTCGCTTACGCTTCACACAGCTGGATGAGCCTGTCTTCAAGCCTCGCTCGGAGGCTCAGGCCGGTAGGTCCCCCGAGCCGCCGCAAGCTACCACCTCTCAGGAGCCCCCTTGCAACCCGACGCAGGAGTCCGTGGATCCGGTCTCCCAGCTCGTCTCCCAGTTCTTTACTGCTCGAGTCGATCAGTCCCCCGAAGCTGCTCAGGATCGCTCCATTCCACTCCGCACCGGCTCTTCCGCGCCAGTGCAGGACAGCTCTCCTTCGTTGCATTCTGGAGGGCAAGGACTAGACAGTCCTGGCCTGTCGATCGCCGGACCGGCCCTGCAGGTAGCGTACGAAGCTCAACAAGGCGACCTCGCGCAAATGTCAAAGTCCGGCGTTGCCGATCCGCAGCCGACACACGCCCCGACATCGAAGGCCTCACACGCCCCGACATCGAAGGCCTCAGAGTCGAAGCCCGCGAAGTCGAAGAAGGTACTCAAATCAAAGGCCACTTGCTCTTTGCCGACGATGCGCGAGTGGTGTACCCAAGAAGTACTCACTCACTATCCTCACTACACACCCCGAAACGACTTCGAGTTGCTACACCTGGCCGCAGACGGTTGTAAGGGCGTTCCCAAGGAGAAGTTGGTGGCCCAACTCGATTCGGACTTCGAGAAAGTCGTCAAGATCACAGGAGGGGAGGATAGTGCTCTCACGATTATCAAGGAGCGCATGAACGTACGTGGCATCCCCACCAGGCTTGCCAAAGCAGTCCCACCGGGCCTGCACATCTGGACCACGCCCCAGGCGCTTACACCGAGCGCTGGTACCACTCAACCATCTCAACCATCGAATACGGCTACTGCGGAACCCAAGGTCGCGACTCTGCGCGACTTGTGCCAGAAGATCGTGAAGGAGAGATATCCGACCTATCACCCGCGTAACGATTACGAACTCCTCCAACTGGGAGCGTCAGGTTCATGGTACACTCTGGTGGACAACCTAGCGACTCGTCTCGATATGGAGTTTACCGAGCACTTGGAAGCCGTAGGCATTGAAGCAGAGCAGGAGCTTCAATCCATCGCTGAGACTCTGGACGCTCAACGACCAATCACCGGGGTACGTACTTCGTTCAATTGCATGCGCCGTTATTCGAATCAATGACTCTCGCGTGCAGGTAAAGCCCTCCCCCGGCGACCCTGGTGTCCGTATACATCCCATCTCTCTATCCCCGTACTCAATTCGAGTTTGGCCCGGATCTCAGCAGTACCGGGAGCACTGCGTCGACTTCGTCGACGCCGCACGCCCCGACCAAGTCGTGGGCCGAGCACCCAAGGGGTACGCGCTGTACCTAGAGCCCTCTGGCGACAAGCAGTGGCTTGGCTTCGGCAAGCAGTACGAGCTGAAGACCATGGAAGAGTGCTTCGGGATACCGAAGAACGAGCGGATCCGCAAGGAGGAGAAGTACTTGGTGCTTGATGGGATGACGTGCTGGGTAAAGTGTCCGCCAGGGATACCGCACATGCGGTTCGAGATAGACGTCCGCGATCTCGCAAAATAGTGCTAACCATCGTCCTCCAGAAAGAATACCGTAACTGTAACGGTTCCCATTCCGCAAGTATAGTTGTATTGTGTACATCACCCAGTTCAGATCCAGACAGTCAGTATACGATCATCGTTGGCCATATGAAAACTATGAGCAGGATTACACTACGCCAGAACTCTTTCGCCGCCCTCCCTAGCTGCTCGCACTTGCTTCAGCATCTGTCCCAACGCATCACGATTGGTCTGCACCAAAGGCACGGCGAAGAACAAGGAATACTCTGCCGGATGTGCACTTTGCAGGGGCTGTCGAATGTCGTCGGTCTTTATGATTGCTAGTAGGTCGTCAATGTTGGCGAAGACAGCTTCGAGTCGGTATTTGCTGCGGAACAGCTCGGCAACCTGCACGCATAGAGTTGACGCGCCGCGCTCGGTACACCTGGTGGCGATGCGGACCTGGAGAGGTTCAAGCCGGTCGAGCACAGAGGAGAGAGCTGTAGCGATGGATGCGACACGGTCCACTTCGAGGCGGGTGTGGGTGAGCGAATCTGTCGAGGCGTCGAACAAAATTGAGATGACTCTGTTGAGAGGTAGCATGCGTAGACCAGATACGAATCGGTCAATTCGTGATTGTTCAAGGGTTTTCAGCCCGAGGAGGATGGTGTCGTGAACGAACGTCACACTGGGAGCTCGACATGAGACAAAGCTCGTGGAACCAACTGATGCAACCTACCGGCATAACCCCAGTTCAAAATGTATTAACACGCGCAATAGAGCCTCCGATAATGCATGCGATAGCCTTCCGATATCGGCGAGGAGGTAGATGTCGCTGGCTACCTGTTCTCCATTGTCGAGAAGGACGTGGTAGTTGTCCAAGGTGATTGCGGCCTGCGCGGCACCTTCAAGAGAACGAATCGCGGCGATCACAAATTGCGTCGGGATGTTATGCGACAGGAGGTCATATGTAGCATATTGATGCTGCAGCACAGCGTAGAGTGAGGGGGAGGAGCCGTCGCCGGCTGAGCACATGTAAGGGATGACGGCGAAAGGTCGCAGAAGGCAGAGGCTCGCAATGCTGGCGTCGGAGATGGAGTCAATCGAGGCTTGTATGTGCGGGTGATCTTGCTCTAGAGGCAGCTTCTTAGTGTAGTTGATGAACTCGGAGTTCAAGGCGCTGATGTTGAACAAAGGGAGAAGTAGTAATATAGCCGCGAGAGCAGCTGCTGCGACAGGGAGTAGACGCATGTTGCTAAGCTAAAGGATATAGCGGGGAATTAGCGCATAAACTCCATTGTTAGCCTGAGTGAGAGGCTTTACCTGAGTGACAGGAGTGTCGAAGAGTGTAGAGTTCAGGATGTGATTGCGAACTTGGTGAACAGCTTACAGTGGACCGCCCGGAGGCGCCCAACGAACTCTTCTGTATGAGCGCCTGTGCTTATGCACGAGGTTTTCTCGTGGATGCAAGCGTAGATCCTGCAGTAGAAATGAGTCCTAGCCCTTTGCCCTGCGCGGAGCTGTGGTCATCGCATGAGGAACGAGCTCGAGACCCCATACCGGCGGTACTATCCCATGAGGCAAATTGAAGGCAAATATGCAGCAGCAGCTTATTACTTATCTTATCTTTATATGTACTTAAGTAGCGGCCGAACTCGGCAGGCTTCTTTGGGTATGGTGCTTACTCTGACTCATCCCTTCGCGCCAACTCACTGTGCTTCGCTCACGAGTCAAACGTTGTTACCCTCCGCCACCACTCTCAAGAGGCTCCCCCACATCATAGTATGATACTAAGCATGCTTCCCTTTTATCAGGTACTGCTCTATCATATGGTGTCTCTTGTAGGCTATGTTCTTCATGGCTTGACTAGTCTTTTGGCTTGCTGCCGTGCTGACTTAGTCATCTGCGGCCTCTACTACGAAAGCGCGCGCAAGAAGCAAGTCACCACCTACGGATATCTTACAGGACTGGATGACGGAGGCGGGTTTCGACCGCGTACCTCAGCTGCAACAGTCATGAGCGCAGGGCGAATGAATCAAGTCTACGGCCCGCCCAGGGTGGCTATGTTGCGTCCATCCGCACATCTCTTCCCCCTCTCGATGCGGATGCAAGACCAAAAATGGTTGGGCGAAGGAAATTGTAAGTAACGCTTTGCATCGCTATTTATGTGCGTACCTTGACAACGCCCGCTTTCGCTCATAACTCCATAACGCCTTAGACCGCCTTCCCTCACTGTGACACAGGCGGGGATCCCTATCTCTACAGTTATATGTGCGGCGCCATCGCAACGGTCGCCTTCATGCGGCTCTACGACCAATGCCGGATGAACACGTCAAATTCCCGCGGGATCGCCACAGACACAGAGAGGACGTCGGAGCAGATGAGTGATAGACCAATATAAGGGATAGACAATTTACGAGTGCTTACTATTCTTCTTGTTCAGCGCCCTTGTCGAAACTCACACCGACGATGAAGCAGCTGACGATTCAAGCCACAATTTACGTCGGTAGATCTTTGAACATCAGCTCGCGATCCCCTCTTCGGACAGTCGCAACACCATCGTCGAGGTGCGCGATACCATCGTGAAACACCGCGGGGTGGAATACTGCCGCACCGGCCTGTGTTACCTTCGAGAACCCCCCGCCGTCGCCGACACGAACGTCTAGGACCAGATCATCGATATGTCCGCCTCCAGTCTAGCTGGCTGCGCATACACTTCCACGTGTTGCGTACCCTCTCTTCGTTCAGTTGGAATCACCAGGACCAGCGGCCCTCGCCCGCGATGCACGGCTAATCCGGGCGCGCACTTCGATGTGTTCGCATTCTAGTGTGAGATAGAGGTAAGCCGAGCTTACCTGACCTTACCCGCGCGCGAAAGCAAACTCAATCGTAGTGCGTAGATCTTCTTCGTGATAGAAGGTTCTGAGTTTAGTCGCATACCATAATGAAACTAACCACATCGTAACAGTATATGTGTGATCCCTCTCGAACACAAATTGACTTGTCGGCCACCGCGCATGATGTCTAAAGTCACGATTGGCTGCAGGTCTGTACATGAGGCTGTCATCCACGTGTGGACACATGGGCACCACCATGGACGCAGCAGCGATCATGCATTGTCGGCTGCCTTTGTTCATCTACCACCACTCTCCTCTCGCTGTATATTCGTCCACATCGTCCTCTCAATACCTCAAGATGCCCAGTGTTCGTGTGCCCATTGTGACTAACAACGTAATTACGTTCTCCTCTTTTTCTTGGTGTTGTTGACGAGGTTGTCTTTGTTCTAGCCGGCGTTAAGGCTCATCAAGAGCATCACCTACCGTCAGGGAACTAAACAAGGTGTCTCGACGATGGTCCCTACCCTTCTCGATCCCCTTCGAGATTCCCAGGCCGTTCCACGGTTCCCGTTGTTCGAAACCGTTCTTGGACTTGAGAGGGAGATACATGAGACGTGGATGAGCTGCGAGGACCCGTCTTCCGGCACCACGTATCGCTTCCTTATCGCTGCCCAATATGACGAAGCTCTTCCAATCAACGCCGCGCTGGCCCGTCTTCTTCCATCAGTCCCCTGGAGGGGCTCGTTGCTGGTCATGTTCGGTGGAGTGGTCTACTCTGTCGTCAATATCAAGCCGACATTCCATCGCGCAATGGTAGAGCAAGCCGTCATCACGTACGTCTAGCCTCCCAAATCTCTCTTCGTACAGGTCCCGTGTCAACGAAAGGTCTAGGTACTTGCTCGAAACAGCGCCGCTCATAACCAACGCTATCAACAATGGCGTTCCACTCGTAATCCCCACCGCGTTATGAAAACTGAGTCGTGCATGCCAGGAGTAAGTCATTCGCGACCTCTATAGTCAGTCACGTCCTGACGCAATTGTCAGCTCCATTTTCGACCCTCTTCCCCGTCCACTTCTGAGCTCCTCAAACCATCTCTCGTACTATGTCACATGTTTCCTATCCATCCTCTCCTGCTCGCCGCAAATATCACATAACCCAACGTACGTTATGCCCATGCTGCTTCGCCTAAGTACATGCTTCACTATGTACTAAATCCTAAATGCCGCTCATTATGCCATCATGTACCATCCCTCAATCTTAGCAGATATGTATATGTTTCCATGCATCTCGAGGATTCGTGTGCTCTACGCGGCCCAAACTCCGAGCAGGTTCAGAGTGAGCGTCATGGTTCGAAGTCTAGGCTATAGTGCAGCGCGTTGGACATGTGCGTGTTTACTACATTCCGTCCATCGATTTCGTCATGCCATGTATAGAATTCGTTGTAGATTTACACGCCTAAGCCTTCGACTGTAGCCTAGGCATACCTAGTGCGACAACGGCACGTGGCTAAGCTGGCTCGCCTCGCGTTATCATCGCACATCGCCATGGCTCGTCGTTGATACCTACTAGACACCCCTCCTCTGCTTTCCGAGCTACCCTTGACGATACATGCACCGCGACTATACTGAACGGCAGAATCTTCGGGGCGGGCACTCCGGCGGCGCGATTACAGCCGTCTCATTCAGTTCTCACGCCCAGTACTTCGCTACCTCTGCCATGGACGGCAAAATCTGCATCTGGCAGACTCTTAGTCGCAAGCTTCTTTACGAATACACCGGGAATAGCTATGCGCTGTGTCTGGCATGGATATCGAGAGGCGAGGACAAGCTGTTGTGTGGCATGAGCGATGGCTATGTCATGTCACTGGCTTTTTCGAACGTAAGTCATTGCACGCATCATCAATCGACTGATAGCTGAGTCACGATCGGCCGCAGACCGCAATGACTGCTCGCGGTCTACGGGTCCATGACTGCCCGGTAGAATGTATCGCTTCTGTAGGAATGCGCGTAGCGTCCGGGGGACATGGCGAACTTCGTGTATGGGAGTGGCAAGACACTGGTGAGTAGAGATCATACTGAAGTGGGGAAGTCGTCCAGTGACTTACTCATTGACCCCGTCTACTTTAGGCTCGTGGACCATTGTTGCAAACGTAGCCGAGCCGTCAGGAAACATATCTGAGGAACAACCAGAGATAGTTGTGACGAGCGTTCATTGGACCGGGACCGGCAAGCATACTCGACTTGTCGCGACATATCTCAACCATGGCATCCTGTGAGAACTTCAGTTCATATATTTATACTTGCGGACTATCACTGACATAGAATCAGGGTCTACGATGCAAGAACTTGGAAATGCACGCGAGAAATATCTATTGAGGGACAAGTGTAAGCGTGTAATCGTGATCCTCGGCATCATGGACTGAGGAAGAAGATCACGAGGAATAGTGCGCGCGCAAGCTTGGGTGACGATGGAGACCTCCTTGTCGTCTCAAATGTGATCACAGGCTTCGATCTCTACTCCTTGAGCAACGGCAACCTCATACGAGCGTTCGGTCACGATGTTGGCGAGAAGCGGGCCACTCCTGTCAAGTTTATAGAGGATGGAACAGCTATACTAGGTGGCACTACTGTAGGTGAGATGAATGCGTGGGACGTCTTGACCGGCCGAAGGCTACAGACTCTGATACACGGTAACGGTGAGAGCGTTGATCCTTTACGATCTTTAGCTTTGTTGACGATCACGATAGATTTCAAATTTGTCCTAGCTTTCGACGTAAGAACATAAGAGCTACTCATGTATATCCTAACATTCTTACCTCCATGCGGATGGCAGGTATACCACGACCGTAGTAGAGACGTTTTCTACATTGCAACGGGCATGTTCGACGATGCCCCTAACTCCATTTTCCTGTGGACGAAGAAGGGTTATCGTACGTCAATATACAGGCATTCTCCTGTACTTCCTGACAGCAGGTTGCACCAAGTAGGAGAGTCTGCTACCGGATCCAACTCTGCCGCTTATCTGGGTCTCCGGGGCCAATGGCGAGTAGATGTGACTTTTTCCGTGGTGATTGTGATCGTTGTCGGTGTGTTCCTGCTTGTGAGTATTCCCGTAGGCTACTCATTCATATGTACTGACTACAATCTCATCATCATCCTTGTAGGCAATTGGGAACAGCTTCGGAGAGCCTAGTCTCGCCGGTTTAGACGTCGTCGGAATCCTTCATAGGCATATACAGAGATGGCAGAGTTAGCGCAGCATTGCTACCCTGGGAGTTACCATCAGTATAGTATAGTCACTCTCAAGTATGCACGATTGGAGGAGGAGGAAGAATTGAATTCAAGGTGCAGGCTCAGGGAGACGTTTCGGTACTAGAACTAAGCCCCACCGCCGCTCAAGCGCGCAACCGCATAGGACAGGCGCAAACCCCACGTGGCTGCCAGCGATTCGATCTGCAAGTCTCACGCGCCCTCTAGATCTTGCCCTGCAACTTCCTTCCTCCTCCCGTTTAGATAGGTCCTGCATATCGTCTGTTTAACGGGGATTGCAACCGAGTCTTTACGACTACCACACCTTCTTCTGCACGGCGAAGCTCTGTCTCGAGTCGCGACATCTTCGGAGTTCTTTCACAAGCGACTTTCCCCGTGTTTCTCATACGAAGCTCTGGTACGTGCTCAAGCTCAAGTTCTGTCTCGTCAGAGTCGTCTCAATCTGCGGCATCTGTCTGCCAATTCACTTGCAACTTACGCTTGACATCCTTTTTACCCCTCCTTAGCTACGATCGTGACCACCAATCGAATGAAGGGCTGCCCATCAATTGCAACAGATCAGCAGTACAGCTCTCTCCCTTCCGCGACAGGCTTGCCAAATCGTTCACGATCTCAGCACAAACGGTAGGGTTTGCTATAACGCTATTCTAAATAGTAAACTTATGTCTCATTTCATCGAGTTAGGACTTGTGCACTTATCCGAACCTGTCGACACGGCGCTCCTCGATGTACGCGGCGTCCGGCACGCCCTGCTGCTGGGCCTCGAATTCGTCGTCGAGCACAGACGCGAGCCAAGTGCGCTTCTGCGCGGCCGCCCCAGCCGTGGTCGACGGCGATGCGGAGGGCGGGCCAGGCGGCGATGCGGGCGATGACGCCGCGCGCGAAGAGCCCTGACGTGTGCGGGGCGGGTGGGGCTTGGGCTTGAGCTGTCGTCGTCGAGGACGCAATTCGCGGCAGTGAGTACGAGTGAGGGACGAGGGCAAGTGCAGATCCAGATCTCCCATTTTCCTGCGCGTCTCAGCCGCTTGCCCTCAAACTCAAACACCCTTGCTCACCGTCGGCAACGATGCTCACACCGTGCACGCAAGGCCCGTCTTGCACAGGCGTCGGCCCCCTCTCCTGCCCTCGTCCCCTCTGTCCCCGTGTCGCCCCTCCGTCCACAGCGTGGAAAACTACGAACTCGTCCTCGAAGCGCAAACCCAGCGCGTCCAACCCCATCGCAAACAAAAGGCACAAACACGACCGCAAGAAATCTGCACAGACCCAGTCGGCGCGGTACTTGCCCGGCCAGACGCGTTCGACGCTCCACAAGAGGCTATAGTCGTCGACGGCGAGGACAAGGACGAAGACGATTCCGACCTCACCGCCTCTAACCACAACTCTCACGACGATGATCTGGATGAGCCCGTCGTCCTCGATGCTCCCGTCCCACCCTCAGTACCCTGGACCGTCAGAGACTGCGGCCTCTCTCTCGTCCTTCATCCCGGTCCCCAACCAGAACATCTTCAACTTCTCCCTGCGTGACCTGACCACCGGCCGCTCTGCACGACAGACAGTCCTGCTGCTCAACGCGCAAGACACCCTCGCTCTGCTAGGCACCTACTCCATCGCCCTTCTTCGGGGCTCAGTCGCGCTCACCGGCACCGCGTCTTCGCGCCCCTCTCCTCCCCGCTCCCGCTTTTTAGAGTGCCTCCCCTCCCGCTCTTCGTCGCCAAAGCCCGCAATTCCCATCGCGCTTCCCGAACATGTCACGGACGCGGCCACAGATTACGACGCCCTCGTCGTCCTCCGCGACCTCGACACCGGCGTCCAGGGACTTGGCAGAATATGCAGGACCTTCGACGACTGCTTCGCGCCCTCCCGCTGGCACCGCAGCCAGCCGGGCTGCAACTTGGGGCTCGATACCGCTTACCTTGTGCGTGATACGCAAAAATATATTTCTGCCCGCCCTCCTCACATACGGTGAGCCGTGCAGGTCACCCGTCACACCTCCGACCTGATTCCGCTGGTGGTGCCGCGATCGTGGAATGTAGCACTCTCAGCGGCCCTCCCCGCAGAGCGCGCGCGATGAATGTGAGCTTGCGATACGTGGATGCACGTATCTTGTCCGCGGGCCCCAAAACACCGGCAAGAGCACGTTCGCGAGGCTCGCGCTCAATCGCCTCCTCCGCAGGTATGCAGCCGGTCTGCGTCTGCTGGCGAGCCGTCTACGACTCACCGACTGCGCAGATTCCGCCGCGTCGCATATATCGAGTGCGATCTCTGGCAGTCCGAGTCGCGATGGTCGCCTGAACGTCCTGGAGCAACCCGTCTTCGGTCAGCACGCTGTGTTCTGACAACGCACACGGATGTCTCACCCTATGTTCAGGTCCATCCTATACGTATCCTAGCGTCCCATATGCCACCCACTTCGTCGGGCCACGTCGCCACGCAGCTCACCCTCCCTCTACCTCGACTCCATCCAAGCCCTCGTCCAGCTGTACCAGATGGTCGTCCTTCATTCTCCTCGTGGTCAACACAATGGGCTGGACAAAGGGCCTCGGTGCGGACCTTGTGCACAAGATCGAAGAGATGGTGGAGCCAACAGACATCTTCTCCTTTGCTCCCACAGCGCCTGAAGACGACTGGCGATCCGCAGAAAACCGGTCTTACACGAGACCACCTCCTCAGGGGCCCAGGATGTACGTCCTCGAGCCAGTCTCCGGCCCCCCCTCCTCGCATTACACGGCCGTAGACCGCCGCACGCTCTTCATGCGCTCCTACTTCCTCGCCCGTCTTCCCGCACGACCCTGCCCCTCCGCGTACCTCAGCCCCCTCGCGGTCCGCTGGGACACGTCCCTCCCGCTATGCGCGCAGCCGCCGTACGAAGTCGACGTGCGCACCGCGTTCGACAGGCTCGTCCTCGTCGGCGCAGGCACGGAGGACGTCGTCCCCGCCGAGCTGCCCCGCACGCTCAACTGCGCGCTCGTTGTCATTACAGCAAGTGCAAAGATGCGGCCACCTCCCACTATCTCGCCACCGTCTCCATCCTAAGCCCGGGAAGGAGTGGTGTGCAGCCTGCAGGACATTCGAGTACTCACCTGATTGGAGGGCGCGCGATATGTCAAGCTTTCTGCCTATATGAGGACAGAAGACGATAACACGATGGCGGTCATCGAGCTCAACGTTCGCTGCGTCTGTGATTTATCCCTATTGCTTCCTAGAGCTCTGCGCGTGCGACGTGCAACGGCGTCCGACGTGAAGCAGAGACAGCGGAAGGAGGGGGCAGGCTTGTTGAGCTGCAAAAGAGGCGCATGGGGCGAGGGAGCGGGTGCGTAGACGCCGTAACTAACTTTCGTCTAGTCGGCGGTAGAGACCGAGGGCTGGGACCTCTCCCTCGTGCACCCTCGGACAATTACGAAAGAGCGTGACACCGACCCCACTGAAGCTCATTCTCTTACACGAGGATACGTCTCACCTGGGTCGCCGTCTCCAACGCGCAAACCGACGTCGTCACGGTCCTGTACACGAGCCGAAGGTCAAGAACGGTACGTCGCCGCGTATGCGGTCCTAGCACGATCACTATGCGTCACGACCTGACACGAAACCTTCTCATCCCCGATTTGCTGCTGAGATAGTCGACATCCCATCTTCCAAACCGTTGGCCGGGATTCTTCGGAGGACATGCGTTATTGCACACCAACAACTACAGGCCGTGCTGGTGTGTCGCGATATTAGTTCACCACAGAGTGCGTTCAGTTCTGTGATCGAGCCTGTCGAGGAGGAGGATGGTATTTCGGGACAGTGGCGGAGTAGATGTGTATGTACGAATCCAGAGCGCGGTCTCGATCTGTACGGCGTGTTTTCACAGGGGCTGTCTCCGACATGGCGCACGTTCGCTGACAGATGTGGAGGATCGCGACCATGTAGTCAACTATATAATCCTCCTCATAATACATGTATCGCGCGCGCGCGCAAACATCCCGAATCTGGAACAACATGGTGTTCGAGCAGCATGTCAAACTCTGCTATCAAGCTGAACAAGCTTGACGATCCTTCGTGCGAGAGCAAGCGGTCCAAGCTTAGGATTAGCGCACTTAGCTGCTTCTTTGCGATTGAGCACGATATGATGGACTTGGACTCTAGAAGCGCATATTAGTTCTTGAACCAGAGAGCGATTTCAATGTTCATTTAGTTCACGTACACATGGCTCAATAATTCCGCTCGGGATTGGAATCGGCTATCTCCTTCATACACGCTGATGGTGCGCTCAGTGCAAAGTGGACAGTAGAACTTCGCGGAAAGGCTGAAATCATGCGAAGATTTGTCTACACGAAAGGATTAGTAGTAATCCGTGTCATAGGCTCACCACACCACATACTCTCCGTCAGCTTTACTTGGTTCTCGCTGCGCACAGAGGCGGTCAGAGTCTGCAAAAATTATCATATGCGGTCCGAGCTTACCGCGATACAAGAGTGTTCTTGATGAAGTCCGCGGTTATCCATGTATAGTACATCATCCACATGAATGGTATGACATCTTCCGGCCACCTGTGTGAGAGTCTCTGCGTCCGGAACTCTGCATTGAGTCGACCGCAGATGTCGACACTCTGGGGACTGATGAAGTCGCACGCAATCTTAATGCAATCCGCTTGATTGGCTACCTGTGTACGACATGTAAGTAATATACTATAGCAGGATAGTATTTTCAGTCAGTACGCAGCCTTACCTGATGTGCACAGCCCGCAGGAATGAAGACAGCCTCGCCAAGATATTGCTGAATAGTGTACGGCCGGACGTTGTAGGTGTCTTCGAGTTCATCGAGCATGCTGCTCGTCAGGTAGGTGTCCTGATTGTGAATCGGGTCGCCCACAAGTGCTCCTCGAGGCAGTCGGCGTCGGAGATATAATCTAATCTGATCTGCATCCTCTGGCGCAAAGATATGCCACAGCACGAAGCCTGGACGTCCTTCTCGGGTCTTGGATGCATACGTCAGAATATTGACAGCGTCGGAGAGGTCCAAGTGGAGTCGGGTCGAGCCCGAATGCACTTCGTCGTGTACAGATGCCACAGCGTTGTACATTTTGGGTCCTAGTGATCAGATAGATATATCAGTCATAGCAAAGAGTGCCATGATAGATGAATTACCCAGATCAGGAGGATTCGCATCATCAGGGAAGTGTGCGGCAAAGTTCTTTACACCCGTGGATGTCGTGTAATCAGGAAGCGGCAGCGCTCGTTCAAAATCTTCCTGTAGCTGAGGGAACATAGCTTTGAACCGATCCAACGGGGGCCAGTCCTAAAACGAGTCTCCGTGAAGCGATATCGCTTCGCCATCTACGATTATTGAACATACCTTCAGCTTCATGATCCGCTTGCCGGGAGTAAAAGGCTGGTCAAATAACGAGAAGAAGTAGCCGACGGTCGAGTTGAGCACATCTTTGGTTTCGCAGTCCTCAATTTGGCACGGCACGTCCCCGTACTGTGCGATGAATGATTGGGGCGTCCACCGCGATTGCAGAAGCTCTGTTAGTCCTGTCACAACAAAGGGCCGACGATGGGACCACAGGGTCGTGAATTTATCCTCGGTCAGTTGGGACCTCGTGAATCGTTCATAGTGCCTGCTAGATTTGATTGTCGCGACGACAGGACTGAACCGACATCGTTTTAGTGTTCGCCATCAAGGCATGATCATGGGCCTACGATGCATTACCTTGGGGCTGGAGAGGACTGTATTTCGCGAACCAACACCTGTAGGTCCTCTTGAAGAAACCGCGTGAGACGTATCAGAACAGTCTCTCCGTGACATAGCTCTTTTTTGGCAGAGCGAAACTGTTTGGCAAAGAATCAGCAGAGGCTGTGAAGATAACAGAAACCTCACCACAGTCATGCAAGTATGACAAATTTCCTGCGCACACATTGAGCAGAACCAGCTCTTCGAGAAGATTCGGGTACCGCACGAGTCTGTTCCGGTATGTTGGAGTCATTGAGCATGTACAACATGATGACTTAAACGCGTACCGCATAGCTCTCGGACAGATGGATCTATGGGTTTAAATACAACGTCGCGATGTTGTTCGTAAAGTTCAAGTTCCTCTAGCAGCACTGGCAAGAGGTACTGTCCTGCAATGTCCTATGATATCTCTGAGTAGGGGTCATAGGGGCCAATGTATAAAAATTGAGATACCTGTTTGGTTTGCAAAAGTTGCCTAGTATGCTTCTGATTATATACATCGCGCACAAAGATCTGTTTCTGTGCTCGTTCGTGTCTGAAGCTGTACGACAGTTCTCCTAGCTCTTTGTCGTAGGAGACACATCTGAAGGCTGCTATGTGGTCGACAAATATATCTGAAAAGGTAGTGCATTGACCGACCTTTGAAAAGACACGACTCGCTAGTTTTTCGGTCTCGCTCCTGGATGAAGGGATACTGGCGCTCGGGATCGTCGCGATGGCAATTGATGCATTTTGGCAACTTGACGGTACAGAGCTCGCCCCCACTGTCACATCGACGCACCCTGTTCTGAATTCCTTGACACGTAGTTGTTTGGAAGAGACGCTCTATAGGCATGGAGGGTAGGACAGCTCAGATCGTAAGGACTGGAGGACCTGCCGAACTCAATTGATCTATTTAACAGTAGGAGCTTTGGCGCTCGACCAGTTCGGCGTTCAGGAGCCAGGCGCCAGACGCCGGACTCCTGACTCAGCCCCTTCGCCTCTTCCTCCTTCCTGAGTCTTCCTCTTCCTCTAGCTTCCTCTTCCTCGAGTTCCTCTTGTTGTCATCCCCAACGATAAAATACCCTCAATATTATTGCACGACACCATCCAATCTGCCGAAGCAACACCGACGCTCACGCAGGAGAACTTGCGTTCAATTTTGGATAGCGTAGGGGATAGCAGAGGGACGCGGGGGGCAAGGTGAGGTGAGCAACTCAACGATATGAGGGACTATCGTCGAGCTGACGCCATTCTTGTCAGTATAGATTTGTGGGACGATATTTAGAGCAGGTTGCTCGCTCAGAACACGGCCCACCCTTCTGGAACAAATTCTCAGCGTCATCCTGACTTCACATTCTCGTTCTTCACAACGCCTTCATCGACGAGACGGACCCGGAGATCTATTGCAACAAGGACACTGGCCGTACAACAGGCAGCGGACTTGGGTCTGCTCTCGACAGCAGATTATGAAGCCCTTGGCGGTCGTCTGGTTGCGATTCAATTTGGTCGGCGAAGGGTCGAGGTTCTTTCTGCAGTTGTATCGAGCTCTGTAAGTCTGTAACTTCTCTCATCTGCACGCAAGACTCATCACAGTGCTCTCAGCGTCATGTCACACGGACGAAGGATATGCCCATGCTGACTTTCCTTGACATTGAAGCCGACGACTTGGCCTCCATGCCGGACTAGAATAGATCCACTCCGCCATGTCGGATTCCTTTCCCTCCTTCCTATATATTTCACGTCAGCTGAATGCTCGAGACCTGCTGTCGACATGTCACAGACACGCGGCTCGGCGCACGATCTCTAGATGCTGTTGCTTCAGATCTCCATCCAAAACGCACGCCCAACAAGAACCTCCACAGGACTCAGCACGGAACGACAGGTTGTGCAACACTCATAACCCCATTCCCTCGCATCTTAAATCTCGACATCATCTATTCACTCGCATCTCTATGAGTCGCAACCCCACTTGCATTCGTCGTCATCGTCACCTCGTGCATCGCTATATCGAGTAAATTGCAGGAGGGCGAGAGGTCTTCTGCGACTTCTCGACTGTTTAGAAGGGGTTGTGAGTGGTCGTTGTAAATCACGGTCTCGTGCTCGTACTGATTCTGTTCCAGTTCGTAGGGCAAGGTACAGGCGTGACTGTACTAGTGTTCAGACGTAGAAGCACGAGGGCGAGCAGCGCGTGCTCTTTCCCCGTCCGAATATCTTTTCCGATGAGGACAGCTCTTCCCGCACTGGCACACGCCTTCACGGCCGACGAATGTACGCCCCCCTCGATTCGGATGCCCACAAACCAATGCACCACCAAGCGGCCGTGTCCATGTATCGCCCGTCCCCAAGTCGACCAGGCGGTGGGCGTAGAATGCGCATCAGCATGTGCGATGAAGTAGAGCTTTCCCGAACCGTGGCGGCCTCCGCATCACTGGGGCGTGGGAGCTCGGAAGGGCAGTCGACACCCGTGTCCGTCGCCGGCCTGTCGTCTTCCTCGACCGGAACGTGCTCCATGGTTAGGACACCGGACATGATGGCGTGCAGGTGCTACCACAGCATTCCACAGCCCCTGTCGGACACGGTGACGACGCTGATACTGGGGAATAGCAAGTGTCAAGGATCCATGGTGAACAGGGCACGGCTTTGACAGCCGTCTCCGCTGACTGTTGCGACGATCGACCTCCTGCGCGTTGGTCATGGCTCTTCTCGAGCGGGCGTACCGGAAACGCAAGCGAGGGCAGTCGACACGGACGTGGAGGAGAACTGGGAGGACACCAACCCCCTCGAGGAGCGCCAGCGGTTCGACTACGAGGAGGACGGCCGCAAGGGAGCTTGCTGTGGTGGAGACGAAGGACAGGAAGCGGTCACACGCGAATGTCTCGTACGAGGGCATGGACGTCGAGCATATATCTTCCGCCCAGCCGGCCAAGAAGCCGCGTCACCCCGCCCCCCAACGCAAGACCCCCAGCCAGAAGGCCATGGAGCTGAAGGAGCGAGACGTCCGCGTGTTCGTCCGGAGTCTGCAGAAGTGGGGCGATATCAGGCACAGGTACGACACGATCGTGCGTAGCCCCCACTGCGTCTGCGAGCCCGTTACTCATTTCGCACGCAGGTCAATGAGGCCAAGCTCCAGGAGAAAACCGCGGCATGATCCAGGACGTCGCGGACGACATGATCGAGCTCTGCGCGCCGCGGTGGACGAGAACAACGCCGAGAAGCGCGCGCGCGTCGAGGTGGGCGAGACGCAGACGAATGTCCAGAAGAGCAAGGCCGTCCTAGTCACCTACCGGTCAACAACCTTAACGCGGAGACCGTCCTCTCGCGCCATCGCGACCTCCAGATCCTGTTCAAGTACCTCGACCCGCTGTCCGAGGACGAGCGGCACGAGTGATCGATACCTATCGAGAACATCCGCCCGACGCTCAACTGGTCGGGGCGGTGGGGCCCCTAGGATGACGCGATGCTCCTCGTCGGCGCGTACGTATACGGGTTTGGCAACTGGGAGGCGATGGCCAAGGACATCCGGCTGGGGCTCGATGGCAACTTCTTCCTCGAGGAGGGCAAGAAGGGCGAGGACGCAGCCAGCAAGCCGACCCCGAACGCCATCTACCTCGTGCGGCGCGGGGACTACCTCCTCGGGATCCTCCGCGAACACGACGAGAAGATCCGGGCGATCGAGTCAACGCTCACGCGGTGAGGCGCGAAGACGTCGCTGTTGCCGCCGCCGCTGCCCGTGTCGACGCCGTACACCCCCAACGTCAGCAGAAAGCACGCAGAGAGCGAGGCGGTCGCGTCTGTCGACGAGGGCCAGAGCAGGAAGCGGAAGCGGAGACCGAACCCTACCTTTACCGACTCGTCGTTGTCGGACGAGTGGTGCGTACACTGTCACACGACGCTCCTGCAGCCCGACTGATCTGATGGCATGCGTGTAGCCCGCCCATGGACGCAGCCGCCACGAAGGAGGAGCTTCGCCCAGTCAAGAAGCAGCCTGTACCCCTCGTCCCCCGCGAAGACAAGGTCGCGATCCTGAAGGAGTCCCTCGCCGCCATCGGCAAACGCATAAAGGCGGTGCTGCAGCAAGAGAGTTCTGGCCCAAGAAGGTCAAGGCCGGAAAGCTGGAGGAGATCCACGCGAAAATGGTCATGAAAGAGGGTGCGCGGCGGGCGTCATCGACGGACGCGTGTGACTTGAAGACGTGGACGTGGCCGCGCTGGTCTGTAAAACCTCGGACACCAGAATGAGACCTACGCGAATGAACTCCCTCATGTCTCATGGTGAGAGCAGAGGTGGCTCCAAGTCGTGTGTAGCTCGTTACTCGTACGCCGCCATCTTCCGCACCTCAGCTCTAGATCTTCAAGCTTCAAGTTAAGCTCCACCCTCGTTGTCTTAGTAGAGGTATCTCCCTATAGTATCGACATAATTTATCAGATACCTGAGAAGAGGTTATTAGTGCCACTGTCGTACATGTCCGAGTACGAACACTCGCTCGGGCTGCTTTCTTTGGGCGAGGCTCAGGCTGTAGTTGAAGCGTTTGAGCGCTTGATCCTGGAAGATGGTAGCATCAAGCGCCCGTTGATGCTTCGCAATTTCTTACGTCCTGCTCGCCCTCCTCGACGCCGCTTCCCTAGCTCGTCGCTGACCACAATCTTATGCTTCTCGCACAACGTCAGCTGCTGTTTCATAGACTCCTCGCCGTATGGATTGCCGACCTCCCGCGCGAAGGAGATACCTTACTGCTTTTCATCCTGTTCACTTCGCTTTGTGCTCTATTCGTCATCGTCCTTTCCTGCCTCAGACGATGTTGGAGTAGGAAGGGGAACTCTCAGACCTCGATTCCGATGAGGCTCAAAGGTCACGTCCAGGAAATGACCAATGTGCACAGTGTATTTGCCAGTACGGCCGTGCGTACTCTGGAGACCACCCGCCTCCCGTACATCGCGCCCGCCCCAGCTATTATACCATCAGGAGTCGAGCCAGTCATTCTTAGAATAATGGAAAGGAACCTGGGGCCACGGTAAGTGGTAACTATCATGCGGAACCAGGTCTTCATTTCATGGCCATTACCCTAGCAATCGCAACGCACTCGGTGAAGAGCAATTACTCTCTCAAGCACGCCCTTCTACACACCCTCCTACCTCTCTACCAGCGCCGCCTTCTCGCGGATCTTCACCTATGAATCGCGTCGTCCGCTTTGCCAAGGATTCAGTTCATACGCCCGATCCAGCAGGATCGTTGAAGTCTTCCCTTGTCCCACCCGTTAAGTCCGCAAGATCCACACCACAACGCCCCTCTGCCCACCGCGAAGTGAGTAGAGTCGTGCATTGCGGATGCTGATGACGACTTAAGCAGACCAACTCTATCCAGCCAGACCCCGGTCTCAAACGACACTTTCGAGCATTCAAGGGCTTGGGCAGCATGCAAGACGGGAGCAGCCACCAGGGGACAGCGTGGTTTGAATCCTCATCAAGCATCGCCCTGGCTCACCCGCCTGAGCAGTTGTCGGACTGCAACTCGTTAAGAGAAGGTGATATATATTGTCATTGTTTACCCACCCACTGCCAGTTGTGGCTTCGCACTCTGGACGTAGACAGGTCCCCACACTGGATGATGGTTCACCCGGGATTTAGGCGTGGTGACGGTAGACGACTCGTTGTTACGGATACTATGCGCTATCCATCCTGGGTGAGCGAATCGACCTACAACACGAAATTCAAGCACCGAAGTGAGTTGATCTCGATCATTCGGCGTACCATGGCTGACGAACGGGACGAACACAGTGGATCATACAGCGGTAGCAACACAGTCACAAAGCACAGAGTAGTGTTTGCCAGCATGGTTATTTCTTGACAAGTGTGTTAATTTGTTCGTCGCGTTACGGTCGTAGCTTTCAGTGGACTCTCCGATTATAATCGTCGCTTCTTTGCTCATTTCCGAACATGTTCATATATTTGTCATATCCGCTAATATTATTACAGCCCTCTTGATACTCACGACATTGTATCAGCATACTATGGAGGCATGCATGTTCGTCAGCTCGAAGTGCGAGCGCATGCCAGCAGTGGCCAGCGGCTTTTAAGAGCGTGCCATAGACGCTGGAGGAGAACGCGTTGCAACAACATGGCGGGCAGGCGTCCGCTCGACATCTTTCTTCTCCGTCCGCATCGACAGTATACACCAGTTGGGCGGTCAGTATGACGACAGCTCTTTACTCGCGCGATCGCTGTCTTCTAGGGCCTCAAAACTCTATAAATGCTCTACAGTTCTCGCCTAAGGGCGATCTCTTGGCTAGCGGTGACGACGACGGAAACATATACATCTATGCTACCCATGGTGATTGGCGAATTGTACACAAAATGAGCGGTCCGTCTCGAGTGACTGCCTTGCTATGGACGGTGCGAAGAGAAGAGCAGTACTTGCATGTAGGCTTTGGGGATGGGATGGTATTGAACACGGTTGTGACTACGGTGCGTACATCATAACCATCTACGGTCGACGTAGACACTGACAGGTTCGCACGCGCAGGATGAACTGTCGGCCACATATCTACCACGGCCGATGGGTGAAGGTCTCATCGAAGATTTGGCGTTCATCAATGCTACCGGCCAGCTTGTGGTCTGTGCGGAAGACAGAGTTGAAGTCTGGACTGAGGTCAAGCCATGTACGCACGTTGTGTGAATATGTCAAAGCGGCTCGAGTTCGGCTGACCATCCCGCCAGCGGTGATGGCAAAGCAAAATATTCCCCCACCACCAGGCATACAAGCTCCGCATCCACGTTCCGTCCATGTCGTACAGGATGGGCAGGGTCTTCTGATATCGTACCTCCACGAAGGGATCTAGTGAGTTATCTTACATGACTAGTAATGTTCAAAAAGCTCATTTGGCTTGGCCGCAAGTCGCTGGGACATTACATTGCGTAACTTCCACGAGCAATGGCACGTAGACCCGCCCAAACAGCGAATGTAAGCATACGTCAGTCTGTCAAGGTGTTCTGACCATGACACGGACGTAGCGGACGATCTGCTTTATCATCCAACGGAGCTCTCATCGCCACGTCTAACCTATACGACGGTTTCGACTTGTACCTCACCGACGATGCCTCGTATCTGTGCACGTTTCGTCAAGATATCGTTGACAACGTACCGCTGCCTGCGGTTTTTGCCCACGATAATACAGCTGTGGTTATGGGAAGTTCATGCGGTAAGGCCGCAATCGGTGACGTTCAAACTGGGCGAACTATCCAGGAGTTGCATCATGACGGTAAGATGTTCTCTGTTTGCGCCGCCATATATGTGTCTGAAGTCATAACAGGTATCATACAAGCGGTAGTGAGTTGTGTGAATTGCGACGTTCAACATCGGCTTCTGAATACTTCCAATCCCCAGTCAGCCACGGAGCACTTGGATGGCGCCAGTCACACGCGCCTGCTTGCTACCGGGACGTCCGAGCAGGGGACAACTACGACTATCGTTATTTGGCGTGCTGTGCCAGACTTAATCAGCACATATGATTCGTTTCCGAGTCCCCATGCGGCACCCGAAGCGTCTGAAGCACCCCTACTTTCATCTTCGCCAGAACCACAACCCGGCCTCGTTGATCCTGAGGAGGTGACCAAGCATGACAACCGGCTGATCTCAAGAGACTCTGCAGCTGTACTTCCCGGTTCCACGCAATTCCGATACTTCCTCGCGCTGAGTAGGCTGTCCTCCGTCACGTTGTGTCTGCCAGCGTAGCACTAATTATACCTGTGACAGTGCTCATCAGTACCGCTATCTCATTCGCATCCATCTATGCTCTGTTGCTCTGGACCTCGAAGGTCAGCATAGATATCGCTGGTCTTACCAGGGAAGCCATCACTAACTTTCGGGCACAGTTAAACATTAGCACGCTCCCAGGTCATCACGTCTCCATGATGTCCATAAGACGTGATCCTGGCACGGTAAGCGAGAATTATTGTATAGATACATCTGGTCGTACTTATGCAGTCTTTCTAGCTTGAGAGGCTGTGGCACTTTGGACGGTATCGGGTTGCTGAGGCAACTGTATCACTGGCGAGAGCTGTGTTTGAAGCCGCTATGAGGTCAGTAGCACGTATACTATATCATCTGTCCCGCTACTCATCTCGTTTAGGTACCTCGCTTACATGGGTAGAGAGATATAACTGAACAGTCTGAACTTGTACTGCGCTAAACTTCATGTTCATATACATCGGTACGGTCCAGGTATTCATCGATCTACGACAACGCAAGTATACTTGTATACTTAGCAATTGGCCGAGCGTGATACTAGGCAGTGACTCAGTGAGTTTATCCTCCCCACCGACCACGAGAGTATGAGCGGGGCTGTGCATTGGTGCTGCATATCATCTATTATAGCTAGGGACGAGCGTCATCTTACCTGCACTGGCAGCAGATCAGACTATACTTGGCACGTAAGCTTGCATTTTGATTGCATCGTGATAAGCGTTACCGTACCAACCGAAGTTTTTCTTTGGGGTCTGCTCAGGGTCTTCTACGACATGCATCTCAAACACGTTCTCCATACTCGCGCCAGTGACCCTATGCAACGGCTTGTTGCAATCCGCCAGCGATTTCTGTTACGATGGCGCCAGAGGATCTCCACCCGCCGACGCAGCAGATGCTCTGCTATAGTGGACGCTGGGATCCGCGCGATCTACATCATAGCGCTGTCTCTGCTATCACTGGCACTGACCTTGACCTATCGACAGTGGCCTGCTGCTGTACTATGTGCGACATGTTCGGTTGACTTGCTCCTCGTATATTGGGCTTCTATCTGTGAGTATAAGATACGTTTTACGGTGAACCGATGCATACGAAGTATTACAGGTTTACATCCCGCCTTGCGACGCCGCCTACCGCCAATCCATGGCCGTGCCAGGAGCGATACACCGATAACTGTGTTTGTGTGGGGATCAAACAGTGGTTTTATTCCTATCGGTAAGCATGTCTTTTCACGCATGTATGCGTCTACCTCTGATTACTTGAAGCCGTCAATCCCAATTGGAGAGTATACGACATCTTCATGACACTGCAGCGTCGTCGGCTCATTCCGCGACTCATTCGCGTTCGACCATCGCTCTATTACGACTCCTTCAAGCGCACTCCACTGCCTGAGGATGCGCTTCTACGAGACATCGGGATACGTGACCTCTCGATCCTCCAACTCAGGTACTCTCTTCCTGGCGGCTCCTCTCGTTCCTCAGGTAAGAATACCAGGATCTCTGTGATGATTCATCGTTATGTGATAATGATGATTCATCGTTATGTGATAATAGGTCTCCTCCCGGATGAAATCGAATTCGACGAACCTTCAGAACAGTTCGCCCAGAAAAAGGGTCGGTATCTATACATTGTATGTTGAGCAATTGAGCAAATACTCACGCGCAACCTAGGTCAACGTTCTCGCCGTAGCGATCGTCGTCGAGAGCAAGATGAAAAACTATTCGACTACGCTCCAGAGTCTGAGACAGAGTCTCAGCCCAAGACTGGTGGTCCAAGCCGGGACGTCAAGGGCAAGCAAGTGCCCGCACGTAGTCCTGCTCAAGCACACGTGGCGAACCAAGGTTCGCAACCATCGTCTAGTGTAAAGCTGAGAGTGACTAACCTCCCGCCATTCCTAGCGGACAGCAAGCAGCGTACAACAATCACGGCCAAAGATACGACTCAGATTGCACCTGTCGTGTCTACATCTCGAGCACACCCTGCGTCTCGCTCTACCACCCGCACTGGTCCCGAGGTTGCCGGATCTCATCTACCAGCGACATCGGAACTGTTGGAGGCGGATCCCACCGAAAATCGTAACCCGGACCCGTCGCCAGCCCACAGTCAGAAGGTGCTTTCGTCGACGGAAGAAACAGCTCGAGACGACTTGGACTTCGTAGAGGCATCTATCCATGCTCGCATTCGCCTCTACACCTTTGGAGTGCCCCTCTCGTTCAACGAAACCCCATATCGCAATCCCATTTTCGAGGCCTCTGATCTCTCCGAGTCGACTCACGCGAACAGCGGACCGTATGCCTTGAATACGAAGATTGAGTCGAATGAGGCCTTCTTAGATCACGAGCACGAGCTCTTGGGGATGTACCGAGATGTACAAGCAATCAAGGCTCTCGGATTTCGTTCTCTCAGCAAGCAATGCTCCACATTGACCATGTTACTCAGCCACGAATGGGCTCGCATGCAACTTCAAAAGGACCGTGAATGGACGAGACAGGCGTCGGCCCGCGCTGCCTCCAAGCGGAAGGGCGCATACTATGTGGACTCTGGTGCGTCATAACACCTAGCATTATCAGCAGTCACTCATGCGATCTTAGCCCGATACTTTGCCAAGTCGCACTTCTTCTCAAATCCTCTTGTCACCGTCCATCACGTCACCGCGCTTCTCCTCCACGTCCTATACAAGGTTCCCCGTCGCGCCACCAGGATCCTACTGGTCGCATTACGGCTGCTCGTCCGCGTTAGCAAAGGTCAACATCTGGAGACCGATGAGACGTTTTTCCTGGAATCCTTGCCCATTGACATCCGCACTATATTGGGGCAGTTCGATCTCGATCCCGTGGTCCACGAACATGTATGCTGTCCAAGCTGCTATGCCATCTATAGCCGTCCCTTCCCAGAACAATGCTCGTACAAGACGACTGAGCGGAGCAAACCGTGCGGATCCCCTCTTTGGCGCGCGCGCAACATTCAAGGAAGGTTGCTGTCATTTCCTCTCCGCGTGTACCTGTACCAAGACATGAAGTTTTGGATCGCACGCCTACTCTCCCGTCCTGGATTGGAAGATATCATGGAGTCGATGCTTAAACGCGCTACTGGGCCAGTACCTCCCGTCATGTCGGACATCTGGGACGCTCCTATCATCCGAGAGTTACGCTCGAGAGATGGGAAACGCTTCGTCGACGCACCCCCTGACGAGACTCGTCTGGTTTTTGGACTTTCCGTCGATGGTTTCAACCCCTTCCAGTCGAAGCAGGCGAAGCAGCAAGTTTCGGTCACTGCGATCTACCTCTACTGCCTCAACCTTCCACCCCATCTCTGCTACCTCCCCGAGAACATCTTCCTCGTTGGTGTCGTCCCAGGTCCTAGCAAGCCCTCCGTCGACCAATTCAACCATTTCTTGGTCCCTCTTGTTCGTGACCTCTTACACTTCTGGGAGCCAGGGGTGTTCTACTCTCGCACCGCGAAATACACCAGCGGCCGCTTGGTCCGTTGTATTCTTGGGCCACTCGTTTGTGATTTGCCGGCTGCTAGGCAGACCTCGGGCTTCGGCGGCTACAAATCAAAGTACTTCTGCAGTGTGTGCAAGCTGCTACGCGAGAACATAGAGGAGCTAGATGTCAGCAAATGGCCGAAGCGCTCCTGCGAAGAACATCGAGCCATTGCGCAGGACTGGAAGGACATGCCCACCATCAAAGGTCGCGAAGACGCTTTTAAGGAGAATAGTATTCGCTGGTCTGCTCTACTAGACCTCCCGTACTGGGATCCCGTTCGCTTCACGGTCATAGACTCCATGCATAACCACTACCTAGGGTTGCTCAAGCATCACTGTCGTGAACTATGGGGTATGAATGCAGACGCTCAGGACGCCGACGACGCCGACTACACTCCGCAGCCACAACAACAAGACATTGCAACAGCCCTCGACAGACTCTATCACGGCACACCCTCGCAACTCAAACAGTGCACGCGTCCAGTGCTGCGATACCTCGTATCTATGCTTAGCATCCCGCACAAAAAGACTATTAAGCAAAGCTTGGTACAAGCACTGTTGGATTATGTAGGTTCTTCTTGCGCCTGTCGCAAATATGCATCAGGCAGCTGAACTAGGTGAATCGTAGCGTCAGAAGGAAGGTATCAAGATCGAGGGTCAAAGCTCATTGAAGATCACGGCGTCATCAAGTGCTAACCCGAGCGGAGACGACAACAATGCACGTCAGCCCCAGGAGACTGCACAAAAGGACCGAAGCAACAAGAACAACGTCGTCGCTGCGGAGAAAGCGTTCCTGAGCGGGAATGCACTTAGCACGCTGTCAAGCAAGTTCAACCTTGGCGTCTTTCGGGTGCTCTGCGAGCACTACCAGCTGTCGTGCGAGGGTGTCAAGAAAGAACTGATCACCCGTCTGATCGAATTCGTACGTACTACTGCTCATACATACGTGATAGTAGCGAAGTTGACACCTCCACACTGTAGCGAAACAATCACCCGCGCGGCACTTTGGAGCCTCGCATTCCTGCAGGCGTCATCGCCGAGGTTCCTGTCCCTGCTCGAAAGACGAAACAGTCGAAGAAACCCTCAGCCGTCACAAACCAGCAGACCGCAGTACGTCCTCGCATTTACTGTATGAACGACTCAGACACATGACTGATCATACTATCACTCATTGGCAGAACGATGTTGAGGCTGGGGATGAGTTGAACGACAACTCGACCAGCGAGAACTCCGACACGATCCTTGGCAAGCATACTCTCAAATACATCCATGAACGTATGCCGCGAACCGAACTCCCTTCCTGGGTCAACCCCGTCCCCGCCAATGTCGGCAAGAAAGCCAGAGGAAAGCTTAGCGCTGACCAATGGCACATATTCTGCGTGGTATACTTGCCTATAATTCTCATCCGATTGTGGTACAAGAAGGGCGATCGCCACAAGGCGATTCTTGACAACTACATGGATCTCGTCACAGAGGTTGTCGTCGGGAGCATGCTGGAGATGACACAAGAGGCGATAGATCTCTACAATACCGTTTCCATTCGGTATTTGCAAGGGATGAAGAGGCTATATCCTGACGCGAACATCACTCCGAATCAGCATAACTCCATACACATCGGCGCCTTCTTCCTGCCCTTATACGGCCCACTTCACGCTATCCGCACCTTTTTTACCGAACGCATGAACTACTTGCTGCAGGGTTTGAATACAAACATGAAGTTTGGCAAGTAGCATGTTCAAATTCCTTCGAAACCTTACTGACGAACATGCAGGAGAACTCGAACCCACGTACCTCAAGCACAGTTGTCACGCGGCAAATTTGCGCCTCCTTCTAGAAGACGACACCATTCGCGTCAGTGCTCAAGAGCTGGTCGAGGCTGTACAAGAAGCTGCCGCCGAGGATAGACGAGGCACGCGGCTGCGCGAGTCAAAGTTCTTAGGAATCGGGTCATCGAGCAAGAAAGGAACGAAGCCCATAACCTTGTCTGACGACTCTCTGCGAGCCTTCATTCAGTTCCTCAACGATGAACGTGGTCAAGAAGCCTTTGTGGATATACGTGAACGGCGAGAGCTACCGGGGGCGCAGCACCTCACGGCCAAGGCTCGTCGCTGTTCCCGCTTGTTCCACGGAGGCGTGACGTTCCGTAGCGCCTCTGACTCGCCGAAGGACAGTAACATCATCTTCGAAACACCAGGAGCTCCATCTTCCCTTCGTGCCGGTCGCATCAAGGACATGTTTGCCTACACCATACATGACGTTCTTGGGAAGCGAACAGAATCGACCTACCTTCTGGTTCAGCCGCTCGAAGAGCTTTCGAAGGCAGACGCACAGAAGGATCCTTACAGACAGTATGGTGTCGTCGGTGGCCGACTCTACTATGCTCGGTACCTGTCACCAGTCGTCATACGAGCAGACCATCTCGTCTCGCACTTCGCGCGCACTCCGATGGATTTCAGAGGTATATCCCAACCCTGTTACCATGCACTCTCGCTCGACAAGGTGGGTCAAACACGAGTAGCTGTCTTCCTCCTCATACTGACCTACGTATCCAGACCAGGCGCCTGGTGGCCCGAATTCCCGATCTAGAGGACATGGATGAGCTGGATCTTGGGGAGATAGACGACTTGGACAACATGATCATTGACTTGAGCGAATTTCAACAGTGATGTTTTGTACTGAACACCACGGCTAATTGAACTTGTATTTCGAAATCGCTCGTCTAACGCGCTTTCAAGGTCTACGCGCTTTCAAGGTCTGACGTCTGCGCCTGCCATAGATAATACTGGTTGCTTTCTCTATACTCACAGCCTTCCTTAATACGCGCGGCGCGGCCGCGCGCAGCGGGCCACGGCCAGATGGTATGATCACTCCTCGAACAAAGAACTTTGAGCCGGTGTTGCGTATAAAGAGGACTTTGAGCCGGTGTTCCGTATAAAAGGCGGGCGAGCGGCGTACCCCTGTGCACCCAACGAAACGCACAACTTTCACAACAACTTTCACAACTGCTCACGACACTACATACTAGCCAAGATGCCCGCCCTTCGTCGACAGAGAACCTTGGTACTCGTGGATAACAGTGCCGTTCGGTCGCTTCTGGACACCACACGTGGCTCTATTCAGGCAAGCGCGCTGCCAATCTTCTTAGCGCTCAGCGCTCAGCTCTTACCCACTATGTTAGACACCAACCCCGTATTCCAATCGTCACCGATTCGCGTTGTCAACTTCGAGGTAAGATGCCTCCCGCTCCCCTTCTGTGATAACTCGGTCGATTGACCTTCAACTACAAAGCCGACAACATGACAAAGATGATACTGGTGTACCGACTGCAGCTGCGTCAGCGGGATCGGAAAGCATGTTCGGTATGTCTGCTCATGTTCATGTGGTCCCGTCTTGACACTCGTTGACAATGGCGGATGCACATGCAACTTGTAGATCCTCTACTCAACACTGGGCCTGATCGTTCATCGTGCACTTCGCCGACTATCGTAACCGGCAGCAATCTCGACAAGATCACCGCGGTGGATGGAGGAGTGACGACTTGTCAGCAGCAAGAACACGGTGAGACCTCACTCTTGCACTCTATCATGTCATGGTGGTTCTCAACCCACTATCTGTTTGCTACGAACGCTGCATTGCGTCGCAGATTATACCTCCAGCGAAGCACCGTCTCATACTCCGAGCTCCACCTCTCCTCCAAACTGCTCATCAGTGCCCTATCTTCGGTTTGAGACGAAGAAAACGCATGGAACGGCTAGTCCCTCCGGGGTTCATACGCTACCCCGTGACAATATCACTCCGGATACTGAGGCTCACAAACTCAGTGGACTGGTGCCACCGCCCGCCGTTCAGGAAGAATCTTCGCTGCTTCCTGTGGGCTCAAGGGTCAGTAGTCAACTTGCACCTGTGCCCTCGACACCCTCAGGCGTGCCGGGAGGCATCCCGCATAGCTCGTCTATGCCAACATTATCTCCTGCGTCGTTTCCCTTGTCTTCGACTCCGACGGATCCGGCGTCGTCATCCTCAACGTTCCAGCCGTTTTCATCGCCCCCTGCCGACGACATACCGCGCGGTAGCAGATCTCAGCCATCTGAAATCTACATGTCCACCATACTCTCGGATGCGGCTTCACCAACACCCCGACGATCCCCTTTCTCTCCTCCTCCTCCTGACGTCGGTAGCATTGCTCGGCCCGCGCGTTCAGTTTCAAGTACGCCACCTTTTCCATCTCCTCCACCAAAGGTCTCGGAACGCGCTGTCGATCTCTCCGTTGAGGGGTCAACTGCTGTTCCGCTTGCGAGTTCGGTTCATCTAGTGTTATAATCCCAGAAATTAGCCCCTAATTTCTTACGTCGCGCCTATGTCGCGCCATAGCTCGGCAACCGTCGCTCGAAACCTTGCGTCGCGGTACCTTTCGAGCATCGTGGGAATCGGGGCTTTCCAAGTATGGTAAAAACGTGGCTGTGCGTGCTGTTTCCGTGGAGTTAGGGCCTACTCTTATTTTAGCGTCGCGCTATCACACTTTCTCTCGGGCCATAGCGCGTGAACCGTCGCTCAGAACCTTGCGTCGCGCTACCTTACGGGTATCACAAGAAGCAGGGCTTTCCAACGGGTGCTCGATTGTGGCTGTGCGGGCTGATTTCGCGGAGATACGGCCTAACCCAGAATTTGCGTCGCGTTTGAATTGATTTTTTTGAAGTCTTACAGGTAAGTAGCTACTATTAGTCTGGTAAGTAAGTGTTGTAGTGGACTATAAGGATCATTAGAACGGTGCCGGGCGCTTAGTAAGCAAATAAGCGCCCAAAAAGGCAAGGAAGCGTTTTCGTTTTTTGTAGTCCTGTGCGAGGGCTTTCTAACCATATTAGTTTCACGTTCTAATACCCATTAGTTAAGGAGTTATAAGCATTACAAAATAAGCGCCCAAACGGCGAACAAGCGTTTTCGTTTTTTGTAGCCAGGGTCAATAGCTTTCTAACCATACTAGTTTCACGTCCTTATCATCATTAGTTAAGGAGTTATAAGCGAAACAAAGTGCTTACCGCTTTAATGGTCTAGTGTTATAATCCCAGGAATTAGCCCCTAATTCCTGATGACGAGGTGATGACGAGGCCGTATCTCCTGAACCGTCGCCCGGAACCTGATGACGAGGTACCTCTCGGGCATCGTGGGAATTGGGGCTACGCAATGAGCGCTCAATCGTGGCTGTGCATCGCCTCCCCGTGGCGCTAGGTGGGAAAAGGTGTAGTGACGAGGTGATGACGAGGTGACGAAGGGCCCTGCTGCCTGAACCGTGCGCGGGAACCTGATGACGAGGTACCATTTTGGCATCGTGAGAAGCATGGCTTTCCGATGGGTGCACGATTGTGGCTGTGCGCCCAGTTTCCGTGGAGTTATGGGGTGATCTCTGTCGTCTCTACTTTTTGAAGGGTTCCTATTAGTATTTCTAATAGTCTCCTATAAGTAGGTGTTACTATTGACCGCACCTGGGCGCTTAGTCAGCGTTTAAGCGCCCAAAAAGGCAAGGAAGCGTTTACATTTTTTGTAGTCCTGTGCGAGGGCTTTCTAACCGTATCAATTTCACGTTCTAACACTCATTAGTTAAGGAGTTATAAGGGATACAAGATAGCCGGTACAATAGAATACACCATATAAGGGGGCAATGACGAACCAGCGACGAACCGGCGACAAGAAGTGACAAGGGGCTGTACCGGCTGAACCGTCGCCCGGAACCTGATGACGAGGGACCATTTTGGTATCGTGGAAACTAGGGCTATCCAACGGCTGCACGATTGTGGCTGTGCGCCCAGTTTCCGTGGAGCTAGAGGGTAGTCTTTGTTTTTGTAGTGCGCTTAAGCATTGTAACAAGTGGTTTTTGAAGGGTCATTAGAAGGGTTGCTATTGGTAGGGCTTATAACTGGTTGTATTGACCGCACCTGGGCGCTTAGTAAGCGAAAAAGCGCCCAAAAAGGCGAAGTAGCATTTTTGTTTTTTGTAGCCAGGATCAGTAGCTTTCTGACTATATCAGTTTCACTTTGTTATGTCAACTAGTTAAGAAGTTATTGGCGATACAAAAGTAACAAAAGAAGCGCCCAAAAAGGCGAACAAGCGTTTTCGTTTTTTGTAGTCCAGTTCAATAGCTTTCTAACCATACTAGTTTCACTTGATTATAGTGAATAGATAAAACGTTATGGGCCATACAAGTTGGCTACTATATATATTGCAGTGTTACTGTTGCGAAGTACTGGTCTGTAATAAGGTACTAGCTCAACTATTTACAGCAACATTCTATTCTTTGGCTGTAGGAATTCTATGGTTGCACAATTGTTGCAAGGCTCGCACAACCGATGCTAGAGATGCATCTATACAAATTGTTGTGATGTACTACATGTTATATAAATATTGTGCGAAGCAGAGCAAGGCTACTATGTGCAATATAAATTACTGTAGTGCTGCATCTAATATTGTGCAGTGATAATATAAGAGGTTGTACTTTGCGTGCAGCATGCTTTGCACGATTTGTACCTGCATATAAATTACCATAGGCTTGCATTTAATAGTGTGCTATTCTTCATCAATGAGTGTTGCGCTGCACAGTCGCTGTATATTAAAATATTGCCGCACTGTACTATACTACATTAATGTTGCGCAGTAATTAATCTGTACCAGGTCAAGCATTGACTTCAGCATATTATTGTGCGAAGCGCGTAATAATATCACAATAGTAACCATCAGCAGGGTAAGAACAGTAGGATAATTAAGTACTGTAATGGATATTGTGCTGCGGTGCAACAACAACTACCGCCTATAATAAAATATTGTGGACTCATACTATACCACATCAATGTTGCGTAGTAAATAATCTGTGCTAGCTCAAGTATTGACCTCGGCACATTATTGTGCGAAGCATATAATGACATCACTTAATAAGTATCAGCAATCAGCAGGGTAAGTAATAGCAGAGTAAGTACTGTCTAAATATAATGTGCTGTGGTATAACAATAACTACAATCTATAATAAAATACTGCCAACCTATACTATACTCCATTAATGTTGCGCAGCAAATGATTTATAGTGTACTCCAAGGGGTGACTTAGGGTTAAACACATACATTTTACAAGGTTTAGCTATCACACCCTCGGGAACGATGCGGTATTGGTCAATGATCTCTCTTGTTATAAGTTAGAACAGCGTAACACACAGTAGAGCCCTTGCAAGATCAAGGGACCTAATGCGCCGTGGAGCCGGGAACGTAAACAGTCCTCGTTCGCGACCACCATAACACTTCTTCGGCGCTGACCTACATTGTGTGCTCGTCGTGGACTCGGAGAAGTGTTGTGAAGGTCGCGAACGAGGACCCGTCACGTTCGCGACCCCATCACACATTAGGCTCTTTGAGGCCCCAGAGGCTCTAACAGGACTTCCGCAGGAAGGCATTACGATCTGCAGTGCATGCAAGTCTGAGAGAGCCCTCTGGGGTCTCTGACCTATATTGTGTGCTCGTCGTGGACTCGGAGAAGCGTTGTGACGGTCGCGAACGAGGACCCGTCACGTTCGCGGCCCTCCGGCAAACCACACAATATTATTATACCTGCCTGCGCACAACTCGTTAGAGCCTCTGCAAATTCACACGTCCTAATGCGCCGCGGGGCCGCGAACGAGACGGGTGCTCGTTCGCGACCACCATAACGATTCTCCAAGTCCATTTCGAGTCCACAGTAGAGGTCAGAGACCCCAGAGGGCTCTCTCAGCCGAGCATGCACCGCAGATTCTAATGCCTTCCTGTGGGGATCTCGTTAGAGCCGTTGAGAGATCAAAGTGCCTAATGCGCCGCAGAACGGCGAACGTAAATAGTCCTCGTTCGCGACCACCATAACACTTCTCCCGCGCTGACCTACATTGTGTGCTCGTCGTGGACTCGGAGAAGTGTTGTGAAGGTCGCGAACGAGGACCCGTCACGTTCGCGACCCCATCACACATTAGGCTCTTTGAGGCCCCAGAGGCTCTAACAGGACTTCGGCAGGAAGGCATTACGATCTGCAGTGCATGCTAGTCTGAGAGAGCCCTCTGGGGTCTCTGACCTTTATTGTGTGCTCGTCGTGGACTCGGAGAAGCGTTGTGACGGTCGCGAACGAGGACCGGTCACGTTCGCGGCCCCGCGGCGCTTTAGGACATGTGAATTTACAGAGGCTCTCACGAGATGTGTGCAGGGAGGCATTATCGTGTGGTTTGCTAGAGGGCCGCGAACGTGACGGGTCCTCGTTCGCGACCGTCACAACACTTTTCGCAGTCCACGTCGAGAGAGAGAGTAAATCTTCATCTTTATACTGCGTGAGCAGGCGAACAGATGCGCCAAGACGCATCTAGTATAGTTGTGTAGTCAATCAGCAAGTACTAGGTATATCGTATCGTATGTACTGTCGCTGTTTCAGTGAGACAGGGGGTGCGGAGTGTTATCATTCTCGTGTACAAGTCCAAGTGTCAGCGCCCGGTGGGATGTCTGTAAGCAAAGCAGTTCCCGTGGAGTACAGCTCATATGCAGCTCGGCGGTTGCGCCTGGGGGTAGTAGCTGCCGTAATGTTACGGTAGTAAGGAGGCGCCGCCCTTGCTATCTCCGCAACGCGGCTATGGTAATCCCAAACATCTTCATTGAATTGACACGGTTGTAATGCCAGCGCCACGCAGAGCGGTGATGACGGAGCTCCGCGCTCACAGTTATATATAGTGATGGTACATGTGCTGGCACCGGTGCCACCGCGTCCTCTCGCCCTCCCATCCATCCATCCATCTTGCCGTGCCATGTCATATCCCGGTGATGGCTCCAAGGCTCTTCCAAAACCTAGGGCATATGTCTCTCGTTTGACTGTGGACCCTCCCATCTCCGGGGCCACCCTGGGAGACCGTATTCGCATCGCTCAAGAGCGCCACTGGCCCTACGTGAAGAAATTCGTACAGGAAGCCAAGTCCGCGATGGACACTCAAACCAAAACCCCTTCAAGATCGGAGCGAGGGAGTTGCGCGCTTCAAAAGGTGATCCGCTCCGACCTCGTCAACAGCATGATCAGGGTCGTCGATGTGAGTGAAGTCTTAGCGGAGCCTATCTCGACAGGCCCTTGGAATTTTGAAACTCAGTACGTCACTCGCCTCTGACAGTCACACTAGACAGACATACTAATCTACCTCCGAGGCTTCCCAAATATGCCACTGAAGCCGAACTCGAACGTCCATGTGTGACAGTGATCGCCACCTTGGAAGACTGGTTGTATCCTCCTGATATTGTACCCCTTGCGACAGCCCGACCCAATCCACCTTCGCATAGCGGGCGGATCCACCGCTTCCACCTGTTCGTTCTAGGTGACAAAATTGTCGGCCAACAGAGACAGAAGGATGGCTCGCGTACGGATGTGTATCTGCACCTGGGTCTTTGGAACCGAGAGGAGTGCTACACATGGTTGAGGAGCAACGGCTACCCAAACGCGGGGACAGAGCAAGGGAACAAACACAAGCCCAGGTGTGTCACTGTCTGATCGGTCTACCGTCTTGGGGCAGCTCCAATGAGTTTTCTAGAACTAACCCTCCCGAGTGGTTCCGCGGTCGTATCTTCAATTGCGAGTTGAAAAAGACCTCCGTGCTCAAAGCCACAGTCCCGCTCATCGCCAGGCTTGACGAGCACGGCCTCAACCTACAGGCTTCATCAGCGAACCCTGAGAACAAAGACCACTGTATGTATGTTCAGGTAAGTCATCCCAATGTCGGCACGGTAGTCTGCTGACGCGTGCCATCAGGTTGCGTACCAAATGCAGACCTCGCGAACGGAGTGGGCGACTCTCGAGTGTCCCGAGTTCATCGTCATCTGCCACATGAGAGAGAGCGAGGGGTACGAAACCCTCTACATTGACGGTCCCTATCGACGACACGAGTCGGTCCTCGAGCCCCGGAATTGCCCACAGCCGTTGGAAATTTTTACGCTGGAGGATTACTTTAAGTTCATGGTAAGGGCATGGCTGGTGAGTTCTCGGTACCATGGCGTGCGGCGTAATCACTTATCCCCTCTCAAGCATGCACTTGACCTGGAGACTCGGCGTGCACAGGAGCATCCTAAAGAGTCCTGGCCTGATGATCTCCCCGAAGAGGACACACCACAGGACGTAGGACAGCCCTCGGGCTTACGTCTACGCGGCGGGGCTGCCTCTTCCGTCGGCTTCCTGGCCAACACCCGTGAACGCGGGTTGAAGCTGGCGGACCTCACCGGAGTAAACGCGATACGGAAGTGGTGCGCAGGTGTGGCGTTCAAGTCCTGCACCAAGATCATCTACCACGCCCGCGACGGGGGCGAGATCATCTCTGATCGCACAGGGGAAGCTCTCCTGCCCCATGGAGGTCTCATGGAGTCTGTGGTTCGCCGCCTGCTCCCGCGCGAGATCCACTTGTCGTGGAAGGATTGCGAGATGCTTCCGGGCGGCCGCATGGCCCAGTGTCAACGCGTGCGTTTCTGGGGCCACACGTTCATCCTCAAGTACAACCACCAGGACGCGCCCGAGGATGGACTTAACGTCGTCGCCGAGTACGACACCCTCCGCCAAAAGCACAGTGACAACGCCGAGCAGTTCAACAAGCTGCCCATCCCCGCCTACTACGGCTTGTTCTGCGACCAGTTCAATGCCGTCGACTCCCACACCATCCTCATGTCGGACAACGGCGACCCTGTCGACCAGGACTCGGAGCTAGCCGACCAGTTCCGGGCTGATCATCGCATGTGAGTTGTCTGTGGCCTTCCGCTTCGCTGCAGTGGTCTAACGGTGTCCCAGCGTGGAGGTCTCCAATGGGATTGCGCGCCTCCGGAACGCCGGGTTTCCAGCGAGGGACCACGACAACTTCCACAATGTGCTCTACAATGGGAAGACAATCACGTTCTGCGACTTCTGCGATTGATCGCTGACATGCAGGGTTAGTATGCGGCTCTTCTCTGTCTGGCTGCCCAATTGTGCATGTGAATCGTTGTATTAGTACCCCCACCGCTCTCTCATTCATCCCAATCGATAGTTGCATCAGGATACCACGTCGTTGGCAGCATCCAGCATTGAGAAGACTGCTAGAAAAACAAAATCAGTAATGCAATATCGCACGAGAAGATGATGAGGACTGACCATTGCCTTCGCTGTTGTCGCAAATGGGCACACTGTGTAATCATGCCTCCCTGCGCACATCTCCTTAGAGCCTCTGCAAGGTCACACGTCCTAATGCGCCGCGGGGCCGCGAACGAGACAGGTGCTCGTTCGCGACCACCATAACAATTCTCCAAGTCCGTTTCGAGTCCACAGTAGAGCTCAGAGACCCCAGAGGGCTCTCTCAGCCGAGCATGCACCGCAGATTCTAATGCCTTCCTGTGGGGATCTCGTTAGAGCCGTTGAGGGATCAAAGTGCCTAATGCGCCGCAGAGCCGCGAACGTACACCATCCTCGTTCGCGACCGTCACAGCACTTCTACGAGTCCATTTCGAGTTCACAGTAGAGGTCAGAGACCCCAGAGGGCTCTCTCAGCCGAGCATGCACCGCAGATTCTAATGCCTTCCTGTGGGGATCTTGTTAGAGCCGTTGAGGGATCAAAGTGCCTAATGCGCCGCAGAGCCACGAACGTAAACAGTCCTCGTTCGCGACCATCATAACACTTCTCCGGCGCTGACCTACATTGTGTCCTTGGCGTGGACTCGGAGAAGTGTTGTGATGGTCGCGAACGGAGACCGGTCACGTTCGCGGCCCTCCGGCAAACCACACAATATTATTATGCCTGCCTGCGCACAACTCGTTAGAGCCTCTGCAAATTCACACGTCCTAATGCGCCGCGGGGCCGCGAACGAGACAGGTGCTCGTTCGCGACCACCATAACAATTCTCCAAGTCCGTTTCGAGTCCACAGTAGAGCTCAGAGACCCCAGAGGGCTCTCTCAGCCGAGCATGCACCACCGCAGATTCTAATGCCTTCCTGTGGGGATCTCGTTAGAGCCGTTGAGAGATCAAAGTGCCTAATGCGCCGCAGAGCCACGAACGTAAACAGGCCTCGTTCGCGACCATCATAACACTTCTCCCAGTCCCCGTCAAGTACACGATATATATATATGTCAGACACCCCAGTGAGCTCTCTCAGCCGAGCCCACCACTGCAGATCCTAACGCATCCCTGGCGGTTAGAGCCGTTGAAAGTTCAAGGAGCCTAATGCGCATTGGGCCGCCACAGCACTACCCGCTGCAGGCGACTCAGTCAACTTACCACTGGCAGACAAGGATGTGCTGCGCCGCAGCCCCTGGCTGAAAAGACATATAGCACTACCCGTTACAGGCGACTGACTTACCACCTGCCAACATGCGTGCTGCGCCCCGATCAATATCATACAAAGCCGCCGATAGCACTACCGGTTACAGGTGACTCAATCAAATATGTGCTGCGGCCCCTGTCAAGATCATACAAAGCACCCCCCAGTTAACTTGTACAACGTCAAACTTAGTTCAAGTTCGTGCTGCGGCAGGCCGTCGCCATCCCATATAAGAGCCGGACTACGCGTCCGCATTCGAAGCAGCCGATTTGAGACTGTGCCGCCCATTCATCATGCCTGACACTGCCCAGCCCCCTTATCCGGATATTATTCGTTGGGTAAATGATGAGCTGACATGCTGACATTAAATATCTGACCCAACTGACAAACTACGGTTTCAGTCGACCACTGTGAGGAGCGTGTTCTATCCCGCCGGCGAACCCAACCCTTTCCCGGTGATGGTAACCATCTCGCACTTTGAACTCCCCAGAGGAGTCATACTCCATGTCCCCGCGCTCGTCCCGTCAGGAGTTCTGCAGTGGGGGACGCCAACAAGACGTGTTGACTTCATCATTCCTGGGCTCCGAGAGCGACAATTCAAAGTGGTGTATGTGCCTGGTTACCCTGAGCTGGACCCCGAGATCGACCCCTCCGCCTGCCGCCCTTTCCTGATCTTCGGACAACACGGAGGAGACTATGTCGATCTTGCCGATTCGGACGATGAAATTGTCCAACGCATCGCCGATGCGTAAGTCCCATTCCATTTTAATCTCCAAGTTCCACTGAATCCTTAGCATGCGCACTGTGATAGCATGAGATCATACGGTCTGGACGTACCTTCATCCCCGGTCCACCTGGGCCCTGCGCCAGCCTCGACAGGAAGCTCTACTTAGTGTGGTTGGTACGCGTACGTGTGTGTGGTAAAAGAGGTTAGATGGATCACTAGAGTATAGCTACACAAATACGAACCACTCTGAAGGAAAGCTGCTCATCGGGAACAATTTCTCCACGTCCACAGTTCCAGCACACATTAGTGTGAGCATGTACTGCACAGCTCTAATGAGTCGCTGATCCTCACCGTCATTCACCAGTCCGAACCAGCATCCAGAGACAGTGAGAAGAGAGTTAAACAGGAGAGATTCTAATAGTCATTTCTGGTCGCGCACGGCCAGTGCCCAATTGTGTTAGTGTCTCCGCGGTCCCGGTCTGGCGCCCACCCTGACCATCGTCACGCAATTGTGCTGTGATTGTGCCACGATTTAATCAAAGTGTTCCTGTGTGATTCCGTCTAGCGCCCAACCGTGACACCATCGTCACGCAATGGTGCTGCGATTGTGCTACGATGGTACCACGCCTTCACAGTGTTCCTGTGTGATTCCGTCTAGCGCCCAACCGTGACACCATCGTCACGCAATGGTGCTGCGATTGTGCTACGATGGGACCTCACTGCACAAAACATTGCCGGTGACTTGGTCACTATACTGTCTTAATACACGCTTTTATCGTGTTCTAACTCTGAAGGTAGTGACTTGAACAAACACCTGCCGGGCCACTCCCCGCGAACCACGGCAGCGCTTGTTCGCGGGTATTCAAAGCACGTGCACGTGATGATAACCTTGCGATTGCCGGCAGATCCACGCTGCTCGCATCCGGCAGCCGACTTCTTAGCCTCGACAGAAGCCTAACGACAATGCCTATGCGTTTCCACCACCCAAATGAGTCCCGCGAGAGCCCCGCGAGAGCCCCTCTGTAGAGTGCAAAGGCCAATGACTTACAGGTGTGTGTTACTAGTGACATCATCCATCTTTGCCGAGCCACGCGGGAACTTGGGATGAGCGCCCGAAGTTAGGCGGGTTCTCCGTTCCCTCTTCGCATTTGGACCTATTCCACAAATTGTTCTCCCTTACAAAGATCAACGCGTCCTCCCTGCTGCTGTGAGTATTAGCGTGCCTTAGGTGCCATGCAAAGACTGACTTACCTAACAGGTAACTTATCGCAGACACGTAGTGCGTATTTTTTTATCAAGGTCTCTCACAAACCAGAATAGGCTTACATTTACCACCGGGTCTTCAGGGTTGGTGCCATCACCGCGCCGCCGCACTCCTGACGACGCTTTGCAGAGAATCCTTCCATGATGAAGAGAAATACAGTCGTCGTTGATCATGCGAATCGTGACAAGGACGGAGAGAAAAATACTGAGATAGGGGGAGGTTCCGATAGAGAGAGAAAAGCGCTGCATCCAACGGTGAGTTTTACGATGGCTGTGATCTCGAGGTACATTAGTGAACCTCTCGCCCTTCATCCTCTTGTAGGATCGCGTTGGCACGAAAACGCCCGGCGCCGAAGAAGACATGGATCCGGTCACGGGGGCAGGCCCTCGTGAAAAGGACAATGAGCGGCAGCCAACAGTGAGTCTCGAATCCTTTTGAGGACCTGTGGCACATTAGTGAGCCCCTCGTTCTCCCTGCTCGTGCAGGATCACGCCGGAACGAAAACGCGCGGTACGGAAGGGGGGATGGACAGCGGGACTGGGAAAGGTCCGGACCAAGAGAGCCATTCGGCCGATCAGACTGTGAGTGTCCCATTCGCCCATCACACATCATCATATCCAAGGATATGAACTTACCGAATAGGAGCGTGTGGGTACGAAGAAGCGGCCGCCAACGGTCAAGGCAAAGCTCAAGGACGCGAGCGTCCAGAGCAAGAAAGAGGCTGAGATGGAGAAGCTACTCGCAGAACACACGATAGGTGTTGCGCAGATGAACACAGTGGATCCACCTCGTTCGTCGGTCGCTCTACACTTTGGTTCAATCAATCCTCGGCCTTTGAATCAGTCAGCGGTCCGCGGCTTGCTGAAGAGCTACAGCGTCGTCGGTCGGAATCCAAACCACTCCGTCATCTACGTTGCCGTGGATCCTGATTGGCTGAAACCGGAGACTTTCGTGACGGACGTTGGGACCCTTTTTGAAGCCCTCCCTCAGCTTCAGTTCACCAACGCTGCCGATGGTCAGACCATCGAGATTCTCAGCGGTCATCATCGCACCCAATCTAGCCGCGTTATACGCGCCGATATGCAGCTCGAGCGAGACAAGTTGCAGCAAAAGCGCCTGGCCTTGATGTCGAAACATCTGTCGGCAGGAGACACCGATGCGGAGAAGCGCAAGCCGGTCGAAGAGCTCGTCGCTGCGACCAGCGCTGAGATATCCCAGCTCGACGATGAGATCACGAGGTGTGTGTTTTGGAAGGTGCAGCTGGTCAACAAGCGTGAGTCAGACCTTCATCCGCGTCGTGTTTGTACCACTTACGCTTGGTCCGACCAGGAACTGCCACACTCCCTCTATTGCAGTGGACTTCTGAGAATGAGATGCGACCGCACTTCAAAGCGACTCCAGAGGAACAGTTTATCCTCGCTGCAGGAAAGATACAGTACACGATCGACCTGTGGTGCCAGGGCCATCCTTCCGAGCCTGTCCCGTCGCCGTCAAACCAGAGGGATAGTGTTTGGCAGACACAAATCCTGAAACAGTTTCCCGACCAGAACGCCGCATACTTTTCCCTTCTCTCGAGTCCTGACGCCGTCAACATGCTGTTCCTGATGGCAAGCCTAGAGCACTTCAGAGGACTAGGGGTCATTCCTATATCCCTGCTCAAACGAGCGTTTTCGTCAGCCACGCGCGCAGACACTACTTGCGGCACAATAGGATCGGTGAGTGCCTTTTCAGCCCCGTTCGAATTTTCATTGATCATCCGATTTTTAAGATGTGGTCACGACTCATCTCCCTTGGCTTCGCCGATCTCAAGTTCATCAGCCGTGCATCTGTCTTTCCATATCTTCCTGACCGCATTATCCCGGAGTTCGCCCCTGAGCGGATCGTTTACCCCACCCTATCCGACGACGCCGACCATGCTGACGGCGTCCCCGTGGCAACTAGCTACGATGCTCTAGACGACAACACGATTGCACTGCTCAATCACATCTACATGGCTCGTCGCGCACCGCTTCTAATATCCAAACAAACACGGTTGCTAAACGGCCTCCCTACTCCGATAAATGAAGAAGGGTTATGGCAGCGCGCTCAGCAACAGCAGCGCGCCCGTCACAAGGCGGAGTTTCAAGGAGTATACGAGCGAGGACTTAATCAAGGACGTGAGCTTCAGGCTCTGTGGGATTCGACCATTGTCGTCGACGTCCTCGACGCCGCGTTCGTGGAGCACGTACAGCCGCGCATGCAGTACCACGGGGATGTCACCAATCCGGTTTGGCAGGACGCCATGGACTCATACCGTCGGCAAGTCCTGACCGACGTCAGCGATATATGGAATGCTCGCCTAGACGAGCTGACCAAACGCGGCGCTGGCACCACGGAAGAACGACTGGCGTATACGAACGCCCAGGCCAAGTTGCAATTCATCTTCCTGTTGCAGCAGTCCACAGCGTCAGAAAGACTCGACATTCCTCTCCCTTCGCCAAAGTACATACCCGCGCTCTTCGAGCATCTCAATCGATTCGAATACACATTCCGTTGGGTGAGTCTATATCTTCCGCTAGATATCCGGAGACTGCTGTATGTGATTCGATCTGCATAGGACGCCGTCCTTTGCAGAAAGGATCACAAACAGGATAGTCGTATGGCAACGCGCTTGTTAGTAGTGTCCCGCCGATGGTGCATCTATTGGGCTCCGGGCGTGCGTGGTTTCAAAGGGCTTCTTTGCCATGGTGTCGTGCTGAGATACGCTCACCCCGCGAACCGAATAACCTGCGGTTCGCGGGCCATTCAAGTAACTTAGGTTATGGGCCGAGCCGCACGTTTGATCATTCGCGGACCCGGCTCCCCCCGCCAACCACGATTAGTGCAGTACCCGGGGACTACCACTTCCTTTCCCATCCTGCGATACAATGCGACCATAGTCTAACGAATCTACTCATAGCTTGCCCGGACGCTTGACCCGCTCTGCGAGCCACTGATTCGCCAACTGGATATTCGAGTCTACGATCACGCATCCTTCATCTGCTCACAACTCATGAACAAAGACCTTTTCAAGCCTAACGACTACATCGATCGTGAGGTAAACGCTTGCCCACCTCAATACTGTTGTCCCCATCGCTTACGTGCTCTAATTTGCAGTTCTACAAATGGTGTTTCGCCCACCAGGACTTGTTTCTCGCCGTTGAAGCAACACTCCGCGAATGTGTCACTGCCGACATGCTCGCTCATTGGGAGATGACATTCAGTAAGTGGGAATCTGTGTTGAGCTCCTGCGCAAAGGGCACGACCCCAGCTCCCTTCGACCGCCAAGATGCCAAGGTGGCAGACCTTGCGCCATGGTTGGTACGCCTCTCCAAATCCGAGATACAGGAGTTCGAGAAGATTAGAGAGTGGACTCGAGTTGCCATGAACTCAGTCTCTCATCTCAAGAGCGGTGAACGGGACAAGCTAGCACTCACGGACCCAGGAAAGAAGAAGAATGGGTGGAGTACCAAGGCCGCCAAAATGTGGCTCCCTGTGGCTGACATGGATAACCTCAACGCTGAACCTATCTTCAAAGCGCACCCGATGCTCTGTCCGCCGTCTCTCAAGAACGCGCCGTCGATCCGCATGATGTTCAGGTCGTTCGGTTGGACAGAATTCCAGTGGAAGTCCAAGAAAGTCATTGCCGACGTCTACGCCATGCTGTGCGTGGTAGGTTACAAGTTCCACGTCGCGACTACCGGCCATTTGCTGCACACGGACGAAGGCGAAGAGCTCCGAACCGCCATCATCGATTTCCTGTCCCTACATTGTCAACCTACACTCGACAACTTCCTCGGCCCGCCGGAGAAACGGTCGAAGAACACTTCGTTTACGTGGAGCAGCTGGGACGACCTCCTTCTCAATGCTATCAAGCAGCAAGCTCTACAAACTCACGGACCTATCGTCAAGTACCTATCCTCAGAGTACGAAGCCACTGCCGAGGAGAGGATAGAACTCATCGCGCGGAAGAAAAAGTACCGCCAAGAGATCGCCAACATCGTATCCTCAGTCGCTCGAGCATCCTGCGCCAGCGCGGCTCCTCAAGACCCTGGCTTTGTCAACCAGGTCGTTTCTGAGGCTTTAGACGAGCTTCTTGAGGTGAGTTCATCCCCGAGGTTATCGGCGCGAGACATAGTACTAACAGCGGGCCTTAGGCGTTACTTGCGAACATTGAGCGTATTGAGACTCGCCAGTCTGGGTATCCGTTACGCGCTCCTTACCTTCTCCATCAGGCAGGTACCTTCTCCGAGGGCATCGACATCTACGTCCCTCAGACACGCCAGGATCGAATGGTGTTCGAGGACATGACGCAGTTCAGGAAGGAGGGCCCGCGGTCGTTTCAGCAATACAAGACCCGTATCGCCCAGTCCGACTTTGACCAGGGAGGTAAAACTTTGGTGGAGAACATCAACGATGGTACCAACATCGTCCTCCCGCAAATGCTCAACGGTTGGCGCAAGCTCTTCCCGAAATCAGATGGAATATCCGATTGGGAGTCAGACGACGACGCACCCAAACGCACGAAGGGCAAGGGTGCAGCCTGCCTTGTCAAGTGGTCGCGCTCAGACCAAGAGTTCACCCTGGCGAAGGGTGGCGCTGACGTACGACCTGAAGACCCCATCCCTGCCGGGCGGTCTACCGGCGGCGAGTCTCCCGAGAACTTACAGACCCTGAGGGACATGGTTACCGCCCCCGGGGACAGTATCGACCTCGACTTGCCTGCGGAAGACCACTCTCAATCTACCGGTAAGAAGGCGAAGGTCACCCCAGGCTCATCGCATCGCACGACTGGTACCGCGCAGGGTAAGAGCTCCACTGCGCTCCCCCTTACCTCTACCAACGATCCCGCAGACCTCAACAACGACTCCGTTCCTCCGATCGATGGTACTGACAGCAAGAAAGGCAGCGGCAACGCTGCGCTCTCTCGCAAATCGACCGAGAACGATGGAGGGGAGGGTTCCGATTCGGCTGATTCGCATCCTGCGCCAGTACGTTACTTACCCTTCGACTGAGTTATCCTATGTTCCCCCTAATCAGTTATATCTCTATATTTCTTCAGGGAAATCTGTTCGACGAGGATGATATCCTCAACTCCGAGACGTCTTTGATCCAGACACCCGCCTGGCAAGCAGAAATCGCCCAGAGGGCTGGCCATACTGGAGACCTCCAGCTCTCGGCCAAGCCCCGTACGTTATTATCATCCGAAGGCTTGGTTGATACTAACTTCCAACATGCGTCACAGATGGGAAACGGGACCGCGAAGAGCAAGAGCAGACTCCAGGGACCCTACCCAAGAAGAAACGCGCTCGGTTTACGAGTTCAACTGAAAATGCGCCCCAGAATATTGTTCCTCGTTCGAGTAGGGTGCGCGGGAAGGGCGGACCTCCGGGCATGCAGCTATAGAAGCGTCGTTCTGGTGCCCGTGTTCCTACCCGCGGCGTGGGGGAAGGAGCCGCGGTAGTCGTTAGGGCACACTACTCACGCGTTCCGCGAGGGCCAAATGTCGTCGAGTGGTCTAGTTATTGATATCGCGAACCACACGAACGATCACGCTGTTTCCCCGCTGTGCCAGACGTCGTCGTCCCGGCCCCTCCACGAAGGCCCTAATGAGGCGCAGACATTAGTATATTACACTCAAACTTTGTCGACCGTCCGTATTTAGCGCGCTTGCTTGTCTGGAAAAATCTATAGGTCGTCTGTACGAGCTCTCATGTGTGCGAGCTGCGTGCAAGGAGCCCTGGTGATTAAAGTGCGCACTGCTCCACCTCGTAGGCTTATTAGGGGCCTTCGGAGGACCTCGTATCAGGCGCCCGGCCGATTTCGGACGGTGGGAAAGCACAAACCGCAGTCAGCCTTTTGCGCTCGAACTTCTATCTTCTCCCCCCAGCTACAATCCCTCTGCTTTCTTTCTTGCTCCAAGCTGCCGTAAATTCAATGCCGCTCCCTGACGATGACCCGCCCCCACCGTAAGTCGGAGAACTTATTAGCAGGCCCCATTCTTTAGTGTCCCTAACGCACGCACGCTCTTATAGGTTGCTCGGCGACGGATATGACGACGCCGACAGTGTCGACGATGAGGCTCTAGGACTGGACGCTTTTGGCTCAGAAGACGGTCCCGCCCCTCACTCTCTCGACTATGAGTCCATTGCTGTTCCGAAGACTTTCGAGACGGACGACGCCCCCGACCAGCACGAGATCACTCGTGAGATCGTAGTCGAAGCCATGGCCAGAGAGAACGACAACAGCGATCGTGCTTACGAGACGCTTCGTGCAAGGCCCGTCAAACTGTCCGAGCTACGCCAACTCTACGAATCCAACAACCAGAGGAGCGCGCTGGAGATCATGAGGCAGAAGCGCTTCTTGGCTATCGACGAGGAGTACATGGCGCCAGGTACCAGCCGAGAACATGTATGGACATTGCACCAGGTACGTCAGGCGTGTACTTCCTGTCTAGTCTCTCCGGGATATTCTAAGGTACTCTACGCCAGACCATGCTCGACTACAAGGCTGCAATTGGAATTGCTCTCGGACTGGACGCTGCTGCCCCTAACCTATCTCACCCCGGTGTCTCCAACGATCCAACGTGGACGTTCAACTTGCGCCCTGACCGTCGCCACTGGGAGTACCGCGGCAACCGCAATTTTCTCGGCTTCGATCCCTCTCATCGGCTCCTCTACTTCGGCTCGACTCACGCAAACGAAGACGTCTGGCTCGCGCTGGTTCCCGACGAATTCGTAGGCCCCCTAGGAGACTACAGTTGCGATGAAATTCAAGACACCAACCAGCCCGCCCGAATGGATCCTGTCGCTGCCAACGCGATGTGGGCGTACGTCTCACTTGTTCTAACCCGGATGCAATACGGCGGGTTCGCGATGACCAGGGACTACCCCCCCATAGCTAATGAGCACGATCTAGGATTGCATACTGATATTCTGTGAGTGCGAAATTTTATTTTCGTGGTCAGTTGCTTGCGAGGAGGCTGCGATATTGGCCTCGGGGGAGCGCTCACGCGTGGGCGACGTCTTCGGCCATGGGCGCCATGGCAGTTTCGTAGCTCATACCTACCTGGCCGTACACATTCCTAGCGACTGGGATGTGTTTATCTCGCTGCACCCCGGGAACAGTGAGCTTCCTCTTTCCCGAGCGGGGAAGCTAATTAGAGGGGTTGTCCTGCGAGATTGCCGAAAGATCTGTTGGCCTCTTTAACCTCCTTTTTCTAAGCCCGCGAAGGAGGACACGCCTCGTTACCGGGGTTTGTGAGGCGGTTATTGATACTTTATGCTACAGCCGGCAACACGTCTACGAGTTTGACATACGTCAATTCAAGGCGCTGAACGAGGAGTTCAAAAGAGGCTACTGCGAGTGGTACAGAAATTCCCCTCCGTTGTACCGTAGGCACCCGTTCAAGAACTCTTCCCCCATTGCCTTTACCATTCGCTATGGACAAAACCGGGAGATCCAATCCGGAGCAGGCAATAAGGCGGACGCTGCGTTCTGGAACAAAGAATTCGACCTCACCAAACTTGTTCGCATCCAGCTTGCTTTTGCCGTCCACTATCGGTCCGTCTTCAATTTATTGTCGCATAGGATCAGGGCGTTCATACTGATGTCACGGAATGCTTAGCGTCTTCCGGCCTGACTTCTGGGATGAGGCCGACGAAGAAGAGCTCTTCGAAGAATACGAAGGCGAGATCTACGATTCACCGGACGAGGAGACGCGCCGGAAGTACGACACGCCCCACGAGCTTGAGCTACTTCCGTTGTACGACGCCTATCACGAGGAAATCCCCATTTATGACGCAGACGGTGTGAAGATCTTGCGCCGTACACCCGGCGCCTTAGACGGACAGTGGCAACTATGTCCCATGCTTCAGGATCTTCGTCAGGCGCACACTCTCTTCTTGGGCAACACTCACCTCCCCGCGGACGACGAATTCGACGGAGACTATCAGGAAGAGCAGGGTCTTGGCGCCGGCATCCGGGACGAGGACCTAGCAGGCGACTACTTTGAGCGCGCGGCTCGCAACGCCCGGTCTGACGACGTCCCTTTCAGATCCTATCCCCATTTCTTCTCCCGCAATATTGGTCAATGGCAAGCCGAAGGGGTCATTAAGCCGATGCAGCCTCTAATACGCCAAATCAACAAGGACGCTGCTTCTGGATCGATTAACGCAATCGAAACCAATAGCTCCCAGTGCTACAACACCCTCGCTCACCGCGTTCGCCCTTCTAGTCGTCTTCATCTGGCTCAGACGGGTCCCTTGACTGGAGTGGCTACTGGGCCTTGGGCCCGCACACGCAAGACTGAGCGCGTCTCAAGGGAATCTTTCCAGTGGGCGACCGCGACCCTTCCCCACCGCCGCCTCGAGCATCAAATTCGCACTTCTGGGCCAGAGTTCTCTCTTCGTCTCGAGACAGTGTACACGATCCACCCCTGTCGCTTGGCTGACCACGTCGTCGACTCCGTCGATGGGTTCTACGACAACGTCATTGTTCCAATCCTGAACGCATCTGTCGACCCCACCGTTCTGAAAGCCTTGAAGAAAACTACGGTCATTTTTCCTCCTGAGGTATGAGCATGGACCTCTCGTCCCCGGGGACGAGGCGAACTTTCGTTCCCGGGCCTGTTGTAATATTCATCGCTGACGCGACCAAACAGGTGTTCCCCGACGTCTATAACTGGGTCACTTTCCCGCTCACCACACTCATGGAGGCGGTTTGGGTGCACAAGCTGAAGACTCCTGTTGAACAGTGCAAAGCCCTGGCCGAGCTTCAACGTGGCGAGGAACCTTCGTCGACGAGGACAGGTACTAAGAGCAGCGCTGCAAAAACCCCGCGATCCACGCGCATGCCCTGGCTGTCGCGCCTCGCGAACGCTCCTAGTCCGCAGTATGTGGAGCTCATCGCTGTGCTCGAACGTGCATACAACTTCGCCCACACGGGAGCTGCGAAAGTCATTGTCAGGGGCTTGATGAACCGCTTGTGGATCGGGCGCGCTATAGTCGACGGATTGATGCCCTTTTTCCTTCCCGCGCTCAAGTTCATGGGTCCAGACCTTCTCCAGCCGGAGCTCTCGATGTCTGTTTGGCCTATCGACAAGAAGACCAAACGGCCTCTTGTTGCGTCTAAACGCGCTCAGGAGCTGACGTACGGGTCGCAGCATTTCATGGTGAGTACATCGGCAGTATCTAATTAGCTAACCCATGGATGGGACAGTCTCTTATCGCACCGGACTTTGGCAGGGTTACATCAGTCACTTCCAGATGCGGCTGGCCATATCTAAACACGCAAACCCAATCACTAGCGCCCCCATGTCTATTGACAACGAGCTGGCGGCGATCGCTTCCATCGCAGTCCAGGCTTTCGTCGACGATGTGCGCGCTCTGGTACGCGAGCAGTTCACTGCCGATCTTCCTGAGTGGGGCGTCGACGACGCCGCCTCAAAGGCGTGGGTCGCCTCGCGCAAGGGCGACCTCAAGACATGGCTTTCAGAGCCTCATCCCCTCACGTGGGGTCCCTCCCAGTCCACCTTTGCTCGTGTCGTCCGTATTGTCACCGAGAAGCCAGTGGACATCGGGAAAGGCATCGCCCAGTCTGCCCGGAGCAAATGTTCCATCAGCGACTTTGTCAACATCTGTTACAAGGCAGCAATCAGCGACACGCTCCGCAACGTACGCCCGCCGCTGTGGACGAAAGGGTCTGCGTGGCCCATTCTCCGCACCGCCGTCGCCGAGTCCAAGATCCGGTTGTCCAACTCTCTCTCCGACAAGGACCACGAGGACGAGATCAAAGCTGCGCTGGCCGACGCTGTGCGCATGGCGCGCATCAACTTCTTCCCCGACACGGCTATCGCTGGGAACCGCGATCCCACCTACCTTGCCTGGACTATCATGGGCGAGTCTGATGCATCGCGGCGTCGCCTCAATCCCGACAACGCCGTCTCCGTCACCGAGCGACTGTCCATCCAGCTCGCTCAAGCCAGCCAGGCGGCGATGAGCAAGGATGTCAACGCTCCCTGGACTGTTGCGGACGTCGAGATACAGGCCTACCACCTATGCATTTCGCGCGAGTGTCTCCCCGACGACTACAGCATCGCGGCTGCTCAAGTCCACAGCGCCGGAGACCTCGTCAAACAGTGCTATAGCTGGGCCGACATATTCCTCAAGCGTTACCCTACCGATTGGCGTACCAAACTCGCCAAGAACCTCGCATTCCTGATCTCCAAGATGACCCCAAACGTCTTTGCAGACAAGGACGACGTGAACAAAGCAAAAGCGCAGCTCAGCAAAGTGAGTCCCAACAACCGTCTGGCCGCCGGGATCGACCTCGCTCGCGCTATGCGCTGGGTATCGAGGCCGCAGAACGGAACCACGGACTCCGCACAGTACTACTCGCAAGCCGCCATTTTTTTCCTCTGTTGGATCCACGAGAAATCCCCTCTTCGAGTGGAGATTGACCGACCCAGCCGCGCGAGCGCGGGCGTCGCAACGTGGTTAAGCAAGCACAGTGAGTAGCCACTGAACGTGGCCTACGGGCCTCATTAGCCCCTCGCTGATATACTGTCCAGCTCACAAGGGCCTTAGCATCATCATTTATAGTGTACTCCAAGGGGTGACTTAGGGTTAAACACATACATTTTACAAGGTTTAGCTATTACACCCCCGGGAACGATGCGGTATTGGTCAATGATCTCTCTTGTTATAAGTTAGAACAGCGTAACACACAGTAGAGCCCTTGCAAGATCAAGGGACCTAATGCGCCGTGGAGCCGGGAACGTAAACAGTCCTCGTTCGCGACCACCATAACACTTCTTCGGCGCTGACCTACATTGTGTGCTCGTCGTGGACTCGGAGAAGTGTTGTGAAGGTCGCGAACGAGGACCCGTCACGTTCGCGACCCCATCACACATTAGGCTCTTTGAGGCCCCAGAGGCTCTAACAGGACTTCCGCAGGAAGGCATTACGATCTGCAGTGCATGCAAGTCTGAGAGAGCCCTCTGGGGTCTCTGACCTATATTGTGTGCTCGTCGTGGACTCGGAGAAGCGTTGTGACGGTCGCGAACGAGGACCCGTCACGTTCGCGGCCCTCCGGCAAACCACACAATATTATTATACCTGCCTGCGCACAACTCGTTAGAGCCTCTGCAAATTCACACGTCCTAATGCGCCGCGGGGCCGCGAACGAGACGGGTGCTCGTTCGCGACCACCATAACGATTCTCCAAGTCCATTTCGAGTCCACAGTAGAGGTCAGAGACCCCAGAGGGCTCTCTCAGCCGAGCATGCACCGCAGATTCTAATGCCTTCCTGTGGGGATCTCGTTAGAGCCGTTGAGAGATCAAAGTGCCTAATGCGCCGCAGAACGGCGAACGTAAATAGTCCTCGTTCGCGACCACCATAACACTTCTCCCGCGCTGACCTACATTGTGTGCTCGTCGTGGACTCGGAGAAGTGTTGTGAAGGTCGCGAACGAGGACCCGTCACGTTCGCGACCCCATCACACATTAGGCTCTTTGAGGCCCCAGAGGCTCTAACAGGACTTCGGCAGGAAGGCATTACGATCTGCAGTGCATGCTAGTCTGAGAGAGCCCTCTGGGGTCTCTGACCTTTATTGTGTGCTCGTCGTGGACTCGGAGAAGCGTTGTGACGGTCGCGAACGAGGACCGGTCACGTTCGCGGCCCCGCGGCGCTTTAGGACATGTGAATTTACAGAGGCTCTCACGAGATGTGTGCAGGGAGGCATTATCGTGTGGTTTGCTAGAGGGCCGCGAACGTGACGGGTCCTCGTTCGCGACCGTCACAACACTTTTCGCAGTCCACGTCGAGAGAGAGAGTAAATCTTCATCTTTATACTGCGTGAGCAGGCGAACAGATGCGCCAAGACGCATCTAGTATAGTTGTGTAGTCAATCAGCAAGTACTAGGTATATCGTATCGTATGTACTGTCGCTGTTTCAGTGAGACAGGGGGTGCGGAGTGTTATCATTCTCGTGTACAAGTCCAAGTGTCAGCGCCCGGTGGGATGTCTGTAAGCAAAGCAGTTCCCGTGGAGTACAGCTCATATGCAGCTCGGCGGTTGCGCCTGGGGGTAGTAGCTGCCGTAATGTTACGGTAGTAAGGAGGCGCCGCCCTTGCTATCTCCGCAACGCGGCTATGGTAATCCCAAACATCTTCATTGAATTGACACGGTTGTAATGCCAGCGCCACGCAGAGCGGTGATGACGGAGCTCCGCGCTCACAGTTATATATAGTGATGGTACATGTGCTGGCACCGGTGCCACCGCGTCCTCTCGCCCTCCCATCCATCCATCCATCTTGCCGTGCCATGTCATATCCCGGTGATGGCTCCAAGGCTCTTCCAAAACCTAGGGCATATGTCTCTCGTTTGACTGTGGACCCTCCCATCTCCGGGGCCACCCTGGGAGACCGTATTCGCATCGCTCAAGAGCGCCACTGGCCCTACGTGAAGAAATTCGTACAGGAAGCCAAGTCCGCGATGGACACTCAAACCAAAACCCCTTCAAGATCGGAGCGAGGGAGTTGCGCGCTTCAAAAGGTGATCCGCTCCGACCTCGTCAACAGCATGATCAGGGTCGTCGATGTGAGTGAAGTCTTAGCGGAGCCTATCTCGACAGGCCCTTGGAATTTTGAAACTCAGTACGTCACTCGCCTCTGACAGTCACACTAGACAGACATACTAATCTACCTCCGAGGCTTCCCAAATATGCCACTGAAGCCGAACTCGAACGTCCATGTGTGACAGTGATCGCCACCTTGGAAGACTGGTTGTATCCTCCTGATATTGTACCCCTTGCGACAGCCCGACCCAATCCACCTTCGCATAGCGGGCGGATCCACCGCTTCCACCTGTTCGTTCTAGGTGACAAAATTGTCGGCCAACAGAGACAGAAGGATGGCTCGCGTACGGATGTGTATCTGCACCTGGGTCTTTGGAACCGAGAGGAGTGCTACACATGGTTGAGGAGCAACGGCTACCCAAACGCGGGGACAGAGCAAGGGAACAAACACAAGCCCAGGTGTGTCACTGTCTGATCGGTCTACCGTCTTGGGGCAGCTCCAATGAGTTTTCTAGAACTAACCCTCCCGAGTGGTTCCGCGGTCGTATCTTCAATTGCGAGTTGAAAAAGACCTCCGTGCTCAAAGCCACAGTCCCGCTCATCGCCAGGCTTGACGAGCACGGCCTCAACCTACAGGCTTCATCAGCGAACCCTGAGAACAAAGACCACTGTATGTATGTTCAGGTAAGTCATCCCAATGTCGGCACGGTAGTCTGCTGACGCGTGCCATCAGGTTGCGTACCAAATGCAGACCTCGCGAACGGAGTGGGCGACTCTCGAGTGTCCCGAGTTCATCGTCATCTGCCACATGAGAGAGAGCGAGGGGTACGAAACCCTCTACATTGACGGTCCCTATCGACGACACGAGTCGGTCCTCGAGCCCCGGAATTGCCCACAGCCGTTGGAAATTTTTACGCTGGAGGATTACTTTAAGTTCATGGTAAGGGCATGGCTGGTGAGTTCTCGGTACCATGGCGTGCGGCGTAATCACTTATCCCCTCTCAAGCATGCACTTGACCTGGAGACTCGGCGTGCACAGGAGCATCCTAAAGAGTCCTGGCCTGATGATCTCCCCGAAGAGGACACACCACAGGACGTAGGACAGCCCTCGGGCTTACGTCTACGCGGCGGGGCTGCCTCTTCCGTCGGCTTCCTGGCCAACACCCGTGAACGCGGGTTGAAGCTGGCGGACCTCACCGGAGTAAACGCGATACGGAAGTGGTGCGCAGGTGTGGCGTTCAAGTCCTGCACCAAGATCATCTACCACGCCCGCGACGGGGGCGAGATCATCTCTGATCGCACAGGGGAAGCTCTCCTGCCCCATGGAGGTCTCATGGAGTCTGTGGTTCGCCGCCTGCTCCCGCGCGAGATCCACTTGTCGTGGAAGGATTGCGAGATGCTTCCGGGCGGCCGCATGGCCCAGTGTCAACGCGTGCGTTTCTGGGGCCACACGTTCATCCTCAAGTACAACCACCAGGACGCGCCCGAGGATGGACTTAACGTCGTCGCCGAGTACGACACCCTCCGCCAAAAGCACAGTGACAACGCCGAGCAGTTCAACAAGCTGCCCATCCCCGCCTACTACGGCTTGTTCTGCGACCAGTTCAATGCCGTCGACTCCCACACCATCCTCATGTCGGACAACGGCGACCCTGTCGACCAGGACTCGGAGCTAGCCGACCAGTTCCGGGCTGATCATCGCATGTGAGTTGTCTGTGGCCTTCCGCTTCGCTGCAGTGGTCTAACGGTGTCCCAGCGTGGAGGTCTCCAATGGGATTGCGCGCCTCCGGAACGCCGGGTTTCCAGCGAGGGACCACGACAACTTCCACAATGTGCTCTACAATGGGAAGACAATCACGTTCTGCGACTTCTGCGATTGATCGCTGACATGCAGGGTTAGTATGCGGCTCTTCTCTGTCTGGCTGCCCAATTGTGCATGTGAATCGTTGTATTAGTACCCCCACCGCTCTCTCATTCATCCCAATCGATAGTTGCATCAGGATACCACGTCGTTGGCAGCATCCAGCATTGAGAAGACTGCTAGAAAAACAAAATCAGTAATGCAATATCGCACGAGAAGATGATGAGGACTGACCATTGCCTTCGCTGTTGTCGCAAATGGGCACACTGTGTAATCATGCCTCCCTGCGCACATCTCCTTAGAGCCTCTGCAAGGTCACACGTCCTAATGCGCCGCGGGGCCGCGAACGAGACAGGTGCTCGTTCGCGACCACCATAACAATTCTCCAAGTCCGTTTCGAGTCCACAGTAGAGCTCAGAGACCCCAGAGGGCTCTCTCAGCCGAGCATGCACCGCAGATTCTAATGCCTTCCTGTGGGGATCTCGTTAGAGCCGTTGAGGGATCAAAGTGCCTAATGCGCCGCAGAGCCGCGAACGTACACCATCCTCGTTCGCGACCGTCACAGCACTTCTACGAGTCCATTTCGAGTTCACAGTAGAGGTCAGAGACCCCAGAGGGCTCTCTCAGCCGAGCATGCACCGCAGATTCTAATGCCTTCCTGTGGGGATCTTGTTAGAGCCGTTGAGGGATCAAAGTGCCTAATGCGCCGCAGAGCCACGAACGTAAACAGTCCTCGTTCGCGACCATCATAACACTTCTCCGGCGCTGACCTACATTGTGTCCTTGGCGTGGACTCGGAGAAGTGTTGTGATGGTCGCGAACGGAGACCGGTCACGTTCGCGGCCCTCCGGCAAACCACACAATATTATTATGCCTGCCTGCGCACAACTCGTTAGAGCCTCTGCAAATTCACACGTCCTAATGCGCCGCGGGGCCGCGAACGAGACAGGTGCTCGTTCGCGACCACCATAACAATTCTCCAAGTCCGTTTCGAGTCCACAGTAGAGCTCAGAGACCCCAGAGGGCTCTCTCAGCCGAGCATGCACCACCGCAGATTCTAATGCCTTCCTGTGGGGATCTCGTTAGAGCCGTTGAGAGATCAAAGTGCCTAATGCGCCGCAGAGCCACGAACGTAAACAGGCCTCGTTCGCGACCATCATAACACTTCTCCCAGTCCCCGTCAAGTACACGATATATATATATGTCAGACACCCCAGTGAGCTCTCTCAGCCGAGCCCACCACTGCAGATCCTAACGCATCCCTGGCGGTTAGAGCCGTTGAAAGTTCAAGGAGCCTAATGCGCATTGGGCCGCCACAGCACTACCCGCTGCAGGCGACTCAGTCAACTTACCACTGGCAGACAAGGATGTGCTGCGCCGCAGCCCCTGGCTGAAAAGACATATAGCACTACCCGTTACAGGCGACTGACTTACCACCTGCCAACATGCGTGCTGCGCCCCGATCAATATCATACAAAGCCGCCGATAGCACTACCGGTTACAGGTGACTCAATCAAATACGTGCTGCGGCCCCTGTCAAGATCATACAAAGCACCCCCCAGTTAACTTGTACAACGTCAAACTTAGTTCAAGTTCGTGCTGCGGCAGGCCGTCGCCATCCCATATAAGAGCCGGACTACGCGTCCGCATTCGAAGCAGCCGATTTGAGACTGTGCCGCCCATTCATCATGCCTGACACTGCCCAGCCCCCTTATCCGGATATTATTCGTTGGGTAAATGATGAGCTGACATGCTGACATTAAATATCTGACCCAACTGACAAACTACGGTTTCAGTCGACCACTGTGAGGAGCGTGTTCTATCCCGCCGGCGAACCCAACCCTTTCCCGGTGATGGTAACCATCTCGCACTTTGAACTCCCCAGAGGAGTCATACTCCACGTCCCCGCGCTCGTCCCGTCAGGAGTTCTGCAGTGGGGGACGCCAACAAGACGTGTTGACTTCATCATTCCTGGGCTCCGAGAGCGACAATTCAAAGTGGTGTATGTGCCTGGTTACCCTGAGCTGGACCCCGAGATCGACCCCTCCGCCTGCCGCCCTTTCCTGATCTTCGGACAACACGGAGGAGACTATGTCGATCTTGCCGATTCGGACGATGAAATTGTCCAACGCATCGCCGATGCGTAAGTCCCATTCCATTTTAATCTCCAAGTTCCACTGAATCCTTAGCATGCGCACTGTGATAGCATGAGATCATACGGTCTGGACGTACCTTCATCCCCGGTCCACCTGGGCCCTGCGCCAGCCTCGACAGGAAGCTCTACTTAGTGTGGTTGGTACGCGTACGTGTGTGTGGTAAAAGAGGTTAGATGGATCACTAGAGTATAGCTACACAAATACGAACCACTCTGAAGGAAAGCTGCTCATCGGGAACAATTTCTCCACGTCCACAGTTCCAGCACACATTAGTGTGAGCATGTACTGCACAGCTCTAATGAGTCGCTGATCCTCACCGTCATTCACCAGTCCGAACCAGCATCCAGAGACAGTGAGAAGAGAGTTAAACAGGAGAGATTCTAATAGTCATTTCTGGTCGCGCACGGCCAGTGCCCAATTGTGTTAGTGTCTCCGCGGTCCCGGTCTGGCGCCCACCCTGACCATCGTCACGCAATTGTGCTGCGATTGTGCCACGATTTAATCAAAGTGTTCCTGTGTGATTCCGTCTAGCGCCCAACCGTGACACCATCGTCACGCAATGGTGCTGCGATTGTGCTACGATGGTACCACGCCTTCACAGTGTTCCTGTGTGATTCCGTCTAGCGCCCAACCGTGACACCATCGTCACGCAATGGTGCTGCGATTGTGCTACGATGGGACCTCACTGCACAAAACATTGCCGGTGACTTGGTCACTATACTGTCTTAATACACGCTTTTATCGTGTTCTAACTCTGAAGGTAGTGACTTGAACAAACACCTGCCGGGCCACTCCCCGCGAACCACGGCAGCGCTTGTTCGCGGGTATTCAAAGCACGTGCACGTGATGATAACCTTGCGATTGCCGGCAGATCCACGCTGCTCGCATCCGGCAGCCGACTTCTTAGCCTCGACAGAAGCCTAACGACAATGCCTATGCGTTTCCACCACCCAAATGAGTCCCGCGAGAGCCCCGCGAGAGCCCCTCTGTAGAGTGCAAAGGCCAATGACTTACAGGTGTGTGTTACTAGTGACATCATCCATCTTTGCCGAGCCACGCGGGAACTTGGGATGAGCGCCCGAAGTTAGGCGGGTTCTCCGTTCCCTCTTCGCATTTGGACCTATTCCACAAATTGTTCTCCCTTACAAAGATCAACGCGTCCTCCCTGCTGCTGTGAGTATTAGCGTGCCTTAGGTGCCATGCAAAGACTGACTTACCTAACAGGTAACTTATCGCAGACACGTAGTGCGTATTTTTTTATCAAGGTCTCTCACAAACCAGAATAGGCTTACATTTACCACCGGGTCTTCAGGGTTGGTGCCATCACCGCGCCGCCGCACTCCTGACGACGCTTTGCAGAGAATCCTTCCATGATGAAGAGAAATACAGTCGTCGTTGATCATGCGAATCGTGACAAGGACGGAGAGAAAAATACTGAGATAGGGGGAGGTTCCGATAGAGAGAGAAAAGCGCTGCATCCAACGGTGAGTTTTACGATGGCTGTGATCTCGAGGTACATTAGTGAACCTCTCGCCCTTCATCCTCTTGTAGGATCGCGTTGGCACGAAAACGCCCGGCGCCGAAGAAGACATGGATCCGGTCACGGGGGCAGGCCCTCGTGAAAAGGACAATGAGCGGCAGCCAACAGTGAGTCTCGAATCCTTTTGAGGACCTGTGGCACATTAGTGAGCCCCTCGTTCTCCCTGCTCGTGCAGGATCACGCCGGAACGAAAACGCGCGGTACGGAAGGGGGGATGGACAGCGGGACTGGGAAAGGTCCGGACCAAGAGAGCCATTCGGCCGATCAGACTGTGAGTGTCCCATTCGCCCATCACACATCATCATATCCAAGGATATGAACTTACCGAATAGGAGCGTGTGGGTACGAAGAAGCGGCCGCCAACGGTCAAGGCAAAGCTCAAGGACGCGAGCGTCCAGAGCAAGAAAGAGGCTGAGATGGAGAAGCTACTCGCAGAACACACGATAGGTGTTGCGCAGATGAACACAGTGGATCCACCTCGTTCGTCGGTCGCTCTACACTTTGGTTCAATCAATCCTCGGCCTTTGAATCAGTCAGCGGTCCGCGGCTTGCTGAAGAGCTACAGCGTCGTCGGTCGGAATCCAAACCACTCCGTCATCTACGTTGCCGTGGATCCTGATTGGCTGAAACCGGAGACTTTCGTGACGGACGTTGGGACCCTTTTTGAAGCCCTCCCTCAGCTTCAGTTCACCAACGCTGCCGATGGTCAGACCATCGAGATTCTCAGCGGTCATCATCGCACCCAATCTAGCCGCGTTATACGCGCCGATATGCAGCTCGAGCGAGACAAGTTGCAGCAAAAGCGCCTGGCCTTGATGTCGAAACATCTGTCGGCAGGAGACACCGATGCGGAGAAGCGCAAGCCGGTCGAAGAGCTCGTCGCTGCGACCAGCGCTGAGATATCCCAGCTCGACGATGAGATCACGAGGTGTGTGTTTTGGAAGGTGCAGCTGGTCAACAAGCGTGAGTCAGACCTTCATCCGCGTCGTGTTTGTACCACTTACGCTTGGTCCGACCAGGAACTGCCACACTCCCTCTATTGCAGTGGACTTCTGAGAATGAGATGCGACCGCACTTCAAAGCGACTCCAGAGGAACAGTTTATCCTCGCTGCAGGAAAGATACAGTACACGATCGACCTGTGGTGCCAGGGCCATCCTTCCGAGCCTGTCCCGTCGCCGTCAAACCAGAGGGATAGTGTTTGGCAGACACAAATCCTGAAACAGTTTCCCGACCAGAACGCCGCATACTTTTCCCTTCTCTCGAGTCCTGACGCCGTCAACATGCTGTTCCTGATGGCAAGCCTAGAGCACTTCAGAGGACTAGGGGTCATTCCTATATCCCTGCTCAAACGAGCGTTTTCGTCAGCCACGCGCGCAGACACTACTTGCGGCACAATAGGATCGGTGAGTGCCTTTTCAGCCCCGTTCGAATTTTCATTGATCATCCGATTTTTAAGATGTGGTCACGACTCATCTCCCTTGGCTTCGCCGATCTCAAGTTCATCAGCCGTGCATCTGTCTTTCCATATCTTCCTGACCGCATTATCCCGGAGTTCGCCCCTGAGCGGATCGTTTACCCCACCCTATCCGACGACGCCGACCATGCTGACGGCGTCCCCGTGGCAACTAGCTACGATGCTCTAGACGACAACACGATTGCACTGCTCAATCACATCTACATGGCTCGTCGCGCACCGCTTCTAATATCCAAACAAACACGGTTGCTAAACGGCCTCCCTACTCCGATAAATGAAGAAGGGTTATGGCAGCGCGCTCAGCAACAGCAGCGCGCCCGTCACAAGGCGGAGTTTCAAGGAGTATACGAGCGAGGACTTAATCAAGGACGTGAGCTTCAGGCTCTGTGGGATTCGACCATTGTCGTCGACGTCCTCGACGCCGCGTTCGTGGAGCACGTACAGCCGCGCATGCAGTACCACGGGGATGTCACCAATCCGGTTTGGCAGGACGCCATGGACTCATACCGTCGGCAAGTCCTGACCGACGTCAGCGATATATGGAATGCTCGCCTAGACGAGCTGACCAAACGCGGCGCTGGCACCACGGAAGAACGACTGGCGTATACGAACGCCCAGGCCAAGTTGCAATTCATCTTCCTGTTGCAGCAGTCCACAGCGTCAGAAAGACTCGACATTCCTCTCCCTTCGCCAAAGTACATACCCGCGCTCTTCGAGCATCTCAATCGATTCGAATACACATTCCGTTGGGTGAGTCTATATCTTCCGCTAGATATCCGGAGACTGCTGTATGTGATTCGATCTGCATAGGACGCCGTCCTTTGCAGAAAGGATCACAAACAGGATAGTCGTATGGCAACGCGCTTGTTAGTAGTGTCCCGCCGATGGTGCATCTATTGGGCTCCGGGCGTGCGTGGTTTCAAAGGGCTTCTTTGCCATGGTGTCGTGCTGAGATACGCTCACCCCGCGAACCGAATAACCTGCGGTTCGCGGGCCATTCAAGTAACTTAGGTTATGGGCCGAGCCGCACGTTTGATCATTCGCGGACCCGGCTCCCCCCGCCAACCACGATTAGTGCAGTACCCGGGGACTACCACTTCCTTTCCCATCCTGCGATACAATGCGACCATAGTCTAACGAATCTACTCATAGCTTGCCCGGACGCTTGACCCGCTCTGCGAGCCACTGATTCGCCAACTGGATATTCGAGTCTACGATCACGCATCCTTCATCTGCTCACAACTCATGAACAAAGACCTTTTCAAGCCTAACGACTACATCGATCGTGAGGTAAACGCTTGCCCACCTCAATACTGTTGTCCCCATCGCTTACGTGCTCTAATTTGCAGTTCTACAAATGGTGTTTCGCCCACCAGGACTTGTTTCTCGCCGTTGAAGCAACACTCCGCGAATGTGTCACTGCCGACATGCTCGCTCATTGGGAGATGACATTCAGTAAGTGGGAATCTGTGTTGAGCTCCTGCGCAAAGGGCACGACCCCAGCTCCCTTCGACCGCCAAGATGCCAAGGTGGCAGACCTTGCGCCATGGTTGGTACGCCTCTCCAAATCCGAGATACAGGAGTTCGAGAAGATTAGAGAGTGGACTCGAGTTGCCATGAACTCAGTCTCTCATCTCAAGAGCGGTGAACGGGACAAGCTAGCACTCACGGACCCAGGAAAGAAGAAGAATGGGTGGAGTACCAAGGCCGCCAAAATGTGGCTCCCTGTGGCTGACATGGATAACCTCAACGCTGAACCTATCTTCAAAGCGCACCCGATGCTCTGTCCGCCGTCTCTCAAGAACGCGCCGTCGATCCGCATGATGTTCAGGTCGTTCGGTTGGACAGAATTCCAGTGGAAGTCCAAGAAAGTCATTGCCGACGTCTACGCCATGCTGTGCGTGGTAGGTTACAAGTTCCACGTCGCGACTACCGGCCATTTGCTGCACACGGACGAAGGCGAAGAGCTCCGAACCGCCATCATCGATTTCCTGTCCCTACATTGTCAACCTACACTCGACAACTTCCTCGGCCCGCCGGAGAAACGGTCGAAGAACACTTCGTTTACGTGGAGCAGCTGGGACGACCTCCTTCTCAATGCTATCAAGCAGCAAGCTCTACAAACTCACGGACCTATCGTCAAGTACCTATCCTCAGAGTACGAAGCCACTGCCGAGGAGAGGATAGAACTCATCGCGCGGAAGAAAAAGTACCGCCAAGAGATCGCCAACATCGTATCCTCAGTCGCTCGAGCATCCTGCGCCAGCGCGGCTCCTCAAGACCCTGGCTTTGTCAACCAGGTCGTTTCTGAGGCTTTAGACGAGCTTCTTGAGGTGAGTTCATCCCCGAGGTTATCGGCGCGAGACATAGTACTAACAGCGGGCCTTAGGCGTTACTTGCGAACATTGAGCGTATTGAGACTCGCCAGTCTGGGTATCCGTTACGCGCTCCTTACCTTCTCCATCAGGCAGGTACCTTCTCCGAGGGCATCGACATCTACGTCCCTCAGACACGCCAGGATCGAATGGTGTTCGAGGACATGACGCAGTTCAGGAAGGAGGGCCCGCGGTCGTTTCAGCAATACAAGACCCGTATCGCCCAGTCCGACTTTGACCAGGGAGGTAAAACTTTGGTGGAGAACATCAACGATGGTACCAACATCGTCCTCCCGCAAATGCTCAACGGTTGGCGCAAGCTCTTCCCGAAATCAGATGGAATATCCGATTGGGAGTCAGACGACGACGCACCCAAACGCACGAAGGGCAAGGGTGCAGCCTGCCTTGTCAAGTGGTCGCGCTCAGACCAAGAGTTCACCCTGGCGAAGGGTGGCGCTGACGTACGACCTGAAGACCCCATCCCTGCCGGGCGGTCTACCGGCGGCGAGTCTCCCGAGAACTTACAGACCCTGAGGGACATGGTTACCGCCCCCGGGGACAGTATCGACCTCGACTTGCCTGCGGAAGACCACTCTCAATCTACCGGTAAGAAGGCGAAGGTCACCCCAGGCTCATCGCATCGCACGACTGGTACCGCGCAGGGTAAGAGCTCCACTGCGCTCCCCCTTACCTCTACCAACGATCCCGCAGACCTCAACAACGACTCCGTTCCTCCGATCGATGGTACTGACAGCAAGAAAGGCAGCGGCAACGCTGCGCTCTCTCGCAAATCGACCGAGAACGATGGAGGGGAGGGTTCCGATTCGGCTGATTCGCATCCTGCGCCAGTACGTTACTTACCCTTCGACTGAGTTATCCTATGTTCCCCCTAATCAGTTATATCTCTATATTTCTTCAGGGAAATCTGTTCGACGAGGATGATATCCTCAACTCCGAGACGTCTTTGATCCAGACACCCGCCTGGCAAGCAGAAATCGCCCAGAGGGCTGGCCATACTGGAGACCTCCAGCTCTCGGCCAAGCCCCGTACGTTATTATCATCCGAAGGCTTGGTTGATACTAACTTCCAACATGCGTCACAGATGGGAAACGGGACCGCGAAGAGCAAGAGCAGACTCCAGGGACCCTACCCAAGAAGAAACGCGCTGGGTTTACGAGTTCAACTGAAAATGCGCCCCAGAATATTGTTCCTCGTTCGAGTAGGGTGCGCGGGAAGGGCGGACCTCCGGGCATGCAGCTATAGAAGCGTCGTTCTGGTGCCCGTGTTCCTACCCGCGGCGTGGGGGAAGGAGCCGCGGTAGTCGTTAGGGCACACTACTCACGCGTTCCGCGAGGGCCAAATGTCGTCGAGTGGTCTAGTTATTGATATCGCGAACCACACGAACGATCACGCTGTTTCCCCGCTGTGCCAGACGTCGTCGTCCCGGCCCCTCCACGAAGGCCCTAATGAGGCGCAGACATTAGTATATTACACTCAAACTTTGTCGACCGTCCGTATTTAGCGCGCTTGCTTGTCTGGAAAAATCTATAGGTCGTCTGTACGAGCTCTCATGTGTGCGAGCTGCGTGCAAGGAGCCCTGGTGATTAAAGTGCGCACTGCTCCACCTCGTAGGCTTATTAGGGGCCTTCGGAGGACCTCGTATCAGGCGCCCGGCCGATTTCGGACGGTGGGAAAGCACAAACCGCAGTCAGCCTTTTGCGCTCGAACTTCTATCTTCTCCCCCCAGCTACAATCCCTCTGCTTTCTTTCTTGCTCCAAGCTGCCGTAAATTCAATGCCGCTCCCTGACGATGACCCGCCCCCACCGTAAGTCGGAGAACTTATTAGCAGGCCCCATTCTTTAGTGTCCCTAACGCACGCACGCTCTTATAGGTTGCTCGGCGACGGATATGACGACGCCGACAGTGTCGACGATGAGGCTCTAGGACTGGACGCTTTTGGCTCAGAAGACGGTCCCGCCCCTCACTCTCTCGACTATGAGTCCATTGCTGTTCCGAAGACTTTCGAGACGGACGACGCCCCCGACCAGCACGAGATCACTCGTGAGATCGTAGTCGAAGCCATGGCCAGAGAGAACGACAACAGCGATCGTGCTTACGAGACGCTTCGTGCAAGGCCCGTCAAACTGTCCGAGCTACGCCAACTCTACGAATCCAACAACCAGAGGAGCGCGCTGGAGATCATGAGGCAGAAGCGCTTCTTGGCTATCGACGAGGAGTACATGGCGCCAGGTACCAGCCGAGAACATGTATGGACATTGCACCAGGTACGTCAGGCGTGTACTTCCTGTCTAGTCTCTCCGGGATATTCTAAGGTACTCTACGCCAGACCATGCTCGACTACAAGGCTGCAATTGGAATTGCTCTCGGACTGGACGCTGCTGCCCCTAACCTATCTCACCCCGGTGTCTCCAACGATCCAACGTGGACGTTCAACTTGCGCCCTGACCGTCGCCACTGGGAGTACCGCGGCAACCGCAATTTTCTCGGCTTCGATCCCTCTCATCGGCTCCTCTACTTCGGCTCGACTCACGCAAACGAAGACGTCTGGCTCGCGCTGGTTCCCGACGAATTCGTAGGCCCCCTAGGAGACTACAGTTGCGATGAAATTCAAGACACCAACCAGCCCGCCCGAATGGATCCTGTCGCTGCCAACGCGATGTGGGCGTACGTCTCACTTGTTCTAACCCGGATGCAATACGGCGGGTTCGCGATGACCAGGGACTACCCCCCCATAGCTAATGAGCACGATCTAGGATTGCATACTGATATTCTGTGAGTGCGAAATTTTATTTTCGTGGTCAGTTGCTTGCGAGGAGGCTGCGATATTGGCCTCGGGGGAGCGCTCACGCGTGGGCGACGTCTTCGGCCATGGGCGCCATGGCAGTTTCGTAGCTCATACCTACCTGGCCGTACACATTCCTAGCGACTGGGATGTGTTTATCTCGCTGCACCCCGGGAACAGTGAGCTTCCTCTTTCCCGAGCGGGGAAGCTAATTTAAAGGGCTCAAAAAGATGTGGGTAAGGGTCAGGCCTAGGTTAGAGCCATCAATTTCAGACTTTTGGGCTCGAGCATACGAGCGCTTATGAGCACGAAGCGCATTGAGCATGCCCGGCACACCGTACACGCCGGGGATGCGAGGAAACTAACGATAGATGTACGTTATGAAAAGCACGTCTAACCGCCCGGGTACGCCGGCTTCCGGCGTACCCGGGCTCTGGGAGCTTATACACGGAGACTTTGTGTCCAAAGGCCCGGGCACGCCGAGGTACGGCGTGCCCGGGCTCTGAGTGTCCGCATCGTGAATTATGCGGGTTAGATGTATGTTGTCAAAAGTATGTCTATCGCGTCCAACCCCGCGGGAACGCCGAGGTACGGCGTCCCCGGACAGTTCGAGCCTATGTCTGCAGTAAATCAAGAATAGAGAGAATTATCCCGGGCACGCCGGGACCCGGCGTGCACGGGCTCTGTACCCCCCGAACGGTACTTTAGGCGTTGGTGAATGTACATTTTAAAACGTTCAACTAAAGGTATGTGTGCACTGTACGTGCGCATGTCACGTGTTGAGAGACTCGCCTGATTAGGGAAATAGGTTCCGGACCAAGGGAACATCATTTAGCAGGGATCGACGTCGTTGGGTCAGCGTCTCGCGGGCTTCGATATACTGAACACACTTCTTTTTGAAACTGCGCGCAGGATGCACTAGTCTCACATTGACGGTCATGGTGAGTGACTGTCTTGTTTCTGCCGTGACTGACCCATGCTCCACAGCCATCGGTGTCGCCATCTGCGCCCTCCCGCGCGCCGTCCCGCCAGCATGAGGCTCCGGAGTACCGGCACACGCAGCCCCTGGATGATCTAGGCATTACACTGCCCGGATGCTTATCCAAAGGAGGGCGATATCGATCGCCTGCTATCTTTTGGTGAGTCGTTCGTCTCTCTCTCCTTTCTCTCTCTCATCCACTGACCATCTACTGCGAAGTAACCTGAAATTTCGAAATATGCAAACTGTACGTGCATTTCGAAAACAACTGCTAACGCTGTAAACTGACGATTAGCTCGCAGAACAAAGCACAACAAGCCAAGGCTGCTGCCCCGGGCCAAGTGCGTCGCGACCTGTGTGCTGCTGCTCATCTCGCTCATCTCACTCATGTCGCTCGATCCGCAGGTCAATCGCGCTGGCAAAGCGCGGCCTGAGGACGGCGGATCCAAAAAGGATCGCGCTAAGACGGTCGATCAGGCCGGATTGGGTGCGACGACCCGTGAGGACGGAGAGAGCGAGCTTGAGGTGCGTACTGCGTCCTGGGCTGCTTGCTTGTACTCTCTCGCTGACTGGGTGATTTTTGCAGACCTCGAAGCCGAAGCCGAAGCCGAAGCCGCAGCCCAAGAACGCGGACAAGGGCAAGAAGGGCGGACCGACGGCGCCCGACGTCGACGTGCATGTCGACGCACCGGCAGAGGCATCGGAGGTGAGCGACTGCAGCGCACGTTCCTCTTCCTGCTCTGTGCTAATTGTGTGTTGCGTTTAGCCTGCGAAGCGCAAAAAGGGGGCTAAGGGCAAGAAGGGCGCGGCGGAGGCCGGGGCGGAAGAGAAACCTGCGCGCGCCGCTGCAACGCTGAAGCCGCAGGTCGCTGCTGGGATTCAGGGCACGCAAGAGACCGCGTCGATCGCGGCTCAAGTGCACAAGGCGACGATCGGTTACGCGCGGTTCAACACGGTCGATCCGCCTCGCCCGGACGTTCACCTGCGCTTCGGACAGTTCAACCCGCGCCCGGTCAACAAGAGCGTAATCAAGAAGCTCGTCGAGGACTTCTACGCGAGCGGGCGCGACCCGCGGCGGGAGGCTCTGGCCGTCCTTGTGGATCCGACGTGGATCGAATGCGAGTCCGTTGTGCAGAACCCTGCGCTGCCGTGGGAGGAGGTTCCCGACGCGCGGTTTACGGCGGCGGTCGCTGGGCGTACGATCCAGGTTCTAACGGGGCAGCATCGGTCTGTTGCTGGCAAGACGTGGCGGGTGGCGATGACAGCGGAGCGCGCCAAACAAGAGAAGAAGCTGGCGAAGGCGACGGAGAAGCAGCAGGCGGAGCAGATCGAGCAGGCGGAGAAGAACATCGAGGAGTTGACGGCGGCCATCAAGGGGGCGACGACGTGGCTGGTGAGGTTTCTGGACCCCGGTGAGTGTTCAGCCGTACGTTAGTGCTGCGTTTTCAAACGGAACGCTAACCGCTCGACGCAGAGCTCATGAGCATCCCGCTGCGCATCCAGGTTGCGAGGAACCCGAAGGCACCTCGTCTCGAGACGACGGAGGCGGAGAGCATGATGATGACCTTGCCGCTCCTCGATGCGAAGGTGGAGGAGTGGGCGATCGCGAACCCGGGGCAGCCGCGACCGGTCCCGGGCACGCTGCCCTGGGTGCAAAAGATTGTCGCGGCGGTGATCCCGGAGCCTCAGCGTCGCAGCGACAAGCACCCGATCCTGTTCCACAGCGAGCCGTCTTTTCAGCTGCTGCGTCAGATGGACGGACTGGAGGCGTACCGCGGCAAGTACGTGATCCCCGTCAGTGTCCTGCATCAAGCGCTGTCGCTGCCGACGCGGAGCAGCACGACGACGAGCCTGGTCGGCTCTGTAGGTGTCATGTTGTTTATTCTGAGCCGAGTCGGGCGTCTGACGTGCTCTTAGTGTTTTGCAGAGATTCTCACTCGGAGCTTTGACATGCTCAGGATTTTCTCTCGGACATCGCCCCTTGTCAACATCCCCGATTACACGACCATTGGCGTCGAGTACGACCCGGACGAGACCTCAGAGGACGACCGCGGTGAGACGGCGAAATGGACCCTCTGGAACCAGATCTCGCCGACGTTGCTCCCGTTCCTCAACATGCTGCGCTCCTGCGAGGGGCTCGACCTCATCATCAGCGAGCAGGTGCGGAAGGAGAACGGCTTCCCTGCGAAGATCGAGGACGAGGCGACGTGGAACATGGCCCAGGACGCTCAGAGCGAGCTGGTCGACGAGCAGTACTACAAGGCCCTCAGCACGCTATCGCTGCAGGGGGAACACGTGGTGTCGTTCTGCACGACGGACTTGGTGGACGCGTTCGACACCGCGTATTGCGCCCACGTCCGGCGGTGGATGGGCACGCAGTTCTTGATGTTTGCGAACGAGACATGGAAGGAGGCGATGGGTGCCTATTGCGAGTCGCTGAAGAAGTCGCTCCCGCAGCTCTGGAAGGCACAGCTGAAGCAGATTGACAGCGAGCAGCATCATGACGACACGGAGGCCGCGGTCGAGCGGGAGCGGCTACGCCTGGCCCTACGCTATGCCCCGGCGAAGCTCAGGCTCATCACCACGGCCATGGAGGTCGGCTTCATGCTGGACGTTCCTTTCCCTAGCCCGTCTTACCACAACGACCTGCTCGCCGCTTTGAAGGAGTACGAACATGGCATTCGATGGGTGAGTGCTTCTTTTGAGAACACAGAGCTAACCGTGCAGAAGAGAGTGTTATCCGTCCAGCGCCCGTCTACGCCGGACCCCGGCGTAGACGGCTGCTGGACGAGCGTTTCGAAACACCGAACTAACCTCGCAGAGCCCGTCTACGCCGGACCCCGGCGTAGACGGCTGCTGGACGAGTGTTTCGAAACACCGAACTAACCTCGCAGAGCCCGTCTACGCCGGACCCCGGCGTAGACGGCTGCTGGACGAGTGTTTCGAAACACCGAACTAACCTCGCAGAGCCCGTCTACGCCGGACCCCGGCGTAGACGGCTGCTGGACGAGCGTTTCGAAACACAGAACTAACCTCGCTATTTGTAGATCGCTCGCCTTCTGGACCCATTCGCAGAGACGTTCATGCGCACCGTCTCTCGTGCGCACGTTGTATTCGATCCCTGCACGTACATCCTTGGTGTCATCGAAGGCAGTGATCTGTTCGATGTCGACGGCGATATCAAACGCAAGGTAAGTAATATGCTGTGCACGTACAACGCAGCGGACTTATATTTGTTAGTTCTACAATTGGCTGTTCAACAACATGTCGAAACTGCGCGCGGTCGACGCTGTCATGCGCCAATTCACTACGAAGGAGATCCTCAGTACATGGGAGATCACGTCGAACAAGTGGCATACGCTCGTTGACCATTTCGGTGCCGACAAGAGCAAGGTCGTCGTGGCGGATGGCTGGGCGCAATTCCACAACAAGATCGGCACATCGCTCAAACTGACTCGTCACGACCAGAACGAGATCGACGGGATGCGACACTGGGTGGCCGGCGCCATGAATCCTAGGTTGTTCCCGACTCCTGAGGTCCTTGCCCGGTGGAAGGCCTCCCCCAACAACACGGGGCACCTCGCGGGCGTGCGGGTGTGGCTCAAGGACTGCGACGTCTCGTTGCTCAACACGGACCCGTTGACGAAGTCGTTGCCCGACATCCCTCCTCCCGACTTCAACCGCTACCCTGCGCTGCGCATGATCTACCGTACTTGGGGCCTTCGCAACGAAAGCTGGAAGACCAAGCATGGCGGGGGGGACGCGCTGACCGCACTCGCTCAGATCGAGCTGAGGCACCAAGTCGCGACCACCGGGCGGGTGCTGCAAACCGAGGACGGTTCTGCACTGCGGACCTCTTTCATGGACTTCCTCGCATCAATATCCACCCCCATGGCGGACGTGTTCATGACGTCGTCCGCGCGGCAGAAGGCCGCCGTACCTCGCTGGTGCAATTGGGACGACGGGCTGATTGAGAAGCTCGTGTTGGACTCTCAGACGACGTACGGTGTCTTGGACGTCGCGGTCAGCAGCTCTGAGCGGACGAAGGCGGTCGCGCGACAGGCTCAGTACGCGAAGGAGTTTGGGCAGCTCGGGAAGTGGCTGGAGAAGAGCACTGTGGCTCGTTGTGCTCCTCACGCGGCAGGCAACGTCGAGTACAACGTCGCACTGGCCTTTGACCGGCTGTTTCTGGTAAGTGACGGTGTAGCTGTGGGTTTTGAAATGCACGACTAAGTCAGGTTTTGCAGGCTTTGCTGCAGAACGCCAACCGGATCGAGGCGCGGATGGGTGGTCTCCCGAAGGAGGCTCCGTACGTGACAGCGGACGAGTACGGAGTCTGCGGGGAGCTCGTGCCTGCGGTGCCTCCCTCTGTTCGCGAGGCCAACTCGTACAGTTCGCTCGAGGAGATGCGCGAGGAGAACCCGGTGCTGGCGGACCAGTACTTCCACCTGCGGGAGATCCTGGCGAGGGCGAGCGGTATGAACCCGATGCTGAAGGACGGTATGCTGCCGCAGGAGTTCGACCAGTGGCACGAGGTGTTTGGGACCTCACGCGAAGAGTGTGTCCGTGAGGCGCAGAACGCTTCGGACCTGACGTCGAGCCTCAACGCTGTCAAGGATGGTAAGCCGCGCAAGCTGACGGAGTTTAGGCACGATCCGCGCGACGACGCGGCTTGGACCGCGGGCTTCCGCAATCTCGACGACGCGGCGTTCTGCAACCGGTCGCACCCGCTGGTCACCGCGCTGAAGGAGGTGCGTGTCTTTGATCCCAGCGTGCCGTCTGGCTTTGGGAAGACTGCGTCGGGTTCTCCGGAGGGGGCTGGTCTCCCCGCGGCGAGTGCTTCTGCGGCGGCCATGGACGTCGACGTCCATTCCCAGGTTAGTGCTAAGGTTAGTGCTAGCTTTGCAAAAGCTCATCTATGTGGTGTTTTCAGGACGGGGAAGGGTCGGTCGTGCCAGTGACCGAGCCTGAGGGTCTCCAGGCCAACGACGAGGACGTTGAACAGGAGGTCGAACAGGACCCCGATGCGGACGCGGACGTGGACGCCGATGCGGATGCGGACGCCGAACAGTACGATGGCTCTGCTAGCGAGGGCGACTCCCCCGAAGACAACGCGGATCTGTTTGCGGAAGGGGAGGACTCGGACCCGTTCGACACGCCCACCCGCGCGGCTGTGGCGGCCTTCAGGGAAGTCATGCCGAGGTTTGGACTGACGGAGGAAAACTTTGTCTTCCGCAATCCGTTGGAGACAGAGGCGGAGGCCACACCCACGCAACTGACACAGGGCAATCCACCTGCACGTCGCGTCCTTCCGCGCGGTCGATCGACGAACCAGACGGTATGTGACTTCGCGTCTGCTGCCGCTCACATCCACTAACATTTGATGACAGTCGAGCCCTGAGATTCCGCTCAGGCAAGATGGTCAGTTGCCCGCAGGGACGCCGCCGGCTTTCGACCTGTCTCAGCCGGGCGGGGGCCCCTCGCGTGCGGCGTCTTTGCGCTCGGACACCGCAGAGGACATGGACATCGGGTCTGACAGCTCTGGGCGGCCTGCGCGTCGCTCTGTGGTGAGCAGGATGGCTACCCGCGCCGGAAAGGCTCCCCGTGTGCATGGGGTCAAGACCGGTACGTGTTCTACAGGTACGGACTTGCTGCGTTTTCATTGCTGACTCCTTCTGTGCAGAGCAGAAGCCGAAACGTCGACGCGCAGAATCGTCTGCGACCGGTGGCCCGTCCGTTCGCCGCAGCCCGGAGCAGCGCAGCCCGAAGCAGAAGAAAGCGAAGAACAGCAAGGTCGTCGTGTCTGACGAGGAGGCCCAGGAGCCCAGCACCCAGGGCACCAGCGTCCCTATGGGCATGCCTGTCTGAGTTCGCGCGTTAGATGTGCTTTGGTAAATGTCCCGCTATCCGCATTCCCCCCGCATCCCGTTGGTATTGAATGGACCGCATCGCGTGTAGTGTTGTAGTTGTGTATCCCCCGAAGAAGTGTATGAATAAAATGTATTATTGTGTCATCCGCACTGCGTGAAAGGCGATGTTCCAGGCGGCGGGTGTGCGCGCCCGCGCGCATGTGGCATGCGATCACCGCGCCTCCGTGCCTCCCGTCATTTAGCCACTGTGATGTCACCGCAGGTAGGAGCAAGGTTTTAGCCATTTAGGCTCGCATCAACGATCAATATTGCGCGCCAACCGCCCCTGTCTCGTTCCGAAACCCGAAGTAGAACAGGGTTGGCTGCGTTCAAGTTCTCCTCCTCCTTCCTTTCTCCCCCTTGTTGCCCACACTCTCTGTCTGCTCACTGTGTCTGCTCTGTGCGTTCTTCAGCTTCCCTCGATGTCTCTGCGTGCTTTCAGCCCTCTCCGGTTCCACGACGACCTGCCCGCCGAGCAAGAAGTACCGTTTAGGTAAGAAATGCGGTTTAGCAACGTGTTTTCGAATGCACAGCTAAAGGGGGAAACGACTTGCCAGCCTGCCTGCTGAGGAAGATGGGGTCGATGCCGACGGTTTAGGTCAAGAAGCGTTCGAGAACACGGCCGGTGAGCCTGTGAACATCCTGAACCACGATGTTGCGTCCCTTCCGGCGACTCTGGAGTGCGACGACCCGCTGTCTCAAGACCTGCTCACTGCGGACGTCCTTCTGGCGCAGCTGCGCGCACGCACCGACCTGCAGGGCTACGCGGCGATGCCTCCCCGGCGGATTTTACTCAGCGAACTGCGCCACATCCGCCATTCGAAAAACGTTCGCGCCGGAGTGTCTCTGCTCAAGGAGAAGCGGTTCGTCGTGATCGACGACGAACACAAGAGGCCGGGCGGACACAAGGACGGTTTCTGGACGATACCGGAGGTGAGTGGTCGTTGTTGATCCTAGGTTCGCGCTGTGAGCTGTGGTGCTCGCTGCAGGTTCGATATGACTACAAGTTCGGGCTGTCCGCCGAGTGTGGTCTGGACGCTGTCCTCCCGAACGTCAAACTCGAGGAGGTGCGGAACGACCCCTCCTGGACGTTCACGTTCAAACCGTCGTGCTGGCACTGGGACTACCGCGGCGACCGGGAGGTCATAGGCTTCGATCCGACTGGGCGCATGCTATACTTGGGCAAGACTCGCACCAGTGAGGATGTCTGGGTTATCATGGCCCCCGACGAATGCGTCGGGAGGTACGCTGAGATGCAATCTGTTGGCAAAGGGCGGGACCCGGCTCGTATGGATCGGCCGTCCGCGAACATTATCTGGGCCTTCCTGTCGTTTCTTTTCTCCTCCATTCGGTACAGCGACTTTGCGCACGTCGCCGGAGAATACCCTGACGTCACATCGGAGCGGACGCTGGCGCTCACGACGAGAATTCTGTGAGTACAATTCTATCCCTAACCTGCGAAACCTCCCTCGGGGACCCGGGTACGCCGTACCTCGGCGTACCCGGGTGTTAGACGTCGTTTTGGAAGACGTATCTACCCTGCGAAACATCCGTCGGGGACCCGGGTACCCCGTACCTCGGCGTACCCGGGGGTTTAGACGTGCTTTCTGAAAAGCACCACTAACCTGCTGAGACAGCATCCCCGTGTCAGTGGAGATAGTCATGCGTTCCCCAAGCGGTCACTATCCATACCTGTGGCTACCCGAGCTGAATGTGTTCATGCAGACAACACGGAGACTTGACGTTCTCCATGGATGATTTCATTGCGTTGAACGACGCGTTCAAGAGAAATTGGTCCTCGTGGTATCGCAACTCTCCCGCATCGTACAAGCTTCCGATCTTTGCGAATGCCACCCCTGTCAGCATCATCATCATGTACGGCCAGAACCGCATAGTCTCCCGCCCGCCTGGTCATGCCATCGACTCCGCTTTCTGGCGCAAGGACATGGATCCCCTCAAGTTTTCTCGCATAGAATTCGCACTCGCGACTCATTATTCGTACGTGTTCGTTATTTGCTGCAGCGCCATCGTCTGATTGCCTGCAGGGTTATCATTCCTCCGCAATGGGCTGAAGTGGATCCCGATGATATTTTCGAGGAGCACGAAGACATCTACGACTCTGCCAACCCTACCACGCGGCGGTTATTCGAGACTGTCGAGGAGCTTGAAGATCTTCCGCTGTACAACGCACTGGACGAAGAGATTCCGATCTACAATGCGAGCGGGCGGCGGATACCTCGCCGCACTCCACAGTGTCCGGACGGATCGGAGTGGCCAGTCGCGGGAGTGCTACAGGACCTCAGCAAGGTCCATTCCCTGTTTGTCGCGCCGTCGACTGTTCCTATCAACGGCGACTTCGATGACGAGTACGCGGATGAGCGGGGACTCGGCCAAGGCCTACGGGACGAGGACATGGACGATATCGACGAGGAAGAGGTTCACCGTCGTCTGCGTGCCAACGACGTCCCCCACACTCGATACCCTCACTGTTTCATTCCGAGCGTCGGACAGTGGCAGGCGCGAGGGTTCATTCAGCCGATGATGCCTCTGCTCTACCAGCTTCACAGTCGTACTTGGTTTGGAGTGGGCCATTCCTGGCAAGGACGATTGATGAGGATGGGGGGACCGAGGAGCTGATATGTTAGATGATTAGTAATAATAAATTATAAGATGTAATATAACCTAAAGCTTAGTGTACAGTAGAATGCTCATCTTATACTTACCGGCCTCCTGCAATTTTTTCCCTGACCAGTTGACAATATTACCGTAGTACAGAACCTTCCCATCATTTTCTGCACCATCGTGGTACCAGACATCTCCTGACTTGTCAATAAACCTGCAGACAAAGTGAGAAGGAGTGAAGTAGATTATACCACACAGCCGGTACATCTGGTCAATATCAGGCCATACAATCTGAGACTCCACTATTATTTTCTGCTGTGCACGAATAGCTATAATGTTAGGTGAGTCGGTATAAGATAATGACCTGTGCATTTGACGCTTGCATTGTGGGCATTTCTTCTCAGATTTCTGGGAGAGCAAAGCACTGATCCATTGTGTGACTGTTTTCCCTTGATATCTACCGGATGTGGCTGGACTATTTTTCCACACATAGTCATCACAAATCCATACTGCTTCAGCTTTGCTATTAGCAGGGCCATCATGGTCACATGCTCGGCATTTGTAGCACTGCTGTAGAATAGGGATGTCAATCTTGATAATGTTCTCTAATAAGAGATATATATCAGTAGGCTCGCTCCCCCGAGGTCCTAGGTCAGGATGTGACACAGCCAATCTATTTCTCAATGTATCCCGTGCTCTCTGCAAAGTCATTGACTTGTTGTCCGGAAGAGTACCATCAAACAATACACCTAAGTCCGTGAGAATTTGACTTTGCTCTGGCATGTGATGTATCCATGCCTCACGGCAGTCAGTATACAGGGTGAGCAACACAGTAAGCAGACTATCATATGCACAACTGTGATTGACAGAATCCCATGGAAAGCCTGCAAACATCTTGCCTGCTGGAGGTTTGGTTACTTTGATTCTCTTAGCTGGCTGAGGCTTTGTGGTCTGTTCAATCTCAGTCTCCTCATCCCGCTTACGCTTAGTAGCATTAGTTCTTGTAACATTGCTGACAGTCTGTAATGCTTGTGACCCCTGTGCGGATACAAATGCAGTCCTATCCCTTTTGACTTGGGGCTTTTCAACTTTCTCTTTGGTGCCGCTGTCTGCCTTGCCGGATGACTGGTCTTTGGAAATTTTCACCAAAGTCCAGGGAGTATCTTCAGTCACCTTTTGAATTGGGAAAGGATCACTAGCAGTCCACTTCAGAGCACTGTGGATAGTCTTGGGTACAAACTTTTCACCTTTCCATTGGCGGAAAGAATGAATAAGTTCATTTCTTGTAATTCCCGATACTTCGGGTGATATAGTACCAAGGTACCGCATTTTTGTGATTTCATCCAGCAACTCTAGCTCTCTAAACTCTTGCCTCAATGAGCCTGCAATACCTCCTGTCAATTTCCCGCTGTCAAATGACTGGACAATGATAGTTCCCTCAAGAGTTGAACCCCGTGACAAGCAAGTGTATACAGACTGGTGTGTTTGACAATTCTGCAGGTCACACACATTATTGGGCCTTGTACGTCCCTGTGATGCAAAGTCTGTCATAGCAAAGTTGGGTACTACCGGTACTTGGTCACGGTTTATTTCTAGTAGCATTCCATTGGGAAGTTTGCACTTCACTTTCTTGTTTACATGCGAAAGCGGGACAACATTCTCTGGAAGACCAGGGAGTTTTATCGGAGTGGGAGCAGCTGTGAGCTTGACAAAAAGTGTCTCTAATGCAAATTTATCCTCAGTGATAGGCCGTGATGTCCATCCTACTACTATTCCTTCCGCACCATTGGTAACTGAGCACTCCGTAGCTTCATTGACTTTGATCATCACCGGCAGTCCAATGCATATACTCAACTGCCCGGGGTGATGCTCAGTAAGTTCATGGGATAAATCCCATAGCCGGGTCTGCAATTCTTCATTGACAATATTGGTAGAACGGTGTGGGTTGACCTTCTTCTTGCGCTGATGTTTAGGCAGGTTCTTGTCATCGGACTCTGATGCTAGTTTGTCAATAGAGTAGAATGTATGCAATGCCTGGTTATTCTCCCTGGCAAATCGCTTAGAGCCCAGTCTATTGATAGCATCTCTGTAGGAATTATATGTGGTAATTACCGATATATTTCTGAACCTAGGCTGATTAATTTTGGGATGCTTCTTGCCTTTACCAGCCACCCGTGATTGGATTAGCTTAATATCAGCCTCAGTACATGCTCTATATCTCAGATTCTCTAGTGCAGTTCTCAACTTTGCATCCTCGGGTTTTTGTGACCGCTGCCGCATATTTTCCCTAAGGATAACTACTGTAGTAAACTGGTGCCAAAGTGCCTTACCAATAGAGGACTTCTGCTTCTTGTGATCATGTGTTTTGTGAATAACTCTTCCAACTTCGTGTGAATATAGCGGCTTTGCTTGGACTGCTGGTGGCAATTGAGCAAAATCCCCGGCACAAATAATATTTATACCACCAAATGGAGTTCCATCATTCTTGAGAGCAGCACACATTTTCGCACAAATATTGTACATACTGAAGCAGTCCAGCATACTGATCTCGTCAATGAATATGTACTCCACATTCATAAGTCGACTTCGCACTTGCATCACATTGGCCACCGACTCAGTTGAATCAGCTTTGCTAAACCCTAGCATAGAATGATAAGTAGATCCACCGATCAGGGAGGCAGCTGAACCGGTTGGAGCCAGACACATGAACCTATAGGATTCATTTCTCTCTCCAAAGAAGTGGGTCAATGCTTTGATTACTTGTGATTTTCCGGTACCAGCCATCCCTCCAAGGTACATTTTGAGATGTTCTCCGCAAGAGTCTATGGCATGATTGGCTACAATTCTAAATGCACGCTCTTGAGCCTCATTCAAACTGAACTTGACTACCGTATTCTCAATAAGTTCCTTGGCCTGAGGGTCGGTAACTTGGAAATTCTTGTCCATAAAGTATTGTTTATCCACCAGTTTCACCGAGTCAATCTCATGATTTACAGGTAATGCATTTGCACCATTCTTTGAAGGTTTGCTCTTAGCTTCTGCATCTCGGGCATCCAGTATCTGTTGTCGAGCTTCAGTGAGTACTTGACGCCATTCTGATGCTGATTTGTCCTCTGGTACAGTCAATCTCTTTGGAATATTCGACAAATTGACTTGCTTCTCATACTGCATTTTATCCATCCATCCCGCTTCCATCATTATATTCTCTGCTTTACCACTGCGTGCTAATCGGATTATCTCTGACCGGCTGATATCTTTCCACTCCTTGCTATTCACTATATCATCCTCTCTATCATGTACTGAAGAGGCAGTATCGAATGTATATTGCTGGACTTCCATCTCATCCAAGTCATCACGGTTCATGTAGTATGAGCCCGACCCTTTCTCCAATTGTTTCCGCATGGCTGAGAAGTCATCCCGGGCATCATTGCACTCATATCTAATATGGAAAAACCTCATAATCTCCTCCTGTCTGTCTGTAAACTGATGGGTTCTGAACGCCTCGTCCCATAGTATCTCCGCACTTGTTCGTAAATCTGACCCTGATCTCCACGGCTTGAATAGAGTAAGCATTGTCATACAATATTCCTCTCTGCTACCTTGATCTTTTCGTGGCAGTGGTCCTCCAACAAAGTTAGGCACAAATGATTCCTCTTCGTTCTGCAAACATACTTCATGACTGCGGCACTGGGGGTGCTCCGCATGGAAAATAAAGTATGAAGGGGACTTGGACTTTGGAGTTAGCTCAGAAACATAATCTTTCTCGAGTGCCTTCGCTGTGGTAGCCGTGGCTGTGGTAAGTAATAGTTCATCTTCAGATTCCTCTACCTCTGCTGGAAGGGTCCGTGTGCTTGGCACAGGCTTTGGGGACGATGACAGCAGCAGCTCATCATCAGAATCTTCCTCTTCTTCTTGAGCTAGTGAAGGCCTGCCCCCGCCACGCAAACCAGGATGTCTGTTGATACTCTTTGAAGTAGATTCATAACCACTATCATCATCCTCATCTACATGCGCATGTACTGGCGACTCATCAATAGTATAGTTGTTCTCAAACTCATCATCACTATCATTTACCATCAATTTTTGAGGAACAGCAAACTTTTTACGACGCTTGGGAATTGCTCTTTTGTGATACTTTCTTACCCAATCATATACACACACATTCTCATGCTCTAGTGGTCTATATATATAGTCCAAGAGAGGAGAGATAGGCACAATCCGAGTTTTACCATCACCAGGTTGCTCGTGATCTAGACCTAATACAACTGTATTTTTGCCATCTTCTGCAATGTTCTTAGAATCGTCCCATGCTCGCATTACCTCAAATACATAGCTACGCCAGTAACAGGTTCGAAACTGATGTCCAGTGTAATGATCGGGATGTTTTAGCAGGTACATAGCAGCCATAGGCCCTCCTATCTCAGAGGCAGCAGTCAATGAGTTGACCATCTTAGTTATGATGCTCCGTGCTTTACTTTTATCACCTTTGATATTTCCAACTATCTCTGGGTTGCGATCAAATACATTTTGAATTGATTGGAACATAACATGAGTTTTTAGTGGAGTCTTTGTGATATAGTCAGCAACATATGCAATGACAGATTTGATAGCAGTTCCAGACATCAAACTTGTCACGTCATGGTTGCATCGCAGAAGATATGACACTGCTGGGGTAAATGTATTGAGCCACGCCTCGCCTTTTTTCATTATTAATGCACCGGTCTCAGGGTCAACCTGAGTAGTAGGAAAAGTGTCTCGAGGAAATCTTGCCTTGCACACCTTTGTGACAGGGTCCGTACAACCTCGATTATCCACCTCATTCATGCCACTATTTTTGGCTCCCTGTGGTACCTTGGATCCTTTGCTTCGTGACACACAGCGATGTACATTAGACAAGTATAGAATCTCATTAACTTCTTTGCAGTAGTTGCTCCACCACTTCTTATACTCAATGCATTGAGTGCAATCAGGCTGCTCCTCTTCATGAGAACACTTATCCGGAGGTGGCTGTGGTAAAGTCTCAGTGGGAGGGACACCGAATGGATTTTTCTCATTAATCTCCTTGAGTTCAGCTGCGACTGTCTCCATATCACTGTCTATGAACTCTCCTTTGTGAGCACTCTCAAGATACTCTACCATGGCTTTTTGGAAGTCTGAGCTGGGATCCGTAATCTTATCTCTTACTTCCTGTGGCGTCAAAGAGTTTTTAATCCATAATAGCATATGAAGATGCAGTGTGAGTCGACCCTGTTGTTCCACAGTACCGTAATATCCTGAAGTCTCTCCGTATAGTCCGGGACGCTCTAAGCCCACACCTAGAACATGCTTGACAAATAAGTCAACCATTGCCTTGAAGAATCTAGCCCCTGCCACGGGGTTATTAGCAATGAGATTCATACGCTCATCTTTATCACGGAATTTGGGAACAAAGGTTTCATTGGTGTCTGCAAAGTAGAGAGCTAGTGGGTGCTTGACATCTGCTGGTGCAAATGTGATGAACCATGACGGTGCTCCGAGATATGACACCAAGGACCATATCTCATTTCTCATGTACTTTTTACTTGTAATAGATCCTTGGACTTTGTAGTTTACGTGGTCAAGATCATTAAGTACCTTGAAGCAGGCTTTCTCTTCTTCGGTTTCAGGCTTGACTGGACCGCTCTTCAGTCGCTCCACAATCTCTGTAAGTGTCCGATGGTTCATATTTGCGATACGATCAGCAATCTCATTGAACTTGCTTTTGTCAGCTAGCAAGTAGCCTGCAGTCGTTGCTTTTTTAATCTGCTCATGATTAAGTGCAACTAGAGGGAATAAAGGTTCTAATTGGAACCGTTTATCATGATACATCAGCAGCTGCTGTTTCCGCTTTTCCTCTGAAACAGTTTTATAACCCATTACATTTCTAAGCCCTCCAAGTCCGTAGGGAAAAAGCCAAGGAAACATTTGAGGATATAGTTGGGGATTGTCATAAATACTCTCTGGCTGCTCAGCTTGACCGATACCGAGAACTTTGCCACCTGACTTGAAGTACTCCACTGCACGAGCAGTAATCTCATGAGGACGGCTGTGTCCCAGTCTTTCAAGATTACTACCAGTAAGACCATGCACAATGAATGGGCAGTCACCCTTGTCAGTACCATCATCTTCTTCGGCATCATTGACTGCAGTAGACTCAGGATCTTTGTTTGATTCCATACTCTGAGTGTAGTTGACAATTACAGGTGGCTCATCTTCGGGATAATTGTTGAGATTTTCATATGAGATATCCAGATCCATATAGTCAGAATGATTTAACTTCAACCACTCCAGTGCACGAGCAACTTTGGCACGACGTATCAACATAGGAGTACGCCTAAAGTCTTTTAAAGTCGGGATGTTCGGCCCTATATACAAGAAAGCCAGTACTTGGTCTAGCTCCTCTCGCGGTGGCGGTAAAGCATTGTATATCTTAGGCATTGGCAGTGAGTGACTGACCACATTTGCCTTCATCTTTGACATACCGGATACGTGGACTTTAACTATACACAAATTATGCTTGACCCGTGATATGATCATTTTCTCTGTCCAACTCAGATCCCTCAACTCATCGGGGACATCTCCAATCCATAGCCCATTTGCAAGAGCATCAATTGGTTTTTTACCATCCTTTAGAGACTCTGCACACGCCGGGCAAATATCATTACAATCTGATAAAAGAACCGGCCCAGGAATTGGTCGTACAGGCTCATTGTCAGATTTTCTCTCTACTCTAGTCACCGGTTCATCGGAACATAACAACTCTCTATCGAAGCTTATGGATGCTATGTCATATAGATTGGATTTGGGAGTTAATAATCCACAGACTGAGCATGCTGACTCAAGAAAGTTTGTTACTTGTAAGTCGTTTGCAAAACCATTTATAGTTTCATGCATTAGACTTCTGTCCACAGGATTTGGTGGAAATGACGATGAAGTGATAGACATATCTGATTTCTGTAATGGAACAGAAATGATGCGGTCCCTCTGGGCCTGCTTTCTTTCTTTTGTGGTTTTAGCCTTATCTACTGGGGTGAATACTGAAAGAAATTGAGAGCATCCATTGCATTGGTGCCCAATTAACTGGCGCATTATGTTCTCCTTCGACAAACGGCTATTAACTGATATTATATTATGACATTGAGCAATATGGAGCATTTGCGGTTTAGTAAGTCGGTAACTGAGAATTGAGAGGGGCAGTTTGAGAGCAACATCATCACCAATATTACCCTGTATAGTGGACAGTATATACCCAGAGTACGTGTACGACTTTGCATCTTGAACCGCACCGCGCGTTATATATGGTCTTAACTCAGAATCCTTCCACACTTTTGACTTGTTATTGCTCTTGGGAAGTTGGGCTCCTCCATACAATGCGTAAACAGGGCCTTGGTGGAGAGATCGAGAAGTAAGTTGCACACAAACCCGTTGGTTTGTAATATGCAAGGACAGCAAACAATCTATCTTTCGACGATAATCATGAGAGTAATATAAGTTCTGAACGCACTGGAAATAAGCCATGCGAACAGCTTTATATACGTCATTGCCAATGTTGATAAGGCTGCCATTCAAGTCGACATATATATTGCAAGATATGCTCGGCAAGGGCTCAGAGTATGTAGAGAATGAGCTTCTCATAAGGGTGCTCTGGGAAACCCTGATCCTTATAGGCACAGAACTTGTCAAGAGGGTGTCTGTCATACCCATAGCTGTACTAGATGTAATGTCTGCAACGAAGACATCCGTGATGAACGCATCTGTCGTGGAGGCTATATGATGCCCATGCATATGAAGCAAAGGTGTAGGGGTTACCATGATGTCCCCTATAGTATCTAGAGAGAAAGATATCAGTCATACGGCTCAATTATAAAAGGTATTGGCCGAGACAGACCTCGAACTATGCTGATACCTCCAGTTATAATGAGAACTGGTATCAGGTTTGTGGTGAGTAGAATAGCTGTACTCCATCCATACAAGAGGAGCATATATGACCATATAGATGGACTTGACATGGTGTGCAGATATCGAGCAAGAGAACTCTAGGAGGTTGACAGATAGGTTGTGGATTGAGAAGAGAGTTGGGTTCCCGAGCGCGCCTAGCAAGTTCAACCAGGCGCCTAGCCAAGTTCAACCAGGCGCCTAGCAAGGTTCAACATGCTCTCACGCGCGGTCAGAAATGAATATCACGTGAGATCTAGGTGGGATAATCTGTTGAGCTCTAAGTTCTCTGCTCTTCTGCCGCCATCTTTAATCACACATCCAAGTTTGTCAACAACGCTGATATCATTAGACAGTCACAACTACGCAATGTTGAGCTACTCGAAAATGCAAAAATACTAGAGATGCTATCTGTTGAAGATGCTGCATACTAAAGGAAGGGCTCCATGCAAGAGCGTAACCAGCCAGCGAGGGGGGAGGAGTAGCACCGTGGACAGGGGGACTACAAGAGCGAGAAAATACCATGGATGATATGAGAGGGAGCGGTGATAATGTGTTGTTCAATCAGAGGCAACAGAGACTGCACCATAAAGGTTCAAGCTGAGACCGTGAACAGCGTCGGGGTGAATGTTCTTTGAAGGCGGGAAGGTGGAAGCACTATAGTAGATGATAGCAACTTCTCCAAACATCAACTCTCGGTTGAGACGGGGAAGCGAAGCAACAGTGTCGTGAGAGAACTTATCCTTGGAGTTACGTCCCTGCTTGAAGAGGTGCCTAGCATCCCAGAGAGGAACTATAGCAAGTCAACGTGTGTTAATGAGATAAAATAAAGAGAACAACCTACTGTCATCTGTGACCTGCCAAGTCGTCTTGTCCCTCATCTCAATGAGTGAGCGGGAGGGCAAAGAGGCAGGAGTACGGCCCTTCTTGGGCGTGGCAGAACCCATGCCAGGGAGTAGGCGGGCTAGAGCACTATAAAGTAAGACCACGAGCGCATAGATGAAGAAATTACATACCGTTGCCTGATGCCGCAGGAGCCCCGCTCGGAAAGGTTCGGAAGGACAGGCCGTTGATCCTCCCATTGCCGTCAACCATCTGGACGCCAAAGGTAGGGACCCCCAAGCACTCGCTGCCCACCACCTGAGCCATCCAGGCCAGCGCCTGCTCGTTCTCACCACGCAGAGGGCTGAGCAAGATCTGTTTGGCTCTCTTCTGTGCGAATGGAGCAGGATTAATGATGTTGCACCCTAGAACGACCCCAACAGTGCAGAGGATCGCACGGTGAGGGCCACCAACTGCGGGCATAGAAACCACAGGATAGGAAGACGCGTTGGTGTTGTAGACGTGCGTCATAGCAAGCGTAGGAGCAGCTCTAGCAGGGTTGATTACCCCAGGGCTGCCCATATCGCCGCCGTAGGAGTACTGAATAAGCTCTAGAAGAGCTCTAGATTATACGTTAGCAGTTAGATTGTTGATCTTAGGCGAGAACGACTTACTCTTTATCCACTGGGTATCGGGGCTGATCGAGGATTCCCTCAGAAAGCAGAATAGTGGTGAGAGTATATGCCCCTGTATCTGGGTAGTGGTCCCTAGACAGTCCCATCAGCTATACTCATATGCTAGATAACACCGATATGCTCACTTGAGGGATGGGAGATATGCGTATGTCGCCTTAAGTAGGATGTCGGTCGCGTCGTCGTCCTCCATGTCGACACCTGGACCGTAGCCAATGGCGTGCACCGTAGGAAGGGGTTCCGTATAGTGTGTTGAGGTTGCTTAAAAGTTATAGTATAGACATGTGTAAACAACAAGAAGATGATATGATAGTAATACCACGTACCAGTCTGGACAGCGTCACTGTCATTGTCGTCGATCTCATCATCCACCTCCATGTCCCAAACAGGGGAGCTAGGACGAGTGATGACCTCCTTGATTGGAGAGGTGTCGGGAATCTCAACAGTTTCCCTGACGAAGCATCAGTATCTGGCAGCAATCTGAATAGTAACATGCACTAACTTGGAGATGCGCACACGACGGGGAGAGCGAGGATCATTCTTCACCCTGCCCTCTGTCTTGGAAGACGAGTCCCTAGAGGGTGTTAAGATAGTGATCCAGTAGTATCAATGCTAAGGCTGTACATACTTGGTGTTGTCGGTCTTCTCCTGCTTGATGGCATCCAGCCTATAGCACATATGTTAAAGAAGGGCGACACATGTCTATATTAAATGGGACATACACTTCATGTAACTGGTCAAAGTTCTCGGTGGACGACATGTCCTTACGGAAGAGAGCGGTCTGGGTACGGTAACTGGAGAGAGTGTGAGGATGTGATTGAGAGATGTATGATAAAACTAGTACGTCTCAGTATCAACCTCGGTGGGGTTGAATACTTCCTCTGCGGAGCTAGACGACAAAGGTAATCAGTAACGCTATAGCAGTAGAAGAGTAAATACTACTTACTCTGGAGCCTTGCCGCGAGAACGAGCGGCAGGGGTGACTTTGCGGCCAGTAGCCTTCATACCGGTCTTGGGAGTAGCAGCCTGTACCTTCCCAGTCACCTTGGCCTTCGGTGTTGGCTTCGTTGAAAACTTTGCAGCAGGAGGCAAAGCAGGCTCAGCTGGAGCACGAGCACGGGCACCCTTGCCTCGAGGAAGAGGAGGGACTGCCTTCTTCTGAGTAGCCTTAGGAGCCTCGACAACGTCCCAGTCTTCAGAAATGGTGTCAGAGACTTGAGGTTTGCTTTAAAAGAATACATGACAGTCTTGAAAGGGAGGTCAAAGATAATAGAGAACATACCTGCTTGCCACAGTGCGAGTCTTCTTCATCGGACTTTCCCTTTAAAGGGGTGAGTAGAAATCAGAAGAGCATGAAGCAGCTATCACGTACTCTTCGTACTCATCAGAGTCCTCCTCCTTGGCCCGCTTAGCAGTAGGAGTGCGACGGAAGGCAGTGGTTGTTCCCTTGCGACGAGAAGGTGTCATAGCCTCAGCTTTCACGGGAGTGGGCGCTGCGCTGCTTTTTCTACAGTAAAGCAGTTGGAGCACATGTAGACATTAAGCAGTTAAATCTTAACGTACACTGGTGATGGAGAGCCGGGGCTGATGGTCTCCATATCATCAACCTTCCGACCACGGCTAAGAACGAATACTCATAAGACATCTAAAGGGAGTGTGGAGATGTGAAGCACATACCGTGTTGCCCTTGGAGTGCGCTCCACATCAGGACGCACATCGGGCTCATCCTCCTCTGAAGCAATGACTGTGTCAGACGACTGGTCATTCTGCGTGGTCACAGAGTCCCCATCATCCTCCACCTCTTCGTCATCACTGGAGAAGTATTATAGCATTGAGAAGATGATACTATGAGAGTAGGCGTACCTTTCAATGTTGTGTGAGGACATTAACTCCGAGTTGTCCCGGTTGTCCGCATCCATCTCTTCATCGACCTCGACATCATCATCGTTGTCATCAGCCTCCTCAGCCTCGGAGTCCACATACTCTGGGCTATGATAGAAAGGTTAAGTAGAATAGTAGAGGTCAATGGCGGAGACAGACATACGTTTTGATAGCCTTCCCTCTCGGGGCGCGACCGCCAGTGCTCATGCTGGAAGAAGAAGGATAAGTTCGATGCGGAAAGAGATAAACTGCCGCTCAAGGGCTCACCGCGTAGCACGAGTAGCCTTGGCCGCTGTAGGCTTTGCAGGTGCAGGCTTCGCAGCAGGCTTACGAGTACCACCAGCCTTGCGGGCAGGGGCGGCACCCTTGGCTCTAGAAGAGTAGTCCATCAAACTTGGTGGCAAGAAGAAGGTTCGAGCAAAGGGGCATACTTGGCAGCCTGAGCAGCAGTAGCAGTGGAGGAGGAAGCAGAGCGACGAGGAGCCATGATGATAAAGGACTTGGATATGAGATGAGGTTGGATAGGATATGGAGGGGAGGAACGCGAGGATGGCAGGTGCAGGGGGAGAGAACTTTGGGGAGTGGGCAAAGAGACAAAGGACTCTGAGCACGAACGACCCGACCTGCTCTGTATTTAACATCCTCGCCAGTGAGATGTTTGGTCATTGTTTGTCTACCCCTGATTCTGAGCGAAATGCGGCAGAACATGAGGATTGGAAATCATCTGCAAGCGATATTGGCGTGGTGGAAGTGATTCCCGTCGCTAGTATCTCTTTGACCAACTGTGCTCCCTCACCTGTAATGCCTGACTCCTAGCTATGCATGATAGCACATAGAGTATCTGCCAAATAACATGAACCACAGCAGCATAAGAGAAGGACCCAGGACCGTATCCCCTACAGTGGCAGATACCATGTAGCACTTCGGAAGGTAAAACTCGGCTATTAGACCCAGGATGGATGTTAGCCGACTTCGGTTGCTCTGCAACCATGCCATGCACCGATCGGCAGTAGGGCTGGGCTACTCTGAAACGTTGCCTACGTGTACACAATTTCGAATGCAGGGCCGTTTAGGAGAGGGAGTGCTGTCACATATACTGGCGAGAAATCTCCCAGTCCCACTTTGCTTCGCCCTACTTCTGCATGGTGTTGTTCAGCTTTACATCAATATTCCTCGACTTTCACTTACACAATCTCTCGAATCGCTATGTCTTATCTTGCCCAGCTGCGTCAGGATCCTACCAAATATCGTGAGTTAATCACAGTGCATACTACGGCCCGGAACAGTGACCCAGGATGGACATTAGAAGAGCTGTTAGAGAACCACATGAAGGCTCTACTGGCATCTGACTTGCAAGCTCCCTTTCAGCAGCTTGCCAGTGTCGATGAGGTAAGCAGTGGAACATCATTCATGGAGTCATTGTGCGGATTGTTGACTGTGACGGTTTCGGTAGACCAATCCTCCTGCGACCGTCGCCGAGCTATGCGAGAGGAACGGTGGAAGGATCCTGTTGCTAACCTACCCGCACGGCAAGGAGAACGAGGTGGAGGAAGTAATCTTAAAGGTTCAGGGATATCTTTTGGACTACAAACTGCCTCCAATACGGCAAGCGGAGTGAGTACTCAACATCATCATCTCTTGTGAATCAACACATACCAAGCATTGCGATACGTTAGCATCCCTCGTAACTCAAATCGCATCATTGACATGAAGCAATTTGTGACTTTGACTGGCCTTGGTGCGAAGAGTTTTGATCGAGCTGTCCAAGGACTTGGGAACGTGTATCAGATGTTCCATGCGGAGATACAGCGCCGTGGATGTCAGCTTCGTTCATGGAAGCCAAGCAGAGATGGAACTCACCTCGCCATTACGTTTTCCAACCGATACTTCACCTCCGTCAAAGCCGCTGACGGCGAGCAACCCATCGACCTTCTCAACACCATCGACCCTTTGAACGTCATAGGTCCCCTGCTCCGAAGCGAGATACACATTCTGGAGAACGTAGTCGAATACTGGATGCAATCTGAGAGTCAACCGTACGTTTCAGAACACTTGTACTGGCCCGAGGTACTTTGTATACTCACCACTGCCATAACCAACAGGACCATCTATTCTGTTATCAAGCCTGAGATCCTGTGTCATAGCAACATGATAGAGGTTCAGATCGCGTTTCAAGCGGTGCGAGTTGGGAGGCGCGAGTATGTCTTTCTTCCAAAGCTCAGAGCTATCTGTGTTTTGAACCGCCAAGCCGAACGTGTGAGTAAACATCTGCCTCTAGTACTGCTTCAACGGTGGGCGACGCCACTTACCAAGTCTGATACATAGGAGTACAATGCTGCCGCTATACGAGCTCTCAGTACTCGTGTTGTGTCGCCACTGAAGAAGATCAAGAGGAAGGTGGGATACGGCCAAGCTAGCGAAGAGTCGCAACAGGAGGAGGAGGATGCTCCTCAGAATGAGTTGAAGAGACTGTGTCTCACGCCTACTTCTGATGGTGATCACACCATGTCAACGTCTTAGAGATAGATCAAGTCTCCAATGTGGTGCTGAATTGCCTTACTTGCCCTATCTAATACAATTTCGTTGTACATACAGATCGATCTTGTCTATTCACGAAGATGTCGCTTTGTACGCTGATACTTACATAGGGTATGCTCCACCATTATTGCATCGAAGGTTATACTCGCCTTCTCTGGCCCTGTGAGCGCGGCGTCCAAGAAATTGAACACCTCCGTCAGTGCCTGGACTGTGTCGTCCACCCCCGAGGCCTTGTCGTATTGGTCTGATAAGCTGTACAGACACTTTCGAGGGCCCTTGTCGTTGCGGTGGACGATCGCGCCAAGCTCTTGCAGGGTGGGTTCCGCTATGTTGCCTGCGTAGACCATGTCGGCTGCGAGGAGATACGCCGTCAGCTGACCCAAAAGAGGCAGCATCTTCCTTGGCTTCCACTCCCCACCTATCTTGACCTTCTCCGTTGCCTGAAACCACCGGTAGCAGGATGCGAAGGACGGCTTGCAACCAGACGGGGACGTAGCACCGCTAGTCTTGAGAAACTGACTCCAGCGAGCGTCGTGGTCATAGTAGCAGGAGACGTCCTGCAGCACATCGACTCGTTGAGACTGTACCGAACCATAGCACGACAGGTTTACGAGCCATTTGATGGACTCGATATTCCCGTTGAAACCTGCGTTCTGGAGCAAGGCCGTCCAATGATCTGCGGTCTCGAAGTAGCCACAGGTAAGATGCTGGTGAATCGCCTGGGAGTCGAAGAGCAACGTCCTCGAAAGCACCTGGCTAGCGAACGCTCCAGGTAGAGTCGCATGGGAGGGATGGAATGGGCCCCCTGGCCCTTTGAATATGAGGCGGGAGGTCGCATGCTCGCGGAAAGGCAGAAAGTGATCGAGGTTGGAGGCGACAAGAGTTTGAAGCGGAGTGCGGGGATGGAAAGCTTCCTGCTGCACAAGCGGGAGCAACGCATGAACGAAGGTGATAATGCTCTGTAGAGACGCGGTGGGGATGAGTGCGTTGGGAGTGATAACAACGGGCAGAGATGGCTGCTGGTGGACAGAGGACGAGTTGGCGACGGAGGATGACGTAGTTGTGGACCCCATCGTTGAGCGATGGCGATTAGGGATGGGGATTCGAGGAGGGACGGGGCATCCTTGAGCGAGCTTGAGATGCTCTGCGACCGCATGAGCCATGGCAGACAGCGCCGGACTGCAACGCGCGACCGCAGCGGAGATATCGCGCAGCAGAGCAGCCTCTTGACTTAGTGGGTCCGCAGCGGGAGAAGCGCGGACGGCGGCAAGGTAAGGATCCAGGGCTGCGAGAGAGAGCGAGTGATGTCTAGCCTGGCTCTGACCCAAGATGGAGGTCTTCACCGACTGATGCACCCGCCACATGTCGCGGAACAGGAGGACATCGAGGTTCTGGACGGTCACTACCGTATAGACCACGAAGTACGCGGATAGCAGTTGGGTGTTTGACGGGTACGCCAGCCAGGTTCGTATAATCTTGATGAGATGGACACAAACGTGCTCTTGAACTTCATCGTTAGACATGCGGGCCTTCGAGCGTGCGACGTTGATCGTGCGATCGGGGGGAGCGATGTTTAAAGACGGTAGATACTTGGTGACTCGGACTTCGCCTGCTTTTCGAGAGCGCCAGATGTTGTAGATGTCGCGGGCGAGCTGCGTGACCCAGTCGTCGGTCTCGTCGAAGGACTTGGGATCGGCTTGCAATGCCGCCACCACGCGTCGAACCTGTGCGATGCAGTCCTGGGTGAGCCACAACCAAGCTGCTGCATTCGCAAGCATGAGGCGGCGGCGCTCGACCGCGATTTGCAGATCAGCGAGGTCCAATGCTTTGACGTGCATTGGCCAGGCTTTCCAGAGTCCTACGATACCATGCGCGAATGCAACGGGATCCTTGTGCGATATCCGTAGACCGTGCAAAAAGGTATCGAGGCCACCATCGCCGCCCGCATTGACCTCGGTTAATGCATCTGCAACTGTCTGCAAGATCAACAGCTCCTCCCTCAGGCGCGGTGCTGAGAACAGTGCAAGGACAGTATCCAATCCTATCGTGGAATGATCAGTTACTAGTAGCATAGGTACCAGCTGGTACCCAGGCGAGTGGAGCTCACGGATAGAAGGGCCGATGGACGCATCGGGCGATTCTGTACGTTCTGATCAGCATTGGAGCTCACGCGATACCACAGCAGGATGGGCATAAGACGAGACTCACCAGCGACTGGCGTCTCCTCGTCGTTAGTACCAGTGGCGTGAATCTGCACCGCGGCATCCACGACAGCAGCTGTGTCGCCCGCTGGATGTATCTTCCAAGTCGCAGAGATTGCCACGGCCTCTTCGATATAGCTCACGTCCGATTCCGCTGTCGTCTCGTTCACACCTTCGGCTATGACAAAATCGTGTCAGTCTGTAGAGTACATGATAATTTATGTCATTATACACTAACGCGTGTGCGAGCGCAACATGTAGCGTGGGGAAGGTACGGTGGAACGATCCCCATCGTTCAGGTCACTCGTAGCTGAAGGGCCTGCGAAATAGCGGTCAGGACGCGTTAGCTCATCGTTTGTTGAACACCACTTGCCTGCATTGAAGTCTGCACGATAATGCGCAGACTTCAATCGCTTTGACCGTCGAACATCGACTTCGTCGATTAGTTCTTCTGGCTCGTCTTCGCTTTCCGGTTCCGGTTCCTCGACGGCGACCGCCTTGCGTTTTCCAGCTCGTTTCTCACCTGTAGCATTGCAAGGGGTCTTAGCCGCAGAAATGCAGAGATCGCTGCACCTACTGATCTCCGAGGGTCCTGGGACATCTTCCTGTTGGACATCTTCCTGTTGCCGCTTGGTCACTGCAGAGTCTTTGCGCACGCCAGATTCTGTGAAAGCAAGTCAGTTAGGAAGTAAGGCGACCGACTGCTCGACCTACTCTCGCGTTGAGCCCGAGTCTTATGCACATAATGAGGGAGGAACCGCCCATATTTCTCCTTGTGTGCGTCCCACTTCGCGACGCTTTCGAGGCGCGAGCAACCAAACTCGGTCGATACGTGCGTCGTGCCAGGGTGAAGGTCCCAGGGAGATGGGTACAGACGGGGTTGATCGTCCACATCGTCCTCAGACGTGGAGGACTCGTCCACCTGTGAGCCGTCCAGGCTGGGTTCGTCAACGATAGACATCGACTGCCGCAGCTGCTCGTAATCGAGCTCGAACTGGAGGTGCGGCGGAACTTGCTTGGTGAAATATTGAAGAACGTTGGCACTGGCTCGAAAGACGAAGTCTAGATACGCCTGACGACTGGTTAACCAAGGACCGTCGTTGATCCAGTTTGCATAGTTGGTGGAGGCGTCTGCTTGATCGTAACTGCAAGATGTATTGATTAGCTCGCAGAAGAAGGGAGACAACAGAGCGAGCACCTCGGATCCTTCATTTCAGGAGTGATGGCCAACATTTCACCCTTCGGTAGCGCGGCGAGGGCCACGAGAGAACGCCCATCAAGTAGAGGGGCGGAAGGGTAGCAGATGATGACAAAGCGATAAGAGTAGTCCGCCGGAGTGGTTTGAGGGGGGGCTGTAGGCGGGAATCCACCGTGATAGCGCAGTCCGCAGAAACAGCATGTTACAAGACCGTCAAGTACTAGATAGTAGGGACAGTAACTATCGAATTAACGTCGGAACGGTGACATATTAACGTACCAATGGCCACGCCCAGTTCTGCTATCATGAAGTACCCTGGATCCTCGCCTGGAGCGAGATCGTTCATGGCGATCATACAGGTATAGCCTCCCGGGGAATCGTGTTGGTCGAGATGCTTCCCTGCGAACTGACCAAGATCCTCCTTGAACTTCCCAGCTATGAACGTGAAGTCAGTTTAGCATACTAGCGGTTGCCATTCTGTGCGAATAGCGTACCGGCGAGAGTATCCGCAGATTTAGTTGACGCTATGTTCAACTGCATCGTCGGATAGGCATAGTTGCCTTCGTATCCGATGCGCGGAAGGTTGGTAACTTCGGCCTGGAGCTGCAGAGCCTCACTGATGTCCTTAGGACCCGATTCCAAGCTTGCGATCGCAATGGGAGCAGCAGCCTACATGCATTGTCAACTATAAGCATATATACATGTCATGGATCCACACGCGCCTGGATCGTCTGAAGACGCAGCCCGTTATGATCACTCGGCTCGCCGCCCTTGACCTTCGCACCGACAGTGGGACCCGCAAGGTTTTTCTGAATCTGGTAACTATGTGCGAGGGTATACGCGCGTTCGGAGTTGGCAATGTTGACGGCCTGCTTGTTGCGTTCCCAAGCGACGCCGCCGACATACTCCCGGTCAATGACGACGGGCTTGGTTGGGGTACGATCTTCGCGCTCGCCCAGAACGGCGTCTCGAGCGGTCTCCATGTTAGTTTCGAGGTCCCGGGAGACGACACCGCTATTTTCAGAGGTAAATCATATGAATGGAGGTGTACGACACAAGTACTCACTTTGGGGTCACCCAGCACTGAACCACGTCGTCCTCAGCACGCCCCTCCCCCCACATGTCGCGAGCGAAGACGTAGTCGCCTGGGCTAAGTTGAAGGTAACCTACATGGCGGTGAGTAATCGCTGACAGTCTAACAGAGTGACTTGTACGTACCAGCGGCCTCCACCGCCGACCGAGTGCCATCTGGGAGAACAACACCCTTCATGTACTCAAGGTAGTCGAGCATGGCGCGCTTGTGCGTATCTTGGAGGTAGACATAGATGCGGTTCACTCCCTGGACATGAGCGAGCAGGGGATGGGACGTGACGCGGTAGAAGACCGGGAGCCGGGGATCACGACCAGGAAGATCGATGACCTCGGCGTCAGCAGGCGGTAGGACTGGAGAAGGGGAGGGGGGACGAGCTGGTAATGATAGGTGAGGTGTAGGGTAACGGTAGCATGGCCAGAGCTTACCTTGGCGTGTCGTACGAGCCATGCTGGGACGTTCGTGCTTTGCAGTAGGGAGGCAACGCGTGGGCAGGGAAGTGGGGGAGGGAAGCTAGGAGCGGAATACTTGGCTCCAGTTTAAGTGAGACGGGCTCCAGCAGTGCAATCGGCTCTTGGTAAGGCCGTCAACAATTTGGGGGAGGATTCAGCTCGAGATCGGGGCCTCCTGGCCGGTTTCATATGCCGCCGACGTACCTGGTCTTAATAATTGGGGTCAGAAATGCAAGGCAGGGGCCTATTTACCACGGCAGAATGGGAGTCAAGACCTAGTGGTACCTGCTGCTGTACAGAACAGAGCCCTTTCTTGGTAGCTAGTTCGCTCTGAGCGTAACAGCACGCTGCCTAGTTAGAGGCAGAAGCTTGAAGCTTGAAGGGCTAGAGAATCGGACGGCGGAGGCTTGTGCTATCGGAGAGCTGCCATTGGCTGTTGGTAATGCCAGAAATCGTCGATGATGGGGCTCATCGACGATTTCTGGCAATACCAAGGACCAATCAGATCACTGCAGCCTCAGCCAGGCTGGTCTCAGATAGCGGGAACCCAGTAGAGCTAGGGTGAAACCAGCGGGGTATTCCAAAATCCAAGGATCGAGGCCCTAGTATCTGCCAGCGAGCAAAATACTTACGTGTTCGGACCAGTAAAGACTTGCAAGAGCTGGGCGAGCGACTGCGGTCGGTGCAGAGAGCGTCGAAGGCCTATAGCTTGTTGGTGCACTATACTTAGCGAACAATGTTCAAATACAATCTACTGTACGAACATGCGTATCTACATTGGGAGTCGAGGGAGAGAACGGACAGTTTGGAACGGACTGGGCTTACAGTACAGGGCTCACGACATAGATGGGGGGTGATAGACTTGCAGGAGGCAACGAGGGAGAGAAAGCGGACCAGGGCATTAAAGACTTACCTGGCTGCTATAATCGCGGAACGGTAGTGTCTCCAAGCGTCTGTAAGGGGGGTCAGAGCTGCAGTAAGTAACAATAAGACCACTACGCACCTTGTTTACGATGTCAAACAACCGCCCTTCTAACTGCAGCGGTCGCAGCCTTCCAGTAGTCGTCCGGAATCGAGGACCGCGGATCAGGTTGTAACGTTGAGTACGGCGGCGAGCTTCCAGAGTACAGCAGCGAGGTCCCAGAGTCCAATGGCGAGCAGTTGTTGAGTGTCGGCGTTGTCGTCTCGGGCAATGCAATGTGCCCGACACGGGAGGGAGGGGTGGAGAGATGATGGAGGTAAGAGGTAAAGAGAGGGATGCGAGACTTGGACAGAAACGGTGGACGTATTACATAAGGCGGCCAGATGGGCCGGACGGCCCGGACCCATCCGATTAGCCGCCGGAGCTATCTTATCTGATTCGTCTGATCACGTGCCATGCCCGAGCCCGGTCGGTCCGAATCCTTCCGGATAGCCGCCGGAGCTATCTTATCTGATCGGTTCAATCACGTGCCCTGCCCGAGACGCCCATTCGGTCCGAGTCAGTCCGGATAGCCGCAGCTGCTATCTTATCTCACCTACCATGTCCGAGAAGACCGAGCTCCCGGCGCGGTCCGAGTGGCCTATCTTATCAGATAGCACGGCCACTAAGATAGCCGAGGAGTTTTGGCACGGCGTCTATACCTCCTTCGCTCCCACCACCATCTCCTTCTCCCTTCCTCGTCGTCCACGCCCACCGCCGCCCTCTGCCACCAACTCCCGACACCTCCTCTCGCCTCCACCATCTTCAGCCCGCCCCTCGCCCTCTCCTCCTGGCTCCCGACGTCGCCCTAGTCGCTGCAACCGCTACTGGGCGACACATCGACGCTTTTGGACTGCTGCACCGCCGCTCTCTTCCCTCATCCTCTCCCCTCCTCCCGTCCAATCCCTTCCGCTCACCGTCCCCGCTTGCTACCTGTTCTGTCCATTGCATGGCAGAAGAGTGTAGTTAAGCTTTGGATCAAGACTTACCCGCCGTTTACCCCGGAGTAGGAGTAGTAGGACCCGTTAGGCGTACTGTGTACCCCCGAGGAGCAACTTAGTTGGTTTGGGCCCTGGATTACTGCGTTTGCGTGAGCTTGGAGAACATACGGCATTCAACTCAGGTAAGTTTGGGCAAAGTTCAAGCCCTCAAGCAGGTAAGACGTTTAACATTGAACTGGACCCTTCAATCTGTGAACCGGTAGGTGAATTACTTGGGAACACGTAAGTCTGTGACTGCATATAGGGCTGTTATAGCCCGTAATGAAACACTAACTGTTGTGATCAGCCCATACGCCTAAGACAAAGCCACGACCCCATATCAATAACGTAAGCGTGGTATAGACATTATACTAATAGGATTGTTGCAAGCCTGCTAAGATATCGATATCTCAGATACCTTAGCTACGATTTGTTCTGCGCCCAGGTCAACATCATGCAACAAGTCTCGACATTGGGCAATCAATGGTCAGTGCACGTCTATCACTGACCACAGGTGGTATATCTAACAGCTCTACAAGGCGTGAAGTTGTACATTCCTTCAGTGATACAAACCGGCGCATCTACACGGTAACAAATGTGCCAAACCAGATCATACTTCCCGTCTCCCGTCTGCCGGACGAGCCCGATGCCACGATGTCTCTTCACGATATGCGACGTCTGCAAGTCGCAGATCGCCACATCCCTGAAGCCGCCTTCCTCCTCCGCACGAACCATCCAAGCGACATCCTCCTCTCCCGCCTGGCGCTAGATGCAAAGGTCCTCCGCCCTCTGAAGTTCGCGGAAAATGAGTTCGGTTTGAGCTGGAGCATCCGTCAATCCTGGAAGCGTCTCGAAGACGGACTCAGCCACGTCTCAAGGATCCTTTTCGATGCGGTGAACGTCGATATGGAGCACATCCTCCTGCGTCCCTTCGATCACTGGCCGTATCCATCAGACTGCGGTTATCTCGATCTCCATGGGACGGTATACAAAGCTACACGAGCAATCCAACGTGCGCGTGAGGCGATGATGTTCCTCGCTGCACGATGTTCCTTGGCGATCGCAATTTGGGTGAAGGGACCGAGCAGCAGACATTCCTGGGTGTTCTACCTTGAACGTCGTGGTATACCACAGTCCTGGATCGAGGCGCTACAGCAGTCTGTCGTGTCACAGTTCGCGCACGGCCTCCGCGTTGGTACTGTCGTCGACCCCGTCATTTGGAACAACTACGGCCTTCTCGACCTGTACAAGCGTTCTTTGCTGCCTATAATCATTCGCTGGCCCAGTCGTGACCAGACAGGGGCCCTATGCACACAATATCCGACGCTCGAACCGTTCACGCCGCGCGGCACAGATGGCCAGGGTGCATATTTCAATCCCCCTCATCTCCGATCCCCTGATGTATATTTAATTTTCCACAACAACGTCACTCGCACTCTTCCAATCCTGTCCAACAACAGCCGAGTCCCACCTTGCGGGCCCTTTCAGCAGCCAGGAGAGACCAGCAGCGCATTCATCCTACGCATGGACGCGCTCGGGAAGGCTCGGATGGCCTCAGAGAACCCCCATCAACGAGCTCGTCGGCTGAGACGCGAGGCAAAAGCTTCCCCCGACAACCTGCCTCCACCGTGGATCAAGGTCTATGTCTGGGTCAAGGCTGCTGCCCTCGACCCAGATATACAAGCGGACTGGGCAACCCTCGACGTGCGTGTTCTCGCTCACACCTCTGCAGTCCCCGGATTGTGGGAGTGTTATGGGCGTACACAGAAATACTACAACTACGTGTACGACGCGTGGGACCTGGGTGGTGAGGTACCGTTGCAGCTGCAGCCACCATCCTCCGCAGAGCAACCGCTTGACGTCTACGTCCCACTCGTCTTCGAGTCATCCGACATCAACAGGGAATTGCAGGACGATATGCAGTTCTTGTTCACGTCATTGGATGTGCGAGACTCGGAGGTCAAGGTCGTAGTCTTGGACACGGCGCTCGAGGACTACTACGGAGTTCACCGCTCGATTAGAACCATACCCGGCGTCGAGTACGGGAACTACTCCAATCACGTCGAGCAGTGCTTTGGGATGATGAAGGGACAGCTGGACGGTGACGCTGACGGACGGCGCACTTATTCTGGCTTCATCTGGTCTGTGCTGAACGACAAGCTGCTCACCGACGCCACCCAATACTGCTGGGACCTGGATCCGCGCTGCGAGCACTACGTCTTGAATCTTGAAGGTCTCCAGGAGCGCATACTCAGAATCACCCCGGCTCCTATCACATCAGCGGCCAAGTACCAGCTCTTCATCATTCAGTTCAGCAACGATGTTCTCCTGTCCTGGATGCTCGCAGCAAACGCTGCGGTGATCATGTTCTTGTTGAGAAAGAACTCTATCACTACAGCGGCAGAAGCTATCCGGGAGCTCTTGAATGTTGGCCTGCCCTTCCACACCCTCCGTCTTTCCTCCTCCCATGACACGCGCTCGTCTTTTGACCTCGCACTGCCTGCCTATACCCTGCCGACCTACCGCCGCCGTGCATTGAGACTAACGTCCACGGACTACTGCATGTACGAGCTGAAGGTCATGGAGCTCCTCCACCGCCCCCATATCCGCGCAGCCTTGATGGCAGGGGGGATCATCTGGCGCATTGCGATGCATATCGTCGGCTACGATGATGTTCTCGCTCAGGATATACAGGCCAGCGTGGCAGAAGGTCCATCTATCCATCATGCAGCGCACGCCGCGCTTGTCAAAGCCACAGGCGGGCTGTTCTATGTGGACGACATTCTCAACGACGACGAGGAGGACATCTTTGCGGGCGTGCACCATCTCTTCACTGGTATGATTATATTTTTCCATAGAAGTAAATCTAACAAGTATTTTCTACTGCAGAGCAACGCGGCCAGACAGAGAAAGCTTCCTGGTGGCCCAGACAGTCTCAATGGGTTGGGTCGGGCATGGACAATGGAGTATGGACTGCATGGAACGAGCACTTCTTCCAGCAACGCCTGAACGAGATCAGGAAGGGAGAAGCTCAGCTGAAGAACATTCGCGAGTGGAAGAATGCGGTGGCTCTGTATCGTCCGACCGTTGTCGTAGAGCGCAAGTTGAGGCAAGCGGCAGAGACATTCTTGCAGCCGGCGTAGTCGCAGTCATGCTTATGGACTTATGGACTTTGTATCTCATTGCTTCTCATGTATCACATAGGTCTGTCTCTGATGTATCCCTCTGTCTCTGTCTACTATCTCTCTGTGTTTTTTGTCTGTCACGTAGTTAATATGTCGCTGCCAGTGCTGTATGCTTCTCTTTAATATTGCTCCTCATGTATCACATAGGTCTGCCTCTGATGTATCTCTCAGTCTCAGTCTCTCTTTTTGTTTGTGTGTAGTTAAAATGTCACTGCTGTACGCTTCTCTTCTATGTGCATGCTCATTGTGGTCGATGTAGAATTGAAGCGCTGAGTTAAACCCTAAGAGCGCCCACCCTAACCCTAGGTCAGGGTTCCAAGCATAAGAAAATTACTTACCTTGGGTTATGTAATTATAAGTAGAAAGTAAGCTGGGTTTAAAAAAAATTCCCACGTACACTGGAATGCGTGACAAGCGCTGGCCCGAATGTCGTACAGAAAGAACGATTTCTTCGTTCCTCATCAATCGTAATCCGTGACGTCGACCGTCGAGGCCTGTGCGTGGAGCCCGTGAGCTCCCAATGCTACAACACGCTTGCGCACCGCGTTCGCGCCTCGGCACGCCTCCATCTCGCTCAGACCGGCCCCTTAACGGGGGTTGTCACAGGGTCATACGCTCGCAGTGCCAAGGCCGAGTTGCACGCGAAGAACTTGCTGTTCTACGCGCAGCACCGTCTCCCTCATCAGCAGCTCGCAGATAAGATTCGTCAGGCGGGCGCGGACCGGTACCTGCGCCTCGAGAACGTTTTCCGATGCCATCCGCACCGCATGGACCCCGAGGTCTTCGACGACGACGACGGCTTCTACAATTCGGTGATCAGCCAGTTGCTGGACTTTGGAGCGCATCCTTCGGTGTTGACCGCACTGAAAACCACGTCGGTCTTGCTCATGCCCAAGGTTAGTGCCGCGTTTCGAAAACACGTTCTATCCGGGTTAATGCCTTTGTTCAATGTGAATGCAGGTCTTCCCACGTATCTATCTCGACACGACGTATCCTATCACCGCGTTGATGGAGGTCCTGTGGCGTGAACGTCTGAGTCAACCGACCCAGGTGTGCGCCACTCTTGCGAACCGTGTACCGAGGGCAGGTGCACCTAGCAGTCAGCGGGCTGCGTCTGCATATAACACGCCTCCTCCGACTCAGGCTGGGAGCCAGGGTGCGAGCGGATCACGGGTCAACGCTCAGGAGGCTGGCACGCGAAGGCAACCGTGGATTCTCCGTCTGCAGGCAGCTCCTGCGCCGCAGTATGTTGAAATGATGGCCGTCTGCGAACGCCTCCTCAACTTCGCACACACCGGTTTCGCAGGCGTGCTCACGACGGGGCTCATGAACCGTATTTGGGCGTCGCGCGCGTTGAAGGACGGCTGCATGCCGATGTTCTCCGACATCCTCACGTTCGGCGGCGTCACGAACACGCAGCCTCACATCCTGCTCTCGCTCTGGCCGTATGACCGACGCACGAACATGCCGTACCTCGCGTCGAAGCGCGCACAGGAGCTGACGTATGGACAGGACCACTTTCTGGTGAGTAGGTGGATTCTGTGTGCGAGATGTTCGCTAACTGCTGCTCTACTACCCCAGGGATATCTGAGCAATTTCCAGATGCTGCTTGCCCTGGAGAAGGACTCTGGTCCCGCCCACTCTCTCGCCGCGACTCAGGACCAGCTCATCCGAGTTTGCCGCATTGCGGTCGCTGCGTACATTGAGGACGTCCGAACGCTCGTGAGCAACGCCCTGGATGCGGACGACGCCTTGGTGCCTACGGACAAGTCGCACCCCGATCGCATATGGATGACGGCGCGTCGCAATCACTTCAATGTCTGGAAGAAGCTCGAACAGCCGTTGACCTGGGGCGACAACACTACCAATCCCTACTGGCTCCTCGCACGGATCGTGGAGCGTGAGCGTGGGATGTACGGTGAGGGTCTGCAGCGTTCGGTGACCGACTCGTGCTCCCCACGGGACTTTGTGGACAGGCTCTACAAGATCTCGACTGCCACCTCGCTGAACGGTGTGCGGTCACCTCTGTGGTCGCGGGGACGAGCATGGTCGGTGTTCCGCACTGCGGTCGCGCAATGCCTGTTGCGCGTCTCGCCGACAGCCACCCAGGCGGAGGCGGAACACGAAATCAAGAGCGTGCTGGAGACGTGCGTGCACGAGGCCGCGATCAACTTTTACCCCGACCTCTCCGATCGCAGACAGCGCGATCCGACTCCTGAGGCATGGACGCTCATCGGCCTGCCGAACTCCGCTCGCACGCGTTTGAACGCTGCGACACCCATGTCCAACGAAGACCGTATGGACTTGAACCTCATCCAGACCGCGAAAGCGGTCCGGGCAAGCGACGCGAACGCGCCATGGAGCACGAAGAGTACCAGCATCGACGACTACCACAAGTTCCTGTCCCACAACTCGTTGCCGGTGGACTTTGACGTCTCGGATGCGGAAGGGGTTGTCGACGACCCGCTGACCGTCGCGTGGTATACGTGGGCGAAGAAGTTCCTCCAACAGCATTCGGGGGACTGGCGCGCGCGACTCGCCCGGCACCTGGCCTTCCTGCTGGCCAAAATGACGCCACACGTCTTCTGGCCGTCGGGCGGCAGCCCCGATGTGCGGGATGCTCTGAACAAGTGGGGCAATCGTCCCGCTGAGCAGAGCATCACACTGTTCCGCAACATTCCTTGGACGACACGCAAGGTCAAAGGCCTCACCCCCTCTAACCTAACCCGCACTTACCGTTAACATGTTGCACTCCAACAGCGGCCAAGGCGTTGGCGGTCGTGAACCTCGTCCGCATGGGCGTAGTGGTTGCAACGAAACCACGCTCTCTGACCGCGCCCCGCGTCGGCAGCGATTTCCAGCCGCGCACCAAGGAGCAGCTGTACGGCTGGTACCAGACGGTTGTCGAGTACCTTCAGAAGGCACCCAATGGAACCCGGCAACTCTGTATACTCATATTCGGCCCCGAAGGTGTGGGCTCTCTGGTGGACAGTGGCAAGCTGTCGTGGTCCTCGACAACTCGACGTGTCGCGGGGCCGTCTATGCGGCGGGAATACGATAGTGACGACGAGGAGGATATGCCCCCACGCAAGCGCATTCGCATGTAGATCATCCGGGCACGCCGGACTCCGGGGTGCCCGGGTCTTTTCAGGCATAGATACGTCTGACGCACTTGTACATTCACTATAGACGCACGTTTCATAAATTGGCACTAACCGCCTGTCTTCTCGCACTTCCCCCAGTACGCACTTAAATCACCTGGGAACGCCGGACTTCGGGGTGCCCGGGTCTTTCGCGGGGTCTCGACGCACACAAAGAGGTCTGTGATCCCGGGTACGGGTGCCCGCGCGTTTTTAAGCGTTTCAACAACGAATAGACACTTGTTTCAAAATGTAGCACTAATGGCTTCTACACCCACACATGCCAATTACTCCGTCCAGGCCATCCGCCTCCACATCAGCCGGTGCGTGTGATCTTGAAATTCAAACCAGTTGCCGGTGCGTAGGAGTTCGTTCACAACCAACCTAAGGGTGAATTAGATGCTGTGGGTGCATACAAGGAGCAACGGTTGACTTGCGTTATAACTTTGGCGTTGAACAGTCCCTCTTCGTGAAGCGCCGCTCGGGCGACCCATACGACCTCGAGAGCGTCGGCTCCTGTGTAACAATCGCCGTCTCTGAACCGGTCGAGTGTCTCGTTGAGGATGCATTGACCTGCTGGTTGATAGGCTGCCTCCACCTGGAAGTCCTGCGGCGACGGGTTCCATGGCACCGAGACATACCCGACGCTCTGAACGGCTTTCTGAAGACCGTATTCGAGCCACCAAACGCGCCACTGCAAGAAGTTAAATGTCTCATACGCGCAAGCAGTTTATCATCACATACCCGGATCGCAAGTTTCCGGAGCACCATGCGCATGCAGTATGCCATTGCGAGTGTTGCGGTCATTTTGTCGGTGTCCAGCACAGTCGGGACAGTGTCTGTGTTGAGCACAATACACTTCTGGGTCCACCTGTACTGGATTTCGGGCCGTACAACAGCCTTCAAGTACACACCCGGACTTTGCATTTGTCAGCTACTATCTGCGCACAATGCTGGCACTGGACTTACGCGAGGGCTCCGTACAGCGCCTGGACATGGTCAGACGTCTTGTTAAGAAAGTGGTGGACATGGCAGCGGATTTTGTTTGCGTCCTCGATCTCCAGAAAGACACAGCCAGAACTGAAATCGAACGCGAGCAGGCGGCCACAGATTTGAATCTATGACATGCACATCAGTATGGACGTGCTGTTGTGCTCGCTGTTGTGCTCGCAGCGACGTACCTGCTTGATCGGACGCCCCATGTAGAACCATTGGCTGCCTGAGACGTTTGGCCTAGTCGACTGGTCCATCGACCACAGGGCACGGTGGGTTACGGGGATGTCTTCGATGATACCACCGTCGATCTGCGCCATTATTAGTGGACAAAGTCACTGTACAAGGGCACAGGTGAACGCACAATTCGAAGCTGGTAGCCAGACTCCTCCATGCATTCATAGCCTCCTGTGCTTTGGAACACTTGGGGTAGCCACTCGACGATCCGCTCGCGCAGGGCGGATGCGTCACGCCTGTGCGACGGAACTGCGTAAAGTCAGCTTGACGGTTGTACTTTGCATGTACATCACGACTAACCTTGCGCTGCCTCGAAGTTCGGCTCTGGGTCATCGTCTGCAGCCTGCGATGCGATAGGGGTGTGGAGGGTGTTCCCATCGGCAACGCGAGCTGTGAGAAGTTGTCCATCGTCGGTGTTGCAGTCCAAGTCAGCGAACGAGGCGTGGTCCGCATCGTCCTCTGTCTGTGTGGCATCTGCAGGATTCTCTTCTGCTTCACGGCGCTGTGCCGCTTGCTTGCCCTCTTGCTCTTGTTCTGATACCCAACAGTAGACGTGCGTTTGGAAAAGCTCGTCTAAGCTGCAGACAAGTGGCAGGACTCACGGTGCTTTTCTTCTACTTCTAACAAATGCGCCTCCAGCTGCGAGTTCCAGGGGATCATCTCCCCGTAGTCGGAGTCGGAGTCTGCGCACATGGTGGGGGCTCAGTTAGTGTGGGGGCCTGAACAGCACACCACTATATATATTGATTTCACCGAAACGAGCGGTAAGCAGCCATGATGCAACAAACGATCGAGATTTCTATTGTACCTACGCCTCGGCATGCGGACGTACCGCTGAGGCACCCACCTGTGTGGCCATTGCAGGGCCAGAGCCACACGATCTGATCCGGGGCGGTCTTGCGCTCCGGCCCGAGTTCAGCGTCTATCTGATCTAATCTGACTTACCTAATGTGCGTCTGCCGCAGCACGCGCCACAACGCTCCTACCCCCGCTACAGCTTCCTCCTCCGCCTTCTCTCTAACCACGATACCGCCTCTCAACCTCAGCTAATAGACCTCATGTCACGTCAAATTATCTGGGCAACCACCGCTCCCAACGAGCAAGACGGCGTCGCTTTACACAAGCCCATTTTCGACAGGAGCGACCCGGTCGCTTTGCCAGTCACAGGTAATTTCAATCACACGCGCACCTTCCACAGTACTCACCGCCGCTCTTACAGCGCCCTCCGGGCTGAAATTAGTGCAAGACGGGTTGTCAGTGCGATCACTGATCCCCAATTTGCCCTGCTGACTCGGACATCCACAGCTACGCCACGTCCGATATCAATTTCGAGGGCGTTGAATACACCGCCGCCATGGTCTGCCTCAAAGAAGTTCGGCAGACCAGAGCGGACAAAGTAGTAAGAGATTAGCTTTCGTTTCTGGAACGACGCACTAACTGACCGGCTCTCGTAGATGCTGGTGCGCGTTCGGCAGGTACTCCCAGGCGAGGACATCCAGATCGACAACGTCCTGCCCATCGACGAGGACACCCCGCGGCAACTCTATCTGGACAACCCGTCTCAGTGGTTCCTAACGTCCACTGAGGCGCGGATTCCGGTGACCGTCCTCCGATTCCGGCAGCCACTCCGCGCATTCACGCCGACGACGTGCGACGCGCCCGTCATCTCTCCGGAAACCGAATGGGCCCGCGACGACATCGTCCTCGAGCGCGTCCACCGCCGCAACAAAGACCTTTTCTACCGCATCCATGCGGTGAGTTCTATCCTCGCCGTCGATTTGCGATCCGCTGACGTCTTCCTGCAGAAGCCGCCCCCCATCTGCATATACGAACCGCGCGGTCGTCAACACGCCTGCCTCTTCAAAGGGCAGTACCACCCGGTCGTCGACAACGTGATTTACTGCGACGAGTGCGACACGTGGTACCATAGGGAGTGCATCGTCGTGCTCGGTCCCCTCGCGGGCCTCCGCGAGGAGGACTTCGACAGCCTTCCCAACTATCTCCGGGAGCTCCGCGACGCGGACACGAACGAGCAGATCGCCCGCTGGGGGCGCATTCTCGCGATCCCCATCCAGCGCCGCTACCCTGGTTTCTTCGGCATTCGATTCGTCACGTACGAGTCCGTGCTCCTGGCTGCGCGGAACAGGTGGAGCCGTCTGCCCAAAGACATCGACCGCTTCTTGCGCGAGCAGGCTCAGGCGACCGACTACGTCATCTACGACGAGCACATTGCCATGATGATGCGCGACCTGGGCATCTTGGAGAATATGGACCCGGCTGCCCGCATTGTGTACCGCTGCCCGCGCAAGCACATCATGTAACCGTCTGTACAGCTACCCATGTACGTTTAACACGTCGTTCAAAATCGTAGACATATCTTGCATATTCAGTCCATCCTAACTATTGAGTGACCATGCTTGAGAGCCCGGGCACGCCGAGTTCCGGCGTACCCGGGTGTTTTACATTCATATCTCAGTCTGATCGTCCGCATATATCCTTAAATGTCTCTGAATCACCCGTGCACGCCGGATCCCGGCGTACCCGGGTTATTTACGGTGCTCTCGCGCGATACGACATGCAAACACCTGTTAGCGTTGTGGTTTGAAAAGTGTCACTAAGTTGCAAAACCCCAGTCTGCCCTCTGAAAGCCCGTGCACGCCGGGATCCGGCGTGCACGGGCCCTTTCGTTCCATATTGCAACTCTATGTCTACTTAGTTTTGTATTGAGCGTCGTCAGATATAAGCTGCAACGTTGTCTTGAATTCCAGAGTTATTCGTTCGTTTACAAATGTAGAGCCACACAGCGTAATAATACAATGGAACTATCGAGTTACAGAATGGACTACTACACTACATCCTTGTGCGACGAGCTATCTAGAGTACATGGTTGTGAGGACATACGTACAGCGTACGTTCTTCCTGTACATAGTTCAGCGACCTCTTGAATGCCACCTTCGTGATCCTGCGCGCATCGTCCGTGAGAGCCTTGTATTTACGAGCGAGGACGTCGTCCAGCCAGGCGTCCAAGTCCTTCGGCCGCCTCTCCTTCTTACGAGCCTCGAGGATGATCCGCTCGAACGACTCGATGCCCGGCTCGTCACCCAAGGTTCTGCGCCGCTCGATGGGGCAGTAGAGCACCGACGCCCAGTTCACCTCGTCGCGCGCGGCGTCCGGGTCGTACTCGACGTCGTCCGGCTCGTCCTCCGAGTCCGAGGACTCCTGCCAGTACGGGTAGTGGGGCTCCGGCTCGGGGGCGGGCTCTAGACCCTCGTCGTCGTCGTCGTCGTCGTCGTCGGCCAGCTGGTCGATTTCCGCGTCGGGGTCGTCGTCCGCCGAGGCCGCAGACCCGCTCAAAAACACATCGTTGGATGCGTCGCCTGGGTAGTCCTCGTGGTCGACTTCAGACTCGCCGTCCGCGTCGTCGCCCGCGCCATCCGCGTTGTCCGCATCCCGCTGCTCGCCGTGGTCCTCGTCCTCGTGCCCCGCGCTGGAGCCGTCCACCGCCCCATTGGCATGCTGGGATCCGTTGGCAACGTCACCCACAGGGCCCTCTCCCCCGTTGTCTCCTCGGGCGGGATCTGCATGCTGCGAGCCGCTACCGTCGTTGCGGTCGTCAGGAGCTGGAGCAGCGGCGGGCGCAGAGGATGCGGGCGGGGCGGAGGATGTGGGGGCATCGTGAGCGTCGTGCACACTGGTACCGTGCACGCCGTTTTGCGCGGCGGCATCCGCGCTGTCTGCAGATGAGGATGAGGCGGCCGTGTTGGCCGCACTGGCTGAGGCGGAAGGAGCGGGCTGTTCTCCAGCTGTGGACGACGACGCGGCGGGGTCGGCGGCTGTGGACGAAGACACGGCGGGGTCAGCGGCTGTGGACGACGACGGGGCGGGCGCCGCGTCGTGCACATTGGATGTGTCCGGGCGCGCGCCGTCCGCACCCTCACCCTCCGCGTCCTGGCCCTCCGCCTCCTGCATGTTGACATCCGGGGTTCCTGGCGGAGTGTTGTCGTGGAGTGAGGCGGGGTGGGCATCGCCGCCGTCGTCGACTCCGTCGTTGCCGTTGTCGTTCGGGGCGGGCGTGGAGCGGGCGGAGGCGACGACAGTGGGTTCCGGGTCGAGCTCCGGCTCATACTCGTGTGGCCAAGGGCAGTCCTCCCGGTGCGCGTCGTCGTCGTCCTCCTGGTGGTCCTCCAGGTAGCGGAAGTGGGCGGGGAGTCGATCGCGCTGATGGTCGAGAGCCCAGGCGAGGTTGCCGCCGATCTTGAGGCACTGGAGGTGGTACCACCGCGCGCATTCCACGCAATAGCGGATAATTTGGTCGGGGGGCGTGTACACGCGGTCGAAAAGGCAGGCGTGCCGGTCGCAAATGATCTGCTTGTGAATGTTGAGCTGAAAGACGAGTTAGCGACGACTGCATCGGACGATGCTTGTCAGTGGGCAGAACGACTCACATCGAACACATCCCACCGTGGCCGTTTCCTGCGCGGAGTCCCCGCGGGTCTCAGGGTGACCCCGTCCTGCATCCACAACTGCCCCGCGGGCGCGCCTTGGAATCGCGGCTTGAGGTCCATCCAGACGATGGGGACTTCCTCCACGAACGCGTGGAGCTTCAGGATTGTCGTGACGCTGGTAACGACGACGCGGTTCTTGCCAGCGATGTGCTTCTCGCGGACGACATCTGTGGCGGGGTTAATCTCCTTGTCGACGTCGATCTCCTCGTACCGGATGCACAGCCGGACGAGGAAGATGTACTGTGATTGAACAGGTCAGTCACTCGTCGTCTCCACTGGCTGCCCGCTCACTCACCTTGGCCTTGTGAATGTTCCGGTCCTGCCGTCGTATCTCGGTGATAAGGACGATGGGCCGCGCAGCTTTCGCGAGGTTGTGGAACTGGACGGTGTTGGCCTTGTAGCTGCGTGGGCGTAAGTAATCGAGGCGGTAGGGTGTCAGCTGTCACGTACAATCGTCCCACTGCGAGCTTCATGTTTTGGTGATCTGTCAAGAAGTTAGTGGTACGTTTTGAATAGAAGCGTTAACTACTTACCAACGCCTTCCGCCTGGACCCGCTGGGTGACCGCTCGCGCTCCTTTCCAGACGTCCGTGCGGACGCCGTTCGGGTCTTTCATCCGTCGCTCAGGTGCCTGCTCCGCGCGCCCCCGCCCGCGACCTTGCCCCGGGGCGGATCCTCCTGTCCCTCCTCCGCGCGTGGCGTCTTCGGCCCCTTTGCCCCGCGTTGAGGATCGAGTGACGCGTCGTGTCGGCTCAGGCGAGTTCGACAAGTCCTCCGGTGGCGAATTGTGGCGTCGGGACGACGAGGGTCCGGTGTTTCGCCTGCGAGACCGTCCGCGTCCGCGCGTGCTTGTCCCGCGCGTCGTCGCGCGCGCCGTCTTCTCCTGTGAGCGCGTCCTTGGTGGCATTGCGTTAATCTTGGGGTACCTGCACCGCAGCGCGGTCCTGTGCGTCAGTGTGGTGCTGCATGCTAGTGAATACGATGTTAGGACTCACCGAGTTCGCGTCAGTTCGCGTTACAGCACTACCAGTAGAGGATAAGAGGACAAGCAGAGGACCGAGACGTTGCCTAGCGTGTATGAGTGAAGCAGCGTCGTCGTGGTCGCTGGAGATGACGCGGCCTGCAGCGGGTGTCAGCGTTGAAGTGCTGCACCGGCGTTGCGTCTGCAAGTGTCAAGGCTCGCGTGGGAGCCACGCGAGCCGGAGATCTCCCACAGATCAGATGGCGGTGATGGCGCCGGGTGGCTGTCCGAACCTGACGCCCGGACCGCCACCGGACATCACGGCCGTGTGGCGATGTCCATGCCATGTGGCATGTTCCTGGCCGCTGAGAGATCTCCGTAAAGGCCGTAGCCCTTTATCTTATCTCCCAAGAGCGTCGCCTGCGGCTCAAAAGCCCGGGCACGCCGCACTCCGGCGTACCCGGGCTTTTGTATGCCCTGAGACGTTCTTGGGATGTGTCTACGTGCCCGGTGAGGTGTAAGGGTTGGGTATACACGTTCATCTTGAGCCGATGTCGTGATCGTCTCTTAGCCCCCTTGGACCGTTAACGTGTGGGCTTTAAATCCAAAGCAGGTGCCATATAGCCCGTCTACGCCGAAGTCCGGCGTAGACGGGCTTTTCGGACGTAATCTCCTCTATAGAGAGATATGCACAGTCCTACGTGCAATGCCCAGTGCACGTCACCGTGTTAGGTGAGTGTTGGAGAATACATGACTAAGTACTGTTTGGGTTCCAACACCTGTCCCCGCGGCCCATAGGTGGTGCAGTCCCGCACTTGGCGTGTGTAAATTACCTGTTCTATGTCCTATGCAACCAAGACCTCCGTTTTCATTGGTAGTACTTCAGAGAATAGCGTACTCGTACAATATCAGGTTTAGTTAAGTTTTTCAAAAGGCACGGATACATGGATCAGTGCCAATGCGCACATGGGCTTCTTGAATAAACAGCTCGGTTGCGGGCGCCTATACGTGTCCTGAATTAATTAGACATAGTCTCCCCTTTCCGCGGTGTATTGTGACACCCATGCGACACTTCACATGCATCTGGGTCCTAAGAACACCTCGCTCCTGGGATCCGGTACACCCTTGGCCTAGACACTTAAGTACATGAGGGTGCCACCCGACACATCGCCTGCAGTGGCTGGTAAGTCGTATGCGTACGCCTTTCGGTTTTAGGGCTTTAGCAATTAATTCCAAAATGCGGATCTAATGATGCCTCGCTCCCCGCGCTTAGTACACCCTGCGACTGGACACCTAGGTACAATAGGGCGCTGCCTGCCATGTAACACGTCGCTTCCGGGTGGCGCCGCCAACACCTGGCTGTCCAGGTCTGTGAATAAATCCACAGTGCGTTCACCACAATGTACAGGATGCTTGTCCAATTCCGCAAGCCATGATCATAATGCATTCAACACAATACACATGGTGTTTGTGTTTGTCGCATTCCGCGCGCCGTGATCGTAACCCCCCATGTTGCGGACATTGATGTGCCCCTATCCACTACACGCCTTCGCACACGCCCCCTGGATTGTCACTTCCGTTGATCGATGGTACTACCGGTCGGCCTCGCAACCTCGCTTGTGCCTCCGCCCGGTGTCGCGCGCACTTTCGACCAAGTCGTCTATCGACATCCCTCAAGTCCACAACCACATTCTCCAAGGCTCCATGTTCGCGCTTGCGGTGGATCGCGCTTCCGACCAACTCATCTATCCATGACCAAAATCTCTGCTTGGTGCCCGCTTCGGATCTGCCTCCTTCTCTCTCTATCCTTTGCGGCCTCGAACCCATTACTTTCTGTCTCTCGTCCACGGTATGTCTCCTTGCTTTTCTCCTCTAACCCTGTGGATTGCTCACCCCAAGGTTGTATCCCCCAAGGTTGTATCCCCCTTCACGTGATCTAGCAATCATCAAAAAAAACTTCCCAATCATGGCCGCTTCAACTGTGGTGGATGTAAGTCTCATATCTCCCTGTATATTTCGTTCGAAATGTTCAACTATGGACCATGTAGATGGCCACCAAGCAGGCAACTGCCCCAAAGCCGGCACACCCACTTGGTACTAATGTTCTTGATTGATAAATTTCCGGTCACTGTATGTCTATTGCGTCGAAACCCCCGGGAATGCCGACGTACGGCGTGCCCCAAAGCCGGCACGCCCACTTGGTACCCATGTTCTCGACTGCCAAGACGTGCTACAAGTGCGGACAAGAAGGTCACATTGTAGGGTTTTTTGCCTTGTCTCTATTTATATTTCTACTCACCTTGCGTACCCTCAACAGTCCCGGGTCGAACCCCCTGAACACCGACGTACGGCGTCTCGCCCCCTGTGCCTGGTACGTGGTGTGTGCGTGGCGACCGGTGCTTTGTGGGTTAGCAATCAATTCCTAAATATACGTCTAGGCAATCCCGCCCCCGGTCCGTGGTGCGCCCGGTCCGTGGTGCGCCCTTGGCCTCGGTGTGTCACTGGTCAGGGGCCGCCCCCCGCCTCGCCCCCTGTGCCTGGTACGTGGTGTGTGCGTGGCGACCGGTGTTTTGTGGGTTAGCAATCAATTCCTAAATATACGTCTAGGCAATCCCGCCCCCGGTCTGTGGTGCGCCCCTGGCCTCGGTGTGTCACTGGTCAGGGGCCGCCCCCCGCCTCGCCCCCTGTGCCTGGTACGTGGTGTGTGCGTGGCGACCGGTGTTTTGTGGGTTAGCAATCAATTCCTAAATATACGTCTAGGCAATCCCGCCCCCGGTCCGTGGTGCGCCCGGTCCGTGGTGCGCCCTTGGCCTCGGTGTGTCACTGGTCAGGGGCAAAGTGGCACACCCACTTGGTACCCATGTTCTCGACTGCCAAGACATGCTACAAGTGCGGACAAGAAGGTCACATTGTAGGGTTTTTTGCCTTGTCTCTATTTATATTTCTACTCACCTTGCGTACCCTCAACAGTCCCGGGTCGAACCCCCTGAACACCGACGTACGGCGTCTCGCCCCCTGTGCCTGGTACGTGGTGTGTGCGTGGCGACCGGTGTTTTGTGGGTTAGCAATCAATTCCTAAATATACGTCTAGGCAATCCCGCCCCCGGTCTGTGGTGCGCCCCTGGCCTCGGTGTGTCACTGGTCAGGGGCCGCCCCCCGCCTCGCCCCCTGTGCCCGGTACGTGGTGTGTGCGTGGCGACCGGTGTTTTGTGGGTTAGCAATCAATTCCTAAATATACGTCTAGGCAATCCCGCCCCCGGTCCGTGGTGCGCCCTTGGCCTGGGTGTGTCACTGGTCAGGGGCCGCCCCCCGCCTCGCCCCCTGTGCCTGGTACGTGGTGTGCGCGTGGCGACTGGTGTTTTGTGGGTTAGCAATCAATTCCTAAATATACGTCTAGGCAATCCCGCCCCCGGTCCGTGGTGCGCCCGGTCCGTGGTGCGCCCTTGGCCTCGGTGTGTCACTGGTCAGGGGCAAAGTGGCACACCCACTTGGTACCCATGTTCTCGACTGCCAAGACATGCTACAAGTGCGGACAAGAAGGTCACATTGTAGGGTTTTTTGCCTTGTCTCTATTTATATTTCTACTCACCTTGCGTACCCTCAACAGTCCCGGGTCGAACCCCCTGAACACTGACGTACGGCGTCTCGCCCCCTGTGCCTGGTACGTGGTGTGTGCGTGGCGACCGGTGTTTTGTGGGTTAGCAATCAATTCCTAAATATACGTCTAGGCAATCCCGCCCCCGGTCTGTGGTGCGCCCCTGGCCTCGGTGTGTCACTGGTCAGGGGCCGCCCCCCGCCTCGCCCCCTGTGCCCGGTACGTGGTGTGTGCGTGGCGACCGGTGTTTTGTGGGTTAGCAATCAATTCCTAAATATACGTCTAGGCAATCCCGCCCCCGGTCCGTGGTGCGCCCTTGGCCTCGGTGTGTCACTGGTCAGGGGCAAAGTGGCACACCCACTTGGTAGAAATGTTCTCGACTGCCAAGACGTGCTACAAGTGCGGACAAGAAGGTCACATTGTAGGGTTTTTTGCCTTGTCTCTATTTATATTTCTACTCACCTTGCGTACCCTCAACCGTCCCGGGTCGAACCCCCTGAACACCGACGTACGGCGTCTCGCCCCCTGTGCCTGGTACGTGGTGTGTGCGTGGCGACCGGTGCTTTGTGGGTTAGCAATCAATTCCTAAATATACGTCTAGGCAATCCCGCCCCCGGTCCGTGGTGCGCCCTTGGCCTCGGTGTGTCACTGGTCAGGGGCAAAGTGGCACACCCACTTGGTAGAAATGTTCTCGACTGCCAAGACGTGCTACAAGTGCGGACAAGAAGGTCACATTGTAGGGTTTTTTGCCTTGTCTCTATTTATATTTCTACTCACCTTGCGTACCCTCAACCGTCCCGGGTCGAACCCCCTGAACACCGACGTACGGCGTCTCGCCCCCTGTGCCTGGTACGTGGTGTGTGCGTGGCGACCGGTGTTTTGTGGGTTAGCAATCAATTCCTAAATATACGTCTAGGCAATCCCGCCCCCGGTCTGTGGTGCGCCCCTGGCCTCGGTGTGTCACTGGTCAGGGGCCGCCCCCCGCCTCGCCCCCTGTGCCTGGTACGTGGTGTGTGCGTGGCGACCGGTGTTTTGTGGGTTAGCAATCAATTCCTAAATATACGTCTAGGCAATCCCGCCCCCGGTCCGTGGTGCGCCCTTGGCCTCGGTGTGTCACTGGTCAGGGGCAAAGTGGCACACCCACTTGGTAGAAATGTTCTCGACTGCCAAGACGTGCTACAAGTGCGGACAAGAAGGTCACATTGTAGGGTTTTTTGCCTTGTCTCTATTTATATTTCTACTCACCTTGCGTACCCTCAACCGTCCCGGGTCGAACCCCCTGAACACCGACGTACGGCGTCTCGCCCCCTGTGCCTGGTACGTGGTGTGTGCGTGGCGACCGGTGCTTTGTGGGTTAGCAATCAATTCCTAAATATACGTCTAGGCAATCCCGCCCCCGGTCCGTGGTGCGCCCGGTCCGTGGTGCGCCCTTGGCCTCGGTGTGTCACTGGTCAGGGGCAAAGTGGCACACCCACTTGGTACCCATGTTCTCGACTGCCAAGACGTGCTACAAGTGCGGACAAGAAGGTCACATTGTAGGGTTTTTTGCCTTGTCTCTATTTATATTTCTACTCACCTTGCGTACCCTCAACCGTCCCGGGTCGAACCCCCTGAACACCGACGTACGGCGTCTCGCCCCCTGTGCCTGGTACGTGGTGTGTGCGTGGCGACCGGTGTTTTGTGGGTTAGCAATCAATTCCTAAATATACGTCTAGGCAATCCCGCCCCCGGTCTGTGGTGCGCCCCTGGCCTCGGTGTGTCACTGGTCAGGGGCCGCCCCCCGCCTCGCCCCCTGTGCCTGGTACGTGGTGTGTGCGTGGCGACCGGTGTTTTGTGGGTTAGCAATCAATTCCTAAATATACGTCTAGGCAATCCCGCCCCCGGTCCGTGGTGCGCCCTTGGCCTCGGTGTGTCACTGGTCAGGGGCAAAGTGGCACACCCACTTGGTAGAAATGTTCTCGACTGCCAAGACGTGCTACAAGTGCGGACAAGAAGGTCACATTGTAGGGTTTTTTGCCTTGTCTCTATTTATATTTCTACTCACCTTGCGTACCCTCAACCGTCCCGGGTCGAACCCCCTGAACACCGACGTACGGCGTCTCGCCCCCTGTGCCTGGTACGTGGTGTGTGCGTGGCGACCGGTGTTTTGTGGGTTAGCAATCAATTCCTAAATATACGTCTAGGCAATCCCGCCCCCGGTCTGTGGTGCGCCCCTGGCCTCGGTGTGTCACTGGTCAGGGGCCGCCCCCCGCCTCGCCCCCTGTGCCTGGTACGTGGTGTGTGCGTGGCGACCGGTGTTTTGTGGGTTAGCAATCAATTCCTAAATATACGTCTAGGCAATCCCGCCCCCGGTCCGTGGTGCGCCCCTGGCCTCGGTGTGTCACTGGTCAGGCGCCGCCCCCCGCCTCGCCCCCTGTGCCTGGTACGTGGTGTGTGCGTGGCGACCGGTGTTTTGTGGGTTAGCAATCAATTCCTAAATATACGTCTAGGCAATCCCGCCCCCGGTCCGTGGTGCGCCCGGTCCGTGGTGCGCCCTTGGCCTCGGTGTGTCACTGGTCAGGGGCAAAGTGGCACACCCACTTGGTAGAAATGTTCTCGACTGCCAAGACGTGCTACAAGTGCGGACAAGAAGGTCACATTGTAGGGTTTTTTGCCTTGTCTCTATTTATATTTCTACTCACCTTGCGTACCCTCAACAGTCCCGGGTCGAACCCCCTGAACACCGACGTACGGCGTCTCGCCCCCTGTGCCTGGTACGTGGTGTGTGCGTGGCGACCGGTGTTTTGTGGGTTAGCAATCAATTCCTAAATATACGTCTAGGCAATCCCGCCCCCGGTCTGTGGTGCGCCCCTGGCCTCGGTGTGTCACTGGTCAGGGGCCGCCCCCCGCCTCGCCCCCTGTGCCTGGTACGTGGTGTGTGCGTGGCGACCGGTGTTTTGTGGGTTAGCAATCAATTCCTAAATATACGTCTAGGCAATCCCGCCCCCGGTCTGTGGTGCGCCCCTGGCCTCGGTGTGTCACTGGTCAGGGGCCGCCCCCCGCCTCGCCCCCTGTGCCTGGTACGTGGTGTGTGCGTGGCGACCGGTGTTTTGTGGGTTAGCAATCAATTCCTAAATATACGTCTAGGCAATCCCGCCCCCGGTCTGTGGTGCGCCCCTGGCCTCGGTGTGTCACTGGTCAGGGGCCGCCCCCCGCCTCGCCCCCTGTGCCTGGTACGTGGTGTGTGCGTGGCGACCGGTGTTTTGTGGGTTAGCAATCAATTCCTAAATATACGTCTAGGCAATCCCGCCCCCGGTCCGTGGTGCGCCCTTGGCCTCGGTGTGTCACTGGTCAGGGGCAAAGTGGCACACCCACTTGGTACCCATGTTCTCGACTGCCAAGACGTGCTACAAGTGCGGACAAGAAGGTCACATTTAAAGGGCTCAAAAAGATGTGGGTAAGGGTCAGGCCTAGGTTAGAGCCATCAATTTCAGACTTTTGGGCTCGAGCATACGAGCGCTTATGAGCACGAAGCGCATTGAGCATGCCCGGCACACCGTACACGCCGGGGATGCGAGGAAACTAACGATAGATGTACGTTATAAAAAGCACGTCTAACCGCCCGGGTACGCCGGCTTCCGGCGTACCCGGGCTCTGGGAGCTTATACACGGAGACTTTGTGTCCAAAGGCCCGGGCACGCCGAGGTATGGCGTGCCCGGGCTCTGAGTGTCCGCATCGTGAATTATGCGGGTTAGATGTATGTTGTCAAAAGTATGTCTATCGCGTCCAACCCCGCGGGAACGCCGAGGTACGGCGTTCCCGGACAGTTCGAGCCTTCGTTGTAGATTGCTATACTATGTCTGCAGTAGATCAAGAATAGAGAGAATTATCCCGGGCACGCCGGGACCCGGCGTGCACGGGCTCTGTACCCCCCGAACGGTACTTTAGGCGTTGGTGAATGTACATTTTAAAATGTTCAACTAAAGGCATGTGTGCACTGTACGTGCGCATGTCACGTGTTGAGAGACTCGCCTGATTAGGGAAATAGGTTCCGGACCAAGGGAACATCATTTAGCAGGGATCGACGTCGTTGGGTCAGCGTCTCGCGGGCTTCGATATACTGAACACACTTCTTTTTGAAACTGCGCGCAGGATGCACTAGTCTCACATTGACGGTCATGGTGAGTGACTGTCTTGTTTCTGCCGTGACTGACCCATGCTCCACAGCCATCGGTGTCGCCATCTGCGCCCTCCCGCGCGCCGTCCCGCCAGCATGAGGCTCCGGAGTACCGGCACACGCAGCCCCTGGATGATCTAGGCATTACACTGCCCGGATGCTTATCCAAAGGAGGGCGATATCGATCGCCTGCTATCTTTTGGTGAGTCGTTCGTCTCTCTCTCCTTTCTCTCTCTCATCCACTGACCATCTACTGCGAAGTAACCTGAAATTTCGAAATATGCAAACTGTACGTGCATTTCGAAAACAACTGCTAACGCTGTAAACTGACGATTAGCTCGCAGAACAAAGCACAACAAGCCAAGGCTGCTGCCCCGGGCCAAGTGCGTCGCGACCTGTGTGCTGCTGCTCATCTCGCTCATCTCGCTCATCTCGCTCGATCCGCAGGTCAATCGCGCTGGCAAAGCGCGGCCTGAGGACGGCGGATCCAAAAAGGATCGCGCTAAGACGGTCGATCAGGCCGGATTGGGTGCGACGACCCGTGAGGACGGAGAGAGCGAGCTTGAGGTGCGTACCGCGTCCTGGGCTGCTTGCTTGTACTCTCTCGCTGACTAGGTGATTTTTGCAGACCTCGAAGCCGAAGCCGAAGCCGAAGCCGAAGCCGCAGCCCAAGAACACGGACAAGGGCAAGAAGGGCGGACCGACGGCGCCCGACGTTGACGTGCATGTCGACGCACCGGCAGAGGCATCGGAGGTGAGCGACTGCAGCGCACGTTCCTCTTCCTGCTCTGTGCTAACTGTGTGTTGCGTTTAGCCTGCGAAGCGCAAAAAGGGGGCTAAGGGCAAGAAGGGCGCGGCGGAGGCCGGGGCGGAAGAGAAACCTGCGCGCGCCGCTGCGACGCTGAAGCCTCAGGTCGCTGCTGGGATTCAGGGCACGCAAGAGACCGCGTCGATCGCGGCTCAAGTGCACAAGGCGACGATCGGTTACGCGCGGTTCAACACGGTCGATCCGCCTCGCCCGGACGTTCACCTGCGCTTCGGACAGTTCAACCCGCGCCCGGTCAACAAGAGCGTAATCAAGAAGCTCGTCGAGGACTTCTACGCGAGCGGGCGCGACCCGCGGCGGGAGGCTCTGGCCGTCCTTGTGGATCCGACGTGGATCGAACGCGAGTCCGTTGTGCAGAACCCTGCGCTGCCGTGGGAGGAGGTTCCCGACGCGCGGTTTACGGCGGCGGTCGCTGGGCGTACGATCCAGGTTCTAACGGGGCAGCATCGGTCTGTTGCTGGCAAGACGTGGCGGGCGGCGATGACAGCGGAGCGCGCCAAACAAGAGAAGAAGCTGGCGAAGGCGACGGAGAAGCAGCAGGCGGAGCAGATCGAGCAGGCGGACAAGAACATCGAGGAGTTGACGGCGGCCATCAAGGGGGCGACGACGTGGCTGGTGAGGTTTCTGGACCCCGGTGAGTGTTCAGCCGTACGTTAGTGCTGCGTTTTCAAACGGAACGCTAACCGCTCGACGCAGAGCTCATGAGCATCCCGCTGCGCATCCAGGTTGCGAGGAACCCGAAGGCACCTCGTCTAGAGACGACGGAGGCGGAGAGCATGATGATGACGTTGCCGCTCCTCGATGCGAAGGTGGAGGAGTGGGCGATCGCGAACCCGGGGCAGCCGCGACCGGTCCCGGGCACGCTGCCCTGGGTGCAAAAGATTGTCGCGGCGGTGATCCCGGAGCCTCAGCGTCGCAGCGACAAGCACCCGATCCTGTTCCACAGCGAGCCGTCTTTTCAGCTGCTGCGTCAGATGGACGGACTGGAGGCGTACCGCGGCAAGTACGTGATCCCCGTCAGTGTCCTGCATCAAGCGCTGTCGCTGCCGACGCGGAGCAGCACGACGACGAGCCTGGTCGGCTCTGTAGGTGTCATGTTGTTAATTCTGAGCCGAGTCGGGCGTCTGACGTGCTCTTAGTGTTTTGCAGAGATTCTCACTCGGAGCTTTGACATGCTCCGGATTTTCTCTCGGACATCGCCCCTTGTCAACATCCCCGATTACACGACCATTCGCGTCGAGTACGACCCGGACGAGACCTCAGAGGACGACCGCGGTGAGACGGCGAAATGGACCCTCTGGAACCAGATCTCGCCGACATTGCTCCCGTTCCTCAACATGCTGCGCTCCTGCGAGGGGCTCGACCTCATCATCAGCGAGCAGGTGCGGAAGGAGAACGGCTTCCCTGCGAAGATCGAGGACGAGGCGACGTGGAACATGGCCCAGGACGCTCAGAGCGAGCTGGTCGACGAGCAGTACTACAAGGCCCTCAGCACGCTATCGCTGCAGGGGGAACACGTGGTGTCGTTCTGCACGACGGACTTGGTGGACGCGTTCGACACCGCGTATTGCGCCCACGTCCGGCGGTGGATGGGCACGCAGTTCTTGATGTTTGCGAACGAGACATGGAAGGAGGCGATGGGTGCCTATTGCGAGTCGCTGAAGAAGTCGCTCCCGCAGCTCTGGAAGGCACAGCTGAAGCAGATTGACAGCGAGCAGCATCATGACGACACGGAGGCCGCGGTCGAGCGGGAGCGGCTACGCCTGGCCCTACGCTATGCCCCGGCGAAGCTCAGGCTCATCACCACGGCCATGGAGGTCGGCTTCATGCTGGACGTTCCTTTCCCTAGCCCGTCTTACCACAACGACCTGCTCGCCGCTTTGAAGGAGTACGAACATGGCATTCGATGGGTGAGTGCTTCTTTTGAGAACACAGAGCTAACCGTGCAGAAGAGAGCGTTATCCGTCCAGCGCCCGTCTACGCCGGACCCCGGCGTAGACGGCTGCTGGACGAGCGTTTCGAAACACCGAACTAACCTCGCAGAGCCCGTCTACGCCGGACCCCGGCGTAGACGGCTGCTGGACGAGCGTTTCGAAACACCGAACTAACCTCGCAGAGCCCGTCTACGCCGGACCCCGGCGTAGACGGCTGCTGGACGAGCGTTTCGAAACACAGAACTAACCTCGCTATTTGTAGATCGCTCGCCTTCTGGACCCATTCGCAGAGACGTTCATGCGCACCGTCTCTCGTGCGCACGTTGTATTCGATCCCTGCACGTACATCCTTGGTGTCATCGAAGGCAGTGATCTGTTCGATGTCGACGGCGATATCAAACGCAAGGTAAGTAATATGCTGTGCACGTACAACGCAGCGGACTTATATTTGTTAGTTCTACAATTGGCTGTTCAACAACATGTCGAAACTGCGCGCGGTCGACGCTGTCATGCGCCAATTCACTACGAAGGAGATCCTCAGTACATGGGAGATCACGTCGAACAAGTGGCATACGCTCGTTGACCATTTCGGTGCCGACAAGAGCAAGGTCGTCGTGGCGGATGGCTGGGCGCAATTCCACAACAAGATCGGCACGTCGCTCAAACTGACTCGTCACGACCAGAACGAGATCGACGGGATGCGACACTGGGTGGCCGGCGCCATGAATCCTAGGTTGTTCCCGACTCCTGAGGTCCTTGCCCGGTGGAAGGCCTCCCCCAACAACACGGGGCACCTCGCGGGCGTGCGGGTGTGGCTCAAGGACTGCGACGTCTCGTTGCTCAACACGGACCCGTTGACGAAGTCGTTGCCCGACATCCCTCCTCCCGACTTCAACCGCTACCCTGCGCTGCGCATGATCTACCGTACTTGGGGCCTTCGCAACGAAAGCTGGAAGACCAAGCATGGCGGGGGGGACGCGCTGACCGCACTCGCTCAGATCGAGCTGAGGCACCAAGTCGCGACCACCGGGCGGGTGCTGCAAACCGAGGACGGTTCTGCACTGCGGACCTCTTTCATGGACTTCCTCGCATCAATATCCACCCCCATGGCGGACGTGTTCATGACGTCGTCCGCGCGGCAGAAGGCCGCCGTACCTCGCTGGTGCAATTGGGACGACGGGCTGATTGAGAAGCTCGTGTTGGACTCTCAGACGACGTACGGTGTCTTGGACGTCGCGGTCAGCAGCTCTGAGCGGACGAAGGCGGTCGCGCGACAGGCTCAGTACGCGAAGGAATTTGGGCAGCTCGGGAAGTGGCTGGAGAAGAGCACTGTGGCTCGTTGTGCTCCTCACGCGGCAGGCAACGTCGAGTACAACGTCGCACGGGCCTTTGACCGGCTGTTTCTGGTAAGTGACGGTGTAGCTGTGGGTTTTGAAATGCACGACTAAGTCAGGTTTTGCAGGCTTTGCTGCAGAACGCCAACCGGATCGAGGCGCGGATGGGTGGTCTCCCGAAGGAGGCTCCGTACGTGACAGCGGACGAGTACGGAGTCTGCGGGGAGCTCGTGCCTGCGGTGCCTCCCTCTGTGCGCGAGGCCAACTCGTACAGTTCGCTCGAGGAGATGCGCGAGGAGAACCCGGTGCTGGCGGACCAGTACTTCCACCTGCGGGAGATCCTGGCGAGGGCGAGCGGTATGAACCCGATGCTGAAGGACGGTATGCTGCCGCAGGAGTTCGACCAGTGGCACGAGGTGTTTGGGACCTCACGCGAAGACTGTGTCCGTGAGGCGCAGAACGCTTCGGACCTGACGTCGAGCCTCAACGCTGTCAAGGATGGTAAGCCGCGCAAGCTGACGGAGTTTAGGCACGATCCGCGCGACGACGCGGCTTGGACCGCGGGCTTCCGCAATCTCGACGATGCGGCGTTCTGCAACCGGTCGCACCCGCTGGTCACCGCGCTGAAGGAGGTGCGTGTCTTTGATCCCAGCGTGCCGTCTGGCTTTGGGAAGACTGCGTCGGGTTCTCCGGAGGGGGCTGGTCTCCCCGCGGCGAGTGCTTCTGCGGCGGCCATGGACGTCGACGTCCATTCCCAGGTTAGTGCTAAGGTTAGTGCTAGCTTTGCAAAAGCTCATCTATGTGGTGTTTTCAGGACGGGGAAGGGTCGGTCGTGCCAGTGACCGAGCCTGAGGGTCTCCAGGCCAACGACGAGGACGACGAACAGGAGGTCGAACAGGACCCCGATGCGGACGCGGACGTGGACGCCGATGCGGATGCGGACGCCTAGCGTTAGTATTTCCTGAAAAGCACGTACCGTTACAAACGGCGATCACGGGCTCAATATATGCACAAAAGCTCTGAAACTTTTTGAGCATATACCCAGGTGTCTGAACAAACCGTTACAGAAACCACATGACCGTGGGAAACAACAAATGCTAGAGCTGCAGGACCTGTAGTCCAATGACAGGCTAGTGGCCAACGAGTTTGATGGCAAGTGCTAATCGAACTGGAATTTGGGAGGAGTGGCTCCAAACCTTAATTTCTGCACTGCCAAGAACCACACGATCATGGAACTAAGGGACGATCCGGAGTAGCATGTCTGTGTCACATTCTATGAGCCAATCTTTACCGCATAACTCTGCAGCAATGGCCATTGCCGGGTCTAGAATTGATATATCCCAATCAAATTGAGTTCTGGCCCGATCAGGGCGAGTGTGGGCTTGTCGGAATCCCCTGAATTTCCTCCACCCAGACCTAAGGGACAAACCGGAATTTTGTGGCTGGCCTTCCATATACCAATATAACGCCTTCTTTTTGTGCGGGAAAGGCTATGGATATTGCGGAGGGCTAATCGAACTGAGTTTTTTCTTGATCCACATGGGAGTATGCTTGTCAGGTCAGCATTACGGTCTACTTTCATGATCTGAGGGACAAACTGAGATATAATCAAAATTCAACATCCCGCACACCGCAAACACTTTTACTATGCTAATTTAGACTTCATCTTGTCAGGACCCAATCGAATTGGGCACAGCTTGAATTACAATCAGAATAGGTGTATACTGTGACCATGCACCCACAAAATAGTATCCTGAGGGACGATGTAATTTTCATCAAGTCAGTCGGTCAGAAAACTACATCTTACCACACCGCAGTCGTAAAATAGGGTGTTTTATTTAGCTGTGGAGTAGATATATATGTACAACCCCCAAATATGCTTGAAACAAGATGAGACATGGCTCATTCAAAAGGTACTGAATTTGGGGTGTTTATCAGGCTGCAGGACCAGTGCATTTCAACTCACACAGGTGAAGGAATCTATTTCTCTAGTATTTATAGCCATTAATATGGGTTTTTTGACTAATTTAAGCCAGCTGGTGATTCCTGCACTGGGAAAATGCACAATTTGGAGCGTGTGACATGCTGTAGCCAAAGCCTTCACCCTCCTCGACGTTAGGGTGAGGGTTAGCGGTTAGGGTTGTGGTTAGGCGTTAGCGGTTAGGCGTTAGAGGGTTAGGCTGCTCGGCTCTCGGCTGTCTGGTCTCGGGCCTCGGGCCTCGGGCCTCGTGTCTCGGGCCTCGGTGTCTCGGATCTCGGCTCTCGGCTGAGAACGTAGAGAACGCGCGATCGAGGCTTTAGTGTGCCCGCCTGAGCACTAGTGTTATAATCCCAGAAATTAGCCCCTAATTTCTTACGTCGCGCCTATGTCGCGCCATATCTCGGCAACCGTCGCTCGAAACCTTGCGTCGCGGTACCTTTCGAGCATCGTGGGAATCAGGGCTTTCCAAGTATAGTAAAATCGTGGCTGTGCGTGCTGTTTCCGTGGAGTTAGGGCCTACTCTTATTTTTGTGTCGCGCTATCACACTTTCTCTCGGGCCATAGCGCGTGAACCGTCGCTCAGAACCTTGCGTCGCGCTACCTTACGGATATCACAAGAAGCAGGGCTTTCCAACGGGTGCTCGATTGCGGCTGTGCGGGCTGATTTCGCGGAGATACGGCCTAACCCAGAATTTGCGTCGCGTTTGAAGTGATTTTTTTGAAGTCTTACAGGTAAGTAGCTACTATTAGTCCGGTAAGTAAGTGTTGTAGTGGACTATAAGGATCATTAGAACGGTCCTGGGCGCTTAGTAAGCAATTAAGCGCCCAAAAAGGCAAGGAAGCGTTTTCGTTTTTTGTAGTCCTGTGCGAGGGCTTTCTAACCATATTAGTTTCACGTTCTAATACTCATTAGTTAAGGAGTTATAAGCATTACAAAATAAGCGCCCTAGGGTTAGTAATTCCTCAAAAGTACATTGCATTACGAACCGCGATGGTGGGCCCAGTATATGCTGGTTCGGGCTGAAACTTTTTGAGCATATACTCAAAGGTCCAAACCTTGCATTACGGAAACCACATGACCGTGGGAACTACTAATTCCTTGCCCTGCAGGGCCTGTAGTACAACAATAGCCTGGTGGCCAACAAGTTTGATGGCAAGTCCTAATCGAAATGGAGAATAGATGGCGTGGCTCCAAACCTTATTTTCTACACTCCCATGAACCACACGATCATGGAGCTAAGGGACAATCCAGGGTAGCATGTCTGTGTCACATTCTATGAGCCAATCTTTAACGCACAACTCCGCAGCAACCACCTCTGCTGGTGCCAGAATCGTTAAATCTCAATCAAATTGAGTTCTGTCCCGATCAAGGTGCATGTGGGCTTGTTGGAATCCCCTGATTTTTCCCTCCCCGGACCTAAGGGACAAACCGTATTTTGGTCATTTCCCTCTTGAACATTAATATAATGCTTTCTTTTTGTGCGGGAAAGCTTATGGATCTTGCGGAGGGCTAATCGAACTGAGTATTTCCACGATATGCATGAGAGTATGCTTGTCAGGTCTGTATACCGATCTAATTTCATGATCTAAGGGACGAATCGAGATACGTCCAGAACTCGACATCCCGCATACCATAATGTACTTTCCCAGCACCAGTTTAGACCCCACTTTCTCAGGTCCCAATCGAAGTGGGCACAGCATGTATTTCAATATGAAGAGGTAGATACGATGCCCATGCATCCACCAAGTAGCATCTTGAGGGACAATATTATTTTCACCCAGTCAGCAGTCCACAAAACGATTTTCTACTGTACCACAGTCGGAAAATCGCATATTTTAATTAGTTGTGCAGTAAATATATATGTACAGCCTAGTGTTATAATCCCAGGAATTAGCCCCTAATTCCTGATGACGAGGTGATGACGAGGCCGTATCTCCTGAACCGTCGCCCGGAACCTGATGACGAGGTACCTCTCGGACATCGTGGGAATCGGGGCTACGCAATGAGCACTCAATCGTGGCTGTGCATTGCCTCCCCGTGGCGCTAGGTGGGAAAAAGTGTAGTGACGAGGTGATGACGAGGTGACGAAGGGCCCTGCTGCCTGAACCGTGCGCGGGAACCTGATGACGAGGTACCATTTTGGCATCGTGAGAAGCATGGCTTTCCGATGGGTGCACGATTGTGGCTGTGCGCCCAGTTTCCGTGGAGTTATGGGGTGATCTCTGTTGTCACTACTTTTTGAAGGGTTCCTATTAGTATTTCTAATAGTCTCCTATAAGTAGGTGTTACTATTGACCGCAAGTGGGCGCTTAGTCAGCGAATAAGCGCCCAAAAAGGCAAGGAAGCGTTTACATTTTTTGTAGTCCTGTGCGAGGGCTTTCTAAACGTATCAATTTTACGTTCTAACACTCATTAGTTAAGGAGTTATAAGGGTTACAAGATAGCCGGTACAATAGAATACACCATATAAGGGGGCAATGACGAACCAGCGACGAACCGGCGACGAGAAGTGACAAGGGGCTGTACCGGCTGAACCGTCGCCCGGAACCTGATGACGAGGGACCATTTTGGTATCGTGGGAACTAGGGCTATCCAACAGCTGCACGATTGTGGCTGTGCACCCAGTTTCCGTGGAGCTAGAGGGTAGTCTTTGTTTTTGTAGTGCGCTTAAGTATTGTAACAAGTGGGTTTTGAAGGGTCATTAGAAGGGTTGCTATTGGTAGGGCTTATAACTGGTTGTATTGACCGCACCTGGGCGCTTAGTAAGCAAAAAAGCGCCCAAAAAGGCGAAGTAGCATTTTTGTTTTTTGTAGCCAGGGTCAGTAGCTTTCTGACTATATCAGTTTCACTTTGTTATGACCATTAGTTAAGGAGTTATTGGTGATACAAAAGTAACGAAATAAGCGCCCTAAAAGGCGAACAAGCGTTTTCGTTTTTTGTAGCCCTGTTCAATGGCTTTCTAACCATACTAGTTTCACTTGATTATAGTCAATAGATAAAAAGTTATGGGCCATACAAGTTGGCTACTATATAAATTGCAATGTTACTGTTGCGAAGCGCTGGTCTGTAATAAGGTACTAGGTTAACTATTTACAGCAACATTCTATTCTTTGGCTATAGGAATTCTATGGTCGCACAATTGTGGCAAGGCAAGACTCGCACAACCAATGCTAGAGGTGCATCTATACAAAATGTTGCGATGCACTACACTGTATATAAATATTGTGCGAAGCATGTAATATTATCACAATAGTAATCATCAGCAGGGTAAGAACAGCAGGATAAGTAAGTAGTGTAATGGATATTGTGCGGCGGCGGCACAACAACTACCGCCTATAATAAAATATTGCGGACTCATACTATACCACATCAATGTTGCACTCCTCACTAATGTTACGTAGTAAATAATGTGTGCTAGCTCAAGTATCAACCTCAGCATATTATTGTGCGAAGCATATAATGACATTACAATATTAAGTATCAGCAATCAGCAGGGTAAGTAATAGCAGAGTAAGTACTATCTCGATACAATGTGCTGGAGCGCAACAATAAGTAGGATCTATAGTAAAATACTGTGAACGCATACTATACTACATTACTATTGCGCAGCAAATAATATGTGGGAGCTGCAGTGTTGACTTCAGGATACTATATTTGAGCATACTATGTGGCGAAGCATGGAAGGTGACTATCACTAATATAGCACTGACCATAATCTGCACCGGCTTAATAATGAACTGCAGCATGCTAGTGTGCGAAGCAAGTAACAGTAAATAACAGCATGGTAGGGAAGTACTGGCAAAGGGTGGTGTGATGCAACATTTATTGTGAGTAGTGTAGGTCTAACCCCCCGCTGTAGTTGGGCAGTGCTACAAATTGTTACAAGCAGCAGTATATAAGTTACGGCGGTGTCAGTAACCAAGTGCAGCACAGTGTTAAAGAGTGGAGTTAAAGTGTGAGTAATGCATGTTGCGAAGAAGTGTAAGAGATGTTGGGGTGCAGTAAGTAGGGAATGTTGGGTAACAGTAAGTAGTGTTGTACATGAAGTTATGAGGGCAGTGTTAGAAGTTACGGTGTTAAGGTAGTTAGGGCAGTGTGTGTTGTGATAATGGTGAAGGGTTACAAGACATGTTGCGAAGCTTAGGGTTATGAAGAGATTATGGACCTTTGGGTCGGCTCGGGGTCGACTTTAGGTGGGGGACTGAGCCCTAGCGTAGGGTTTGCCCAACCACAGCCTAGGGTTTATCAACCCTAGTGTTATAATCCCAGGAATTAGCCCCTAATTCCTGATGACGAGGTGATGACGAGGCCGTATCTCCTGAACCGTCGCCCGGAACCTGATGACGAGGTACCTCTCGGACATCGTGGGAATCGGGGCTACGCAATGAGCGCTCAATCGTGGCTGTGCATCGCCTCCCCGTGGCGCTAGGTGGGAAAAGGTGTAGTGACGAGGTGATGACGAGGTGACAAAGGGCCCTGCTGCCTGAACCGTGCGTGGGAACCTGATGACGAGGTACCATTTTGGCATCGTGAGAAGCATGGCTTTCCGATGGGTGCGCGATTGTGGCTGTGCGCCCAGTTTCCGTGGAGTTATGGGGTGATCTCTGTTGTCACTACTTTTTGAAGGGTTCCTATTAGTATTTCTAATAGTCTCCTAGCGTTAGTATTTCCTGAAAAGCACGTACCGTTACAAACGGCGATCACGGGCTCAATATATGCACAAAAGCTCTGAAACTTTTTGAGCATATACCCAGGTGTCTGAACAAACCGTTACAGAAACCACATGACCGTGGGAAACAACAAATGCTAGAGCTGCAGGACCTGTAGTCCAATGACAGGCTAGTGGCCAACGAGTTTGATGGCAAGTGCTAATCGAACTGGAATTTGGGAGGAGTGGCTCCAAACCTTAATTTCTGCACTGCCAAGAACCACACGATCATGGAACTAAGGGACGATCCGGAGTAGCATGTCTGTGTCACATTCTATGAGCCAATCTTTACCGCATAACTCTGCAGCAATGGCCATTGCCGGGTCTAGAATTGATATATCCCAATCAAATTGAGTTCTGGCCCGATCAGGGCGAGTGTGGGCTTGTCGGAATCCCCTGAATTTCCTCCACCCAGACCTAAGGGACAAACCGGAATTTTGTGGCTGGCCTTCCAGATACCAATATAACGCCTTCTTTTTGTGCGGGAAAGGCTATGGATATTGCGGAGGGCTAATCGAACTGAGTTTTTTCTTGATCCACATGGGAGTATGCTTGTCAGGTCAGCATTACGGTCTACTTTCATGATCTGAGGGACAAACTGAGATATAATCAAAATTCAACATCCCGCACACCGCAAACACTTTTACTATGCTAATTTAGACTTCATCTTGTCAGGACCCAATCGAATTGGGCACAGCTTGAATTACAATCAGAATAGGTGTATACTGTGACCATGCACCCACAAAATAGTATCCTGAGGGACGATGTAATTTTCATCAAGTCAGTCGGTCAGAAAACTACATCTTACCACACCGCAGTCGTAAAATAGGGTGTTTTATTTAGCTGTGGAGTAGATATATATGTACAACCCCCAAATATGCTTGAAACAAGATGAGACATGGCTCATTCAAAAGGTACTGAATTTGGGGTGTTTATCAGGCTGCAGGACCAGTGCATTTCAACTCACACAGGTGAAGGAATCTATTTCTCTAGTATTTATAGCCATTAATATGGGTTTTTTGACTAATTTAAGCCAGCTGGTGATTCCTGCACTGGGAAAATGCACAATTTGGAGCGTGTGACATGCTGTAGCCAAAGCCTTCACCCTCCTCGACGTTAGGGTGAGGGTTAGCGGTTAGGGTTGTGGTTAGGCGTTAGCGGTTAGGCGTTAGAGGGTTAGGCTGCTCGGCTCTCGGCTGTCTGGTCTCGGGCCTCGGGCCTCGGGCCTCGTGCCTCGGGCCTCGTGTCTCGGGCCTCGGTGTCTCGGATCTCGGCTCTCGGCTGAGAACGTAGAGAACGCGCGATCGAGGCTTTAGTGTGCCCGCCTGAGCACTCCCGGCTTGGGGGACCCCCCGAAGGGAGGGGAGGGAGCGGGAATGGCGGGTCCTCTTTCGTGCTACCGGCAAAAAACAATAATTAATCTGAATTGGGCAGACACAGAAGTCAGCCTTCCCCCCCTTCAGGGCCAACTATCTCTCCTCATTTAGCATTGTCAGTTACGGTATTATATACATAATGCATGTATAGGAAATGTACGATCTGTCCATTTATCACATGTAGCTTTTACGATTCCCGCTCCTCTTCAGGCTGCTTTGCGGTCTCTCGTGGTCTCTCTCGCTCTCGTTCATCCACTTGTCTCTCACTCTCTTGTGTTCCTTCCTCACTCTCTCTCTTTCCCTCACTCGCGCTCTTCATGGACTCACGTACAGTACGCGGACGATGGGACAAGAGCACAAAGCAGGAGAAAGATCCGGAGACAGTAGGCTGCAGACGAGGGACGAGGGCGATCACCTGTGATCTGGGGGAGTCGCGCACGTCAGTAGGTGAAGTCCCACCCCTTGTTGCACCGAGTCATACCTCCGAGGACCTCTCTTGTCAAGATCTCCTCCTCACATCGCTGCACCTGGGTTCCTGATGACAACAGGGCCAGTTATAGCTTACTCAGATTATAGTTCCAGACTTGAGACATTCACATACATAAGGGGCACGGTCCCCATCTGAATGTCATTTTTCCCTTTTGTCTAACGCTGTTACACGGTTCTGGACCCGGACATGAGTAGTGAAGGATCCTGGTGGACGGTTCGGATTGGTTACACTCAGCGGACTGTTCTTATTGGGCCCTCCACTACGTCACTATTACTCGGTCCTGCCCCCTCGTTCCCTATATAGCTCCCCCACGTCCTGTGTAGCTCCTCAGTTTCCCCTCTTGCTACGCATGTGTGTTCTCCTCTTGCTTACTCTCCCTCTCACTTGTATTTGACGTAGTTTACCCGCTCGCTACGCAGCACGATCTCGTTATCCTGCTGCAGCTTTGTGTGTTCAGATTCTCGTGTTTGCTGGCCTATCGGCCTGCTTACATTTTTTTAACGTCCACACACTCATCGTCAGCCATCGGAGGTTTACTTTTTTTGGAAAGACTTCTCGGGCGACTACCCACCTTCTAGACCTTCCAGAACCCCTGCCCGCTTGGGATAAGACGGTCGACACAGGCGGACCAACACATCCCCTCCTGCCCCTCCAGCCTCCCGCTTCTCCTGCCCAAATCCCGCACCTCTCCCGCTGCATGTTTGCACACCCTGTCCTCCCACCCACCACCCGCACCTCCTGTCCGTCGTTTGCAATGCATAGCTTTGATGCCCATTGTTACAGACATCCTTCTACATCCTCCCATTGACAACATACCGAGCGTTTCCGATCTCAACAAACTGTCGACACCGTCGTCTACCGACCCTGCAGACGCACACAACGACACCTTGTTTCGCTCCTTTGGACCCGCCGAAGACAATCAGGCGGTCACGCCCGAAGACATAGGACATGGTCAAGCCATAGCTGAGTCGAACAACCTCAACCTGCCCACACCTTCCGTTCCTTCTTCCCCTCCCAACGCTGTTTTGTTTTCCCCTTCTGAAATATCTTTACCCGTCTCGCCTTCCTCCCCTTGCTTATGTTGCTTTACCTATTCCCTCCCATGATACATCTATCTTTCCCGACTCCCCTGATTCATCATATGTTTCCTCTTCTGATTCAGACATTGTTCTCCCCCTTCCTGCCATTCCTTCTCGTATTACCCTGTCGTCCTGTATCTCCTCCTCGAACCACATTCCACCCCGATTCTTGTCATGCACACACACCAGTCACACCATGTCTAATGGCACAGCCACCATTGAGCAGAAGGATCTGAAACAGCGCCCGCTCATCCGCGATGGCAGCCTGGACTCCAATTTGCTCAGCACATGGTTTGTCATGCCCGAATCGTACTTCACGCATAAGTCGTCGACAATGCTAAAAAGGTTTCAGCACATCGCAATTGGCTTCCAAGATCCCCTCATCCGGATGTGGTACCGCACCAATCGTATCGCGCTCCAGTTGATGTCGTGGGATGACTTTGTGGACGAGATGTACGATCAGTGGCTTCCCGATGGATCGGATTAGACTTGCATACGAACATCCTCCGCATGACTATGTCCGAGTTCCAATCCTTCAAGGACTTTGTCCACTCCGTGGAGATGAACGATGAAGAATGTTCAACTCTCTCTCTACCTCCTTGTGCTCGACGATGAAACACTCTGCACTACGATCACCGCTTTCCACAATTGTCGCCTCCGCTCACACGCTCGTGCACTTAAATGTGTCAGACTTGCGCATCTAGAGTTTCTCTCCGCAATGGATACGAACAAATCCAACCACTATATGAACGAATCCTCGCAGATAGCAGTCACTATCCTCGAACACATCTCTATTCCGCCCTCCTGCAAAGTCAATCTCAACTCAGTGTATCCTTCCGAGCTCGAGCCAATAGACCGCTCCCTCGGGCTCAGACAAGCCCCAACCCATCTCCGCCTTCAATACAACAAGTACGGCTTCGTGGTTCGGATCGAGGCGGTCGACCCGCAGACCGCATGCCGGACATCCATGTTGGAGCACCCATCCCGGATGCAGACCTATGTGCATGCCATCTATTTGCCTTCCCCTGCCTCTCATTTACTTTACTATTGCTTCCTACTCGTCTCGCCTTACCTTAAAAGCGTCCACTATCCATCTCGCCGCCTCCTCGCCATCGATAGGATATGCCGCGCACAAGAGCACCTACTAGATCCTATATTAGGCAATTATTCTTGCTTACATTAGCACTAGACGCTCTCCCTTTTACTTCACTCTGCTCTTTTTTCCTTTCCCTCAGTCTTGCTCTCATCCGCCTGCGAGTACTGAGGGTATGTTGGTCTTTCTACGTATGTTCTATAGCCTGAGCTAACTAGTACCATGTATAGCTACGTCGTCTATCTTTACAGGTACACAATATCATTAGTCTTGCTCTCATCCGCCTGTGAGTACTGAGGCTACGCCGTCTATCTTCACAGATTACGACGACTACTTGCTCCCATAGGTTAAGAGCCCTGCGTGAAGGCCTTAACTAGCAAGACCAATCGCGCAACGCCCTCCGTTATCCACGCTAACCGCCGCTGTCTCCCGCCATGGCACCTGCCGCCACCGCTACTACGACATCTACGCCGTCCCTTTCGGACTTTGTCAATGGAGTCGACAAGCTGGATTCGAAGGGAGAGAACCGGCTCGTTTTCGAACAGCAGTTCATGATCGCCATCCGTCAGAAGGAGGTCTGTGACCACTTCGATGGTACGTCCCCTCGCCCGTCACCTGCCAATCCCGACACCGGACCTACTGCTGCCGAGACAACCACCCTCGCTGCCTGGGAAAAGAAGGAGAATCTTGCCCTGTATCTCCTCACGATGAAGATCGCTCCGAGCACGTACACGAAACACAAGCGCAAGGGAACCGTCGCCCAAATATGGTCCGGCCTTGTCACAGAGTCCACTAGCAAGTCACTCCTTGCCCGCTCAAACCTCCGCCGCGACTTCTTGAACATGCGTTGCAAGCCCGGTGCCGACCTTCACTCCGAACTCGACCGCATTCGCCTTGCATACGACAACCTGCTGACCTACGATGTCGTCATCTCCAAGGCCGAATGTGCCTCTGTTATCATCACCTTCCTTCCACCGACCTCGCCGCCTTTATCTCCCAAATCTCCGCACAACTCAAGGTCCAGAAGCTCACATCTGCGACGACTGCGACAGCTCCTGATCCGGATAAGCCCATCATCGAACCTGAGTTGATGATGGAGCTCGTTCTCGAGGAATGGGACCGCCTCCAAGTTGAGAAAAAGGCGAAGGGAAGACCGAAGGACTCCGGCGTCACTGCGAGCGCTGTTTCCACCGAGAAGCCGAAGTGGAAAGGAAGGGGGAAAGGTCCGCAGAAGCCGGTTGGCGTCTGCTGGATGTGCGGAGGCAAAGGTCACAAGGAGGACATCTGTCCGAGCCCAAAGCAGAGTACCCAGGCCAAGGACAAAGGCAAGAACTCACGGGACGGAGCCAAGACCCAGAGCGACACGACAGCCGGTGCTGCGAATGTCGCTGCCACTGTGCCGGCCGTTGAAGTCCTGACCACCGCGCACATTGAGGAGGTCGACTCATGGACCCCCGAGCGGACGATCTCCGGCGCATGGTCTGTTCTAGCTGCCCGGCGAGCCTATCCTCCGACTGTCGTGTCCGACGACGAGTCAGGCTCCGACGACGACGTGCGGTCATCTGCAGGTCGTTCTGACTACACGGAGCTAACCGAAGCGTCGTCTCAGGACTCTATGCCATCGCTCCAGGCCGCCACGGACTGGACTGGCTCGTCCGCTAGCACGTTCGGAGCCGGTGACTCGGACACCGATGTGGAACCCGAGAACAACCTGGATCCAATGCCCGAGCCTGTGCCTATGTTCGAACGCTTGTCTAGCGTGTCGGACTGGTTCCGCGATGTCTATGATGTCCCCGTTCCCGCTATGCGCCCGCACATACGCCCGACGCCGCGGTCGCCTCTCCAGCACGACCAGTGGACCTGTACGACTCAGGTGCTACCCACCACATGTCCCTGTTCCGCGAGGACTTCGCCATGTTCACAGAAACCGCACCGCGCCCTCTCAATGCCGCGAACCAGCAGCAATTTCACGCCATGGGGAAGGGTGACATGCTACTACCTGTACTCAATCCTCCCGACGACGACAACCTCATGTGCCTCACCAATGTACTCTACACGCCGTCCATTGGCTATAACCTCGTCTCTGTTGGCCGGATCAACGATGCCGGCTACACTACTACTTTCACAGGTGGTCAGTGCGTGATCCTCGATGCCGAAGGGGAGGTCGTTGGGAAGATACAGAAGAGCCGCGGGCTCTACCTCGTCATGCGGGAGCGTGACGACGCCTCTGCTCACGTTGCTGCTAGCAAAGCCGAGAAGCTCACCGAGATGGAGGCTCACCGACGCTTTGGACACATCGCCATCCGAGCGATTCGTGAACTCATCTTGAACAGTTTCATAACCGGCGTTGCACTCATCCCGTCCGACGAGGACAAGCACTGCAAAGCATGCGTGTGCGCGAAGTCTACGCGCAGGCCAGTTCCGAAGGAGCGAGAGGGAACACGAGCGACAGAGTTCGGCGAGGAGATCCATTCGGATCTGTGGGGCCCTGCGCATGTGGTCACGCTTGGTGGTCGCCGCTACTACATCAGCTTCACGGACGACAAGACTCGTTTCACCACACTCTACCTCCTGCGGAAGAAGAGTGACTCGTTCGAGTCGTTCCGCGCCTTCGAAGCGTGGCTCGAGCGCCACCATGGCATGTGCGTCAAGTTCCTCAACACTGATCGTGGCGGCGAGTACCTCAGCGAGGACTTCAAGGTCCATCTCGAGCAGCACGGGATCGAGCACAAGCTCTCCGTCCACGACACATCCGCGGAAGCTGGTGTCTCCGAGCGCCTCAACCGCATGATCATGGAGAAGGTGCGTGCGATGCTCATCGCCGCCGCACTTCCGCGCTTTCTCTGGGGCGAAGCCGCCATGCATGCTGTCTGGTTGAAGAACCGCACCTCCACGAGGGCTCTCGCCGGTCGTACCCCCTTTGAGGCTGCTACTGGGAAGCCGCCCAACCTTAGCAGTGTTCCTGAGTGGGGCTCACAAGTGTGGGTGCACGACACTGCGTCTGGGAAGCTCGGAGTGCGCGCAAAGGCTGGTCGCTGGTTTGGATTTGACGCCCAGAGCAAGGGTCATCGCATCTACTGGCCCGAGCGACACTCGGTAACTGTGGAGCGGAACGTGACATTCACTACACCCAACCTGCCTGCAACAGATCTCGACAACGCTGCTGATCTTGAGGGGGAGGATGTGAGCGACGTCAAGTCGACCGCGCCATCTGAGCCCTCTGATGCTGAACCTAGTGCACCGCCAATGCGCGAGGCACAGCCACCACTGCCTGCTTCGACCTCAACTCGCTCCTTGCGTGTCCGCAACCCGTCTGCGAAGGTCAAAGCGATTCTTCAAGGTCAGAGTGCGGACAGGGAGCTTCCGAGGGGAGTTCTTGCACCGAGTGCGCCCACAGCCGATGAAAACAGCACACCGGAGATGGTGGAGGAGATCTTGGGGACTGCGATGGCAGCAGAGATGGCAGAGGCTGAGGGATTGGACCCGCGTTCGCTCGTGGAAGCAATGCGGAGGCCTGAGTGGCCGCGGTGGGAGGAGGCGATGAAGGAGGAGCTCGAGGCGCTTGAGAAGCACGAGACGTACGTCCTGGAGAAGCCACCACCCGGAGCTAATGTCGTCAGCTGCCGCTGGGTCTTCCACTCCAAAAAGGACGCGTCTGGGAACGTTTACCATTAGCACCCTCGCCTTGTCGCCCGCGTATTCTCACAGATCCCAGGAGTGGACTTCTTCGACACCTATGCGCCAGTCGCCAAGACACCGTCCATTTGCACTGCGCTCGCTTTCGCTGCCCGCCATGATTTCGAGGTTCATCAACTTGACGTGAAGAGTGCCTACCTAAATGGCGAGTTCGAGGAAAATGAGACTATCTATATGGCAGTCCCGCCCGGCTCCAACCTCACCAAGGACAAGACGCTCGCACTGCGTCTCCTGCGCCCTCTGTACGGTCTCAAGCAGTCAGCTAGACATTGGCACAAGAAGCTCCTGCGTGTCTTGCAGGAGAAGCTCTTGATGTTGCAGTGCGATGTCGATCAGGCCGTGTTCTACCGCATCGCTGGCACTGACATCATTGTGATTGTCGTGCACATTGACGATCTGACCGTCGTCACCTCGACTACCGCCTCATCCACAAAGTGAAGGACAAGCTCCGCGAGGCTTTCGAGATCTCCGACGAGGGCGAGATCCACTGGATCTTAGGCTTTGCATTGGAGCGCGACTGCGCCACACGCACTCTATCGCTCTCGCAGACCGCCTACATCGAGTCAATCGTCCGCCGTTTTGGACTCGGAGACGCGCGCCTGGTCTCGACGCCGATGGACCCCCACTCTGCTCTCACTACTGCCCAGTCGCCGTCCACAACCGCCGAGATCGCAGCCATGCGCAACGTGCCCTACCGCGAGGCCGTCGGACGCGTCCCGACATTACATATGCCGTCTCTGTCCTCTCGCGATTCTCAGCGAACCCTGGCCGCGCTCACTGGGAGGCAGTCCGCCGAGTCTTCCGCTACCTCTCCGGGACCAAGCACCTCAAGTTGACGTATGGTGCGAAGTCTCTCGACCTCAAGTTGACGTATGGTGCGAAGTCTCTCGACCTCACGGGCTACACCGACGCCGACGGGGTCGATGCAAGAGGACTGCAAGGCTATTTCGGGGTACGCATTCCTCATCGACGGCGGCGCTGTCTCATGGAGCTCCAAACGCCAAGAGATCATCTCCTTGTCTACCACCGAGTCTGAATATGTCGCTCTCACGCATGCGACTAAAGAAGCTCTTTGGCTCCGGTCTCTCATTGGACAGATCTTCACGCCGTTCACGTCGTCGAAGCCCATGAACTCCGATAATCAATCCGCCATCGCTCTCGCTCGCGACCATCAATATCACGCCCGCACTAAACACATCCACATCCGCTTCCATTTTGTGCGCTGGGTCGTCGATGACAAAAAGATCCACTTGGTCTACTGCCCGACCGACGATATGGTCGCCGATGTCCTCACCAAAGCGCTCCCATCTCCGAAGGTCAAACACTTCGCATCCGCACTCGGTCTGATCTAGGATTGAGGGGGAGTGTTGGAGCACCCATCCCGGATGCAGACCTATGTGCATGCCATCTATTTGCCTTCCCCTGCCTCTCATTTACTTTACTATTGCTTCCTACTCGACTCGCCTTACCTTAAAAGCGTCCACTATCCATCTCGCCGTCTCCCCGCCATCGATAGGATACGCCGCGCACAAGAGCGCCTACTAGATACTATATTAGGCAATTATTCTCGCTTACATTAGCACTAGACGCTCTCCCTTTTACTTCGCTCTGTCCCTTTTTCCTTTCCCTCAGTCTTGCTCTCATCCGCCTGCGAGTACTGAGGGTATGTTGGTCTTTCTACGTATGTTCTATAGCCTGAGCTAACTAGTACCATGTATAGCTACGCCGTCTATCTTTACAGGTACACAATATCATTAGTCTTGCTCTCATCCGCCTGTGAGTACTGAGGCTACGCCGTCTATCTTTACAGATTACGACGACTAGTTGCTCCCACAATCCATCCGCATCACTGTCGTCAGGTTCGATCACGACGGTGCCGCGTGCACGACGGACATCGGTACACGCATGCCTCCACCTGGCGCACACCCATGCTCCCTGCTTCTTTCGAAAATCTTCCCAGCAACACATCTCACCATGCCTGATACAACAGATACCAGCGCCATGCCAGCCCAAGCATCTGGCACCACTCAAACACTGTCGCTATCTGCGAGTTTGTCAGCCTCTGTATCAGGTGCGCTCACACCCTCGTCCACACTCCCCTCCGGCTCCCATCGCCTTTACGACATCGCCGCCCTCAAAAATGATGCGTCAAACTTCAACACTTGGAAGCATCAATGCCAAAAGATCCTCGAGCTCTGGGGTATCATCACAGGCGCAGAACCGATGCCCGAAGTGAAGGCCGATCCAGACGCCTACGCGGCCTGGAAAAGGCGCAATCAGCTCGCTCAGATGCAGATCACGCTCACGCTGGAGGACGTCCCCCTGGACGGGGTGGTTCACCAGCCCTCGCACGCAAGACCTGGCTCAAGCTCATGACGAGCTACGAGGGTACCGGCAAGCAGACGATCGCGTTCCTGATATGCGATCTCTTCCGAGGCACGCTCTCTGACGAGTCCGCCATTTGCCCTCAGCTCAAAGAGATGGTCCACAAGCACCATCAGCTCATTGGCTTCGGGATCCACCTCGATGAGGTCATCGTCGCCATCGCCATGGTCGTCTCCCTTCCCCCTTTGTACAAGACCCTCAGCATGATCCTCATGTCATCACAGGCGTCGCTCACCCCGGAGCCGGTGATCGAGCAAGTCACCGAGCACGAGAAGCAGCTGAAAGGCGATCAGCACCTCAACGCTCGCGTCGCCCGCGCTCAGCACAAGGGGAGCTCGAACAGCAACTCGTTCAAGGGCAAGGACAAGAAGAGAGGCAAGCAGGACGACGACAAGCGGACCTGCGGCCACTGCATGAAGAAAGGGCAAGTTAAGGACGAGTGCCGGAAGCTCAAGTCCGAGCAAGCAGCCGCAGCCGCCAGAGCCGCCGCGAAGAAGGACGCGGCCCCCGCAGCTCAAGCTGATCTCACCGCGAAGGTCGCCGAAGTGCGCGCCGCATCCATGGCTCACGCGAGCGATGAGGTCGTCCGCCTCTACGTTGCAAAGGCCCTCCAATCGTCAGACCCGACCCGCTGGATCATAGACTCCGGCGTGTCCGCTCCGATGAGCTCGCACCGCGACTACTTTGACACGTACAAGGTGCTGCACACCCCGGTCCACGTCTGGATGGGTGACGAGCGGTTTATCCTCGCCATCGGCGTAGGCTCTGTCCGCCTCTCACTCAAGGACGACGAGCAATCCGATACGCTCGAAGTCCTGGTGCCCTTCGTCTACCATGTCCCCGACCACAACGGAAACCTCCTCTCCGTCTCCGTGCTCGTCTCGCTGGGATATGCGGTCAACTTCCTCCGCAACGGTTGCAGGATCGTCGCACCGAATGGTCAATCTGTCAGCACTGTCGTGCACAAGGACGGACTGTACGTTCTCCGCAGATCCGTCAACGCTCCCGTGTCCGCCTCGGTTGCCATGCGCCAGCGGCGAGTCCCGCGCGACCACCAAGACCTGGCACCGCCGTCTCGCTCACATCAGCCCGGACGCCGTGATCAAGATTGCCCGCAAGGGACTGGTCAAGGGCATGGCACTCGTCGGCGCATCTAAGAAGCCTGATGGAGTCTGTTCTCCGTGTCTCGCTGGCAAGCAGACTCGGGACGTCATCCCGAAGACCACGTCCGCCGAGTACCCCCGTCCCAACTACCGCATCCACTCTGACCTCTCAGGCCCCGTCCAGGTATCGACCCCGTCCGGCGAGAACTACGCCGACGTGTACGTCGATGGTTACTCACACCATCTGACGGTCTACCTGCTCAAGGCGAAGTCCGACCAGCCGTCTACCCTGGATGCGCACATCACCCACGTGGAGAACCTAGTGGGCGAACTGGTTGCAATCATCCGATCGGACGGTGCAGGGAAGTACGTCAACAAGGACCTCCTCGCGATCTGCAACGCACGCGGGATCAAGCACGAGCTGATGAACCCGGACACTCCACAGGAGAACAGTCTCGTGGGGCGCACCTGGCGCACGATCTTCGACAAGGTCTGCACGATGCTCGCAGAGAGTGGCCTACCGTCAATGTACTGGGGCGAGGCCGCCAAGTACGCGGTCCACATCCTCAACATGATGCCGTCCAGCGCGCTCGGGGACGAGACCACTCCACAGGAAGCCTACACCGGTGTCAAACCCTCCGTCGCGCACATCCGACCGTTCGGTTGCAAGGCACACGTCCACGTTCCTGACAAGCAGCGCAAGAAGCTCGATGCGAAGTCGCTCGAGTGTGTGCTCCTCGGCTTCTCCGAGCGCAAGAAGGCCTACCGTCTCCTGCACCACCCCACCTGCCGCATTCTGGAGTCCCGCGATGTCGTCTTCGACCAAGGGGAGCCTGAATCGGTCCCGACTCGCGTAGTCATCTTGACGGAGCCCGTTTTTCCGTCCGAGACTGCAGGCACCCCTGCAACGCACATCCAGTTCGTCGGCGAGGAGGACATCCCCGATGCCCCATCGCGCAGAGCTGCTCCCGCTCCCATCCCTGATCCTCTCCCTCAGGAGGAAGACGTTGCGGATGGCGCTGCCGCGCAGCCGCGCTCCCGCTCTCCTTCCCCGCCTCCGCCTCGCGCTCCGTCCCCCGCTGCCGCTGGACCCGCTCGCGCTCATCGCAATGCGGCTCCGCGCATCCATGCCCCCTACCACGTTCCACCGCCAGAGGAACGGCGCCGCTCCTCGCGCATGCGGACTCAGCCTCTCCGGCTCGGCGAGGACCCGATCTTCAAGGTCATGTCCTACGCGCGCCGTCCTCGTGCCGCTGGAGGGGAGGAACAGGTCGCACCGGCTCCACAGCCAGTGGGCAATGATGCCGCTGAAGCAGAGCAGGAGCACGCAAACGAAGTGGGCGCAGAGTTCGCGCACCGCGCGTCGACTCTCAGCGACGAACCGCAGTTGTACGAGGAAGCCGTGGCGCGCCCCGACGCAGACATGTGGAAGGCCGCCATGGCACAGAAGATGCTCCAGTTCGTCAACACGAACCTCTTCGACGAGGTCGAGCGTCCGCGCGGTCGCAAGGTCGTTGACTGCCGGTGGGTATTTCGCATCAAGCGGGACGCCAAAGGGAATGTCGACAAGTACAAGGCCCGTCTCATGGCCAAGGGCTTCACGCAGACCGAAGGCATCGACTATACCGAGACATTCGCAACCGTCGCCAAGTACACCACCTTACGCACCCTCCTCTCACTCGCCGCGAAGCACGACTGGCACATTCATCAGCTCGATGTCAATTCCGCGTTCCTCAACGGGCCCTCGACAAGGAAATTTTCATGGAGGCCCCCAAGGGCTTCCGTGAATCGACCAAGATTGTCTGGAAGCTACGCAAGGCGCTGTACGGACTGAAGCAAGCCGGCCGCGAGTGGTACAAGAAGGTCTGCGAGGTCTTCACGGACCTCGAGTTCATGCGCGCATCGACGGTACGATCCTCGTCGTATCCGTCTACGTTGACAACATGCTCGTTTTCTCTCCTAGCAAGGTGCTCATGGACGACCTCGAGCGTACGATGGAGAACAACTGGGACATCACCCGCCTCGGCGACGCTCACTTCATTCTAGGCATCGACCGCGCCCGAAGGATCCTCACACTCAATCAACGCCGGTACATGCTCGACATCCTCGAGAAGCACGGCATGGCGGACTGCCCCCCTGCGCCGACCCCCATGGTGCAAAACCTAAAACTCCCGAAGCTAGACACCGCCGAAGTTGACACCCAGAAGTACCAGAGCGCCCTTGGATCGCTCATGTACCTCATGCTGGGTACACGCCCGGACATCGTGTTCGCTGTCAGTGTCCTCAGCCGCCATGCGAACTGCCCCGGCAAGGAACACTGGGACGCGCTCATGCGCGTCTTCCGCTACCTCCGTGGAACTGTCGACCGTGCGCTCGTATACGACGGAAACACTGGCAAGAACGTCGGCGCCCTCCAAGGATACGTCGACGCGGACTGGGCCGCCGACATCAACAATTGCCGCTCCCTCTCGGGATTTGTCTTCTTCGTCTCCAACGCCGCCGTCAGCTGGTCCTCGAAGAAGCAGCCGTCCTACACTCAGTCCAGCACTGAGGCAGAGTACATCGCGATGGCCTCATCCGCCAAGGAGGCCCTCTGGTTCCGCACGTTGTTTGAGGAGCTGGAGGAGATCTGTGGACAGCAGAAGCAGAAGGCTCAAACCGTCAACTTGACGAGCAGCCTGAGCCTGGGCCTGAGAGACACGCTCCGGAGCGTCCGGCACATATTCGCTCACCAGTGCTGCAACTCCCTGGTGGCAATTGCAAGTACACCCAGCGACTCGGACGCAGCAAACGGGCCCGGGTGGACGACCGGGGGAGCCGGGCGGAGGGAGAAGGCGCGCGCGCAAACCGCGCGGCGATATTTATAGTGTACTCCAAGGGGTGACTTAGGGTTAAACACATACATTTTACAAGGTTTAGCTATTACACCCCCGGGAACGATGCGGTATTGGTCAATGATCTCTCTTGTTATAAGTTAGAACAGCGTAACACACAGTAGAGCCCTTGCAAGATCAAGGGACCTAATGCGCCGTGGAGCCGGGAACGTAAACAGTCCTCGTTCGCGACCACCATAACACTTCTTCGGCGCTGACCTACATTGTGTGCTCGTCGTGGACTCGGAGAAGTGTTGTGAAGGTCGCGAACGAGGACCCGTCACGTTCGCGACCCCATCACACATTAGGCTCTTTGAGGCCCCAGAGGCTCTAACAGGACTTCGGCAGGAAGGCATTACGATCTGCAGTGCATGCAAGTCTGAGAGAGCCCTCTGGGGTCTCTGACCTATATTGTGTGCTCGTCGTGGACTCGGAGAAGCGTTGTGACGGTCGCGAACGAGGACCCGTCACGTTCGCGGCCCTCCGGCAAACCACACAATATTATTATACCTGCCTGCGCACAACTCGTTAGAGCCTCTGCAAATTCACACGTCCTAATGCGCCGCGGGGCCGCGAACGAGACGGGTGCTCGTTCGCGACCACCATAACGATTCTCCAAGTCCATTTCGAGTCCACAGTAGAGGTCAGAGACCCCAGAGGGCTCTCTCAGCCGAGCATGCACCGCAGATTCTAATGCCTTCCTGTGGGGATCTCGTTAGAGCCGTTGAGGGATCAAAGTGCCTAATGCGCCGCAGAACGGCGAACGTAAATAGTCCTCGTTCGCGACCACCATAACACTTCTCCCGCGCTGACCTACATTGTGTGCTCGTCGTGGACTCGGAGAAGTGTTGTGAAGGTCGCGAACGAGGACCCGTCACGTTCGCGACCCCATCACACATTAGGCTCTTTGAGGCCCCAGAGGCTCTAACAGGACTTCGGCAGGAAGGCATTACGATCTGCAGTGCATGCTAGTCTGAGAGAGCCCTCTGGGGTCTCTGACCTTTATTGTGTGCTCGTCGTGGACTCGGAGAAGCGTTGTGACGGTCGCGAACGAGGACAGGTCACGTTCGCGGCCCCGCGGCGCTTTAGGACATGTGAATTTACAGAGGCTCTCACGAGATGTGTGCAGGGAGGCATTATCGTGTGGTTTGCTAGAGGGCCGCGAACGTGACGGGTCCTCGTTCGCGACCGTCACAACACTTTTCGCAGTCCACGTCGAGAGAGAGAGTAAATCTTCATCTTTATACTGCGTGAGCAGGCGAACAGATGCGCCAAGACGCATCTAGTATAGTTGTGTAGTCAATCAGCAAGTACTAGGTATATCGTATCGTATGTACTGTCGCTGTTTCAGTGAGACAGGGGGTGCGGAGTGTTATCATTCTCGTGTACAAGTCCAAGTGTCAGCGCCCGGTGGGATGTCTGTAAGCAAAGCAGTTCCCGTGGAGTACAGCTCATATGCAGCTCGGCGGTTGCGCCTGGGGGTAGTAGCTGCCGTAATGTTACGGTAGTAAGGAGGCGCCGCCCTTGCTATCTCCGCAACGCGGCTATGGTAATCCCAAACATCTTCATTGAATTGACACGGTTGTAATGCCAGCGCCACGCAGAGCGGTGATGACGGAGCTCCGCGCTCACAGTTATATATAGTGATGGTACATGTGCTGGCACCGGTGCCACCGCGTCCTCTCGCCCTCCCATCCATCCATCCATCTTGCCGTGCCATGTCATATCCCGGTGATGGCTCCAAGGCTCTTCCAAAACCTAGGGCATATGTCTCTCGTTTGACTGTGGACCCTCCCATCTCCGGGGCCACCCTGGGAGACCGTATTCGCATCGCTCAAGAGCGCCACTGGCCCTACGTGAAGAAATTCGTACAGGAAGCCAAGTCCGCGATGGACACTCAAACCAAAACCCCTTCAAGATCGGAGCGAGGGAGTTGCGCGCTTCAAAAGGTGATCCGCTCCGACCTCGTCAACAGCATGATCAGGGTCGTCGATGTGAGTGAAGTCTTAGCGGAGCCTATCTCGACAGGCCCTTGGAATTTTGAAACTCAGTACGTCACTCGCCTCTGACAGTCACACTAGACAGACATACTAATCTACCTCCGAGGCTTCCCAAATATGCCACTGAAGCCGAACTCGAACGTCCATGTGTGACAGTGATCGCCACCTTGGAAGACTGGTTGTATCCTCCTGATATTGTACCCCTTGCGACAGCCCGACCCAATCCACCTTCGCATAGCGGGCGGATCCACCGCTTCCACCTGTTCGTTCTAGGTGACAAAATTGTCGGCCAACAGAGACAGAAGGATGGCTCGCGTACGGATGTGTATCTGCACCTGGGTCTTTGGAACCGAGAGGAGTGCTACACATGGTTGAGGAGCAACGGCTACCCAAACGCGGGGACAGAGCAAGGGAACAAACACAAGCCCAGGTGTGTCACTGTCTGATCGGTCTACCGTCTTGGGGCAGCTCCAATGAGTTTTCTAGAACTAACCCTCCCGAGTGGTTCCGCGGTCGTATCTTCAATTGCGAGTTGAAAAAGACCTCCGTGCTCAAAGCCACAGTCCCGCTCATCGCCAGGCTTGACGAGCACGGCCTCAACCTACAGGCTTCATCAGCGAACCCTGAGAACAAAGACCACTGTATGTATGTTCAGGTAAGTCATCCCAATGTCGGCACGGTAGTCTGCTGACGCGTGCCATCAGGTTGCGTACCAAATGCAGACCTCGCGAACGGAGTGGGCGACTCTCGAGTGTCCCGAGTTCATCGTCATCTGCCACATGAGAGAGAGCGAGGGGTACGAAACCCTCTACATTGACGGTCCCTATCGACGACACGAGTCGGTCCTCGAGCCCCGGAATTGCCCACAGCCGTTGGAAATTTTTACGCTGGAGGATTACTTTAAGTTCATGGTAAGGGCATGGCTGGTGAGTTCTCGGTACCATGGCGTGCGGCGTAATCACTTATCCCCTCTCAAGCATGCACTTGACCTGGAGACTCGGCGTGCACAGGAGCATCCTAAAGAGTCCTGGCCTGATGATCTCCCCGAAGAGGACACACCACAGGACGTAGGACAGCCCTCGGGCTTACGTCTACGCGGCGGGGCTGCCTCTTCCGTCGGCTTCCTGGCCAACACCCGTGAACGCGGGTTGAAGCTGGCGGACCTCACCGGAGTAAACGCGATACGGAAGTGGTGCGCAGGTGTGGCGTTCAAGTCCTGCACCAAGATCATCTACCACGCCCGCGACGGGGGCGAGATCATCTCTGATCGCACAGGGGAAGCTCTCCTGCCCCATGGAGGTCTCATGGAGTCTGTGGTTCGCCGCCTGCTCCCGCGCGAGATCCACTTGTCGTGGAAGGATTGCGAGATGCTTCCGGGCGGCCGCATGGCCCAGTGTCAACGCGTGCGTTTCTGGGGCCACACGTTCATCCTCAAGTACAACCACCAGGACGCGCCCGAGGATGGACTTAACGTCGTCGCCGAGTACGACACCCTCCGCCAAAAGCACAGTGACAACGCCGAGCAGTTCAACAAGCTGCCCATCCCCGCCTACTACGGCTTGTTCTGCGACCAGTTCAATGCCGTCGACTCCCACACCATTCTCATGTCGGACAACGGCGACCCTGTCGACCAGGACTCGGAGCTAGCCGACCAGTTCCGGGCTGATCATCGCATGTGAGTTGTCTGTGGCCTTCCGCTTCGCTGCAGTGGTCTAACGGTGTCCCAGCGTGGAGGTCTCCAATGGGATTGCGCGCCTCCGGAACGCCGGGTTTCCAGCGAGGGACCACGACAACTTCCACAATGTGCTCTACAATGGGAAGACAATCACGTTCTGCGACTTCTGCGATTGATCGCTGACATGCAGGGTTAGTATGCGGCTCTTCTCTGTCTGGCTGCCCAATTGTGCATGTGAATCGTTGTATTAGTACCCCCACCGCTCTCTCATTCATCCCAATCGATAGTTGCATCAGGATACCACGTCGTTGGCAGCATCCAGCATTGAGAAGACTGCTAGAAAAACAAAATCAGTAATGCAATATCGCACGAGAAGATGATGAGGACTGACCATTGCCTTCGCCGTTGTCGCAAATGGGCACACTGTGTAATCATGCCTCCCTGCGCACATCTCCTTAGAGCCTCTGCAAGGTCACACGTCCTAATGCGCCGCGGGGCCGCGAACGAGACAGGTGCTCGTTCGCGACCACCATAACAATTCTCCAAGTCCGTTTCGAGTCCACAGTAGAGCTCAGAGACCCCAGAGGGCTCTCTCAGCCGAGCATGCACCGCAGATTCTAATGCCTTCCTGTGGGGATCTTGTTAGAGCCGTTGAGGGATCAAAGTGCCTAATGCGCCGCAGAGCCACGAACGTAAACAGTCCTCGTTCGCGACCATCATAACACTTCTCCGGCGCTGACCTACATTGTGTCCTTGGCGTGGACTCGCAGAAGTGTTGTGATGGTCGCGAACGGAGACCGGTCACGTTCGCGGCCCTCCGGCAAACCACACAATATTATTATGCCTGCCTGCGCACAACTCGTTAGAGCCTCTGCAAATTCACACGTCCTAATGCGCCGCGGGGCCGCGAACGAGACAGGTGCTCGTTCGCGACCACCATAACAATTCTCCAAGTCCGTTTCGAGTCCACAGTAGAGCTCAGAGACCCCAGAGGGCTCTCTCAGCCGAGCATGCACCACCGCAGATTCTAATGCCTTCCTGTGGGGATCTCGTTAGAGCCGTTGAGGGATCAAAGTGCCTAATGCGCCGCAGAGCCGCGAACGTACACCATCCTCGTTCGCGACCGTCACAGCACTTCTACGAGTCCATTTCGAGTTCACAGTAGAGGTCAGAGACCCCAGAGGGCTCTCTCAGCCGAGCATGCACCGCAGATTCTAATGCCTTCCTGTGGGGATCTTGTTAGAGCCGTTGAGAGATCAAAGTGCCTAATGCGCCGCAGAGCCACGAACGTAAACAGGCCTCGTTCGCGACCATCATAACACTTCTCCCAGTCCCCGTCAAGTACACGATATATATATATGTCAGACACCCCAGTGAGCTCTCTCAGCCGAGCCCACCACTGCAGATCCTAACGCATCCCTGGCGGTTAGAGCCGTTGAAAGTTCAAGGAGCCTAATGTGCATTGGGCCGCCACAGCACTACCCGCTGCAGGCGACTCAGTCAACTTACCACTGGCAGACAAGGATGTGCTGCGCCGCAGCCCCTGGCTGAAAAGACATATAGCACTACCCGTTACAGGCGACTGACTTACCACCTGCCAACATGCGTGCTGCGCCCCGATCAATATCATACAAAGCCGCCGATAGCACTACCGGTTACAGGTGACTCAATCAAATACGTGCTGCGGCCCCTGTCAAGATCATACAAAGCACCCCCCAGTTAACTTGTACAACGTCAAACTTAGTTCAAGTTCGTGCTGCGGCAGGCCGTCGCCATCCCATATAAGAGCCGGACTACGCGTCCGCATTCGAAGCAGCCGATTTGAGACTGTGCCGCCCATTCATCATGCCTGACACTGCCCAGCCCCCTTATCCGGATATTATTCGTTGGGTAAATGATGAGCTGACATGCTGACATTAAATATCTGACCCAACTGACAAACTACGGTTTCAGTCGACCACTGTGAGGAGCGTGTTCTATCCCGCTGGCGAACCCAACCCTTTCCCGGTGATGGTAACCATCTCGCACTTTCAACTCCCCAGAGGAGTCATACTCCACGTCCCCGCGCTCGTCCCGTCAGGAGTTCTGCAGTGGGGGACGCCAACAAGACGTGTTGACTTCATCATTCCTGGGCTCCGAGAGCGACAATTCAAAGTGGTGTATGTGCCTGGTTACCCTGAGCTGGACCCCGAGATCGACCCCTCCGCCTGCCGCCCTTTCCTGATCTTCGGACAACACGGAGGAGACTATGTCGATCTTGCCGATTCGGACGATGAAATTGTCCAACGCATCGCCGATGCGTAAGTCCCATTCCATTTTAATCTCCAAGTTCCACTGAATCCTTAGCATGCGCACTGTGATAGCATGAGATCATACGGTCTGGACGTACCTTCATCCCCGGTCCACCTGGGCCCTGCGCCAGCCTCGACAGGAAGCTCTACTTAGTGTGGTTGGTACGCGTACGTGTGTGTGGTAAAAGAGGTTAGATGGATCACTAGAGTATAGCTACACAAATACGAACCACTCTGAAGGAAAGCTGCTCATCGGGAACAATTTCTCCACGTCCACAGTTCCAGCACACATTAGTGTGAGCATGTACTGCACAGCTCTAATGAGTCGCTGATCCTCACCGTCATTCACCAGTCCGAACCAGCATCCAGAGACAGTGAGAAGAGAGTTAAACAGGAGAGATTCTAATAGTCATTTCTGGTCGCGCACGGCCAGTGCCCAATTGTGTTAGTGTCTCCGCGGTCCCGGTCTGGCGCCCACCCTGACCATCGTCACGCAATTGTGCTGCGATTGTGCCACGATTTAATCAAAGTGTTCCTGTGTGATTCCGTCTAGCGCCCAACCGTGACACCATGGTCACACAATGGTGCTGCGATTGTGCTACGATGGTACCACGCCTTCACAGTGTTCCTGTGTGATTCCGTCTAGCGCCCAACCGTGACACCATCGTCACGCAATGGTGCTGCGATTGTGCTACGATGGGACCTCACTGCAGAAAACATTGCCGGTGACTTGGTCACTATACTGTCTTAATACACGCTTTTATCGTCTTCTAACTCTGAAGGTAGTGACTTGAACAAACACCTGCCGGGCCACTCCCCGCGAACCACGGCAGCGCTTGTTCGCGGGTATTCAAAGCACGTGCACGTGATGATAACCTTGCGATTGCCGGCAGATCCACGCTGCTCGCATCCGGCAGCCGACTTCTTAGCCTCGACAGAAGCCTAACGACAATGCCTATGCGTTTCCACCACCCAAATGAGTCCCGCGAGAGCCCCGCGAGAGCCCCTCTGTAGAGTGCAAAGGCCAATGACTTACAGGTGTGTGTTACTAGTGACATCATCCATCTTTGCCGAGCCACGCGGGAACTTGGGATGAGCGCCCGAAGTTAGGCGGGTTCTCCGTTCCCTCTTCGCATTTGGACCTATTCCACAAATTGTTCTCCCTTACAAAGATCAACGCGTCCTCCCTGCTGCTGTGAGTATTAGCGTGCCTTAGGTGCCATGCAAAGACTGACTTACCTAACAGGTAACTTATCGCAGACACGTAGTGCGTATTTTTTTATCAAGGTCTCTCACAAACCAGAATAGGCTTACATTTACCACCGGGTCTTCAGGGTTGGTGCCATCACCGCGCCGCCGCACTTCTGACGACGCTTTGCAGAGAATCCTTCCATGATGAAGAGAAATACAGTCGTCGTTGATCATGCGAATCGTGACAAGGACGGAGAGAAAAATACTGAGATAGGGGGAGGTTCCGATAGAGAGAGAAAAGCGCTGCATCCAACGGTGAGTTTTACGATGGCTGTGATCTCGAGGTACATTAGTGAACCTCTCGCCCTTCATCCTCTTGTAGGATCGCGTTGGCACGAAAACGCCCGGCGCCGAAGAAGACATGGATCCGGTCACGGGGGCAGGCCCTCGTGAAAAGGACAATGAGCGGCAGCCAACAGTGAGTCTCGAATCCTTTTGAGGACCTGTGGCACATTAGTGAGCCCCTCGTTCTCCCTGCTCGTGCAGGATCACGCCGGAACGAAAACGCGCGGTACGGAAGGGGGGATGGACAGCGGGACTGGGAAAGGTCCGGACCAAGAGAGCCATTCGGCCGATCAGACTGTGAGTGTCCCATTCGCCCATCACACATCATCATATCCAAGGATATGAACTTACCGAATAGGAGCGTGTGGGTACGAAGAAGCGGCCGCCAACGGTCAAGGCAAAGCTCAAGGACGCGAGCGTCCAGAGCAAGAAAGAGGCTGAGATGGAGAAGCTACTCGCAGAACACACGATAGGTGTTGCGCAGATGAACACAGTGGATCCACCTCGTTCGTCGGTCGCTCTACACTTTGGTTCAATCAATCCTCGGCCTTTGAATCAGTCAGCGGTCCGCGGCTTGCTGAAGAGCTACAGCGTCGTCGGTCGGAATCCAAACCACTCCGTCATCTACGTTGCCGTGGATCCTGATTGGCTGAAACCGGAGACTTTCGTGACGGACGTTGGGACCCTTTTTGAAGCCCTCTCTCAGCTTCAGTTCACCAACGCTGCCGATGGTCAGACCATCGAGATTCTCAGCGGTCATCATCGCACCCAATCTAGCCGCGTTATACGCGCCGATATGCAGCTCGAGCGAGACAAGTTGCAGCAAAAGCGCCTGGCCTTGATGTCGAAACATCTGTCGGCAGGAGACACCGATGCGGAGAAGCGCAAGCCGGTCGAAGAGCTCGTCGCTGCGACCGGCGCTGAGATATCCCAGCTCGACGATGAGATCACGAGGTGTGTGTTTTGGAAGGTGCAGCTGGTCAACAAGCGTGAGTCAGACCTTCATCCGCGTCGTGTTTGTACCACTTACGCTTGGTCCGACCAGGAACTGCCACACTCCCTCTATTGCAGTGGACTTCTGAGAATGAGATGCGACCGCACTTCAAAGCGACTCCAGAGGAACAGTTTATCCTCGCTGCAGGAAAGATACAGTACACGATCGACCTGTGGTGCCAGGGCCATCCTTCCGAGCCTGTCCCGTCGCCGTCAAACCAGAGGGATAGTGTTTGGCAGACACAAATCCTGAAACAGTTTCCCGACCAGAACGCCGCATACTTTTCCCTTCTCTCGAGTCCTGACGCCGTCAACATGCTGTTCCTGATGGCAAGCCTAGAGCACTTCAGAGGACTAGGGGTCATTCCTATATCCCTGCTCAAACGAGCGTTTTCGTCAGCCACGCGCGCAGACACTACTTGCGGCACAATAGGATCGGTGAGTGCCTTTTCAGCCCCGTTCGAATTTTCATTGATCATCCGATTTTTAAGATGTGGTCACGACTCATCTCCCTTGGCTTCGCCGATCTCAAGTTCATCAGCCGTGCATCTGTCTTTCCATATCTTCCTGACCGCATTATCCCGGAGTTCGCCCCTGAGCGGATCGTTTACCCCACCCTATCCGACGACGCCGACCATGCTGACGGCGTCCCCGTCGCAACTAGCTACGATGCTCTAGACGACAACACGATTGCACTGCTCAATCACATCTACATGGCTCGTCGCGCACCGCTTCTAATATCCAAACAAACACGGTTGCTAAACGGCCTCCCTACTCCGATAAATGAAGAAGGGTTATGGCAGCGCGCTCAGCAACAGCAGCGCGCCCGTCACAAGGCGGAGTTCCAAGGAGTATACGAGCGAGGACTTAATCAAGGACGTGAGCTTCAGGCTCTGTGGGATTCGACCATTGTCGTCGACGTCCTCGACGCCGCGTTCGTGGAGCACGTACAGCCGCGCATGCAGTACCACGGGGATGTCACCAATCCGGTTTGGCAGGACGCCATGGACTCATACCGTCGGCAAGTCCTGACCGACGTCAGCGATATATGGAATGCTCGCCTAGACGAGCTGACCAAACGCGGCGCTGGCACCACGGAAGAACGACTGGCGTATACGAACGCCCAGGCCAAGTTGCAATTCATCTTCCTGTTGCAGCAGTCCACAGCGTCAGAAAGACTCGACATTCCTCTCCCTTCGCCAAAGTACATACCCGCGCTCTTCGAGCATCTCAATCGATTCGAATACACATTCCGTTGGGTGAGTCTATATCTTCCGCTAGATATCCGGAGACTGCTGTATGTGATTCGATCTGCATAGGACGCCGTCCTTTGCAGAAAGGATCACAAACAGGATAGTCGTATGGCAACGCGCTTGTTAGTAGTGTCCCTAGCGTTAGTATTTCCTGAAAAGCACGTACCGTTACAAACGGCGATCACGGGCTCAATATATGCACAAAAGCTCTGAAACTTTTTGAGCATATACCCAGGTGTCTGAACAAACCGTTACAGAAACCACATGACCGTGGGAAACAACAAATGCTAGAGCTGCAGGACCTGTAGTCCAATGACAGGCTAGTGGCCAACGAGATTGATGGCAAGTCCTAATCGAAATGGAGATTGGGTAATGTGGCTCCAAACCTTATTTTCTAGACTCCCAAGGACCACACGATCATGGAACTAAGGGACGTTTCGGAGTACCCTGCCTGTGTCACTTTCTATGAGCCAATCTTTACCGCACGACTATGCGGGCATGCCCACGGCTATGCTTAGAATTGATAAATCCTAATCAAATTGAGTTCTGGCCCGATCAAGATGAGTGTGGGCTTGTTGGATTTCCATGATTTTTCTCTACCCAGAACTGAGGGACAAACTGTAATTTTGGTAAGCTACTCTTATATACCAATATAAGTCTTTCTTTTTGTGCGGGAAAGGCTATGGATATTGTGGAGGGCTAATCGAACTGAGTTTTCTCTTGATCCACATGGGAGTATGCTTGTCAGGTTAGCTTTATGGTCTACTTCCATGATCTGAGGGACAAACTGAGATACATTCAAAGCTCAACATCCTGCACACTGCAAACACTTTTACTGTGCTAATTTAGACTACATCTTGTCAGGACCCAATCAAATTGGGCACAGCTTGAATTACAATCAGAATAGGTGTATACTGTGACCATGCACCCACAGAAGAGTATCCTGAAGGACGATGTAATTTTCACCAAGTCAGTGGGTCAGAAAACGATATATTACTGCACTGCAGTTGCAAAATAGCATATTTTAATTAGCTGCATAGTAAATATATATGTATAACCCTCAAATATGCTTGAAACAAGATGAGACATGGCTCATTCAAAAGGTACTGAATTTGGGGTGTTTATCAGGCTGCAGGACCAGTGCATTTCAACTCACACAGGTGAAGGAATCTATTTCTCTAGTATTTATAGCCATTAATATGGGTTTTTTGACTAATTTAAGCCAGCTGGTGATTCCTGCACTGGGAAAATGCACAATTTGGAGCGTGTGACATGCTGTAGCCAAAGCCTTCACCCTCCTCGACGTTAGGGTGAGGGTTAGCGGTTAGGGTTGTGGTTAGGCGTTAGCGGTTAGGCGTTAGAGGGTTAGGCTGCTCGGCTCTCGGCTGTCTGGTCTCGGGCCTCGGGCCTCGGGCCTCGTGTCTCGGGCCTCGGTGTCTCGGATCTCGGCTCTCGGCTGAGAACGTAGAGAACGCGCGATCGAGGCTTTAGTGTGCCCGCCTGAGCACTAGTGTTATAATCCCAGAAATTAGCCCCTAATTTCTTACGTCGCGCCTATGTCGCGCCATATCTCGGCAACCGTCGCTCGAAACCTTGCGTCGCGGTACCTTTCGAGCATCGTGGGAATCAGGGCTTTCCAAGTATAGTAAAATCGTGGCTGTGCGTGCTGTTTCCGTGGAGTTAGGGCCTACTCTTATTTTTGTGTCGCGCTATCACACTTTCTCTCGGGCCATAGCGCGTGAACCGTCGCTCAGAACCTTGCGTCGCGCTACCTTACGGATATCACAAGAAGCAGGGCTTTCCAACGGGTGCTCGATTGCGGCTGTGCGGGCTGATTTCGCGGAGATACGGCCTAACCCAGAATTTGCGTCGCGTTTGAAGTGATTTTTTTGAAGTCTTACAGGTAAGTAGCTACTATTAGTCCGGTAAGTAAGTGTTGTAGTGGACTATAAGGATCATTAGAACGGTCCTGGGCGCTTAGTAAGCAATTAAGCGCCCAAAAAGGCAAGGAAGCGTTTTCGTTTTTTGTAGTCCTGTGCGAGGGCTTTCTAACCATATTAGTTTCACGTTCTAATACTCATTAGTTAAGGAGTTATAAGCATTACAAAATAAGCGCCCTAGGGTTAGTAATTCCTCAAAAGTACATTGCATTACGAACCGCGATGGTGGGCCCAGTATATGCTGGTTCGGGCTGAAACTTTTTGAGCATATACTCAAAGGTCCAAACCTTGCATTACGGAAACCACATGACCGTGGGAACTACTAATTCCTTGCCCTGCAGGGCCTGTAGTACAACAATAGCCTGGTGGCCAACAAGTTTGATGGCAAGTCCTAATCGAAATGGAGAATAGATGGCGTGGCTCCAAACCTTATTTTCTACACTCCCATGAACCACACGATCATGGAGCTAAGGGACAATCCAGGGTAGCATGTCTGTGTCACATTCTATGAGCCAATCTTTAACGCACAACTCCGCAGCAACCACCTCTGCTGGTGCCAGAATCGTTAAATCTCAATCAAATTGAGTTCTGTCCCGATCAAGGTGCATGTGGGCTTGTTGGAATCCCCTGATTTTTCCCTCCCCGGACCTAAGGGACAAACCGTATTTTGGTCATTTCCCTCTTGAACATTAATATAATGCTTTCTTTTTGTGCGGGAAAGCTTATGGATCTTGCGGAGGGCTAATCGAACTGAGTATTTCCACGATATGCATGAGAGTATGCTTGTCAGGTCTGTATACCGATCTAATTTCATGATCTAAGGGACGAATCGAGATACGTCCAGAACTCGACATCCCGCATACCATAATGTACTTTCCCAGCACCAGTTTAGACCCCACTTTCTCAGGTCCCAATCGAAGTGGGCACAGCATGTATTTCAATATGAAGAGGTAGATACGATGCCCATGCATCCACCAAGTAGCATCTTGAGGGACAATATTATTTTCACCCAGTCAGCAGTCCACAAAACGATTTTCTACTGTACCACAGTCGGAAAATCGCATATTTTAATTAGTTGTGCAGTAAATATATATGTACAGCCTAGTGTTATAATCCCAGGAATTAGCCCCTAATTCCTGATGACGAGGTGATGACGAGGCCGTATCTCCTGAACCGTCGCCCGGAACCTGATGACGAGGTACCTCTCGGACATCGTGGGAATCGGGGCTACGCAATGAGCACTCAATCGTGGCTGTGCATTGCCTCCCCGTGGCGCTAGGTGGGAAAAAGTGTAGTGACGAGGTGATGACGAGGTGACGAAGGGCCCTGCTGCCTGAACCGTGCGCGGGAACCTGATGACGAGGTACCATTTTGGCATCGTGAGAAGCATGGCTTTCCGATGGGTGCACGATTGTGGCTGTGCGCCCAGTTTCCGTGGAGTTATGGGGTGATCTCTGTTGTCACTACTTTTTGAAGGGTTCCTATTAGTATTTCTAATAGTCTCCTATAAGTAGGTGTTACTATTGACCGCAAGTGGGCGCTTAGTCAGCGAATAAGCGCCCAAAAAGGCAAGGAAGCGTTTACATTTTTTGTAGTCCTGTGCGAGGGCTTTCTAAACGTATCAATTTTACGTTCTAACACTCATTAGTTAAGGAGTTATAAGGGTTACAAGATAGCCGGTACAATAGAATACACCATATAAGGGGGCAATGACGAACCAGCGACGAACCGGCGACGAGAAGTGACAAGGGGCTGTACCGGCTGAACCGTCGCCCGGAACCTGATGACGAGGGACCATTTTGGTATCGTGGGAACTAGGGCTATCCAACAGCTGCACGATTGTGGCTGTGCACCCAGTTTCCGTGGAGCTAGAGGGTAGTCTTTGTTTTTGTAGTGCGCTTAAGTATTGTAACAAGTGGGTTTTGAAGGGTCATTAGAAGGGTTGCTATTGGTAGGGCTTATAACTGGTTGTATTGACCGCACCTGGGCGCTTAGTAAGCAAAAAAGCGCCCAAAAAGGCGAAGTAGCATTTTTGTTTTTTGTAGCCAGGGTCAGTAGCTTTCTGACTATATCAGTTTCACTTTGTTATGACCATTAGTTAAGGAGTTATTGGTGATACAAAAGTAACGAAATAAGCGCCCTAAAAGGCGAACAAGCGTTTTCGTTTTTTGTAGCCCTGTTCAATGGCTTTCTAACCATACTAGTTTCACTTGATTATAGTCAATAGATAAAAAGTTATGGGCCATACAAGTTGGCTACTATATAAATTGCAATGTTACTGTTGCGAAGCGCTGGTCTG